>CM040630.1:32477409-33937665 GCA_022818045.1 Neotoxoptera formosana
TAAAATTGTATTATTGTAAATTATTATTATTATTTTTGTGATTTTGTCAGTTTGGCACAAAGTTAATATTGTACATTTGACTTAAATTGTATTATTCCATCTCTTTCTTTTTTAATAAATGACCTAAATTAAAAAAAAAAAAAAATGTTTTTTTATTATTTAAATATTTACTCCTTGAGCACGACATATGCATATTGGCATAATGAAGCGTGGTGTATAGACGTTCGTGAAGTTGGCACCCCCACTTTAAGCCACCGACTTCAAACCAGTGCCAATATTTTGCAACTGATTTGCAACAATTTGCAACGCCAATTTTGAAATTTGCAACTTCACCAAATCTCCGGAATACATTTTTTTGAGTTGCCCCCCCCCCCACCATGACCGATTTTTTTGAAAATTATGTACTCATTTTGCAAATAATTTGCTAATTACTTTTCCGAATTAGCAAATCATTTCCCTGCCCGGTAAAAGCATAATAAGACAGGGGAGGCTAACTTCATGCAGCCCCCCTTTTTTACCACGGGCGTGAAGTTGGCCCCCCACATTGCCATTTAGACTTCAAACCTCCACCGATATTTTGGAACTAACTGGAACCTAGTTTTTCGAATTTGAAACTTCATACTTTTCTCAGAAAAATGTTTTTTCTGTTTGAGGGGCAGCCCGCACGTTGTCGTATCAACTTCAAACCTTTACCAATATTTTGGAACCTATTTGGAACTAATTGGAACCTAGATTTCCAAATTCAGAACTTCATATTTTTCCTGGGAAAACCCGATTTAATTACGAACATTTTTTAAAATTTTTTTTTGAGTGGTTAATGATTAATAAATACAATTAATAAAAAAAATAAAATCATTTGTAAAAATGTTAACTATTCAAATTTTTTTTTTGTGTATATGAATAATATTTACTAACCAATTTTAACTCAAAAATAATTTAAATTATTGATATATAAATATAATACATAAAAATAATTAATTTTACCTTCTGGTTAATATTGATATACATATTTATTATTTTTAAATATTTATTTTTATATTTTATTTATTATTTATTATTTTGTAAAAAATCATTTGCTTTTAATTTTTTAGAAAAATAACACAAATTAAATTTATTATATTGATTAATAAATATAATTAATAATAATTAAATTGACATTCTGGTTAACAATTTTATTTATTTATTTTTTTGTTTTAATAATATTTATTAATCATTATTATAAATAATATGTGACTTTTTTTTCTCAAAAATTATAAATAAATGGTTTCGTACAAAAATTAATGTAAATAATATATATTATAAAAATGATTTATAATTATGATAAATAAAATCAATAAATTAAAACATTAACAAATATAACTCATAAATATATCTAATATGCCAACTTCAAGCTGCACTCCACTTTGATTTTTCGACTTCAATACAGTGCCATCATTTGATAATTAATGAAATATAAAACACCACCTTCTAAAATCTCGTTCCATACCATATAAAAACATTGAAAACTAATTTTCTCCTAATGGTAATAAATTATTTATGCTGTTTTTTTCTTTATCCAGTCATTTTTAACCTAAAAAGTATAGATTTCAACTCTTTCTATTTGAAAAATTATATTCTTTTAAATTCACACTGAATCATCTCAGACAAGCACTAATATTTTTAATTCATTCAAAACATAGATTCCTCTATGTAAAATTGATTTATGTCTGACTTATTAATATCCAATTATCTATTTACCATGGAGTAATTTACAATATTTCAAACAATTATCCTTTATCGAAATTAATAATGTTTAAAACATATGAATTTTAATTCAAACAAATACATTTTAATAATGTAAAAATACAATTTTAAAAATAAAAAAAAGACAATTTTTAATTAATGTTACTTCTTACTTCTACTAATTAATCTTACTTTACAGTTAACAAATGTATTTAACAATCAAATATGTAATGATTTAAAAATATGATATTAGCATATAAATAATGGTAATAATATAATTAATTTAAGAGAGTAACATTTAAGCTTTGAATTAAAACAATTGATGCATTTGCATAAGGCTAATTGTATGATTTGTTTAATTTAATATTTTTAACTCATTACATGAAATTACCCACTTGACGTGGTATATTATCGGGGGTGAATACGAGAGTTTTTCCTTAAGAATATAATATATCTCCGGATAATGAATATCACTTACCTTTTTGCGGATACTGTGAGTCTTTACCGATGTTGATTAGATTCTGACCAGGAGGTGAGAAGGTAGAGGAGATATACCAAAATTTGACAACGATATTATGATTAATTTAATTTATTTAAAAGAACATAGAATAATTTAATATATATAAAAAAAGACTTGATGACAGTTTATAGGCTATCGAGTGGGCGACTGAGCGCCGTTGTATGTGCGGTGTATGCTTAAATAGACAATGATTGTGACATGCCGCCCTTAAGATCAAACAGTAATTGCGTCATGTCCCAATCATCGGCATAAAGTGACAAGTAGTTAATATTATAATTATGGACCTTTATGTATGATTGGTTTTCTTAAATCTAAGTGTATTTATTTTAATGATATATAATGTTATAATGTGTGTGACATTAAAGGTATAAGTAGTTAATTATTATAATTATGGACCTTTATGTATAATTGGTTTTCTTAAATCTAAATGTATTTATTTTAATGATATATAATATTATAATGTGAGTAGCATTACAAATATTTTACAATATTTATAATATATATCCACTATTTAGTGTTCTTTAATATAAAGTAGTAGATGTTCATTTACTTTTGTATTTTGGGTTTGGGTAAATCTTCTTATTTTCAATTGGATGTCATTATGTGTTTCCCAATTATTTTCACCTCTCCTAATATGCACTACATAATGGTCAAATCCCCAGTTAACTTTACCATAAAGTATGAAACTGAAAATAATCGATATCAATCAATTAGAATTTTATTTTGGAGTGATAAATTTATAAATTTATAAATTATTTTAACTTATTAATAGATACAAACAATTTTTAAAAATTATTTTGCTAAATACTTACTATGCTAATACCAATATAAAAGTTATTTTGTAAATTATAAGATGGATACAATGAGGTTATTATTAGAAGATAAGCATGTGTTCCAAAAATAATAAAAATAAAAATAAATAAATAAAGCACAGTAAAGAATGAATTGAAACGTGAAGAGTATCAAGACAATAAATCAGTATCAGAGACAGAACAAACATATTATATGTCTGCTGATGAGATATCTAAAGATCGGTGATATAGGTACTGGTATTACAGGAAAATATCTATATTATAAGAAGGAAGAGCACCTTATATTAATTAATTGATATAATACATATATGTATTATGTATATAATACAATATATTATATTTATATTTTTATATTTTTTTGTACTCAGAGTTTATTTTTAATATGTACCTATACAATATTATTATTTATCACTTTACATACCTTTTATTATCGGTGTTTACATTCCTAGAGATTTCGTTGATGTTGAATTGGCGATCATTCTCGAATATATCCGTTTCAATAAATATATGGTTTTGAAGATTTCTTTTGGTTTTCAAAATTCCATCATAACATTCTATTCCAGACAAATCATGTTTAAATCGTAAAATGATTGTTGGACATGATTCTTGTCTGTTTGAATTCTGGCAATTTTGATTACTACAATTTATATCTTCGACTGCGGATGGATCACTTTTTAATAATGTAGTTATAATATATGATATATTACATCGGGCATCAATAAGTCTAACATGCGTTATTCCTTCACCTGCACTGAATATATTTTTAATGATATTTACACGCTCTGTGTAAATTTTTTTTGATGGACCATTAAGAGCCAAATCTTTACAAAACTTTAAAAATATATTTTTACTGTTATCCACAAATTCCCTGTATGCTGAATGATCAATATATGCCATAGATATTGCACTACTAATTGAATCAAATGGACATGTATTGTGAACCATGCACTTAATTTTTGATATACTTACTGGTGTACATACATTTCCATTTTTTAAAAGTGTGCTTAAGTTGGACCTCGTGTTTTTCCTCTGTAATATCCTCTCTATTCCTGGCATAGGTTCCATGTATGTTGTTAACCTAATTTTTTTTCTGGGTTTTTCTTTTAATTTGGGTGTCATTTCGCCATCGTTACCTTTTCCGCGCCAGTTTTCATTTTCATGATAAGTATTATTTGTTTCATTTGAAAAATCAGAATCACTACTGTTTGAACTATGAGAATCAGACAAATTAATTTTATTTTTAAATGTCATAGTACTGCCAAGATCATTATGTTGAGTTACATTATTAAAAGAAGTATCCTTAATTTTTTCCATTTCAGAGTTGTCTTTTGTTAAACAATAGTTTTCAAGCGATTCATTATCACTACTTGCCCACACAGCAATTTGAAAATGATAATATGCACAAAATATATTTTAATGATTAAAAAAAGAATATTTTCTTAGAGACGTTTAAAAAATATTTATTAAAGATTTATTCATTATTTTTTGAAAATTATTTTGTCAAAAATGAATTAATTATATTATAAAAATATTAGTCATGTAATATCTGTAAAATATTACTATGAAATATTTTATAAATATATTTAAAATATTGATAAATTAATATTTTTATTTCCATATTATGATAATCTTTTTAAAATATTACAATGTTAATATTTTGCAAAAATATATAATTTAATATTTAAAAAATATTTTTTCCATATTGTTTAAATAATCATTTATAAATAAGATAGTTAAAATATTTTCAAAAGAAAAAATTTTAATATTTTCTCAAAAATGTTTAATGAATATATTTATGGACATTATTTTCTAAACATTTTGAAATTATGAAATATTATCAAAGTACAAAAATAGGTATATATCAGCCGGGTTTTAACTTAAAGGAGCCGTTTCTTCATCAAATTCGTTTTAGGACCCTTCAAGAAGTCCTTCTATATAGTCGGGGTACCATTGACCGGGGGGGGGGGGGATATTTTGGAAATGTCTGTTCGACGTTTCTGAAATTAAAAATTCTGGTATTTTTGAGATCGTTGATAAAAGGTGGCGTCTTGTGTCGAGACTATATAGGTACAGTATTTACTCCTCTATTGGGAATTCTAATGTTCAAAATTGCCCATTTTCGTGTTTTTCCGCCCCGATCCTAGGGTTTTACATTGTTCGGCTTTTTTTTATTATGCGGCTTATCGTTCCGGTTATTATGGTACATTTTTGGAGTCTATCTGAATGTTGGTTCGGGAGGTATATGAAATATGATTTATCACGTATTTTTCGCACATACAAAATTACGTATTTACGTGTTTTTTGGGTTTTGAGTTTTTGTTAAATCTTTTTGATATTTGAATCGATAGTATTTCAATATAAGAAGATTTAAAAAGGGTCTATGGTCGAAACACGTAGGACCATTATTTACCTCGCAATCTGGGTGCTAAATAGTTGAAAAGCATGTTCGTAACGGATCGTTATGTTTTCATTTGCCAGAGCTAGGTTCTTATTTGACTTGGAACTCTCAACTCTAGTTCCTTCTCATACGGATGGAAATCTGGTTACCTATTCGTAGGTACCATAATTTATTTATTCGTATGGCAACAAATCAACGTTACAATAACAAGTATAATTATTTTAAAAATTAAACAATAAAATAAAATATAAAACATGGTACCATAATAATAGCTAATCTCAGTATTTTTGGTCGTTTTTTTGTACGAAAAATGCCTAAAAACTGAAGTATTAAGTTAATTTATTTTTTATTTTTCGTGATGGGTTCTGCTGGAGGTTTGAGGTTTATCTTTTTTGTGATAGATCATTGCATTTTAGACATCTGCGCGTCGAACCATGTTGTTTTTGAAGTTCTGCATCGATCTTTGTGGCAGTGGGTGGTCGTCAGTCGGAGAAATCGGTGTCTTTTAGTGTTTTTTTTTTGTAGCTAATACATTCAAAATTACAAGACTCATCCCCCTTAATGTTTCGATATCTATTTTTGAACTATTTATTTTTTTGTTAAGCCTCGTTTTTTATCGACACTTGTCGTCCGTGCGTGTACTGCGCGCACCCAAGTGCCCATAGGACAGAGGCGTAGCCAGGATTTTTTTGTGGGGAAGGGGGGGGGCTGATCAATTTTTTACACAGCAGTGGTTTAGTTTTTAATTGAATACCATAGACCATTAAAAAAAATTTTAAATTGTATTAACATTTCAGGGGGGGCTGCAGCCCCCTCAGCCTCCCCCCTGGCTACGCCACTGCCATAGGACATGTAGAAATTGCAAAATAAAACATTCGGAGCTCCATAAATTAAAAAAAAAAAATACATTATTATCTAATCTCACGGTCACGTCGTGTTAACGCCGTATCCACGATTTATACATACGTGTTATTGCATATTGTAAGTATAAATAATTGTATTTATAGCCCTCATGTGTCTACCGTACGTCCGTACGTCGAACCCACCGTTTACCCCGCCAACACACCCCCACAGTTATCGTGTTTTGTTAGCGCAAGTTCGTACATACGAAATTTATGGTATCCTCGCGCGCGAAGTCTTATTCGCATCTATTGTGCTTTCCGTCTTAATCGCTGTATCTTTGTATACCCATATCATCTGCGGCTAACGTTTTACACGTAAATTATTGGGTTTCTTATTTTTTTTTCGTAAGCATAATATATTTATTTTAATCTTTTAATCCTATATAACTATATTTATATATTATAATTGTGTACTGCCGCATTCGGTGATACCTAATATCACAAAATAGATTTAATATATTTTGTAATAATATTAAATATATTGGAATTCCCCGCGTCGTTCGGCGACGGCAATGTTTCCATCGGACGCGTCTTATACTCTTATCCTGAACTTGCGCAGTCACACTACACAGTACACACATTATTTGTTCATTATAATATTTCATGTAAATAATATTATTACTTGTAATTTAATTGTTCAGTGATTTGTTATAAACTTTTAATTTATTTTAACCTGATAGTATTTTGTTCATTAATTGTTCCCGGTTCGCCACGTCTGCAAAATTTACAATATTGTACAATTTGTACCTACAGGCTACAATATTATTTATTAACGCAAAGGTAAGATATTGTTTTAATTAATATAATATTTAGACTCAGTGTTGGGGAATAACTTAACTATTAATTACAAGTTACTATAACGAAATTACTTTTTAAGTAATTTGATGGTAATTTAATTACATTTTATTGTAAGTAATTTCTATGTGATTTGAGTTACTTTTTTGAAGTAATTATTACTTAATTAGGTACTCGTTACCTTATTTGGTTTAATATATACACTAAAAAGCAGTGACTGTAATTCTGAATAATATGCACTTTTGTTTAAAATAAATTTGAAAAATAAAGATTAATATTTAATGTGTAGCAAAATGAGTAGGTATTTATTAATAATTTCATACCTATTATTGTTGGTTGTCATTATTTCATTATTTAATATTTAGTTTATGTATTGTCGTAGGTATTGAACACATGGTTATTAAGCTCCAGTGATATTCTTGAAAAAAGTAACTTTTGTTGTAATTGAGTTACTTTTGAAACTCAAAAGAAATGGAACTTGACCAATTAAAAAAAAAGTAACTTAAAATTAATTTAGTTACAATTTTGATAAGGAATTAGTAATGTAATTTAATTACCAAAAAACAGTAACTTTCCCAACACTGTATTTAGTTTACTAGGTATAGGTACTATAGGCAGTGTGAATTTGTACCTTTATTGTTCTTTGTATAGGTATCTATATAACATATTATTTTGTTATTTAAGTAATATGAGTGAAAGGACTAAAAGGCGTAAAGTTAAAGAAGAAATAGATGTTATCAACAATTGTATTTATACACAACTAGACCATGCTTATAAATTAAATGATAATGTAGAAAAATATGTTGACCAACAAAAACCAAATTCAACTTTGAGTATATTATCCAAAGAAAATATTACATCCACTTCATGTTTGAACGTTCCAACTAATAATACTATTGACAAGTCAACTAGTACAAGTTTTGATTTTACTAGACATAATAATACTACATGTTCTGAAACTGTTGATACTTTAGATACTTTAAGTACTGTTAATTTGTCATCTACAAATTTATCATCTTTTCCACACAATTTAGCAAACTGGGCTATAAATTGTAATGTGTCATTGACTACTGTAAATTCCTTACTGTGTGTATTAAAATCATTTGAAGGTGTTCCTATTCCAGCATTACCCAAAGATGCTCGTACACTTTTACAAACACCATACAAATTAAACACCCATTATCGAGTAGTAGAACCAGGGCTATATTTTCATTTTGGTTTGGCTGCAGGAATACATCAATTTGTAAATAATTCCCCTGGTATTAATGTAAATGAATTTAATATAGCAATTGGTATTGATGGACTTCCATTAGCAAAAAGTAGTGGTAGTCAGTTCTATCCTATACTCGCTTATATAATTGAACCATTTAAAAACAAATATGTATTTCTTGTTGGTTTGTATCATGGCTATGAAAAACCTAAAAATAGTGATGATTTTTTATCGGATTTTGTTTCTGAGATGATAAATATTTCACAAAATGGAATTGATATTAATGGAAAAAAAGTAGCTGTTTCAATCAAAATGATATGTTGTGATGCTCCTGCAAAAAGTTATGTACTAAAAATAAAAAGTCATTCTGGTTATGCTTCTTGTACTAGGTGTACTATTTACGGTGAATATTTTAGTTCTGTATGTTTTCCATACACATCCCAGAAGCCAGCTAGATCTCATGAAAATTACATAAATAAAACTGATGAAGACCATCACATAAGTGATAAAGTTTCAATTATAACTGATATACCAAATTTAGATGTTATAAAATGTTTTCCTTTGGATTACATGCACTTAGTCGTCCTAGGAGTTGTGCGGAAGTTAATATTATTTTGGATTTCTAAAGGTCCATTAAGTGTTCGTTTGTCTAGCAGATCAACAAATCAAATTACATTATCCCTACTTAGTATAAAAAAGTACATAACTTCTGACTTTGCTCGAAAACCAAGAGAAATACAAGAAATATGTAGATGGAAAGCGACCGAGTTACGACTATTTTTAATCTACATTGGACCTATTGTGCTTAAAAATATTCTATCGCAGGAATGTTACAATAATTTTCATTCATTAAATATAGCTATGATAATTTTACTTAGTCCTGATCTTCAACACTTAGTTAAATATGCACAAAAACTTCTGCATTATTTTGTTAAAACTTTTGATAAGATTTATGGAAGTAATTATGTTTCACATAATATACACGGACTTCTTCATATAGTTGATGACTATAATATCTTTGGTCCCTTGGATAATTGCAGTTGTTTTCCTTTTGAAAATTTTATGAAGGAACTTAAATCCATGGTACGTAAACATGAGAAACCACTGCAGCAGGTTGTACATAGATTTATGGAAAAAAAAGTCTTCTCTAAAATCTCAACAAATCAACCACATAATAAACCAGTATTGATGAATCAGCATAGAGATGGACCACTTTTGGAATCCTTAAATGAACCTCAATATTCCAAAATAATCTTTGATTTATTTACTATTAACACAAAAAAAAATTCGGGACAGTTATATTTTAACTTCTTGTGGAAAAGTCGTACAGTGTCTTAATATTGCTTACTACTTGGGTGAAGCTGTTATTATATGTCGAGAGTTTTTGAAAAAACTACCAGCTTATGATAGTCCTATAAGTTCTGAAAAATTAAATATTTATCTGCTAAGTGATCTTTCAAATGACAAAATCATTGTAAAAATATTTCAAATAAAAAAAAAATGATGTTAATTGATTATAATAAAAAATTATTAGCTCTTCCAATATTACATTCAGATTTATGACATACATCTAATTCTATTTTAAGGTATTAAAATTATTTTATTTTAGTAGATAGCGAGGTAGATAGTATTATAATAATATTCTGTAGTGTTCTATTAGATTTTTACAAGGTGTTTATTTTTATTAATTATAATACAAATATAATAAATTGTAATTTGTTATTATATTATATTGTGTATAATTGCAGATTATCTTTAAAAAGTGAAAATAATCTGATCAGAATGTACATTGTTGTTCATTTTGAAGATGAAAATTTGGTAGAAGCTGTACCAAAAGTTTGGTATAAAAATGGGAAATGTGTCTGGCCTAGTAAGTCCCTCGAAGCTAGAAAATTAATCGAAATGAAATCAGTACCAAGCAGCTTTGAATACAAAAAGTATTAAGCTAGAGTATTGAGCAATGATATATGTAAGTTGAATTTAATGTGAATTATTATTTTTTTTATAAATAACAATAATGTTTTATTTAAAGTGACTTTGACTGAAGCTAGGAAAAAAGCTTCAAAAGCATCTCTTACATCAGATTTATCATCTGCTGCTGAAGATGGATGCATAAAAAAAAATAAAACCAAAAATAATATTTCACTATCTCCACCACATTTTGTAGATGAAGGTAAAATACAAAGCTCGATACAAAGTATACAGTAAAATCTCGACTTATATAGTTGTATGAAGTTTGTTAATAATATAAGTTTTTTATGTATGTATTTTAGTTTCTAATGATGATGACACCGGCAATTACACCGGAGACGATGATTCTGACATCGATAAGACATATGAGCCTGTTTCTGCCTTATTAAGTAAGAATATATAATGATAACAATTTAATTGTCCTAACCATATTTTAAAATTCTTGAAATAAAAAAAATAAAAATATTAAAAACTGAAATATTATAGAAAAAAGGGGGCGAATATGCTTATTGAATACCTTATGCTTAAAAATATACAATTTAATTAATTTTTATTAGGTACATTATCTGAAATTGACCATGATGAATTCAGAAATTATGTTGAATTTGTGGCTAAAAGTCCAGGTAAATTTATAAAAAAATATTAGAAAACAGTTTTATCTTATACCTTCCAACTTTCTTTATATAATTATTTAATAGGAACTTTACAAGTTAATGCAGAACTGCAGGAATTTGAATCAACAAATGTCATTAACACTGTGCATTTACCGTCCCATTCCAAGAGATTATCTTCAAGTAATGAACATAAAAAATATTTTATTTGTTCATAATACTTACTGTATATATATTACATTTAAATAATACTTATTAATAGTTTCAAGTGAATTTAAATGTCAATCTGAGATGAATAACCAATCTATTGAAGCAGGTGCATCAGAAAACAAAGTTGTACTTAATCATTTAAAACTTATGACAGGTGAATATAATGTATTTTAATAGTAGTATATTTAATATATGTAATATAAATTTGATTAAAATAATTGCATTATGTGGTTATTTTGTATTTTAGATACACAAAATACAATGTTAAGAACAATCCTAAATATGAAACACACCATGAATGAGATGTCATTAAAGCTGGGTCGATTAGAAAACATGCAAACAGAATTTCACGAAAACATCAACAAATATAGTCAAATTAGTGCATTATGCGATGAAGATATAGATTTTATTTCTAATTTTCCTTTACACAATGAAGAACAATTACAAGAGTTTGAAACAAAATTATGTGATCGTGTATATAAACAAAAACTAGTAAGTGTTGTATAATAATAAATTATATTTATATTATATTTGTTTATTATTTCATGTATAATATGTTGATTAAAATATTTATTTTTAAATGCATTGCTGTACCTAATATTATATTTTTGTTAAATAGGTTGATGATTTAGTACGTCTTGTAGCATCAAATATAGGTGATACTGTGAGACTCATACTTAATAAATTATTCCATAATAATTTGTTATCCAGTTATTCGTATGTGGGGCAAAAAGGAAAAAAACCGTTTAAAGGTTTAAAATCTAATAACTTAGTTTTTGGTAAGTTTGTACATTGTTTTCTGAAGGATAAAAAATAAATTATATTTATAAAAATCATAATTAATTCTAAATGTTTATACTTTGCTTTTACATACTTAATTTAACAAATTACATGTAAAAGGGAGAATTCAATATTATGTTATATGATATATATATTTTTTTTAATATAAATGTAAGTTGAGGCATGATAATATAACAAGAGGTATTTCCATTTATTTTTTAGAAGTTATCAGAAAAATTCCAAAGTTTAAAAATGCTTCTGACCAAGAGATAAAATCCCCACTGTGTCAATTTCTTGCTGGAGCAAAATTTCGTCAACATAAGAAACTTTTGAAAGATGCTTTTTCACTAAATTCTGATACAGATAATAATAACTTAAATATCACTATATAATAATAGGTATGATTATTTTTTTATTCTATATCCTATACGTAGATTTTTTTTTTAAATAAAAAGTTCTTATTTAATTAATTTTAATTATATAATATTTTAAATAGATGATTTTAATATCACCGAATAGGTACTATTATTTTTTTTTTGTATTTTAATAATGTATGGGTTTTTTTTTATAAATTAAAGGTATACCTAATTAATTTTGATTGTATTTTGAAAAATAATGCATTTACTATTTGTATTTCTACTATTTACAGTTTTTTTTTTTATATATATTTTGGATATATTATACTATTTTTTTTCATTTATTATGTATTATGAAAGGAAAATAAAAGCAAGTGAAAATTTGAATAATATTATATTTATTACAAAAAAAGATGAATGTCCTGCACTGTCCAGTATATTAAATTGGTTTAAAACCTAGTAACTATTATAAATGTAAAATATATTAGTCAGTGGAAAAAAAAATGTTCAGAAATTATATCAATAAATGTTGACAATATTATTTAAAAAATATTTTAAACACTTATGGAAAATGCTCTAGAAATATTTTTAAAATGAAATAAATATAATATTTTTATTATATTATTAATTAACATTTCGGATATTATTTTTAAAACATTCTGCAAATTTAAATAGTAAAATATTTTTACATGAATGTAAAAATAATATTTCCCATTTTATTTTAAAAATATTTTTAAAATTATAATTCAGCGGCCAAAAAATGTTTTTAAAATGTTTTTAATAGTTTTGCGCAATAAATCCATAACCATTTCGAAACATTTTCAAAACATTCTTAATTTGCAAGATAATGTTTTGAAAAAGTTTTTAAAATATGTTTTTGCTGTGTGGGTGGTACAGGGTCACTAGGCACATAATTTGTTTCTATAGACGCTTCGTTCCGTAACTGTGATGATCTGAATAATTTTGTATTGCTGTTAATAGATTGTAAATGTTTAATTACGAATCGGTCGATGGACATAGGTTTGACATCATTTCGTAGAATTTGATTCTTTAATTCACCATAATCGCTTTCAACCGGTGCTGATGAACCAATTGAATAAGGCGATTTAAACTTATTTTGCATTACACAAGTCCAAAGAGGAAAGTGTTTAAAAATTCTTAAAACATCTTTGGCAAGATCTATCAAAAAGTATGCTGAAATTCTATCCCCCTCGACCTTAGAATTATTACGGCTTATATTTTCAATATTGTCAAGGTATTCTTTCAAGCTACCGGATATTTCACTATCTTCACACTCGTTATTTGTTTCTAATCTGACGTTTGTATCAATGCATTCTTGTGTACTATCAATTTCAAAGCCCTTAATTTTTTTTAAAATAAATTGTCTGCTTTCCTCAGATGGAGTAATTTTATTGTTTTCAAAATATCCATCAGTCTCACTATACAAAACTGTTAGCAATGCAGTTAATACTTCTTCAAACTCATTTAACTTAGTTAATGTCACAAGTAACCTTAAGCCTCTTACATAAAAATGTTTTAACTGTTTGTTTTTGAGTTGTATTCAATGTTTAATACGACAAAAAATCTTAATAATATGGGCTACATCAATTCGAACGTAACACGTGGGCATTTGATGTGTCTTACCAATAAGTATATCAAAACAAGTTTCTACGTATGATTTTAAACTTTTTCCATCACAAAATGCTTGCGTTATTGCACCTAATAGTGTAAACGAAAAATCATAAACCGCCTCATTCGGTATTCGAATACCAGAATTTACCCATTCACAAAGCCAATTAAATATAGTTATTGTATTTTGTTTTTCCGAAACCATTTGAGTTATTGGAATTTGTCCATAGTGTGTATTTACTACAGCTTCATATAAAAACAAATGTGAAGATAATAAATTCAGTGAAGAACGTTTAAGCTTCTTCACTAGTCCTCCAGTAGCGTCAATAGATACTTTGCAATAAGATTTGCGTAAATCTTTGTATATCACAAGCTGATGTGTTGTCCAATAGTGCACAGTTAAAGGATCTATAGCTATGTGGTGTATTGCTCCAGAATATTGGGAATTATTTTTAAACTCAACTAATGAGTTTATTGGACATTTTAACTTAATCCCTAATGCTTCATCTTTAAACTCTTGTTTTGTTTTTCGCAATACTTCATGACGATAAATATTAGGAGGTGATATGCGTCTGAATTCTATATCTGATATGTTATGTCGTCTCCAGTTACTTGCGTGGTCCGTCGAGAGTTGTTGTCCTACTTCCTTACGTTTGTCTCCTTTCAGTGGCCTTTTTGTAGTGTGAGTTAACTCTTCACCTCTCGTATCTCTTGCCAAAATGTTCACAATAAGTGGTTCGCCATTAATTGGTTCATTTTCAGACCACCCAAATAATGAACAGTTACCTTCTTTACATTTGGCTTTGAAATTTAAATAATATTTTGTTCCATCACAACGAGAACTTACTTTGTGAGTTTTATATATAAAATTACAAGGTAATTTATATTCTTTTAACAATGTATCATTAATAATATCTGTCCACGCTCCTGGTTTTAAAATGTTATAAGCTCTAGTTCCATTTTTACGTTTGTAAAGTACTGTGGAAGGTTTGAATTTTAAAAATGTTTCGTAAGGAATTTTTAGAACAAACAAAGTGTTATCTTTATTTTTTGGAAAAATGCTATCATCATCATCATCATTATCGTCATCGATTTTTTCGTTTATAATATCATTTGAATCACTACCACTTGCCAATAATGTATGGTTTGGAAAATCAATGTTCAATAATGCTCTTAATTTGTTTGGTATTTATAACGATCTTGGAAAACTGTTATGTATAATGTTTTAGGGAGAATTTTATTATCAAGCTGTTGAGATAAGATTTTCCACATATTATGTGATGGAGGATTTAAACGCCCATTTTCAAAAATATAAGACTTATTTACTTCCAAAATTTTATAAATCGATTGAGAATCTAATATGGGTTTTCTGCCAGCTTTAACGTTACCTGACTGAAAAGCATAGGCGGAGCCACAGGTCGTGCAGGGTACCACCGGTTCGATAAATAAATGGTCTTTAAAGTCCAGGGCTTGTGTCATACTTATATCAAAATGTTTACAGTATGATGGTGTAAAATTAAAATCTTCCATAATTTCTTCTCTTAAAAATCTATTTGAACAAACAGGACATACCATTGTTGCAACAATTGAAGGAAAGTTGAAAAATATTTTGTTTATCATAAACTGGGCTGTACAAGCTGCATTAATTACTGTTAATTCCGAAGTACATTGGGTTGTAAATAAGTCTTTCAAAAGCAATCCTCGTTTCCTATATGATTGTACGGTAATACCATCACGTACCGCATGAGACACCAACTCCATAAATTTATTTTCTGTTTTTCTTTCAACAAATTCTGAATAAAGTTCACTATCAGCGTAAGCACAAAATATAACTTGTGATATTGAGTCAAATGTACAAGTATTAATAAGAGATACATACTCGTTATCAATATGAATACTTTTCAATTCTGAAACAGATCCATTCCGTAAGACGCCAATGACTGAATTTCTCGATCGGCTCTTATCGTTGCAGTGCAGTATTGTTGGATCTTTTGTTATATATTTAGATTTTTTTGTTTTATTTTTAGATTTTCCTAATCCCATCCAGTCTTCCGTAAAATCAAAAATATTGTGTTCGGGTTCGTCTTTGTTGTCCAATATCAACCGTTTTGGTTCGTTTTGAATGTTTGTGGTAAGTATTTCGGTTTCATTTTCAGTTTCTGAAATAGTTCGTTTTAGTTCATTATAAGTATTTGAATTTGAAACAAGACGTTTTAATTCGACTTGAATTTCTGACATTGGTTGTTTGGTTTCATGTTCAGTATCTAAAATATCTTCTTTTAACTGAGCTATAGATGTGTTCATTAAATTCATCATACCAATAATTGATTCAACGTGAATTACAAAAAAATCATCTAAACGAAGTGGTAAAGTTTTGTGTTTAAAAACAATTGACTTCAGATCTTTCAACATACTTTCAGAAGAAGCACTTGTTTCTGTTAAACTACCATATTCAAATATAGGGACCATCAAAGCAGACCAACAAGTTATGTATTTGCAAAAGTTTAATAGTCTTTTTGCTAGGGACGGTGAATATTGCATGTTGTCGTGATCGCCGGTTAAGTTACTTGTAAATTGACTAGTTTGTTCACATTCTTCGTATAAACGTTTCTTGTCCTGGAATATACTAGTGGAAGCTACTGGAGACGATACATCATCAGTTTCTTCTTCGCCGTGTATCTCTTCATTTGCTTCATTTTCATAATCAATTTCTACGATATGAGTTGCTATTCTTAGTTTTAAGAACCTTTTAGCATTCTCACATGCAGTTGGTTCCTGATCATCATTTAGCCCATCACGTTCGTGTAGAGCGGTAGTAAAAATTGACTTCAATATTGTTTTAATATCACCTATTGAGGTGCTTACAACAAGCAGACCAATTGCTCTCATGTAAAATTGTTTGACTCTTTGCGTGCAACTTTTTAACTCAGGTCATGTGCTAATTAAATGCATCACATGATTGAAATCATTTCTAATCATGCATTTTGGAATTTCAAAACCGGGTTCTTTTTATACCAATTTACGAAATATATGCATCAAGCCTAGAAAATTGCGTGAACGTTTTTGTAACGGCATGCATTAATGCTAGCGATTGATCAGTTACGACCAATAGCGGTGGACTTTTCACATCACGAAGCTATTCTGCTAACCAATAACTGATGCTGTTGTTGTCATACTTTTCTGAAAGCATGTGTGCGACACAAAATTGATTTTGGTTTTTTCGATCATTCACGACAATCTTGTACAAAAAAATATTATGAGTTTGCCTCCCAGAAAATAAAGTCATTTTTTTTACAACTGACCCCGTGGCGTCAATGGATATTGTAGGTACTGAAGTTTTTTTTTGCATAGACTCTATAATTATTCACTTCACTTGCAGTCCAGTAATGAACGTAGAACTTATCGTGTCCAATTTCCCTGATAATGTTATTGTAAGGTGGTGTTCCTTTTTGTGACAAAATAGAAATTATTGGGTTATCATGAACTTGATCATTTTTCAAAGCGTTATGTTTAATTAGTCTTATTGCATTTAATGAAGGAATGTGACTAGGTATTGGATCACCATAATCCATAATAGATCAGCCATTTTACGTTGAATAAATGACGCCGATTTATTTTGATCTTTTAATTGGTTAATTAACTCAATTTTTGTATCACCAAGAACTCTTCTTTTTTTATGAGTTCGACATGACTTAAAATTCCCTTTGATATTAAATCTGATAATAACACGTGACCCCACAGTCGGACAGCTAGCCAAATTACCAGATAAAGTGATTCTATCTATTATCCACAGGCAGGCACAGAATATAATCATAATCCAACCATGAGCGATTATAAAAATAAGACATAGCATTATTTGGAAGAGAACATCTAGAGAGTGACGAAGAATTTGTGAGAATGAGGCAGAAAAACAACTAAAACAGAGGTTGAAAAGTGCGTTCGGCAGTAGCAGTGAAGAAGATGATCAATCCCTAACAGACGTCATGGAATTGTCATGTAGTGATATCGAAGAAGCAGAGGAACCAACGAACATGGCCATCAACCGTATTACCATACCCCATTTTAGTAGAAAACTGTGCAACACATAGGAAGGCACTGGCCCAATACCAACGACAAATAGCTGCTCACGTGACTAGACAACAATTCGGAAAACCCGTCCAGTTACCACCACCCATCATCGTACAACAGAAAGATGGAGGTATTAGCGACCCGTTTAAAGAAGATACCATCGTAAGCGAAGAGGAACTTTTTCAGACCACAGAAAGGATGATTTATGGTAAAACTCTTCAGCAGGTGACCGAGGAGATATTGTCTAAAACCACATATCAATCAGACCAAGTAGCGTCTACCGTCAATCAACAAATCGTACCACTCACAAAATCATCGCATCATCCGAGATAAAGAAAAGCAGGAAGAGAAACGCGTGGAGGCCAAGAAGAAATGGTTTCTTAAGAAGAAGACTAAGACTGTATCCTAAATAATAATATTTTGCTATGTATTCTAATCGGCCATAAGCCTAATACTTTTTTTTGTTAAATTACTTAATTTTTAATAGATAATTATACTATGTATAATTAAATCTATTAAAAAAGGGGACTATGTAACGAACATAAAATAGTTCAAATGATAGTATCACTCACGACGCGCTATCCAACGTCCCAGCTTCGAATTTATAAACCAACCTCTAGAATACTGCCAACAGAGCGCTTGGATAGGCGTCGGACTTGCCAACTGTTAGGTGTACCATCTACACTATGGCAAGTGACCGTGTTTCATACAATCGCTAACATCCGTATTAGAGCAACGAGCAAGACATTTAAACTACCTTCCCTGCACGCTTTGACCGTGCTAAGCATCTGGCTACCGCAGCTCTCGGTCTCCAATCGGCCTCTATACGACGGCTATAGGACGGCTAGAAGCAGTCGGCCGACTGAGTACGAGTCAAAGCGTGTTCTCCGCCGCGTTTACAGTATATTACCCGCGCCGCATAGAAACATACGTTTACCGCCGTAGTTACCCGCGCCGCTTGAGAGATATTTATCTTATCGCCGCGTCATTGTTTACCGCTGTAATCATTGTTTCTATACCCGCAGCGCATATCGCCGCTACCAATACGGGTGTCATTGATTAAACATAAATAAAATCATACCTCCACCTAACTGTGAGTAATCAATATATACGATATACCTATACATGTTGGTGAGACAAATATACTTTACGTGAATTCATATTATATAAATCTGCGAAATATTTTAAAATGTTGATTTATGTAATTTTAGCTTTTTTATGATATTCTTCTATTATATACATGTAATTTCTATTAAACAAATAAAAAAGAAAATTTTTTGTTAATGAATAAAACTGAATTCTCAGCCTTTTAAAAAATTCATTACAATAGTACTTACATTTTATAACTGATTTTTTAAAATAATTTTAATGAATTCTACAGGGTTTAAACTATTAAAAACATTTTTTTTATTACTTAATAAAAAATCATGCAGTGAAGGGTTAAAGCATTTTACAATGGTCATTGTTCTGGTGATATGTCATATATAGAGTTTAAAGACATCGTGTTGGGAGATTTGAGTTTATCGTAATGAACAAAGATTGTGAATGCGACGACAGCCGATATCGTCATGGATTTGACACATTCGTCGTTGTATAAACTGATGTTTTTTAAAAAAATACGTCATTCCCAGACATGGCTGCTAACGGTGAAGTACTCGGAGAATTGATTAAAGCCGAAGAAAACATTAAACGCAAGTATACAGCATTAAAACACGGAAAATCAGATATTCATTCACTAGTATCAGAAATGTTTACCCCCATCGTCGATCCATTGAAACAACATTTTAATTCAAAAAAAAATTCAAGCTCCAACCATAGAGCATACTCAAAATTCAAATGCGGATGTCTCTCATAATATTCAAATAAGCGACTTGCTAGATTCATTCAACGTAGACAAAACGTACGGTTCTAAAATACAATCAAACGGTACTGTGCATTTAGGTAAAAAAGAAATTGAGGCCTTCAGCACAATAACGGACTAACCCATAATTAATCATATTGAGCTATAGGCAAAAACATAAAATGCTATTTTTATCGATAATTTTTTTCAAAAATCAAAAAAGTAATAATTTTTGTTTTTTGCATATTTATTTTGATTAAAGGAGTTTTTATGATTGCTGAATTCATTATTTTGTAAATCACAGTCATTTTTGATTAAATATGGATTAGTCCATTTTTAATTGTAATGAGGGTTAGTCCAATTATTTATAAATTGTTGGTCATGTACTAATATAAATCATATAAGAATATTGTAGGTACAATGTTTAATGTTAAAAAAAAATGTTTCAAAACTAAATTAACAATACATTACCATAAGACATTATACATATAAATGTTAATGGTATTAATAATTCTTATTCGACATTTTATAAAAAAAATTAAAACAAAACAAAATGTTTCCTTATATTATAATTAACTTTTAAATTTAATATTAATAATACTGTTTTAATATTTTGTATAAGACAAATAAAAAACAAAACAAAATTTTTCTTTATATAATCATAAATTCATAAATTTAACAAATACCAAAACTTTTTTTTTATTATCATCACTAGGGAAATGTATTAATGGAATTTCATTATCAATATTTTGAGCATTGCTCTTAAGACTTTTATAAAACTCGTGGTAAATTGGTGGAACATAATCTAGTAAACATAACAAATCATTCTTTTTCAGAGGAATTATACAGTTTACATTAGGGTAAAGTAAATCTAAACTTGCAATTAGTGATGTGTTTCGTTTTTCTAAATTAAGTTCACTAAACTGAGCAATATCATTGTTCGAATATTTGAAAAATATTTTGAAAGGCATTTCGAAAGAAAATCTCAATCATTGTCAGCTACTGTTTTGTAGTTGTCGAGTAAGGTTGTTGGTTGTACTTTCGCTCGCTTATCGCCTTTTACTTATCAACTAACCTTTGGCATCGACGGACGACATTCGATTTTAGTGCACGTAAATTATATTTTGTTCGGGATTTCTTCTACTATATCTGAAATATCTAATATGTTGTGTAACTCATGCAACGATGACATCTTTGATGATGATCTTTTAACTTGTTCTATATGCAATGAATACTTCCATTTTATGTGTGCCGCTCTGAGAGAAGCGACCTTTCGTAAAATGTCCAAAACAACAAAGTCAAAGTGGGCTTGTAATAAATGCAAGTTTAATGAGAATGCGCAGCCAGTCAATGAAACACAGAATAAAAAATCCGTCCACAATATTTCTAACGAAAATTTCAATAATCTAAATGATTCTGTAAAATTTATGAGTGACAAATTTGACAGCTTTGGTACACAATTACAAAAATTAATATCTTCAGTGAAAGAAATGAGAGCTGAAAACCGAGCACTAAAAGAACAAAATATTAAGTTTAACAATGAAATTATATTATTGGTAAACCGAGTAAATACGTTGGAACAAAAGGCTGTTGACAATTTTATTGAAATTGTTGGTGTACCTGAAACCAAGGATGAAAACATTGTAGAGACAGTTAAAACAATCATATCAAAATTGGGTGTGGAGTCAACGGTCAATAGGGCATTTCGTGTTCCTTCAAAAATCATGAATAAACCCAGGAAACTTGTAGCTGAATTGAGCACTCGTCTATGCAGCAGCAATACCATAACTAACTCAAGAAAGACCAAACCAAAAGGAAATATGTTTCATGAAAAATGGGGTATGGAACCAATTTATGTAAATCATTATCTTACTATTTCTAATAGAAATTTGTTCTTTAAAACTAAGGCTTTTGCTCGCGAAGCCGGATTTAAATTCGTTTGGTTTAAAGACTCAAAAATTTTTATTAAAAAAAATGAAGACCAAAAAGCAATTCTAATCGAAAACGAAAGCTCCTTAAGCAACTTAAAGTAATTTTTCTAGTAAATATATTTCGATCTTGTATACATATGTTTTAATTTAATTATCATGGATGAGTTTAATAACATTATTGATAGTTATAAATATAGAACTAAATTTTTTGAGTCTTTTTCTGAATATAATTCATATTTTAATAACAAAGGGGAATCTCTTTTAAATATTATATGCTTTAACATAAGAAGTGTGAATGCACATTTTGACGAGCTGCTTTTATTTTTAGAAAATGATGTAAATAATAATAAAATTGATGTTATAGTTTTAACTGAGACGTGGCATGACTCATTGTTTTGTCACTATATGATACCTGGTTACAGTATATTTTTTTCTAGTACCAAAAGAAACCAAAATGATGGTATAATAATCTTTGTGAAAAATCATTTAAAGGCGGATTTTTATGACTATGATTTTTTAGAATATAATATTGTTAAACTGTCGCTGATAATCAATAATTTGCCTATAACTGTTGTATGTATATACCGATCACCCTCGTCTGATTGTATAAATTTTATTAACTCATTAAAATATGTTTTTAATAATTTAAATTTAAATTCTGGTGTAATTACCTTAATTGGGGACATGAATATTAACATAATTGGTGCACAAACAGTTAATAATTATGATTACCTAGACCTTTTGTCAGAAACCGGTTTCTGTTCTTATATAAATGTATTTACAAGATTACCTTTAGGTCAACAACATTCGTGTTTGGATCACGTGTTCATCAAAGACAACAATATTTCACACGGGAATATTAATGCGGGTGTTCTACTAACAGATATAACTGACCATTGTTCAATTGTAGTTTCATTTCCTATACCTGTGAAAAATAAAAATCCATTAATGTGCAGTATTAATACTATCAATGCTATAAACTATGATAAACTTAAACAAATCTTGTATAATGAAAAATGGACTAAGATATACGAATCTAACTCGGTAAATGTATGTACTACAGATTTTCAAAATATAATTATGAATGCCATAAATGAATCCTTAACAGCTAAAAATATTAACTCTAAAAATAAAAGATTGAAAGAATGGATGTCCAAAGGTCTATTATGCTCAGTACGTCACAAACAATATATCTCCATGAAGTGCAAAAAAAACCCAAACAATGTCAAACTTGCGTCATACTATAAAAAATATAAAAATACATTTACAAAACTTTTGAGGCTTGCTAAAACTAATTTTTATAAGGAAAAATTTAGAAAAGTGTCGTATAATCCGAAATTAACATGGAAACTGATCAATGAGATTACGGGTAGGAATCCAAATAACAACGATAGAATCAAAACTGTAGTAGTGAATGACATATTATTGAATATAGATGATAATCCTAAAGAAGTGTCTAATATATTTAATAATTATTTTTCTAACGTTGGGAAAAATTTGGCAAAAAAATTAAAAAAAAATCAAAATCTGGTTTTTAATAAATCCAATGATAATAATATACTATGTTCCTTTGAAAAGATTCTTCTAGAGAAAATTGATGTATCAGAATTAAGAATAATTATTCAAAACTTTAAAGATGACACTGCTGCTGGTTATGATAAGGTAACAGTTAAAATTCTTAAAAGTATTTCTGAATTAATTATTTTTCCACTAGTCTATATTTTTAATTTGAGTATAGAAAGTAGTATTTTCCCGGATAAGTTTAAAATTGCAGTTATTAAGCCTCTATTCAAAGGTGGTGACCGTAAAATAATAAGTAATTATAGACCTATATCAATGTTGACCAACTTCTCCAAAATATTTGAGAAAATAATTAAAGCAAGGCTGATCTCTTACCTTGAGAAAAATAACTTATTATCTAAAAACCAATACGGATTTCGACCAGGCCTAAGCACTGAAAATGCCTTATATAATGCAACTCAATTTTTATATGACTCTCTGGACAAAGGTTTAAAAACAATTGCTGTTTTCATTGACTTAGCAAAAGCCTTCGATACTATCCAACATGATATCCTATTAAAAATTCTACCAAACTTTGGAATAAATAATAAAAGTCTCCTCTGGTTTAAGAGTTACCTCTCTAACAGACAGCAAATGGTGAAATTAAATGATTCAATAAGCAAAACAGGTTATATAGAATATGGTGTTCCACAGGGTAGTGTTTTGGGTCCCATCTTGTTCATATTATACATAAATACAGTTTGTGATTTAAACATTGATGGCAAAATAGTAACGTACGCAGATGATACCTGTCTATTATTTTCGGATAAATGCTGGGAAGGGGTATACTTCAAAGCAACGAAAGGTCTAAATTTAACACACAAATGCACAAGTGAACTGGGCTTAACTATGAATTCAGATAAAACTACGTACATGAAGTTATCAATAAATAAGACTACCTATGGCGAGTTTCCTCTAATAATTCACAATTGTCAAAATCAATTGGTATGCAATATGCAAGACTGTAAGCAAATTAGTCAAGTTTCGAAAATTCGCTATCTGGGTATTATCTTTGACAATAATTTGAGGTGGAACTTTCATATCCATAATTTAGTAGGGAAACTACGACACTCATTACACAAATTTATTTTACTAAAAGATATCTTACCTGTTGAAACTTTACGTACCATTTATTTTGCGTTCTATCAGTCGATCTGTCAATATGGCCTTTTGGTGTGGGGAGGTGTAAAAGAAAATGTTTTAAAAATGCTTCAAACAAATCAAAATAATATACTAAGAATAATACTAAATAGAAAATCTTTAGTAGGTTCAACAAAAGTGAATTACATAGAACTAGGTGTTCTACCAATAAGATACCAATAGATACTTCTATACAAGAAGTTTGCAATTTTATTTATGTTTAAAAAAATAATGAATTTCAATAACAATAACAGACACTTAAGAGAACATATAGCCTATAATTTGCCAGTTAAATATACAAAAAAATCCTTTGGTCAATCTTTTGTTGACTATTTAGGTTCTACTTATTTTAATCAGATGCCAACACTATACAAAAAAAATATTCATGAAGGTCGAGTTAATGAGAAAAAAGTCGTCTATAAATGGTTATTTGCAGAATTAATTACTCCTTAAATAGAGTCCACCATTTTTAGTGATTCCAGTCATTAGGATTTTATTTTATTTTATTTTATTTTAATCTGTTTCATTTATTTATTGTATTAATATTCACCATGAGTTTTTAAATAATGAAAATCTTGCCACGTTTTCTCTCTTATATATTTTATGATGTTGTTTTGTTTTTTCTTATATATAATATTGTATTGTATTGTATTGTAAACTTTATCTGGTTAGTCTAATGTGACCGATTTTGTATTCTTATTTTTTATTTTATATTTTATTTTATTTTATATACTTATTGAGATATATTTTTTTTCTTTTTGCGAAAGGATGTACCTATCCAAATCTCTTTGTTTTATTCTAAAGTTGCATTTTAAACTACTATTTACATTTGTTAACTCTCTACTCCATCACAAGCTTAGGCTTAAAGGAGTAGATATATTTCTTTATTTAATAAAAAAAAAAAAAAAAAAATTGTATCTTTAACCACTCAACTTTAGATTTATCAACATCGATTTTGCGGTGTGTAATATTTTTTTCTAATTTTATTGTCCGGAAAAATCGCTTTCATTTATACAAATGATTTTGAAAGGTTTTTTTTACGTGCCGCCAAAATAACGTTATTCCAGTGTTGTGGAATACAAATGTTTGGAAACCACTTTTTTTGTTTTTCAACAAGACCAAAGTCTTGATCACACGGCAAGTATGAATATCCACTTATCAAAAATGTATGATCAATATTTTTAACCATGTATTCAGGACTAGAAACAATATATTGACATAAAAGAGATAATTTAATATTTCGGTTTTGGCCACCACACTGATCGAAGTACATAATTAAATGTTCTGTTGAAACAAATTTTTTTAAGAAATACAAAATGCAAGATCCTATTTCTTGGGGACCCCGAGAGGCAACTGACTCATCCCAGACAAACATGTAAACGTCACCATTACCCATGTTGTGTATTCCGAAGCAATACGTTCATAGCTGCCGTTTATAGTAACAAATCCCGGTACTCGTTCAATATGCTATCTACCGCACGTTTGATGGTTTAGTATGCTATCTACCGTTAATATTTTATATTTTTATCTACCGTAATTTTATGTTGGTGAAGTATGATATCAACACGTATTTAAATGTAAATGTCACAAAAAAAATGTAAATGTAAATGTCACATATTATGTCATGTAGAAAATTATTTATTTTATCTGTTATTAACGTGAACTTTGGCAATATGTAAATCTTAAAAGGGATTTCAATTAAGCTTTGTATTAATTTTCTAATACAAGGAGATCTGCAATAAAATAACAATTAAGTGTTGCAACTATATTTTTTCTAGTAAAAATAAAAATAGATATAATAAATTACAACTTACATTTTAAATAAAAATGTTAGCTATATTTTTAATTTATAGTATGAAAATGTTTTTTTATGTTTTATTTATTAATGAATAACAAACTAAGGAAAATTAGTATGTATTTTATCTTTTATTCTGAAATTCTCAAAGGTTGAAGACCCTAGTCTTAAAAAGTACATGACAAGTTGACATTAATACCTATTCGAACAATTTCAAATCATTAACTTAATTATTTCATGGGTTTTTTTTTATTTTTAGTAATTATGTAAACATACTAACACACTATGAAATATTCAGAAAAATACTAAAGAAATAGGTAGTAACGTGTTTATCCATAACATTTATCTACACACTTTCAAGTCAATCAAAACTATTTGAGAATGCCCTTATTAGTTATTTTTCTGTTAAGTTAGTTGTTATAGGCAGTGGTTGACTTAGGGGGGGGGGGGGCGGGGGGACTGAGTACCTCAACTAATTTTTATGATACTCAAGCGTACCCCTAGTATTTATTAAATTCTTATATTAATATTTTTTTTTTTTTTTTCATAAACAGAGAACTATAAATATGGTTAATATTGAATACATAAAGTTCCTGATGAACTAAATGACTACATTTAAAACACTAATATTAGATATCTACTCATCTGCTTACAGCTAACAATATTTTTTATGATCTACAATTTAACCATTTACATTATTTTTTTTAATAAAATGAAACATTTGATTTATGTTGTTTTATACTTAAGATGAACTGGTTACAATTGGACTTCTGGTGGTTTTATGTATAGGTACATACAACTAGTTACAATAGTAACTATAGTAAGTATACAAATGTAGTATTAAAACAGCAAGGTACTCTAAGCATTAATTATACAACTAACTGTGTGTGATTGAAAATGAAATTGTTTGAACTCTCACCAAATATGTATAATTTTAATGTTGACATACACCTAGATTATTTTCATTAACAGTGAGAATATTAATATTAATATTAAAATGGTTAGGTTGAAGTATAAATTAATTTAATATAAATGATACTCACATTTTAACAAAAATGTTATTTTGCTTCAATTGTAGTACTGTGTATAGGTAAACTACATAATATTTAATTTTGAATATTTTTCTTGAAAAGTAATTTGAAGTGTTGAGAATTTAAAATCGTAGTTTAAACTGCAACAAAGCGTATCTCAGTTTTTGAAGTTTTTCAGGAGACACAAAAAACACGAGTTTAATGATTTAAACCAACTAAATATAAGTTAAAACATGCTTATTTAATGTTATTTTCATTAAAATAGTGTTTAAAACACTAAAATTCAAAGTTTATTGAATATTTAGTATTTTTCATGAGATACGCTTTGTTTGACACTGATGAATCTGAGATAGGTCTTTTTACTTCACTGGTAATAAACCATAATATTTTAACATTCTTTAATAATTATTATTATTGTATGACATAGTTGGGATGTAATAAATTATTATGTTATTATCTTAATTAATTTTTATTTTGACTGTTATCAGGACTAAAAAATAAAATGCATAATAATCATAAAAACTGATTTTAACAGGATAATATAACTAGACCAAATAAAATATTAAAAATCACTTTGTAGTTCCTTTTTATTTTGTTCTTTCAACTTAATAATTTAAATCAAAAAACAACATTAACAACAGTAAATAAAGTTATAACACAAACATTATTAATATTTTTTAAAAGTATACTTACCAAAACAGAATAATTGCTTACTACAGGTATAGAAAGATAAAATAGTTTAATCTAAATAAAATATAAGTAACACCTTGTTATAACATAAACAAAACAAAATAATACATAATAATATTATGTTATTATAAGTATAAAAAAACATAATAATATTAATAGGAACATACTTTCCATTACAGATTAGGTAAATAATATATAAGAAAAACAGAAAAATAAAATACCTAGTTACAGCACTAGTTATAACTGACAAAATAAAATATTACTAATTTATAAATATAAAACAAAAAACAATTAACAACATTAAAGTATAAAATGATATCAAAAACTTATTAACTATTTAATATTTTTTCTTTTGATTTTTTCTTTTCTTATACTTGTTTCCATGTGAGGCAAACTGTCATAAAATGAATGACAGTCGTAAGGCATACTATTTTTTAAGCTTTGTAAATCATTCCATTTGTCCAAAGGTTTTTTTTTTTGAGTTTGGTACAGCTTAGGAAATTTATTGATGTTATCCTCATTAATGTTCTTAGGTCTTCTTGGCAACTCTTTAAAATCATCTTCAAAATTAATTTTATAAAAAATAATACCATTAGGGCAGTATTTAAGTACTCTGAGGTCGGTTACAGTTGCATCTGAAGTCACTCTTCCTGGACGAATAGATTAATAAAACATAAATGTTTTATCACTGTAATCCAAGAAAAAAGAGTACTTTAATACTTCAGATTTATATGGGAAAGGATGTTGTCTGGATTGTAATGTTATTTGAGACAATTGGCAAGGTAGATAACAATCTGTTTTTTTAAATTTACATTCTATGACACTGTGAACACTGTCACTCCATTTGAGTGTGACCTTTTTCCAAAAACTTTTGAGTTATACTCAATTGGTATTTGACACTAAGATGCAGTAATGCATTTGAAAGAATGCTATTTCTATTTTGTGCTGTACACCCATCTGAGTAAACTATTACAGGTTTAAATGACTTTTTTTATAGTTTTTTCAATTGTATCTATGAGACAAGTTGCAAAAGTTGATGCTACAAGTTCACACTGTGTTTCGTCAAACCAATAACAAATAGCTTCATGGGTTCCTAGATTGTAAATTGTATAGTTATGGACAGCTAATTTCATTTTATAATAAATAGAGCTTGCTTGACAGTATGGAAGTAGCTGAACGGCCATTAGGTCGCATGTAAATACATGACATTCACCAGCTTCAGAATTAATTTTATCATTAGCTTTTTGGTCTCTGGCTTGATTTTTTTTTGCAATATGTTTTTGATAATCTGCTTGTGATAAATTATTTACTTTGAATTGGCAACATGTATCACACTGGTCTTTTTTTGGGGAAAATATTGATAGGTTTTTGCTATAGAAACTTTTATCAAATGATCTCCTGCTTAAAGGTTCTTCACTATCTTCTTTACATGTAACATTGTAAGTATTGTATAGTTGTGTAATTGAAATAATATCAGTTTGTAAGTATAACTTCCTACTAGATTGTCTACAGTAGTGTGAAGGGAGTTTTGGAAACTTATTAAAAAAATTATTCAAGTAATCAGTTTTATGCACTTTTGCTCTTATTGAATTTCCGGTTTTATGCCCATCTCTAAATAATTGTTCACCCTCCAATTGACATTCTATATTATTTTCTTCTTCAGTATCACACTCTTTTTCTTTTGTAAAACTTTCTGATAAATTGCTTCCAAAGGGTGTTTTGGTTTCTAACCAGTATCTCAAAGTTGACTCTTTAAGGCCTAGAGTACTTAAAAACATACCACGGCATACACATAATTTGTTATTTCCTACTTTTAAATAATAAATAAAGGTTCCATTTCTACGGGACGTCACACTTAATGAAGTTCTTTGTTTAGGAATTATTTTATCTACTAATGACAAAACAAAAATTTGTTTTTCCTTCCACGATGGCATTTTTTTCCAAAAACTATTAAAAATTTGTAGACGGTCATCATCTTTGATAGTTGAACAATTTCTAGTTTTCCACTTTTCACAAATTTTAGATGTACAAGTTGGACCAATTTTTCTTTCACCTCTTAATGTGTCATGTAATATATTATTAGTACTTGTTTTTTCTTTTCGTCTATAACCCATATATTCCTCACCTCTAACTCGTTTTGATTTGTTTTCGTTCCAACTCCATGATTTGGGATTTGGACTAATATTCCGTTTCCTTCCAATATTTTGCAGATCATATTCACATTCATTTAAATTGTCAATTTCACCTTGATTATCAACATCAATAACATTACAATCATCAACTTCACTACGATCGTCAATAATATTACAGTCTTCAATAGTTTCGACAAAATGTTGTGAATCATTTTCCAAGTAATTTAAATTAACAATTTCATTATGATTACCAACATTAAGAATATTACAATCATCAATTTCATTACCACCGTCAGTAATAATACAGTCTTCAATAGTTTGGACAACATTTTGTGAATCATTTTCCAAGTAATTTAAATTAATTTCATTTTGATCACTAACATTAAGAGTATGGTGGTTATCATCAATGAACTCAAATGCTTCAATGTCGTTTATATTAATACTATCTAAATTGCAGTCTTCCACATTTACTTTTTTTGTGTATCTTCTAATTTCTTTTAGTTTTGACTTACCCTTTACAGCTTCAAATAATTCATCTATAAATGTTTCATCAGTCTCGCTACTCTCACTACCAGTTTCAAAATGTGACTTGATTTTATGAGGACTATTCTAGCTGGTTAAAAAAATTGACTACCTACCTAAAATAATAATTAACTAAAATTAATATTATGTAAGTGTACTTAAATAGGTATAATTAAAATCGAGTAATATAATATTATAAAATATAACAATATTATTTTACATAATATTATTATTTATTACAACATAGCTTATCTCATATAATTTGTTTTGACAACAATACCTATCTCAAAAAATATATTACTATTTTTTCAATTAATGATATCAAATTAAATATTTGTTTGATGGTAATCATATGTTATATATTAATAATATTATACACCCTAAAATTAATTAAAGTGCTAAAATAATGAAAATAAGACATAGTTTTTTAATAAACTTACTTTTTCTAACAGCTCGTCGCACATAATGGAATATCACGTGTTAATAAATGAGATATGTTATGTTGATACTTAAGAATGATATAAGTGGTGTTATCATTTTTGTAAATAACAGTGTAACTACTAATCGCACAGAAAATTCCCCTGATGTTTAAATGTTCGGAATCACTTATTTTATTAATATTGACAATAAACTCATTTTGTCAAATTTTGAGATACGCTTTGTTGCAGTTTAAACGACGAAATGTTATTATATGTATGTTTAATTTTTGATTTTTTTGTATCTAGTTACCAAAAGTTTATAAAGATATTAAAATAAAATAATTTTAACTTGCAAACTAATGATAATAATATGTACCTGTGTTCAAAGGCATTTCCAAAAATATTTTCAACGAATTATGTTCAATCTGATAATTCCATGGTATTACTAGGTATTTCTCATAAATGTAATACAATAGAATTGTCTTAATATATGAGAAGACAAGTCTTAAGGTTTTTAGTGATTACGGCAAAGTGTGTTTGATCCAAAAAATAATATTAAAACTTTAAATTTAAAAAGGACTTAAAGAATAACTATAATTAATATTCAAACCACATGTCATTTGTTTCATAATTCAAAATCAAAATGTTCTAAATTTCTTTAAACGTATTTAAATGATTGAACAATAAAATATTGATGAATGATGATGATTTAAAATAAGTAATAGTAGGTACATGATGTTATAAATTATAATCATATTATGTTAAATTATGATAAAATACGTATTAGTATGTGTATGTATTTTATATTGATTATCTACCTTTTAATGATAACAAATTTATTGTTTCTTGGAAAAAAACAATTGAAAATCGACTACAGCAGTAACAGTGATTAGCAAGAAATAAATTTGAATTTTAACACACTTTGAAAATTGTTTAAAAATTAACGACTTAACCAAATTAAAAGTTTTAAACGTCAAAATGGTTTTTAAATACTTATTTATGAAATAGCTATCTTGGATTATTAGATGAATATTAAATACAAAATTTAAATTATTTATTTTTGTTGTAAAAAAATAAAATAAAATATAAGATATACAAATTATAGCGCAGAGCTCTACAAATCATTACAAAAAAAAAAAACTTAAAAATATTGAATAGAAAAAAAGTTATTGCATTAGTCAAATAGACCTGTTACACCCTGTATAATTTAAAATGGTTATTTAAGTACAAAATTTAAGGACATAATCAGTTTTTAAAATTATTTAGCCATATTTCCAACTATAGATAACTATCGCAGTTTTAATACAGTACAGTGTTACATTGGCAAACTAGATTGGTAATTCAGGGGGGAGGTTAAATGTATTTTACATGGTACTTAAAATTAAATATGTAATAGTATGTATTCATATTCATTCATACAACACACACAGCCTTACATCGGCCTAATTTTTGAAGACCATAACCGCCAAAAATGTCATTTTAAAATAAAACATATATATAATACTTATTATTCAATTAAAAATAATATGTCATTTCTTTAGTACTTATATTTAATTTAATATTTTGATTAGGTAACTGTTTAATTATAAAACATATGATATCGGTTATGGAGACTACCTGGTCAAATTTATATCTATTTAAACCACTGGACACCCGCCGTTTTTACATTAAACAATGTACCTGTGAATAGGACACGTGACTCGCTTGTACACGAGGTATTTACCGAATCTAGACAAAAATGTGATTTATCAAAATTATGGTCAGGGTCCTTCTTGCATTTAGTGATTTATTAATACCTGCCAAAGTCAGTAATATTGAGCTAAATAACTAATAAGCAGACAGCATTAGCACTTCTCTTAAATACATTTTAAACCACCATTACCTAATTTAATAAAATGAAACTATTACCTTCAAATACAGCAATGTACTGCTGTAAGTCCCATGCTGTCAAAAAATCTTTTACGTCATCTGCCATTTTAAAAATAAGTAGGTACGTACAATAGGTATAATGTTTAAAGTCAGAATGCGAAATGAATACGAGTCACAAATTGACACACCGAATACCGATTCACATTAAAAGCTGTACCCGAGTAACAATATTTTGGTTCATGGTCAGTTCAGGAGACCATTTGGTGCTAGGATGGTTCTATGTTCAGTTTATGAACGTTGACGGTTCAATAACCGTTCAGCTGTTCAAGTACCGATCACCTAATAAAAATTTCTGGTTCTCAGTGGGTTCAGAGACCAGATATGTGCTGGTATGGTTCTATGTTCAGTTCATGAACGTTGACGGTTCAATAACCGATCAACAGTTCATGTACCGATCGGCGATCATCTAATAAAAATGTTTGGTTCGCAGTGGGTTCAGAAGACCAAATAGGTCCTGGTATGGTTCAATGTTCAGTTCATCAACTTTGATGGCTATCAAAATATACGCAATAATACTATATGTCTATATATAACAGTTTATTAAAGTTTTAATATTATTTTTTGGATCAAACACACTTTGCCGTAATCACTAAAAACCTTAAGACTTGTCTTCTCATATTTTAAGACAATTCTATTGTATTACATTTATGAGAAATACCTAGTAATACCATGGAATTATCAGATTGAACATAATTCGTTGAAAATATTTTTGGAAATGCCTTTGAACACAGGTACATATTATTATCATTAGTTTGCAAGTTAAAATTATTTTATTTTAATATCTTTATAAACTTTTGGTAACTAGATACAAAAAAATCAAAAATTAAACATACATATAATAACATTTCGTCGTTTAAACTGCAACAAAGCGTATCTCAAAATTTGACAAAATATATATCAAGCAACAAAAAACAGAATTCAAACATAAGTGATAGTTCGCCAACTTTGATTTCTATTCCTGCACAAGTAAGTTATCAATGACATACGCATATATCATAATATTGTGCGTTTCTTTTTGAAGGTAACACAAAATATTTCTGTCAGTTCTATGTGTATAAACAAAGAAAAAATATTAATTGTAAACTGTAAAAATCCTTTGTTTTGGTAATTTCTAACTCCTTTCAAAATCTTCATTTCATTCATAAGGGTTACTAGACAGAATTATTTAGTGTTTATTTTAAAATAAAACACACTAGGTGTATTTGCAATTTTCAACTGTGCATACACTAGCTTAAAAAAAAATATTATATTTTTATTATAGCTACTTATATTTTTTATTTTTTATTTCCACCTGCTTATTTGTTTAACAAAATAATAATTGTGCATGCTAATATTCTATACCTATAATATTATAATGTTAATTTGTATTATAGGTGAAAACCCGTAACAATGTCTTTGATCTAGATGAAGTCAGCATCAATTCTATAAATGATGACGAAATGTCTGCTCATACTAACAATAATATGCATTTATCAGGTAATAAAATTTGTTTATAGTTTTCAATAACATGTTTTTATTAATTTTTAAAGTTTCAGTCGAAAAAGAACAAAACTCTTGTTGCTGTGATGCTGTAGAGAAATTAAAGAAAATAATACAGAGTAAAGATCAACAACTTTTAACACAAATATTAATTAATAATACCAATCAAGTAAAAGTATGTACGTTTCTTGAAAATATGGACAAAAAAATTAATAAATTACTAGAAAAGGATAAAAGAACTCAATCCTTTGCATTTCCATTACCCAAACTACCGGCACCGTTCATTGAATTGTTGCCAATAACAACTGTCAATAGTCTGGAAGTAGTTGAGCAACTGTTGTCAGTAGACAATGACAATTTCAACCGTAATGTGGAAGAGTTGGTATGTTTAATCTTTTTTTCTATAGAATATTATCAATCATATCATATTTTTTATTTATTTCTTTTATTTTATTGGGTAAAGGCCAAAATGAGCTCAAGTACAGTATAGAACACTACGTTCAATATAACATAATTAGTAATCTAAGGATTTACAAGTACAAAATAAATAGTAGTATAGAATTAATGCATAAAAATAAATAAACTACAAAGTAATATATAAATATAAAATTATAACATTCTCTGGCTAATCAATAAATAGGATTATCAACGCCATAAGATGTTCGATGAATTGGAATTTCAAACGTAGGACAAAATCTATAAGTGTCTAGTATACAGTACCTACCTATATTATAATATATTATACCTACAGAAAAAAATAAAACTTATAATATCTTAATTTGTAACTTGAATTGTTTTTTCTTAGAAAACTTATATATTATTGAAAACTGGCAACGTGCAAACTCTAAATTCTGCAGTGAAATCTGCGTTTGATAAATGCTTTACAAGAGAGATTGCTTCCTTATTTAGTTTACAAGGAAAAACAAAAAAGCCATTTGTAAAACTTGGCATTTACAAAGTATTACATGGTAATTAATATAAATATTTAATATATATTATAAGACACTAATTATTAAATACAAATTTAATTATAATTTTACTTATTGTACACTACAAAGCGGAAGGTTTTTTGTTGTAGTTTTTAAAATAAAATAATTTAATAATTGTTTATAAATAGTATATATTGTATAGGTCAGTTAGATGATCATCAATGTGATGCAGCATTTACCTTTTTTTTTATCCATTTTATGTAATATATACTATATACATACTTCATCAAAAATCTATACAATAATTATGTAGTTATGTATGGCTTTGTAAAATTATGACCAATATTCAATTGAATATGTTTATGTATTAATCGACTAATTGACTTATGATTTTACAGAAACATTGTCTGGAAGAATCCATAACACTGAGGAAGAAAAGGTATTCTCAAATATAATTTCAAACATTTTAAAACATAGCGGAAATCATTATAAAAACAAAGTATAAGAGTTCCTATTTAATTTTTATTTTCTTTAATTTTAATATTATTTTTTGTTTATATACCTAAGCCATAAAAGGTCTATGGATACTATTTTTTATTTATATGAAACTTATCATCACAACTCACTATATGTTTATTATTATTTTTTATCAATTAATATTAATTATTATTACTACTTATTTGGTTTATATAAACTATATAAGGTCTATATGTAGATACTATTTTTTATTTGTATAGAAAAATCTCATCACACTTCAGTATAATATGTATATTATTATTATTTTATATCAATTAATATTGATTATTACTATATTAACTATTTTGTTTCTCATAAATTAGTATTACTTTTTTTTTCCTTTATATAAGTCCTATGTTTACTGTTTTTATTTGTATTAAAGTTCTGTAACACCAGTGTATATTATGTGTATTATTATCATAATAAAAGGATTAACATTATGCAATATTATCTTAACTATTTTGTTTTCTTAAAAGGTAAAGTATTATTTTACTTAACATAATATACAACATTGTCTTGCATTAACCTTTTTATATAAACCAATATGTCCGGGTACAACAATAATAAATATATGTAAATAAAATTAGTATAATATAAAAGTAAATTTGAAGTAGTACCATGATAAAATAAAAATCGGTTCTAAACTGACCCAAAAATGTTTGAGGCCATTTAGATTTTTGTCTGGTTAATTGAACCAATAATGAACGGTTAAAAATTGCACCAATGCGCCGTCAATGAACATTTTATGCACTTTGATTGAACTCGGTTCACACCATGTTAAAAACCGTATTCAAATCTCTCAACGGTCGGGGCAAGGAACCAAACTTGAACTGTGTTCCGCACCGCAAATTTATACTTGTAAATGAACCTTCTATGAACCTCAATTGCTACTCGGGTACTGGTTACTGGATAATTCCGTAGTTCTAACAAAACATTACTTTTATATCTTGTTATGTTTACAGAACTTCTTGTAATCATCAGTTATCATTATGGTAAAACCAACCAAAATACTAATGACGCGTACTAAATATAGAGTTGTTTTCTCTTAATATTTGTTGCTCTAGCTATATGCTTTGTTGAAATCACTTTGTGTACTTTGGTTATAAATAACAATTTCTACTTGGTAATTTTTACATAGTATTCAACTATACCAACAAATATGATTTGTTAGTGACACCAAATATTCTGGTAAAAGCAATTAATTGTAGTATGCACAATCCAAGTTGTACCAATTACAAAACCTCTTGTACTCGTAATTGAAGTGCAATTAAAAGTGCAACAAAATTATATTTGAACTTATCACAGATAACTTAGTTATACCAAGTGTACTGTTAGATCTGTTTAGCAATATTCTAGTTATGCCTACTATTTCTCATTTAACTCAACCCTTTTGTTAATTATTTTAATCATATTTCTTTCAGTGTTCTCATTAAGGCTATTATAATATTTTTAATCATGGAAAAGCAGACGAGTTTTTTTAAATATTGGTACCGAATTTGGGATTTTATTCTGCCGCGCTAAAAATAGGTATTAACACTATTTAACAATCATTTATAACATCAGCTCCTGATTAAAACAACACTACTGAAGTTGAAATAACAACAGTGTATTGCTAATTTCAACTCAAATCTCGCAGTCAAAGTTAGTTAAATCGAACTAGCTATAATTGCTAAGACAATTACATTTAATGTTATTTTGAATACATAAAAATTTTATATTAACACAATTAATTTCAAATTAACTATATTAAAAAGTTGAAATAATAGTATGTATATTGTTATTTTAATATTAATTATAGTCAAACAATATATTCCTCTTGGTGTTAATTCAAACACAATATTTGTAAATTTGACAACTACACTGTCAACAATATTGTTAAGAGTTAAATCAACACTAGTATTTTTATGTGTGAAGGTACCGTAATGTTATCGATAGTCTCTCATTGACAGAAATAGCTTCCCTCATTATCGTATTCTGTTTTTAGATATGTGGAATTACAAGCTATAATGATAATACAATTATTATTATTATACAGTCAAGTAAATTATATTCATAAAATATAGGTAATTCCACGTACTTTCAATAAATGATCATAAGATGTAGCATCCATTCGCAAAAAAATCCTATAGTCATCAGGTTCAGTCATTCGTAGAAAGTACAATAATTTTTCATGACTATATTGCGCTCTTTGTACATACCACTCTTTTATCCAGCGTCTTATTTTATTTTGTTGGGATTTTTTTGGTTCAATCCAAATGCTACCGCGATACAAATTCATTCGGCATCTTTAAGATACATTTTTAAAACAATGATAAAACTGACACCTTTAACACGTATTAACACAGCGTAAACTTAACAACACCTTGACAGGACAACGACTATTTCACAACTGAATATTGAGATGTTTGAGTGAAATTGATATTGACACAATGTTTGAACCCGAACCGTTTTCGCGCCAGTGACAGGCTGTCCGTTTGACAAATCTTTGCCGTCATACCGCTGCCTTTGAGTCGCAAAAGTGCGCTTGCGCGAACTTCCGGCAACGGCCGTCGTCAGGGGCGTAATTGCGGGGGGTGGGGGGATATGGGGGATAGATCCCCCCCACGTGTCGTATTTATATACTGTTGGTCTTACAAAATACAAAATACAAATTACTAAAAAAAAAGTTTTAAATGTTCAGTTATATTACTGCAGTATTGCCAAAATAATAATAATTAATCAATTTCTATTCTACAAAATTGGATGTAGCTAATTCATTAGCTGAACTTAAATTGTGGAATAAAAAACTAAGAGACTTAAAAAAATCAAATATCAATCTAAAAACCGGAGTTGAAGCGTTAAAACTGTGTAACATTAATATTTACCCTAATATACATTTTTTATTAAACATTTTATGCACACTCCCGGTGTCTACTTCAACACCTGAAAGAACATTCTCAAGTTTAAAGAGAATTAAAACATACCTTAGAAATAGTATGACAGAGGTGACACATTATTTTAAACTAAAATTCAATATTTATTATTAGTTGATTATCAATTAATTTGTAGGGTCTATCAATATTGGCCATTTATAATGATATTGAAGTAGAACATGATGAAATACCTAACATATGGCGCTAAAACCAAGAAAATTGGAAATTTTGTTATAATAATATATATTTTTAAAATGAATTATATTGAAAAAGAAATTAGTGGAAAGGATGAAGAGGGGTGTGGGGGGCAAAGCCCCCCACGGGTCTATGGTTTTAAAATATCCATATCCCCTCCCATAAAACATTTATAATTACGCAACTGGGCGTCGTTGACCACCCGTTGTCCGGTTTCACCGACTGGCTGTCGTTTTTACGCCGTACGTCCGGCAAGTTCTCGTTGCCGCATCGCCGTGTGATTATTGTGCGTTCGGCAAGTTCATTGACCGACCGTTAATGAACGTTTAGTTTACGCGTGTGGTGTCGTCTTTCGCCGTTACGTCCGGCAAGTTTATTCTGTCGCACCGCCGTGTAATTCGTATGTCCGGCGACCGAGCGTGACGCGTGTTGTCTCTTGCTATACGACGACCGTCCAGTTCATTCGTCGCACCATCGTGTAATTAGTTTACCGGTACCGTATAGTCCGTCCGTATACTGTATCATTCGGTATACTGCGTCTGTTACACGTATACCGATTGTCACGTGGTTTGTGTACGTTGAAACCAACCGGTACGACGCCAATACGGTATTAGTGTATTACGGTAACGGAAATAAGCGACATTTCCGTGTATCCGTCGTTGTCTATTTCTCACCGGCGCATACTGTTTTGACTGCGGTATATATTTATTATTATAATATAACCCTTACGTAAGGCGTTGGGTGCTTTGTTACGACGTCGTGTCGTGTGGGACAACCGTCCAGTCAACAGCTGCTGCTCCCACCCGCAACGTTGTCACCGTCGTCGAACAAGTGGTGTCTACCAGCTGTCGCCAACCATCACCGCGGTAACCGGTTGTGTTGTCATTATCATCTCGCATAATATCACAGTCGGGTTATATTATTATTATTATTGTTATTTGTATTTTGTACAGTGTTGCCAGACGTGGCGATTTTCAATAACGGTTTGGCGGAGATATTTGACTTTTGGCGGGTGGCGGAAAAGTTAGCGAATTTCAATTTGAAGTGGCGATTTAATGGCGTTTTTTCCCCTGTTTAAATTTTATTAATTTAACGAAATAAATTCAAAATTATTTATTATTTTCCTGTTTTTATAATTGATTTGATAATAGAAAAATTATGATTTTGCGGGCAGCGGGCTTGTGGCTAGCAGCCACTGAGATAGATAAGAATATATATATATATATATATATTATTCTTATATATCTCAATCTCAGTGTGGCGAACATAGGCCATAGACAGGATGTAGAGAAGATAGATCTTATCTAATCTCTACATCGTGGCCATAGAGTACAAACTACAGAGTACTATTATAGAATGTGTGATGGTGATTAAGGATTATCAATAGTCGTATTATACACTATACAGTATGAAACTATGAACTATGCCATTATCCTTGGAAGTTCGAAGTAATATTTCAAAGTAACTATAAGTAAATAATTTAAAATCATGGGCAAAATAGAGAAACTTAGAAAGTATCGGAAATGTTGGGAATCAGAGAACTGGGCTAAAGGTAATAAATTTGTTTAATTGTAATTTTGAATTTAAATATAAACTGGTACCTACTTATGTCTGTACTCTGTATAAGTAAATATTAATGTATATTACTTTAGGATGGTTAAGAGAAGCTGATACAGATGCAAATAAAATTGGTGAAGCATATTGTAAGATTTGTCGGTCATTTCTTAGAGCCCATTTGACGGATTTACAAAGACACGCGAATACAAAAATGCACTGCGAAAATATGAAAAAACTTAATCCTCAACAGAACAATCAAACCGTCTTAAGTAATACAATTATAATTACCAATGAACAAAAAGAGTTAGATTTAAAGTCGTCCCTGTATGTTGCAATTCATACTTCTATCAAAAGTATAGATCATCTTGGAGAAATACTAAAGGTTATTGGCAAAAAAAATAATTCACTTCTAAGCAATTTAAAGTTACATCGAACTAAATGCTCAACATTAATTAAAAGTGTGATATCACCATCATTGCTAGAAGAAATCATTCTGGATATAGGTACAACTCCATTTTCCTTAATTGTTGATGAATCAACCGATGTTTCTGTAATTAAGTATTTATGCTTATCTGTGAAATATTTCAGTACAAAAAACTTATGTGTAAAAATTGAATTTTTGAGTATAATCGAAGTAGATAAATGTACAGCTGAAGCTCTCAATAATCATGTCTGTAATTATCTTAAAGATATTGGTTTAGATATAAGTAACTTAGTAGGTATTGGTACAGATGGGGCAAATAATTTATGCGGCAAAAATCACTCCCTCTTTACATTGCTAAAACAAAAAAGTCCTAACTTACAAATTGTTAGATGCATCTGCCATTCCCTCAATAATGCATTGTCAAAAACCACTGAACAATTCCCTAGTAATATAGATTTTCTGTGTAGAGAAATATACAACTGGTTTCATATAAGCCCCCTTAGACGATTTGAGTATAAAGCCACGTTTGATCTCTTAAATTCATCCAATAAAAAGTTACACCAGTTTAAACAGTTATCCGGTACTAGATGGCTGGCACGTGCATATGTGGTTAATTCTATACTAGAGAATTGGCTTGAACTAAAAACTCATTTCTCCACAGTCATTAATAAAGAAAAATGTTATATGGCAAGAGTTATAAATGAAATGTTACAAGACAATATCAATTATCTTTTTTTATTAATTATTAGACCTATACTAAACGAATTCAACCACTTAAACTTAACTTTTCAACAAAATTTTGTTGATATTGGTAAATCATATGATGATATTACAAGCTTATTCATTTTTTTAGCTAAAAAAATAATGAACCATTCCATTGTGACTCTTGGCTTTGATAATGTTATTAAAAATATAGATAATTATTCAGCCTATAATAGTTTCAAACATTGTGATTTTGGCATAGGATACAATGAAGGTCTCTCGAACATAGTTATATCACAAGAAAATAAAAATAATATTCAGAGTAGGGCATTTGTGTTTATAAAACAACTGTTATACGAAATTAAAATAAGACTACCTGATAATCTGAATCATTTTAGAAAATTGCAATTATTTTCTCCTTTACAATGTCTACATCAATTACATCCAAGCTTTATTGAGTTACCTTTTATTAATATATTCCTTAAGCCTACTGAACTTGAGTTGTTATCTATTCAGTGGGATAAATTAGTAACTGTGAATTGGACATCATATTTAGCTAAAGATAAAATTGTTGACAGCTATCATTTTTGGGCTGAAGTTTATACATACCAAGATGCAGGGGGCACTTTTATTTTCAGACAATTGTCTGAATTTGTACTAAAAATTCTTGTTTTACCTTCCAGTAATGCCATAGTTGAAAGAACTTTCTCAATATTGAACTCTATAAAAACTAAATCCCGTAATAGGATTTCTATATCTATGTTAGAGGCATTATTGAGAATAAGATGTCATTTCATTTCTACAAAACATTGTTGTACCATGTTCACTCCAACAAATGGCATGTTTAAAAGATTTAACTCAGATATTATGTATCCTAAACCTAAACTTGAATCAAACAATAGTCATAATGATAATAATACTGAACTTGATGATGATTTAATTAATTTGTTTAATGAAGTTTGTTTGCCTGATTTTTATGATTAAAATGTTACTCAGCACTCTAGTGCTGTACCTCTATGAAAGTTTTTTATTTATATTTGTTGTTTTATGAAATGTTACTCTTTTATTAATATTTTGACTATTACTATATTATGTTTAATTAGGTATTCTAAGGAAAGATACAAGTTATAATATTATTTATACATTTATTAAACGATCAACATTGTTATTTAAATATTTAAAAATTGATACTCATATTGTTTTAAAGTACCTAGTCTAAACCATTTGAAAACAATAAGACTGTTGTTGTTAATTTTAAGGTACCATATAATTAAATAGTGCTCTACCTCTAGGAGAGTTTTTTATTAATATTTGTCTTATTAATTTATGAAATGTTAATCTTTTATTACTATTTTTACTATTACTATATTATGTTTATTTATTCTGAGGAAAGATAAAAAAAGTTATAATATTATTTATACATTTAGTAAGCACTAAATATTGTTATTTAAACATTTATTGATTATGACAATATATTATAATATTTGATTTATCCAGGTAGTATTGTGTATTTTGTGTTTACTTATTTATAAAATGTAATATAATTACTGCACACTACTGACAGATTAGGTACCTACAGAAGAACAAATTTATTCATTCATATTTTCAATCACAGTTATAATTTTATATTTATGATAAATAATGCACAAATTGTTGTTGAAGCTGATATTTTATAGTTGCGTGTAATATACGTAATATATGTAATATACGCCGTACAGAGTAGGTAATTATGAAAAAAAATGATTTTTATTTTTGTGGCGTTTTTTTCGTTAATAATTTTGGCGGTAAATGGCGATTTTTGTGTCTTGATTTGGCGATAATTAATTTTACAAATCTGGCAACACTGATTTTGTATATAATATCATTAGTAGGGCTCGGATGTTTATGAAATTGCATATTTTTTTCTATTTATCCAATTTATTGCTAACCTGGATACACATTTGATTCATGTTCTACTGAATAAAATAATGCTATTTTTATTTTGCATATTTTTGCATATTTAGTGGTTTTGTATTTTAAATGCATAATTTTGGATTTTAAGAATATAAATTCATATTTCAAGACAATTTAACGTAAAATATTAATAATGTTCCTTATTAGGTATTTTTATATCGTGCTTGTCTGGAATATTTATACGATAACGATTTAATAATAAAATGTTAATACACTTCATGCCATGAGTAGGTATGTGGCGACGACCATTTACGACAAATTTCAGAACGTAATTAAAAGAATGCTGGGCTTAAAACTTTGGTACATATTTCAAAAATACATTCTGGTGAAGTTGATACTATGGAAGGAATAGAAGATTTGAATGTTGAGGATCTTGCATTCTTCAAGTATGCTCCAATAACGTCGGTAGATGTAGAACGAAGTTTTTCACGTTACAAAAATTTACTTTCCGATAACAGACGCAGCTACAAGTTTGATCAAATTAAAAAAACTATTGTATCACAGTGTAACACGCTGATAATTTAATAATGTAATAAAATGAATTATTAGTCACTAATAAATAATAAATTATAATATAAATTAAAGTTAATAAAACGCTATGTAAATTTAAGAAATGTATTTTAAATTGTAGTAAAAAAAATAATATATAAAAATAACTACTATAATATAATTTTTTGTTTTATGAATTGTAAAACATTTTTTTGTGCATATTTTGGTGTATTTATTGACTAAAAATGCATATTTTATAATTTTTAGCGCATATTTTGTTTGCTTATTTCGTAATTTTTTAGTGCATAAATGCATGCATATTACAGTAGTTTTAAGTGCATAAACATCCGAGTACTACTTGTCATAATATATTTATTTGTCATTATCATTATCTGATCCTACACACTTCGCGAGTCGCTCAGCAAACTGCTAAGCAAGTGCTGGCGGCGAAAACACACAATATTATTGATTGTGTAGGGGCCGCTTTACATTGTGTGTAATATCGTCATTTTCGGTGGTCACCTGTAGCCACTTACTTGCAATAACCACCACGCAGTTAGTGTGCATTTATATATATTTATTATACCTACACTTTATAAATTACATTTTTTTTATTTGTTTATTTTTATGAAGATCATTTTCTTTATTTCACTCTTCCGGACTCAGGTAAGTTATTATAGGCTCATAAATAGGCCATACATATGGAGTTAAACTATTTAAAATATGTGAAAAAATGGATATACACATATTTAATAAGTATATGCTGGTAAAAATCAGGTAGATGGTAAAGATCTAGTACTTGTGGAGTTGTAAAGCAACTTGAGTTGTTATGGAGTTAGGTAGACCTTTTTTAATTTAAATGTTCAACTATGTGCGTCAGCGGACATACAAGTACACAATTTGAGCATTGCGGTAGCCCGCCGGTAGACACTCGGCGGCTAACGTGTTAACAGATACATTGTAATATCCCATTTTTTCTTGCGGGTATCTATTTTATTCTAAACATTACAAAATAATTTGATCTACATCGTCAGTTATTCAATTTCATTTATTAATACTCGTGCTGCACGCGTGCTATAAACTAAAAATATAAGAATTAATATTATACTTTTTTTAAATACTAAAAATGAATGATTTTGATTTATATTAATTAAAGAAAAAAATGTATCTGGTTAATGATAATTTATGTTTTAATGTTAATATCAATAGTTTGTTTACATTTATGTTTAAATAATTATTTTTATCAAAATGGTTTGTAAAAAATGTTATATAATTATTATAGTTATAATATTTATCATACTTATTTGTAAAAGTGCGGTTACAACACAGTTATGTCAGGATGTTCATCAAGAAAACCCTTTATCGTGTTACTAGAGAGCAGATTACGACAATTTATTTATACAATCTTGGGTGAGAATTAAGTTTATTATTTTTATCTTATTTGAATAGTTATAAAGACTGATACAAAGAAACGAATGCATGGCGTGTAGTCTCAGTAAATTGGGAAGGAGGTAGAGTTCATCCCCCGAAATTGTCTGTATACGTGCCTGCTGACTAAAAATACAGGATATGTTTAAGGCATCGCAGTTAATACGAAATACTAATACCATTATGAAGTTTATGGAGCAATGCATTAAAATATACGAGATATATTTAGATTTGGATACTGGTGGAGGGAGGGTTAGTAGGGCTTAAGTTCTCGCTAAATACTATTTCAAACACTTTTTTATCGTTTATATTAGTTTATTTGCAAAAATATATTATACTTTATTGTTTGTATCAGTGCCTACAAGACTTCATATGTAAGCAGTTAACAGTGATATCAGCTAAATTATTACTTTTTATAGCCACGAGTGTATGTTAATTTATGTAACTTATACGGGTGCATATTGTGTCTAGCCTGACAAAACCTATTTTTTGCCCAGATTCCTCCAGTTTTTTCAATAGATTCAATTAAAATATGCAACAAAACTGTCAGAACCCGAATTTTATTAATTAATTAGAACATATTTTATACAATATTTTCTATGAAGTAAAGTATAAACATGATATACTTCCATTAGATTCGTCCTGTATTATTACTGATAATGATCATCTCGACATTACATTTTGCGTTTTCAACCATATCTACATTATTTATATCTTCATAACTCTCGGTTCATTTTTAAATATGCTCAAAAATTTACTTCATCACTTATCACATTTTGCAAAATGTTAATGTTTTCATTCAGTAAGATATTAATAAAAATGTTTTGCTCCAGCTGAATACAATTGAGATTTGGGTACATGTAGTTATGTGAAAAAATTAGATTTGGAGTTGAAATATCCTCATGCTGCTTTATAAAAATAGTACCTATTTATCTATTGATTACATTTTTTTGGTATTAAATTAAAGATTATCTTGTCATTTTTAACATTTATGAGTATTATTGTATGGAATTTATCCTTTAGTTTTTAAATTACATAAATTTAACAAAAAAATTTTTAAAAAAATTATTAAATTTATTTCCACCTATAATGCTATTTTAGAGTGAATTTACTGAAACACTAGATAAAAATCTGTTAGACAAAAATTCGCTTAAGGCTCTCAAACATCAACTTGCTTATTAACTTTACTTACTTCATTAGTTAGTTAGTTAGTAATAATATAATATGTAATTAATATTTTTATTTTCTTTAATTAAAAAAATTAGTTTTTTGATTTTATTATTTAGTAGCTTCATGTTCATTAACAATCGGTATGTGTTTGGAGTGGACATGGTGTACGACAGGCATAGAATTGTACCAATCACCAAGGTTGAAAGATATTCTATTTCTCGGAGCAATTACCAGCGCTGGACCCGCAGCACTTATGGCGTCATTGGTTGGTCTTAAAGCAGTACTTGTCATCGGAATGCTTTTTACCTTCTGCGGATCCGTCATAATTATGTATTCAATGGGTGCATTGACGGTTCTATATATAGGACGAATCCTGCAAGGTCTTGGTGCTGGAGTTGTGTGTGTTATCGTACCCAACTTTGCTGCTGAAATTGCTGAGCCAGAATTAAGAAGTGAATATTTTATTGAATTAATTACATTTATTCCGTAAATTCTATTTTTATGAAACACGTTCGTAAACTCATAAATTCAAAAATCTTAACTTAAGTCTGAGAGTGTATGTGATATTTATGTTGTTTAAAAATCTAGTTATGAACTGATTACGTACCAATGTAAGCAATAAATACCATAGAATAGATTAAAGGTCTATTTACACATAACCGTTCCGTATCCGTACTGTCCGTTCCGTGTCCGGCTTTTAAAGTTTGTTACTTGTTATGGAATGGACATGTTTATGCATGTCCGTACCGTCCGTTTCCGTATTTAGAAATTTGTCGGAGACAATGTTTTTGGGGATTTCACTGATACAGATATGGAAAATACGGAACAATGTAAATAGTCGTCAGTGACAACTGACCACTTGATCGGTTCTTACCTACTCTCAAAACGTATTTGTGCAATTTTAAAAAGTTTCCAAAATCTGAAATCATGTGTACCAATTCCGACGAAAAAATAATAGAAATGGTTCGTTCTCAATTATACGACCTTTCACACCAAAACTATATGGATAGTGCACACAAATACCATATTTGGAGGTCATTGAATGAGAGTTGGATTAAAATTATTGCCTTGTTGTTGGCAGAAAGTACAAAATAAATTTTCTAAACAATCCTGATTTATTCTGTCAGTATTTAGGACATAATTAAGATCATTGATGCATAGAGTGTAGAATGTTAGAATAGAACAGAATAGAATAGCGTGAATGTAAGAGTTGATTTTACAATGATGTGTGATGTTTTTTATTTTGTGATTATCATCACTTTTTGGAGCAGTAACCATATTTGTTGTTACGATCCCGGGAAAACTATTTCTTCACTTCATAAAAATACATTTTTAACATTTTTTTTTACAAATAAATTTATATTAGGTATACCAGATAATATTCAAATTTTTTATTTATAACAATAACAGCTCTTGAATAATATTTGATACGGCTAACGATTTTCAATTTCCTTTGATTTACAAAAGATGTGAAATTTACACCTTTCACATAGCTATGATCTGTTTTATCATCTCTTAATAATAGATCAATACAGTAAGAACACAAAACTTTTATGCATTAACTTTTGACAATATATCCAGCAATATAATCAAGTATTTCATTCGTTTATCCTATTAACTCTATACTTGAAAGGACATCTAAATAATTATCAATTTCTGTTTCATCTAATTTGTCGTCAAATATTATAATGCGTCTTTTCTCAAAACGAAAATCTAAGGTATCACCGCTAGGAGCAACAAAATTTGAACAATTTCAACTTTCTATGGTTATATTTTTGGTAAATAAAAATTGACTTGGTGTTTTTTTTAAATGGATACAATTTGGATTATTATTAGAACCTTCTCTTGAACGAATACAACTAAAAAAAAGTTCAAGATGATCCTGAGACATTTTGTAAGTAACAATATATTTCAGAGAACTATGAGTCCTGCCAAGTAGCATATAAGCAATTTCCCAAGTACTAGTTATGGTTTCAAAGAACCCTATACTAACAATTTTTCTACCACTTAATATCAATGGAATTCCATTATATTTTAGAGTTTTTAAATAGTTGGTAGTGTCTCTGAATACAGATTTTATTGTATTTATATTTCCAGTATGAATAGGACTTTTATAGCGTTTAGAAAAAGGGTATTCTCGAATTAAATACAGTAGAAATTCGTTGCGTTATCCAATAATTTGTGTTAACCGAGTTCGTGTTAATGAAGGAGTATTGTATTAGTTATACTTTTATTGATTTGTATTATATTTTGTTCAGTCACGACAAAAAAATAAATATTTTAACCAATAAAGGGTTTTTACATCAAACGATTATGATTTTCAAGGCATTCAAAATATCTTTTCATTTAAAACAATTACTATATGTTCTAACAGCTGTCGGTTATAATTAGGGCTAGGAAAATGATGCACTGAAAACCTAAAATAAAGGCATAAAAAATGGCTAATAATGCTACAAAAAAAAATCATTTTTACCAGTAAAATGCAACTAAAAATGACTTAACAATGTCAAAGTTTAGCTGAAAAACATTTTTAATATCAACAAATAATTTATTAACGAATACATTTTTATATGTTCAAACAAATTCATTCTTAAACCAACTAAATACAATTTAATAAATATTTAAAATAATAAATTAAAAACGGTTTTATTAAATTGTAGGTACTGTTTATTATATAAATATTCAATAAGACAATAAGATATATATAATATTTTATGATTCTTTATTATTACTTTCGCTTTCTGTTGATTACTCAATGTATATTATACGAGTATATTAAGCCGCCGTATTTTATTGTGCAACTATTTTATTAGTATTATTTTTCGTATATTTATATTAGTTCTAAAAATTGTTATTGTCAGCTAATAGGTTATCTAGTTTTGTGGATACGAGTAGCCTTGGCACGCTTCCTGCTCACAAACCACTTTTGCAGCTATGTATAAAATAGGGACGTAGTGCCATATAATTTTAGACATGATTTGACTTCACTTTTGAATAGACCGGTAGGTTAATTACTACTACAATGATATTGACTTATCGGGCTACCAGTAAATTAGTCTCAGTTTTAATAAAATCATACTATAACTTTTAAAGTGTTTATTTTTTTTTTGACTACAAATTTTGCCAATTTTGTTTTGCCCTTTATCAATTGTATTTGCACATCCAATACAATTTTAATTGATTCGGACTGAAATGCACTGAAATTTGATTTTATATAATATCTTAAATTATATTCCAGATTAGAATCTTTTATCAAATCATGGACTTTTTTTTATTGAAATAGCATTTTTAATTAAAGATAAATGTTCACAATAGTAAATCGCTACTTTGATCCATGTAAACCACCTTGTAAGTATGGGCTCTGAAGATATAGGAATATTTGGTGCAATACTTCAAAAAAATTGTACCCAAGAAGTAGATTTAAAAAATATTATTTTCATTTTTTTATTTTTGAAATCAGTTTATCAACTTTTGGAAACTGTAATCTAATTTCCTAGCATACTCGGTGCAATGCGTGAGCTACACAAGTAATGTATTTAATTTTAAGATTAAATATTTTAAAAGCCTTACTAGATTTTTCATACACGGCTCTGCATCCGATAAAAATGACAAATTATTTTCATGTTGCATGAAAAGCTAGATGCTAGATGTGAACAAGTGTATCGGGAGTTTCACTGATGGAGCATCAAATATGAGGGGCGAGTATAATGGATTTAATGCATAGCTTAGTAAAGAAGCACCATGCCCATATTTTGAATCTCACTATGACTGATACTAATGGGTAGAGTTAGGATGTTGATGACTTTTGCATTTTTTCCCCTTCGGTTCTATACAATGCGTCAATGCTATCCTAGCTAAAAATTTGATTCATGCTCTCTTGATGATAATATCCTAATTTTATTTTGCATTTTTTTCCAATTTTCGGCATATTAATGCTAGAAAATAATATTAATGCATTTTTTTGTTTTTTAACGTCATTTTTCAACATTTCTAAGTCATTTTTTCATCTTTTCGGTAATTTTTTGTAGTTTTTGTACAATGTGGGGCAATTTTAGATTTTAGAGCAAGTGTTAACCCAAGTTTGGAAACAAATTTAATTAATTTAAAATCTAACTTTGGATTTGGACAAGTAGTAAAAAATCATTTTACATTATCAGACACATTTTAATTGTACAGTGCAACAATGGAATATAAATATTATTAATGAGAATATTTTTAATATAATTTTTTTTATTTATATTTTACTTTTTAATTTATTTTTAATAATTTTATATAGGTAATGCTTAAAATGTATACTATTGTTTATTAATATTATAATCTATAATTCATATTTCAAATTACTATTACACTCATTATCACGCCCATATCTCTAATAAAAATTATTATTTATAAATACATTTTTTCACTTACTTAATTAGTTTTTATATCATTTTTAAGGTAATTTTTTGAAGTTTTTAGGGCATTTTTGTGTGTATTTTTGGTCATCAACATCCTAGCTCTACTTATGAAGTATGTATTGAAAGTATATCTTTGTTTGGACTCCTTAACTCATGCGCATACATTTGTACGGGAATCATATGTTAGGATGGCAAAATGGGAAGAGAAAAGTAAATATCGATTTATTTCTGTAATTGGAGAGACCAGATGGTGGTCCAAAGATAAGTGTTTAAGAAAAATGTTTGGAATATTTGGTAATCCAGAGAGTTTTCTTTATGTTGACATAATAGATACTTTTCATGATATTTACACATCTGGTAAAATTTCTGTTGAAGTAAAGCATTAGTCAAAATGTTACTTGGATTCTTTGCTACAATATAAAACAATTGCTACTGCACATTTTTTTGCGCATATTTTTTTCTACAACACCACTCTCATACCTCCAAACTGAAGGAATGAATTTTATTCAAGCCTTTTCTATGGTCAAAGACACAATTAAAACTTTACAAAGTCAAAGAAGAAATTAAGTACACATTCTTGAAGCAACTAATAATTTTATTAATTGAACAAACAATGAATTTCATGAAAGAAAATTCAATTTTAAAATAGAAAAATACTCAAAAGTTGTACGTCAATCAAAGATTAAAAAGAAGAGATTTCTTGATGAAGCAATACAAGATCAAAACATGAGATTCAAGATTGATGTATTTAATGTTATTTGTGATCAGATTTTAACTAACCGAATGATCGAGTTGAAAAACATGAAGATTTATTTAGGGAAATATCTTACTTTGATCCTAATAGTTTTGAGTTAATAAAAAATTTGAAATATCAAGATTTGGATTTTCTGCGAAAACGATTACAAAAATATGATTCTCAATTTAATCCTGGTGACTAATAGCAGAAATGTTGGATTTTTCCAGTAAGTGTGATCCTATTAAAATATTAGCAGATAATTTACATAATTCAGCATCATATTATGAAGACAGTTCAGAAATTATGCCCAATCAAATATTGTCCGATCGTGATTCTCATTTAGCGCATATGATTTAGCATATAAATATATTTTATCACTATCCTGCACACAAGTGAGTAGTGAGCGAACATTTTCCAAACTAAAATATATTTTGAACAGGGTCATATGTATGATGTATCAAGAAAACTGGAGCATCTTTTACTTATGTTGGTAGAAAAATATGTGTTGTGTAGTGATAAGAACGTGACCGATTAAAAATGTGATTGATTTAATAGCACTAAAAAGTAATTTGTTAAAGCAAATATTGACAGTTCATTAGTTAGGACTTTGAACTAATATATTGAGAAAATTTAGGTTAAGATGTTTTTAATTTTATTTCATAAAGAGAAAATACGTTGTTAAATTAAACTTTAAACTTAAGAATAAACATGGTATTTAATTGAATACAAATACCGCTTGTTAAAATAAATGCTGTTAATTAGTAAAACATAATTGAAGAAATACCTAATTATACTTCTTTACAATATTTTAAATTTGAAAATGTTTACAGAAGTACTATTATGTAATATAATAATTATCACATAACCACATAGGTACGATTATTAATTTGAGAAAAATACATTAGTGGAATTCAAAAACAAAAAAAATAAGAAAATTTGATGAGCCAATTCTTAGTTAAGTTAAGTTAGTTAAAACTTCAGAATTCGAAAGAAATATTTTACCTGGGCTATCAATTTCTAAGGTGCCTATTTGATAAATACTGCCTAAAGATAAATATGTAGGTACCGTAAACCGGGGTAACTTTGCGCCATTTTAGAGCTTTTTTCAACTTAAGAGCAAAATTTAACTAGGTTGCGAGTAAAAAAATTAAAACCTAACAATTTTCACGTAAAGGTGTAGACGCAGACATCCTTTCTGAAAAATCAAATTTTTAATTTTTTAACTATAAAAATTTTTTTTGAAAAAATGGGCCAAAGTTACCCGGCAACAGGGTAACTTTAACCCACCTCTAAAATAACTATAGTTTTCACCTTATATCTGCATTGGGCCAAAGTTAGCCTATGCTAGGTTAGCTACTACCTGAGAAGTAATTACATGTATTTTGATGGTAAAATAAGCTAAAATAGCAAAATAAAAACAACTTTTAGAAAAAAGAAACTGTTTTATTTCATCAGGAATCTATACTTACATTATTATTTGAATTATTATTAAAAAAAATCTTTTCTGCTTACGTAAAACAGTTGTACAAATTAAAAATTGATGATTTCACAAACTCATCAAGATCTGGAACCCGGAAAAAATTACGTTTACATAATATGGGTGGTTCGATTTTGCCAAGTACGTCGCTCCACTCGTATTCGATGCAGTCTTGTTTTGTTGGCCACCTCCAACTTTTTGACCTCTTTTCCATGCAATCCACTTTTGCGCCTTTTTCACTTATCGCAGTAATCCGACCAGGAAACTTGTTGCCATCAAACATAACTATAACAAAATCACCAACGATGTAAGAAGCTTGATCAGGTTCGCTGGCTTGAGCTTCGTCAGTTTGAGCTTCGTCGGCATGAGCTTCACCGGCATGAGGGTTATCTACATACTCGCCATCGTCAGATCCGTACACTTCACTTCCACTATCTGACTCATCAATAATGGGCAAGATATCAGACTCGTCACCGGAGGAAGAGTACACAACAATACGTTTCTTCTTTTTTGGCACCGGTCCAGGATTATCACGTGCCGGGTGGAGGTCTTCATACGAGATACTGTCCCCAGGTAAAACTTGCAGTTTTTTTTTCGCGGTTTGCCAGGTCCGCCTATGAAGTCTTGTCGTTCTTTCTGAAGACGATCTAAAAATGCCTGTCCAACCAAATCTTCATCTAATGTATGACTTTTACTTTCGGCCAATCGATCAAGGAGTTTTTGTCTATTTAATGGGCAGATCCCAGCTTTCGTAAATCCTGATTTTAAGTTTTGTGTCTTATTCAAATCAATTTTTTCCATCAACTTGTTGAGAAGCCTGGGAAACACGTCTTTTGGTAAAGTTGAGTAGCAAGAGCCATTTTTTGTCTTTTTCCACTCTCTCAACAGTTCTCTCCATGCCCCCTTCATTGGCCGGAAAAAAGCTATATCCAGTGGTTGGGATATGTGTGTTGTATTAGGAGGTAAACAGATGAACTTAATATCGTGTTCATCACATAACCTCAACACACGTTCGTTGATGTGAGAGGCCAAATTATCACCTATCAACGCTGAAGGTCCGCCACCTTCTACTTCCTTCAAGAAAACACTCTCGAACCAGTTTTCAAAGGTGACGGAGTCGAACCAACCACTTTTGGTGCTGTTGTACCGGGTCCGAGGTGGACCACCTTCTGTCCACGTAGTCCACAATGACTCCGCTTTATAAACCACATAAATGGGAATGACCTGACCCTCCGCATTGCCACAAAACATCAGCGAAATGGCGCTTTTGCTAGAATTACAAATGTTCTCTACATATTTCGAACCTCTTTTTGTAATAAACTTTTTATTTCCCGGGTCGTCGGTTAAGTTCATCTCGTCGTAGTTGTATATCCTCGAAGGCGGAATACCACTTAACGACCTTTCAAGGCGGTCCATATAATCATTAATGTCGCTAGATGTTATATTGGCGCGAGGTTTTTTAATGTTTGCACTGAACTTAACTGACAAATCTGGGTGTCTTTTAAGAAAACCGTTGACCCAATCATCTCCTGGTATATTATTTTTAAATTGTGGTACTTGAGTACCTTTGCTATTTAAATATCGACTTATAGTCATTTTTAGGTCATTAGATACTAATGGAAATCCGAAATTAGCAAGTGTAACGCAGTGCTGGGCAAAACTTATTTCTTCTTCACGGCTGAAGACTGTAGGACGGCCAACGCTTTTACTGTGGTCATTTTTTAATTTATTTTTAATAGTTGATCTGGGTATTTTATAGTGGTCTGAAGCTGCACGTTGGGACATTAACTTTAATCTAATTGCCCTTAAGCACATTTGTAAAGTAGCATCACTATAATTCTGGTACATCCTGGTACCGGGTTTACGTATTATCTTCCGCGACATGATGGTCTATTAAACAAAAAGGACTAGACAGATGAGATACTATACAAATTAAGTACCTAGAGGGACTATTTAAAACACGGAAATAGCATTATTATGCCAAAAAAGGAAAATAAACAAAAATGTTCGACTCAGATTGTAGCTATCGGGAAACATTGGCCCAGGGCCAAAGTTACCCCGACCTCAAAATCGTGTTTTAACCAACCAAAGAAACATTTTTTTTTACAATTATTGATAAATACTTTATAACGGTTATATATGTAAGACAATATTCTTACTTACCGATTACTACGTCGATTGAATCATACAAAACCAAATAAAAGTTATACAAGCATACTTTTTCGGAAAAAAAAAATTGAAAACAAACAAAATAGTTATTTATAGCAAGACAGGTGATAGTGGAAAAAACTGTTATCATATTCTGTTACCAATGTTGTTATCTATCAAAAACAACCACAACATTCTGATAATAGTCACATGTCTTATCACAACAAACAGAATGGTTTACAAATTCCGAAGTGGGACAAAGTTACCCCGGTGGGCCGAAGTTACCCGTCTTACGGTACGTAAATGTTCTAAAAATGTTGAATATGTGTATAATAAAATTAACAAAAACTAAATATAAAAGCCAATAAACTGATACATAGGTACTAAACATGCATTTATTTACGAATATCATAAGGAAATGCAAAAAAATGCAAAAACAAAATTGTATTTTTGACTCTGTGATGCATAAATCAAGTTTTGTTTTTGATTAACTATGTCCTGGAGTACTATGAAAGAAAATGCAAATGCTACAAAATCGGATATACGTCATTTCGTCGCGGTAATTTTGTCGCACGTCAATTCGTCGCGGTCAATTGGACGCATACGACATTTCGTCGCGTGTAATATCGACGCATGCTACATTTGGTCGCGCGTCATTTTATCGCATATATTTATATAGGTACCTATATAGCTAGTATTAGATAAAATAGATTATCTACAGTGTCTTTTTGGGTAGGAACATTTAATAATATAATATATATAATAATTCTATAGTATCTTTATAATCTAGTGGTAGTGGTGTAGTACTTTCTTTACCATTTATTTTTATTTCAGTGGGTAATTCATTGTTTGGTTTTTACGTGAGTCTTTATCGAATATTCGAATTATTACAGTGTACCTACTCATCAGTCATCACTCATCACGAGTCTCTATACTCTCTATCGATTATAGTGTTATACAGTACCACCTATACACGTCTACGTCTTGCTTGATCCACGCAATATAACAATTATTATATATTTTACAAAATATAAAAATTATGCCTTTACAATTTATAAAAAGTCAACGAGGGCATGATCTTTTAATTCATGATGGTTTTATTCATAAACGTGAAAGAACTATTGGCGAAAAAGTTATTTGGAGATGTAACGAGTCTAAAAATTGTACTGGCCGCGCTCATACAATGCAAGGTAAAATTTTTAATTTCTTAGTGTAGGTATTCTAATATATTATTTATTATATACCTATTTATTAAATAGATAGCGTCATGAAATACAAAGAACATAACCATGTACAAAATAGGGCAAAAATTGAAGTAAAAAAAACTATCAATAAAATGAAAGAAAATGCCATCACTACAATTATGCCTACACGAAGTTTATTAGCAGAGACATCTTCAAAGGTAATTAAATATTATAGTTTTAATATAGTTTAGAGGACGCAACACCTGCGATTTTTTTTATTGTTATATAGGTAATCACGATATTTGTTTAAAAATACGTAAAAAGAAACTGGCTTTTTATAATAATTTTAAAATTAAAAAAATCAATCGAGACGATACTAAATATTTCAATAATTTTGATTATAGGCTATTTATATTATAAATATTATAATATATTATTATATTATTTTAGTTACCATCCGAAGTGGCAGGTCAAATGCGGAATCCAAAATGTTTAAAAAGAACAATACAACGGGTTAGGAACATTTCTGAAGCCGTTCCTGCAAATCCACAAACATTAAATTTTGAAATTCCTGATCAATTCAGATTAACTTTAGACGGAGACAATTTTTTGTTGTACGGCAGTGGTGATAGTGACATATATGAAGACAGGATTATAATATTTTCGACTGAGAGAAATTTAAATTTATTGAAAGATTCAGAACATTGGTTTTCAGATGGAACATTTTCATCCTGTCCGAACTTATTTTACCAATTTTATACCATTCATTCAGTATTTCATAGTGATATTATACCTTTAGTATACGTTTTATTACCCGACAAAAAAAGAAATAACATATATAAAATTATTTCAAGCATTAAAATCATTGAAGCCTGATTTATATCCAAAATCTTTTATGGTAGACTTTGAAAAAGCAGTGATGAATGCAATTAAAAACGAATTTCCCAATACGAAGATTCACGGATGTTTTTTTCACTTGAGTCAAGCGGTTTGGAGACAAATACTACACCATGGTCTTGCAAAACAATATAGTGACGATGTACAATTTTCTTTAGAAGTACGAAAATTAGCTGCACTTGCATTTGTACCCGTCGATAAAGTGATAGAATCTTTTGAATTGTTATTAGAAAGCACATGATATCGAAAATGAAGAAATGTTATCACCACTAATAACATATTTTGAAGGCACGTGGATTGGCATTTTGGATATGAGAGGTAATCGTCGACTTCCATTATTTTCCATTGAAATCTGGAACTGTTACGATAGGTTACAAGAAAGTTTACCCAGGACTAACAATAAAATAGAGGGCTGGCATAATGGGTTTTCAGCTTTGATAAGTCATACACGACCAATTATTTGGAAATTTATTGAATCATTAAAAAAAGAAGAAAGTTTAAATAAAATGATAATAGAACAAATAATTGCTGGGCATGTACCATGTAAAAAAAAAAAAATATAATGATTCATCTATTCGATTAATGCAGATATGTAAAAATATTAATAATAATCCAATATGCGAGGTTTTGAAAGGTATTGCTCATAATTTTAATTTTTATAAATAATAATATTTTTTAAAAACATTATAGCTTCGACAGCATAGGCCATTAGCTTTTAAGATTCATATTAATACATATATATTTTTGAGGTGAAAAAAAAGAAGTTTTTAGATTATTATTATTATTACTTTGATTGAATTTAATTTTACATTTTATAAATACAAATATATATAAGAATAAGCTAAAATGACTGATATGTAAAATTATTATTATTATTACTTTGATTGAATTTAATTTTACATTTTATAAATACAAATATATATAAGAATAAGTTAAAATGACTGATATGTAAAATTATTATTATTATTTAGAATATACCTATATAAATATATGCAATAAAATGACGCGCGACCAAATGTAGCATGCGTCGATATTACACGCGACGAAATGTCGTATGCGTCCAATTGTCTTGCGACCAATTGACCGCGACGAATTGACGTGCGACAAAATTACCGCGACAAAATGACGGGATACCTACAAAATCCTAGCCCTACTTATAATCCTTCTATATTATGAATTAATAATAAAAAATAATAAAGGTATTATTCAATTTATTTATACAACATTTTAAAATGTAATACACAATAGTTTAATTTTTCATAATTATTGTCATAGCCTATATAAAAAAAATCATGTAAATATGTTTATTACAATATTATAAAATTGATTATTAAATTATTTTTCATGTACCTATTCTTAATTTTAATTTAAATCCAATCACCATTGGTTTTAGTATTTCATTTTATTTACACCTATTATATAAAACAGTGGTGCGGCAAAACTATTTTTACCTCGGGCCATAAGAAAAAAAAAATTTTTAACGTGGCCCATAAAACAATTTTTTACTTTTAAGTCATCAGAATTTTAGGTATAGGTATATAATTTCATATCTAACGACGTTTTTATTGTACTTATAAATTTAATACCTTTATTTCATAGTTACTACAAATGAAAAAAAATTAAATCGGCTTACATTTCTAAAAATTATTTTTAAATAAATTATTAACTACACATATAAAAATAAATATAAACTATACAAAATATCGTTTTACACTTACAAAACATATTTTAAAATGTATTGATTTGTTAATGTGAACTATGAGCTTGTTTCTGTTGACAGAGGACATTATATTAGGTTATAAGTTGGTAGAATTTACCCGGAGAATGGCACGTAGATGTTCATTTGTGATGTTTTACTTTTGTTAATTTTCATCGTTGAAAATACTTGCTTACAAATATATGTTGAACCAAATATACAAGACATCTTAGCAGCAAACTTCTGAACATTTGGAAAATCTTCTTTAGACAAATTTGAACAAAACTGAACAAGGTTTTGAGAGCTTATCAAATTATTAAATGTTTTTCTTAAATAATTATTAGATTGGAGTTCTATAATTTCTAATTGTATAGAAGCTTCGATAATTTCCAGATTTATATTAAATGGATTTTCAAATAGATTTATAATTGGTTCCTTAGTTTGAATCTCTTTAAAACGATTTTCAAATTCACGAATAAGCGTGTTAATAATTTTGGTACACCTTTGTTTTGGAAATATACCACAATCTTCTGTTTTTAAAGTAGCACAACATTCAAAATGGGAGAAATTTAATTCTTCAATTGATTTAGAAATAAAGATAATTTATTTTGGAAAGCTTTTACTGAACTGAACAAAGTACTTACGAGTTTTTCTTTTCCTTGTAGTTGTAGATTTAACAAATACAGATGATGTGTTATATCTGTTAATATTGCTAAATCCCATAGCCATTCACCATCATTTAATTGTGCATTTGTTTATTTTTTAAAATTATAAAAATTTCGATTTCATAGCGCAGGAAAAAAATCTTTTCACAATTTTTCCTCTACTTAGCCAACGTACATTACTGTGATATAAAACATCTTTATACTCAGACTCTATTTCCGAAAGAAAATTTTGAAATTGGCGATGATTCAATCCACGTGATCTTATAAAATTAATAATTTGTACTACAATAGACATAACATTTTCTAAATCTAAAACTTTCCCACATAGAGAACAATGTTGGTGAACAATGCAGTGAATTCCAATTGGTGGAGATAGATTTAGTTCAGACATTTTTGAGTTTATTCTTCCGATTATTCCACTCTTAGAGCCTATCATACTTTTTGACCATCTGTAGTTACACTAACAAGATTTTCAAAATTAAGACCTAGATTTTCGAATGTATTTAATAAAGCTTTGGATATATCTTCTACTGTTGTAGTACCACTCAAACTCTCCAACGCTCCCAAATCTTCTGTTATTTCATAATTTGCATTCACACCTCGTAAAAAATATGAAGTTGTGTCATATCTACCGTACTATACTCTTGAAAATCTCATACCATATCTATTGAAAATGTTTTACTCTGTCTTGCACTAGTTCAAAAAGATTAAGTCCAAGATCTTCTATCTTCTAGTAATTGTTTGGCGTGACAAACTAACTTGTTCAAACAGACATTTATTCTCAGGACATATTTCATCAATAACGGGTAACATATACTTCTTCACAAATTCTCCATCAGAAAACGATTTACTTTCTTTGTCTATTAACTGAGTAGCTCGATAACTAGCACGGACAGTAGACACGGTGGATTGCGGTGGATTGCGGACTCCGTGAGGTGTGTAATTGAATGAAAACAGAATTAGGTAGGTGAAAAACATTACAGAGTTGTCATTTTGTAACACCACTCGCATATTAAATTTCTCTAGCCGATCCTGTGCACTTGTTATTTCGTTTTTAGCTGTTGATCTAGGAATGACTGGCAGCGTTTGGGGAAAATCTCCAGCTAGGAGAACCTCCGCAGAGGTTCTGAATTTCTGATTGCTCTGATTGAATCTCTTTAACGATTTTAATTTATATGAATCAAAAACACGTCCAATTTTTTAGTTTGTTGAAATTTTTGAGAAGTGTTTGTTGAGGTGTAAAAAATGGCACTTTTTATCTGATTAAGACTATTGAATTTGTTATTTAATATTTTAATAAAATAAAATATATAACTAATGGCAACCCTATAAATATTCCCTATGATTTTAGAACATAGGATCATCTGTATTGGTAGTAGTATTTAAACCAGTTTCTTCATTCTCAAACACAATTTCAAAATCTACTCCATCAAGATTCAAAACATTATCCACAGTTTTAGATTTACAACCATCAACTATCTAAAAAGCCAAAAATTAAATTAAACAAAATTAATAAGGTAATAAGGGTAGTAAGTGTAAAAATCAAAGGAAGTAATGTACTTACATCATGTGTCTGAACTTCAGCACTTCCATTACCATAAACTATAGTATGGTTACATTCTTTTACCCATTCCTAATTGTAATATATTTTCATAATAAAACATAATAATAAAATTTAAACTTTTGAATCTATACCTATAAACAATAATAACCAATAATCTTTTAATCTAAATATATTCATCTGTATACGATTGTGATGGAGAGAATTTGTTAACGTTTTAGAAGTACAATTACTTTCAAACAATTTCCTTTTTACGTTTCTATTATTATGTTCGTCATTTTGTTTTATTTCTATGTCAAAAAAAAAAAATTAAGTTTTACTAATATTTAATAATAATTATCATAATATATTAATATAATATTATTTTATTAGTAATGTACCTAATAAGTAATAAGGTGCTCTAGTTAATTTTTAGAAAAGTGTAAGTACTAAAAAGGTAGAGATATAATCAGAACTTAAACATTTTGTAAACCTACTTCTAATCTATCTATTTATAGATACATATATATTTATTTAATTAATACGATATGATATAAATAATACATATAGTGTAAGTAAAAAATAACCAATAGGTTATAATAAACCAATAGGTAAGTAATTTTATTTACCTACCCACACCAAAATTATTGTTATTTGCATATAGATACATTTTAAGTATAGCTAGGTAATTATTATAACAATTACAATACATTATGATTCAATGAGTTTTCTTATTATGTAATAATACAATATTCTAATTAATTATTTAAATATTCTTGAACAATTAAATGTGTACATGTAATATTGGATAAACAGTAATATTATTATTAAAATAAGGACTTACCTTTTGCTAATAACATGAGTAAATTAGTCCGTTTAGACATTTTTAACATCAAACAAATACTATAGATGAAACAAATAAATCACAGGCACGGACTACCCAGGTTTATAAAAGTTGTTGAAGTTTGTTTTGAGACTTGTGACCATACGAATATCACTAAGATTGACTAGTGCCCAACAGCATTTGTCAATATTATGCGATGACAAACAGTCATATCTAAATAACAGTGGCACCATTCGATAAAATTTCCTACAAAATAGATGCATAATCTGAAAAAGTCAAAATTTGACTTGTGCCCCTTTTCCCGAAAACCGTCCAATTAAGTATACACAATCATTCATAGAATTGGATAATGGATTAAACGTATCCATCATAATTACATTTTTGTTTATACATTCTAATTAGGTATTATTTATTTTGGAACCAATGTTAGGGGATCTAACCACTAAATTAAAAATGTAGTATCAACTCTTAACTAAAGACAATAATATTATACTAATACCTTTCTTTTTTTTTTAGGTCTGTTAACTGGTTTTCATTATATACACTTGCTAATTGGTATGATTTTGTCACGCATTATAAGTGAATTCTACAATTATTCCTATGTGAATATGGGAACTGTGGCTATGGCTGTTGTGAACCTTCTAGCACTGTTAGCGGTCGGCGATCCACCTTATTATCGAATGAAGTTTTATGAAAAGTGGCCTAGTATTTATAATCTTGATTATAATCTACAGATTCAAAATTATTGTTATACTAAAATGTTACATAATAATTATTACAAAGTATGCTACAAGAGACTAAATGTCATACTGACTTATTATTAAATTTATATGTATCATTTCACAGATTTTTGAAATCGAGGACAACTATTATTTGTGTTGGTTTTTTACGAAAAAACGATTTAGACGACCGCTATTGATAAACGTCTGTTTAATTAGTATTCAACAACTTAGTGGTCACTTTTCTCTAACGTATAAACTTCAGTGTCTTTACGGAATACTATCTAAAAATGAAATAATACCAACTGTGACTGGAATCTTACTTTTCCAAGTATTTCCGTCTTTTTATAATGTATGCGTATATTTTTTATGTTTAAGTGAAGTATACATATATGAGTATTTGTGCCTAAAAATACTTTCAGTAAATAGTCATAGATTGGAAACACACATGTCAGTTATAGCCTATTATATATCATGTCCATCATTTTAATTTGGGCGGGAAAATGTCCATATAATACTGATATTTTAAGCACAATAGTATGAGTCTTAAGGTTTTCTTAGGTAAAGTGTATTAGTATTTCAATAAAAGACGCTTAGGTGATTATTTGGCTGATGGGACACTTAACGGTTGCTGCTCGATTACCATTTCTATTTTACTTTATCGTATCATATAATACGTAGTATCAATTTATCTATACATATTCTATTTTTATATATATATATTTTTTTTAGCTTATTACATGTATTGTATGTTTATGCATCGTCGGTGTTTTGGAGAAGAAAAATGTATTAATAATTTCGGGATTTGGAATGGCAATAACTTTATCCTTGATGAATGTCGCATACCATATAGAAATTACAGATAAAGATGAATTATGGTTACCTAGTTTAATTTTGATTTATATTTTATTTTATTCAATCGGATATGGTCCAGTTCCGTGGATTTTGATGCCCGAAATATGCCCAAGATCTGTAAGTTAACAATTAAATGTATAGTGCTCTAGTACTAAGTAAGGTTTCATGTACTGTTATCAGATATTTATTCAACTTTTTCGAGAGGTAGGTACTACCTCATAAAAGTAAACTCATAATATATTGTTAATATGTAAAAAAATTACATAAAATTTTTAATTTAGTTGGATTTTTTTTTCAGTCGAGATTGTGGACATCTGGTATCACAGTCAGTTTTTACGCTTTTTTGAGTTTAGTCAATAACCAATCATTTTACGAAAACATTAGATTAATGTATAGAATGGACCTTTTCACAATTGTAAGTGCAATTGGTGCATATTTTGCATATTTGTATGTACCAAAATTAAAAGACTGTGTTCTAACATAAAATGTGTGGTGTTTCATTTAATTCGTGAACAGATTGTAACTTTTAAGAATTCATTATTCTAAGCATAGAGGAGGTTGCCAATCGACTTATGATAAGAATTAATTCAACTGAGCAACTGTTTATAAAAATACATTAATTTATATCATATTCATTAATTATAGACATGGTCTATTTACCACCGAATTCTGATATTACGGTATATTTTAATCAGTGTGTTTTTTCTGGGTGTACAAGTTGTGTGTTAACGCCCTATAACATTGATGTCATAACATGTGTGTAATATTGTAATTTGTTCTGCATATTACATAGTAATATTAATTAATTTCAAAATCTTAAAATAATTGTCTTATAGGTACTCTTCTCTATAAATAAAAATAATCATCAACTAATAAACTGCAGCTACGACGCGTGACTGCGTGATTACGGAATGTGTATTATGTTGTGTAGGACGTTTATGTCTTGAACAACGATCCATGGTATCTAATATCCCATATTGGTAATTTGTCGTGATATTTTCGACTAACTTAGACGCGATGTTAAGGCCGATCGCACAACAAAAGAGCAAAACTTTGTTAGTCATCGTTAGTCATTTTTGTCTTAGTCAACTAAAAACATTTTGTTTTATATATACGCACATCAGTTAGTCAAGACAAGACTAGATAATCAATATTTTAGTTGCAAAAATGTCATCTGACGAAGAGGTTGCTATTTGTATGTGGTTCACTCTACAATATTTAGAAGAAGGGGAAAAAAAAGTTATGGGTACATCCATTTTACATTAAACGTATCACTCACAATTATATCATAATTATATCATTTATATATGAATTACGATCTGATGAAAAAAAAATTTAAAAACTATACACGTGTTAGTATTTCAACTTTTGATTATATGATACAGCAAATAGGAAAGACAATTAGAAAATAAGACAATTTGAAAAGAAGAAGTATTTCTCCTGAGGAAAGGCTTTTAATTACACTAAGGTAAGATTTTATATTACGATAATTGACTGTATTTAGTTGTACATTTTTATTAAATTTATTACATATTATGTAAATAGATAAATGAGTATAATATATTATTTTGTAGAAAATAATCATATCAATCTTAATTATATGAACTGCTACTACCCATCTGTCATAGCTGATGCAACATCAGATGCAAAGTAGAAGTTATTTATATGGTTATCAACAAAATTGTTTAAAGTTGATAATATACAACTTGTTTAAAGCGACGTTGATTTTGATCGTTGAGTTTTTTGTAATCAGGGATTTAACTTTTGAAAAATAATATTTTTGATGAATCTTCAGTGTCCACTTGCTTAGTCCTTGACTTTAAAAACTATCATTGGCTCAGCTACTTGTTCACTTGCTGTTTTGAATTGAGTCTTAGGTATTTTCGGTCTATTGAATACCTACTACTTCATTTAGCTGTTGTTCGTAATCTGACACTGTACAATCTTCTGTTGTTGATGTATTGTCTTCTACTATTTATGTATCAAACGAATTTTCTTCATATTCAGTGCATTCGTCAAGCTCGTTACAATTATCACTTACGTTGCTAGTCATTTGTTTATGTTGTAATATGAAATTTGACAAAAAATTCATGCTTTCGAAGAGATACCATTTCCTTTTCCTTGATGTAGCTGATCCAGATTTTTTATTTTTTATTTCACGCAACTCTCGAATCTGTTTTATCACAACTTTGTACGATACAATTATCTACCGATTCGTCAACATTTATTATTGTTTGAGTATTTACATTTTCAATTTCAACATGAAGTGGAGAAATCTACAAAAACAAAACAAAAAAATGAGATGAAAAATCGTAATCTGATCTGTAATTTTGAATTTAAACGTGTATAAAAAAAAATTCTTTGAGTTTATTTTTATGAAACTTAAATTTAAAAAAAAATTAAATGTATTATATCCTTATTTGATTAAGATTTGATCTGATTTCATGTACTGATTTATAATAATTGTTTTAACTTTCCAGCTGTAAATAGGTATATATTATAATTCGTCTAATAGCTTACCTTTTTAAAAAAACCGTCCAATTTTTGACATCGTTCAATAACATCTTTATTTTTTTTTTTTGGATTGCCTTTTTACGATATTCACTACCACTTAATTTAATTCTTTTAGCACTCATCTTTAAACAACTATTATCGTCAATTGCGAACTTTCAACACTAACACTGATGTAGTGATAACCCATGACCGAGTACTGACTTATTTGTAATTTTATCCAGATATTCAGATATTATTATAATCTACATATCTACAAATACATATAATATATATTACTTTATATATACCAGATTTACATTTAATAGGCGTATGCATGCACGTATTTTAACAAAGATAGGATAAGACGATAACAAGTGTAGTTAACGACGCGACACAGGAAATCGATTAGACAAAACTGCAGAAGTCGTTTATTTATAACACAATTTTACAAAATTCTATGTAACCTGTGATTATTATTTATTACCACCGTAATAATGATTATCTACACTATGCGCTAGTCCATCCTAATAATAATATTATTGATACATTATTTTACTATTTAGTGCCATAGCTTATAATTTTATATTTTAAAATATAATATTACTCTATTTAACATTGAAAAAAAAAGTGCACAGTATTTAATATTAGTATTACAAAAATTATATGCCGCCCCAAAAAATTTGCCGCTTTTGCACCTATGTTAATACGGCTCTGACAATATTATCAATATGCACTATTATATTACAATATATACCTACTAAATACATACTATAGTATATTTTTTCAATGTAATAAACATAAACATATTTATTTTTTTAGTTTTTTGGCTTCTGGTAAATGTTTCCAACGCCTACGCTATAACCTTCGAATGGAGGTAAAATTATGAAAGATATATGTTTAGCAGTATGGACAATTTTATCACCACAATATATGCCTTTACCGTCCACCGAAGGTTGGTTAAAAATTGCAAGCGAAATAGAAAAATCTTGAAATTTCCTAAATTGGATTGGAGCAATAGACGGTAAACATATGGCAATTCAATGTCCGCCAAATTCAGGATCTGCGTACTTAAATTACAAAGGGCACCACTCCATCGTTTTACAGGCAGTCGTCGACGCTAACGCCAAGTTTATAATTATTGATGTAGGTGATTATGATCGAAATATCAACAGAGGTATTTTAAAGGAATCCAATTTTGGAAAATTACTTGATAAAAATAAATTAAATCTGCCAACTACACCTAAAAAAATTCACGAAGATTTAGAGGAAAAATTTCGTTTTGTTTTTGTTTTCTTTGATAATTCAAAAGGAAATGGAATGGAGTCATGTTACTTGACCATGAATGAAAAAAGATTTCGTTTTCTTGTAAGATGTTTGCGATTTGATGATGTGCGTGATCGAGCGGCTCGTAAACAATTCGATCAATTAGCTCCTATTAAAGATATTTTTACATTGATGGTTGACAATTTTCAAAAATATTTCTGCGCAAGTGAATATGTATTTATAGATGAGCAATTATTAGCTTTTCGGGGAAAATGTCCATTTAGGCAGTATTCCCAGTAAACCAGCCAAATATGGAATAAAAACATTTGTATTATAAAATCAGTAAAAACATTTCTAGTTGATCCTAAAACTGTCTATACATTAAATTTAGAGACCTTGTAACGGTCAAAATATTTCCATGATAAAAATTGGTATAACGTTCTCCGTCCTGCGGGCGTCTCTCCCGCCACCAGAAGAAAACCACCGTTACCTATCAGTTTTTTATCGGGTTCGGGTGCGGACCGCCGACACATATCACGTTAATTATATAAAACAGTAAGAATACCGGCCAATCACAACAACACCATAATATTAACGATGACATAACACCGCTACGTAACGTATGTGTGTGATGTCCAACGACAATATCTTTACTTTTCTCTTACCTCTCTCCCGGACAACCACATGTCGGAGTAGACATCCAAAATCACTGAGGGCGTAATGGCGAGGCCGCTCAACACTGTAATGGTAACGTACATCATTTTTTGAATTACGTAATATACAAACCTTGGCCGGTATTATTATTTTATTCCTATATTATCATTATTATTATTCCTATATTATTACTATTATGATTACCATTATTATTATTCCTATATTACCACTATTAATTATTATTACTATTACGGTATTCCTATATTACTACGATTATTATTATTAATTATTATATGCCGGTGACCGTACATCGGGCCGTGAGAATATGTACATCTTTGGTAAGCGTGAATTTTACTTTAATTGATGTGGCCCCCTTTTGGAGCAAAGTTTTTATGCCATATGGCTTTTCTTTGCCATGAAATTAAATATACAACCAATGAACCCGTAAATGCTATCTTTAATATTTTCTTTAATTTTTGTCTCATCAATACAAATCCCACATGCTCCAATTCCCAAATTTCGGCTATGGGTTGGCGACCTTCTATAAGCGACGTCAATGTACGTTCCACTCCGAACCTGGGTATGTTATCGTGTGAGACGTTACAACCTATCTTGTAACACTACCCGATGGACCATACAAAATTAGTAATGCTTCTCAAGATGTTGTTTTGCGATTAGTTGAACCTATTGTTGGAACAAATAGAAACATTACGGGAGATAACTGGTTTACAAGTAATTTAAATTTATCCGAACGAGAAAAGAGAAAAAGGTCAAAAGAAAAAAAACAAATTATATCTTCTTTAATGACAATTACACCAAAAAAGTTAAAGCCCTCATTTGGGTCTTTTGAAAATAGTGAATGTGAATCGAGTGATGTTGATGAAGCAGAAGGCGGTAATTTAGTGACGATTACAAATGAATCATTTGTGGCTGGTAAACAAAACGAGATCGGTATACAATGGGAATTAGGTAGTGAAGTATTAAAAGGTCACCATAATTTATCATTAAATTTATCACTTGATGAGTTTTCAACTTCGGAAGATGAAAGTTTTTAAGTTTATGACGAGGACATCGAAGTACTTTAAACTGGAAAAAATGTCATAAAGAAATAGAAAATGATTCATGTTACATTGTTTTCTGGAAGTCTTTGTCAATTTTATTTACACATTGTCATTACTGTAATGCTAAAGTGGAAAATATTCATAATTACACCAAGGTAGCAATGTTGGCCGTACAAACAATATGTGAAAATAGACATATTTTCAAATGGACGTCTCAGCTATTATCTGATAAACGACTTGTAGGAAACATTTTAATGGGAGCTGCTTTAACATTATCCGGTGTATTATTTAATCAAATGAAAACATTTTGTTCGTCTTTAAAACTTGCATTCTTTTCAAGAACAGTTTAGGGTAACAGGGCCAGTGAATGAACAGGTTCACTAAATGAACACTTCACTGTTTTCTTTAAATAATAAGGCATACATTGATTAATACAGTGATGTATTTAGCATAACACCATGTTGAACTTATAATAAAGCAACACTGTAAATTATATTATCATAGGAGCATTATTCAATTTATTAAAATGATAAACTTTCCCCTCCATTAATTATCACCATGGTTTTTTATCAAATTATTTAATTTGTGATTTTTTTTTTTAATTTGTGAAGAACGTATAACGTTTTTAATTTTAGCGATAGAGGTTCAGACAAGGTAAGTTTCGATAGAGTTAATGTTCTAATACATATATTTAATTGGTTTTAAACATTTTTCTTATTTTTCTTATCATTTAATTACTGTTTAAGCACTGGTGTTTACAATCAACAAAATGCCATTAAAAGAAAAGTGTTCATTAACTGGTTTTAAATTGTATTTGTTGTATCCAGTAAATGAACAACTGTTTATTTACTGGGTTTACTCACACATACAACTTAAGTCCTGTGAATGAACACTTGACATTTTGGAGAAAAAAAACAACTACTTATCTAGGTGTATTTACCTTTTTTAATTGCTTTAAAGTGTTATAGTATTTAACTAATAGAAATATTATTAATTGTTTTCATTATCCAAATATTAATTTTATAGTTTAAACATGAGTGAAATGGAATCATCTGAAAAATTAAAACAAAGGAAGAAATACAAAAGATTTCAATAATATACCCATAATGATTTGGTTAATGCAGTTGAAGCTATTGTAAGTAAAAAAAAATCACTCAATCAAGTACACAAGGAAACAGGAATACCTAAAGCTACTCTTAGTACCAAGGTAAATAATAAAGTTCCTTTAGAACGTAAAATGGGACCACCATCTGTTTTATCAATTGCCAAAGAAAGTCAAATAGTAAATTGGATAATGTCAAATGCTAAAGTTGGCTTTCCAGTTCACCCTGAACAATTAAAAGATTCAGTACAAAGTGTTTTAAAAGAATCTCCAAAACAAAATCCTTTTACTAATAATCGACCCGGTATTAAATGGTTAAATTTGTTCTTGAAAAGACATCCAGAAATTATTTTTTATTTTATAATACTTTCATACTTTTACATTATAGGAAAGTTACCTACCTATTAAAAAGAAATTGTTGTATGTTTTATTTTCAATTATTTTCAGTATTTTTATTTTATTTGTTTAAATATTTATAATTTTAATTTTAAATACAACAGTATTTATTATTTTTATCTTTATTTAGTTGTTATATGTTAATGTTATTATATAGGTATTAACCAAATTACCATTTTTATTATATCATTGTTAAACAATTATTTTTTATTTTATAAGGATTATATAGGGAAGTTACCTGTTAAAATGTTGTTGATTTTATAATTATTTTTATTAGTACCTAATGTACAATTGTTTAAATCTTATGTATTGTAGTTTTAAATACCTACAACTTTTTTTAATAAATATTTTATACCTAAAACCACTTAAAATTTTAATAACTTCTATAGTTTTTGTTACTAAACTATAATATCTCTTACCTTTTTAAAAATAGTAAAAAAGTAAAGTAGTTAATAAAGAATATATAATAGTAAATGTTAGAGTTCATTTACTATACTCGCCGCGGAATAAGAACGTACCTCGTCGCGCCGGCGGCGGACTGGTTCCCAACCGCAACCTTGTCATAGTTGGGCACCACTAATATTGCATACAGAACGCTGATATTAATTAACTATTAATTATTATACACCGCGCTCTTGTGATGACGCGTACTAGTATTAGACATGACCGTTATTTAACATTTTTACTATTTGTAAAATAATAACATGATAACAATTTTTATATGAATTTATTTATATATTATTATATTCATATTATATGTTCATATTTGACACAGCCCTGTATGTCATTTCTTTTCGTTCTGGTTAGCCAATTAGCGACGACCTGCTCTCAGCGAACCTGTTTTGGTCCGCCACCCGGGTACGTTCTTATTCCGCGGCGAGTATAGAGTATTGGTATTCATTTATAGAGTTATTTAGATGAAAGGTTTAAAAATCCTTAGGTGTTCATTCAGTGGCTCTGTTACCCTATGATAAAATCATTAACAACTATACAGCACCTGTAGTAAAACTAATTTGGGATCAACACAGACAAAATAATATAAACGAACTAAAAATGGGTACAAGTATTTGGTTAGCTGGTGATGGTCAATTTGACTCCCCCGGGTTTTGCGCCAAGTACTGCACGTACTCAGTCGTAAAGTGTTCAAAGCTCCAAAATAATAGATTTTAAAATTACTCAAAAAGGAATGGTTCAGGGTGACTTAGTAAAAAAAGCTTGCGAATCACTACTTCAAGAACTTGAAAAAAACGACGAATGTAACATTAATGTATTTTTAACAGATCGATATAAGGGAATCGTTGTTATATTCGAACACATCATCCGAACATCGAACATGAGTTCGATGTTTGGCACTTAAAAATTTTGACAACTAAAAATTCTAGAAAAAAATCATCATAGTGCCTTTATGTGGAAAAAAAGTATAATAAACCACTTATGGTGGTCTGGTCAAACGTGCAATGGTAATGGAACTGTATTAGTTAAAAAATGTACATCAGTTTTGTATCACATTTCAAATATTCATCATTGGGATGATGATAATGGACAGATAAAAAAATTTGACATGATCCACTCACTGATGAAGAAATAAAAAATAAACTTTGGATTTATAAAGATAGTGATTCGTATTTTGCGTTAAAAAAAATTATCACTGCCAAAGATTTATTGAAAGATTTGCCTCATGCTAAACATTTTATTCACACAGGCCGCCTAGAGTCATACCACAACACACGTTTAAAGTATATGCCAAAACATATACATTTGAAGTACGAAGGCATGTATATTCGATCAATAATTGCTATTTTAGATCATAACAATAATACCGACAAAAAAATAGTTTGAGATAAAATGGTTTATTCCAAACCTCTAGGACGGTATACAATAAAAAATACGTATGAAAACACCGAAGGAAATTGGAGAATAGACATAATGAACAAGGTCCATTTGATAGAGATTGAAGGTTCTTCGGGACCATTGAAACTACCGGAAAAAAGTTTAATACCAAAAAATATTGTACAAACACCAAAGCCAGATATTGAAGAATTAAAATCAAAAAAGTATTCTAGGTTTAAGTAATGTAAATTATTACAAAAAATAATAGTACCTATACCAGTGGCGTAGCGTGCGTTTCAGCTTAGTGTATGCATTGAAGTTGTAAGTTAATAAAATCGTTAGGGGCTACGCCCCCCACCCCCCTATACTTATCTTAAAATATAGCTTGAAACATACAAAGTTTTATGTAATTTTTAATATCGACGCCCCAGTTCAATACTGCAACAACTCGAAATATTGCTAAAGCGAACTGATACATTTTTGGATTCATCTTTTAACATGCTTTTCAAATCAATAACACAATAAAATATCAAAAAATTATTCCGTCCGTGAAGTCACTTGATTCGTTATGGAATTATTGTATTTTCCCTTTTATAACAGTTCAAAACTGTACCAAGTAAACTTAGTTCAATATTGAACTGGTACTATAACTTAAAAATAGAAATAAGTTGAGTTGTTACAGTATTGAACTATATTTATAATTATTTTAATTGCATCATGTTGACTTGTTGCAGTGTTGCACTATTAAGTATTACCTTAAATAATATTGGGAATTATTCTATTTTTAAATGCTTTACTTCATAATATTGGTGGCGACCAGCACGATTTACGATTAATGATAATTTATAATATTATTATCTTATTAAATCGCGGAAACTTGCAATAACCAATAATGATAATATTAATATTATTATTATGGTATACGAAATTCAATGATAAAAATTGTAGACAAATGATTTCGGACGACCATTCTACCATACTAGTTGTACCACAGACCTCACCTCTTCACAGTTCACGTCGTTTTTATATTTTTATAGTTAACGTTTTCGTAGTTATAATACTGCTATTAAATATTAAAACATTGTTTCAACAACCACAATGCACCATTTATCGAAAGCGCAAAATAAAAGAGCTAAATACATAGCTGATTTTTCAGAGTCAAAACAAAATGTTTATGTTGATGCAAAAAAAGTAAGTTTCTTATATTTATAATGTTTTTTGTAATTTATAATTTACAATGTACAAATATGTTACTATCGTAATAATACTACTTTGATTTTTTTTTAATTAGGCTATACCATTAAAAATTAATGATAATTGTGATTCAAGAAAAGCATACAACAACATTATATCACACTTAAATTTAAATCATAATAATATTAATAATGTACAAGAAAAAGATCATCAAGTAAAAGAGTGGTTGAAAACTTTAAAGCCAAGTAGTACAATAAGTTCAACAAGTTTCAAAAGCTCAAATGATTTGGCTGATTATAGTACAGGTATATTTTAATAAATCATTCAATATTTATACTGTTTTACTCATTAATTTATAACTAAAAATCCATTCCTATTTGTTTTTGTTATAGATTTGATTAAAACAAATGCATATCTTTCTATGTCTAATCTTGACATTATAAGTACAGATAAAACACATATTGATTACATTTCACCTGAGGACCAAAATAACACAGAAGAAGAATGGTTAAAGTTGCAACCTACTAATAAGCCACTTAGTCCATGCATTACCTTATTGTAGCAATAAGCAGATAACTTATGTAAGTATAATTTGGTTAAATGTTGGTATCTAAAGTATAATAACTTTTCCTTTTATTCTGAAGCATTATTTAACTCAAATTATTATTATTGTTATAATTATTATTTACTTTACAATATTATTATGTATTATTTTTATTCAGATTTTGGAGACACTAACGGACAAGAATGGTTAGAATTACTTCCTATGCAGCCATGTAGTCCTCTCAACTCAATTCAAGATAAACAAATAGAACATTTAAATGAGTTTGATTTGGATATGTTTAATTTTTTATTATTAATAACTTAGCAGGATGCCAATAAAGTTTAAAATTGAAATTAGTTTTAAGAGTCACTTCTTTTCTTAAATTATTGCTGCGTCTCATACAAATTGTAACTAGTAATTTAAATATTGGTCAGGTTTTTAAATCTTATAACTAACAAGGACCACTACAGCTTTGTTCTCGTGAGTGAAATTAATAAAACATTAACATTATTAGAAAATTATGAATTTTAAGAATTAGGTACATTTATTTATTTTTAATTTTAAGAAAAGTATATTTTTAAAAAGCAACAATGTTAAAAACAAAGAATACATTTCCATCCTGTATATCCATACCTATCCATGCCAATAAATTATTGAGTAATAAGTAACTTTTACTGAAAAAAAATGTAACTTTTTTTGACTTCCAAAATATTTGTTACACACCTGATTTAATATTGATTTAATATTATTATTTTATAATTTTAATTTTTTCAATTGAAGGTTTATCAAATTCTGATTATGATGACACAGACAAAGATAAAACCCATTTACCAGTCGACGCAGCAAATTACATTAATACAGAAATTAGTAATGAAAATACAAAAGAAAAGACGAGGAAAAGACTAAGGAATGAAGCAATGTGGAAGAAAAATATAACTAAACAATTAAAAAATGAAGGAAAAGAGTACATAAGTTCAAAAAGTAAAAATGTAGTCGCAGAAAAAAAAATGGGAACTGTATGCAGTGACAAGTGTAGACTTAAGTGCTCAAAAATACTAACTAACATTCAACGTGCCGACATTTTTCGGAGATATTGGTCACTTGGAAATTTAAATAGTCAACGGGAATTTATATTGAGGCATATTTCTCAAATTGATCTCAAATATAGATCTCGTTTAACAAGTAATAGATCACTTAATTATAAATACAGTTTTTCTATAGACAATAAAGATGTTAGAGTATGCAAGACTATGTTTATGTCTACATTAGCAGTATCAAGTAGAATGATTTTTACCACAATACATAAAAATAATGATGGAATATTAGAACAAGATAAACGCGGGAGACATGGCAATTATGGTAATGCAGTTAATGAAGAAATTAAAAATGGTATGAGATTGCATATAAAATCCTTTCAAACTACACCATCTCATTACTGTCGGGCCAATTCATCCAAACAATTTATTGATGGAAGTTTGAACATTGCCTTGATGTATAGACTTCATGTTGAAAAGTGTAAATCAGAAAATAATAGCTATGTAAAACAAAGTTATTATACAACAATTTTCAATCAAGAATTCAACATAAGTTTTCACAGACCAAAAAAAGATTTATGTATGACCTGCGAGTCATATAAGAACGCAAATGATGATGATAAAGTAGTTGAAGAAGACAAATATAGGAAACATCAAGAAGAAAAAACTCTAAGCAGGAAAGAAAAGGATGAAGATATCTTACTTGATGACAATGTGGTTGTATGTTGTTTTGATTTGCAAGCTGTACTGATTTCGCCTCGTGGAGAAGTATCACAGTTTTATTACAAGAGGAGGCTTGCAAGTTATAACTTCACAGTATTTAAAAATAAAAGTAAGGAGGGAATATGTTATTTTTGGAATGAAACAATAGGGAAAAGAGGTTCTAATGAAATAGGATCATGCTTACTGTTATTTCTTCAAAATCAAGAAAATGAAAATAAAGATGTAATATTTTATGCAGATAACTGCGGTGGGCAAAACAAAAACAAATATGTAATTTCTATGCTTGTATATTGTGTCAAGAAACTAAATGTTAGATCAGTGACTTTAAAATTTTTAATTGTTGGTCATACACAGAATGAAGGTGACTCCATGCATGCACGGATAGAAGGAGAGGCAAAGCGAATACTCCAAAGTGGCCCAATTTATGAACCTTCACAGTGGGTATCTGTAATTAAATCTGCCAAGAAGAATGGCAAACCGTATACTGTTCATGAGGTTCAAAAGGATCAATTTTTTGATCTAAAAAAATTGTCATCAGATATTGGTAATAATTATAAATTAAATCAGGATGGAGAAAATGTATTATGGTATGAAATAAAAATGATAAAAATTGAAAAGGACAATCCAACATTACTAAAATACAAAACCAGTTACAAAGATAACGATTTTAAAATAATTGACATAAGAAAAAAATGCAGAAAGTCATTAGTTGATTTAAAATTATTTAACCTTAACTCTGACATTAAAATATCTCTTGAAAAAAAAAAGATTTGATATCATTATGTCATTCCAATGCAATCCCGAAGAACCACTGGTCCTTCTATGAAACACTAGAAGCTGAAGTTAAAGCAATAAATACTGGAGCTGATGAAAGCGACTAACCAAACAGTTCAATTAAGTTATAGACGAATTGTTTAATATATTTTTAACAAATATTAATTTACAGTGAAATACTTGTTTTTTTTTATCTACCTATAAGTAATTTGTTTTTTTTAAATATTTTTTTTAAGTTTTTATTAAAATTGGTTATGACTTATTGATAAACTGTTTAATGTTCTATTTTCTTAAACTTGTTGATCTATTCTTCAGTTCATTATGTAATGAAAATATTCATATAATTATGATCTATTGTTTTTATTATACTATAATTTGTTTTTTAATAATAAATATTAAAATTGGTTATTGATAGTGTTAAATTTTTTCAGTTCATTAATGGAAAAAAATAATATTATTATTATAATAATAATATTATATTTGTTGCATATTTGCGTTTAATAGTTCAGTTCAATAACGCAATAAGTCTAGTTATTGCATAAATGTTTGCGATATTTCAATTCGAAACTGCAATATGTAGTTAAATTTTGCTTGTTTTTTAATAATAATAAAAAAGCAAGGTAGCATTCAAAACAGAACATTAAGTCAATGATGCATACCAAATTTGGTCATTTTATCTCAATTTTACAATATTAATTACAACATTTCAAGATATCAAATATTTTCAAATTGCTCTCCTGGAAAACTAGTATTTATAGTTGTTGCAGTCTTGAACTGGGGCGTCGATATATATTACCTTAGTACATATCACAATATTATATTTAATAAACAAAAAAATAAATCACTTTTTAAAAATAATAAACTTGTTAACTACAAAATTACTTATATATTAAATCAATTCTTCTATTTTTAGTAAGGAAAGCTTTGATTACTTCATCATGAAACGTATATTTTTTTTTCAACTCTACCAATAATTTTTTTTCTATTGACAACATTGATAATGATGAAAGACGATTTTGTTCTTGGGAATTTCTTGATGAATTCTTAATCCTTTTAAGGGCTGAGAATGAAACTTAACCTAACCTAACATAACCTAACCTGCTGATGCAATAGTAGCTGGAATAGTTAGTATCAATGAAATCAATTTTGTTGCTTGTGGTAAGTTTTCGTCTAAATTTGTGGTTTTTAAATAAATTAAAAGATCGTGAACATTAGGTTTTTGAAATCCTTCGGTCGAGTAGACAACCGAAAGATCACTTCTCAATTTGGGTAAATCAAAATATTTACGGTATAATTGTTTCAACGAATTGAATAAGTTTATAGGAAAATCATTAGCATATAGACTAATTTTTTTAAAGTCTAATAATGCGAAAAAATGTAATTGATTAAGATTTGAAAATCGTTCTTTTGTCTTATTAATTATAACGTCAATTATTTCAAAAAATAGTCGTCTGTAATTAGATTTTGTATCTCCAGAAACTTGATTAAATCTTTGCCTTTTTGAACGGTGAATTTGAGGCTGTATTTCATTGTTTATAATTTCGAACTGTGACTAAATATCATCAAAACTTGACCTGACAGTATTTAAATAAACAATGAAATCGTTAATCTTTTTTGAGCAATAAGAAATATCAAACATTTTTTTTTGTAAACTTTCAAAAATAATCGTTGCTTGTGGTAAAATGATTGAAAATAATTTAAGAAAAAATTGAAATCAAAACTTTGAAGAATTTCCACATACCCTTTAGCAGAAGACAATGTTTCCGAATCCCAATTTTGAGCATTCTCTATGATTGATTCCATTAGACTTATAGCATCTAGTTTATGTTCAACCATCATTTCAATAAGACGACTATTGTAATTCCATCTTGTTGGAGCTACTGATGGAAAACGTTTTTTAACTACATTATCAAGTGCATGTACTCGCCTGGTAGATTTTGAAAAAAAAGACGATAAACCAGAAAGGGTTGAAAAAAATATTTTACAATCTTTAATATACTCAACTGACTGTTTTAAGAAAAGATTTAGTTTATGTGCATAGCAATGTGATTTGAACTTAATCTATAAGTTATTACTTAATTATGAATAAATTATTATTATTATATAAATAGAACCAAAACTAAAATATGTTACTACATATTGTATACATATTATACTCACCTACTATATTTGTATACATATTAAAAATAATATTATCACTCACTTTTTTCTCCATTCACTTCAGTAATTACTCTATTCTTAAATTTAAGTATATTACTAATTATTTCATTAGGACAGATCGTTGCTTTCCTGCCTCTCATTTTTAAATTTACAGCAAATTAAAAAAATTGAAGTATCATATATTCATTTGAAATACTTGTAAATACACTTTTTTTTTTTTTTATTACTGAGATTTTAACATAAATTTAAATTATAATATCTCGACAATTATGTACATTAATCTGAAATAATTAGTAGGTAAAGCTCACACTCTGGGGCCTGATTGCAGAATAAAATTTAGCGTATGCATAATTATATTAATATTGTTGGTTGAAAGAGCGTCAATATGTGAAAAATTAAGACCGAAGGTGGAAAAGAGGTTTTTAGCTGAGTTCTTTGGATAGAGATGTAGGTGTAGGAACGGTTTGAAATGAATACGATCTCTTCGATTTAGTAACAACACAGCTTTATTTGTAATACTAACGATTAAAGTTGAGTATTAACGCAAAAACGGGGTACGGCGATGACGACGGTCAGGCAAAAGCTGATTCCGCCGTCCGCCGTCGGCCGGGTCGGACCGGTTGATGGTCGCGCTCTCGCGGACGTCGATAGAGACGCCGCGGACGTTGCGATAACGACCACGACATACTCCCCTCTGAGTAAGCGAGACGCTCCCGAGAACTGGACTACTAAGGGTTGGGGTGCGGGGCCTCGGACGTCACCTCCATGGCCTCGATCCACTTCTCCACCACGGTCAGCTGTTGTTCCTGGGAGCCACCCGGTGGAGTGACCGGCTGCTGTGTGGATGGCCGCCGCACCGGTGGCTCTGCAGGCTGTGCGGCTGGCTGCTGGGGCTGGAACAGCCCCCGTCTGTCCCGAACATCGTGGCGCTGGTAAGCTGGCACGGCTCGGTGAGGTGGCTGCCGCCCAGGTTGCCCTGCACGCGGTCTGGCGGCTTTGTGATGCGGGGTGTTTTCCCGCGTGGACCGACGTCCCTCAGCGAACCCTCGCCTGAACAGGGCCCACCTAGTCGGGCTTGCCCGTATCAGGCGGAACGATGCGGTAGCTGCGCGTTCGGCTGACCAACCACCAACCGTGTCCACCGGATCATCACCCGACAGCCTCCTGGCTTCCCGCAATAACTGCACGGCCATCGCCCGGAGCTTTTCCACAAGTGTGGCATTCATGACACAGGAAGGCCGGTTGTTGCGGGTTGGGGGTGGGTTGTTTTCTCGTGTGGCCATCTAAAACAAAGTACTGTTAGTTAATGTTCTCTGACGGTCCTAAAGCTCGCTTCATTGCTGAGACATGTAACTTAGTAGGGTGTTTACCCTCCGTCAAGAACACTCCGGTTCCTACTGGTTAACCCAACTTAGCCGGACCTAACCATTATTGGGCGAACCCCGCGTGAAACCGCTTCTCCGCACTTGACTGCGGATGCGCTTTGTAGTATACCCAATCTCCTACTGACAGACTGGTTCTTCCCGGGGATTCTATAGGTATATTTGTACTGGAGGCTTCGGGGCTGGACACCCCCGGGTAACCCCCCTCTACCACCGGAGCATCATCCAGTTCCACCGGAGAATCTTCGATTTCTACTGAAGGGTTACGATCTACTCCGGACCATTTTTGCCCGTGTCCGGATATTCTTCGGCCAGCTCAAGCTGCCAATCTCCGGGGGCCTTGATCTCCCGGCCAAACATCATTTTGGTAGGCGACTGTCCGGTGTTTCGGTTTTCTTGGTTTCTTACGGAGATCAACACGTGTGGCAGGTAGACATCCCACAGATGATGAGGCTTATCAACAAGTAAGGTTCGTAACCCTTTCTTCAACTCTTGATTTCGCCTTTCTACCGGGTTGGCTCGTGGGTGGTATATTGGGGTCGTCCATCCTTCCACTCACCACCACCCGAGTGCATCTCCCATTGCCTTGGACACGAACTATGAACCATTAATTATTCACATATCATTTTTATATTAATTTATTTTGTTGTTTAAATGTTGCCTAAAAATATAATACTAAGCACCATACGTACAAGAAGATATCCAGTTGGTTTTTTCAAAGCAGGATTGACACAGCTGCGGCGGTTGTTGTTGTTGCGGCTAGCCGATCGTAAGATGAGGTGTCCAATAACAGGTTAAATCAACACAACACGGATGGTTTGTTTTTATTTCACCGTTTATTTATTTTGAACGCAAGATAATGGTAGAGATATACAAACAGACTACGGGTCTTACGGCGGAGTGTCGCCAATACTCTTAGAAAAAATACAAAAAAAACGTGGTTGAAGTCAGAGCTGAACAAATTAAACGGTAAAAAGTCGCCGTCGGTGTAGTCGCACGGGTACATCGCGTGACGGTTGGTGTTCGAGAGCGAGACCACCGCCAACCGGTGCTGGTCCGGTACGACACTTCTTCCCGTCCCACCTGCGCCTTTGCAGGGCGGTGGGAGGTCGAAAGTGTCGCCCCGTTGTCACCCGTGTTGGCGGTTGGCAAGAGCGCAGACGGGCCGCAGTGGCACCTGTACTTTGTACCGGTTTGCCGCAGCGAACCGTGTCATACTCCCCCGCCAAACCGCCACACGGGGTACGGACTTGCCCGGTGTCGGTGTCCCGCTTTGAGGCGGGTGGCTTGCACTACCTCTTGCTTACGCTCGAAGTAGGCTTGCCTTTCCCGTGCCCCTCCCCTACGACTGGTTTGTTGACCTGACCGGGGTGTAGTACGACTTGTTTTCGTACTCCACCTACGGCAGCTCCTCCAACGATAGACCTGGACCGCGTAGCCAGGAGTCCTCGGAGAGCATGTGCAGCTCCGCGGCCCTGGCTGGTCTCCCCTTCTGGCGCCTCGGGTTCTTCCCTCTTAACTGCTGGTAGGTCGACCTCCATCGCTACCGTCGGCCTTGGTGGGGGCGACGGTCTGCTGGCGGCCTCCGGAGAAGAAACTGGCTCAGACTGCTTGGCTAGCCGATGTTGTTAGCTTTGCTCAAGCTGCCTGGCCCGTTTCTTCTCCTTCAGCTTTTGGAAGTTCCAACTTCTCTTCGCCATCTGAGCCGCCGTGTTCCCCTTGGCCTTCAGTGTGGAGGGTGCCTCCGACGGCCCGGGCACCGGTGCCGGTACCCTGGCCGTCATAAGGCCGGGCCCACTTACCGTTGTGGCCACTTGTCGGCGCAGCGGTGTGAGTCGGGGTGGTTGTGGACGCTGTGGTGGTATCGTCGTCGTGGTGAACCGCAGTTGCCGTTGGATGTCAACCGTCCTATCAGCCAGCCCCGATTGTACATGGCCGCCCTCACCGGGTCCTGGAGTAGCTCGCGGGTCGTCATCCTGTTGACCTGTGCGGCTAGTTTTTTTATTATTGCCCTATGGGCGCGCGTTTTAGGCATGACACATGTATTTTCCACGGCGGTTGTTGATCGGTGAGGAAAACTCCTTTTCCGACCTGTTTCGCTAAGCTCACCGGGCCCACCATTTCGGTGCGAACCCTGCATGAAAATCTTTATGTGCCTTCGATAGGTGGTTTGCTTTGTAGTAGATTACTTGGCCCTTGCTGAACTTCCCCGGTGGGCGGCTGTTCGTGATCGGTTTTATCACTATATTTTTTCCTAATATACGCGTTTCCGCGCCACACTCTCTTTCTGTGACTTTTCGATGTGAACTATCCCCGAATTCGACAGTGCCCAATCCCCGGGTCGCTTGCATCCCCTGCCTAGGACGAGGACCGCGGGTGGATAGCCCGTTTCTTCGTTACACCTGTTCCGAATCGAAAACAGAATTGTGGGTAGTTTTGTGTTCCAAGATTTATGTTTGCCGCCTACCAGTTGCGCGCGTAAACCTTTTTTTAAATCTTGTTTTCGGCGTTCGACTAGGTTGGCCCTCGGATGATAAATCGGAGTTGTCCAACCCTGTGCTCCCCATCGTTCTTACGAGTTTGACATTTCGTTTGATACGAATTGGGGGCCGTTATCACTGAGACACACGCGGAGGTAACCGAAACGTGAAAAGAACTCGCGTTCTAGCGTTTTGATGATTGTTTTCGAGGTGGCTGTTCCTAAGGGGTAAGCCTCGGTCCACCTACTAAAACAGTCGGTTGCTACCAGTATGTACGATTTTCCCTTACCGGAACGTGGGTAGGGACCCATAAGATCGACACTGATAACTTCCCACGGTTGTCGGGGGGTTCTAGGTTGCATTGGGTCATTCGGGCGTGAGTTAAGTGGTTTCGTGCACGCGCATACTTGGCACGCACCGACATATAACCTGACGTCGTTTTTCTGACCTTTCCAATAGTACCGTCGTCGAACCGCCCGGTACGTTTCTTTCCAACCCGGGTGGTTGGATAGAACGTGATCGTGACACCTCCAAATCGCGTGTTGCGCTTTGGACTTCGGTATCACGACGGGTGTGTGGGAGCCTACGTTTACGCGTAAGAGACCGTCGGAGAACACGTATGCGGTGGTTCCCGATTGCGTGCTCCTAGTGTTACGCACAGGGCCGTCCCACTTGAGACCGGCGATTTCGTTTCGAATCGTAGCGTCATCGGACTGCCACTTTCCTAGCGTTGTCGCGGTGATGGGTGTGTCGACACTATCGTGGGTGTCCTGTATTGCGAAGATGCGATCGGACTCGGGGTCAATATTGATTGTCGGCGTTGTGGGCGCCCCTACCAATTTTTCCTCAAGCCGTTCTTCGTTTACTGGCGGGCCTGGCGCCGGATCGCGGGATAACAAATCGGGTGCTTCGTTTTGTATTCCCGGGACGTGTACCGTACTAAAATCTAAATTAGCTAGTTGTAATGACCAACGTGTTAATTTCGAAATTTTGTCTTTGGCCCTATGTTACCACGTTAGTGCCAAGTTGTCGGTTGGGAGTTCGAAACGTCGGGTCTTTAGGTACGGACGAAATTTGTCTGTTGCCCAAATTACCGCTAGGCACTCGCGTTCGACCGCGGCGTACCTTGTTTGTGTCTCGCTAAACTTTTTGCTCGCGTAGGACACTATGCGTCTTTCCTCCGGGCTGTCACCCCGTTGGAATAGTACCGCACCAGCTCCAATCTCGCTTGCATCGGTTTGTAGACAAAACGGTTTGCTGTAATCGGGTGGCGACAATTTTGGTGACGTGACTAGCGCGTTTCTAATAGATTCAAACGCGCGTTGTTCGACACCTTTCCATTTCCACCTTACCTACCCCCTGTTTCAATAAATTTGTTAGGGGTGCTATGGTGTCCGCGTAGTTGTCTACGAATTGGTTGTACCAGTTGCATACTCCTAAAAATTTTCTTACGTCCCTAACCTTCCGTGGAACCGGAAAATTGTCGATGCAGACCAATTTTTCGGGTTGTTTTTGGATGCCCTCCGAATCTACAATGTGCCCCAAAAATGAAATTTCGCGAAGGCCGATTTTACATTTTTTTGTGTTGCACGTTAGTCCGAACCTCTTAAGACGTTCAAGAACCTTGTCTAAGTGGGCCTGGTGTTCGTGCTCGTCCCTTGAAAATACTACTATATCGTCTAGGTAGACTTGCACGAACTCATCCTGGTATCTTCTCATGACCTCGTTCATGAGACGTACGAAAGTCATTGGACTATTTTTGAGACAGAAAGGGAGGACTCGAAATTGAAATAGACCCCTACGTGTTCGGAAAGCCGTATATTTTCGCGCGTCTTTGTGTAATGGCACTTGCCAATACCCCGATCTGAGGTCAAAAATGCTGAAAATTTTTGCGCCCCTCATCTGCCTAATCATTTTGTTAAGATCTGGCATGGGGTACGCGTCGGACTCCGTTACGTCGTTAAGCCTCCTGTAGTCGACACAGAGACGAAATGATCCGTCTTTTTTCTTTGCCAGTACTACCGGTGCGGCCCACGGTGAGGTGCTAGGTTCTACGAGCCCCTTGGTTTCCATATCGCGCACCATATCGTCGATAGCAGTTTTTTTCTGTTGTGGGTACGGGTATGGTTTGAGCGCGATTGGGGACGGGTCTTTTAGCAAAATTTCGTGTTCAATTAATTTGGTACGTCCTACTTTTTCGGTGAATACCCCCGCGTATTTATTCAATACCTCGGCGAGTTTCGGTGTCGTCCCCAAATTCTAATTGTGACAAGTCGGGCCTCGTGGTGGGTGGTTGTGACTTCTCTTTCCAACATGTCGACGTTCGAATTTGCCTACCCATGTGTATTGCGCACGCGGCGTAATCCGAAGAGACTTCATGGTTAACAAGAAAATCATGTCCTAGTAACGCGTCGCAATACAAATTGTCTAGTATATACCTATGCCTCGAATTTTACTTCTAGTGCACCTATCCTAGCTTCGAAAGTGGAGGTGCCACTGGTTGTCGCAGTGTGACCATCCGCCAATCGGACGGAACTCGGTGGTCCGTGTGTGGTCGTTTTCCCGTATTTACGGGCTACGGTCGGATTTACATACGATTTTTGTGCCTGCGAGTCTAATAGTGCTGTTACGAAGCCTGACGGAAATTCGAGTTCGACCGCGGGGGTCGGAATTTTGTCCGGGCGTGTTCGCGTGACGTTATTAGTCGTATTTGCATTGGTTGAGCGGGACAACTGGTTCTTAACCGCGGCAGAGACTGTCTGGTGGTCGGTGTTAACCGCCATGACCATACTGTCCCTATCGGTTGCCTCTGTGCCCACCTGATGCTCTACGGTCGCTGACTGACCTAATGCGGGGGTGTGCGCAGTGTGTGTGCTGGCGTCCCCGTCACCTATGGAGGTGAACACTCGCGTCCCTGTTGCCTTTGTCCCTACACCTGTGGCTGCCCCATGAGCCGGTTGTGGTTGAACTCACATGTCACCGGCGAGGTGAGTGTGTTCGGTGGTGGGGTGGTGTAGGTTGGGGATCTGTGAGCGAGTGTCGTAAGGTGTTGGGACGGAAAAAATTTTCGCAGTTGACTGTTCGTTAATACGAACTGCCGAACTGCGTGCTTTTCGATTACATAATTTTGTTCCGTCTGTAATACCGAATGTAGTGGTTGATGGGAAGGGGGTGGTGTTGAGTCGAGGGGGGGGTATCAGTTCCCGTCGACTCCCCCGCCATTTCCCGACCCGGAGGGCCTATGGGGGCACTTGCTATGCCAATGGAGTTCCCCACAATATTTGCACGGGCCCGTTGGAGGTCGCTCCACTGAATTATTAAAAAATTTATTTTTAACCGGTGGTGCTTTTTGTGGGGTGTCCCACACTTTTTTGGGTGTGGGGGTCCATTGTTTGTTAGGGGGGGATTTGTATTTTGTTTGGGAGGCGGGTTGGTGTTGTCCGTTGCCGGGTCCAAAACGCCTGCGATGCGTCGTAGCTCGCTGAACGTTAGCGGTCGGTGTAAACGGATGTGCGTGCGGAACGTGTCGCGCGTCAACCCGGCGATAATACCTACAAACTCCGATTCGGATAGGCCGGTATTTACGCGGCGCGCTAACTGATTTTTTATCAGTACAAATTCCGCTAGCGATTGTTTTGGCAATTGGCGCGTTGATATGATGTCGGCGCGCAATTGGGACTGAATTTCGGAATTGTTGAAATTTTCATAAAATTCTAAATTCTTCCCAGGATAGCTCGAGTGTCTTGATAGCTTTGTACCATGCACTCGCCATTCCTTTTAATTGCGGCTCGACCGCCCTTAACCAACCCGATGGGTGTATACGGGCTTGCACCAGTATCGACTCAGTATTATTTATGTACCTGACGGGGTCCTTAGCCCTTGTCCCTGCGAACTCGGGCAATGAGGACCTTGGTGCGCGCAAGTCGTCGTACGGAATTAATACCGATCGTTCTAGTGTGCGTGCCTCGTATTAAAGCGCGTTCGAGCGTGCCTCGTACTTTAATGTTTTAAGTAATAATTATTTTGAACTTTTTTTGTGTATAGTAGACGTGTAGTTCTTTATTTATTTATGAAAATCGATAGATATAAAAGAAAAAAATATTAATACACAATTATAACTATTATTACATTATTTTATCCCGACATTACGAGAGAAATCATAAATCATAATCTATATACAAAATATAATACACACATATTGTACTAAATATATAATATTATGTCTTATCGTCGGTCACGACGTCCTGATCGTAATCGTCTATATGCGAGGCTGTGATCCATTACGTCGAAGACCAAAAATAACTTTATATTCGAATAATCGAATTCGATGCTTACAAATCGGTCATCATAATAATATAGCAAAAACAACATTATTCTACAAATGCGTAATTATATACGATATACATTTACTCCGTGTATTAAAACGTCTTTAAACATTTAAAATTCAGAACATAATCTAAAAATTATTGATAACAGATAATTGATAGCGAAGTCGTTATCTCGTTGGGATTAGAGCCAATCGTTGAACAACATTTTCATTGGATTCTCTAACAATGTACACTGCTATACCACAGATTAAATTAAACTATTCGGTTTAATCTATTCTGTGGCTATACTATCTTAGTCCGTGTCGTCAAACTTACTGTTGAATGTTTACTCAATGTCCTATGGTTTAATCGTTGAGAATTTACTATTTACTTTCAACTTTCCATTTAGTGATCTAAGTTCATTTTACAACTTGTGTACTTTTTGTCTTTTTTTGTAATTAAAAATGCCTAGTTGTATAGTTCATGGAAAAATGAACAATGCCAAAGTTGAATCACCTAATATAACTTTTCATAGGTACCTATGTTATTTTCTGAAATTAACTTGATGAGTTAAACTTTTAAAAATCTTGTTTAAAAGTAAATGTTTATATAATTTTGACCATTTGTTTCAGATTTCCTCTTCAAGAAAATGACGTACTTCCTGAAAAAGTATCAACAACAAGTTTAGTTTGTTCACTATATTTTGACAATTCATTTTTTGCAATGGGAACCCGTAAAAGACCGTTACTATAGCATGCTGTTCCATCAAAAAGTATTAACAGAATTAAATGTGTAAGTATACATTTTGAGTAGATCGAAACAAAACAAAGTAACCTTATAACGGATGGATATGTAATCTGCATTAATTATTTTAGACTTAACAAGAATACTCAGAAACTGTAACCACCTGTAATTAAAACAATTTTTTACTAGTTCTGGTAGCAATTCAGTTTACAATGCTATTTCTTTATAAGTTACCAGAAGAAAGGTGAGTAGAAATTAATTATAATTTTGCAATACCTGCTGTTTAGTCATTATCTACCATGTGAATTTTATTTTACATTACTGTTTAATTATTTCTAGGTACAATATTGACAATAATGTATAGGGAATTTTCTTTGTTTCGTGCTCGGTTTAAATATGAGTCAAAAAAGTGTTTACGTAATTGAAGGGCGACAAGTCATAACGCAGTATTGCCAAAATTACAGTTCTTCATAAAAACGGTTATCATGTTTTGACTTATAGCTCTTAAAATTCTGCATTTTACTGTTTTATATTTATCTTTAAGAGTAAAACATACGGAATTTTCCTTATTTATGAAAGAAAATCGATCTTTATTTACATTTTAAATGGGTTTTTTCGTCAAATTTAAAAATCACTTTTTTCAAAACGTGTTATTTCCGGAAATAACACGTTTAGACAGAATTGTTGGAAATATTGCGTTTTGATAAAACTTCATTTTAATTATAATTTGTTAAAATTTTAAAATGTGAAAATGAATGTAAAAAAAGTAAATTTAAAAAGTATATATACTCGTTCATTATTACATTGATTTATGTGCTGATAAATAAGTAAGTAGATAAATACGATAATATATACAGTTTTAACTTTATTTATCAATACATTTTTTATGTAATAAATTAACTGTATTCAATTAAATCACTTTTATTTTTAAACTTCAACTTTTTTTATTCTTTGAACAATATATTATTGTATACATAATAACATATTATAATATAACAAAATAAAACAAAATAAAACAAAATAAAAAATTAATAACTTTATCATAATAATAAAATAATAAATTAAATTACTTATTTTAATAAGATGTATCTTCAGAGTAAATACAAGCACCTTCTTCGTTAAGAGCTAAGTCTTCAATCGAATCAAATTCATTTAATTTAAAAATATCTTCATAGAATGACGTGGTTGTTGGTATTGTGAAAAAACGCATCAAATTTTTTATATCCTTTTGTTTTGGGGGTTTCACATGGTTTGTTTTTTCAAGGATTTCTAATGTTCCCAATAATTCAATTCTTGCATTTTTTTTATAATTCTAAAATAAACATAATCGTCAGTATAGTTTTGTGAAATGCCAATGGTTTTTTTGCCTTTTTCGTACAACAACATCTTTTGTTCAGTTAGTTTAAATCCTTTTGGATTTATAATGGACTTACATGCTTCTTTTAAATTGAACACTTTAAAATCAGTTTCATAGGTTTTCACCTGATAAAATTGTTTGAAAATATCATGGTATTGGGTAGGACACACAATTATTTCTTTTTTGCGAAGAACTTTTTCTATCCTTCCAAATACTTGATCTGCAGCCATATAACTGTGTCCTCTGACAGGAAAAATGTGCTTGATTTTATTGAATATTGTATCTTTACAATTCATATAATACAGTAATAAGCCCATTATAAATTTATTTTTATTTTGACCAGAGCATGAGTCAGAATAAAGATTGAGTATAGTGAGTGGTCTTGACTCTGTTTTATACCGGTTCTTCAAGAATTTCCAAAAAGTGTATCAAAGCTGATCCAATCTCATTTGGTCCACGACCACTTTCACCTTCATGCCATGTATATAAGTAGCAGTTATCTTTACTCTGGTCATTTTCTGACATTATAACAAAAGTAAGGTTATAAACCCATGCTTGCCTACTATAAAATGTATCTGTGACACTCAGTTTAGGTAGTGGCTGATTTTGCATCATATCGAAACATACCTGAACAGTATTAGGTACTTTTTCTGCCATCATTCGAGAAAAACATTTTGATTTATTTTTGTGTTCCAATAATACATTTTCCAAATCAACTTTTTTCTCAATATCAAATTAATTTTTTATTTTGATTGAAGTTTCAGAACAAAATGAACAAATATCTTGTCTCGGATGTCCAAAACTCAAATTAAAATTATTACAAAAAACATCATAATATTTACTTAAAGATGCAGTTGATTGATTACTAACTTCCCTCTTTTTCTTCCAATGCTTCCACATAACTGCCACAGATAAATTGGGCTGTAAGTAACTACGGCCTGTATCTTCTCTACAATAATGACTCTTTTTACTTTTAAAAGATTCTATATGGTTTTTAATGGATATAGTTATTTCATCAAATGTATTTACCCTTGTAATACTAAATCCTCCTCTTTTTTCTTTGGGGCTGCTATGACTTTTTTTGAAGTTTAAAGCTAATATATTTAAACGCCTTTTTGTAATTCTTGTAATGTCAGTAAATGCAATTGAACATACTTGAAGAAGGTCACCTTTTTCTGTAGGCAAATAATAAACAATCACTGTTTTTTCTTGTTTGTTTTCTTTGCGACGATCCGTTCTTATTGGACATTTAATTTTCATCATTGTAAGAAGGAATTTATCTTGTTCTATTTTGGAAGATAAATCACATAAATTTGTTTTAAAAGCGCTTATATCAGTTGTCTTTAAAATTGATACATTACATTTTTTTGATACATTATTGGAGTGAGGACATGTAATGAACCACTCATGAGGAATTTTGTTTAATTGTATTCGTCTAACTTTCTTTTGATTTATTTTATTTCTTTTTCTACCACTTGGGTTTATCTGTACAGGTTCAGCATACTCAGGATTTGTACTTATGTTAGAGACTTTAGCAGGTGTGTCATGTTCAGTTATTTGAAGATCAGTGGTGCATGGTATTTGTATAACAATAGGAAACAAGCCATCAAGTGGTGCGTTATTGTCAGGAACTGGTTCATCGTTATTGTAAATAAAATCCATTTCTTGGATGTTTGGATCATTCTATAAATATATTAAATAATACTAATTATATAGTTTCAAATATTAATAGATTGATTCAATAAATAGGTAACTCTACTTATACAATCTCACCATATTAATAATGTCTCTTGAGTTATAATAATTCTGTGGTTCACATGCATTTAACCAATTCGTAACTTTATCCTATAAGACAAAAAATACTTTTTTAATAATTTAAACTACCTATCAAGACTATATTATTATACTTTCATACATACATTGATTTTTTCGACAGGTAAATCAGTTTTGTTTAGTTCTTTATAAGCAGTATCCTAAGACATAATATAATATTAGTAGTTGTATGATTACTATTTGCTAAATGCGTAGAACACATATTTTTCTATAATTTATTGTTTATAATCTTTAATACATTATTATACATTTATTATACCTTAATAGAGTTAGATTTGCTGTTGTTACTTAATGATTTTGTTTCACAAGACATTAACCACTCATTAATTTTCTCCTAGACAAAAATAGATATGATATAAAATATATATACTGATCCACTATCATTAATATAAATAAATAAATCAATAAAAATATATTATATACAACAATAAATTATATTATGATAGAAATTTTAAAATAAATATAGGTTACAGATACACATTTTCTTATAGGTTCAGAATTCCATGTTTTCATCACTAACCTAACTTTTTTCAACATTTAAAAAAATTGTAGAGCTTAATATTGATACATATTGACTTAATTGAAAAAATTGTATAATTTCTTTTGTTGTAAAATGTACATCAACTACCTACTAACTTTAGATGAATATACATTATAAATTTTAAAGTTAATTTATTTGTACACAAATCACATGAAATATTAGTAAATGTTTTTAAATTATTAATATTACCTATTAAGTAGGTACCTATTTAACTTATTAGTTATTACTTATAAGTATTATTGAATATTGATAAATAATCTTTATAATAATAATTTTAAAAAATACACAATATAATTTATTGCCTACCATTTAACATTTTAGTAGAGGTATTAGAGAATGGAGTATTAATTTAACTAAACGGTATAGTAATATGACAGAATAAGGTATTAATATAATATTTAAACAAATAAACATTAGTTTTAACAATATCTAAAATAATATAATATACTCATATCAAAAATAATATATTTTTATATTAATTATATTACAAGATAAATACTACTTACTTCAGTTTTATTGGCTAATTTCTCAATATCACGATTCCCTGCTTGATTTGAAGGAGGAAAAAGATTTCTGGAAACCTATTATTTAATTCATAAATCAAAATTAATAAAATCAGTATAATTTCAGTATTTTGGTTACTTCTTACCTTTTTAGCAGATTCAATCATTTTTCTTGAGCGTTTCATTATGATTTCTATTGTATTATATTATAATATAGGTATTTAATTTATACAATATTATAATAATTACCTATATTATTATATTGAACATTTGAACGACAGGTTTTATCAATTTTATTAATATTCGGAACTTTGATAGACGAGTCTAAGACGACATTAAAATATTTATAGTGTCACAGTATCACAATCACACATAATTTGATAACTCGCTACACACAAACCAATAAACTTAAAGGAATAAACTATTTTTAGAAATATCGGAATGTTTGTTTACTTATTAAATGATAACACATTCACTGCCAGCGCACAACTGTGTATTTACCAAAACTTAAAACTATATTTTTTTTCAGACCGGAATAATATTAATATTGGTAATAATAAATTTTCATAAAAATTAAACGTTGCTACGGATATTTAGCATGGGAAATACTACGTTATGTCACAATTTATGGAAATAATACGTTCTGTAAAAATGTATTGGAAATAACACCTTATGAGAAAACAGGATATTGAGCTCTATACCTCATGTATGGGAAATAATACGTTATGACACAAAAATGGAATTAACACGTTATGAAAAAAAAGGAGTATGGAAATACAACGTTTTGACCTAAACTACACTTTTTGAATTGCATTTTTCTTTAATATAAAGTGAAGTTAGCAACAAAATAATGATAAAAATGAACTTCCCGCCATATTTTCAGTTAAAATCAATGTATAACTCAGTTTTGATAAAAATTGCAATACCACGTTATGACTTGTCGCCCGTCAATTATGTTGCACGTATTGAATCGTCATTAATTAGCAACCCTGCTGGTTACTGGAAGTTCATCTAATTTGCAAATGCTCGATATTCTGATAACCAGATTTTAACTTAAAATGTCTATAAAAAATTATTATTATAATATATCTTTTTGATTTTTTGGTTACACTCTATACTACTGACGTAAAACCTTGTTTTTTTTCAATCCTTAGTTATAAAAACTGAACATTTTATAAATTGTTAACTACAAAACAATTTGCAAATGTCCGATGATGAATTTCGATGATGAAGTTTAAATGCTTATAAAAAATGTTATTATTTTTGGTGTATTATTATTTAAACAACTTATGAAGAATCTTGTATTACATTTTGTGTCACATCTTGTATCACAAGAAATTTGTCGGTACAACATTTTTTTTATCGATAATTAAAGAAAAAAAAATTGAAAATTTCTTAGGCCTATAATTAGCTCAAAAATTAACAAAATCTTTTTTAATTTTTTTTGATTCATATAAATTGGTAATCTGAACAATTTTTCAAATGTCTACGGGTCTACGGTAATTCCTTTTGACATACATTAAAATAAGAAAATCGTTCCCGGAAAAAACTGGCGAACACCCATTTTCAAACGCTCATAAAAAATTAGTTTGAGTTTCTGGTAAACTTTTCCTTTTTTAGAAAGGTAGAAAAACATATAGAGAATCTTGTGTTGAATTTTATAATACAAAAAAAAGTTGCAGAATTTCGTAATTTTTACATATTGTGTCGAAATTTTAACTTTAGACGCTTATATAAAAATTATTAGAGACATACGCTTAACTTTTTCAATTTTTTTGACTGACTAAATAAAATAATACAATACAATAACAAAAAACAAATCGAAAATTAATCATGTTTATAAATAGCTCAAAAAAGTCAAAACATATTATTGAACATTTTATTGTGTATAGAAATTGCTTATATAAACATTTTGTGAAATGTACATGTATTTACGGTCATTATTTATTCTGTTTCACCAAAAATAAAAATTAATGTTGTCAAAAATTGGCTTGGCGTACAAATTTCCGTTTTTTCCGTAATTTTTTTTTTTTGTTTTCCCTGACGCGATTAAAAACTATTGAGGAATTTTTACTTTTGACCCCCCAAAGTACCAATAACATCCACTTTCCTATCAGAAAAGATGCCGATGAAGAAAATTGGAACACTTTTACTGCCCTTAATCGTGGTGACAGATACAAGAAAAAAATTAAAAATTTCATAAAAAAAATAAAAATAATGATAAACAGTGTAACCAAATAACATATAAATAGTATAGACTTTTTTTTTTGCTATATGGGAAAACTGTCGAGTGCTTTCAATATGGCGAACTAAAATTTGGGTGGCGAGAATTTCCATTCTGATTTAAACTTTTCTGTGACAAAACTACACACAATATCTCAATTATTAATTTGACAAATATTAATTTTTTATATCAAATAGCAATTTAAGTGGCCATATAAATTTATGCTTATCTACTAAAATAAATCTAATTTTTTCAAGAAAAATAAATGTTTAGTATTGAATTATTTTTAAATGAACTGTAAAAACCTAAGTTATTTAAAATAGTTAAGTTTATAATAAAGTTAATAAGAAAATTAACCAACTAGTTAATGCCCACCTTTTATTTTCTATAATTATACACAGAATATAATATTATTGTAATAAACATAATGTTTGACGCATGTACAACTTAGAATAATTGATTACTATTAGGAAATTATTTCAAACATTAACTGTAACTTTCCTTTCAAAATAGGCTGGTCCCAAATAAACTTATATTTAAATGAAATTGTTAATTTTTGCATACTTATAAACAAGTGGTTTTTGCACACTTATGGTTATTAGGTATTTTTGTTTTCATACACTATTTACTTCTAATACTTTCTTGTATTTCTGTGGGTTAAATAATACATACTTCTAAGTAGGTCCACAATATTATTTTACACCTACCTGGAAATTAGTGATTTACCCCCTGTTAAATAACTATGTCTCTGATAGCGTAATATGATGATGAATAAGTCAGGTTATAAATATAATAATCTTAATTGAATTTTTTTAAAAGCCATATGAAAAATAAGAAGTTTTCAAGATATAGCAAATTCAGAAATCGAAATGCCAATAAAAATATATTTAGCTGGAGCAGCATTTATAAAAAAATAATAAGTTACATATTTCTATGTTTTATTTTTTCAATAATTTTGTTATATTTGTTATTATATTGAACAAATTAACTTATAAAAAGATTATCAAAAATACCAAAAATGAAAGAAAAATTTTGTTGAATTTATTTATTCTAATATATTTAATAATTACATAGGTACTAAAATACATGAGAAATTAATTTATGTTTATAGTTAATACTGATAAACAAGTTCATGTACAATAGTAGTTTATATTTTTAATTATATATCTAATATTCTATAGTCCATAGTCCATACTACTAATTTAATTCTCAGCTCAAAAAATGAACAATAATAAACTGAATATTTATATTCAAAGTTTATTTAAATTAGTAATCAGGTAATGTAAAATTAATAATTAAACTGTCAAAAGCTTATTATACTAATACAAATATGAAGAAAATAATAACATTTATATAAAATGGAGATTTTATTTATTTATTTATTTAATTAAAATTTAATTTTGGTAATTATTAAAATATTTGATAGCAGAATCTATATATTTATATTATTAATATAACAATGTTTAAAAAATATATTTATATGTTTTTTTTATATTATTATAAAAATGTTGTATTTTAAATATTATTATAATATTTTCAAACTCGCCAAATAATAATACTATATTAATAAAATTATATCATTGTAATGTATTTATATTCAATTAATAGTTATTGAGTAATATTACTTAATCGTTTGTAACTTTATTATAATGTTATAATATTGTTATTTTGCTACCACTATTGATACTGTAGACTACAGAAAATTAAATATTCCTGAAACTAATGCATTAACTTATATAATATGTGGATATTTAATGAAAAAATGTTTAGCCAAACATGTTTGTCAGGATTGTATTAATTATGCTAATTTTCAACAAAAACTTTAATGTAATAATGTAGGTAGAGTACCTATAAAGCAATATAAAATATGAATCTAGGAAAAAAAGTATCACAAAATAATGACATAGAAAAAAATCATCAAATGTATTTTATTTAAAAATCCCAAATATCAGTTTTAAGCATATACATGAAAGGAACACATAAACATTAGATAATAAATCTTTTATATTTGGTCAATTATAAAGTTATCAAATTAAATTATAAAAACAAATGAAATAGTTAGGTAAATAATAATAATAATATAAAAATAATAAATCTAAAATAATTTATTGATTTTTGAAATAAAGTCTTAGTTCAAAAAGATCGTATGCGTTCTTTTGGCTGACACTCAGGGTAAAGTGATTCACACGAATTCTGAAATAAGTTTTAAATATTAAATGTGTAAGTTTTAACAAATGATTATCTAATGGATTTTGATTCAAAAAATGATTAGCTAATACAATAAAAATATTTTGTAGATAAATTTGTAAAGAAGCTTTAATAATTAAATATTTGATAATATTGGGTTTAGTTGGTATCAAACTTTCCTAAGAGTTAAAAATTCGTTCAGCCACTTTCCATAAATAGATAACATCTACTGATAGGTTTATTAATCGTTTAATATTTATTAATGATCCACTTTCGATATTAGTTTGAGTCAAAACTTCAGTACATTCGTCACAAATTAATTTCCGTGAACATTTTCGGACAATGAACCCCGCTATGTACTCCACAATATCTTCAACGATTTGTTGTAAAACATTAAATTGGTTTGTATTGAAATTAATGTCGTCATCTTCTATTTCTGCACATAGCATATCTAAATAAATATTGGAATTTTCAACAGGTTTTGAAGTGCTACTACTGACCCACAAAATCTTTGTCATATCCATCACCATACAATTTGTTCCAGATGATGTCATTATTTCTGTATGAACCAATAGTCTTTTAAAAGAACTTTCAAAGTTCAAACTGTAAAAACTGTAAAGCAGTGGGATTATTGTTGAAACCTCCTCTTGAACGGATAGCTGAGAAAAATATTTCAAGGTGATCTTGGCTGATTTTATATGTTAATAAAAAATCTAATTCTTTTGTCATAACTATATCAATAAACATATTTTTGATGCTTTGTAATTTATTTAATTATTTATTTATTTATTTATGGACGGGCGGATGCCCAATAGAAATATACAAAAAAATGGTCGTTGTAGTTTACAATTATAAAATAATTTCTTATAGACTACAGACGAATACTACTAATTAATAGGTAGTTAACACAAAAATAATAATAATATTAAGGTCGTTGGCTAATTATAGTATAAACATATATAATAATAGGATACACATCTTCGTTAGGTACTAGGTTCGACAAATACATATTATATTAATAAATTATTTAAATATATTTTAAACAATTCAACAGTTGTACACAAGAATAAATCAACATTATATGTATTAACTAATTCCATACATCGATTCATAGGTGCGTTATTGCCATAGTTAGTAGATTGTAATGGAGCGTAGAACGTATTTAACTGTCTAGTACTTCGACTAGGAACCAGAAAGCTTAAGATTGAAATTAAATTTGGACAGTAAACTTGTCCATTGAGTAATTTAAAAATAAAACACAGGTCAAGTATTTTCCTTCTTATCTCCAGCGATTCCATATTTAAAACTGTTAATAGTGGTAAGTAGGAAGAATGAGGTTGACGCTGAAAGTCGCACTGAAAGGACAGAAATCTCAAAAATCGATTTTGTACTGACTCTATTGCGCGTATTAGACCTATTCTACAAGGGGACCAAACCATAGAGGCATAGTCCAAAATTGATCGTACATACGAGTAGTATAAAGCTTTTAATGCGTATGGATTGTTAAAATTTGTACAGCTTCGATTTATAAATCCTAGCATAAATGAAGCTTTATTTTGAATGTACAAGTAGTGCTCATTAAATGTTAGAGATTCATCAAAGATTATGCCTATAGATCACTATTCTTATAGACGCGAGTGAATTCAGATTCATATAAGAGGTAGTCATAAAGATATTTTTCTCGTTTTTTAGAAAAAGTTAATACTTCGCACTTAGAAACGTTTAGAAGTAAGTTGTTTTTGCTGCACCAATCCGAGAGGACGTTTATATCATTTTGAAGTAACACAGCATCGTTCGGTGACTTAATAATACGAAATAATTTGAGGTCATCAGCAAACAGCAACATATGGGAGTTGGTAAGTTTAATGTCATTAATGTAAATGTTAAATAGTAATGGAGCAATATGAGACCCTTGAGGGACACCTGAACTTACATCATACATACTTGAGTTAAAATTTTTAATTTTGACATATTGTTTCCTGCCTGTTAAAAAAGACACTAACCATGAATAAAATGGATTTCGTATACCTAAGTTGTATAGTTTAGCGGATAAGATATCATGGTCAATTTTATCAAATGCTTTTGAAAAATCCGTGTATATAACATCCACTCGAAGTTCTGCCTTAAACGCATCTAATATATAATGTTGTAATACAAGAAGATTGGTACTAGTTGCTAAATAATGAAATTATTAATCCAATGAACCCAGTTTTTCGAGTGGCTTTGATGACAGGAACTATTGTTTTACTACTATCTTTACAAATTTCACAGTGTAATGATTGCAAGTATTTAATGGAGTCATCAATAAAATTAAATATGTCTCTTTCGTTTTCTCTTTTTAAAGGTCTTTTGTACTGTGACTTACTTAAGAAGTTCCTTGGGTTTAAAAAGTCACATATATTGTTTAGATTCTTACAAAATGTTATTGTCGCATTACAATCTGTAAAACTATTTAAATTTAATGTTTTTGAACAATACTCTAGTGCGTTTGCTACACTTGAGCTGAAAGTTTGAGCAGCTAAACGCACTTTCATTTTTTCTTTATGACACCTAATGTGTCTGGTACGGATTTTCGTTCCCACATGAAGACCAATTTCTTCCTGTATAGAAACCAAATTTTGAAAAAATGACCACTTTATTGGTTTCATGCTCTTATCATATAGAGTTGTCCAGTCACCCAATGTATTTCGACATAGTTAAAGCATGTGAGCAGCATCTAATAAAATATGTACTACTATTCCAGATTCATGCTTAAAAAAAGGTTTGGGATAAGGCATAGATAAATCAGCTCCTAAATACTTTGCCATTGAAAAATTAGATACCATCCCATCAAATGATAGAGTTCTAACTTGGACTCCAATTTTATTTGACTAATTCAATACATGTATTTACTAAGTTACATTTTTCCGTTGACCCTATCCCACTTATAAGAAAGTATACAACTGGTACTTTCTAATTTGAGTTTATGGCTACAAGCATAAAAACAAGAGCTTGAGTAGCTTTGGGAAGTCCATCACAACCATCGGTGTCAGTTCCATAATTTACATACCCCATCAATCTATCTCCTTTGAAAGTTACACTTCCTTTGATGTGCATTTCATCTATTATTAGTCCACATATAAGTTTTTTGCCTTTACTTTCCATTTCTTTTAATTTAATTTCAACAGCATTCACGGCTTTGGCCGTAAAACCTGGTTTACTATCAATACATGAATACCACTTTCGTAGGGTGCTAGGAGCGGGTAAAGAATTTTGAAAAGTTTCACGTACAAAGTTGTAGGCATTCGGTGAATAAAAATGTAAAGTTAAGGCAAATGTACGTAAATCAGGGGAGTATGCACCGCCTTCATGGTTTAATTGTCTTTTTAGAAGAACGGTTTCTGCAGTTGGTAGGCATTCCTAGATAAAGAGATTTATTAAAGTAATTAAAAAGGAAGAAATAATTGTTTATATAACTAATTTTTTATTCATTGTTAAATTCACATTAAATTCATCGACATTAAAAATTTACATTACCTAAATATATAAAAAATAAATAAAAGATGCCCAGATAAATACTAAAAATTTAAACAGTTTATACATAACATTTTTTTTAACAAATCTGATGTTAGACATAAAAAATTTAAAAAAACATACCTTTGTACAGTCAATACATTCATTTACAAAATTAAAATTAAATTTACAAATACTCACTTCTAGAAAACTTATATTTCTTAATACCTAACTAATAACAATCATTTATTTATTGATTCACAACAAATTACAAACAATTACCAGTTACTAATTACCATACACATTGTAATATAAAATTGTAGTATCTTATTATGTCTATGTATACACCACTGGATATTTTGATAACAAAATGAGACCAGATTAATGACAATATTATTGACGTGTACACCACATCACACGTGTTTATTTTGTACTTTGATATCATTATGATTCACAATTAATTAACGTGCTAGCTGTAAATATTGTTGTTCCGTTATCGTTTTTGTTTTACTGAATGCCATTAGCCCCGCGGATATTTGAAAACTACAGTGTTTATTTTTTTAATAATGGCACGTGTTGATATTCACTCGCAAACAAAAGACACCATTTTTAAAGTGTATAATTATTTAAAAAAATTGTCAAAAGACCAAACGAACCCCGAAGTTTGGTAAATATTTTTCCCTGCTTCAATCAGTTACTGCGGAAGCATGCGGAGTTAGTCTTAGTACGGTAAAAAGAATAACGAGTGAAGGTAACAAATCGATCGCGAATGCAGAATCAGAGGCCCTTCAAATCCTTCATTTACTTTTCCACGTAAACAATATAAGCGAGTTAAATATGCAACGGACATTGACGACTTTTATGCGGATATTGTAAGGAGAACTATTCATGAGTTCTACGACAATCTTGAGTATCCTACATCAACTAAATTGCTGAGGAAGTACCAAGAAAAAACTGATTATAAGGGATCCAAGACTTCCATGTGGCGAATTTTAAAGTCGTTACATTTCAAATATAAGAAATGTAACGATGGTAGAAAATGTATTATGGAAAGAAATGACATAATTTCAATGCGTGTAAAAATTTTAAGAACTATGTGTAATTTACGTCAAACTAATGACTCGCCCTGTCGTCTATTTGGACGAGACCTGGGTAAATCAAAACCATACTCGCGGATACATATGGCAAAACGAAAAAAATTCTGAAGGGTTGAAGGTGCCTATACTGGAAAAGGGAGTCGTTTGATTATCTGCCATGCCGGGTAAAGTTCATTTGGATTTAAAGCAGGTTCAAAATTAGTGTTCCGTTATCAATCTGGTACGAATGTAGACTACCATACCCAAATTTATTCAACAATATTTAAAGAATGGTTCGTTAAAATATTGAACCATTTGGAAGAACCATCCATTATCGTTATGGACAACGCGTCATACTACTCCACTTTAACAGTAAATTACCCGAAGTTAAACGCGAAAAAATCGGTGGTTATCCAATAAAAATATAGATTTTTCTCCACTTGAAACTGTGAGTGAGTTACGTGAACGGGTAAAAGACGCAACGCTCAAGGAAATGGGAATAAAAGGAATATGAACTCGATGGCATTGCATTACAAATGGGACATTCGGTTGTACGATTGCCACTGTCTGTATAATCCCATCGAGCTCATATGAGCTCAAATCAAAAATATGGTTGCCGAATTGATGAACACCACTTTTAAAATTGCCGATGTCGAAAAACTCGTGAACGAAGTCATAGGACTCGGTTACGGTCTAAGATTGGAAGCGTTGTGTCAAGCACTGCGAAGAATTGCAGAAATTAGATTTCATAAAAAACGGTTTACGGGGACGAAATTTTAGAAAAAATAATAATAACAATAAATCCCGATGAAACCAGCGACAGTGAAGATGACGACGAAGACTTTTAATTAAATAATTTTTTTTATTTGTTATAACCCTTGTATTTTTTTTTATAAATATTTTCCAACCGAATAAAAATGTATAAAATCGAAATTGTTATTGGATACTTACTTGTGTTAATTAATTGTTTATGGTTGGTTTATTATTTATTGAGGTTATAAATAATAATATGTATATTGGTAAATAATATATTTTTTCACATATAAAAATATTAAATAATAATACACATTATAATTGTTATTATTATTATTATAATAATTATTAGGTGCATATTAATATGTACGTATGATTTCAAATTTACAGCACAAATGAAAAGTTTGATCGACACTGAAATTCAAAAGTTTGTCCACCGGTCGAATCGAGCCTTTTATTCCGTAGAACGCACTATAGACAACCATGGTTGTCCCCATGGTTGTCTTATACCATTATATACCAACGATCCATCAGAGACGCTAAACTTAAAAATTATTTACAGTGATGCCCACGTTGCCACTCGCTCGCTGCGCTGCGCTCGGACAAAAAAAAAACGAAAATATCCCTCGACTTGCTATGCAACACCACCTCAAGTTGGTCACAGTATAACACTCTTATCAATTCTCTTATCATGGGGATTTACTTGTACTCATTTCGTTCGGCCCCGATTTCAGCGATTATTCCATGAGATTAAATCTGGTCTGTTATCATAGGGCCGAATTGCCCCGGGCCCGTTCGTTTTTATAACATAGGACTATAGGAGTTGCCTATCTATTATATTTACTTATCTATGCGCAGAACCGGCATGATCTCTCGTGGAATAGTATATCTGCATTAGGCGCACTTACTGGCATTGTTGGTAATATAGTAAAAGCCCATAAAAATTTATTTTATCTTGTCCTAAGTTAAATACTTTTAGTTTCACTAGAGCCTAGAAAACAAATGAACTTCCTTTATATGCCAATAAAAATATTTTTTATCCAATTTAATTTGTCATAAAAACTATTTTAACTTTATCGAAAATACGCTTAAAAAATGTACATACATTTCTGAATGTAGAAGTTATAGTCAATCGTTATATTCAATTTGTTGTTCCAGAAGAATACGCATTTCTAGTTTACATGTCTCCACGTTCTGGTAAATCGAGGTTATTCTATCTTTTAGATGATCCATAAACTGCACAAACAAATAGGTACTTTAAACATTACTTAACACCATTATTTTTTTTAATTTATATATTTTGAGTTACTAAAAACTGACGGTTAAGTAAGACATTGATGATCCAACTTAGTTTCGAAGTGATAGCCAGTATTTTTCATAACTATTAAATATTTAGTATATATATTTATTATATATAATTATTTATACCTGTTTGATATTTTTTAAATATATATTTTTACTGTTTCTCAAAACATAATATTGTGGTGTAATAGGAAATAATTAATAAGGCATAAGGTTCACATTTACCTCTAGTACAATAGGGGTTTAACACTATTACTCGACATACTTTTTTTAACTTTTTTATGATGCGAGGGGATTTTACACAGCAAATCATGGGGCGTTTTCGATTTAAACAAGCCTACCAATAAGCGAATGATCAAACTGTTATATTTGCTGAAAAAAGAATAGTTTTTTTAATTATAAATCGATAAATATTGTGGATTTAAACCATCCGAACGTACATAGAATGGGTTAATATAAGGAATGAGTTAATTGAGTTCTGTACTATTCCAGGCCTTGTACCAAAGGTACCTAACCTTACCCGATGTCATGTTTCCCATTGCATCACTATATAATATTTACGAAGATTTGCAAATTTAGCTATAATTTAGCTATTTAGCTTTTTTGCTATACTTCAAAAATAAACATTAGATAAAGAACGCTGCACTGTGCTGATTCTAGAACTCTGTCACAGCCACCAGAATGCACTCCAAATATTAGTGATGTCGTTTTTATAGGATATTTATTGGTTTTTAATTATTATAACCTATACTCTATTCCACGAGAGATAATGCATCGAGAAAACCAAATCGCTTTGCTCTGCTCATCACCACCAAATTCTTGGCGTTCGGCGTTGGAATCGGCTGCAATCGTAGAAATCAGAGAGCAGATCGTCGGCGAGATGTATCCGCGTGGAGGGGGATACGAGGACCCGCTCATTCTACATGCAAAACCGGCATAATCTCTCGTGGAATAGAGTATAAATAGTAAAACGTATTAACTATAATAATTATTATAAAACATAATTGTATGACCAGATGTTCATATGCTTGATGGTATTACCAAGATAAAATTCTAGTATAATAGATATAATTAATTTTTTCCCCCCAATTTTTCTAGGTGTGTTTTGACGAGTGTTTCACAACACAAGTAAAATAACTAAAATGAAACAATCCTTTCAATTCTGATTCACGAACTTAGTAAATTTGAGTTTTAACTTTTGAAATGCCTATATCCATTTTACCGAAGAAAATTTAGTACCTATTACGAAAATATTTTTAAATAACTATTCGTACGTTTTACTGTTTTTAAATAATAAAAAAAAACTAATCTACGTATAAAAATGACAACTTCATTTTTCTAATCAAACTCTAGTAGATGATATAAATTGTATTTTCTCGCTCCAGCCTGTCGTGTTTGGCATCATGTCTTATATGTTTATGAATTTGAAACTTAGTTTAGTCTTAATTTAGTAGAACCACCAAATCTGACTTAAGGGGGCTGAAGCATACCATGTTTTTAGGAGTAGTGTTTAGGCATTTTATATTACATGTACAATTTGGGTGTGTCAATGTGTGAGAAGTAAATGAACATTAGTGTGTGTAATCCGTTATCGCACTTTTAGCGACGAAATTTTAATTCCTGGATTTACGATAATAATCAAATAAACTATTCCACATGAGAATTCGTCGAAAAAGGTACCTATATTATTATTTGTCTAGATAACTACTAGAAATATTCATTCATAACATATACGCGTCGTATCCGCATTATAAAAATAGTAATTATAAATGAAAAATTAATTTACATAAAATAAAAGGAGTCGTAGAACAAATGGTCGAAGTAAATGGTCCCACAGTTATTTCATTTGTCTATAGTTTAAAAAGAAGTGTATAGGTGTATAAGTATATGCTATTTATATACGAAATTTAAAAAAAGTTTTTCGAAGTTTCAAAAAAAAAAAGGTGGCAAGTGGATGTCGCTCTGCTCTACAGTAGGTTACAAGTGAGTCACTGTTATGGATGGTGTTACATTTGTATTCAATATTTCAATGATTTATCATTGTATACGAAAAACGATTCTGAGCGGAGGCGGTCTGTCAGCCTAGGATAGGTATTTAATATTATATTTATATTGCTATTCTTAATGATTTCATAAAAAATTAGTTTGTGTTTCCGGTAAACTTTTTATTTATTAGAAAGGAAGAAAACCATATGGAAAATCTTGTGTTGAATATTCAAATCTTAGATTTAAATACAAATTTTTTTATAAATTTCCTAATTAAAAAAAACTGCATAATTTCGTGATTTTTACGTATTTTGTCAAAATTTTAACTTTAGTCGCTTATAAAAAACTATTAGAGGTATACGCTCAACCAACTTTTTAAATAATAAAATCAGCTCAAAAACAATAAAAATTTGATAACGCTTTTGTATGTGTCTATGCAACTACACTATATTACGTCTAAGACGTCTACTAACTACTAAAGGAAGGAATGTCATATTATTTTAAATTTTAATATTTGTAAACAGTTCCAAACTATATAAGAATAATATCAAAGTTTCGAGTGTTTTGCCAAACATTTATAAATTATAACTATTCAAATTCCATATAGGTACGTATAAATTAATATACATACATATAAATAATAACTATATCATTAATACTCATAAAATAAAACGCATTACATTAAACTTATAAATTATAATACTAATAATCAGTTGTGTTCGATTCCTGGAATAATACCGATTACACGTTATATAGGGGCATCATAGTGAGTGAATACGTCTGTCGGTTTACCTACGCGCATGCACACGTCAAAGCTTATATTATCCTTATAAAATTACAAACATTTTTTTTTTCAAAATATACTGTCAACGACTTCAATGACTACGCTTAGTAGGATGCTCCTATTTCAATTTTGAAAACAGATTTGAATTCTCCACTAAATTTACTATGATTTGACTGTTGTACTTTTTTCATATTTCGTGTATATGTATTTGAATTTTAATTATGAATATGATCTATTTTTACTCTTTTTGTTAGTACGTTTCTAAGTAAAAAAAGAGAAAAATAAGAAAAAAGAAAACAGTCAAAGCATAGATAATGCAGTAACGAATCCAAATCCATGTTCAAAATTAATATCGGAGCATTGTATTGGGCGTAATGATTGAAGTCGTGAGCTGTATTTTCGACCTAAAATTAATCATGCTCCAGCCCCCTTAATCGTTTTATTTAAGCATACAAAAACACGTGTTATCCTCAAAAATGCTTAAAAATAAAGATATCAAGTAAAGAATTATGTCTACTTATTATATAGTTAGACGATAAATTAATAAATCAAAAATAACTGTTTGAATATACTAGGTTCATCCATACCGATTTTTTAACGAGAACTTTCGCACACTCTCTGCTTTGCGATTCTGTCAAAGTTTCTTGTAATTTATGTAAGTCGTTAACTATTCTTTCCAAATGTATTTCAGAAAAATGTTTGAATGCATTTATATGTTTGGTGCTCTCTGCAATAGCATCTTGGATTTGTAGATTTACAGCGTTTAAATCCTGAGTTTCTTTATCCAAGCACTCTTCAGCTAACTTGATATTTTCTTCAAGAGATTTTAATTTCGACCTGCAAAATATTTTTATTGAAATACCCGACGATAAATAAACTTGTGAAATGCACATACTCAATAACTTTATTTTCGACTTCTATTTTTAATCGTTCGTTTTCAATTGCTCGATTAGTTGTCTCTTCATCGTTTTGATTTAGATTTTTTAAACTTTCCACCTTAATAAAAAATATTATTATATTTATTTATCAAACAAATACTGAAAAAAATAGGTAACATATTATATAATAATATCAATGATAATTCATTAAAATACTATTGAAAATAATAATAGTTTATATTTTTACTAAAGATATTATTTTACATGTCTAATATCGCGTTCTAGCTTATTCATTGATTCTTCTGCTAATACTCTTAGGTCAGTCTCTTCTTGTAGTTTAATATGTGTTTCTTTCAAAACTTTCGGCAGTGCCAACAGTTCTTCCAGTTGTTCTTTATAAACCGACTATATAAATACAATAATTACAATACAATAATTAACGTTTATTATACATTCTGTACCTATATAATATCACATATAACACTATTGAAACATAAAAATAACTATATCGTAGTTATCAACAAATAATAAAATATACAAAAGAAGTATATACTTAATATTTTAATATTATCATGTATATGGTACAGTTTACTGTATAATGTGTTAGGTGTGTTATAATTATGGTGACTTTTTGACCCTACTCTTTTTCGCAGGACAGTACTCTTTTTTGATGTGTATCCTAGTGTCCTTAACAATAGTGTTAAGTACATGAAATTGTACTCTTTTTTAAAAATATGAGCTAATACGTATTTGTGTGTTTGTACTGTTTTTTTATAATTTGATTATTAATTTATATTTTATGGTTCGGCATAAAGCATTGTTATTGGTTGGTAGCATGGTTAGATCAATTTGTTATCTGTTTTGTTTTATCAGTGATAGTGACTATTTATTGTCATAGATATAAGTGATATTACCACCGTTTAGATATTTACATCAGTGGACATAACCACATAACTGAAGATAAAAATACATCGAATAACAGATAACAAAAATAAACGGTAAATGTATACTGCCGTAAACAAGAAAACAGTCTCCAAGAGAATGTATCAAAAATAATATAATTTAAAATTGTTTTACAATGAGTCCACCAAGTCCACCACGTAGAAAATGTGTATTTAATTCAAATCTACAGAACAGGTTTAGGTTTATAAAACCAACCTCAATCTCCTCATATTGTGTACTGTGAAGTTTGTAAAAGTGAATTTGATATATCAAATAGCGGGCGCAGAAATATAACAAATCAATAGATAAATAGAGTAATTAAATAAAAAAAAAAATTTTATAGAAGGATATGACTTATGGACACATGGGTAAAACGGGTAGAATAGTATACGCATTGGGCAAGGCAATTATAATAAAATGTACTTTTTTTAAATTTTTTATATCTGGTCACCATAAATATAATATATAGCTGCATTTCCAAAGCGGTTGAGGAAATAACAAGGTAGCAGTATAGTATATTAAATATTTTTATTTAAAATATATATTTTTTTAAATATTACCTCTAATTTATTATACGAGTCATTGAAATCATTAGATAGATTTTTCATCGTATCTTCTAATTTTTTCGTTTTAAGAGTGATATCTTTGGTTTCATGTTGTACACGTCTTAACTAAATTCATGGTAAGTATATAATAGTAATTTGTTATTACTCATAAATAGATTACACATTAAGTTAAAAATTCATTTATAACGTACCTTTTCATCGCATTCATTCATTTCATTATTACGCTCTTTGATAATCAATTCCATTGTCTCGATTTCTTCGTTGTGTTTGTTTAAATCATTAATTACATTGTTGAAACCATCCAAATTGTAGTCCTATAAGTTTATTTTAATATATAATATTGGTTTTTTTTTATAAAAACTATATTGACGCACTTCTATCTTTTTCAATAATTCTACCAAGCCCTCAGCTAATTTATTATATGCATCATTAATTTTGTAATTCGTCATAACGTTATCTTCATAATTGGATACAATATTATTAAATTCATCATTCTTCAGTCTAAAAAAAAATTACTTCAGTATATACTCTGTCTCAAATAAGAGTAACCTCAAGCTGTGACCGACTTTCGTCCATTTCGGTCAGACCACATCTATAGATTAAATCGGTTTTTGTCGACTATCGTCGTTATTCATAGTTTCCAAAGATTAGCGTAGCCGAAAAATTGCTTAGTCGTGTTAATCTTAGTAACATGCTAGGTAGGCGAATGTTACAATAATACAATTATGTCTCGAGTGCGAAGCACTTAGCGAGTGTTGGCCACACAGTTTGGCGCACAGTTAAGAGTTCAAGGGTAACAGTATCTACTATCTACCTTTAAATTTTTGATCCCCTGGCTATAAAATACCCAAATCATACAGCATCTACTACTTATAAAAATAAATTGTAGAACAATATAATCAATTTAGCCAATACAGGTTTATCATTAGAGGTACTGATGAATGAGTACTTTATCACAGAATAGATTCCAATGTTGCCACGATATTACATAATACAAGCTACAACTAACAAGGTTTTATTAATCGATATTTGGGATAGGTGCGATGCGAAAACTATGGATTATTTAATAATCAAATAATTTGTGCTAATAACAATTAACGAACTATCACAAATTACAGTTATGTTAGAAAATATTTTAATTATTATTACCATTCATTTTATAAAATAAAAATAGAATAAAAATATAAATCGAAGACTAAGAGGAAAAAGGCTTATGCGTTTCCAAATAACAGCAGCATATTAGAAAAATAATTATTGTACTAATTTCTATTTGTTTATAGCAGTATGTAACAGAGCCCTAGTTAGCATAAATGTAATTATTCAGTTAGATGATTTAGACAAGTCTTTTTTTTTATTTGAAACAACATTTTTGATTTACAATGTTATACAATAAGTAAATAAATTGGATGAGTTTGAATGACCGGAAGGGGAAGTCACTTATTAGTGGCACCCAGTAGAAAATGTTTAAAGTAGAGTGTAGGCCCCTACACCAGTTCCTTTTAAAGCGCCGGGGTTGGGTTCCCTGGTATTTGTTTGGATGAAAGGTGAGTGATTATAGAATTCGTGAAATTATTAAAAGTTTTGTGTTTTTTTGTGTTGAGTGTAGCATGATTGTTGAAAGTTGGAATGCAAATGAAGTAGTGAGTCATTAGTGAGGTATCAGGGAAGACCTGTTATTAAGCGTAGGAATATAGACTGAAAAGCCTTATTATTATAGTGTCGGACGGTTTCGCTGAGCCTCAAAGTTGGATACCATAGTACCAGATGGGTCTTAGAAAAGCTTTGTAGATCGTTCGTTGGGTTTTGAGGGAGATCTTAGAGAGGAGTAGAGGTCTAAGAAGTTGAAGTCCCGAATTGAGGACTTTCCGTTTGTTTTTTAAATGTGCACAACATTAAGTTGTTTTTTTAAGTGAGGCGTTCATCAAGCATTAGTTCCAAGTATTTAGTTTGGGTGGAAAAAGTTCGCGCATTATCGATAGACGTTGGAGGTCATTCCAAAGATCTTAAGGTGAAGGTGATTTGAGAGGATTTAGTTGGGTTAACTTTGATCTTCCAGATGTGAAACCAGGTGCTGAACACAGAAAGGTGGTTTTAGATTTTTTGGGTTGCTTGGATAGGATCATTGTCGATAGTGAGAATAGCAGTGTCATCCACAAATGTGCCTAATAGAAAGTTTGCATTTAAAGTCACTGGTAAAGACATTGATAATAAAAGGGTTTATATCGCTGCCTTGGAGAACACCTGCTGTTGCTTTTTGAGAGTGAGAAAAGGCGCCGTTTATTTTTGTGACAAATGTACAAATGTTCTTTGGTTTAGGTAGGATTTTATTAGAATGAATACGGAGCGGTGAAGAAGGATTTAAGTATGAAGAGAAGACCTGGATGTTAAACACGGTCTAATGTCTGAGCCATATCGAGGAAGATTCCAATGCAAACTTTTTTGCTCTCGAATAATAGCGATATGTGATCTACAACTATGTACATGTGGTGGATTGTGGAGTGTTTTGATTTGAAACCGAATCGGAGGTCGGGGATAATTTTGTTATCTCTGGCAATTTTTAAAATTATTTTCAGGAGTAGTTTTCTAAGTAAGAACTCTACAACCGGGAGAAGGCTTATAGGTCGGTAGGAGGAAGGGAGTATTGGGGGTTTGCCTCGTTTGTGTATTATTTGAGCATGTTTCCAGATAAGATTGCATTCAATATTTCAATATTCAGTAATTAAAGTTGGCATTTTAAAACAAGGTGGGAAATTGGGTACCGTTCTGCTGTATATAAATTGTAGTGTCGTGTTTATTACATAATGGATGTGCAATATATACCAATAATAACAATGCTTTTTGACGCAACCAAAAACATTCTATTGAAAAAAAAAAAATGTTTAATTTAAAAGTTTAAAATGTTTATAAATTGCTCAAAAAGAGTTAAAATATTTTATAATATATAGAAAATTATGAAAACAACATTTGGTGAAAATTCTACGTTTATCTGTTTTCGAATTGCAACAAAATATCAAAATACGATTGAGAAGAAATGTTACTTATTTCGTGAATATCCAATGTCAAAACAATCTGGAGAAACGGAATAATTTAGTATAAGAGTAGGATGTGTACAATGGTTTAGTGATGACCAATTATCTGTTCTCCTTAAAAAAGGACAAAATTACGAAAGATATACAGAGTGAGGTGCCATAGTGCGCGATGCGTTAGGGGGAGAAAGCTTGTAAGTTAATCAAGTATTGGAGAGTGAAAACAGCGCTGAATGAGAAGGAGCTAAGAATAATAGTAAAACAGAAACAATTTTGTATGATTTTGGAAGAAGCAAACGAAAAATGTATAGGGTCAGAGGTAGAAGAGTGTGTAAGTACTTAAAATTGGTGGTACAAAAGAGTGGTTGTTTGGTAGATGACTTCAGAAAAAGGAATATGTATGAATGGATGAAGTGGTTAGAAGCGTTATATTTTTTGAATGACAAGAAGATGCCGTTGAGTTAATACGGTAGATTTAATAACGTAGTTGTCAGGAAAGTGGTGTTTATGGATCGGAATGTTGGGCAGTGGACAATTAAACAAACCCGAGGGTGAGTGTAATGAAGATTAGAAATATAACGTGGTTGAGCGGAGTGTCAAGATGGAATAGAATTAGGAATTAATTATGTCTCTTGTAAGGTGGCACCAATAAAAGACAAAATTAGGGAGAATAGGTTGAGATGGTTTGGTCATGTAATGAAGAGAGACTCGGAAGCAGTGAGAGCGAGAATGAAAATAAATGCAGAAGGAATGACAAGGAAGGGGTGAGGATGAAGTACAGCGTTGGTATGTCCTATTCATCAATAAAAATGATTCGCCGGTATGGAGCAATAATGATAATGATAATAATAATATAACAATTATAATAATAATAATAATAATGTTGTATGGTATTTTCATTACATGTAAAATAATACCATATAATAAACTGGATAGGGTAAGACTTATAATAGAGGGTGTACTAGGGAGATTTTATGTCTAATATATCGAATATATAAAAGATCAAATTTTCGTAATAAAGACACTTCCTTTAAAAAAACTGAGTTATTATATTTTTAGTGAGAATATTGACGCAGATCATGTCAAGGGTAAGCAAGGCCGCCCGTAAGTATTAAGGTAAGGTATTCACGTTACTTTAGTACAAATTGAAAATAAAACTAAATTGTATCTAATTCTCAAAATATACGTTATTTACTTTATTTGTAATTTAATTTGTCGAATTTCTTGTTTTTGGACATTGGTGTTTGTATTGATGTTGTCTTTAAATGAAGGACTTTCACACTATTCACATAACAGTGTTTTAAAGATTAACATATTCATATTCATTAGGTACTTGATGTTTGTTTAAGTAGGTACCTGACAGTTGGTAGCATTAAATTGGTCAAGAATTTCTTTGGTTGATTTTAATTTCAATGCTGTTATGTGTACATCTTTAATCTCAGAATTTAATCGCAATATTTCTGTTTTAAATTCTAAAAGTTTTTCTTCCTTAGAAATAAAAAGTTACAACAGAAACAAATTTAATTTTCCTTTAATTATTTAGCTGTAATTGTATGAGTGATTACCATTTCTTTTTTTCCGGGAAATCGTATGCATCCTCCTTTTTTTTTAAACACAGACTACAATAAATTAAATTATATGTATAGCTAGAAATTATGATTTTTTGTTTCATGGAATTTTACTTACGGGACGGTTCAAAGCTTTTACCAATAAATCGTTTCGTTCGGTCTATAAAAACAAAAGTACATTAATTCTTTAAAATAAAATACAGTAAAACTTCATCATAAAATACAAGCTTCTTATGCTTTCCAGGGCTTTACTGCTGGGTAGTTGATTAAATCAAATCCCTAAAATATTGTATTTTAAAATTCTTGGATATTACACTAATCAGATATCGTTTTGTTTTATAGCATAAAGTTAATCATAAAAAAAATGAGAAAATAAAGATATACATTTTATTTTTTATAGTTAAATTTCCAGTTCAGCTGAAGTACATTGTTATACATTTTGTAAGTTTTTTTTCCGTTTTTGGCTGTTTTATTATTTTAATTGTTTGTATCAAAATTTAATTATATTAAGCAACCAAACATAATTATTGTCTTCCTAAGATTTTTAAATGTTACTTAAGTAAACGATATCAGTTCTAGATGCATTTGTATTACTTAGGTTTGGACTAATTATCATGTAAAAACACTGTAGTTAAGTGGAATTATCTTAATTCCAACTCACTAATGATTATCATGGAACTAAAGAAAATTAATTTCAAGACTGCTGGAAATATAAAAATATCAAAAACTATGAAATCAATAGTATTTTTTTTTAACATTATTGTATATAAGGTTTTAGCGCTTACAGCTCATTTTGGTCTTGTGCAATTGAAAAACGATATAACGAAATTTTACTGTGTATAATTATCAGTTAAGTTTAAACTAACTATAGATTTGTGTTTAAAAAGAAGTTCTTGGTTCTCATTGATGATATTTTGAAGTTGTTCTTTTAGTTGACAAACTTCTTGTGAATTGTGAAAACTGTCTGAACACTGTGCCGCTAATGTATTTCTAAAATAATATTATTTTTAACAATAATGTATAATTAAATATTATCACAGGCATATCAAAAAATAATTAAATAAACTATACATATTTATGTCCTTAGAAAAGACACTGCAACAGCTCAAATCACAGTTATAGCCACATTCTCGAGTCGAACAATAACTTTGACAAACGGGATGTGAATGCCCTTTGAACCCCATCTACGACAATATAGAAAAAAATATATAGAGAGCTAGGGTTTATAATATGTAAATACATGTTTTATTAAAACTCGATAAATTCGTTCCACGTGATTTGTAATAAAGTAAGACATTTTATTTTACATATTTTTACATATTTCATCATAAGAACATATGTACATAAGTACCTATCATTTTTCAATAATGTAAATGAGTGTAGGACGTAGGTACTACACTACTACCTACTTATATTTACCCAGATAAATTTGATATATTATTATCTGACAAAGTGTGTAAATCCCCTTAGTTAAATAAAATATTAGAAAAAATGATACAAAAAATAAAAATATAATACAATATACGCATTTACAAACCATCGGCTGTAAAACAATAATAGGAGTCGGCGTCCCCGTTAAAGCGTCGTGGTTGAGATTATCGACCTTATGAAATTCTCCTATAGAATCGAAGTTCGTCTATTAAAATAGAAATAGCCTTAATGATAATACATACTATTGTATCAATCATGAAAATGCAGAGTAATCATGTGCGAATTTACGTTTTGAGTGGAAGTCTGTATTAAATCAAGAAATCCCGACTGTAGTTGATTTACGGTGCCACCATAATTCCTATTCATAATTTGGTAAGTCTGGTCCACTACTGTCATTTTCAGTTGATTAGAAAGGTCAAACTTCTCTTCCAATTCTTTTAGTTGTAGACCAATTATTTTTTTTAAGTCCTGAAATGTTGTTATTTCGTCCGAAGTTTTGTTATCTTTCTAAATTGTTAGAATAAATACTCAAATAAGTAACAATATTGTAACAAATTGTCAAAATAAAAATTGTGATATTATCATTGCTTTATCTGGTGTCTAATATTTATACTTCGTTGCTTACACAGATAATACAATTTTTATTTTTTATACTTATTCTAATCGAATAAGTTTGAGTAATAAATAAAATGCTTTATTATTACGTTTAATTAATGGTTGCGGTATTGTCCGAGTTGCGGTTGCAATAGACGAATTGTGTCCTTCATAATATCGAAGACTAGCCAGAGTTGCTTAATCCAAATATTAAGTTAAGATTAACCTCAAGCTACATGCATCTAATCCACCTATGTAGGCAATACACTGTATCGAACAATATGCAAGCAGTATATAATCAGGTAGGCAATTCACCGCGGACCCCAATAGAGGTGTAAGTGAGTAAAATCGGAATTAGGTAGGTAAGTACATTGCAACAGTTGAGCGTGCCAAAGATTTGTTTTTTTTTGAAAAAAAAAATGTTAATATATGCCATATATTTAAAAATTATTATAGTCATAAAATATGTAACTAATAGCAATCCTATAAAAAACAGAGATTATTCATAAATCCCACCGAAAAAATCACTCTCAGTTTTCCAGAATTTTTCAATTTTCAATTAACTTAAAGAATTAAAATTAAGCCTAAAACCTTCTCCCCAATGTACTATTAAGTAGTTTCATTGAACATGACGAAGATTTACATTTTTACATTTATATATACTATATAGATATAATATTGGGTATACGTGTTGGTGTACGAGATTATTTTTACTGATACGGTTTTGCCCAAATGAGGTTGGTCATAACTAGGTTGGCCCGGTCAAAAGCCGAAATATGACATTTTGCCCAAGGATTGTGGGCAGTTCGCGTTTTGCCCGGGCATTTCTGAGGTTTGCCCAATTTCGACTTTTGCCCGTAACATATATAAAGATATTGCATATTATATTTTAGTTAGTTTTCGTGGTGTGTGGTAATATGGTGTCTCACGGACATTTATATAATAAGAAAACAATTATTTGTTAAATTGTAGAAAAGGGGAGCAAAATAATGTTTCCCCGGCTCTGATTATTATCCATTATTAGCCATTTCTCCGCTAAGTCTAAATTTATCGTTAAATCAATAAAAGTATAACGAACCAAATTTAATTTGTTTTCTGCATTCCGAAGAACTTTTATACATTTTGTTATCTTTAAAATAATGTTCTCTACATCCTGTATTGTCTGGAGAATGTTTTCATTGGATTTTTCATCCATGGCAATCGTGTAATTAATTAGAATTTATTAAAAAATTTAAAGGTATAAAAAACAAAATGTTTTAAATAAATACGGATTTAAAAATTAATTAAAATGCGATGTTTATCAAACAATTAAAAACAACACGTTGCTATGTTGAAAAAAAAATCTTCGATATTGGGTTCATCCTTTAAACACCTCAAGATTAACAAATGGTCAGTTTTATGTTTTATTTAATGATTTAAAATGTGATCGCGAAAATTTTTTTAATTATTTTCGAATGTCACCAAATTTTTTTGACGAGTTTGACTCTGTTGACACCACATATATCAGCCATGGACACTAATATGAGGCTATGTATTCCTCCAAATGAAAAACTAGCAGTCACGTTAAGGTATGATATAATTTATTATTTTAATTAAAACATTTTAGAAAAAAAAATATCGATGACATAACTGCTATATATTTTACTGCTAATTAATTCTAATATGAATTAACATTTCCGGTGACAATTGTTCACTTGGTGTACTTCTTGAGGGGGTAGACGATGGCTCAGAATATCGATGTATAGGGTGGTATATACTTTAGACAGTAGGAACTTGATACTGATAATTATTTACTTTTGGAACATGTGATGAACCTGAATAATGTTAATTTGGTATATTCTGCCATTTTTTTAATATACGTAACAAATCTGTTTTTGCATCCAATTTATAATCTTCTGGTATCTTCTTGAGCTCTTTATAACTATAGAGAGAAAAAATAGCTTATCCTCGTCATCAGATTTATTTTCTTGTTTGAAATTTGATTTTTCAAAATGTTTAGTCATAGTGTCACGTAATTTAAGTTTAATTGATTCAATTTCATTTTTTTTCCTTTTAAATACTCTAGAAGTTGTGGCTGAAGCTGACTGATTTATTTCATCTTTACTAATATGCTCTTCATTTTGTGTATTTTCGTCCTGGTTTGTTGCATGAGATGCTTTTACCATATTTAGGGTACAATTATCATCAAAATTCGATGTAGTATTTTTGTTCGTAACACTTGGAGCCAAAAACTGCAACTGTTCAAAATATACATATTGTCTTCGGTTTGATTTCGCTGACCCAGATGCTTTTTCTTTTTTTCGTAAAAGATTTTCTCTTTGATACGAATCTCGAAGGCTTTTCCATTTTCTTTGTAATTGACGAGCTACATAAAATAATACAAATACATTATTTTTATTGAACTTACTAATTAGTTTTAATAAGGAAACACTGTTAAGTTTAAATGATAAACTAGATTGCTACTCATGATCACAGTTGAAGTTTTTTATTTCTATTTATACTGAAAATAAAAAAATTAAATTGAATTTATTATTTTTGGAAAAATTCAAAATAGCAAATTAGCTAATCTAATTTTTAGAAAAATGCTGATGATAAAAACGTCAATTTAAGTCAAGTATAGTTATTTTTGCAATTTTTCAAATATAAATAATGTTGTGTACTAAATTAATACGTAAATAATAAGAATGTAACAATTAATGATACATTTTTTTCAAAATATTCTTTTTGGGAATTTTTAGACATAAGTAAATCTTAAATTATGTTACTATTCATATAATTTGTATACGTTTAATTAGTATCAATCTTTTATTTTCTATTTGTCAGTACCTTCTAGAAGTCAGTAATCTAGTTTAATATCTATAAAATTCCGTGATTATACATAATTTTGATTGATGATAACTAAAATTTTAAAACGAAAAAAATAAATATCATATGGTGTAATTATTGAGGTCTGTATCGTATGTATTATTTATATATATAGGTATCTTGGAAGTGGATGTACATTTACTGACTTGCATTTTAGTTATAAATTAGGAGTGTCAACAATTTCAAAAATCGTAAATGAAGTTTGTGTTGCCATCTGGGAATATTTTAGATCTTTATGTATGCCTCTACCAAGGATCTAGGACGTTTCGGCGCCGACAGTTCGGCACGGACATTTCGGCGATAAGTCAATTCGACGATGTCCGTTTCAGCGCGTGACCATTTCGGCGAAAATTAATAGTAAAAAGAAAAAAATAATATAATGTAAAAATGTATTATAAAATATAATAAGTAGTTTTAAATAATGTAATTTTAAAAATTATAAATAAATAAATAAGCCAAAATAATTATTTATAGTTAGTACAGTTATACATTTATATATGAAAAAAAATATCTAAAATTTTATTTTAAAGCAATATTATTTGCTATACCTTTTAGAAATATCATTTTATTTTGCCTATCATAATATTATTTACTAACCTTTTTATTCTTTTATCTGTGTCTTGAAATTTTTTCAACTTCCTTGGAGGACTATTTCCCGACACAAGATTTTCATAGTACGTGTCACGTCCGGCTTGAATTTTTTGAGATTCCAATAAAGGTCCTTATCAGTGGATGAGTGCCCATTTGAATATTTAATCGTCGATTTGCCGCCTCTGCATGATTATTCGTCCGGTCTGTATCGTTCAATATTCGTTGGTGAAGATTTCACATCTCGGGGGAATATCGTGGTTTTCTTCGTCCTATACGTCGATTTTTCTTCCCAATGTAAAATTCTTCAAACCACTCAAATAATGGTAAAAGCTCACCTGGAAGTTCGTCTACAACTCATCTGCAGCTATATCTAAATCACACAATGGTATAAACGCCAACGCGATAATGGTTTTGGGTGCAACACAAAAATTTGCTTCATTATTATATTTTGATAATAAATGTAACTCTCCAACTTTTTTCAAACAATTTTGACTTAAATGAAAATAACATCCAAAAATATTTATATTTTCAAATGCATTTTTAATTTCTGTTATGGCACCAAGTTCAAAATCACAAGAAACTGATGTTGGGTCGAGATCAGGTTGTAATTGATTAAGCATATTAAATAATTTTACATATATTTGTTCCTTTTTGTTAGGTAGTAATGCATAAATTGCAGGATGCACTCCCCCTAAAAATTCAGCTAAAATAACATAAACTTGGCAAAATAGAGTAGGTGCTACTTTGAAAGTTCCATCCATGTACCAAATTTTCGAATCTTTTAATAACTTGAGACCAAGTGGTCGACCAAATATTAATATTCTTTCATTGCTAGGCCCACTATCAGCCAATAAAAAATTTTCATTAACTCCAATTGATGGCGAATAATTTTTATACTCAGCGGGTATCTGTAAAGATAATAAATCTGATGGGTCACATGGAGCTGCTATTTCATTATTCCTTATACGCCGTACTTGTCGTTTTAGAGCTTCGGAAGATTGTAAAACCCCCTATAAATTAAAATGGTTATTTATTACTGTACGGATCAGATAAGGACAGCATAATAGGCCATCAACCTATTATTATAATAGAGAAATAAAATGTAATCTGTATACCTTTGCTGCATCTGATAACTCGTTAAGAGGACGCCACACCACTCGTAATTCGGTTGTAAAAACTGTTTCGCGCGGGACAACTTTTCTCGCATTATAATTATAATAGAATAAACAAAATTTTACAACATATAGAGTACAATTTTATCTATGTCGTAGTATTTTTATTATTTGGATAACATAAATACGTTTAAAGTTATAGGTTTGAGAACATTTGACTTTTTTGTATTTTTCAAATGATTGTTAAAAATTATTAGGTAGTGCTATCAAAAAAATAACGACGCTACGACACAGATAATTTTCTTCTTAATAAGGATTTACAATTTTGGTAATTCTAATGTTAATATTGAGGGAGTAATGTTGTCCCGCGCAAAACAATTTATAACATATGGAATTATTGTAAAATAATTTTTCTAATTATTATCGAATTATTCCCTGGTGGCGAAAACAACAAAACGCGGCTTCCCCCCCCTCCATTCAAGCTCTCGCGTTTTTCGTCATCGGGCAACCGCGCGACAAATTGTGACAAAAATAAACATATCTGATAATCAGAAGTCGATAGACATACTATTATTATCTTGAATAATGAATATAGACCATATCTAAACTTTTAATTATAAGCTACACTTGATTATGTCGTCGACCGTCGTAGTCACCATATGACAGAATACGCTGCGGAATTACCAGTGTTTGGAAAGAACGTCGTTCATGAACGCACGTTTACGCGTTCACGTTCATATATTATAGTGAACGATACGTGAACGTCACTCGTTTTATTAAAATAGAACGTGAATGTGAACGACGTTTATATTTTTAACGAACTTGATCGATTTTTAAGACGTTCAATTTATTTACCATTTAATAAATATATTTATAAAATATATTAATATTTTCCATTTTAATTCCTATGATATATTTAATTTGAATAAAGAATAAAAAAAATTAAATACGTGAAATTGACATGTAGCAGTGTCGGAAGCGCTACCTGCTACAGGCGCTGTCGGTGAATTTTGACTCGTGGACGGGATTTGACGATCCGGATTTCGGCAAAAATAAATCAACGCGTTCATTTTTGAAAGAACGTGAACATAACGCGTTCGTTTTAAAAAAACACGAACGTGAACGTGAACGAGTTCCTTTTTTAAGGACTGAACGTGAACGTGAACGAGTTCATTTTTTTAGTGAACGTTCCGAACACTGGGAATTACAATATATTACGATACTTATTATAATTTAGCAATATAAGAGCGGCCTTCATATTAATTACTCATTATATAAATTGTATTTAATTTTTATGCTGTTGTATCTAACCATATTTATTTTTTCGTGCCAAAATTGTATTAACCATTGTTAACATAATGTCATCAAAAAAAATTCGCGCCATCCAAAAGAAAGGAGCCCGATCGGGTAAGACTTCTTTAAAAAAAAATGAAAGAAGTTCGTAATGGGGTTCGTAAGGATGTACAGTAAGTACTTTTAAATATAAGCTTCAAAATAAAAATACATTATTTCATGTCCAATTTTGTGACTTTTTGTAAGTAAAATATGTTATTTTGTAGAACATAATATGTTAAATTATAACGAATTTTTACGGCTTATACTTTTTGAATAAAAATAAACATCGAAAATTGTTTGAGCTAAATCTTTGTTTTACGTGATTTTGTAAAAGTTTAAATTTCAAACGCTCATAAAATAAATTTTAAACATTTTTTTGGCCTCGTGTTCTCGATTAGAGTGAGCAAAGATTTAATACTATTTTTCTTATAAGTACCTAAGGTTTTATTTTAATATCTATTACTTTTTTTTATTTAGTAACACTAATACAACATCCATTAATTCGGATAATTATGAACATTTGACTAAAATTCAGTCCGTCAGTGATGATTCATATATAAACGTTACCGAGTATGAATTCGCATTAATTATACTTACCTATTGTTATTATTTTTTATTTATTTATTTGTATTTGTTTTAACTATAAACTTAGACCTTTAACTGAGCGAAGAATTGTTGATATTTTATATTTTATCAATCAAATACAAACAATGGTACACGATGGTGGTTCCGATTGTTCATTTATGAACATGGAGTATCAATCCGAAAAAATAATGGGCCATCAGTCAATTTTAACATTTAAGTGTAAAATGTGTAATATTGAAAATAAAATTTACACCGAAAATCCAAAGACGGAAAAATGTCCCGTAAACAAAGCTGCTGTGCATGCTTGTCAAGCAATTGGTATTGGTTACATACAGTTATCAGAACTTATGGCATTTCTTGAAATTCCTACAGTATCAGAAACAAGCTATTTAAAAATTCAAGAAGGAGTAGCAGATATTGTCCGTGACACTGCGTGGAATGAGATGAAACGAGCGGCGAAGAAGAAAAACAAATTGCACTAGAGTGTGGCGAAGTGGATGTAGATAGTGTACCAATTATAACTGTTGTTGCAGATGGCCAATGGTCAAAACGTAGCTACAGAACAAAATACGATTCGTTATCTGGTGCAGTAAGTTACATCTACAGACAATAATAATAATTTTACATTTTTACACATACAAAAATAAACATATTAAATATAGTAAGCATTTAGGTAAGTACATCAATTTAGATTTTTCTTGTATCAAATTACTTATAGGCAACGATAATCGGATTTAAAACAAAAAAAGTTCTTTTTATCGGAATACGAAATAAGTATTGATCACAGTACACAAATATCCAGTCTTAGGCCCGTTTCACACGGGACACTTAACGTGTCGCTACAGAAAAGACACAGTGGCGCCACACATACCATATAGTTTTCACACGATAGCCACAAATGTATTTTTTAATCCTTAACTAGTGACGTGATTTTTTGTAACATTAATAGTTATGTGCGGTATGTCATACCGTACCACATTTAACTCTGATTGTAGTTTAAGTTTATGTCAAAAATAAAACAAATTTGTAAACTTAGGGCTCTATAACTTATATACCAACTTATCTCACTAAAAAAAACAGGATAAGTAAAGAATATACGTTTTTAAGTTTAATTTAGTAAGAATATTTTTAATTTTATTCCATACTTTTTCTTTAATATTAAAATGCCTATAACAAAATAAATTTTACATGAATTAATGAAATAATTTTACAGAACTCACCTATGGATATGTAGATTTTCCAATATATAATTATTTATGAAAAAAATTAATATTTAATAAAAAAAAAAACAATGACTAAAATACCCTTTTTTGTAGTCATTTTCTTTTTCTTCATTTAAATTAATTTTTTTATTTGACCAATATTTAATTTTCAAATTATGTTTTATTAGTTTATTTTTAATGTAATTATTATAAGTTGTATTCTTAATAAAGATCCTTTTAAACATTAGTTAATGTTTTGTCTTATAATACATTACATGGCTCAGTCGGTATTGTGAATAATAGGCTTAATTATTAACCATGGCCAACAATTGCAATGTACCAAACCAACTCAAACTTGAAGGTAATCTGAGTGAAAACTGGAAGAGATTTAAACAATCATTCGAAATGTATGTGGTTTAAATAAGAGTGATAATGACAGAAAAATAGCAATTTTGCTGAATATAATTGGCGAAGATGCGTTGGAGGCTTATAACACATTTTAAAAAACAAGTAAAACAAAAACATATGATGAAGAAATAAAATTATTCGAATTATACTGCAATCCAAAGAAGAATATTTTACATGCATGATTTCTGTTTTACAATAGAAAACAAAGAAAGGGTGAATCATTTGATAATTTCTTAACAGAAATAAGAACTTTGGCCCAAAACGATAAGTTTGCAAATAAAGAACTTATTCGTGATAAAATTGTACTTGGAACTAATGATATGGAAAAGCAAGGGAGACTTATAAAAATGTGTAAGTTACGTTTGAAAGATGCTATAGAACATTTGAGACTAGCAGAAATTAGAAATGTACAAACTAAACGAATGCAATCAGAAAGAGAAATTTGTGTTGATGCAATACAACATAAAAAAGGTTGAATTTTATACCTTATAACCTTACATTTATAAATACCTCGTGTTTCACAAATGACGCAGGAAAAAAACCTGAATGACCTTTAATTTTTAATATAATTTGCCAGGCGCATCGCATACGATAGTATCTTAAAACAACTTGTTTGACAATACGTCTTTTATCGATTGTTCGAACATTTTTCCATTTATAATTAAATTTGACAATCCTTTACAAAAGTTGAATAATTGTTGATTTTATTGATATTATGAATATGAAGATTGATGACTACAATGGTCAGTTTGTAAAGCCCCCAACATGTTATGTATAATTAAAAACCTAAAAACCTGGCAATGCACCTGTTAAATCATAAAAACTAATAATAAATGATTATTTTATTGATATTTAAAGTTGAGTGTCATTATTCATTAATCATAATAGTATTTTCAAGCCAATTATTAAATATAAAAATTTCATGAAGCAAAAATAATTTTGAATATTAATTACATTATTTTCTTTTTTGTCACGGACTCTTTATAAAAGTGGACATCAACTATTCCAGTAATTCTTCAAAGATGGTAAAAAAAAGAAAAATGCCTAATGAATGACCTGTTTTAATAGATTTAATAATTTTCATCGTATATCAATAATTTGTTTTGTCTAATTACATTTTTGTTTAAACTTACATGACTAAGAAAAATCAATAACTATGAATCATGATTAAATTAAGATATATATAATACAATTATTATAATTTAACATATGCTAAAGTCATCATATTAAATGTCAAGAAAACAATTATACAAGTAATTGTACCTGCACAAATATGCTAAGTATAAGATCTTTCTGCTATTTTGATGCTAGATAAACACACAGAGTGCCCACACTCAAAAATAAATAGGGGTAGCATAATAGGCACAACTAGACCTACATTTTAGGCCGTCAGGGGGTGCCAAAGTTGTTTATACCTATGTACTTATTTAAATAACCCATACTTATTTTGTTTTTATGGTATTTGCAACATGACTTTCAATATAACAAATGAACAAGTCAGTAAATTATAGCTTCAACATACTATTGTGCTTGTCCAAATTTTAATTTGTCACATACTTGAAAAACAGAGTTTAAATGTTGCAGAACTTATTGGAAATGTAACTGCAACTTGTATAAGTTAGGAAAACCCTCATTTTAAATTATTTTTTATTCATAAAAATATAAAATAAAAAAAGTCCTACATAAAAAAGATTTTTTTACTTTTTTCACATATTTTTTAATGGTGTTTTTTTAATAGGGTAAAGGGAAGCACCTCCCTAGATGCGCCAATAGGTAGCATATTAGACATATTATTTTATAGCGCTATCTAGGGTATTAATTGGAGTTATATGAGGGGCATAACATAGGCAACTCATCATACACGAGAGATTAAAAAAAAACAAGGTACGCAACGGTCGAACACAAGTGCCTAGCTGTAATTTGGGTAACAGGCAAATTTCTCTTTCTAATGAAATTTGTCTACACATTTCTATGTTAACAGATGTTTTTGTATTTTATCGTACTAACCATTTTGTTGTAGCACTTTGATGTTCAAGACTGTTTTCACAAAGTTCAATTTTATTTTATTTTTTCTAATTTGAAAATCCAGTACCTACAAAGGGACTTTGGTTTTTTTGATGGTCACTTCCAAAAAGCTTGCACATAAAACAATACACACATACAACACCTTGACTAGGAGAATACATTAACCATTGCCGTTTACATTTCTCGCCATTTGGTAACTTTCTTTGAAAAGAAGTTAGTAATAGATGCCTTGTATGATCATTTTCTAAAATATAAAAATAATTTATATTTTAAACTAATATAATATTTATTTAACTTTTGTGTATTCACCTTTCTTTCTAGCTGACTTTTGAAATGAACAATTATCATTTTGAAAAAATTCTGGTCCCTTTTCAATACAATATGATATAAAGTTGTCATCAATTATACTTGACCAAAAGGAATAAAAGAATAAAAGAATAAAGGAATAAAAGGAATCCTTACAGTGCATATGATGCATCACTGTTGACTGAATATTGTGTCTGACATTGACTATTTAAACATTATATACTTAAAAATACCTAAAATGTCACCTTATACACACAGCAAGGGCGAAGATATCTATTGAAAAGTCAATATGGGACACAGTAAATTATGATAAAATTATAAATGACTTTGCTGCAGCAGAATCTAGGATTAAATCATTTTAATTATCTCGTTAGGTTATATATCTACACATTTTATGTAGTTTATTAAAAATAAAATACGAATACCTATTATTTATAATTATTTTATTATAATTAAATGATTTAATTTACACACTAAGTACTTTATAGATAAAAGTTCTCAGTGATAAATAAAATATAGGACATTTTAGTGATTAAGGAACACCGTTCAAAAACCTGAAAAAAGTTATGGTGTAAGTATATTATATATTTGAAATTTAATGCATTAATTGTAATAATCGATCTTAATACTTGAACGTTATATTTATAGCATCCTGTTCCAATGAGTAAGGCGGTAGTGGTGGAGAATACATCAGAAAAAGTACTTCCTTCCTCCTCAAGTCAAAATAATAATAGTCATGTAAGTATATTGTATATACAATTGGATCCCCTGTCAATGTAACTGCAACTGGGTATCCATATTATATATTTTAATACGACGAAAAGTTTGTAACAATCAGTGTTCGAACGCGGTATCTAATATCCCCGCAGACAGATAATGACCAAAGGTCGCGCACTATGCGATAAATGCATAACTCCCTCCCAAGCAACAATAGGCACCCTATATGGTCCTATCTACATTATTTCTCGTAGATTGCCGTCACGTCGTCGTACCTTTTAGCTTAATAGCTGTCGCCACGGTGTTGTGCACCTAGCTTAAGAACTGTCGTGCGACATAGTGGTCGCAAGCTTAGTAGCTGCTGTCCAGAGTAGCTGTCGTCCGGAGTATACATTTAGCTCAGTAGCATTAGCTTATTAGCTGTCGTTCGTGCTATTCCAGCCGTGGTCTGTGCGACATAGTTGTCGCCACGGCGTTGTGGTCGTTGACCTGTGATTGACCTGGTATTACTAAAGTTGCCGCCATCAACCTACGTCGTTGGAGGGTACCTGCTCGCCGCCGTCGTCAACCCGAATACCTGCAGCTGGTCGGTGACCCTGTTCCATATTGTATTTGTAATAGTATTAGTCCGTGATAGAATAATATCACGTTTCTACAGTGTATATTGTACTTTTTGTGCGCCCACCATATATTATATATTTGCGATGATTTATTATATTATTATGTATTGCGTATTATTACCACTTAATTTGTTATATATTATATATTGTGTTTTGGGGTAAACCCTTGTCCATTCTCTCATCCTCAACACAACGCGAGTCGTGGTCCGGTAACCGCAAAACAAAAGTAGGACCGGACTCGGCGTCAACAATCAGATTTCCAAACTCCTCAAATATCCCATAAAGGACGTCAAACCATTTAGAAAACAGTTAATTGACGGGAAGTTGGTGCCCTTAAAATATACGTTAAAAGAGCTCACTAGAACCCAAAAATCAAATATTTAAAAATATGAAGCAAATGTATTATTATAATAAAATAAAATGTATATTGTAGAATAAGCCATTGTTTGAAACACTATCAATGACATACCTCAATCAGAATACATTAAAGCCCTCGGCAAAATTACATCAACAAAAAAAATATCGTTTGCATCTCGCATTTCTAATAATCGTTTCTGCGTGTATTTTACGGACAAATGTACCGTCGACGAACTAATACAAAATTTTTCCTGTATAACAATAAACGAACATCAAATCCTTTTTCGTCGTTTGGTTATCCCAGCAAAAAGATTCATTATTTCTAATGCTCATCCGATAATACCGCATGACGTAATCAACGAATACTTAATCTTATGCGGCATTCGAACACTATCGCAAATTACCTTTCTGAAAGCCGGTTTTCAAGACGAACTGGCACATATAAGCAGCTTTCGTCGCCAGGTATACATTCACCCCGACGATATCGCAAATGTTCCCGGATCAATTGTTATTAGATTCGATAACACCGATTTCAGAATCTTTATAAATGACGACACTCTTACTTGTTATACATGTAAACAAACCGGGCATACCTCTAACTCCTGCAAAAATAATCCTAAAAATACCTACGTCAACAATAATAGTAGACAAACATCAGAATTTGCGGAACATTTAACATCCAATGGCCCACATGATATAAGTATAACGGAAATAGATATATACGATACCCCAAACAAACGGAGATGTTTTAAACCTTATAAAACCAATACAACCGAATAAACATATAGTCATACCAAACGAACCAATCAAAAGACCACCTCCATCGCCTAGTAACTCGTCATCTTCAGCAGCCACCACCCACCATATCGATCAACAGGTTAATGATAATTTCGCACAGCCCAAAACATTAAGAAAAAAAATTTTAGAATCAAGCAAAAAACCCGGCAATCCACTCGAACCAATCAAAAAACAAAAAAAAAGCAGTTCACTTGAAAACATCCACTCTAAACTCAATGAAGGACTCAAACCAGTCGAAGGTCTTTTCTCAAATAATATTGAAATTCCTATATCATTCTCTCAATACATATACATAATGGAGAACTTCACAAATAAATCTATAAATATCCATACTCTGTGTGATGAAGTCAGCGTAGACGTCCTAACACTTCAAAAAATAACTGAACAAGTCAGACCACTGATAAGCGATAAAGCTACAAAAACCAAAATCACCAAACTATTAAATTTTCTATTTCAATCTCTTCCACTACAGTAACCATTCACAAACCACCCCCTCCAAATTCCTGCCATAACAAACCAAAATAACTTAAATATGAGCACATTTATTCAATAGAACATCAATGGCTTCTACAAACGTTCAGTTGATATTAACCGTATTGTCTACAACTTTCAACCCCTAATTCTTTGCTTCCAAGAAACCAACCTCAAGGACACACATACTGCTCACATCAAAAATTACTCTGCTTTTTTTAAAAACAGATCTGTTGCCAACAAGGCAAGCGGAGGTGTCGCTACCTTCATTAGTAACTCTCTTGAAAGCGAAAACATCCCCATTATCTCCGATCTTGAAGTAGTTGCTACACTTGTTAAATTCCAAAAACACTTATGTATATGCAATATTTATATTCCTGACAGCAAAAAATTCACAAAACAAAATCTCATAGATATCATACGGCAACTTCCCAAACCCTTCTTACTTTTAGGCGATTTTAACAGCCGAAACGTTTCCTGGGGATGCTCCCACACCGACGACCGTGGAAAAATGGTCGAAGAGTTGCTCGACGACGAGAACCTCTCTCTCCTTAACAATAATGAGCCTACCAGACACAACATTGCCAACGGAACCTTCTCTGCAATTGACCTTTCTATCACAAACTTAAATTCTGCATCACTATTTGAGTGGCAAGTACTAACATCGTATAACAGCAGCGACCACTGGCCAATCGGAATCCAATTCCTTGACCATTCTCCCCCCTCCCAATTAAGTACCCATTGGAACCTCCAGAACCCCAACTGGGAACTCTACTCTGAATTAATTGAGCATGACCTAAGCAACAATCCAATAGATTTCAATTGTGTTGATAATCAGGTTGAAATTGACTCAATAGTTTAACATTTCACGGACATCATCATAGAAGCAGCCAATAAATCAATCGGACTAAAAACCAATCTTTCTTCTAGAAAGAAAAATGTTCCTTGGTGGAATAAAGATTGTCATGAGGCCACACTAAATTACAAAAAGAAACTTAACCGCTAAAAAAAAATCAAATCATGCCAAGACCATATACCCTTGAAAAATGCAAGATCTCGCTTCATTACCAAGAATAGCAAAACTCTTTCATGGCAAGAGTTCACTTCCTCCATAAATCAAAAAACATCACCAAAAATAATATGGAACAAAATCAACTCCTTAAAAGGAAACAAGTTCAAAACAATCCCTGACATATTATACTACAACCAAGATAAAATTGTCTCCACTCCCAATGCCTCTGAATCTTTTGCACATTTCTTTCAAAAGAACAACAGCGACGAAAACTACGACCTCGACTTCATTTCATACAGAAACGCCAACAATAAGGTTCCAGAACTTAGTCAAACAAATGTACACTACAACCTTTGCTTTGATATATCAGAACTTACCTCAACATTACAATCTTGCACCAACAAGAGCCCTGGGCCTGATAATATACCGTACATTTTCCTCAAAAACCTACCTGTAATAGGAACTCAAACACTTCTTCATATATACAACACCATATGGACAAAAGGTTTCTTTCCTAGTCAATGGCGAAACGCTAATACCCATCCCTAAACCGGGTAAAACCAAATTCGAAATTGAAAATTACAGACCAATATCACTGATTAGCACTTTAAGTAAACTTCTTGAGAAAATGGTAAATAAACGTTTAATTTGGGTCCTAGAATCAGAAAACCACCTCGTCAAAGAACAATGTGGCTTTAGACGTAACCACTCGACACTTGATGCGCTATCCTTAATACACACAGATATCTGCTCCTCCTTTAGGAGCAACCAGCACCTTATCACAATAGCCCTTGACATAAAAAAAGCATATGATACTGTATGGAAAAACAGAGTACTATCAATACTTCACAGTTGGGACCTCAATGGAAACATCCTAGAATTTATAAAAAATTTTCTAGCCAATTGTAAGTTTTGTGTAAAAATCAATAACCACCTATCTTCCTCTCATGACATTGTTAATAGACTGCCTCAAGGTTCTGCGCTTAGCGTGACTCTTTTCTTAGTCGCCATAAATGACATTTGTAAAAGTCTCCCTAAGCCCGTGAAATACATTCTTTTCGCCGACGATTGCAATATTTACTGCAGTGGGTCTCAAATCGAAACAACCTCTCATTTCCTTCAACTGTCACTGAACGCCCTCACCAAATGGTCAACAGAATCAGGTTTTTCGTCCTCTCCCTCTAAAACGCAACGAATCATCTTCAATAAAAGGAGAAAAGACCCTCTTCCTCTTATCACTTTCATGAATACCCCTCTGACATTTACCAGCAATATTCGAATTCTGGGTCTCACGTTTGATGACAAACTAAGCTGGCGCCCCCACTTGACAAAACTCAAAACAGACTGTTTATCAAGAATGAAAATTATAAAAACACTCGGAAACAATACATGGGGATCTGAGACAAAAAGTCTTCTCAGAATCTACAAGTCTCTTATTCTCTTGGTAATCGACTATGGTGCTATAATCTACAGTTCTGCAAAAAGTAATGCTCTCAACACCATTAATCCTATACACAATCAAGGTATACGTCTGGCAACTGGGGCTTTTAGGACTAGCCCGGTAGATAGTATCTTGTGTAATGCTGGTGAACTGCCTCTCGAACTTAGACGTCATACTCAGATACTTAAATTCATATCAAGAATCAAAAGTATGCCCAATCATATAGCCAGTAAGATACTTCATAATCCTCTCCCCTACAACTCACCCAACAACAGGAACACAGTTTTTGAATATTTCAAAATTATCAGTCAAAATCTTGGCCTTCAAACTCAAACATTGAGCAGTACAACGTCCGTCGCCCCCTTGGCTGTGGTCTCCGAACATCAACACTCAACTCACCAACTACTGCAAACACTCCACTGACAGCAATATCATCCGCAATCTCTTCTCGGAAATAATGTCCCAACAATACTCCAGCAGTACACACATATACACTGATGCATCCAAAAATTCTAATGGAGTGGGCTTTGCAGCAATCATAGGTCATGAAAATCATAAATTCTCACTTCCTCCTAGCACCAATATCTACACAGCTGAAACTTATGCCATCTTTGAAGCACTAAAAATCGCCTCCTCCTTAAATTCAGATTCTTTCACCATCATAGGCGACTCTTTGAGTGCTTTAATATCTATCTCAAATCCATACTCCAAGAATGAACTAGTACAACACATCCAAAAACTGATATCTATCTCTAACAAAACTTTCTCTTTCATGTGGGTCCCCTCTCACGTCGGAATTTCTGGCAATGAAAGAGTAGATAAATCCGCAAATGAAGCCACACTTCCTCATAATGCCTTAAAAATAAACCTAACTACATCCTCAGAATTGCTCGACACCATTAACACAAAAATCTCCGACACATGGCAAACAAAATGGACCAGAGTCCCTCTTTCAAATAAACTGAGAAATATCAAGCCTTCCACAAAAAATGGAACTTCACCTGTAACCTCAAAAGAAGGGATGAGGTCATTATAACCCATGCCAGAATAGGCCACACTCATCTCACCCACTCATTCCTCATCACCAAGGAACCCGCTCCACTTTGTGACGCATGCAACGTGGACCTGTCGATTGACCACATTGTCACTAGATGTCCAAAATACGCCGTAGCTCGGAAAATATTCAAAGATTCATCTTCTCTCCGACTTGCCCTCAGCAAAGAAAACACAGAAGCTATATACAAATTTTTTTATTTTATACATTTAAACAATAAGTTGTAAATATTTATAATTTTACATTGTTATAACTTTATGTAGGCTAATAACCTAAGCTGTTGAAGCCTTATCATTAATAAAAAAAAAAAAAATGTATATTACATTAAGAAAAAAATGTAACCTAAGCTTGTGTACTTACTTATTTTCAACGTTGTTATATTACAGGATTTAGTAATAACAGAAACTATAAAAAAAAAATCAAAAGAATAAATATTAAACCACATAAATCTATGGGAAAAACATCATGATAATTAAAAAAAAAAAATTTAATAAACCTGGTCATTATTGTATCTATTAGTAGTAGTTAACCTAACCAAACCTAGTTGTAAAGTAGTAGTAGTAGTAGTAGCAGTAGTACTGTCTATCTAGTAGTAGTCTACTTATGTTAGGTCTATAAGAAAAAAAAATGTTCATAAACTTTAGGTAAAAATAAAGAAAAAATAGGCTTACGTTCAAAACCGAAAAAACCAGCTAAAACGATGAAAATATGCTGAATAATTAAATATGATAATCACATATTGAACAATTGTTCAATGTGTGATTTTCTGGAAATAAATTTGAACCTAAGCTAAGTTTTGCATATAAAACGATTCGGCGTGATATAATCTATCAGAAAAATATAAATTAATAGAGTTTGGTTTAGAAATATAGGTTTTTTACTACATATGGTCCGCAAAATTAAGAAATAACGTATTCGCAGCTATATATATGTAAGCAGCCTGGACGTATTGAAAACGATTATGAAAACCTATAATTTCTTATCATTTATTTATTTTCCTATAATTTCTTTAATATTGCACTTATCGACTTGATTTTTTAAGTGAAACTTCTTTACGCAGGGTAGTGAGGAAAAAAAAAGCTAACGGGCGGCCGTACGAACGCGAACGCGTACATGTTCGTGTGCGCAGCAGCGAATTGTCGTAGCTGTATTTTGTAAACGGTTATGGGTTTTGGGCAGCCACGTGTATAACATACCGAAAGTTACACCCCCCCCCCCCTTTTTTTGATTTAAGTATATCTGGGCCCGGTTTCAACTTGGGTACCCCGTTTTGACACCAAAAATTTTGTCTTTAGATCCTCTAAATATCCCCCCCCCATGGTCGGGGTACTTTTGACCATCCCCCCTTAAAATTCCCCGTTTTCAGTGGCCCCGAAAGTTCAAAATTTCCTTTTTTCGGGGTGTTTCTGCACGGACACTTTTTTTAGGCACGTCGAACCGTTTTTGTACCTTATAGAGGGCTTTCCGCTGTATCGATTGGTACCGATATCAGTACGTCATGTACATAATATGACATATCTACTACATAATATTATTTTTTTATTATATACATATAGCGGCTGTTAAAAGATAATCAATCATTAGAATAAAAAAAAAAATATAAAAAATATAATTTACATTGTTTCTTTTCTTTCTTTATTATCTACATTACCCCAGTCTACCCATGCCTTTCTTTCTTTTTCACTCACTCACGAGTACCGTTCAAAAAAAGTTCCACTTCTCGCGCGCGTACTGGTAACACCCACCCACTTTTTTTTTAAAGTCATATTTTACTGAAAATTTCCATCAACCCTAAAACCGAATAATGGGGTGAAATTTACGATATTTTGGATCGTCAAAATATATCTTTTTCCAAAGCGAATTAAAAATAAAAATAATCATAGTACTATATCAAATCTTATATTATGTAACTATTCAGCACATAATGGTCTATCGGAAAAAAATATGCTCATAAATATTAGGTAAAAAGTAAAGGAAAAATAAGCTTGTGTACAAAACCGAAAAAACCAGCTAAAACGATGAAAATATGCTGAATAATTATGTTCAATATGTGATTTTCATGATTCAAAATATAATTGTTAGAAATACACTAAAAAAAATATCAAATTAAACTATTTATTTAATTTATATAAATATTCTATTTTTTTCAGTTAGTTCAGACAACGATAGTGACAATGCGTTTTTAATTCGAGATGTAATTGAATTCATTGGAAAAAGTCATTCTTTACAATGGAAATCGGTTACATCTGTTAATGTTAGAAAAGCTATATTTAATATCATACAACAAAAATGCGGTGGTTTTAAATGGGATAGTCAATATATATCACTACTAAACAATGACATCTTACATTTTTCTTTGATATTATCAAGAAAATTGTTTAAATTTATAGGAAAATTGATAAATTTTATTCAGTTAAAAACATGTGGCTTAATAATAATTTGAAATGCCTCAATTAAAACCACAGTCTTCAATACCAAATGCTGCTAATTTTGGTCGTCCACCTAAAACATTTACTGAGTCGTCCGAACGAACAAAACGCAGTAAAATAAATAATTTGATTAAGTCTCAAATATGACTTCTCCAGAAATTATTTACGACTCAAATAGTAAAATGCAAGAGAGTGTACAAAGAAGTTTTGTCACTTGTCTGGCTTTTTAAAAATGCTACATCTTCACCAAATAGAATTTTAAAAATTAAAAATGCGATCAAAAAATCAAAATCAACGAAATTCTGTTGACCGCCGGCGAAGCGGTTTGATTTAAACATTTCATTTACTAAAGTTGATAATTATTAATATAAATGATGAGTAGATGATATAAAATTGAAATAAATTGTTTGGATTGTATATGATTAATTTTGTATCATAAGTCATGATTATAATTCTAAACTAATATTTTTAATTGCCTTCTCTAAAATAGGTTGAAAATATAAATGTATATTTATTTTACATAGATAGGAATTGTTTGTAGGCTTCTACTATACTCCGGCCAGAATAAGAACGTACCTTGTTGCGACCGGTTCTCCTCCACCGCCTTGCCATCTTCAGTCAATCAGAGCTGATCAGCGCACTACAAACCTGTTTTGGTCCACCGCCCGGGTACGGTACGTTCTTATTCCGGCCGGAGTATAGTCCCTTTTTACTTTCGATGCCCACAAGGCACGCTTTACTTTATCTTTAGGAAAGACTTTATGAAGCCATTTTCTGATATATTAGAGCAACCATTAGCACAGCATCCAGGAATTCTAACACAATATTATAAATAATTACATTTAGTTGGTATGCACTAGAAAAATAATATTAATTTTGAACCTAATAAATACTAATCAATAACTTACTTTCAATATGGTTCAATGACACAAATATAAATAATATTTATTATTAATATTGGAACAACACAGAATTTTAGGCCTCTTTAATAAAATCATTATTCTTAAATTCCCCAATATTATATTACGAACGCGCGCTATAAGCAATATTATTATCAAAACAACAACAATGTTATGCAATTAGGACAAATACACCCGACCCTCACACAAAGCAATGTCTCAGCTGTCTACTCGTTGGGCGTCGCTGTCGCGTGCCGACAGGGCACCTATTTTCCCGATATTATTGTACAAGTCCCCCCGTCCGGCGACACTGGACAACCCCCACCAGTCAACAATAAGTCGCCTGCGGGCCAACGGCTGAACAAAAACGCCGTCAACAAAAGTTAAGACAGATTTTCTCCGACCGCTGACCGTGCACAACACCTAACCGCTCCGTCAAGTCTCCCTTTTTTTTATTTCACCAAACCACGTTGTCTACCAGTTTTTGTTTTTTTTAAACTTTTGTTCAACGGACGCTGACATCAAAATGATGGGCTAAGCGCAACCGCGTGGGCCCGTGGACCATCACTAGCTCAACATGTCGTTGTTTGTAATGTATATTCCCCAAAATTCTCTCTGTTACAATACAGCACAGTTTTTTTTCTCTCTACTTCTCCTATCCAAAAAGCCATATCTAATAAAACAACCCCGGTAACCGTTTTGTGGAGCCGCGGAGCAATTTTTTATATTTTTATATCGTGACTTCTTTCTGCATATTGACTCGGTAACCGCAGTCCATATACAAGTATGCCAGTACCGTGTGTATTTTATCCACGGATATTTCCCCAATCCTCCAATTTTGTATTGTAACGTGCATCTGCCATGTGCCAATTTTGTATTATATTTTGTGCACCTGCCATGTGCCAATCTATTTTATATTATTATTATTATATGCCATTTACCTAATATACATTAACATGATTACCCTAACTCATTTTTTTCTTATTTATTTACCAAATTGTCACCTCTCAACTAATCAAATGTCATTCTCTATTACATTAAAACTGTACAAAAAAACCATAGGTTCCGCCGACTTGTCTCTGGACATCATGCGGCTCAGCCTATGGGTCATATCACTAGTGTTCCCCTTGTGAGGTGAGTGGTTTTCGGCCCCTAAAAACAACAAAATCTCACAATATATTACAAACTATGTTTGGTTAGAATAAAAATAGAACTTGTCTTACACTATTTGCATAAAAATGTAATTACAAATAAATTAAATTATAAAATTATTTATATTATAATGCATATTTTGTATGATGACTATAATGCATGTTAAATATTAGGACGATTAATGGCGTCCAGGGCGACTGATAACAGTCGACCAATAGAAAGTTATCACCGAGTTGGCCACTCTCTTATTATCTAGGCTCTAGGGAAAATGTTTTCCTATACGAAAATAGTCGAGATAAATCGAGATACGACCTTTTTTGTTGCAGTACGCGAAATGAGCGAAAACAAAATGTGTATTGGGACATTGGGAAGTTGGTATTTTTTTTCGGGATTTTCAATATTTTGAGGTTAATTTTAAATTTATCTTATCAGTCATTGGAAGAACATAACCCATCTCATGAATCACCACTAGTGATACGACGCGTTACTGTTGAAATATACAATTAATATTAGTATTCAATCATTGTAAGCACACTTGTGCACGTATCAATAGTGTATTAGACACTTAACTTTCGTTAGAACATCCTGATTACGATATCACTTTCCATTGTAACACGGATATAGAGTGACCTCGATAATACATATATATAGAGCCTTTCAATGTATGTAAAGGGCACTTGCTCACAAGCAACCATGCCGTGAGTACTGTCAGTGATACAGTCCAGTTGTACGTTACATTTATATTATAGTTATATTACAGTTTATACATAATCATAAAGTCGTGTTACTTATTTACTTATTAATACCTAAATCGTTCGTTCAGTCAAGCTTCAATATTCAACAGTTACCATCACTTACCTATCGCCCCCTATCCCCCCAAAGTTCCTTATTGTATTCTGTACTATAACCATACAATGTATAATACATTAAAACAATATGTATAAGTTTTTTGATTATCATCATTTGATTTATATTAAAACTTTTAGGCGAACGGCAAAGAAACAATATTCCCCCTCTTTGACTCTTTGAGACGACAGCTTGTCCATCAACGAGCACGGTGCTGTCGCTGGGACTGGCTTTCGCTCACTTTTAAAGGTCGCGCTCGACAAAGCTTCATCGCTTGTTACCGTCGCCCGTAAATTGTGTGTGTTTTTTGTACCGACTCAGATATGTTTACATCAAATAAATCCAATCTTCGACATTTGCAGTTTATTTGTTTATATTTATTTTGCTCAATAAAAATTAATTACGCTCACGAGTCTCACAGTAAACTCGATTGTATGAGGTGACTCTAATTCGATTATGCGCTGAGTCTTTTCGTAAGTATTTGGTGAATTGTGATGCCATGAGGTAAATCCGTTAAATCACGTTTAGGATGTCTACATTTAGACGAAATGTCTCTTTCCACTTCTATTAATTTCAGTAAAACAACTTTATGAGTCGATGGACTGGTTAATCTTGGTATACAGGGTGATCCATTTAACATAAGAAGCTCATTATTTCAAAAAGTATTAACATTTTTCTAATTTTTTATTTTGGAATATCAAAATTTCATAATATTTTGAAAAATGTTATACTTCTTTTTGAATTAACATTTAATTTTTTAGGTGAAACCACGTTTAACTTTTGATTTTAAAATGGCAAACTATGTATGGAATTTCAAATATTTATAAAACTATTTTTTTATGATTTTGTATATTAGTTTTAATTTTTTAATATTTTGATGGTGAGAAGTAGCTCCTTAAAGTTGGGTGTTTTTTGGAGCTGCTATAGTATTTTTCGTTAAGATTAGTAGTTAAAAATCTGTACATTCGTTAAAGATAACCATAGTATGCACCTGTAAAAAATATTTTATTGTCCTATTAATTGAACTGTTTACTGATTCACTGTTGACTCATATCATACCCGTTCACAGCTTTTTTGATATCCACGACACCTAGAAGCATAAACATAGTTAGTTCATGCTAGGACAAATGTCAAGTACTGAGGTACTAAACACTAAAGTAGTGAAGTACCTAAACTGTCTACAATTGATGTAAAATAATAATAATTTCATATAATCTGTAATAATGAGTCTTATTAGTCTCATTCAGTCATATCACAGAATTAATTTAATTTAATTCATTCTATGATAAATGGTCACACTTTTATGATAACCTTAAACTTTTTCATTATTTTATAATTTAATATGATTAATAGAGGATTCATCATCGTGTAAATTCTGTTATGATTTAATAATTATAAATTAAAATTTGAATGAAACAAGAAGGTATAATTATTGATATTTCAATAATAGTTTTTAAATTTAATAACTAATAGGTACTTCAAAATATTATTATTTTTAATATACTTCACTTATAAATAATCCAGTTTAAAATAAACTATTATACCGGTATTATACATAAAAATCTGGGAAATATTTGGTTACTTCTTATGCATAAATTTTTAGTAAGTTTTTCTTGAAATGAAATAGTTAAAAATTCAAAGAATATTTTTTAACATTACCTAATGGTTTTCAATATATTTTTCTTCCAGTCAAATCTGTGATTCTACACAATAATCAATTTGTATTTAAGTATTGTATACTTATGGATTATTTTAATTGTCCGATGTGTTGCTTGTAAATAAAACGCATAAAATATACATATTAATTATATATATAATTAGTAATTATAATATTAGGTAATGTACATTATAGTAGAAGTTATTAAATATAATTTGTGGCAAAAAAATTATTTGTGAGGTGAAATATTTGGAATGAATAAACAAAGTTAAAATACTCCATCTTTGACAAAAAATAATTTAATAGATTTTTACAACCAATATATTCTGAAACAGTCGATGAGTGAATTATTGAAGGTCAAATTGGTTTCGGGTAACAGAAAAAAGTCTCAAAATGAAAATAGACCATTAGCTAAAAAAGTCTTTAGAAAGTTTGTTTCTGAACAACAAACGGATGATGTTGTAAAATTGTTGGCGAATATTGAAAACACTCATGAAGCGAATGCGGTCATGGGAGCGAAACAAATAGAGTACAACAGAAAACACTGATTGCTATTAAAAAAACTCCTAAAAAATTGATTAAGCAGTCGGCTGTGAAGTCGTCGGTGCATAAACCGTATACAAAAAAAGACCAGGACACGAAACAACCGCTAAACAAAATTCAAATGCTTCAATCTAACAAGAAGTCTCCACGGGTGAAAAATCCACATAGCATGACCGCCAATACGAGTAAGACAAACAGGATGAAACCGACAAAACGGGTTCTAAAAGCAATTCCAGTGACTAAGAAGCACGGAATTTCAAAATTAACTTTTCCTGCTGTAAGACTGTAAGTGAACGCTCTGACACATTTGTTTGCCTGGCTTCGTTTAAAATACAATCTTTTTCTAGGCCATTAAAGGTCAAACATGTTTTGAGGAAAAAACGTATATCATCGTTGAACGGCAAAACTATGAAAACCAAGACCGTCGGCTTGATGTCTTTAGAAAACGTATTACCCATCGGTAACACTACAAAAATTCTTCCGGCCATGACCAAACTAACAAACCAAAACCAAACCAAACAAACATGACAAATTTAAAAAAAAAAATAAATATAAATTAACCTTGCATTTTAAACACGTTTTATTGGTGTAATATAATATAGATCCTGATTATATATTGTCGTATCCGCCAATGAAGTCAGACGTACACAAATAAATGAATAGTAAATAATGTAAGCACTGGTCCGTGAAGTTAGGGTTTTTAAAGTTTTTTAGTTAGCTAAAAAGCACAGTTAACACGACGACATAGTTCATAATAACATACAATCATTACTCATTAGTAAGAACAGTAGTAACTAGTCGTTATAATAAAATTATAATTTTATTATTAATTTGTATAATAAATTATTTTAATATTTAGTGATTCTTTTTGGGTATGGTGCAAATGGCTATTAAATTGTACAAAAAAAATGTATAAGAGTTTTTAGTGTTTAGGATTAATACAAAAAAAAATGAAAACACTAATTATTAGTTCACAAAAAATGAGAGTTTATTTTACACTTGCGTTATTACACTACGTGCACTGCGTTACACTACGTGCACTGCGGTAGTAATAGTTATTACTGGTGGGTGTGGCACCATGGGGATTCTCGACTGACGACCATTCCATGATCACTACATTACTCCCCCCTAAGTACACGGAGTGGTTACAATAAAAAGTTGATTATATGATTTTATGTTGTATAATTACCTACTAGTTAAATATTTAGAAAAATGTACTTTTCGTCCTGACCGTGTTGTTTTTGATTGACTGTACTGAGCTGAATCGGTTGGCTTGGTTGTGTCTGTCACGTCTAACTCAAGACGTGCTTTATCTTCGATGTAAGCGGGTATGTTTTAATTTTCAAAATGAATGAAATTATACTTTACATATCGGATTCATCACTGTCAAGTGACGATGAAGACATTATTAACTTTATTGAACGATTGAATCTCCCAAGAAAAAAGCGAATTTATAGAAACCTATTAGATCATTTCAGTACTTGGGATGAGATTGAATTTTATAATCGTTTTCGTCTATCAAAACGTGTTGTAAATGTAATATTGGCATTAATTGTGGATAAAGTTCAATCCCCTACCAACAGGTATGCCAAAGTTAACACATTGGAGACGACCGTTTTTAACACTTTTCTTAAGTTCGCTTTCACGTCCGTCTGTAATCAAATCATGCGCGCTCGATTTGAGGCACTTTTTGAAGATGAAAAATTCTGAAAATTGGTATAGACCTTGGTCTTGGATGACAATACAATAATCCGTTGTCATTTTGGGACATGGACCTCCAGGTAGGCATCTCCGAGGAAGTAAAGGTACGAAGGGTTTCCCTGGGTCAAGGCGGGTTAACCTAACCATTAGTCGCGTTTTACTAGCGCCCTCTACAATAAGAACTTTTATACCATGTTACCATAACATTTTTATAATTTATATAATCGCGGGTATATGATATACCAGGCCATAGAGGGCGCTAGTATCACGCGACTTTTTTTTAATTTAAGAACATTCAGAGCCGTCATATCCGTGCTCGTTGTGCAACCATAGTATCTATATTCGTGATCAGGAGTAAGCCTGCAGTGATACCGGTAAATCCAACTATTCCAACTATACTATTTGATTCATACTCCGTTTACAGTTTTTTTTGTTTTTGATTCTTTTTGTTTCACAAACATATTTCTTAAACGTTTAATAAAAATATTTACTTTCAACTAAAAAGTAGAAAATAAAAAATAAAAAAAATAAATTTTAAAAACACTTTTCCATAAAAACATTTAAAAAAATATTTTAAAAATTGCACTAAAAAGACAAAAATAATTTTCTGTACTTAAAAATAATGAAAAATTTATTGATGAAAAATTTAAAAGTGTGTGGTGCACCATACAAAACATTAAAAGCCGAGCTAAGTCTCACATACACTTCTTTGTTCAATCATGTTTATAAGATAGTGACTGGGAATATATGTCAAGTGTAAGAGCACCACACACTTTTAAATTTTTCATCAATAAAGATAATTATTTCCGATTTCGTTAATTCAAAATTGTTTTATAACTTTTGTAATTTGTTATTGTTTATAAGTTCTGTACTACTGTTGTGACTTGTGAATTTAAAAGAATAAAGCCAAATATGAACATGAACACAAACAAAAAAAGAAAGAGGACTAATTAGTATGTTTAAAATGTGGTAGTACTTTTGACGATGATTATAAAAAAAAACATAAATTGACTCAACATGGAGGTGAAAAAGTTAGAGTGAAACATTTAGGAGATCCTGATAACCTTTTTATTCTTGCATCATCAAAAAAAAAATTTACTTTGGATTCAACATCAATGCATTATATGGAGGTAGTACACATTATATTTATTGTTTTTATTAAAAAAAAATATCTACCAATAGTCATCATACTCATAATTTATTACCTATTATGTTTTATTAAATTACAGGAAAATAACAAAAATGATTCTCAACCTACTAATTCTGAAATCATTGATTTTCCCTCTATTTCAATAACAATATTAGAAGAAGATATTGAAATATATACATTTAATTAATAAAATTAAAAATATTCACACAATATATTTTTGTTTTTTAAATTTAGAAAAATGATCACAGTTCTACTGATGATAAAATACTTAATAAAAGTTCATTATCTCCAATAAAACCTGAATCAATTAATATAGATGTAAGTTTTATGGGAGGTGGTGTGGTGTTTTACAATATATTGTATTACTTAATTTTACATGCATCAGTTTACTATACTAAAGTAGTTAGTAGTTGAATATATACACCTAATATATACCTAATACAAATTAGGTTAAAACAAAACCAGTTGAGTTGGAGATAAACACTACAGTCATGGTTGAAAATGTAGAAAACAGTTTTAAATTAATTAATGAACATTTAGAAAATTTAAATATTATCTTGGATAATAGCAGTGGCACAGGTAAAAATTATTTTTGTTTGCATTTTACTAGTTTACTACTCACATTGATATTATCTAATTTATCAAAAAATAATAATTTAAGATAGGTTATATTAAAAATACCTATTAATTATTTCAGAAAGTAGCAGTTGTGTCATAGATTGGGTTGCTTGCGCTGGAATGCTTGAATCGCTTATAAATAGCTTTCAGGACTGTAGTATGCTTTTAAAAAAACTGAAAATTTCTACTTCTCATATAATATCTTCAATTAAAGCAGAATCTGAAAAATACTTATCCATAAGCAATTTAGTCTTAAACCCCTTAGTATCGCTTTCACAAGTTGCACCAAAAGAAAATGTTGACTATTTTCTTGAGCATGATCCTGGTAAACGATCAGTCGTAAAAACATCTTCTCAAAGGAAATATCTTTTAAGTTTGGGGCCACATCAACCCAAACTTGCAAGCAAAATTTCTAAAAAACTTAGATATAACACCCGGAAAGCAATGTCAATTTAGTTCATAGTGGTATAATGAATACCCTCATTTAGAATACAGCTTAATTAAAGATGCTGCTTTTTGTTTTATTTGCACTTTATTTCCAAATGGGCCTAATATAAATTATTCTGATTTTACTTGGAGTGAAATAGGTGTCCGTGCTTGGCATAAGATGAAATGAAGAGGAATTAAAAACCTGGGAAACTTCATCAGCATTTCACATAAAATGCTCATAAATCAGCATTAATAGATTTCAGCAACTTCTTACATTTTTCCGACCATATTGAATGCATTCTTAATTAGAAAAATAGAGAACAAGCAATTAATCATAAGCGCCAAAACAAATTTAATCAAGAAGTGCTAACCATGCTATTTGATATTACTCGTATGCTTTCAAGACAAGGTCTTGCATTTAGGGGTGATGGAAGTGAAGAAAATGGTAATTTTAATCAAATTGTGCTTTTATTATCTAAACATAATGCTGTATCAAAAAAGTGGCTTGATGATAAAGCATTTAGAAAACATAATGTCACTTATATGAGTCATGATTCACAAAATGAGTTTATCGACTTATTAAGTAATGAAGTAAAAAAAAAAGTTATTCAAGAAGTAAAAGAAGCAGATATATATTCGGTGATGGCAGATACCACACCTGATATTTCACATCGAGATCAGCTATCAGTCTGTGTTGGGTATGTGAATGCGGCTGGGGAAATATCAAAAAGGCTCCTGGAAATAATTGAAGCATCAGACCAAACTGGATTAGGTATCGCAGAAACAATTGAAAGTGTCATAATTAACAATGAATTGCCCCCAAAAATGTTGTTTTTCAATCATATGACTTTGCCAGCAGTATGTCTGGCAAAATAAATGGCAAACAACGAAAATTGTCAGAACTACTAGGTCACACTGTTTTGTTTATACCCCGTCAATCCCACAGAATAAATACTTTTCTTTAACACAGCTGCAATGCAAGTGTTATAGTTGGAGATTTATTTTTGGTACTCGAATAATGTGCAATTTTCAATACCAGAATTTTCATTAAAATAAACAGTATTTGAATTCATATTGTTTGTGTCATCCGATGGATTACACACAGACCCATTGAAAGGTTTTTTACATTTCCTATACACATTAGTACGGTTAGCATGATTTGCAGTGACTTTAATGTGCTTACATATGTCATTTAGAATTTTGTTATTGTAATTTAAGAAATCACTAGACGTATAGTTACAATTTTCAATACATTTTATTATTGTACTAATCATTTCTGACACATTACATAAATCAAGATTGTTCATACTTCCAATACGTTTATGAAGAGATGAAGTTTTTCTATTGATAGCATTAGAAATTGTTTTTTTCAAATTACGATCATTTTCTTTTTTAAAGATGACTTTGCAAATATATTATTAACACGGCTGTCACCAACCGAGACATTCTCAAAATTTAATTCTGGATATTCAGTATTAATATTATGAGCTACCTCGTCCAGTTTATCTTTGAAACTCATTATTAATCTTATAGATTGTTTATTTGTCTTTGTCTTTGTGTCGGAATTAACAATTCGTCGGCACTTTTTGCTGTCTGAGTAAGAACTCTTCGACTATTTCGTGTCGGAATTAACAATTCGTCGGCACTTTTTGGTATCTGAGTAAGAACTCTTCGACTGTTTTGTGTCGGAATTAACAATTCGTCGGCACTTTTTGATGTCTGAGTAAGATCCTCTTCGACAACTAAAATTATTACTAAAACTAAAACTACTACTAAAATTACTTTTTGTGTGTGTGTGTGGGGGGGGGGGGGGGGGTTTAAACTAAAGCTACAACTCTAAAACTACAACTAATATGAGAAATGATGTGATGCTGCTGTAGAATAAATATGGAAATCGGTCAAAAAAAACCAGGATCAGAACACCTGAAAAGTTTAAAATAGACAGGTTTTAATTTTAAAATTACAAAAATATATATTATATTCAATAATTATACGCTTCTATTTTAATTCGTCATTTAACTTGTGAATACTGTGACAATAGCAGACATGGTTAGTACAATTAAAATAATTTAAGCATTCAAATATTAAATAAAGTTATGATTATTAATTATTATTAACAAATACAAATATATTAAGTGTAAACCAAGTGTGTTACTATGATAATTAGTTTATATTTTAAAACAAACCTAACCTAAGTTAATTTCAAAATGTATTTATTATAAAAAAAATAACCATGTCTGTACTGACAATTAACACTTTTCCAACATAGTATTTTTTGCTTTAAAAAAAAAAAAAATACTTAAGAAAATGCCACACTTGTGTGTGTTGTCTTCATCTCACCCAGCACAGTAGACATGGAGAGGATTCAAACCCCTCTCCTTACAACACATGGAAAGTAAATAAATATATTTATTTATTAATTATATAATATGTAAATATTAAATTCCTGTCTACGGCACTCGTCTGGTCTCACCAGCATACTGCATAGCAAATTTGGATTCAACAGTTACTATATTCCATGTAATAAGCTTTAATAATACCATTTTATCAAACTTAGGTAAGAACACATGCAAAAGTATAGATAATAGAAGAATGGATAGGCCATGTTAAAGCATACAACGCAAGGGGTCGCGGTCTTTTATGTATGAGAGAGAAGGCGATTTTTCACTCCCGCAAGAGGCGTTTTTGTTAGGTTATGTTCAAATATAAAAATTAAAATCATAGATAATAGATAATCTGTAATCTTTTATTATCTATGATTAAAATAAATAATAAAAGAAACTGAAAATTACTTTTGAAATTTGATGTAACTAGTAACTAGTACATTTGTATTTTGTCAGTTTTTAAAAATAGTTTTAACAACATTTAACAATGGTCAATGTTTGTTGTGTGTGCGGCAATACCAGCAATAATAATAAAAACGTTTCTTTTCATTCGTTAGTATACCTACCTAACAGGATCGAACTGAGCCACTGTGTAATTGCACAGTCGTTGCCCAGTCCATATAATGTACATTATATTATACTATATTTACTACATTATATTACATATAATGACTCAACACTATTGCTTATAAGTTTTAATAATATAAGGTCCATACTTTAATGCAAATTGCGTTATTTTTTGAGACGTCCCCGGCAATGCTTTTCAAGTACAAAATTTTTTTCATACTAGTGCATCAAAGAATTTAAAACTATTACATTTTTATCAGTTTCGGTGTTTTTTGAGCAATTATTATTACAATTTTCAAGTCATTTTTGTTCATTCTTAGTGCACATTTATACGTGGTATAGGTACATTTTTATATTTTAGATTAAATTTAATTGGTAATTTCAAAAATTTTGCTTCGACCATTCATCATTTTTAGATTGTACTATATTTATGATTTTATAAACTCCAATCAGTAACAACTAATTGGTTAGTTGGTGTTACATTGTATTTGCGTTATACTCAAGAATCTTTAAAACAATTTTTGGTGATTTTTAAGGAGATTATTGCAGTTAAAATAAATTTCTTAGGGCATAATACTTTAGATATTATCTATGATTTATGATTTAAAGTGCAATATAAATAACAAACAATTAATATTGCCTCAAATAAATTTTAATTTTAATAATATTTATCACCTGTTTATTATGGTGATTGGTGAGTAACCGAAATTCTAAAATAAAGTACCCAAGTCTAAAAGTTTAGTGAAAAAGAATAAAATGAAAATGAAGAAGAATTAAATTTGAATTTTACTTGGCAAACTGAGAGGCATTTGGTCCACCATGATTATTTTGAAAATGTACACCACTTGAATCCCTACATTGAAGATGTTTGTGTGTATATTGCTGGATTTGTTATAATGAAAGCAAGTAAAAAAATATCATGTACATCTTGTAAATCCCATTTATTGGCGATAACTCAAAGCAAACGTGAAGGATAGAGGTGCTCTAATGAAACCCAGTATTGATGTTCAGACAGTTTGCATAGAAACTGAAAAAGTTTTCAGAGAATATAATTATGCTATAATGAATAACACAAAAACAAAATCTTTTGTTTTAAATAAAGTAAAGATTAACCTGTATAGTAAATTTTCAATATTTAACAGTATGATTTGTGTGAATTATGATGTTTATTCTTTATTTGATAAAACACGTCAATTTGACAGCCACCGAGACCAATTAATTCATCTTCTTTCGGATACCTATTACAAAATACGGATTTTTCATGAAGTAAGGAAATCCAATGACAAAATATCTTTACGAACCAAGCTGACAAAAATGATTCATTTTAGACACGAATGAAAAAATTAAAAAAATTATTAAAGTATTATTAAGTAATTATTAAGAATATTTTTAAACTGTTTGTAATATTAATATTTATATATTATTAATTAAGATTTAAGAATAAGAAATAAGGATATAATAAAAAGATTAAAATAATGATATTATTAAATATTTATTAAGCTGTTTGTACTTTTTCCTGTGCTTGCACATTGTTTTGTAATTTGTTAAATAAAATTAAACATTTAAACATCAAATAGTAAAGTGTAAAACACTGGGCACGGACTATGTAGTATGTACTATGTAGTCCGTAAACATTAAATTCTTATCTATGCTTTTGCCTCTTATAACCTCAAATGATTTTCCAATTAATTCCCGTGTGATAAGGTTGCATGGCCTATCCATTCTTCTATTATCTATGTGCAAAAGTGTCTCATTAAACATTACAAATTTGACTCAAAATTTTAAAATCTAAAATGTGAAAAGGATACAAAAATATTGGGTTCAATTACAGATTTAACCACGAGTTCTTGTCATAAATCCTAATAGCTTAAAAATAAATGTAGATGGCAGGGCTGGAAAGGATCAATGATTTATTCTTGTCATAAAATAAATTTCGTAACATATTATGAATTGAAACCTGCTGATATGATTCATCTATCATGCTGAAACTCAATCCAAAAAATATTAATTTCTATAAACTATAAAGGAATGTTTTTATCGTTTCTCATCATATTTTACGGTATCCAATACTCATATAAAAAGTAACCCTTATTAGTAATTATTTAATGAAATATTACTGTACAATGGAAAAGTATGTTTATGTAGGAACGGTTTTGAATAATGTCAAGACAACTTAATTAATACAGCACAACTTTATTACGGTTAGTATTGTGTAGGAACGTGTACGGCGGTGACGACGGTCCAGCTGTCGGCTGGGCCGGAGGCTCGTGCCGCCGGCAACTTCCGGACCGGTTCTCGGTCGCGCTCTCGCGGACGTCGATAGAGACGCCGCGAGGCCGTTGCGATAACGACCGCGATTACTCCCCCCGAGTCCGCGAGACGCTCCCGAACAACTGGCCTACTCCGGGTTGGAGTGTGGAGCCTCGGACGTCACCTCCATGGCCTCGGTCCGCTGCTCCACCACGGCCAGCTGTTGCTCCTGGGAGCTGCCCGGTAGAGTGACCGGCTGCTGCGGCGATGGCTGCTGCATCGGTGGTTCTGCAGGCTGCGTGGCTGGTGGCTGGCTGTTGGGCTACCAGTTGTACAGCTGGTTGCTGGGCCACCAGTTGTACAGCTGGGGCTGGAACCACCCCTGTCTGTCCCGCACATCGTGACGCTGGTAAGCCGGCGCCGCTCGACGTGGTGGCTGCCGCCCAGGTGGCCCTGCACGCGGTCTGGCGGCTTCGTGCCGCGGGGTGTTTGCCTGCGTGGGGAGCCCTGCACGTGGTCTGGCCGCTCCGTGCTGCGAGGTATTTGCCCGCGTGGACCGCCGTCCCTCGCTCGAACAGGGCCCACGCAGTCGGGCTTGCCCGTATTCGGCCGAACGATGCGGTAGTCGCGCGTTCGACTAACCACCCACCAATCGTGTCCTCCGGATCATCGCCCGACAGCCTCCTGGTTTCCCGCAGCAACTGCGCAGCCATCGCCCGGAGTTTTTCCACGTGCGTGGCAATCATACCACGGGAAGGCCGGTTGTTGCGAGTTGGGGGTGGGTCATTTTCTCGTGCGACCATCTAAAACAAAGTACGGTTAGTTAATGTTCTCTGACGGTCCTACAGCTCGCTTCATTGCTGAGACATGTAACTTAGTAGGGTGTTTACCCTCCGTCAAGAACACTCCGGTTCCTACTGGTTAACCCAACTTAACCGGACCTGACCATTTTGGGGCGAACCCCGCGTGAAACCGCTTCTCCGCACTTGACGCTTTGTAATATACCCAATCTCTAACTGACAGACTGGTTCTTCCCGGGGATTCTATAGGTATATGGGTACTGGAGGCTTCGGGGCTGGACACCACCGGGTAACCCCCCTCTACCACCGGAGCATCATCCGGTTCCACCGGAGAATCTTCGATTTCTACCGAAGGGTTACGATCTGCTCCGGCCCACTCCGGTCTATTTTTAACCGTGTCCGGAGAATCTTCGGCGAGGTCAAGCTGCCAGTCTCCGGGGGCCTTGATCTCCCGGCAAAACATCATTTTGGCCGGCGACTGTCCGGTGTTTCGGTTTTCTAGGTTTCTTACGGAGAACAACACGTGTGGCAGGTAGACATCCCACAGATGATGAGGCTTATCAACAAGTAAGGTTCGCAACCCAAGTGGTTCAAGTAGTATGATCAAAAAGGATCTTTGTATATAATACTGACTGGATTCCAGCATAATGAATCATTTGATACACGTAAAAGTATATATTATATATTGAATGGGAAAGTTTTAACATCTGAAAAACATTAAAATCATTGTAAGGAAAGTGTCAAAACTTATTATAAATCAAAATTGACAACAAAGTATTTTTTACTGTTTTAATAGGTATTTGCAATATTTTTATTTTATAACAGTTGACAAATAATTTTTATAAATCAAATTGAAATATAATACATACATAATTACATAACTATAAGGATAATAGTTTGTAAAAAAGACTTTTAAACACTTTACAACACTACTACAAATTACATAATTTAATAGTTCTATGGAATTATATTTTTACAAATAAATGTATTAATGTTCATTATAATTTATAACTTATTTTATGTAATATTATACAATACATGTTATAGTTTTGCAAATCGGTTGTATAAACTGTTATGTGAACATACGGAAATAAAAGGATGAATAATCATAATCCATAAATAATAATAATAATAGAGACACGAGTCAGTCAATTTTTGACTAAAATAATAATAATCATATTACAATAATATTACATATTTACATAATTAATAAAAGACTTACATTTTCAAACAATGGCTGAATTATACAGTATAGTAGACGGTAGTATTAAACATTTTAAAGTGTATAATAGTGTATTAGATTTTAATATTTTATAATTATAGTCTAGTGGAATTTTGAAATTATAACCTAACTTTCCATTATTATTTATTTGTCATTATGAGATGATGGCAATATGTTAATATGATCGCCGTTCGGTATAATTATCCTGGTAATGATGCCAATAGAATTTATTTATATACTTTTAAAACAATTTACAAAAGTTATTGTGCGACATAGGGCACATCTACTTTATGGTTTCAGTGCAATAGTACGGCACTCCTGAAATTAAATCAAATGCAACACAACGTACAAGGTTTCTTATCACTAGCCGTCCGAGGAATAGTCCCCTGGCTTTGGTCCCCCAATTTCACACACTTATTTGTCTCCAATATATAACACCAAAAACACTTCGTTATAACTCCGTGTAAAAAAAAGAAAATTTAGTAATGATTAAATCTTTAAAAGACGTGATATAATATGGAAACTTTAAGTAAAATGCCATTTTATAATATTACAAATACCTAAGATCAATATTGTAATGTTAAATACTTAGTCAACATATTGTTTATACATTATTAATTATGAAAAATACTATAGTGGTTACTTATTTGTATTTATTTAAGTATACTTCTACGTCTGCCAAATAGTTAAACAATATGTTGACTAAGTATTTAACATAACAATATTAATCTCAGGTATTTGTAATATTATAAAATAGCATTTTACTTATAATTTCCATATTATATCACGTCTTTTAAAGATTTAATCATTACTAATTTTTTTTTTAGATTCTGAGTGGAACGATGAATGTATTGATTTTACAATGTGTTTTATTTTTATTTTTTTGTGTCTGTCATCATTTTTTAGGGCAGTAAAATTGCTTCGATTTTCTTCAATAGCAACTTTTCTGATTGGAAAGTGAATCTAGTTGGTACTTTGGGGGGTCAAAAGTAAAAATTTCCCAGTGGTTTTCAAAGGCGACGTGAAAAACAAAAGAAAAATTAAGGAAAAACGGGAATTTTTACGCAAAATCGATTTTTAACAAAATCGATTTTGGTTTTTGGTGTAACTCTAAAACAAATGGCCGTAGATACATGAAATTTTCACAGGTTGTTTATATTTGCATTTTCTATACATGGTAAAATTTTGAAAATAATTTGACTCTTTTTGAACTGTTTACGGACATTGTCAGTTTTCAATTTTTTTAGTTTTTTTTTCTATAAATATCAATAAAATTTTATTTGTTGGTTAAAAAAACTTGAAAATTTAATACAAGGCTCCTAGTATATTGTTTCAAAGGCAGATGAAAAAAATTAAAAATCCTTAGTCACAGTTTTTTTTTATAAGCATTTAAAGTTCAAATATTGACAAAATACGTAAAAATGACGAAAATTTGGAAATTATTTTAAGTTAGAAATTCATAATTATAAGGGATCGGGAATTTTTGTATTAAATTTTCCATATTTCTATATAATGGTCCAAAAGAAATGCCAAGTAGAATATAAATTTGTTTCAAAAATTTAAGAACTGTGTTTGAAAGCAAAATCATTTTAAAAGTAATAAAACAGACGACATTGGCTAGTTATTATTGTGTAGAAATAAATTAATGGTAGGTAGTTATACTCTATATTTATTTATTTACGCTAAAAATGATCAAAATACGTATGTTGTAAAAATGACAGGTCCCAACGACTATTTTGTACGGATTTTGTGCGTCTCACGATTTCACGATTTAAAAAAATAACCTACATGGTACATAATCTACATAATATTATAACTCACAGATGACAGTATGCTACATTCTGATTGCTATAATTACAATAAAAAATAAAACAATATAAATAACGAATAATGTGTTGTAAATGTGTGAGTGTGTAAGCCGGTTGGTGGCGGCGGAGTGGTACGCAGCGATTACCGATACGGCGATACCTATTATTATTCATATTAAGTATTATTATAAATTATAATAGTTTATTACATTTTTAAGTTTAAAATAATGAAATAAACAACTACTTACCAACTTACAAAATGGATGTTCTGTTAGGTAGTCGGTTGTGGTTGTCCGATTGTGTCGTGTCGTACTGAGTCGTAGTAATAGAGTAGTAATAGAGTCGCGGTTGTCGGCTTCGGCTGGGATTTACCAAAATAAATGTTTATCGCATATGCCATAGATACTAATAGACTGATTGCATAACGATTAACGATAATTCAATTACGTTACAACGTACAATGTTTTCGTACAATATTTAGTATGAAATCACAATAATAACAGTAGAATTTTCAAATGCAAAAGATACTGAACATAGTACATATATTAAACTTATAATAAAATTAGGTAATTGAATAGTTAAATATATTTTTTTAAGTAAGACATTTTTGAATGCTCCCTAATATTATATTGGTAGTACAATATTTTAATTTAAAAAATGTATCAAAGTTTAGCGCCCCCATTTCATATGTAAGGTAAAGGTGCAAAGCGCGGGGCCTGGTGCCGGGCACACCAATCACGTAGGTTTTGAACGAGATGCACTGTAATTCACATAGCAATTAATCGACAAAGTTTAAAATGGTATTTGTTAAAATAGACATTGAATATAGTTGTCATGTTCTAAAAATGACTGTATAAAAGGTTATATATAGGACCTATCTGGTATCTGATAAATATCTAAGGTCACCATCGTCATCACCGTCATCCGAGTCGCTGTTGCCGATGGTCAGAATATATGGTTGATTTTCTGCAGTCACGGATTCTTCAACTATGTTATCCAAGCTCCAGGCTTTTTTCTCTTCCTTTATAACGTGACCGATGAGTGGATTATATTAAATTATACCTATTAATAAGCAATTGTTCGAGCTGTACTTGTTCGTGACAATTCGTCATGGTTGTACATCGGAGTGTGTTGTATTTTAGACTGGTACGCAGGCATAGATGTGTTGTAATTTTGATTTAATGTAGATATCAGTACACCAGAATTGGGGTCAAAAATTGGACCCGATGGTTGGAAATATGGAGGTGCATTATTGGTTAGCTTTATACGTTGTAGAAGCTGCATAAGTTGGATTCGGAATTGCATTTTGTGTTCTATGTTTAATGTCTTAACTATGACTTAGCAATGTCTATACACCATACAATTGTCAATATGTTTTGAATTTTTTTTGAGCTATTTCTAGACATAATTAATTTTTTTTTTTATTATTGCCGATAAAAAGGTTTTTCAGTTCGTCAAAAAACTTGAAAATTTAATACAATGTTCTTCATAGCTTGCTGTACTTGAAAATTAAAAAAAAAGTTGAGCGTATGACTCTAATAGTTTTTTATAAGAGTCTAAAGTTAAAATTTCGACTAAATACGTAAAAATCACGAAATAATGCATTTTTTTAAATTATTAAATTCATAAAAAATGTTCTATTTAAATCTAAAATTTGAAAATTCAACACAAGATTCTCTATATATTTTTCTACCTTTCTTACAAAAAAATTAACCGGTAAGTCCAATTTATTTTTTATGAGGGTTTGAAATCTTTAATAATGGCAGTATAAATATAATATAAAATACCTATGCTAGGCTAATAGACCGTCTCCCACTCAGAATCGTTTTTCGTATACAATCATATATCATTGAATATAAATTCAATACCATCCATAACAGTGATACACTTGTAACCTACTGTACAGCAGAGCAACATCCACTTGCCACCTTCTTTTTTTTTGAAATGTCTATAAAAAAAATTTGGCTGGCCAAAAATGTTGAAAATTTAATACAAGGATTATTATAAGTTGTTCCTATCGCTATTCAAAGAAATCAAGAATCGTAGGTCCCAATTTTTTTTATAAGCATAGATAGCTCATATTTTTACAAAATATAATAAAATTGCGAAAATTTGAAGTTATTTTGTAGTTGAAATTGTTGCTATTTTATATTTTTATCCATATTTTCCAATTTGCAGATACCTGGGTAGTACAAGGAGTCTTCAAGATTTACACTACGAATTTAGAATTGGTAGATCGACTTTATGTGGTATTATACGGACAGTGTGTTTGCAAATATGGGAAGTTATGCACGATGAATGTATACCAACACCAGATGAAAAAAAATTGCTTGAAATCACCGAAGGATATCAACAACGAGCACAATTTCCTAATTGCATATGTGCTATCGATGGAAAACACATCAGAGTCAACAAACCACGCGGAAGCGTCTCAATATTTTAATTATAATCAGTTTTTTTCTGTGGTTTTATTAGCGGTGGTTGACTTTAATTATTATTTCACGTTTATTGATGTCGGCTCATTTGGCAAGGACTCGGACTCTACAATTTTTAAAAATTCAACTTTATATAAGCATCTACAAAATAATTCTCTAAATGTTCCAAAACCTAATCTAATACACGGTATTCAGATACCTATGCCATAATACCATAGATACCTATGCATTTGTGGGTGACGGAGCCTTTGGGTTGTCAACAAATATGTTAAGACTATATGCAGACAAATATTTACCAGTAAATAAAAGGATTTTTAACAATAAGACTTTCACGTGCACGACGCCATGTTGAGTGTGCGTTAGGAATTTTATCCAATAAATGGAGAATATTTCACCGCCCAATAGATATTGATGTAGAATTAGCAATTGATATTGTAAAATGTTGTGTTTTGCACAATTTCGTTCGCGCACGTGATGGACATGATTTTGAAGATTCTCTAACAGTAACCGGTATGGAAGATATTGAACTAGATAATAACTTAAACGTAAACAGATCTATTAACAGATATCGGGACGCGCTGTCAAATTACTTCAGTAGTGAATTAGGACAAGTGGCATGGCAGATTGAAAAAATTTAAAATACTATATAATGTTTATTTATGTTAATCTATTATTATAGTTATAAAGCCTTAGTAGCCTTATGTAGTAATATACTTATATAATTAATAATATTATATGAAAATAAAGTTAGTACTTACTAATAATTTTTTGTTCTGGTTGAGTTTTTGCAACAAAATTTTCAATTATTACAGTTGCGACTTCTATCCATCCATCATTTTTCTTATTCCTGTCTTTATACTATCATTCTTTTACTCTTTTATACTCATCATCAAGTAATCTATTAGACATTATATAAGTTGAAGGTAGGCAATAAGCAGGTCGAATTTTTTTAAAAAACTTTTTCCAATATACATTTTCTACCAAATTTAATGGTGATGATGATGCATAAATTGAACAAGCCAAGAGTATATCAATATTTTTTTGTCCATTTTAATTAATTTTATCACAAAAATTCAAAATGTTATTAGATATTGACTCATTTTTTTTAATATTTGTACAATAATTACTATGTGTAGAACTACTTTCAGTGGTAAGTGAATCAACTAATGCATTTTTACTAGATTCAATGACTTTATCGAAGTTCATTGTTGTAGTCGGTGTAGAAGTAGTTAAATGCTCTTGGTTTTCATCGAAAAATGGTCTTATAAAAATATCAAATGGTGGGGTTGACATCGATGATGACTCAACTGGAATATCAATTGAAATTGACAATAATGGACAATCTTCAACAACTTCATCATTATAATCAACATCAGCACTATTCAAATTGTTTGCTATAAAATAAAAAATATAGTTATACAAGCATTAATTAGGTAAATATTTTACTACTTTTAAATGTTAAACATAATAGTAGGTATAGTATCATATAATAAATAACTAATTTTTAAAATTAAATATATTTTTGGGATTTTTGGGTAGACAATGTCTCATTGTCTAGGGTTAGGTTAGGTTAGGTCTCAATGTCTCATTGTCTACCCTAACGCGCCGCCACTGACCTATACCAGTGTGTTATGCCGTCGTACGTGTCGACGTCGTTAGCGTAGTGTTCCTGCAGTGGGTGATCGTCGGTGTGTGCAGTTTCAACAGGCAGATCAACCATCGTTGACTCGATGATAAACCTTGATTTTATATTATTTATTTTGTATTATTGCCGTTTTGGCGTTTAGTACTTGTGTACCTATTTTTATTAGTTGCTATTATTTATTATTATTACCACCCCCCTGGGCGCCCGTCCCATATTATTGTATTTATTTCATTGCATTTTGTATCCATATAATAGTACGGCGGTGCTGATTTGGCCCGTCAACGTATAACACTTATTGTTTTTATTTGTTTATACATATATAAGTGGTCACCCGTCCTTTGCAAGGTCAAGTTAATTATTATTATTATTATTGAGATAGTGCCTGGGTATTATTTTTATATAGTATTTTATCACCATCCAAGGCCAACGGCCATCCACGTAGGAGCCTTGTGGTACACATAGTTCTAAAAATCTATTGTTTTGGAATTTTTAACATCAAATATATTTCTTAGAAATAGTGCTATTAAAAAATGCTTCAGTGAAAACACTGATAAACTGTGATAAACTTCCCAATTTTATTTTTGTGAAAAAATAATGTTTCTACGATCAATGAGGCCTGAGTACTATTGGAACTACGAAAGCATGTTTTTGGTATAAGTACGATGAATTTACAGGTGCTGCTGTCGCGACTATAGCGGCTGTGTTTTAAAACCGTCCTCATTCCCCACACCACGCTCATAACCATAGACTTAAAGAAATAAACGGAACATTAGTCCCGAGGACTGGGAGGCGTGGTCGTGCCAAACGGATTAAGAGAGACATCATGAGTTTTATGGTAAGAGTGAGAGAATTGGCCTCTGCTCCGAGGACAGCCAATTAGAATTCGTTCAATTTTATTATTTTCTAAATGATAAGACAATTATTTGTGATAATATTCTTTATATTTTAAAAATTTAAAATACAACTTTTAAAATTTAACTTGAAATTTTCAAGTCCAACTCATTTTTAAAATATAATAAATTGTTAATTAATATCTGTAAGACTTTAGTTTACTTTAGTATTTAAATTTCCTTTGTAGTTTGTTTTAAAACTAAAAATGTTTCCTTGAAAAATCTGAAATAAACATATAAAAACAATAAAATAATTATTATATTTTTTGTTATATGTTTAGTTTATTGGTTCATAATAAATATTACATTTTCAGCTATAGCCTATAGTTAATTAATTTATTGATTCATATGTGTAACTAATTTTGTAAATTTTTGCCTGAATGAAGATTTGAATACATCATCGTTTATCCTGGTTCCAATATGTCTAAGACGAACTTTCAAAAATAAATCTACAATCAGATTAATTAATTGCTCTCTATGATTATTGAATACACATTGATTAGATGTATGATCTTCAATATTTTGAAAAACATCCATGTAAATATCTTGCTTTATTTTAGTTTTTAGAAACAATAAAATATTATTTTTATTAAATAATTCTGTTTGGTATTGTTTTAGGTAGGCTTCAGCACATTTACATATAAGTATGACATCTTTACTTGGATTAATTAAGTTACAACCATCCCATTTTTTGAACTGCACAAATTGTATAGTATAATTTGGATTTTTTTGTATTAATATGTTTTTACAAAATGAACAATCAATTACCGTAGTAATTACCGTAAAAATCCGTAGTATTGAACTCCAGTGGTAAAATAATGGTAGCATCTAGAATACCACAGTTCCCAAAACATGATGCAGTTATTTGGTTATTTACAAGTAAACGTTTATAGGCATGTTCAAATTGAAAACAACTTGAATTGTTGTTAAATCCATTTCTTCCCCGAGCTGCACTGAAAAAAGTTTCTAGATGATCCTGCGAACATTTATACGTAAGCATATAACCGTGGTTTAATAACTGTTTATCATCTAAAGTTCTATAAATTTGTATGCAGTTTTCCAAATCTAATATCAACCCAACAAAACCTGTATTTCTGGAATGATTTACTATATTAATATCTTTGAATATAATACAACCTTTCTTTTTAGTGACTTCTTTAAGTGTCAAACCCATTACATATGCTTTAAATTGTTCTATGAACTGTTCATATTTATCTATTGTTTCTAAACTTAAAGGTTTACCATAAGAAGCTTTGCTAAATTTACTTCGACTATTTAATATATCAAAAGCTCTGTTGAAGTATTGGCAAAATTCAACTGTTGCAAGAGCATTTTTATAATCAGAATCAGTGTTATGGAAGTATTTTAAAGCTGAATTAACACTTTCACTTAATACTTGCACTGCTAACTTCACCCTCATTTTTTCATTGTGGTAATGGATGTGTCTATTTGTCAATTCTGTAGCTAAATGTAAACCTTCATCCTTTTGTTTTTCATGAAGCATTTTTATAAAATTCCAATCTATACATTCTCCTTTACTATTATATATTTTTTGTTTTTCTCCAAAACAGTTGCGAACTAATTTCATCATATGTGCTGCATCCCATATTAAGTAAATTGGTTGTTGTGTAATAGGATGGTCAATGTAAGCCTTCATGTTGTTAGGAGAAAAATTGGCTCCTAATTTAGTGCACATTGTTTTATTTACACTTGTTCCATCGTATGTGATAGAATGTAAATGAGAGTTTGTTTCATGTAATAAAATAATGCATTTTGTCAATAAATTAGCTTTCTTCTCCATTCAGTCCATTAATCCCAAAATATCCTACAGGGATTTTCCAATGACTATTAATGGCAACTGCCATAAAAACAAGGATATTTGTAGCTAGAGGCCTGTCTCGGTCATCTCCATCATACCCGATTTCAGTGCCCATATTTACAAATCCACTCCACTCACTACCTGTCCATGTTACATTTTTTTTAACTGCCATCTCATCTAATGTTAAGTTTATGGCAACATTTTCATTGGCAGATTTTAAAGAAATTGCATGTAAAGCTTCTTGACTAAAACCTGGTTTGCCGTTAATTACTTTGTACCACCGACTTATACTTTTTGGATGAGGTAAGACATTTTTGAATGTTTTACGTACAAAATCATATGCCTTGGCTGAATAAAATTGTAGCGTTACAGCAAATTGTCTAAGCTCAGCAGTAAATTTACCTTTTTTATTTTTTATCATAAGCTCTCTTAATACTGAAGATTGGCAAGACTAAATAAATAATAATTAATTTAGGAATATTATAATTAATTGGTGGTATTTAATATAAAATTGAACCTAGTTACCTCAAGAATTTGTGATGCTTGTTCAGATAACATATTTTGTTTCTCCAGAACCTCTACCATTTCTTTAAGGTTTTTTACTTTTTTTAATAATCTTCGATTACACTCTGTTAAACTCTTAATCCTTTTATCTTTGAGTACTAATTTGTTTTTAATTAAATTTAAGTTTAATTTAGCTCTTTTAGGTGTTGGAAAGTGTTCATTAGTCAAACTAACAACATTAGATGGTCTCCAAATTAACCTGTACAGAATTAATAAAAAATAAATTTAAAAATTTTTAATTTGTTACAATTTGTCACAGGGTTTTTTGTAAAAGTTGATGTAGTCTAGACGCATTTTTTTCAGTCAAAATTATTATTTTGACTATTATTTGATGTAAAAGTATTTAAAAAAAATTAAAATTAGGTACCTAGCCAATTGATTGTTTTTATTTTTATAAACAATTATTATTACAAATTACCTATTTCAAGTATATATTACTTAGTAGGTAAGTATTATTACTTATATTTACAAACAAAATTTTAAAATTATTATTTACAAATGTAAAATAAAAATAGTGCATTAATATGAAATGATTTATTTGGTATATCATGACTCGTAGGGCTCGGATGTTTATGCACTTAAAACTACTGTAATATGCATGCATTTATGCACTAAAAAATTACGAAATATGCAAACAAAATATGCGCTAAAAATTATAAAATATGCATTTTTAGTCAATAAAAACACCAAAATATGCACAAAAAAATGTTTTACAATTCATAAAACAAAAAATTATATTATAGTAGTTACCTATTTTTATATATTATTTTTTTTACTACAATTTAAAATACATTTCTTAAATTTACATAGCGTTTTATTAACTTTAATTTATATTATAATTTATTATTTATTAGTGACTAATAATTCATTTTATTACATTATTAAATTATCAGCGTGTTACACTGTGATACAATAGTTTTTTTAATTTGATCAAACTTGTAGCTGCGTCTGTTATCGGAAAGTAAATTTTTGTAACGTGAAAAACTTCGTTCTACATCTACCGATGTTATTGGAGCATACTTGAAGAATGCAAGATCCTCAACATTCAAATCTTGTTCTATTCCTTCCATAGTATCAATTTCACCAGAATGTATTTTTGAAATATGTACCAAAGTTTTAATCCCAGCATTCTTTTCAATTACGTTCTGAAATTTGTCGTAAATGGTCGTCGCCACATACCTACTCATGGCATGAAGTGTATACAACATTTTATTATTAAATCGTTATCGAATAAATATTCCAGACAAGCACGATATAAAAATACTTAATAAGGAACATTATTAATATTTTACATTAAATTGTCTTGAAATATGCATTTATATTCTTAAAATCCAAAATTATGCATTTAAAATACAAAACCACTAAATATGCAAAAATATGCAAAATAAAAATAGCATTATTTTATTCAGTAGAACAATGAATCAAATTTGTATCCAGGTTAGCAATAAATTGGATAAATAGAAAAAAATATGCAATTTCATAAACATCCAAGCCCTAATCATGAGAGAGTCGGGATTTATATGTTTTTACATATCGTTTCTGACTTTCTGAGTACCTATATGCAGTCTTTTGAAAGTAAAAAATGTAGATAGTACAGTATACGGTAGGTTAGTAGGTACTAGGTAGTATAGCTGGCACAGTTCATAGGGGCGGCTCCAGAGACATGATTAGGGGGTGACCAAGTCATAATATTTAGTAAATGTCGATGATTTTTTAGTAAAAAATTGTTTAGAAATTGATAGGTATTGGGTTGGTATATGTGGACAAATTCCCTATTATAACCCAAGAGTGGGAATAAGTTTGTGCAGTCAGAAAAAATCATTAAAAAAAACCCTGTGTTACATTATAAAATAGTATAAATTTATAAATTACCTTCTTGCACAGTGTGGTATATTTATTAACAAATCATTTGATGTCATCATAATATTTCCAGATAATATTGTATTTTCGCCGTGGTCATTCACACTGGATAAAGAAGTACTAGTAGATATTTTTGGACTGTTAAATATAATATAATAATAAATAATAACATTATATACTACACTTTTTGGAATTTTATAAAATATTCAAGGTCTAAATAATACCTATTTTCAACATATTGTGGTGTACTTGTTTCTGAACAACCTATTATTTCGTTTTTGCTATGTGAGGGAACATATTGTATTTCAATATGGTCTCTAAATTCCCAAAATGTATAACAATTATATTTATATTACATTGACATGAAATATACACATTTTCTTAAACTTACTCGACAAGTTTTGGGAATGCATCCTTCCTAAGTCTAGTACTAACATAATCATCTTTTTTAAAATGTGATGAACATATGTATGAATAATTAGGTAGTATTCCTTTAATGTTGCATTGATTTAACCACTTTTGCCTCATATTTGGATTACCAGGGAATCTAATTTAATAAAATGCACAAAGAACAATTAATAATAACTGCCACTCAACAACTACAAAGTTATTGATATATAATTCATCAAATAAATATACTTATGAAATGTTGCCTTTTGGTCATTACATTCACACACAATGCATGTCTTCATAACTGAACTTATTATTCAAATTTATAAATAATATTTATAATAAATAAAAAATTATAAGTATAAACAATTAATAAATATTTATAAATTTAAATAATTTATTATAATTGGACAATAAATACTTAAATAAAAATAATCTTTTAGTTTCGATCTATAAGATAATAGATAATTTTTGCCATTAGATAATAACATAACCTTCTTCAATGAATAATATTATTACAATTGTTCATAGTTTCTATAAGTAATAGATATTATAGATTATTTTTATTATAGATATATTTAAATATTGAAAATTATTCCCGCGGTTTTTCAACGCCCGATCCTCGGAACAAGCTCCACCCACTTGCACGCGTTATCATACCTAATGTTCCGTCTATTTCTATTTAACTATTTAACTATGTAATGCTTAAACAAAAATAGCAAAAAACTACAGAAAACAATAAAGAGCATGATGTATAACGAAAGATCAATGTAGTTGCGAGGGATAAATAAAATGGCAAGCTGTGGATTCAATGAAATAAGGGTTGGAGATCAATAACAAGGTATTTACAAATTGCACAAAAGTATGTGTGAAGTTTAAAAGTATGAAGTGTTCTAGCTTACCCAGACAGAGAGTGCCAGTAGAGTCGTCATCCCCAAAGTTTCTTTAAGTCTATGCTCATAACTCATAAGCAGCGCTACCTCACCTTTGATGGAAACCGGTTATCTATCGCAGTCGCTCACAGTTTATAAATAAATACCCATATCGTCGATACGAAAATAATAATAATATTTTTTTCGATTTTCTTATTCGAATTCCTAGAACTTATTATTCCCATATTTTAGTATTTTACACAAATTGAAACCACATATCGCAGTTGCCAAAACTCCTCGAGAAAACGTACGATTTAAACAATTTTTTTTTCAAACTGTAGCAGATTTTTTAGTTAGATTAGCGGTTAAATTTTTAAGATGATATTTTTAAAATTTAAATCAGTACATATATAATCGTATAGTAGAATAATAAATGGTCAAAATCATCATTGTCATATTATGTACTTTTCACGGCTTTTTTTTTAAGAAATTGACAAAAAATTTATAAATATAATATTTGATAATACTAATTATTAGGTACTCATCTTGTCATTGTTAAAATAAAATTTCTATACGTAAAAAATTGAAACATGTGCTTAAAATTTACTAATAAATTGTCAATAATTACGATAAAATGACAAAAACATTGATTGTAGTAAATGGTGTACATTCATTATTTATATATGATTTGAAGTATGTTATACTATAGTTATTAGTACAAAATACGAATTAATTATCAGTATATTTTTATTTGAGATACTTGAGTATGAAAAATTTGAAAAAAAATATTTAAAAAATTTGTGAGACATTTTTCGATAAAATTTGTTATTTAATTTTGAGAACGAAAATGTTTTAATTTATATCAGTAAACCAGTAAAAGTATAAAGTATAACAAAAATCATATATTTATTTATTATATTTTTTCTGGCAGATATTTCAGATTGCCTTGAAATCAAATAAATAAAAATAAAAATATTATATTAACTGAGTAGGTATACATTTTTTTTAAAACTTACAATAAATATGCATAGCATTTATCTATAGTATGGAATCTATCCATACCAATAATTATACTATCATACAAACATTTACTTAGACACTAAGTAATAAAAAAATAATTTTTTTTAAGAGAATTTTTATATTTTATTTAGATGCTTTATTTTACTTATCGTGTATACATGTATACACAATACACATTTATATTAACTATAAATGTGCATTAATTATTTTCTTTCTTCTTTTGGGTCCTTTATATCGTCTACTAAGAAGCGTTTACCATACCGTGGGTTTAATATTTCTGGTAAAATTCAATTCATGTAAAAACTGAAAAAAAAATGAACATTCGTTTTTAAATTGTAAAATAGTATTTTGAGTAATCAATATTTCTTGTGATAATTATTAAATCTAAAACTGGATATGTAAGATATTTTTATATGCTCTTGTATGGACTAACTTTTCTAACTTAGTCTCCATATTTGTCTGCCGAAATTCTTCATCGTAGTTAATACACTCAATATTTATCCATTTATTGGTGAAAGTAACAAAATTACATTTGGTTTTTTGACATATACGCATTTGGCCTTGTACTTGGTAGTAATAATTGCTACTAGTTTTCTTGCGCAATTCGTCACTGATCAAGGTATAGTTGGGGAGCTAAAATTATAGAATATTATTCAACTTAAGTTCTAAAATAAAAAATTATAACGATCATTTATACAGGTTTATTAGTTATACTTTTTTTTCATTGATTGCTTCTGCATAGCTGTCACAATCTTTTGCTGAAAACGGACATTTAATTTCGAATAAACAGTCATCTATTATTCCATCTGTTTAATTAGTTAATATGATTCTTTATTTAATAATTTGTAATTACATTTCTTATATTACACATGAACAGTGTTGTTGTGTTAGCTTGTCACATTGTTTTACGTTTTTCGCTATAACCTATAAAACTGAGTCTTATCACACATACATTAATTTACTAATTACCAGACCCGTGCAACTCAACTGAAAATACATACTTACAAAAACGCTTTTATTACAGAGCAAACCGGAACGGGCGCTCTGCTGCGCTCTAGCGGTTTATAAAACTACACAATATTTGACATGATAATATAAGTAGTCAACATTTAAATAAATAAAAATATACGATTTTTAAAATTTTAGTCGTTATGGTTTAATGTTTAAAGTTTATGTTAAATTAATTAAAATGTAATTCCTATCAATATTTTGTTTAAAACTATGTTGTACAAAATTTTGCTAGTTTTTTCTTCTTTGTGTTCGTTTTAACAATTTCCCGATTCACTGTTCTTGACCATTGTTTCATTCGCATACTCAAGTAATACTTAATTGCATAGGCAAAAATCTCATATTTGTGTTCGGGACATGGAAAATTAAATCTTTGAAAATGTTCAATTAAATCATCTACAGTTTTATTATAGACGTCTGGGCTTTTAATATTTTTCATGAAGCAATCTTCTACAGCACTTATGAATTTAAAAAATATAATATTTGGGTGAGTAAGTTTTCCTTTTGATTTTAAATTTGTTAATTCTGCTGCATTAACATTATTTATAGGTGTGTGACAAATGCTTGATTGCATATAACACATTGTGTCTTTTTGCCAATTTGAAAACACAAGTAACCGGTGATATAATATTTTAAGCAGTCAATTACTTGTGCATGAGCATAATCATGTTCAATGATGTCAGTGAATTCCCATGTTCCATCGTCAATTAATGTATCTAGCTTGTTTTTCAAGTTTTCTAAGGCTGTCGGTGATTTTTTATCATTATGATATATACTCTTGATGTCTGATAAACGTATTAGATTGGATCCAGGGTCCATAATATTGATAGAACAGTTGCCATATTTTGGAGGTTTTATAATAGAATATACAGAAAGTAATTTATATACTTGAAGGAAGGTAGGGGTGGCAGGGTGGTTTACTCCAGCTTGCAAGTCTTTGTTTAGTTATTTCAAAACTTGCAATACCTTTATTGTTTTTTTTGCAAACAAAACATACTTTTGGCATTTTGAATTTGCAATATTTGGTGCACCAGTGTTCCTTACTAAGTACTTATCAAAATATAAAGTTATATTTTGTATAGAACACGGTTTTTTTTTTTTAGAATATATAAATTACAATATGTATATAAATAATATAAATAGTTTAATTTGTATAAACTACAGGAGTTATTTTACCAATAGAGCGCAGCACTGCGCCCGTTCCAATTTTTTTCCGTGATAAAAGCGTGTTCCTATCACGATTTAAGATATACAGGTTGCCCATCGACCTATACCGAAACGATTAAAATTTGAAGATGAGATTGACTCACAGCTGTGGAAAACGACGCTAGCGCCCTCTACTATCACAATTTAAATATCGAACTAATTATCACACTAATTTCCATTTTCCACTACAGTTGAGATTTGAGACTTCATATAGTTCATAGGATATCTTAAAACTATAAAAAAATATTTATTCAAATAGGAAAAATATAATAAAATGAAGTGCTGCGTTCCTTTTTGTAAAACAGAATACAAAAGTAGTACTTTTGGTATACCCAAGGCTTCAATAGATTTGTGGGAAAATGCTCTAGGTATGAAATTAAAAGCAAATTTTCGCATTTGCCAAAAGCATTTCAAGGAAGAGGATATTATTAGGACTTGGGTATCTGGTACTGGGCTTAATAAATATGTGGTATGTATATTAACCTAAGCCTTAAATTAAAAAATAACTTTGGTAGTTAATAAATAAACAGTAAATAGTAAATAATAAATAAATACTATAATGTAAATTAATTAATATTTTTACAATAAGATATGTTTGAAAAGCAATTTGTTTCAAATTATAAAGCAACTTGAAGAATGTTTTGCTTTAAATGCAAGTTCAAATGATGTCTTTGAAAATACCTGTAATGAGTTTTTCACAAGAAATTTAAATATTAAATTCAATTGCACCATTCGGGAACATCAAAAAGAAATGTTAACCAATATAGTTTCTTACTATATTACAATGCGCATGAGGCAATACACCTTTATGCAAAATCAAGCAAATAAAAAACAGTTCCGAACAAAAAAAAAATTGTCAAAATTAGTTAAATCATGATTAAGGAGGTAATAAGTAGCTAGTAAATGTAAAAGGTGTATAAATTATTTAGTTCATAAATAAATATATTGGTTGTATTATAGCTTGATAATATCAAGCTGATATATTTGTAATAAAATAATAAAATCTATATAACTTACATTATAATTTATAATATACCTAATACTACTGTTATACTTATACAGCTTGAAAGCAGACTTCAATAAAATCTTAAATGTTTGGAAAATAATATAAAATTGTAAAATTAAATTAGTAAAAAGCATGATTCTTTTGTAATTATTACAAAACTGAAAATAGAAAATTTTAAATTCAGCTGGCAACTGGCATCGACACGGTAGTTAACTTTTCTCTCACAGGGAGCGCTTATTGTAATTTCCAGCACCATGAAGAACTCAATTTGGTACTCACCTTATCATATTCCGATGGGCAACCTGTTAAATCTTATAATTATAAGTCTTAAATCGTGGTTCCTATCGAAACTTGCCTGACCTTATTATATTCTAAGACCGTGCTAATTACTATAACCACGATGTAGATAAAACGGTGTAGTCACCATCAATTGTACCATTGATTAATAAGTGAGTACCATTTTTACGGCAGTTTAGTTACAGAATTGTCCACCAGGAAGAGCTAAGAAGGCCGATTTCAGAAATATTTTACAAGCAATATAGTCTATTTCTGTATACTTGTTTTGAATAATATACATATTATTAACATATTGATGAACATTGTTTATTTATTTTATTATTATTCTTTAGTACCTCACTGTCCACAATACCTATTGTAGTATTATCTTGACCTGACTAAAGCTTTTTATTATTTTTAAACATTTTCCACATTGAGTCAATTAATATGCCTAACAAATGTTTTGTTCCGGCATGCAAATCTGGATACTTAAGCAATACCAAAATATTAAAATTAGAAAGGAAGAATGTACCACCTATGTTCCATCCACCAAAAGTAACACTTATCTTATAGTTATTTATTTGTTTAAAATTATAATAATATTTTGTGTATTAAACTATGTACTTCAACATACCTGTAACCCAACTTAACACATTGACTACCAAGAAGCCGGCGTCCACAATTTTTTTTTATTATTCCACTGATCTTTATATAAAAAATTTTTTAAGACAAAATAAAACTATACATTACATAATATAAGAAGGTATATAACTTAATGCTATAATAATTAAATATACAATTAATTATCCTACACACCAATAATAATTAAGTTTGATTTTTTAATACAAATTTAATGTTTGCATAATGTCATTTAAATCAAAATGTTCTCCAAGATTCTTACACTCTAAGTTATCTCTTAGAGTCTTTATATTTTTAATAAGACTAACAAGTACAACATTTGAATATGTAGTCTAAATTATTTATTTATTAAAAAACGACGAACATAAGTTCTTTAAAAAAAAAAAAAAAAACATTACATAATATTTGGCACAAATTAAACTAATAACAAATGGATAAATAAAAATATAATAAGAAAGACAAAAAAAAGAAAATAAATCTATAAAAGGTTACATAACAGCTAATACAGGTATTCTAGTATAAACACAAATGTTATAAAGTTATTTATCTTGCAGGATTTATTATCTGTATGGAATAATAAAATACCACGAAAAGATAGAAACTTATCTGTAAAAGATGTAGTTTGTGGTTTACATTTTAAAGAGGATGATTAGCATTCTTCACTTTAGTTTTTATTTTTACGTCAATACTCAATAGTATTAATTAGTATTATAGATTATAATATTATAAAGTGCATAGGTATTTAATTATATTTATTATAAATTTGAATAAATATTGTATACTGGTCTAAAATTTTAAAATTTAAACGCGAAATAATACTCAAAACAGCATTACAATACGGCCTTCTCTAAAGCAGCCGGTAGTCGATCGGCCTTTTTAGCGCTACCTGGCGGAAGGCGCGCTAACCAAAGTGCCGTCAGATTTGGACTCACTTTTAAGCTTGAGTGACTACACCGTTTTATCTACATCGTGACTATAACCTATAAAAGTGAGTCTTATCAGTTATCATACATGCTCTTTTTTTTTTTATACAAGAACAAAAAATATACATAAGAATATAATATTTATGACAATAGTAATGGTCAGAACAAGAATTTATGTTTGTACATTTTTCTTTTTTTTTAAACATAAAAAATATCAATACACATAATCATAATAATATTAATAACACTAAGAATAATATTGATACATTTCTTCAGTAATAATAATTATCTATCAGGAACCCTTTTTTTCTTTGTGATTTCCTTAATACTTTTTCCTCATTCTTATCATTCTGTATTTCCTTATTTTCATCCTCTTATCTAACCTTTAAAATGTTTTTACCTTTTTTATAAAAATATTATTTCTTCTGACAACTCTACTATTTTTATCCATTTTGACTAAGTAAGACCTTAATGGTAATATTTTGACTATACTCCCTTCACTCCATAATTTACTTTTTACATCTTGAATCCATACCTTTTCTCCTGTCATAAATTCTTTATTATTATTTAAACTTGTCTTGTTGTAATACTCTGTTACTTTCTTCTTTCCTTCCATAATTAATTTATAAGCATCATTCCATTTTATATGGTAATTTAGTTCTCAATCTCCTGCTCATTATTATTTGCGCTGGTTTTAACTCAACTACTGGACTGTTATTGTAATTTAATTTAAACAATTTAAAGTCCACAATACCATCATTTTTACACTTCTTTAATATATCTTTAATAATTCCTACTGCCTTTTCACTTTGACCATTACTTTTTGGATAATTTGGTGATGAAGTCGTAAACGTAAAGTCACACGCTTTAGAAAATTGTTTACACTCATATGAGTCAAAAGGCATATTATCTGCATTTTGCAACCACTATTTCTGGTATACCATGAGTACTAAATATTTTTTTAAGTTTACTGATACACTCGGCTGAAGTTTTATTTTTTAATATTTCTACTTTCAACTATTTTGAAAAATAATCTACTAGTATAAGAAAATGGTTTCCTGCATACTCAGTAATATCAATGCCCACTTTAATAAATGGTATTTCAGGTATATAATGATTGATCAATGATTTCTTTGTTTGGGATTTTGAGTATGTATTACATGTTTTACATTGCCCTATAAACGACTTTAACTCAGATCTTATTGCTGGCCAATAAAACAATTCTAGCTATTATTTATGTTTTATTAAAACTCAAATGTGTTTCGTGTAATAATTTAAGAACATCTCTCCTTAATGTTTTTGGTACAATTAACCTTTTTTTTATAATAAATCAGTCCATCTGATATTTCAATATCATTTTTTATTTTTATAAAATGTTTAAGCTCATTTCTTTTATTTGCTTTTGTATTTGTCCACCCATCATAATAATATTCATGAACTAATTTCAACTCTTTGTCTTTAATAGTTTCTTTTTGGTAAAAATTTAACTTCTCATCACTTAACTGTATATTATTTATACCTACTGTATGTACTACATCTCTCATTTGCATATCTTCCTCTTCACATGTTTTAATATTCAACCTTGACAAAAAGTCTCCTATTACATTTTTCTACCCGGGTATAAATTTTAAACTAAAATTATAAATAATTAGTTTTAACCTTAGTCGTTTTATTCTGTTATTTTGTATTTCGTCTAAAGTTTTATTAATGATTGATGTTAACGGCATATGGTCTGTATATATTGTTACATCTCCATGTCCATAAATATAATTATGACATTTTTCGCATGAAAATGTAATTGCTAGTAACTCTTTTTCAATTTGTTCATATTCAATTTCTGTCTTATTTCATGGTCTCGATGCAAAATAAACAGGCCTACCATTTTGTATCAAACAACTACCTAATGCACTTTTGGACGCATCACAATATATTTGTATTGGTGTTCTTACTTCAAATGGTGCCAAGACTTTATTACTTATGATTATATTTTTTAAACTGTCTATTGCATTAGCACACTTTTCTGACCATACCCACATATTATTTTTCTTTAATAACTGCCCAAGTGGTTCTGTTAGTTTGGACATATTAGGAATAAAGTTTCTTAAAAAACCTATCATACCTAAAAAACGTTGTAGTTCAAGTTTGTTACTTGGATATTCTAATTCTTTAATAACTTGTATTTTATCTGGGTTAGACTTCATTCCATTTTTGTTAAAAATCATTCCAAGGTATCTCACTTCCTGTACACAGTACTGTATTTTATCAAAATTAAACTTTGGTAGGTACCTAAATAATATTTTACTAACACATTTTTAAAATACATTTTTACTTAATTGAAACTTATTGTTTAGATAAATTGTGTTACTCAAATTGGTGGAACTAATATTCCTAATTTCATAAAAAGAGTTTATTCTAGACTTTTTACAAATCAATTGGCAACATTATACTCATGGACCGGGTTTAGAAATAACAAACAACTACAACATCTAAGAATAACTAAAATCATAAAAGGTAATCTATTACTATATAAACATTATAAACATAGGTATATTTAATATTTATACATTCACCGAACTAATTTACCTTCTACATACCTATTTGGGGTTAGAGAGAACTGGGATGTATGTATTTATATTAAACTTTTGGAAAGAGCAGGCAGGTTATCACTATTAATTTTACCTAAATTAAGTATGATTTAGAATTTAGTGTGTGTATGTACCACTAATTCATTTTGTAAATATCAAGTAAAATTGTTTGTATCAGTTATTATGTTATTTTTCAGATGTATGTATGAAAAACTTCAAGGGAACAGAAGTGGAGTTTGAAACCAATGTTAAGAATTGGTTTAAAAATGGCAGTCAACACCAATCGAGGCAAAAACAATAAAAATTTTATTTTTTTAATTTTTAGTTATTTACAGTATTAAGCCCAAAGTGTATAAAGTTTAAACACATTAATTATTAATTATTTTTTTTTTTTATTATTATTAATTTGTTATAATTATTTAAAACTAAATTAAATAAACATATTGGTTCCTATTAATTATCAAACAAATATATTTAAATTTTTATAACTAGATTAGAAAAAAAAAGACTTGCATTTGATGTCAAGGAGAAACTTCTTACGAACCGTTCAAAGTGGGTTAACTGATCTGTTACCAGCAGTGACTCAACGTTTTGTGGGAGTGGAACCGTTAATACAAGCACATAAACCACACCAAATAAATAGTTCTCTAAACGCTCCGAGTATAAGTGATATTATTCCACCATCGGATCAATTCATTAATCGTGATACTACAAAATGTAGTATTGATGATGGTAATCCTACTTATTTTAATATTAATAATTCTGATAATATTGAAAAAATGTCGATGGATACAAAACTTAGCAAATGGATATTACAATTTCATGTTTCTCACAGTTGTGTGAATGCTCTGTTATTAATATTAATATCAGAAGGACATGATCTACCTAGGACTACACGTACTTTACTAAATAGACCAAAAGCTAATTATCATAGTATCATAAATATACATCCCGGATCTTATATTCATCTTGGTGTAGAATATATGATTACTAAGTTCTTAACAGTACATATAGACTTGCTTGATAATGAAACCGTCATTGAACTAGGAATGAATGTGGATGGATTACCTATTACATCTAGTTCTAAGTCATGTCTTTGGCCCATTCTCATTTCTTTTGTAAATATAAAATGTTTATTAAACACTGTAATCCCAGTAGGACTATACCATGGTAAATACAAAAAACCATCTTCAAGTCATGAGTACTTAAATCCTTTTATAAACGAAATGAAACATATTATATCTAATGGGATACAAATTAAAGACAAAGTATTGAGGTTTAAGATTGTGCAAATTGTATGTGATGCCCCAGCAAAGTCATTCATTTTAAATGTAAAAGGCCATACCGCGTATCATGGGTGCAACTCTTGCACTGTCGAGGGAGATTTCATAAGTAATCGAATGGCTTATTTAGATTTAAATGCTCCTTTAAGAACAGATAACTCATTCCGTGAAAAAAAAGATGAGTTTTACCATAAAGATGCAAGTTCTCTAGAAAAATTGCCGATTGATATGTCATCTGCAGTTGTTTTAGAGTACATGCACAATATTTGTTTAGGTGTCATGAAAAAGTTGATAATATTTTGGATAAAAGGTAAAAAACCAGTACGCCTTGAAAACTCTGAAACCATTTCCGAAGAATTAAATAATGTGAAGACTTTTTTACCAACTGAATTTAATCGTTTGCCAAGATCTTTAGAAGAGTGTGAATACTGGAAAGCTACTGAATTTAGAACTTTTCTCATTTACACAGGGCCAATTGTCTTAAAAGGAAGATTGAAAAACAGTCTGTATGAACATTTTATGATTTTAAGTTGTGTCATCAGATTATTAATTTCTCCTAAAACATCCTATACTTATAATAATGTTGCTAAAATGTTAATTAAACAATTTGTTAGTGAATATTCTACACATTATGGAGAAGAATATGTAGGCTATAACGTACATGGGTTAATTCATGTTGCTGATTTCGTATTGATGCATGGGGGTTTAGATACATTTTCTGCATTCAAATATGAAAACTATTTACAGTTTTTGAAAAAGAGTTAGTTAGTTAAAAACTCTAGTTATCCACTTGAAGACACTTATAACCGTATAATGGAACACGTTAATATTGATATTTCTTCTGTCTCACCCAACTATCCAATTCTCAGAAATGAAATAGACTATGACCATTTAGTTGATAAATCAATTGATGAAACTTATTATAAAGAAATTATCTTAAACAATTATGTAATGAATTTGAAAAATTTAAAAGATAATTTTATTTATATAAAAGACCATGGTATAGTAAAAGTAATAAACATAATTCAATTGTCAAACTCTAAAATTCAAATTGAAATAATTAAATATAATATATCTCCTATGTTCCAAAATCTTATTTCATCAGATATAATAAAAATGTATTATATGCATGATATAATCCCAAAACCTCCTTTAATATCAATTGATATAGAATCAATAAAGTACAAGTGTTTTTCTTTTCCAATTAGTAATAATAAGTCAATAGCTATAGCATTGTTGCATACTACATAATATTATTACCATCATTATTACCTATATTTTAATTAAATGTACCTATATTTTATTGTTGCTTAGTTTTTTAATACCTGTTGTAATAAATAACTTGTAAAATATAATATTTACTATTGAATGTATTATGTTCTATTCTTTATTCAAAATATATATTTCAATACCTACATAATTTATATTGATATATTGTTTTTAAAATATAATAAATTCATTATTTGTTTTAGTTAATGTTTATTTAGACATTATCTATAGTGTGTGTGGCCAATCTTTACTGTCCTTTTATACATTAGTTATTTAGTTAAGGTGGTTAAGTAAATACTTGTATATAGCTATAGATACCTACGGTATAAGTAAAATTTATTGGTTTATGAATACTATGGTATAAGCATGGGAAGTGCCCATCGAGTTGAAGAACCCCCCCCCCCCCCGTCCCTGACCATCCATAATATACATTTTTAGTGTTGTTTCATGTAATAAATATTATCAATTTATGGTCATAGTGGTGTTATAAGCGAGGTACATTCATATTTCATATATAGTATATTAATTATTTCAAACTTAATTTTATGTCTATATTCTACTGAGTGGTACTAATTTATTTTCAATCCCTCCTTCCAATTTAAAAATCCTGCGAACGTTAGTACGCCACTGACTTTTAAGTTGGTAAAGTATATAATATTATTGTCGCAGATTTGAAACAATTTAGATAGTCAAGATTCGTCATCCGCATCTAATTCAGTAGTGTCCCGGTAGGTTAGGCGTGTTGTTAGGTAGGTATGGATAGCGAGATCGATTCCCGGATCGGACAATTAATATTGAACAAGAATTTGTAAAAGATCGCGCGTAACTTTTGAATTTTTTCACAGAATTATTTATAATATTTTATGTATGTAACGTTCTGTAGATGACTTATTGCACTTAATGAGATGTCTATGTGATATCTGTGATTAGCATTTGAATTATAAAAATGCATTCCCTAATACTTAACATAGATATCACATAGTAGTTACATTGTGATGGTACTCCTACATTCTTTTTAAGACATTACACAGATGAACTTCACAAAACTGGGCGTTAAGCGTCTGTGAGTTGTCTCAGAGTGGTTACTGAGAAAAAATTATAAACTTCTCACTTCACAGTGCGACTGTTATGTGATAGATATGTAACTAGATTTTGCACATAGGGTAGTGATGATGTGATGGTTACGTCTGAACGCTGAGCAAATATCAGTGTGTAATGGAGTTAATACATCTAATGTAGAGTGGTTTCTTCTGAAGCCGCATTGTTCTTTGGTAAGTAGTTTGGATGATTCTAAGGTTAGTCGTTTATTTATTATTTTTTCTATAAGTTTACTTAGTGTGTTAATCAGTGAAGTAGGTCCATAGTTTTCAATGTAGAATTTACTTTTGTTGGGTTTTGGAATGGGGACAACATATGCATGACGTTATTGGTTTGGGAAAATCCCTTGGGATCATATGCAATTATATATTTGAAGAATGGTTTTAATTCCTATTAATGGAAGATTTTTTATAAATGAGTACGGAATATTGTCAAGGCCGGGGCTTTTGCTTTTGCAGTTTTGAAGTGCAGCAAGTAGTTCTGAGATATCTATGGGTTTAATGAAGTGTTCATTATTTTGGTTTATTAATGATGTGGGGATATCTGGAGAGGAGTTTCTGAGGGTTATGAAATCAGAATTATAGAATTGGGGAATTTTGTGCTTTATAGATGACGTAAAATTTTGCCAAGATTATGTTTTACTTTTTTTTGTGATAAAGCGCTATAGCTCTGCTTTTTTTAAGCTGAATGTGATCTGTGATGGATTTTGTCTTTTGTATCGGTTAAGATTTTTTTTGTAGTTTTTAATAGCATCTTGGCATTCTTTATTTCACCATGGAACAGATTGTTTGATGTTTTTAGCCCAATTGATAGGTTAGCTGCTTCTATAATAATGTCGGTGAATTTTCTAACTATTGTGTCCATTTCTAGTTGATTGCCGTATGAGTTTTAGTCTAATGGGTTTTGATTTAGTTTGAATTCAATTTTTTCAGAGAATAGGTCCCAGTTAGGATTTTTAAGGTTCCATTTTGTGGAGCATTTGTTTTCATTGAGGTGGTTATGATACTGAATTCCAATGGGCCAGTGGTCACTGTCGCTGTAGGCTGTGAGTACTTGCCAGTCAAATAATGTAGTGGAGTTGATACAAGTAATTGTCAGATCTATTGCAGAGAAGTTTCCATTTGAAACATTGTGTTTAGTAGGTTCATTGTTAAATAGTAGATTGAGTGTTTCTTCTTCTAAAAATTCCTCAACCATATGGCCTCTGTGGTCCGTGTGATTGCATCCCCATGAGGTATTGCGTCTATTGAAGTCACCCAAAAGGACGAATGGTTTAGGGAGCTGCTTAATAATGTTCTTAAGATGTTGCTTAGTGAAAGTTTTGTTATCGGGAATGTATATGTTGCATATACATACAGGTTTTTGTAATTTAACTAAAGTTGCGATGGCTTCGAGATCAGAGATGATTGGGATATTTTCAGAATCGATGGTATCTTTGATGAAAGTAGCTACCCCACCGCTTGCTCTGAGAGCATCGGTTCTGTTTTTAAAATAACCGGTGTAATTTTTTTTATTTGCTGAGTGATTATTTTTAAGGTTGGTCTCTTGGAGACATAGTATTGAAGGTTGGAGATCGTGTATAATGCGGTTGATGCCAACAGAACGTTTATAAAACCCGTTAATATTCCATTGTATAAATAAGGCCATAGAGAATAATGTGGTTTATTATTTTTTTTTAAATTAGTTTTCGGAAGGTGGAATGCTTTAAAAAAGGAGGTTTGATAGTTTCGTTATTTTAATTTTTATGCTGTTAATATGGGTCTATTTTTTTCAATTAAGTTATGAATATTGGTTGCATTTGATCCGACTTGGTTGCATAAATCATGAATATTTATGTTTTTGTTTGAAAAATTTTCTAGGATGTATTTTCTAGGAGAGTCTTTGTTGATAGGGGAATCTTCATTTTGAAGAATAATTTCAGATGCTAACTCAAGTTCTTCGTCTATTCTATCTGTATTGCTACGTGTGGATGAAGAAGATCTAGATCGGATTTTGGATTTTTTTGTTATTTTTTTTTCTTTAGTAACTTTGTTTTTTTCTTGTGAGATATCAGGTGTTTCCATATAAAAAGAAGGATATGGGTGATAGTGGGGTTTAGGGACATGTGGATTCGGGCGCAGGTCTTTTTTTAACGTCTTGGTGGTCTTGTGATTCTGATATGTTTGTATAATTTATGTTTAGTATGGTTGTGTCATTATCTTGATTAGGCTTCTCCTTGTTATTAGGGATTTTCTCAGTAGTTGGATGGTATATGGAGAATATGGTTGAATCTTCTTTTAGGGTGTCCATATTTTCAGGTAGATATGAATTAGTACAAGTCGTCTGACTTTCATTAGATTTCTCATTGCTATCCAGGGGTTTTCCAGTAGTATGATGGGTAATGTTATCTGTGGCTGTTAGTTCATTTGAGGTGCCCGTATTCACGGGTAAAATTGAGCTGGTATATGTCGTTTTATATGATGATGATACATGGCCTGTTCTTTTGCATAGGAAGCAAGTAACAGTTTCGTCGGTAATAAATATACGGTAAGTGGTATTATCTGAGGTAATCGCGATCGATCCGGGGAGTTTAGAAAAATCTTCAGGATTTATGTGGAGTTGTCTTCGGAAACTTGTGATGTGTGCGAATTTATCTAATTGAAAGCCTGCCTTGAGCGCGGTGATCGGAGATGTTATTTTTATGTCGAGGTTCACAAGTGCTTCAATGATAATATTATTAGGAATGGCAGGATAGACATTTGATAATATAATGCGTTTAGATGGGTTAATTAGTTTCCTTATCGGTATTTCAATACTGTCGATATATATGGCCGAATGTTTGTTTATTATGTCATTAGCTATTTGTTGGCTTTTAAGAAATATACAGAACCGGTTATTTGATATACGTGATGCAGATATAATGTTGGTGGAATCAGTAATTTTATTGAGCGCAATAACATAATGGATTTGTTTAATTCCATCTACTGAGTTCATTACTATGGCCTGGTCCATTTTTGGCGTAAGGGAGTTCGCAGTTGTTCCTGCAAAGCTTTTACCTTGGAAGTGGTTTATTGAAGAATTTGAGGTGGGTTGAGAGTTGGCTTGAGTAGTAGTGGTGGAGTTGGATATGTTGGTTTGTGTTAGTTGTTTATTAGAAGTTAGTAACTTATCATTAAGAGATAGCTTGGTAGGGGTTTGCGAATTTAAACGCGATGTGTTAAGTTGAGAATTATTCATTGCAAATAATTACCGTTGATAATCGTATTTAGTTTGTATTAGATACAAAAATTATCAATCTTATTAATAAATGAAAGCATATTACCGATATAGTGTAGAGTTGGGTCACTTCTATCGGAAGATAAAAATGCGAGTGCGTTAAGCCGATAATACACACGTGTTGCGCGGTCGGGAGTCAAACACGAACTGTTGTAGCCTATTATAGTAGCTTAAAAACAAACATTAATCTAATAAAACAAAATTGATTTTTATTTTATTTAAGTTAATATTCACTTACACTTCCAGACAATGCGTCATATTTTGTTTTGTATGATCGTTTTGACCATTGTCCGTCAGCGATCACGGTACTCCGTCATCATCAATACTGTTTGTTTCAAGAGCAAATTTTCTTTCCTCCTCCCCAGCGAGTTTCATCTCTTGTAATGCAGCATTGTGTATCGTATCACCCATTTTGGAGAGAACTAAGCTGTATGTGGTGTTTGACATACAAGGAATATCTATTGATGCTGATAATTCCGATAGCTGTGTATATCCAATACCAGCTGAAACTGTACCACTAACAATAGCTTCATGCCTTCATTTATTGGAATACACGAAGAAGACACCTTTTCTTCCGAATAAATAATTAATTGACCATTACACATGTCACATAAAAACTTGTAACGGTACCCGCTTGGTGTGGATGACCGTTGCGTGATAAAAGACAAGGCTGTGTTGTACGGTAATCAACTTGCTTAATTTTTTATGGTAATATAAATATTATTATAATGATATGGGGGTATGGCAATGTCATTATTATTTGTTGGCCGTGAGAACGGCCGTTTTAGATTATTGCGTGCGGTTTGAGCCGTATCAATTCCTCCCCCCCCCCCGGATTAGTGACCGAGTGGCGAAAGTAACGGGCGCTAATTCGTGACCATACGTGCCCGCCTGATAGATGCTCTGTATAATGCTCTGCGTAGTTTGTTCAGTGATAAATACCACAACGGAGTGTCCTCTCCAGTGTTGCCATCCTATTTGATAAAAATATCGTACAATATCCATAAAATTATCGTATCCAGCGTAAAAATTATCGTATAAAAAATTTTTTTCTCCCTACGCTCGAAATGTAGTGAAATCAGCACAGTGCACACCAACCGTCGCGCTCCCTTGCGGTGAACATTGGCAGCGCGCACCGAGCGTCACTGGTCGTCGACATAGAAAAAGAAACTAATAGAATGATGACTCGTTCGTTATCAGCATGAGCGCATTTCAAAGTCGATACTAGCGCTCAGCTGAAAGTCTCATGAACTAATATTCGATTCTTTTGATAATCGATTTCGATATTATATTGGACATCGATTTCAATATTATATTGACATCGATTTCAATATTATATTGATATCGATTTTAACCTAGGATATTTTTTAAACATTAAAGTAATAAATTATTTAATTACAACTCGGTAGATGGTTTTAACTTTTTTATTAGTAAACCACTAATTAGATGTTTATACAGATGTATACAATATAAATAATTAGATTACAATATAATCATAGAAAAAAGAACTAATATAATATAATAAGATAATAAAATAAACAAAGAATGATAAAACATACTACAAATTATTTTTTTTTTAGTTTTTTAATAAAAGTTTGTCTGGCAAGTTGTTTGATAGAATCATTATAATAATTTCTTCTGTCATTACCACTTAATATTCTATTAACATTTTTGCATACAGTGAATACATAAAGATTAACAATTTTTTGTTTTATAATATTTTTAACATTATGTAATTCACAAGTGAAACAATCAAAATCAATATATAATTCTATTAATAATGTGAGGGTTTTTGACAAAGAAGGCAAGTGAATAATTTCATGAATGACAGTCGCAAACATACTTAAAATATTTGTAATAAGTTTAGAAAAATTAGTTGATGGGTGATGTAGAGCTTTTCTTTGGACATAATTTCTAACATCTATCAACAAATTATTATTATTTCCAATCAACTCCTTTGTACATGTTGAACATTTTTTAATTTTTTTAAATATAGTTTTAGCCAAGTATCCTGCTACATACCCTAATGTCATATCTTGGTCAGTATTTGTGGGTAAACTATGGTTTATATTATAATATGGTATAACAGTTTGAATGTCATTGTCATTTACAGAATTTTCAGGTGTATAAAATAGAAACTTTTTTAAGTTAGTAAGAATACCACAAGAATCATCTTCTTCACAATTGGACCCAAGGGATTTGATGGACGTCAGATTATTTATTAAAAGAGTTTTAAATGAATGAATAAAATGCCAACAAGTAGGATTTATGTTTCTGAAGCCCTGGCTTCTAATTTTTCCAAAGAAATTTTCTAATGGATCCTGGTTTATATTTCTTAAAATTAAATACTTAAAATTTAAGTTTAATAATTTTGACCATAAATATTTTAAAGACCGAAGGGTCACTATCCAATTTTTCACACAAGGTGGAATAATTTTTTTGTTATTTTTATCTATGAAGCCCATTGATTCAAATACTTGAATTTGCTTCATTCCAAAATGCGATGTGTGGAGACCCAATTTTGATTGCACAACGTAACTCTTTTCCATCTTTTGAGTATAATGTTGAACCATTTACAGAATCAAAGACTTTGTCCATAAATAAAATAAATTTAGATGTACTATCTTTTGAAGGATCTAAAAAACAATTATTTAGATATTAAAGATTTGAATTATTATTTATTTCAATAAACGTTCCATTCTTACCATTCGAATAAACTAGTTTCATTGTAGATGCCATTCTGTGGCTGAATACTTGACTTGCAAAAACCACTTTCATTTTTTTTATTCTCTCAGGAATGACATGGTTTTCTGTGATCTTTTGGAAGTGCCCGCAGATCATAAATTTCATTATCTTTATCACGTTTATACAGATCTATGATATGGCGCCATGAAGCTTTCTCAGGTAAATCACTTTTCCATTTGAAAACGACATCTTTTGTCAACAAATTGTTTCGAATGCATTTTAATAAATGTGGGGGATCGAAAATCGGTACAATCTCACGACCTTCAATTATAAAGCCTTCATATTGATTTTCCAAGTTGTTTTGTTGACAATATGATAATGTTTCTTTTTTAAGTAGACTTATTGCCGACACATTTGTTGATCCTTGGTCACACACTGTTGCTACAATTTGTAATCCTGTTGAATTAATAGCTTTTACAATGTCTTTAATACATTGTGATAAGTACTTTGTTTTTGTAATTCCTTTGCAAAAGTAATAGGCTATTGGCTGTTTCCATTTTTTTTTAATTCCTCTCAGCATAAAAACTAATACATGGTCAGCAATTGCAAAATTTCTATGATAGCGTCCGAAGTCTTCAAACCCATAAATTACATCTGCATGTTGATCGTATTGAAAATTTGTATCTAATGCCATTTCATCAAATATTAATGTACATAATTTGTCTTCAAGTTTTAAGTGTTCACATTGATATTTTAAATGCTCTATTATATGACTATTAATTCCAGTGTCAAAAGGGATATTTTTTAACAATTTTGAAATTGTTCCTCTAGAAGGCAGTGAGAATATTGTAGACAAGTACCGGTAAGCCTTTGGACTTTGCTTAAAAATGGTTAATGCTAAAATTTTATCGTCAACAGTAAATCTTTTTCCTTTCGGTTTTTTTTCTTGGTTGCGCATCTGGGAAAGAATAAATTTGTATGTCAATGAATTTACTTTTTCGGCTAAAATTTCAAATCCATTATTTTTCTGAATAAATTGTTCTGCAAGTTTTAAACGCGTTCTAATGTTTGAAGATTGTTTAACTAGTATTCGGTTTTTTCGCTGAAATTCTTTAGCTTCAATAAGTTTCTTTGATGTCGGTGTTAAATGTGATTTTCTTGTAACAGATACCGATGCTAGAATACCAGATTTTGAATTTTTTTTTGCAGGTGACTGAATTTTAAAGTTCATATTATGAATAGAAAGATCTGTGAAAAATAAAAGTTAGCTATAGTTAAATTTATGAATGCTAGTTAATTTATTTTATTGTTACCTGATGATAAGTCTAATAATGAAGGTAAGTCATCATTAGTGATATTGGAACTGATCGGATCATCATTATTGGTAGTTGAAGTTTCCCCTGGTCGATTATGGCAGTTTAAATTTGTAGAGTTGACTAAAATAAGTATACATATTAGTTATGGAAAAATATTCAAAAGGTTTAAAAATTACCCAAATAAACATCCATGACCTGAAAAATATTTTAATCAGCTGGGATTTGAACCCAGAACCCCACACATGTAGCACTTGGGGTTGTCAAAACACATGAAGCCATATCTAACAACACATTTACGAAAATTACAAACACAAATAGTACAATCTACTTCTACATCTACTTCTCAAATGAAAACATATAAACATATTAACATAAAACATTGGGCTATATATCATGTAGTATGCGGCCAACGTTTAAATTGTAGTCTAAATACAATAATATATTTTTATAGGTAATGTACCTAAAATTGTATTTAATCACCTACCTATCTAAAATTTATTTTAAGGGTATTATATAAATTACAAAATATTGTAGGTTCCTACATCTATTTAAAAGTAAAAATATTAGAACAGGTAAGACTGCATACTACATGGTAGCATGTCATTAGTCTTAAGTAGGTACTTGGTAAATTTAAAGTCGGCAAAGACCGAAATTTTAAACGATTTGTTCCTGGACTTCGGCATGATTCATTAAAATGTTTTAAACAAATTAAATATTTTTTTATGACATTGTCTTTGGTCATATTTTTCAAATTGGGATTTCCAGTTCTTTCAACCCATGCTTTAAAATCATCATCAATTTTAGGATATTGTTTTTTTGGTACATTACCAAAACTATCACATCCCAAAACACAACACCTATTGGAAGGCATTTCTAGAAACAAACAGGTGACATATCATTAGTATAATAATAAATGAGTATAATTGTTAGTAAATAGTAAATATTTTTAGTTATGAGTTCTGACTGTAGCCTTCTTGGTTCTTTAGCCAAAACGTTTTTGCTATGCTGTGCGTATGTAAGCGTCCTCTTAAATACAAATTAAAACACGATTGCATACAATTTGTACCTATATTATTCCTTATTAATGATTTAGAACTATATTAAATAGGTATATTAAAGCCAATATTTTAACTTAAATTAAGTATTTATTTCTACCAAAAATATTCTTAGTTATAGCAACTGAAAAAATAATACAATAATACTTATAAACTCACATTAACTATTGAATCCAGTTTCTTTCAGCTTCTTTTAGTTTCTTTCTCTATGGATTGAATCTTCGTAATTCCTTAAAATGTATTTCTTTAGGTTCTTGTTATGATGATTCTTTTTCTATGGATGAAACCTAACCACAAATTTTAGTATTTTACAAACATATTTTCTGTTCCAAACTTATATATTCATTTTATTCCATGAATTGAACTGTGGCGCTGCATGCGGATTTCTTGAATGGAGTGCATTAAATTTTACCACTATTGCTATATAGTTAACACCGGGGGTCGTCGACGACGCTTCTCACCAAAAAGCCCGCGTTCTTTTTCCGGACGTAAGTCGTCGCGAACTGTTGTATTTCCACGTTATCCTTTGTCCGAAATACTTTTTACCGTCAAAAAACCACGTTTTTTTTTGTACTCTCGCCAAATTATTTTTACAACCATATTTATACTCATATCTTAGTAAGTATTTTAACTAATTTGTTATTGTTATTGTTATTTCGTTTTGTTTAATAAACGCATTGGTATACTATACTATGTGATTATATTATTGTGATTGCACATTTGCACTTGAAGTCTTCAACAGTTCAACAGTTAAACTTGAACGTTACAATTTTTAATTTAATATTTATTGTTGATACATTCAAGATTCAACGTTTCATTGAAAATGAGTGATGAAGATAATACACCGAGGTGTAGTACACCAAAAAAAAGAAGGATGATGAGAGGTGGAGATTTGGCCATTTCAGAAAAACCCAAACATCGAACACAAAAATTTCGTTCAGAATGGAAAACTGATTGTGCACTTAGAGATTGGATTGAACAAGATGACCACGAGCTTAAAGCGAGGTGTAAATTCTGCAAAGTGTCTATGGTTGCAGAATTAACTGTAATCAAAAACCACGGGAAAGGAAAAAAACACACGAGCATTTTAAGTAACGCGTCCAAACAAAAATCAATGATGTGCTTAACATCCAAAACCCCGTCAGTTCAAAATAAAATAAATAAGTCTGTGCAACAAGCAGAAATTAAATTGGCTGGTTACATTGCGGAACTTAATATTTCATTCCTAGCTTCGGATCATTTGACGGATTTGTTGAAAGACATATTCCCCGATTCAGGTATTATATTTTTAATCATTTGTTTCATTAAACTTATCTAAGGTTTTGAATTTGAAATATTTGAAATTGAACTTATAAATATAATATAAACTTTTAGATATAATATAGAAATTAATATATCAAGAAAATAATGTCATGATATTTTAAAAGCCTAAACATATTTTTCTAATAATTGGATTTTCTAACATTATATGTATAAGACATGATGTTATGTATAAAAAACGTGCTCTATCCACGTAAAGTTACTCATGTGAAATCACAACATTTTTCAAACTTTTAATTGGTTCAGACATTTTTTACTTCAGTAATTTGCATCAAATAACCAAACCTTTAGTTTTTAAAATAGAATCATAATATGATAAAACGAGAGGTCTAAAATGCCGTTACGTTACAACCATAATATTAGTTTTTCTTCGAACCTAACCACAAATTCAAAGACTGTCAGTCTGTCCACGTCATTCCATTCTAAATTTCTAAGCATAGATTACCTACAAAAAATTGATCCAAATCAGTGTGGCAAAAGTGAACGGGCAATGGTGTTGTCGTATGCTGATGGTTATTATACGGCAACGTATGTCGACTCAAGGCTGAAAGTAAAAACGCATAAGACACATTCTCCGTTATTACGGTTAAGTACTAAACGGCAATTGCAGATTCATAACAAGCAGATATGTTTTTACACTTCCATTATGACTGACGACTAGTGCCTGTTTAGGTATGTAAATGTTACTTTATTGATTTACAATACCACATATTATTTATCAATATTTTTTTTTTTTTTTTTAGTTTTAGAACATCGAATTAGTTTTGCTCGCGGAACGGGGCTAATGTAAAAAAGATTTCGAATTGTGTGAAATTGATTTCAATGTTTAGAAAGAACCGTACATAAACTGGGGTGAGTATATGAAGACGCATTAATATTCGAAAATAATAAGTAAAACACCTTGTCCTTGTGTATGCGTAAATGCGTAGGATATGTTACGACTTCATGTTATTTTAATACATTTCAATATTTCGAAAAAACCGTACATTAACTTTGTAAGTATGCGTATACGAAGACGCGTTATTTTTCAAAAATAATAAGTAAAACACCTTGTGTATGCGTAAACACTAAAGACATTTCACAACTTCACAGCATGTGCCGAATACTACAATAATAAGTGAATCACTTGACTAATAGGTGTACGTGTTTATTTAGTATAGTATAAATTTAGAAGTGTACATGTAAAACGGTTCGCAAGCCGTGAGTGTCGTCCATAGACCATAGATAAAGGAAAGATAGATGCCCAACTCGAAACAAATTTTGGTCTGCTTACGTGGCTCCCTCTGATGACAATTGTTTGTTACTAGGTTTACTGATTCTATGATAAATAAACATCTACTACTACTACATCATCTAGTACTACTAGCGCAACAAGTGACAATTGTTTTAACTCAAAACCAAACGAACAAATTATATCATAGAATATAATATATATTCTATGATTATATCAAGAGGTCTATCTTTCCTTTATCTAGGGTCCTTTATCTATGGTGTCGTCATACAAATGAAATATAAACGCTACGCGTGTGGTGCGAGAGTACGACAGCACGCCTACCCCCACTACTACTCCTGTTGGAAAAGCCCGTGTGCGTCGTCGATTATAGCCAGTGTTGCCAGATGGTACGATCTGGATCGGAAAATACGATAATTTTAACTTCAGTACGATCCCCCACCAAACCTTTCGATAGAATGGAAAATATACGATCTTAACGTTTAATATATTGAAATGAAAAAAATGTATCTATTTATAGAAACTCCAAATATTTTCAAGTATGACGATAAAACAACACACTATTTTAGATTATTAACAGTTAAAACATGATAACAGATAAAGTAAATTTTGTTTTATCATGACTCATGACTTCATGACTAAAAATTATTATAGTGTAAAATGTAAATTATTATAGTGTAAAGATAGCCAAACAAACTTATGTAATAATTGCGTGTAATAAAATGTATTCTAAATCGGATGACGATCCTGATGATCCAGTTTGAGCTAAAACACCTGAAAATACGAAACGTCGGAGAGGAGAGAGCTCAAAAAAGACAGAACATAAAAAACAAAAATTTTGACACGATTGGTTAAAGGATCCAAAGTTTAGTAACTGGTTAAGTGCTGTACATAACAACGAATTTATGGCAAAATGTAAACTTTGTATGTCCGATATGTGTGCTGAGTTGTCTGTACTAAAAAAACATGTGTTGTCAAAAAAACATCTGAGCTGTGTACGTTCAACTGGAACGCGACAACAATCAATCGGTAATTTTATTAATGATCAAAGTAAATTAAAGGAAATTGAACAAACAAGAAGAGCAGAGATACTTCTCTGTGGATTTATAAGTGAACATAATTTGTCGTTTAACCTTATGAACCATTTAACTGCAGTATGCAAACAAGCCTTTCCTGATTCTAAAATAGCAAATAGTATGAACCTCAGTCGTACAAAAGCCACATCAATTGTAGTAAATGTCATAGGAAAAAACTATAACGAAGATTTGGTCGATATACTGAAATCAACCTGTTTCAGTATAATTATTGATGAGAGTACTGATGTCGGTTGCCTCAAAACTTTATGTATTTGTGTGAAATATTTTGAAGAAAGTAACAACAAATTTCAAACAAAGTTTTTCAAACTGATTCAACTTTTTAAGGATGCTGACAGTGCAAATGAAGGTGCTACTGCTCAAAAAATTTTTGATGAAGTAATGAAGGCATTTATTGACACGGGAGTTCCTTTGGACAATATAATAGGTAATTAAAATGTTTTAATTATCATTTTTAAATAATTAGGTCAAATATTTAATTATTTACATTATTCATATTAAAAGTTGTTTTATAGTGTAAACTAACTTATTTTAATTTTTCTATATTTAATACTTCTGATAATTTAAATAAAAAATTAATCATTTTTACATCACAACAAATATTTTATTTTGAGTAGGTACTATTCATTTAAGTAATAAACATTTCAGAATAATCATTAATTACTAATTTTCATATCCTAAATTATTGATAGATAATTTAAATAACTTTTATTTTTATAGTAGGTACAGTATTAACTTTTGAAAAAATAATAATGTATCAAAACTATTGTTTAACATATATATTATATACATATTATAAAATTATAGGTTCTATTGTGGCTGCACCCGCATAGGAGTATATTTTGCTTCATATAATAATTAATAAATCTTAATTTTATTATTTTTATTTCATATTATTATTTTTTTATTTTAAGGATTTGCAGCTGATGGCTGTTTCATCTAGATTCCAAAAGCATATGCCAGGTAAATAAATACAGTAAATATGTCAAATACAATTTCTATTGTAATAAATACCAAATAAAATTTCTTTTTCAGGAGTGTTTATACAAAAATGTATTTGCCATTCCCTTCATTTATGTGCAAGTGCTGCTTGTAAAACGTTGCCCAGAGTATGTGAAGACTTAGCTCATAACATTTTCAATTACTTCAAGTCAAGTAGTAAGTGAATTTGTCAATTTAAAGAATTTCAGGAATTTTGCAACGTTTCACCACACCAAATCTTACGCCCATCACAAACGCGTTGGTTGTCGTTATTTATGGTTGTTACTAGAATAGCAGAGCAATGGAATGCATTAAAGTTATTTTTCACTTCAAACTTGTATGAACATAGGTTAAAATCTACGGAACAAATTTATAAGACTTTACACGATCCTTGAATATTTATATATTTCAATTTTCTACAGTGAGTTCTTCCAAAATTTGTGAATCTTAACAAATTATTTCAAAGTGATCGGCCAGTGTTATGTTTAGTTTATAACAAAATGAAAGAACTGTACTTAGATTTATTATACAGTTATATGAGAAAATGCAATAATACGACTTCCATAGATCCTTCAGATTCCGCTTATTTTTTACCATTAAAAGATATTTATTTAGGATCCCAAGTTATGGCTTTGATGAATAAACCAGATATAATTGCAAATGAAATTATGGTACAGGATATATTAGAGAGGTGCCGAAAATTTCTTATAACTAGTTGTATACAAATTAAAATGAGATTTGACTTTGAAAATCCTATTCTCCATTCATTGGGACAATTAAATCCTAATCAAGTTCTAAGTGACAATCGTTCATCTACATTACTTCCGTTTATTCAACAATTTCCTGTAATAATAAAAAAATATAATAACATTCAAGAAATTGATGATGGTTGGAGAAAGTTAAGTATTATTGATTTAGATCCAGAAGTAATTAATGATCTCAGACAACTTAATGTTGAAAACTTTTGGATAAAACTTAAAATGTTTAAAAAAGACGATGAGTTTCCATTTAAAATCATTTCCAAGTTTATACTTACAGTTTTATCATTGCCTCAATCAAATGTTGCATGTGAACGTTTATTTTCAAAAGTAAATCTTATTAAAACTAAATCACGTAATAGATTACAAACCCTTTCATTGAATGGTCGCCTTAATTCTAGTCAACACATGCAAAAAACTGCTTGTTATAAATTTGAACCAACAAAAAAAATGTACAGTTTAATGACAAGCAACAATTTATACAGCAATAATGATGATAATAGTGATGACGATGAAATTACTTTTGTTAATCTATAATTTAAAAGTTAAAATTAAAAAGTTAAAAGTGAGTTGAACATAATAGTTATATTTATTTTGAGTATTATCATGACATTGTGTTCAACCTAATTTAGTATGCATATATCATTATTAAATTTTTTATTTTGTTTAACCATTTAAGGCTGAAAGTTTCAAGTGATGGTCACAAAATTGTTTTTATTGTTCTGTTATTTAATGAATTAAAAGTGAGCTTGATACAATATTACATATATTTTCAGTGTTTTTATGTATTATAATATTTAGTATTTCTGTTATTAATATTTTAAAATTTGTTTTGTATTAATAAGTATTTTTTGTTATGTACAAATCATTATTTGTATTTCGTTATACCATTTAAGGCTTGAGTTAGTGCACTAAATTTGTGAAATATTAATAAATAAATAATAATTGAAGAGAATTTTTGTGATATGTGTTGTGTATGTTTTTTTGATAAGAAAATGCGATGACCGTGGGTCCGAGCAAATTTTTTTGCTATCTTTTGATCGAAAATACGATAATATTGAAGGTTTCTACGATCTTCAAATTTTAAAATCTGGCAACACTGATTATAGCAAGCCTAATAACAGAATCATTAATGACACGTGCAAGTGGCGTGCAACCGTGTTATTTTAAAATCGAAATTAATAATATAATGTGTTATCGATAAAGTGTTGAGTATAGACATATCCGAGACATATCTACTATCAGTGGTCTCATTAACCCAACTCTTATTATATTATTTTATTATTATGCTTTAATAGTTCAATATTGATGTTTGTCAGTATCGCGGTATATTAATAATTATTTTTGAAAATTTAACAAAAGATTTTACTATATTGAATATAAATATTATTAAATTATTAATTCAACTTAGATACTGCATGCTACTAGTTAGTCAAATTTAAATTATGTAACAGGTGAACTTGCAAAAGATACGTGGACAAAATTAAGGTGTTGTCATCGAGATGCACTTAGAAGACAAAAAAAAAGTTTCAAAAGTGGAGCTGCTGCTGAAACAATTAGGCAATGGAAATTTCAAAAACAAATGTCATTTTTATTGCCATACATGACAAATAGAAAAAGGGAGGCCAATTTGGTAGATAGTGGGGATGAAGACTCAGCTACTCCAATGCAAAATGACATTGAAGACCTAGAGGTCAGTGAAGTGTCAGAAAATAGTTATCAGGAATCATCAGTCGTGGAAAATGAAAATAACGTATCTATTGAATGCAATGATGATAGAGATACAGTTTTCAATAAGACAGTTTTATACAAATTTTCAAAACTAATTTTGAGTATCGTTATTTTTTTATTTTTTTTTAAATTATAATTTCTTTATTTTTATTGCAAAGTTATGCAAAAGTTTTATCAAAATTTAAAATTTAATGTTTAATGTTAAACTTTATGTTGAAAAATATTTTGTTAAAGTTGTTAAGTGTTAAATTGATATGAAAAATTATATAAAAGTGCAAATTTTTATACTATAATAATTTTTTTTTTAAGCAGGTCGCTATTTAATAAAAATTATAACTTACCTTAAAAATACAGAGAGTTTTTCTTCGGAATCAATTGGTTTTTGAGCATTACATCCTACTGAATAAATTTTATCATTGACAATACTTAGGACTTCATTAAATTGGTTTCGATTTAAACGGAAGTAATTGGTAAACTGTTCATCGGAAAATTCCGATGTCAGAATAAATTCACCTTGACTTTTTCTTTTCTTCATGTACGCGCTTTTCCATATAGATTTATTTCGTTTTGATAGTGAATACAAAAGTAAAAGTTCGTTCATTTCTTCGTCTGAATTAGACTCTGAACTTAGGTCTAGTTTGTGATTTATATCGTGTAGTTCATCCATATTTGTATGTTCTATGACCAATTGTATACAAAGATGACAAGAAACTGCCGTTCAATGTGCGGTCAGAGTCGACGCAGTTATCTGCCTGCCTAACCTACCCTGCGTCTCAATGTGCGCCCGGCTTAATTTGTATGCTCACACGTGTATTTTAATAGGTGAGCGAAACGCTAACACGACACCAACGGTGTTAAAATATTAGCGACACCAACGATGGGTTAAATGTATCGGTGTTCGTCAATTGCGCCGGATTTGGGACACTACTGTATAGTATATATCTATTGCGCCGGAGCATTTGACAATGACACAAACTGTCTTGGTTAGTTTTAATTTTTATAATAATTATATTATATTATATAAATTAAATATTAATTTATATTAACTATATTATTTTTATAATTATTTGTACAACAATAAACAAAAATATATACATTACACACAATTTATACAATTTATAATCTAAAATTCGATAACTGTAAAAGTTTTAAGACATTTGATATAAAAGTGACTTATCTGGCACCATCAGCTTTATCATATTCTGAGGCAATTAAAAACATGTCGAACAAATGGTCAAGTATCATATTTCATTTTGCCATGTCTAATAATTTGTCATCCCGGTGCAATACTCAAATTGTCTTGATTTCGGTGTCAATATGACAATATTTACTTTTGTTGTGGTAGCTTTTGCGTTTTACAAATTCAATCATATCTAAATATCCATTTAAATATTTGGATATATTTTCGTTAGCTATGGGATTTTTTGTTTTTTATACTTATGATTTTTAATTTTATTTTCTTTCTCAACGCTATTTATTTTTGTGTATGATTGAAGTTGAATCATTTTTAAAACTTCATAAAAACAAAAATATTTGGATGGGGTGAATAAAAATATTTCCCAAACGCTGAGTGAAACGACTCACAGGCATTTGTTGTCCTGTCGCCTGATATGTTACACGATGACCAAAGATAAGGTGGAAAAGTTGCATTTTCATCAATATATGTATCAACGAGGTAATTACAAAATTTATCAATTCGTTTGTCCATTGGTTTAATGCCCATAAAATCAACTGCGAAGCAAGTTCCGACGTTTTCAGGTTCAAGTAGTGGTAGGCCGAATATCCACTTTAACCATTTTCAAATGTCGCTTGAATGATTTTTATATTCTATATATAATAGTCCAGTCAAATTAGGAAAAAGATCGGAAAAACATCGCCCCCAACTGAATTTTGGTACACACTTAAAATGTACCTTCCCAATTGACATACTAAAAGTCCTGACGCCTAACCCCTGTGCGTATCTCTCCACCCCCCCAAAAAGGGGTGAAATCTACCCTCCCACTATTTTTCTTATAACTCGTTAACCATTGAACTCACGACAAAAAAGTATAGGACCAAAATTAAAGACCGTAAAATTTACTATAAGAATATAATATTGTAATCACTACAATTTTAACGTGGTAGTTTTAAGTAAACTTTTTTTTAAAAAAAACTGAATTTTTTTTTTAACATTTTTTTTTAAATTTTTTTTCAGCCAAAATTTATAGTTTTAAACCAAAATGACCTATAAGAAAAATGATAGCCCTTTGTTTTTACATAATACACTTTTTTTTATTTATTTTTATATTCATTACCATAAGATTTAAGGTGGTTGTTATGTACGATGCGGCGGTGTTATATCTGTACGGTTGATAATACGAACCAAGTTCGAACATAATGTAAAAATTCACCGAAAGCTGAATATTGGCATACACCTACTATATACTTCATTAATGATCATACTTAAAGTTCTGACGCTTACCCTTCGTGCTTACCCTTCTAACCCCCCCCCGCCTTCAAAAGGGTGGTTTTACAATGTTTTTACTTATAAATCACTATCCTTGGAACTGACGACCAAAATATATAGAAATAAAATTAAAGACTATTACATTTACCTTAATAGGTACTATAATATTTTGCATACTATAAAATGTTTACATAATATTTTTAAATGTTGTTATTATATTATATAATACACCTGGTAAAAACGTACGTAGTGATTGTATAGTACTCTTATATATTATAGGTAGGTATATAATATTCTATAGGTAATATAAACCGACAACGATTTTATCGTTGCGTGGAAAACCAATCATTTAATATATACTGGCCACTGATTATCAGACGAAAATATTTATATCCGATTCGAATCGATTATTTCATCGTAAAATGACATCGAGACTACATTTTAATCGTATCGGAACTAGTATGCTATTAGTCCATTGTAAACTATGTATATTATGAGGTACATCCAACTCCGACACCGATTACGGCAACCGATAATACCGGCATCCGGCGTGTGTGCTACGAGCTTTACGGTCACTGTTGTCACTTATCACAGTGTCACGTTCTAATACGATTGCCTTATATAGTACCTCGTGTTAAACGTATGTGCGTATAAAATCGAACGTCTTATTTTTTATTTAAATTTTGTTCATCATATTCTATTGTAAAAATGGTTAATTCTTGTTTTATTTGTGAAAAAGAATTAGTCGAAAATGAAAGTGTTTTGGTAAAGGCTAAAGGTATCGCCGCTCTGATAAATTCTAGTAAACAACGTTTAGACGATAAATGGAAAACGTTAGTAAATGTAGAAAATGTTGAAGTGCATCCTGATTGCCGTAGAAACTATACAAGACCGGATAGTATTAAGAAATATGTCAATCAACAAAAAGAAATGATGATGACGTCACCGGTCAAAGGTAAATTACGTTCCACTTACGTATTTAATTTTAAGAAAAATTGTTTATTTTGCGATAAAAAATGTTCGATAGAGAATGAATTGAAAAAAAGTAAGGAACGTCGCGATATTATCTATAATGTTTGTACACTTCATTTTAAACAATCTGTTGAAGATATGGCGAAAATGAGGAACGATGAATGGGGAAAAACAGTTTTGAAACGTTTAGATAGTGTTATATGTTTAGTTGCTGAAGAAGCAATCTATCATAAATCTTGCGAAAGAAAATTTTGTAAAAATATATCATCACAAGAAAAAAAGAAGAGGGGACGTCCGCAAGATGAAGATGCATTAAAGGCGTTTAGTGATGTATGCGAGTATATCGAGGTTAGAAACGAGTGTCAATTTACATTACAATTTTTATATGAAAAAATGAATGGTACGTGTGATGAGAAAACTTTCAGAAATAAATTGATTGAGAAGTACGGAGAGGACTTAATTATTACAACAACTCATCGAAAAAAAGCAATTGTTAGTTTTAAGGATACTGCATTTAAAATTTTGACCGAAGCGTGGTATACTTCAAAAAAAAAAAATAAGGACGAAGAACGGTTAAGAATAGTAGAAATGGCAGCTTGTATCATAAGAGAAGATATAAGGTCAACAGTTTACGAGCTGAATTCTTATCCTTCACCAAACAAATTTATGGATAATGCTGCAAACGATGTACCAAAAAGTTTAACTTTATTTTTATCTAATGTTTGTGGTACAAAAAAAAAATCCGATCAAAAAAAATGTGAAAATAAATACTTACCTTTAGCACACAGCATCATAAGTTTTTGCCGACCTCGCTCATTTATTTCGCCTATTTTGTTGGGTCTAGGTCTATATTTACATGGAAATTTTGGTACAAAACGTGCAATAGATATTTTTTCTAATTTTGGGTTTTGTTCTTCTTATACTGACGTTTATGTATTTGAGACTTCTTCGTTGCTATATCCACAGCCTGACGTTGATCCAAATAGTTTTTCACAATTTGTATTCGATAATGCCGATTTCAATATTTCAACACTTGATGGTTACAATACATTTCACACAATGGGCGGGATTCAATGTGTTGTACCAACAAATGCAGTACTTTGGAATAAACGTATTGAAAAAGTGAAAAAGGCAGTTACAGCAGAGACAATTAGTAACATTGAGTCCGTTCCAATCATTACATATGAAAAATCGACCAACGCTGACGACAAAATCGAAATTCAGGATTTAAGTAAAATCAGGCCCACGGTTCATAAAACGTCATTTTTGTCAACCGACGAACTGCACTGGATGTGTGCACAGTGGTTTGGTGTTCATAAATTTCCGGGTTGGAATGGATTTATGGAAAAAATCACCGATTTCCAAGACTACAAAAATACTCAAATAATTTTTTTGCCATTTCTTAATTTGCCACCTTCTTCTCCTGACTGTATTAATTCGGTTATAAACTTCGCCGATGAAAAATGTAAAAAAGTACACCAAAAATGTTGTTTTGTAACTTTTGATCAACCCTTGTATACAAAAGCTCGAAAAATCGTTGAATCAACCAACATAATTGAACCAGAAATAGTAGTGCGTCTTGGTGGTTTCCATCTTTTGATGTCATTCATGGGCGCGATTGGTTATATTATGGCGGGAAGTGGGCTGAAAGAGTTATGGAGTACAATTTATGCCGCCAACTCAATTGAAAAAATGATGACTGGTCATGCGTACTCGAGAGCAGTACGTGCACATTTTCTCACTCAACTTTGCTTAGGAAAAATTATTTTAGATGAACTGAATTTACCTGATGCAAAAAAAAATGCTTTAAAAAACTATATATTGAGTAAAAATTTCACAAACCTAACTTTGGAAGAAATTAAAAATGTAGAAATACTGCAGGATTTTATGAGTATAGTTGAGTGTCATATTAAAAATATTGAATCAAGAGGAAAAACAGCTACACTTTGGGTTCAGTATTTTTACCTAGTTCATCTTCTACGTAGTTTTATTTTTGCAGAACGTTCAGGTAATTGGTATGCTCATTTAGAATGTGTTGAAAAAATGATACCTTTTTTTCATTCTTCAGGACATTTCCAATACGCAAAAGCAGCTCATTTATATCTTCAAGATATGTATGGATTAAAAAAAAATATGAGGCCTGGAGAGTTTAAAAAATTTTGCGATGAAGGTTATTTTACAATTAAACGGTCAAGTAAGTTTTGGTGTGGCACATGGTCTGATATGACCATAGAACAAACTTTGATGCGTTCCATGAAAACTTCAGGTGGCTTGACTAGTGGCCGAGGTTTTAAAAGTAGTGTTCTCATTCGCTGGCTTCTAGGCACCCCAATTGCAAGTGCAATTAATGACCAAGTGGAAAAACTTGCCAATACTTTCAATTTTACTTCTGAGCAACACGTCGATCAACGTGATTCCAGAATTAAAACTGATACTGAGCATGCCGAAAAACTTTCAGGCTGGTTAAAAGTGCATAACCCTTTTCCAGAATTAAAAGAGTTAATTTCAATTTCCACAGGGGTTGTAGGTAATGCAAAAGTTAATTGTCACAAAGCGCAATAAGTGGATCAACAAATAATGAAAAATATAATTGGTGAACATTTTAATGAGGTCAAATTGAAACGAAACAACCGAGTCATAACTTTGGAAAGTGCTAAAAGATTAAAAATCCGGATCAGACACGATATTATTTCAATAGATCCGTTGTTACTTTTCCAAAGAATAATGCTAAAAGTGAAAACGGATGATGAGTTAAAAGAATGTTTCAAATATGAATTGTCTCCTATTCCACTGTCCTTATTTGACGAAGCAGGCCATATGAGAAAAACACCAAAATCGATCTTATACAATCTTTTCCCGACTTGTATATGTTCCTACGACATCCAAGACAAATCTATCGTTTACATAATTGATGGAGGTTTCTTGTTGCACCGCGTTGTCTGGGGTTCAAATTTAAAGTACAAGAATATACTTGAAGCTTACATCATTTACGTCAAAAAGCATTACGGTTCTAATTGCGTAGTTGTGTTTGACGGGTACACAAATAGTGATTTTAACATTAAAAGTTCCGAAAGGCAACGGCGACAAAATTTGGTTAAAAGTACTGAGATATTGATCGAAGAGACGATGGACATAACTATTTCACAAGAATCATTTCTATCAAATGACAAAAATAAGTTGAGGCTGATATCAATGTTGACAGGGAAATTATTGAAGTCAGGTATTTACGTATTACAAGCAGAAGACGATGCTGACACACTTATTGTACATACGGCAATACAAAAATCAAATTATAACACAAAAGTTGTGGTCATTGGAGAGGACGTAGATTTGATCATACTTTTATTGACGTTAACTCCAGATGATTCGCAGATTATTTTTAAAAAACCAGGCAAAGGAAGTACGGAAACTAGATCATACTCTATAAAAAATTTACAGATACAATTTAAAGTTGAACTTCCTTATTTTTTGTTTGTACATGCAATTGGTGGGTGTGATACAACGTCAGCTATCTTTCAACAAGGGAAAATTAAACATTTAAAAACAGTTCAAGCACATCCAGAACTACACGATTCATTATTAGTTTTTAACAATGAATCAGCTACACATGAGAAAATTTTGCGTGCGGGAGAAAAGTTCTTGTTAAAATTATTTAAAGCACCAGCAAACACTAGTACATTAAATTGTCACAGGTATGATGTATTCCGAAAAACAGTGGCTTCCAGCAAAAAAGAAGTCAAACTTTCTCGACTCCCTCCAACAGTCGATTCAGCAAGGCAGCATTTGTTTAGGGTTTACTTACAAGTACAACTTTGGCGTGGGAAAATACTTAATCCGTTAGACTGGGGCTGGGAAAAAGTAGATAAAAAAATAATACCGATCTTTACAAAGAAACCACCATCAACAGACTCCCTTCTATCGGTTATAAGTTGTGCTTGCACTAAATCATGCGAGAAAAATTGTGGCTGTAAAAAAGCGGGAATGCGATGTTCCATAATATGTACAAATTGTCAAGGCACATCGTGTTTAAACCAGCAACTAATTTGTGATGATGATGACGACGACGACGACGACGTGGAGTTGTATAAAGATGGACAATGGACCACTAGCATAGACGAAGACAACGAATAACCCGATAAAGAAATGGATATATAGACACACATATGCAAAAAGACCGCTGTGCAAAACTGCACCACTTAATTAATTAGGTATGAATTTACTTTAAATTTATATATATAATAATTGTAAACTATAATACTAAATAGCGTTCAATTTTTTTTTTTGGTTACAGGCAAAACAAAATTCACCCGGAACCAAATAAAATAAAAATGTTGGTACTTAGTGTAAATAATATGGTATTGTAAATTTATTTTAATGTTTTCTGTAAAAATTCTAGAATTAAGTAGTACCTACTAGTATAATAATCTAATAAATAATAATATTGTAAATAAACATATTGTAACTGTAAAGACATTTCATAAAAGTTGTATTTATAACTGAACTTATCTTGTAAACATTTAAGTATGCAAAATATTATAATATTATAGTAAATGTAATAGTTTTTAATCTTAGTGTATATATTTTGGTCGTCAGTTCCAAGGATAATGATTTATAAGTAAAAACATTGTAAAACCACCCTTTTGAAGGCGGGGGGGGATTAGAAGGGTAAGCACGAAGGGTAAGCGTCAGAACTTTAAGTATGATCATTAATGAAGTATATAGTAGGTGTATGCCAATATTCAGCTTTCGGTGAATTTTTACATTATGTTCGAACTTGGTTCGTATTATCAACCGTACAGATATAACACCGCCGCATCGTACATAACAACCACCTTAAATCTTATGGTAATGAATATAAAAAAAAATAAAAAAAAGTGTATTATGTAAAAACAAAGGGCTATCATTTTTCTTATAGGTCATTTTGGTTTAAAACTATAAATTTTGGCTGAAAAAAAATGTAAAAAAAAATGTAAAAAAAAAAATTCAGTTTTTTTTAAAAAAAAGTTTACTTAAAACTACCACGTTAAAATTGTAGTGATTACAATATTATATTCTTATAGTAAATTTTACGGTCTTTAATTTTGGTCCTATACTTTTTTGTCGTGAGTTCAATGGTTAACGAGTTATAAGAAAAATAGTGGGAGGGTAGATTTCACCCCTTTTTGGGGGGGTGGAGAGATACGCACAGGGGTTAGGCGTCAGGACTTTTAGTATGTCAATTGGGAAGGTACATTTTAAGTGTGTACCAAAATTCAGTTGGGGGCATTTGTAAGTTCCTTATTTACTAAATATCCAATAATGCTAATCTGTAAGTTTCGAAATCAATAGAAATAGGATTATATACGTTATAATATATTAGGGAATCGATCGGCGCAATTGATGTATACCTTTTTCCCGGTAAAGCACGATTCCGTACGTTTTACCTTTTTGGGAACACGATTTCGTACGATTTTGATCAAACAATAGATTGTCAAAAAGACCCCAAAAACAACACGATTACGTACGATTGTCTGTGCAATGTTTCCATTTAATATTTATTGTCAATTTGTTTAAAATTTAAAAAAAATATATAAAAATATTGTAAAAAAATAATTATAATTTAATACCTTGGTATTTGTTACAAATAGGTACTTGACGTTCGTGAAGTTGGCCCACCTAAGTACTACAATTTTTTTTTAATTCATACCATTATTTTGCATTATTTTACCATAATTTTTCTTCGACGTCATACGAAATACGTCTCGCACTATACGCAATAGGTTGATCATGTTTCAATACGATTTTCATTTCTAAATTCGGATTTATATCCAGCGTACTTTTCTCTTTAATTGTATTATCATACTCCTTTTGATATAACTCAAAGTCTCAAACAATAGCTCTTTCACATTCACATCTAACTCGGGATTTACGTTCAACATATCTTTCACGTTATCAAATTCATGCTCATAGCTTACACACAAAATTTGAATAAAATTATTGGTTTTATCCAATTCACCTTCGTAACAATCGAAATAGACAACACCATTTTTAAACGACAAATTCACATCTGGTTTGGTGACAAAATCTCTACCTAAAATTGCACTCATGGACCATGGTCATAGTATTTTCGGGGACGACGTAAAAATACATAGAAAATGTATTAACTCACGCTTTACAAACTGATAGGACTGCCAGTGTCGATGATCGCCACAAATGTAATTTCACATTGTGTGTCCGCGTCTACTGGAACATTCCATGAACAGGTCACTTCGTACGGTTCCGGGTGGTCGTGTGAAGTCTTGGTTCGGTTTGACGTAACATTCATTATTCTGGACTCGTTTTCGTTCACCTCTTTACTGCTCGGTACCTCCACTGTCTTCGCCGTTGTGTTACGATTCAATACTGGACACTTCGACCGTTGATGGGTCGTAGACCCACACTGATAACATGCACCCTTTTCTATGCGTGGCTTCAGACAACCAGGCGCAATATGAAATTTCCAACCACAATTAAAACAATATTTTGTCGGTCCATTTACAAAAGTTGTACTCGAATTTGTATTTTGTAGCGTCTCTAGTCGGACGGACGACGTGGCTTTTACCGGTTCTTTCGTGACATTTAACGATCGTATACGTGATGTATCCAAACGTTCAAAGTTGACAATGTCATTTAATAATTCACGTTCGTGAAGTTGGCCCACCTAAGTACTACAATTTTTTTTAAATCCATGCCATTATTTTGCAAGTTATTTGCAAGTATTTGCAAGTCCCATTTTAGAATTTGCAAGTAACTCGAGTGACGGCTGTGAGCTTTCAAAGTTACGAAGTTGGCCCACCCAAGTTGTACCAGAACTTCGAAATTGGTATCAAACGAAAGCTTCTGATTTGTAAGTATTTGCAAGTCCCATTTTAGAATTTGCAAGTAACTCGAGTGACAGCTTTAAGCTTTCAAAGTTAAGAAGATAGCAAACCCAATAGTTGTACCAGAACTTTGAAATCGGTGTCTAAGAATCTGCCTGCGTTCATTTATTAACCGGCACCCCAAAGTAATCAAAATTGAAAAAAAGTAAGTTCAGATTCTCTAAAAATGTAACGTTTGTAAAATGTCTTAAAAAATAAATACCTATTAGGACACCACTTCTATAAATCATAATTGAAATATGATACAACTTCAACAAATTTACACTTACTATGTGTCACTATGTTAAAGTTAGTTTATATGTTTTTACTTGAGAATTATAAAAAGGTGGTAATAAATAATAATAATAAATTAAAGATTGATTGACTTTTTTTGTTTTTTAATATGAGTAACATAAAATTTAAATTAATGCATACATTTCTTTTAGATATATGTTTAAAAATAATTAATGAATTAATAAACAAATATCAAAACTAAAATCACGTATAGTTCGTGGTATAAACTTCCTTTTCATTTTTCGGACAACTGCACCCGACCCCGTTTTAGAACCACTTATTTCCCATTTCAAGGATACATGGATCGGTTGCCCAAATAGACGTAGAATGAAGAATTCCAGTTTTCCTATTTCACTGTGGAACTGTTACACGTCTACTATATCTGGTTTACCTAGAATAAATAATTATGTTGAAGGGTAGCATAGAGACTTCAATAATTTATTGAGTTCATGTCATCTAACAATATGGACATTGATTGAAGCAATTCAAAAATAACGAAGTTTAAACGAAATGAAAATAAATCAATATATTATAGCGGGTTCTATAGAATCGTCCAGAAAACGTAAAAGGGATACAGTTAAAAAATTAGTTGATGACTACAAAAATAGAGACAAACTAGAATACCTAAGAGGTTAGGTTATATTAATCTACCATCAAAATTTCAAATCGATAGCTCTAATAGGTTTGGCTCTCCGTTTCAACTCGGGACAGTCTCGTTTATATAAATAAATTTTACAATGAAAAAATGCAATAAACCTTTAAATATTCATCTATTTCTTTTCAAGATTGAGATATGGAATTAACATTTTAAATGAAAATGTAATTGAGCTCGCAACTGTTAATGAGTAGGAAGGCACTGATTCCAAAATACCTACCTGATAACAAATAAACTACTGATTGGGTAAAAGGTATAAAATATTATACTCGTCTAGTATTGACTATAAAATACCAGATTTGAATTTTTCTACTTCAGATTTTTCTAAATCTTCTAATATGGGACCGGTTGAATTATTCGAACTTTTTTTTGTCGATAAACTTATTTCATATTTAGTAGAGCTAGAGCAATCCAAATTATATGCACTTTTCGAAAATGTTAATGATTTTGATCTCACTAATGATCAATTTAAATACTTTATTGGTATACTGATATTAAGTGGATATAATCATAGATTAAATAATACTGTATATTTAATCTATGATATAATGAACTTCCTAGAAAACGGTTTTATTTTACTCATAAGATGACGTATGGAATTCATTAGTCAAAGATTCGACGCACATCCTTTACCCTCTTGGTTTAACTCATTCCTAATAAATCGTATACAAGTTGTTAAATACGAAAATTGTATATCTAATTCAATAACAGTACAGTATCTAATTCAGTACAGTTCTAGACTCTGCTTGTGACGGTCGTGCTTATCGCGCATCCGTCCGTTAACGTATAGTTTGCGACTCGTGGTTTTAAGATAATATTATATTATGGTTTTATGTGTATTATGTTCATTAACTATTAATAGAAACCAACACTCTATCACCTGTTGTCTCTGTAATTTACTTTTTCATAAAAACTGTGTCTTTAATACTTCGGATTTAAATTCGTGGAAGTGTTCATACTGTTCACAAAATATGTCTCCAACAGTTACAAAAAAACCTGTTAGTATAAGTCTTGAAGAACTTATTAAATCTGTAAAGTCTCTGGAAAGTAAGTTTACCCAGCAAGAATCAAAAATTTCAAATAAACTTGATGAGACCTTAAAATTACTGAACAATGTTATTTCGGAAAATAACACATTAAAGGAAAAGATCTCTGTCCTCGAAAAAAAAATTACGCATTTTGAAAAAACAGACTTTTGTAGCGAAGTATCTGATAGAGATCGCAGAAAGGGTAATATTATTATTTTCAATTCCCCGGAATGCACCTCTGACAGTGCCCCTGACGAATTAATTCTAGTTAACTCAGTTTTTTCTTCCCTAAACTTACCCATAAAAGCTCTAAATGCTATACGACTTGGTAATAATTATAACAAACGTCGTCCGCTTAGGGTGAATCTACCTGATGTTAACTGTGTCAATCAAATCCTTAAAGTAAAGTCTAAACTCCGTAATATTGAAACACTGAAACACCTAAATATCGATATTGATAAAACCAAGCTTCAACAAGAACAATTCAAAGCTGTTTGGAACACGCTATCTGAAAGAAAAAGTCGCGGTGAAACAAACATTCGAATCGGTTACATTCGAGGCCAACCAACAATAATTTCAAAAAACTGAACAATACACGCCCGTCCAATGTCAATGAAGTTTCAACTCCGTTTGTATTTAAATATAATACAATATAAAAATATGCTAGGTAATAGTACCATTATAAATCTATAAAAGAATACGCGTCCCTTGCTAACAAGTATAAAAACAAAGCCACGAATACACGAATAAAATGAAGTTACAAAACAAGAAAAAAAGCTTTTTATTCGACATAAAACAGTACCTACCTATTTAATAATATTTATAGTACACACAGCTATATTATAGCTAAGAAAATAAAATCTAACACTAATAGCATCACAATTGTAGATTATTCGCCGAGTACACGAATACACTGTGGGACCAGCTTTATAATATTATAATATATTATTATATTATTATTCCATAGACTCTTATCTAATAACTAAAAATACATAAATAATTTCTTTTAATATATGGGAGATAATACACATAATATCTGCAAAACCTGTGGAGGAGCTCTAACCATCAAGCATGTCCTTTTATACTGTCGAAGTTATGCAGACACTAGAACCTCACTAAACATACCTGAGCAGCACCTGTATAAAGCACTTGTAGGTACAAGATCAAGAAAACCATAAAAAAAATCGGAAAATTCCCAAGATAATAATAAATAGGGTAGATTATACATACCTACTATATTATCAGATTATCTTATGTTATAAATTATAATATTATAGTATAATATACGATATAACTAATACATTTAAAAGTACAAAAATAATTGTATTTACTGAAATAAAATCACATTGTAAAATACATATAATTATATTGGTGGGTGCCAGAATATTCGATAGGCAATAGGTATTCACTTCAGTAGCTAATAACTAGCTATTGATGTAGATTCATAGGCGGAAATCCATTAGAATTTCTGGGGGGGCTAAACTAAAATAAAAACTATATTAACATATTATATAACATGTATTTCCACATAAAGATGACAAAATGTTGGGGGGGCTATTACAGTATTTGGGGGGACTAAGTCCCCCCAAGCCCCCCCCCCCCTATTTCCGCCTATGTGTAGATTGTAAGACCAATAATATTTTAAAACAATGAGTTGTGAGTAGTAATTTATGATTCAGAATAAAATAAAAATACATACCTGCAGAAGTGCAGACCTGGAGTAAAGTATTAGGTACCTACGTCTTAATAAATCGACATTTGTTGATAAATATGGAAAATGTACCTAGTCGATTTAAACTCGGGCAAAGGAACCACTTTATATAATACTAACAGGAGCGAACTGGGACCCATTTGGCACACTATTAATAAAAAAAAAATCAGCCATACATACACTATTATAACCTATACTTTTTGAACTTTATTTTTGACTTTTTGTCAGGCACTCATCAATTGCCATAATAAACAGGTGAAAAATGTTTTAAATATTAAAATTTATAATTTATTAGAGGTAATTTTAATTCATAACTATTTGTTATTTACCGTATACTGTTAAACCATAAATCATAGATAAAATCTAGAGTATAAATGTAGTAGACAGATGTAACATTTTCACAAGGCTGGGCAAGTTAATAATATTTTTTTAACTAGGTTAAATTAAAATCTAAATAAAGTTAATTCAAAATTTTTCATCAATTTAACTAAGTTAGAAGTTAACTAAAAGTTAATATTAATTTTTTAACTCAAGTTAAGCTAATAAAAAAATAATAATCAAATTAATATAGGTAAAATTGTTTGAATTACAAAATTATGTTAAATCTAAAATTCAGTTGCGTTTTGCACACCGAACAAGCAACACGTATGTTTTGCTTTCGCAGTTCGCGAAATAGTGCTGACTAAGTTATTACAATTTTTTTGTTAATGTTTACAATGCAAACCACGGCCTGTCGGACGGATGGTAAGTTTTTATAAACAAATATATTTTAAGTGGGTCACGCTCAAACTGACCGAATTACACAATGAATCCAAGTATGGACGTCGATTCAAATCCGCCGCATAATATAACAGTTGATGCTAGTATTTGGACACAAATACAAAACGACAATGCGACCTTGAAACATATGGTAACGGAATTGCAATTAAACAATGGGAAATTACAACTTCAGATTTCTGAAATGAAGGCCGGGAGCACCAAAGAAATTTTGAGCTCGCCAAAAAAACCAATCAAAGTGACGAAAGAAGTAGCGAAAACTTCTGTAAAAATCCATAAACCACCTCCAATAACAGTATGTGGTATAAATGATTTTAAACAATTAATGATTAATTTAAAACTCGAAGAAGCTGAAGGACACGAGCAACAAATGAAAACTTTGGCTAATGGTGAAATTAAGATACTAACAGGCGACGAACACCAGTTTCGACGAACTATAAAAGTATTAGAAGAGCAAAAAGTTGAGTATCACAGATACCAACTTAAAACAGAAAAAAAGTTTCGGGTGGTAATTCGTGGATTACACCCTGAAACTGACCCATGTGACATTAAAAGCGAATTATCCGAGCTAGGACATTTTGTACATAATGTTACGAACATTCAAATTAAAAAAAAGGTCGACCTTAACAACAAGCTTAGTGATCGAACTACTGTAAGGCTTCCATTATTCTTCGTGGATTTGGAGCCACAAGCAAACAACAAAGACATTTATGATATTAAAAACTTGTGTTATCATATAATAAAAGTGGAACCTCCAAGGAAAAATAAAGAAGTTCCACAATGCAAAAATTGCCAAATATTTGGTCACACCCAAAACTACTGTTTCAAAACACCAAAGTGTGTAAAATGTAGTGAAGGATATACTTCACTAAATTGCCCTAAGTCTAAGAAATCAAAGGCAAAATGCGCAAACTGTGGTGAAGGACATACTGCAAATTGGAAAGGATGCATCACTTATAAAAATGCATTAGAAAAAGCTCACCCTAAAAAAACTACAGCAGTACAAAGAATACAACAAAAGCCGGCGAAACCAGTCACTCAAGAAGTTTCTTTTGCACAGATGGCTAGTTCTTCCAACGAAAATCAAAAGGGTCTGACTCAAACCCATACACAACAAAAAAAAAATGTACCGTCGCTATCTGACGTTATGGCAGCATTAACTAAATTAAATGAGAGATTGGACAGGCTTGAAAATAGCCAGCCGAAAACCAAAGCGCAAAAGAAAAAGAAATGAGTAGAACACTTCGAATCATAACATGGAACGCTAACGGGCTTGTACAACGAAAACAAGAACTTGAACACCTTATGAATAACGAAAAAATTGACATAGCGTTAATTTCAGAAACCCATTTCACAACGTGAACCACTCTAAAATTACGTGGCTATCGAATATATACAACAGAACATCCAAGCAATCGCGCTCATGGAGGAACTGCAGTAATAATAAAAGAAACAATTAAACATTATGAACTTGATAAATATCCTCAAGAACATTTACAGGCAACTAGTGTCCATATTAATGACGGCCACAACGATCTAACTATATCTGCTATATATTGTCCACCAAGACATAAAGTAGATGACAAAAAGTTTATTGAATTCTTCCAGACACTCGGTAGCAGATTCATTGCTGGAGGAGATTATAATGCCAAACACACCTTTTGGGGATCGAGATTGATTACCACCAAAGGGCGGGAATTGTTCAAATCAGTGAATACAATTAAAGCACAATTCATTTCAACTAGAAAACCAACATATTGGCCGACTGACCCAAATAAATTACCTGATCTTATTGACTTCTACGTAATGAAAGGAATTTCATCAAATTATACGGAAATTGAAGGACTATTAGAACTTACGTCAGATCACATTCCTGTGATTCTCTCACTAAGCTCTGATGTGATAATGAAACAAAAAAAAATTTCTATAACAAACAAAAAAACAAATTGGGACTTATTCAGAAATAAACTCGGAGAAAACATAATACTTTCAACTCGATTAAAAACAATAGCAGATATTAAAATTGCAGTAACAAAAATAACCGACGACATCGTCAGTGCGGCGAAAATACCAACTCCGGTAGCTATCAATGGTAATTACGAGTTAACTTACCCACTAGAAATAAGAAAACTAGTCCAACATAAACGTCGAGCGAGACGAACTTGGCATAGTACACGGAACCCAACGGATAAAACGGAATGGAACCGAGTTAGCAAAATTCTTCATGGCAAAATCAAAGAAATGAAAAATGAAACGTTCAAATCATACTTGAGTGGTCTCACTGCGACGGATAATACTGACTATTCGTTATGGAAAGCCACAAGACTCATGAAGAGGCCCCGTGTTCAAATACCACCACTCCGTAAGGAAGACGGCACCTGGGCACGCAGCGAACAAGAAAAAGCCGAAATATACGCTCGGCATCTTGAACATGTATTTACACCAAACACTATTGACTCTGAGCTCGACATTTTGCAATGCCAAACTCTTAATGCAGCACGTGAAAAAATCAAACATTTCTCGCCGTTAGAAATTGCTAAAGAAATAGACAACAACTTAAACCCAAAAAAATCACCAGGCTATGATGAAATTAGTCCAAAAATACTGAAAGAACTTCCAAAGAAAGCTATCATTCATCTTGCACACATATACAACGCTATTTTGCGCACAGAATACATTCCAGAACAATGGAAACGGGCACAAGTTATCATGTTGCTAAAACCAGGAAAACCACCTGAAAATGTCACATCCTACCGACCCATATCACTCCTTCCAAGTTTATCTAAACTTTTAGAGAAACTTCTGCTTAAACGCCTAAAACTGATTATAGAGGAAAAAAATCTTATACCAGAACATCAGTTTGGATTTCGCAACAAACATTCAACAATCGATCAAGTACATAGAGTTACTAATGTGATTAGTAAAGCTCTTGAAGAAAAAAAGTACTGCTGTGGAGTATTCCTTGATGTAGCCCAGGCTTTTGACAAAGTCTGGCACAAAGGATTCCTCATCAAACTACGTGATCTTCTGCCACATACCTGGCGTGCACTTCTTGAATCATACTTGACCGACCGTCAATTTCGAGTCATATACGAAGAAGCGATAACCGAATGGAAAGATATATCAGCTGGAGTACCACAAGGTAGTGTCTTAGGACCTATCCTGTACCTACTCTATACGGCTGATATACCAAACGACGATAACATAACATTAGCTATGTTTGCCGATGATACGGCAATTTTGTCAACACGTAATAGTCAGCTCACTGCAACTGATAATTTACAGAGGTCAATTGACAATATCTTTGCCTGGACAAGACGTTGGAAAATTAAGATCAATGGTGATAAATCGGTGCACGTTAACTATACGTTACGCAAAACCGAAAACATCCAAATAGTACTGAATAAATCACCAATTCCACAAAAAGATTCAGCAAAATATCTTGGAATGCACCTTGACTTTCGTCTAAACTGGAAACACCACGTCCGTTAGAAAAAAATTCAGATTAAAGAAAAAATGCGAAAACTTTATTGATTAGTAGGACCTCATTCCGAGTTAACCATCGAAAATAAACGTCTACTATATGTTGCAATTATAAAACCGATCTGGATATATGGCATTCAACTGTGGGGTTGTGCCAGTAAGTCTAACATCGATGTAATACAACGCTGTCAAAACATTGCCCTACGGACCATCACTGCAGCCTATCGGTTCGAAAGAAACAACGCAATTCACCGTGATATGATGCTGCCTACAATAGCAGACGAAATCCAAAGGTTTGCTCGCAAACACGAGACGAGGCTAGATCACCATGTCAATCCATTGGCCATCCAACTATTAGATAACTCCAAGGATATCAGACGTCTTAAGCGTCTGAAACCATACGACTTAGTTTAAGATTTTAGATTAAGGCAGGAGGCACTTCACTGGAAGTGACTCCATCAACGTGTAATATATATATAATTTATATCTAGTATGTAAGATATGTATAATTGTCAAAAATATTTATAAAGACCTTCGGGTCGTTTAAATAATATAAAGCCCCAGGGCATTTAATAAAAAAAAAAAAAAAATCTAAAATTGTATACCGTGTATAGGAAATAGGCATGTATTAAAAATTTTCAAAATTGTAATAATTATTGCTCAGAAACGAATAACTGATAAAAATACCAATAAATTGCAAAATGAAAGTTCATTTTTTTTATGGTTAAAAATGTATATTTGAGAATTGATTCTTACAATTACGAGTACATAAATCGTAAAAATCAAACACCTACAATTAATCTATTTGAACCTAAAAACTATGAGAAATAACTAGTGAACACCAATGGATCATTTTTACCTATTAACCAAAATCAATTTCGGATACAACTTTGGGGGCTGTCATCGTTTTAAGATTTTCAGAGCATGTCTTTACAACCCCCTAATTAAGTTTAAGGATAACTCCGGAAGTAGTAGAGCACTAACGTCGAAAAAATGGTACAGAATATCAGAAGCGAATCACTAAAGAATGGCTCATTTGGAATTCCAAAATATTGAGTTAGGGTTGAGCTATTGTACCCCCCCCCCCTAATGATCCCTTGTATTTAATTAAGAACTGCAGCACAAACGATGAAATTTGAGCACAATCCAGCACAAACGTAGCACAAACGAATGGCATAATTTGAATTCGAAAATTCGGATGTGGGGTGCAGTCGTTTCGCTGGCACCCCAAATTTCTATTCCTTATAACTCCCGAAGGGTTGTAGCACAAACGATGAAACTCGAGCACAATCCAGCACAAGCGTAGCACAATCGAAAGCCCTGGGTTTGAACTCAAAATTCGGATGTGGGGGTGCAGTCGTTTCGCTGGCACCCCCAATTTCTATCCCTTATAACTCCCGAAGGGTTGTAGCACAAACGATGAAACTCGAGCACAATCCAGCACAAACGTAGCACCAGCACAAACGTAGCACAATCGAAAGCCCTGGGTTTGAACTCAAAATTCGGAAGTGGGGGTGCCAGGGAAATGCACCTAATTATCTTTTAGCAATCATGTTGATTCTATTCGAAATAAATCATATATGAAGTTGGGATTATTAAAACGTATTTCAACGATAGTTCAGCTTTAAAAATATTATATTATTCCTTAGTACGCTCCCATATTGACTATGCCTTTTTAATTTGGCACTCTGATAGCATTTGACAAAACCAGAGTCTATCTAGTATACAAAATAATTTTTTGGATATTTATCTTTTAAATGTCATTTTGAAAGACGTTGTCATTCTGGGTATATTAATATTGGTATTTTTTTTAATATTGCTCCTTTAAATAGTAGATTTAAAATGTTAAATTTAAAATTTCTTTTTAAACTATTACATAATTTAATTGATTGCCCAGAACTTTTAGCGCGTATTAATTTCAATGTAAATATAAAAAATTCAAGAAAAAAAATTCCTTTTTATTTATCAATTATTAAAACTAACTACATGCCATACTACCCTACTATTATATTAATGTCATGTGGTAACTTTTTTAACAACTTGGATCTGTTCAATATGACTCTTAGCTCGTTAAATTGTTATTTTTAGATTATTACCTACTATTATATTTATTTTAATCGAATTGTTATATAATAAATTGTCTAACTTTTAATTTCTATATATATACATTATACATATTATACTTCTCTTTTTTTCTCTCGTTCTTATTTCATTTGTTTTAATTTTTTAGTATAACACACACCTATGAAACTGTCATTATTTTTATTATTGTAAATTGGAATTTTATTCCGTAAATAAAATATTATTATTATTATTAGTACACTATAGATAATAGACATTCTAATATCTATAATATTAAAATAATAAATACAAAGTTTTCGAACACATTTTATGCACACATATCATTTTCGAACACGTAACCCGACACCGTTATTGAGGACTAAGGTAATTTCGTTTTTTCTTTGAATTAAAAAGTATTGAATTGCATTTTTTGTAATTTTTAACTTCGGAGTTTTACACGATAAACAGAAACAGAACTGTTATAATACAAATAGATAACAAGTACAGTACCTACTAAGAGATTTCGAAAGCCCAAAATGCATTTCAGCTTTGTGATAGTTGTCTGCTATACAGCTCTTATATTGCTGTCAAGATTGAAAAAAAAATGTTTTATGCTTACAAAGTGTATTTATTTAATTATAATAGTTATATACTGACAATATTAATAGTACAAAATAATACTGACAATTTATATAATTTAAAATTACGATAAGAAATATACATGGGTAATATTTTATTTTATTTCGACAATATAGTAGTACCTACATAGAATATGATTTAGGAATATGGTACATTAAACACTTGAAGTAGGTTATAATATTATGTTAGAAGCTACTCTCCTATAATAGTATCAAGTTAGTTTATGTAACTATGATAACTCACTATATGTATGACATAAATTCTTTTAAAAACATGATGATTTTGACAAAAAAACTCCATTAGCTAAATGTTAATAATGCATAAATATTTTAAAACATAAGATAAATAATGTTACTCTTAAATTTCATATGTAAATATTCACAATAAAACAAATGGGAGTTGTACTGTCGGACAAAATATATATTTTAATAATAAGAAAAAATTAATATAAGAATTGTAAAGGCTTGGGTTAAAATATTGCATTATTTTGGCACTTCTTTTTTAGAACCGAAACATTCACACGCGTTAATACATCACACAGGAAACAACTAAAAACTTCCAATATTTTAACTCATAATATAACTGTAGATTTCTGAAATGGCTTGTAAAAAAACATGGTGAAATTGGCATTAATGTTTATTAAAATATACATAATGTTAACATCCTAGACCAGGGGTGGCAAATCCATAGCAAGCAAAAAAAAATTGTGAGCACACAAAAAATTAAAATATTTATATTTTATTTTATTTTTAATAGTAAACAACATCACAATGTTAGTACATTTTAATACATGTTTTATATTAATACATTTTTATTGTAATATATAAATATATATAATATATTTCACAATTTAATAGCACTCACCAAAAACATAATTTTTGACACGTAGCGTCACTAAAATTTGGGTGTCGGGTTACGTGTTCGAAAATGATATGTTCGAATAAAACCTATAGATACCCTATACATTTAATAATTTTAATATGTGTTTTTTTTTAAGAATAAGGTTAAATTATTCGAACTAAAACTTATTCGAACAAAAATTTATCCGAACATATGCTTTTTCGAACACTTTTCATTCGAACATATTTTATTCGAACACATAACCCCTCGTCAAAATTTGCCGCCCCTGTCCTAGACCATGACAATTATTTCATTCAAGTATAAGTAGGTAAAACATTTTGTATGTACCTATATCAACTTAATAATAATATTCCAGGTTATTTTTAATACTTAAAGCTAGTAAGTAACTGTAACCTAACGTAGGTAAATTAAAGTAAATTATGTCAATTTTAATATAATAAATTGATTCCGTAGGTACAAATCACTGCGATTACATTGCTAAAGATTAAAAGGAAACAAAAGAGCAAAACAATATAATTCAAAACAAATTTAATATACAATGAACAAAAATAAATTATGTCAAAAGGTTTATAAGAAACCTTCGATTTACAATTCTTTTTTTCTACTTTGCACATAAATTTAAATCAAATAGGTAGGATAGGTACATATTGTTGATGAATCAAATTCAAAGCAGTTTTAAAATTTAAATAAAACAGAATCAAGTACCTACTTGCATTTGCAAATCATGAATATATAATATTTTTATAAAGGTAAATTAACCAAAGATAAGATTTGACAACTATTGGACGAAGTGCTTTTAAAAGATCTATGGACAAATAACAAGAATTTAAATGGTAATGAAAAACAAATGTTAAATTATTGCATTGGACAATAAAACATAATTCTGAAACAGAATTTACAACTTTAAAACATTATATTTTTATTTTGTTTTATTCTTTTTTATTTTAGATTGTATGAAACGATACCGGGTAGGTATACCGATTGTAGGTACCTATTGTTTTAGTTACATATTACTTATTGATATTAAGGTTCTTAGTATTTTATAGTGGGACTGGGACTTTTCGGCGCTGCCATTTCGGCGCTGCCGTTTCGGCGATAGATATTTTCGGCGCTGCCGTTTCGGCGATAATGACAAAATATATTGGTAGGTAAAATATAAAATATAATAATATTGGTTAGTGTTTTATTATATTATACACTAAAATGATCTTCGGTGGACGGTAGTACCACGTTCGAGAGACTACGAATGACAACAATATTATAGGTACCTACCTAACAATACTAATTGGTTACTATTACTACTAATTTGGGCTTTCATAAGCACATTACGTAAAATACAAGCAGGAACGGATACACAGTATGAGCATTTGGTAACGGGTAATAGTCCACGAAAAAAGTTAAAAAAGTTTAGAGACACAGACAATCGTATTTATAAGCTAGTTGATAGATACGATAAAAATGACATTCCAACTTTTATCAGGGGAATATCAAATAATATATCGTTGAAATAAAATGTTGACTATAATTGTATAAACATTAATTAACATTAATTGACTATATTATTATTATTATATTATTATTTTTTTTACTAATGTACCTACATAATTTTTTATAATTGTATAAACATTTATACTAAAAATAATTTTCATTATAATATGTATTTTGTCATTATCGCCGAAAATATCTATCGCCGAAACGGCAGCGCCGAAATGGCAGCGCCGAAAAGTCCTAGACCCTTTTATAGTTGTCTTTGGTTTGTATGAGAACAATTAAAAATACTTAATACAATTTATAATTTGTTTACTTGACATTGCATTTGGCATTTTATTATCATAAATACCAATCTATGATTTGAAATTGCAATTACTACAAAAACCTAATTTAAGTTGTCAGAGCAAGGCAGGAATCATGTTACAAGGTGGTTCTATCAGCAATCTTAAATTAATGATTTTTTGAACTGCAAACCAGATTGCGAACCAATTAACAATTATAAAAGTACTTTATGCTTTAGTATTGTGATAATTTAGTCTTTGTTTGTATTTTGTAGAGTAGTGTGTAGTGTTATAGAAAGACTCAATTAATTGGTTATCAATATAGATACACAGTATTAATGACGAAGTTTAATGTGTCAATTTTTTACAAGAACATAATTTGTTGACAAAATGAAGACCAATAAAATATATTAAAATGTAAAAATGATGTGGTATGCGTGGACAATTGAAGGGAAACCCTATGTGAAGAGCAAAAAAAGAAACTGACGTTAATATAATATTTTCATTAAAATATTTACGTTTGTCAATTTAAATGAGAAATCTAACAGTCGATTAGACTTAACAGAAATATATTGTAGTTTTGGATACATTAAATTTATATTATTCAAAACGTTAAACTTACTGGTCAGACTAGAATTACTTCGAAGGATTAAAACAATTTGCATAGAGATGTGTATGTCAAAAATGTCGATTAAATAGGTAAACTGGGTACATCATACAAATAGATAAATCTTAGTTTCAGGGTAAACATAAAATATCGTCGCGGTGACTGCAAGTTTCCAGGTAATTCAAATTCCGATATTAAAATTATTTAAATTCTGACACTAATGAACAATGGTAAAAATAATTTAAACAAAAATTATGATAAACAAGTTTAAGAAGCTTGTGTTGGAGACATGATAGTTGTATTTAAAAAAAGTGATTTTGATGGTACAAACGTGTTATGAACAGCGTATGGGTAGAACCCCATTATTACAGCGGAAGTATAAGTTGAATCTACCATACATATCGATGAATAGATAGCATATTCTTGTCTTGAACATTGTGGTTTTTAACAAGAAATAGTGTACCATCATCAGTGTTTTATTAACTCACAAACTAATGCCCACTCTCAGGCAATAAATTATTGTGTAAAATTACCAAGTTCCATTGTAATATTAAACTCAATAAAGCAATATCATTGCTGGACCGACAACCTAAAGAAGAATGGTTGGAAAGTCTCCATCCCAACAAAGAAACCATGTTTAAGCGTAATTCGTGGATATGCAATCAGTATTTTAAGATTAAGAAAATTATTGACAAATTTTAAAGTAGAATTTTTTTACAAATGTTCATGTAGGTCACATGCTTTAAAAAATTTATATACTAAGTATACAAATTACAAGTATACTCCACCAAAACTTTCATGGTAGGTCATATTTAGCGGTTGGTTACGTACTTAAATATTGGACCGGTCCCATTAAGTAACAATTTATAAATAATAGAGGAGTTATATCATAGACTTAGACATCGTAAAAATAATAACAATATTATTTTAAGTTAATATCGTATATTATCTACGTTGTAATTCTTGAGTTAACCTAAGAATATTAATATTAAAGATGTAAAAATTGTATTACACATTATTTTCAAATATCAAACTGAAAACCCTGATGTGTTTTTAATCTCTTCTGTGTAAAATGCTGCTAACAGTTTTATTCAAGTTAACAAAATATTATCTAGATATGATAAAGATAGTTTTATGAACAATTATCTATGTATACTTTGTTCAACTTAACGTACTCGGCGGTGACCAGTCAGGCCCGTAGCTGGACCAAATTCTCAGGGGGGGGGGACAAATTTTAGGGGGTTGGGGGCATTAGAAAAATAACAATAGTTTTGCTATTTTTAATTTATTAATACTACTGTACTTATCTATCTGAAATCGATTAATATCATTGGCATCCATAACTCAAGATAATTAAAAAATGTCTGAGGATTTACAATATCAATTTTTTACTAAAAATATAAAATAAATAATACGAGTACTTTAATTTAAAATAATAAAACTTACATTAAAGCGTGCATAGTTAAATGTTGAATATTTTTTTAGTATTTACTAATGTTTTTTTTTAAAATGAATACAGTTATAATTTGTTATCATTTTGCTTATTGAACTCCATTAATACGTCCATAATACGTCCAAATTCAAGATTTTCAAGTCAGATTAAGCAGGAAAATGTTGATTCACAAACTGCATTCAAATATTTCAACTGCTGCTTTTATTTTAAATGTAGCTTTAATTGCTTTACGTTGTAAACAAAGCTCTAACAAAATGTTCTTATTAGAATAGATAGGTATATTATTTTCTTTCAAATACTATTTTACACAAATTGCTACTTCTTTTGAAGGAATATTAATATTAAGATCCTTAAATATTTTTAAATCGTTTATGTTAGAAACAAATTTAATAAGTTCATAATTTCTTTCAAAACTACTCCATTTTATATTTAGTTATGTCAACAATTTCATAAAAGGTACGTAGGTAATAACGAATTTCTAGTATCGTTTTCGACTGATGATTTACTTAAAATATAATTATTGAAGTTTATAAGAGTACTTTTCTTACGTTATCGAGTTTCAGTTTTGGTTTCGGGTAATACATTTTACTATCTTTTAAAACTTCTTCATTTTTTTATTACTTTTAACTATTAATCAAAGGTTTAAAAGTGGTCAAGCAATTTCCGTTATCACCCCCCTCCCCCCTCGAGATTCCTATTGTGTAATGAAGCTAAGCCCTGGCCATACATGTCTTAAGTTAAACAGTGTATAGATAAGATAAAGTAATAAGAATAATATATTTTTGATCTAGATAAATATAACAACATTTTCTGATAAACAAAATAATAGTACCTAACTAGGTACGTAATTTATTAAATACATAATATAGTAATGTTTTATAGTATAGTTTAGATTAAGTTAGGAATGAATATACATTTACGGGTGTTATGGTTAAAATCTATGTATGGATTTTTTTGAAAGATTATCATTTATTTATAAAATGATCTGTTTTTTCAACTAATTATTTATTTTATAAATATAAAAAACGCTGTTCTCAAAATTGTTTTTATAATTTTTAAATATTTCACGACAATCCAAAATTATATAGATATTTAATTTCTAAATAATATATAATAAATAAATACATATAATATAGAAATAATATATATAATCTTTAAATCGGATAAAATAAAAGTAGGTAGTTATTATCAAGATAATCTAAACACTAGAATTATATATATTACAATTCGTTAGTTTACTTAACTATTCATTAACTGATAAATTTCTCGTCTGGGGTAACACATATTTAATGTTTAGTACCACAAAATAAATGCTATTAGGCAACGGTTTTTCTTTTGTAAAAATAAAATTTAACTAAATACTTCTATTACCAATTCAATTTGAAGAGATATATAATAATTTATAATTTATAAACTATTTTCGATATTTAATTATTATTTATTATAACAAAACATCACCATACATATAACAACGTATGTTACGATGTGATTTTAATTTTAATTTGTTGTAGAACATGATACATTGATAGTTTGATAAATATTTGGATGCGAATTATAAAATGTTAGTCGATGCGATATCAATGATAAAATTACTATCGCAGAAAATAGTTCCTTAAAATCATTAAACTTGGTACAATAAATATTATAATCATTAAAAAAAATCAAAACATTAAAATTATTATTATTATTGTTTTGTTGTGGTTTTTAGTATTAACATTAAGTTATGTAACGCTTAATTAATATTTCACTCTCAACTCTGGATGCAAATTTACTAAAACAATTAGTTCATTTCTCAACAAATGATTTGGGTTATTTTTATTTACTCAAATAATTAATATCGTCTAACTTAAATGATCGATATCATGTGGATGTATGCCATTCATATTCATTTTAAAATCATTTTATTCTTAAGAAGTCTCATCCGCATTTATTGTCTCCATCTTACTAGTAAATAACATGGCAAATTTACGCTCAACAGTTTTCGTTGTATTAGAGTTAATTGATCTATTATCAAACCTAAAAGTAACAACATTATATGTATTTTTTAAATACATTTTTCGATAATTTTTTAACTTCAAAATTGTACACACTTCTAACTCTTTTTAAAACTTAAATATCGAAACGAAAACACCTCCAACTAACCACACACAATGTTGCTACCTTTAGGTTTGATAATGAAAGCAAAGTTAATCATGAACTGCTGAGCGTTAATTTACTACTTTAGAATTTGCACACTTAGAAGATATCAAATGCGAGTAAGAAGTCCTTAAATAAGCAATTTTCTTATCGTGATTTGTAACACAAGTTTGAATTAAATAGTAACAAAAGTGTAAGTTTTTCTTTTAATAATGGTTTTTTTCTCGATCAGAATTAAACTATTTACCAAAAGTGCATCAATAATAAGTGTAGGTATTTTGTTTAAACTACAACACTTGTTTATAATACTAACACATCTATAAAACTGCCGTTGTTCACCGAAGTAACATAAAATCCCACTCTTACTAACTTAATTTATGGACATTGTGGTCTATCTGAAACAATACACAAAATTGTTATATAAATTTATTATTTAAAAGAAAAATTAACACATGTTTATTTATAAATTGTGTCGGTCATAAGTGTTTTTAATTCAAATAAAAACAAGTAAGTATAATATTCTAACCTGAATCAAAAACATCAAGTCAACACATTAAATTTTGAACACGATGTTCCTTCGCCAAAGTTGTTATCTAATAAATATAGAAATAGGTAATTATTATAAACAAAAATAAATACGTAGGTATTATTTATCGTGAGAATTATCAAAATAAAACAACTCTGGAATGAAATAAACTAAATTATAGGTGTGTGCCTAATGTAAATTATTTTATTTTAGAAAAATCTATGATTGAACGTTCTTATTAGCTACCTAATTAGCACATTTGTTATTATTCTTGAACACTTAGTGCAAAATATATACAACCTATATATTTAATATTTTTATAATAATTTCCTTTCACATTGATAATCTTATAATATGAGGTTTTTAATTTACAATGTACATAGTGTTCTACAAACAATAAACTGACTTTTTGGACGTTTACATTTTTAAATTGAAAAAGCATAGCGGTTTTTCCCTGTGCTATTCTTGTCTCTGACATTCATACAAAACCTAGCCACAGATGGTCCTAGAATAGTCGAATAAGTTAAAATTTACTTTAATAATCACTTAATTTTCATTCTATCATAGCGATTCCACGACATTAGTAGCTATTGTCACACCAAAAATGCGATTTAGGTAGGAATTCGAATACTGTCTCGATATCGTTAATGTGGTGGTGTAGGCATATGCAGTGTTAGGGGGCTTATTTTACGGGTTGATACCAAGTTGCTGTCGGGATTAAAACAGGTAAATAAAAAATCCTAGTTGCGGTCGGGATCAAAACATGTAAAAAAAAATCCTAGTTGTGCTAAAAAAATATTATTAATAATTATAAAAAGAATAAAATTAATACATTTTTAATATTATTATACTGGATCATATTTGTATGATACACATTTCACAAATGTCAATTTGTTTTTTCAAATACTGTTGTATTTTATTTTTAATAAGTTTCTGATTTATGCTTTCACTTTTTTCATTAGTTTCCAAATGTTGGGAGTGGCGATCGGTTCTCTGTTTTGAATTTAGAATTGAACGCTTCACTTCCATTATTCGTTCTCCAAACATCATTGTTCAAAGCTGCCCAGAGTGTGGTTGGAAAAGTAGCATCATTGCCATTATAATTATCGACTAAATAGTCACTAAATTCAGTAACTCTTGAATCTATAAGTTGTTCGGTGATTAATTCTAAAAACACATTTCCCACTTCATCTGGAAGGATAAAAGTCAATCCAAAAACGTAAGTCAACCATTTTCCAATTTCCGAGTTTTTATTCTTGTACTCTATAATCAGTATCTGTAAACCTAATCCCATTATTTTTCTCCACCAGGCTTCACTGCGATGAAATCTGCATCCAATCAAAGTGATGTCCGGGAATTCTTTTCTTGCAGCTTGAAGTATTCCTTTTTCAAAATCAGAAATTATATGTTCTAGTTTAAATATTAAATTAATTTCCAAACATTTACTTTTCAGCGTAAACATAACAGTTCTGTATGATAATTCTTTTTTATCTTTTAATAAGCTAAGTGCAACAGGAACATATTTGTTATTTTTGAAACCAATAACTGTAAACATCTGCTGAAAGAATTTTGCACAATAGTCAAAAGTGCCATCCACCGAAATAGTTTCAACACTGCACATGAATTTCAAATTACTTTCGCATGAAAATATTATTACATTGCATGATTTATCGTTGAATATTACTAAATTTTCTCCTTTCGTAGATATCACTTCGTCCATATACAAATAGTCATGTACGTTATCCATACATTTTGGTAACTTCGGAAACCGTTGTAATTTTTGACGATTAATATTTTTCCCTAAAAATGAATACCTAGTTAGAAATTAAAATGGGTAGGTTCTTATATGGTATATTATACACAGTTGTAAACGTGTAAACATTTTTTTTTTTTTGATAAAGGTAGACAAATTTATGAGAAATCTTTTATTACATTTTAAAATCTTAGATATAAAAAGAAACATTTTTACGAATTTGTAACTTTTTAATATTTTTTATCTACTTTTAAAACAATATATTAGGAGCCTTCTATTAAATTTTCAAACTTTTTTACCAAACTAATAAAATTTTATTGATATTTTTAGAAAAAAAAAACTAATAAAACTGGAAACTGTAAATGTCCGTAAAAAGCTTAAAATAAGTCAAAATATTTTGAAAATGTTATGGTGTATAGAAAAGGCATTATTACTAAAAATTAAAATTAAAATTAACATTGCAGTTATTGGTACAACTTTAAAATTTTAAGAATAACAATAAATTATTATTTTACTAATATTATTAGTAATAAATTCCAAAATCGATGAAAAAAAATGTATTTCATTTATTTATTTACCTATGCGAATCATGTCTCTGTCTGTTAATGTATTCAAAATATTGACATCTTTCTCCTCCTCTTGACGAATTATTTTCCTTGGCCTTTCTGAAAATGATAATTCATCAGCCTCCCTTTTTACAGAGTGGTTCATCTTCTGTCTGTTTAATATTTGAACAGTATCGGCTTGATGATTTTTATGGTCATTTTGCGTTCTTGAAAATACGTTTTCTTCCCCGATAGTGTATAGTTTTGCATTTCAATTTTTATTATTGCAACTCCAAGACATTTATCCCGTATTAAGAGGACGGTACTGTCTAAATTTAAAATTATTTAATACAAACAAAATTTTCCCCTTTTCACTATACATTACAGATAGTTGTGACATTTTAACTTGTTGATACGAAAACGTCTTGCAATAGGTTAAACGATATAACGTTGACTTAGGTACGATAATATTGTTGATAAAGTTCGGGTCTGGTATCATAATAATACTGGAAAATAATAAATTACAACATTTTGGCAACATTCTATGTTCAATTGTGTTGCTAAAAACGGATACTGATATACTGAATAGTGAATACTGCTTCACCGTTAGATCATGAAATGACTGACGTGAAAATTGGATAAGAGCTTATCGGATAATTGATAACCGGATACTGACCGCAATTAAGACAGTAATTTTACCTTCAATATTATTAAGACCGAAATTCGTCTATTGCGACCGCAACTCAGACAATACCATTTTAAGTTATTAATTGACTTATTTTGTATAAGAAGATTTTAGCCCCCCCCCCTTTCCTAAAATGTAATCAAACTTTCGCCTATTGTATGCGGTATACAGAATATAATATTTTGTGAGGGTATTCTGTAACATGTACTATATTAGTTGATATGGTATCTCTTACCAATATACATTTATAAAATATTCAAAATAGTTCATTCTGAGTGGAACACCCTGTAATGATACTACTATAAATAATGCGACGAACAACCTATTCAAATACCTATTAATACTCATGATACTTACAATGATATCACGGCAGTTATTACTTCGTGTACATTGAATCTTAGATAGGATTATAGGAGGTATATTTGCTTACATTTTTGAAATACAATAAAATAATTTAAAATAAAGTGTGTTTTATAGCTTATAATATTTATATATCAGTTGTGTGACAGTGGAGTTTTTTTAAAATTGACTTATGTTTCTTAAGAATTTTGGGCCATTTAAAAAAATTAATTCTAATTATTCTAGCTTACTATGACACCGTTTCTACTTTGACTTTAAAATATTTTATTGAGGGTTTTAAATATTATGTTTAAGATTCTTATTACTTTGAGACTTGGATAAAAATAAAATGAGATAATTATTAATTAATTATTTAATTCTATTAAATATCGAATTAGATTTTTGATTTTTGATAACTTGTGAAAATTATTCCTAAGGTGGTCCGTAGCTGAGTTAAACTATAAATATAAAATATGTTATAAATCTCACCATTACTGTCATTAAATTCGTTGCAAGTAGTCTGATGTATTCCCGTCGTTGAATTACAACTACAAACACCATATCCACTTCCACCAGTAGGGACGTCTTCGTTGCTGACTACTGAGTCTTCCGGAGATTTAGATATTTCATTCGTCTCATTTGTTTCACTTATTTCAGATGAATCTAGTTCTCTATTTTTTTTTCGAATTTTAATGGATGACTAAAATACAAATTATGTTTACTATTTTAGAGACTCGAATGTGAGAAAACTGAACCTAAGAATGGCAAGTCAATATTTCATAAAAGTTGCATACCTTGTCTCTGCTTCCTTTCTTCTATAACCGTTCCGAGAACATAGAAAAAAAACATTTTGTTTTTATTTTATTCAACGAAACAATACATTTTCCCACTTCTGGTTTCAGCTGGTTCAGTTTATTTACCTGTAATGAAAATCGTCTATGTGGCAATTTCTTTCCACCTTTTCGTTTAGATATATGAGGGTTTTTCTTACATACAGTTTTATCCCGTAATATTCCCATCTGTACATAGACACGACTGAGTTCCTCCTGAAACAAAATTATAATCAATTAATTTGCTTAAATTTATCGTATGAACTATTTTTAAATAAGATAATTTAATAATGGTTTTACATAATTTATATTGCTATTAAAGTAATTTATTTTACTAATAGTAATATTGTTAACACGTAGGTTGAAATAAGTTTTGCCGAAAGCATTGCATTTGAAAATGCCATTGTGTGTATAAAATATAGTACATTAAAAATTGCAAATAACAACAAAGACCATTTTGCCAAAATCCAATGTACTACTGAACCACTTGGGTTTCAAAAATGTAACAATACAATTATTATTATATATATTTTTTTTTTATTAGCTTTTTGTACATACAATTATAGCTCAACGATTATACAGTAAGGTTTAAATAACACAATATATTTTTAATAAAATTAAATGCTAAAGCCAGACTCCTATTTTAGGCTATGATTAAATTTATGACTATTTATAATCTGGAGTTAGGAATAAAAAAAAAGGTTGGGGTGTTATTAAGGGCTTTAAGGGATTTAAACAAAATAGTGAGAGAAGATGTGCAGAGAAGGACGGTCGAAAAGAACATGGAATGTATATCAAAAAGACTTTCCGTTAAGTGTAAGGTGCAGAATGTAGCGTCATTGAATTAAAGTTTGTAAGCATGAGCAGGTATAAGTGTGTAACCTGAACATAGGCGATTAAATTGTACGATGGTTGTTCTAGATAGATGGAGGTTGTTGAACCAGGTGTTATAAGGAATAGTAGGAACAATATGTTTATATCTGGCGACAAATTCTGCTGGGAGATTTAACCATTGGAAGGACCAGATGTATTTTATGAGGTGGCGTATACATGGAGTGAAATCAGTATGAGGAAGTTGGGTAAGAGAGGGACATATTAAGTTGGACGTACATTGGCTAGACTATCAGCTACTTCATTACCATCAATTCCTATGTGTCTTGAAATCCACAGAAATTGAATGGAGTAATCTAACTGGAGAAGTATGAGGGTTATTTGTTTAATACGAAGAACTTGGGGGGGGGAAATGGGAGTTCAAGAGGTTGGATTTGAGAGCAAGTTGGCAAGACATGGAGTCGGAAGCTATTAGGTAATTATTGTTCGAAGCAAGGTCTGAGATAAGTGTTAGCCCTTCTATGATGGCAACGATGTGGTGAAAGAAGAAAATGAAGGGGGTAAATTTTTTGTGAAAGAGATGTGCATTTCAGGGATATAAAATGAATAATCTGCCGAGAGGGGAGAGACTGATCTATCTGTATTTACCGTAATGCAATTATTAAAATTTGTATTGAGGTATTCTGAAAATATTTTGTTTATCAAAAAGTAAGACATATTTTGTAGTTTATGTAATTTTTTTCTGTTTGGACAGATGGTAAATTTAGTAAGGAATTGTTTGATTGTTTAAAAAGTGGAAGTTGGACGATTTTAGATTTGAGTAGAAATGTTTCCAATTATTCCTCTTTTTGTTTTTGAGGGTTCGAGTTGTAAGGGCGCATGCGCTTATGAGAGAAAATCGGTAATGGAGCCTATGCGTCGGAATCTTTTAAAATGTAAGAATATATTGTTGACTGCTTCCGTGCAAGTGTAGTTTCATCACGTTGGGGAGGAGGGGAATGTTTTTGTACTTGATCTTTTGATGGGTATCGTTGCTTTGGACGAGTTGTTTACAATTTTAGTGAAAGAGGAATATGACATTATTGGGGATATGTTATCTGGTAAGGCGGGAAATGAATTTTGTATTAGGTGAGAAAGGGTGTTCAATCAGTTTTATTGAAATTATAGTGAATCGGTTTGTATTCTATAGAGTCTGAGCGGGAGATGGGGGAATTTGTATTCGTAATAAGACATTTGCTAGATTTTATAATCTATGGATGTGAATATGTGATAACTGCCATGAGGATCGCTTAGTGTTTGCCATGATAGGTTCCAGAGAAGATTCAGGGCTGAATCGGTTAAGTTTGGGTGCCCAATGTGGGTTGGACTGCCGTCGCTTAGTATGCCGAGACCTAGGGAATCGATTATATTATATACAAGGTTACCGTGAAAATGAGTTTGAGACCCATGCTGGGGTGAAAGGCGTTGAAGTCCCCACATATTAGGGAACATGAACCAATGACTAGGTTGAAAATAGTCTCCCAAAGGGGGGAAGGGACGTTTATAATGTTAGGGATGTATTAGAACCCGATTTTTAATAGAGTAAATACATCTGTTACTACAACCTCAACTCCGATGAGGTTTTTTTGTAGCAAGTGAGTCTGTTTCTGGTAATGTGAATGGCTATGGCTACGCCGTTATAACCATATTGGCAATAAGTTCTGAAGGTTTTAAAGTTTGATATATTCAGAAGACGTGAAGGAAGTAGTCAGGTTTTCGAGATAATGGCTATGGAACATTTGTGGACTGTGAGTAGATTCTGTAGAGAAGGAAGGCGAGCTGAGAGGCTTCTAACGTTCCATTGAAGTATATTATAGTTGTGAGATATTTTTTTATTGAAATTGTGGTAAAAGTTGTGTATGTTGATTATAATGCGTTGTTGTGTCTTAAATGCTGTGATAATTTGGTATTTATCGGCTGAGATAGAGTCAGGAATAGTAAGGAGGGAGGTTAAGAAAGGCTCATAAGGAAAAATCATTTACGACTTCTCCTAGTAACTTTGTTTGGCAATTAGTAACTACCGTTGAGAGGAGTGTAAGCTGATTCAGCTGGTAAGGAATTTTTTTTCTTTTAATCACATGGGTGAGATTGGAATGGTATTTTTTTTTATTATTATTGAAAAAATGATGGGTATCATCATTTAGGATAAGGAAGTCAACATTGTGGAGAAGGGTGTCAATTTCCATAATTTCGGGGATAGGAGGCTGGCTATTTATAATATTAGAGTATTTAAAGTTAGGTCTAACTTAGCTCTTAATTTTCTTAAACACTAACGCGTCGTTGTAGGAGATGTTTTCCGTCGCCGTGATTTTTTTGATATAAGTAGAGGCAGATCTGGTTGGTGGCTTGCGCGGTAAGGCACGAGTCTATTGAATGTTTGTATTCGCCACAGTGGCTGCATTTTGTGTCGCTGAGGCAGAATTTTTAAGTATGTCCAAATCTTAGGCATTGCATTGGGCCGAGGAGTGGATGCTTGGAGTTACTTCGAATAACATATTGTAGATACATTAATTACGGATGGTAATTTGGGTGCTATGAACTTCTGTGCGAGTCTGTATAATTTTTACGTCTTTCTGAATAGAAATGCGTTTAAATGCATCTATTGTAACAGAGGAACGGTGACTCTTGAAAAATTCATTTTCAGTGATATTGTTACCTATCTAATTTAATTATTCCGTACGAATATATAAGGGTATATTATAGGAATAATAGGAATATTTACGTGAAAGCCATTCGCGCTTTGAATATCAGAATTTCAACAATTATTACCATTGATAATGGTGTTAAAGATAATTTTGACCTTTTTGGAGCCAGCTGGTTTTATGTCGATGATCACTATAAAATTAGTAGAGAAAAGTTTTGCAACGCTAATGGGATGTCAATTTTTGTTTTCTTGATCGATGCTCTCGGCGAGTCTCATTATCGGGCTGTTGTAAAGGAACAAAGTAGAATATAATTATTGTTGTTGTTAGTAGACATATTAATATCTGTGTTGGGCAATAGAGACGACGAAGTGTTATCTGTAAATATGATAAGCTGAAGATGGTTGAGAGCTCATTCGGTTTGTTATCAACGAGAGAACTGTTTGGATGTAGGTATTTAGAATCGGTTGTTTTTTGTTTATTTGTCGAAAACTAAGTGATACTGGACTATTGGCATTTTTAATTACCTTACCATTTCTATGGATCGTGCTGAAACCTGGTGTTGAGACAGTACTATTTGTAATTGCGGTCTTGATTTTGATAGTGGCCGGAGTTTGGCCGGCGTAGTTATTGCCACCCAAAGACGACGGCATTAAGAATACTAATAGATTTATAGATTTTAAAAACAGGAATTACTATCAGTGAAACGCACAGAGAAACGACTGTACGCTGCGTGAACACGACTGTGTGTAAAATGTATTATCAGACGATTAAATGTGCATGCCATGATAGTTATACAATATTTAAATTAAAAGACTTGAAAATATATATATTTAATTCAAATTGCTATAGTAGTTTTCAATGCGAAAATAAATTTGAATAGTAATTAATTTAGTTATAACTAATTTCATTTAGTTTAATAAATACCCTCATTTATTATCACATTGCCTAAAGAGCATCAATCATTGACCATAATGCCTAGTCAATATTCATATTTTTAGAAATCTTAGTTTTTCTTACATAAAAACAAGCAATTTAATTATTGCATAGTAATTCTTGACAGTCCCTAATTATCATTATTGGGTATGAAATATCAATTATTATAACTTAAAAGGCATAAAAAAAGATATTATTTTCAAAATATAATGATCACCCTTATTTCATCCGAAGTCATCTCCGATATGTTCATTTCTCTGAAGTCCTTATCTGCCATATCAGCTTTTAATGATTCAGAAAGTTCTTGATTTATAGCCGAATTAAGGAGTTCAGCATTAACTTTTTTTTGATACCACATCTAATGACAAAAAATATTCACATTACAAATAATAAAAATATTATATCGTGTAACTGTAATTATTGTCAAGTATAGAAATGTATTACATTTAAACATCAACTCACTCACGATTCTTATCATTAACTTTATTTATATTTGACCAACACAGTAGGTAACCTTAATATGCATTAAACACTGCTATACTCTATTCAGAATAAGAGCGGTACCGGGCGGCCGACTTGTGATAATGGGCTTTGCTTTGTTCCGAAGCTTTACCTTTCGCGCCAGAGTTGGTGAGAGAAGTATCTGACCGCCGCCGACGAAAACCGGTCTATTTATTTGTTTATATTCGTATTGTTTTATTTTTGTCTTCGTGTCAGCTGTGAGTTATATAATATTAATGCCACAGATATGTACAAAAAACTAGATATCCAACTGCTATATCCTACTAATGTGTTAAGTTGAAGCAGGCATTTAATTTGAGATCACAGATATGTACAGTATATAATATATATATATATATAATATAGTGTGATCCATTTAACGTAAGACACTCATTATTTCAAAAAGTATTTACGTTTTTGGAAATATTATTGTTACATGGTATGAAGTCGTTACAAAACCACATTTTTAAAAGTTTTAATTTGACTACAAATTTCCAAACGTTGAAGTGACATTTGCAATAAAGGTGGACTTCGTCCTTAAATCGTGTTGAGTTGGACTTATACAAGCTCGGCTCACTACAATTATTAAAATACTATTAAATGTGTGCACTAATCGCCTCATTTTATTATTATATCTATACGAAATATTTCACATTGAATTGTAGGCGCTAATCGCTGTATTTTTGTGCAATTTATATTGTTCCTATGTTATTTCCTGTATATTGCCGAGCCAGAAGGGCCGTGCATAATTATTATCATTTTAACTGTAAACATGGCGTTTAGTTGTTAACGTTGCTGATTTCATGAAATCAGCGATTTTTCTGCTGATTTCATGTAATTGGTAATTTCATACATTCGGCGTAACATATACACAGCTACACACATATACACCTATACTCTCCTCAAAAGTTTTGCTCGACGAACCGGTGTGTAATTCTTGTTGAGTGTCATATATAAATATATACACAAACACATAGGTCAGTTGGTGTGTCATAAATACACAGGGAGCTACGAAGTATATAGGTAACCAGGGGCGCTGACTACAATTACGCTGTACTGGCCCCTACAGATACAAATAAAATACAAAAACATTAACAATAGCAATAATTACCTAGCTGTTAAAGAAGTAAGAGTGCTCATTTCCAATTAGCATCATCCTATTAATCAGCTGGTTTCTGCACACATTTTCGTTGTGAGCAGCAATGGTGAAGGGAGCCGACGACCTGGTGTGGCGGGTTGGAACTTTAAAACTAATTTGGGAAAGCAGGGAAGGAACATCAATACGCCATTCAATTAAATTACTTAAAAATAGTAAGTTACCCCCTATCAGCTAGAAAGACAATACCGAGGTTATGCATAAATGGTTGGTAGTCGTACGGAGGGTGATTGGTTTTTAAAATAACTAAGGGTACCTAAGTTTAAAAATCGCCTTTGGACACGTTCTATAAGAGAAGAATTAACAGATGTACTGGGGTACCAGAGTACTGAGGAATATTCTAGACGGGATCTAACAAGGGAACAGTAGATAGTCGAGAGACAGTAGAGAGTGAGGCGGACAACTTAAACTCATTAGACAGGCGTAACACAAACCCAAGTGTCTGAAGAGATTTACAACAAATTGCTTCAATGTGGGAGTGAAAGTTCAACTTAGAGCTGAGTAAAACACCTAAATCATTTTTAATTTTTACTGACTCACTGTTTGAGCTATTAATGACATAGGTTAAGTTGATAATAGACCGACACCCAGATAATGACATAGAGTGGCATTTATCAGCATTGAATTGCAATCCAATAGCATTAAGCCAGGTAACCATTGAATTAAGTTAATTTTGCAAGGAATGGCGTTTAATGTATCAACTCGGCAAAGATTTTAAGATCGTCTGCAAACATGAGAAACTTGCAAGAAGGAGTGAGAGAATCACATTTTTTATTCCATTAATTAATAAATAATGAAAAAATCAGAGGGGACAGGTGGCCTCCTTGCGGGACATTCCTAGAAATTACGATAGCATTGGATTTATGCCCAAAAACTTGAACTAGTAAGTAGTATAGTAGCAACTAGTCAACTAGAACTTACTTGAAAATATTTTAATAAACGATTATAAAAAAATTGTCTTTATTTTATACTAAAAACAAGGTTAGGTTTTAATAAATCATAGACAAATTATTTGTTTTGAATAACAAAAACATAGAAAAATTAAGGTAATTGCAAGCAACTTAAACTGCTTTATAAAGAATAGATGTGATAACACTAAAAAAAAATATATGTACCCTAGACTCTAAAGATAAATTAATCTTATATTATATAATATTGAGATTTGCCAATGATGACCTGATTTTATATTTTAATCAAATTGTATCTTATTCTTTTGTTTTTTATGTTACGGTCATTTTTTAATTTTGCCATACATAAACTTATAAGTATGTTACTGTTTTTATAAATATAAAAACGTTATTTTAATTTGTATTCTCGACTACAATATTATATAATAAAAAAATTACCAGATGTATATTAAATTAAAACTCTTAACACATCAGTGATTTTGGTGCTTATATAATTATAGTAATATGCATAATATTATAACGTACCTTCGGTGCAAATATGATGATCAGTGCAAGAGTGTTTGTCAACAGGCTACGCAGAAAGGCGGCTATGAATGTCACATCTTGGTGGAATGGTATGGGATAGACTGTACGGATGGCATTGTGGATAGTACTAAACGTTAATTCTGCAGTAATTGCGTAAAAAAGAAAACGCCGTTCTTCAAACTGCACTCGGGCATTACGTGCCGAATTTCCATAGTATAGGCCCACGGTTAAAATCAATAGTTCACCTGCAAGTCAGAAAATCTTTTTCATAATTAGTTCTCATTTGCAACCTTAGTTCAAAAATCACATTTTTCAGCCAAAATTAATTTGTATGTAAACAGTGTAATTTTGACTTAATACATTTGTTTGGACGTTATTCCAAATCATTCATGTCGTTAAATATGAGATTTGTCTTAACCCAAAGAATAACGATCTCAAAAGTATATGGTATTGGTATTGTTAATCATGATGTCTTAATTGATATCTTTGAAATAATCAGTATAGATGATCAGCTGTATTTTGGTATAAATCATGCATGGGTATAATATAAAATACCAATGGGTAAAACTATTTAATTTTAAAAATATTGTGTTTTTAGCACCGTCTGGAGTAACAAGGTAATGCACCTTTCCTCTTTACTGTTACAGTGTTACCATTTTCTTGGTAAACTGCTTATGTCTCTGTAGTTTTCTATTTCTCACTGGAGATTTTAAACTGTATAAGCAAATAATCTCTATGGCTGACTGTTTAAAATTGCAAAGTGATATTGATCGTACTATTGAATTGTATGTGAGTATGGAGTTATCATTGAACATAAATTAGATCAGATCTGAACACATCATTAATACAAATCTCTAAAATTCTATATTTCATTGACGATGACAACATTTTAAAATCTAAAACACATATTAATCATGCTCATGAGCATGCCTTACAGTTAGGTTTATAATATGATCTTATGGATAGGTGTGAAAGACACAGTTAGAAAATAAACATAAATAAATGTAATTACATCACTTCTTCTATGAAAAAATCTAGTATAAAAACCTAAAAATTAACAAATTATATTTGTTTTATTATCATTATTATACTTATTATTCTGTAATTATTATCTTATATAAATTTAATTATGTCATTGTATTAATTATTTTAAATTATGTATTATTGTATTATGTTAAACTGTTGAATAGGGCCCAGCCCGTTAGCAAAAAAAAAAAAAAAATTAACATATGGTTCGTAAAATAATTACATAAACAAAATAAACAACATTATTACAAGATAAATAAATCAGCATTCACCTGATCCTTACACCCAGGTATTTTACTAAATAATATAAATATATATACAGTGAAACAAGTCGAATAAGCAGCAAAAAAAAATTCGTTATATAGAGGAATTCATTAAATAGAACTATGTATTTTTTTCAACTTTTTTTTAAATTTAATTATGTATGTATGTAAAAAACAACATCAAACATCATATTACAGTTTAATTTAATTTTTAACCTTACATATAATTTAAAAGAAATAATCTGGAAGTTTTGTTTGCTTATTATTTTTGAAAATTGTCCATTTTTCGTAAAAAGTTTCTATATTGAGAAGTTTTAAAAAAATTTCATTCTTGTTGTACATCTAGTATTTCAATATCGGTTTCAATAATTTCATTTGTAAATCCAGCTTTGAAGAAACATTTTTGAAGTTAAACTTCTTTACGCAGGGTAGTGAGGAAAAAAAAGCGAACGGGCGGCCATACGAACGCCGAACGCATACATGTCCGTGTGAGAGCCCGTGAGTGTATAAGTAAGGAGGAAAAAAAAGTGGGGGTGTGTTACCAGTACGCGCGCGGGAAGTGAAACTTCTTTTGAACGGTACACGTGAGTGAGTGAAAAAGAAAGTAAGGCATGGATAGACTGGGGTAATGAGGATAATAAAGAAAGAAAAGAAATAATGTAAATTATATTTTTTATATTTATTTTTATTTTTATTTTTTTATTTTAATGATTGATTATCTTTTAACAGTCGCTATATTATGTATAAAATAAAATAATATTATGTAGTAGATATGTCATATTATGTACATGACGTACTGATATCGGTACCAATCGATACAGCGGAAAGCCCTCTATAAGGACCGAATACAAAAACGGTTCGACGTGCCTAAAATAAAGTGTCCGTGCAGAAACACCCCGTACGGCCGCCCGTTCGCTTTTTTTTCTCACTAGTCACTACCATGCGTAAAGAAGTTTCACTTCAAAAAGCAAAAGGACGGCTGAACGCGTACATGTCCGTGTGAAAGCGCGGGAGTGTATGAGTAATGAGGAAAAAAAGCGAAGGGGCGGCCGTACGAACGGTCGCCCGTACGAACGAAGAGCTACTGATACCACCAAGTGTCTCCGAGATGAATTTGCAAGGCTTGCTAATAATCGTTCATAAAGCCTTCAGGCTCATTCTAAGGATATCTTGGACATGGTACTAAAAAATTCTCCAGTACTTGTGTTTTTTGAAACTTGGGACCAAGGAACGAATGATATTGAAATCCCGAATTTTCGTTGTGTTATAAAATACAAACGACCATTGGTTCGAGCAGCAGGAGTTGCAATTTATCACAATAACAGTGATTTAGTGAATATTGTCACTCCATCGATAGAAATGACTGTTGGACAGTCACAATGCAATAAATCAGGAGCAACGTCAGTCGGTGAATATTGCATTTCTGAATGCTTGTTATCAAATAAAAATGTTATAATAATGGTTGCAATCTACATCTCTCCAAATCAGAAAATAACTGATATCATCAAATTTATTCACAAAGCATTTTTAGTGTATAGCCATGAAGGTGCAGCTCTTTATGGTGGTGACGAAGATACATGTGCAATGGTCATGAGTGGGGATTTCAATGTTAATTTTGCATCTTCTGATTCAGCACCTCTCGTAACTTTATTGCGAGACAAATTCAGTTTGCAATTGAATAATGATCCAACAATATCGACTACCAAATCAGGCACAACAATTGATGCAATTTTTACTCGATATATGGATAATGTTCAGTCGCAAATGTACGTTTCGTATTTCAGTTATCATATGCCAATCATAACTACTATACCTTCGGTGTCTTATCTTTATCGGGTACATTGTTCATGTACAATTTTAGAACTATGACATAAACTATCAATTTAATAGTGACAACATTTACAAAAACTGGTTTTTATTGAATAATTATTTCGTTATATAGAAACATCAGATTCGTTATTTGGAGATAAATTTACGTGTAATTAACAATGAAGGTCATAGTTCTTAAAAATATTTCGTTAAATGGAAGTACGTTATATGGAAGTTTCACTATTAAAAAACCAATAAAAATAAACAGGTGTGTTGGAGCGGTGTACTGGAGGGCGTAACCGTTTTTCGCCAATAATGACCCTAGCCCGTTTTCACCATAGCCGTTTTCCGCCAAAGGTTATACTCTGATTTCCGGCAAAAAATATTAATAAATTATTTAAGATATTTTTTGAGAACCTTGTAATGAATTTTTTAAAAGGCTGAGAATTCAGTTTTATTCATTAACAAAAAATTTTCTTTTTATTTGTATAATAGAAATTACATGTATATAATAGAAGAATAACATAAAAAAGATATAATTACATAAATCAACATTTTAAAATATTTCGCGGATTTATATAATATGAATTCGCGTAAAGTATATTTGTCTCACAAACATGTATAGGTATATCGTATATATTGATTACTCACAGTTAGGCGGAGGTATGATTTTATTTATGTTTAATCAATGACACCCGTATTGGTAGCGGTGATATGCGGTGCGGGTATAGAAACGATGATTACAGCGGTAAACAATGACGCGGCGATAAGATAAATATCTCTCAAGCGGCGCGGGTAACTACGGCGGTAAACGTATGTTTCTATGCGGCGCGGGTAATATACTGTAAACGCGGCGGAGAACACGCTTTGACTCGTACTCAGTCGGCCGACTGCTTCTAGCCGTCCAATAGCCGTCGTATAGAGGCCGATTGGAGACCGAGAGCTGCGGTAGCCAGATGCTTGGCACGGTCAAAGCGTGCAGAGAAGGTAGTTAAATGTCTTGCTCGTTGCTCTAATACGGATGTTAGCGATTGTATGAAACACGGTCACTTGCCATAGTGTAGATGGTACACCTAACAGTTGGCAAGTCCGAACGCCTATCCACGCGCTCTGTTGGCAGTATTCTAGAGGTTGGTCTATAAATTCGAAGCCGGGACGTTGGATAGCGCATCGTGAGTGATACTATCATTTGAACTATTTTATGTTCGTTACAACCTCTTAACTAAATCCATCAAATAGTAATGATTACGGTGTACGGGCCTCACCTTCTATCACAGATATTGATCATAAACTATTATCTATAAAACTATATCTTATCTTACTATACTTATTCACCTATTTAGGTAAATCAAAACATATTTAGAATCATTGTTTAATAATAAAAACGGTTCAAGATTAGATGTAAGAATTTTTTGTCGGATTTCGTACATCTTTTTTAGTACACGATCTACGTCTTTAACGGAAATTGAAGTACACGAGCCTTGTCCAATTTCCCGTAAAATAATTATTTTGGGCATCATACTTACATCTTATATTCATCACTCTTACAGATTGAATTAATAATTTGTCTGTCGATAGCACTATGATCTGATGTATGACTTCCTTCAAATTTCACTAGTTCATATTACATTTTTTGTAAATATTTTAGCAGCACACAGCTTCTTGTAGCACATCCACCAAGTAATAACGTCTTTTGATGTATACGCATGTATGTACACATAAAATGTTTGTATATTAGCATAATATGCCCACGGTAACTGGTTATCACTTCAATATTCTCCGACATTATAGACATTTTTTTTTTTGACACCACGGTTTTAACTGACAGGTGCAGACTAACAGCGATCAATAACCCATCAATTATCCGTGGATAGTGCGATGAAATAGGTAATAATAATAGCGAGTAATCAATACTATTTGATGGATTTAGTTTAGGGGTTCACAAAAAATATCTAAAATAATTTATTAATATTTTTTGGCGGAAACGGAAACCCCCGTACTCGACGCGTAGTTTCAGGGATCACAGTGTTGATATTATGGTGAGGTTAAGACGCTTCCAAATAAAATATTTCTTATCTAATGGGTTAGTTGGTCCGCGTTCGAACAATTGTTGTACGAAAAATTCTCCATCTAGCCAACAGGATTACCACACGACGAGCTCTTAAGAGACGATTATCTACATATTATATAATACCTTTGCTTTACTATATAGACGCACTAAAACATTTTCCATCGTAAAAGCTGCGTCATCAACAATTACGTATGGCAGAGGTTAAACATTTTGTACAATGGGCGTATTTAGTACAGTAATATAATTCATCATTTCCCTAAAGAAGATTTACTTAAACATCCCTATTTTAGCCTTATAATTCCAAATTAATATAAGTTTAAATTATTATTCATAAGAAAACTCAAATTTGTATTGTAATTAAAAGAAAGGAAAACTTTACATAACTAAAGGCCTATGCAGCTGGAGTTTATTTCAGATCAATAATAAAAATAAAAAATAAATACTTAATATAAATGAATAATAATATGTAATATTTCAGATTATTACCAAATTCCGTAACATGATTCCACCACTGAGGTTTGCACGTACTGTACAAAAAGCCATCTTCGGTTTCAACGTGGATTAAGAGAACCCATCCTTCATTAAAGAAGTTAAGACTAACTGCAGTCCAAGCAGTGAGGTAAACAGTCACCACAATAACACCAAACAATAAATATTTCAACAGATCTTTGTCAGTTATTGTCCAACAGTGCGCTTTTCTAGTACGAAATTGCATCAGAATCCTATTGATGTGTAAATATTAGTAAAACATAATAAATAAATTGATACCGTACAATTACCTGTACAGTTTCAGATCGATGGCGCCGTAGAATATCACAAACCCCAATTCCCGGAACCATGGCGCTAAAAGGCATAATGGTAATGTTGGTGTAAAGTATAGTAGGAGAACCTAAAAATCAGAAAACAAAAAATATTAGTGCATTGTTGTAATCAGGGACAATCTTAAAAAACACTACAGTAGGGGGGGGGGGAGTGGGCGTAGTCTTTAAAGGGAAACCGATTGATTTAAGGAGTTGAATATAGGAAATTTTAAAGCAATTTCAATAGTGCATGCATGCGTGGCGTGAATTTGTGTGTGTAGTAAACGATAGCTAGTGTCAGTGGATTTGATGAAACGGGATACTGTCCGCACGCGCAGGCGCAAGACAATAACGCACCATCGCGTGCTTGATGACACGATTTGCAAATTGTTTTTTGTCTAAAAGTATCAATCTTTTGCTAAGTGTACTGTTTCACTAATCGGATACAAATTTCAAAACATATTTGAATTTGTCATGAAGTTGACTTAAAACCGACTTTCTTACATCTTTTAATTAATTTTTTTAGTTCAATATTATTAATATTTTAAAGTCCTTAAAATTCAAAATTTTTATTTAAAATGTTGAAGAGTTTAAATGATCATTTTCGAAAAAGTAGAAAAGTCGTTTTCAAGGAAACTTCGTGACAAATTCAAATATGTTTTTGAAATTTGTATCCAATTACTGAAACAGTTGGTACAGTTGGCAAAAGATATGTCTATTTCAGTCGAAAACACAGCTGGGTCAAATCTCTTAATTGCCAACTAGATTTTGAAATACTATATTTTTAAATGTCAAACAAATTTACTGATTGCTGACTGAAAGTCTAATATTGTTGCCTATTGGTGGTTGGGGAAGAGGTGTTAACCCACAAAATCAACTTGTCGCTGCTTTTATTAAAGTTTTTATAACCTAATAAGATTTAATAAAAGCGTCATCAAGACACAAGAAAACTGTTTTCAAATAAACAGTTGCACTTATTGTAAATATGTAATCCAAGGTAGAAAATCCAAACTGTGGATCTTGAAATACAATTAAATAGTAAAATGTTTTGATGATAAGACTGGATATCATGACTATTCTATGAGTTATAACTTCTACTTAAATTATGAATATTGAATAAAAACTAATAAAAGTTTACCAAGGTCGACTTAGAATGTTTAATTATCATTAATTTTTTTATAGATGGGCTATGGAAGTTCTAAAAACGACAAACGCATATTTTTATACATCAATTCTGAAAGGTATGATAAACAATTTATACCATGATTTTTAATAAAAAAATGTAAAATTTTTATTAACAAAATTAAAATTGTTATAGCTTTAAAAGGGGTAATAAATATTAAAATGTAACTATACATTTGGTGAAGAAATGATCTTATATTGTTTGTTTCGATGATGTTATTGTGTTTTATTGGTTTTTAATAACTATTGTACAAAGGGAAAACAAAATTAAAAATTAATTTGTCTTGTTTTGTTCTGATAATAAAAACTCATATATTTATATCGAATCATTCCTTAATATGGCAAAACAAACGCTGGTGTTGCTTTTTAGTAGAATCCGCTAACACATTACTCAATTTAAGTGAATCGTTTCGTTACCTAGACCTAAAACTATTTATTTAATCCTGTGTCGCTTAGAGGAAGTGTTGGATTTTAGTAGTTAGTTGGTTTGTTTTTCTATTTTTTTTTACACAAACTATGGTTGACTAACCTTAACTATTACAGACTTTACTCTAAATGGATGGAGATAATTAACAAAAAAACCAGCTTACTCCAACCACAAGGGCATGAGAGTAGTTCCATTGGCATGTAGGTACCTAAGAAATTGGATCTCCACCCCCCCCCCCACCCTATGAACCCATATATACACTACAAACAGGCCTCCTGGTTACGAATAGATACAAAGAATATCATAATTGTCCGACTTTAATAACTTATAATACTAGTGCATATGATTGGATATCATTCTTTTGATATCGATTGTTTAAATTGTAATTTACGTGTTTTAATAACTTACTTCAATATCCAATATTATGGAGCCGATTATCATAGTTACCAATAATGTCCACATACTCAATGCAATTGTCTGCAAAGTAAACAAATTATATTAATCATTATTTGATAAGATCTAAAACATACAGATTTAAAAAACCAAATCTCCGAAAATGTGCTAAGATATTATTTTATACTTTCTCCAATTCTTCTGGGTACAAAGTAATTATCTTTTAATTAATTACCTGATAATATATACTACACGCACTGAACAAACATAAATTATATAATCAGGGTCGAACGATGGTGGAGGGGGGGGTAATGCCCCCCCCTACGTTTGCCCCTCGAAATATTAGAAACAAAATATAAATTATCTGACCTGACTGACCTACAAATGTATTACTAATAAGTAATTTTTCAAACCCCCTCCCCCCTCGAAATTACAATTAAAATTACGGATATTATAGTTACAGTCCGGCTCACAAAAAGTGAACGTTGAAGGTCGATGGGCGGTGTCCAAGTATTGTTAGAACCCAGGGTTCGCCGTTTTGTAGTACGTGACGCGGGAGCTTTTGTCGGGAGCATATCGGGTTTGATAATCACTTATTAAAAACGGCCACAGGAATCGCTGATGTCAACGTTCACTTTTCGTGAGCCGGACTATATTGTAGTAATCACTTTACTCTATTCCAAATAAGAATGAACCACTCGCCTGACTAAAACTCGTATTTTACACTCATCCCCACCACAAAACGGCCTCCACTGCGAGTGTTGGTGTCAGCCGCCACGAAACAGCAGCTGTTCCGTACTGATATAATACGTGTTATATTATTTACCACGCAAAATCGCGATAATTGTATGATTCTCTGTATGCACATCTGCAGCACAGACACCGACGATCAACGACGGCCGCCGATAACTGTCAGCCAATCACAGAAAGCATAGCGATAGCCTAGGGGGTCAGACCGTGATCAGTGGCTCAATCTTCGTGCGCGAAAGTGGTTCAATTTTATTTCGAATAGTGTATACTAGTTTTTTAAGTAGACATTCACAAAAATATACAGTTTAAACCTAATACTACAATATAGAGTTAGATCTAATTGTTTTAGCTAAAATTGTATATTTACTTCTGCAGTTCTACTACAATATATAGTTACAACTATTGTTGTAATATAGTTTTCAGATCAGATAAGTGCAGCTTGCTTATCTGTGTTTTATGATGTATTCATAATTTACATTTAGCCTTTAGCTCTAATGCAGTAGTACAGTGAAACCTCTACATATTGGAGAGCCATGAGGAATTAAGAAATATCCTATATAGGGAGTTGTTCACCATTGGAAAAACCTCTACATAGTAGACATTTTCGATTAATTCTTCTTCTTATCGTGTCCAGGCTACGATATAGATGCTTTGTTTTATTTGTTATACTCCTTTTTTGCTCCATTAATTAGCTACTTGTATAGCCTCGTCCTTTGCATTCGCCAAATCTTCAGGTAAGCACGACACTGGGTTCAGAGGGCACTCTAGTATATATTGTTGAGTTGTTCTGCTTGTTCACTTCCACAGTCGCAGTTTACGGTTTCCGTATTGTATCCCCACTTACGCAGATTTTTCTTTGTTCGGACAATACATTTTGTTGCTTTTTGCTATTAATTACAAAATATTCACTATAGAGATACGAGAGGTACTATCAGAAAAAAATGATAAAGTAAGTACAAAAAAAAAAAATGGTTGATTACAAACACATTAAAATTGTTATTATTTATTATGATTTATAAAAAATGTATTATTATCATACTGTACTATAATACATATATTTATTATGTATTAAAAAATGAGTACGTATATTTATGTACAACTAAAACTATGTATAACTGTTTTTTATCTTTTTTTGAGTACATTTTTCCTGTTCATCACAGTTTATTTGAAAATTGGCTACTATTGATAACCCTATCACATGACCTTTATTTTTACAATATTCATTGTTTTCCAAATTTCTCTAAAAGTTTGATAAACTCGTATTCTTCATCGGGTTGTTCAGTTTCTTTTTTACTGAAATTGTCTTCATTACTATTTACCATATCTGATATTATTAATGAATGTATATTGTCTTCTGTAAGAAGATTGTCATCTATAGAAATATAGGCCTGAATTTGATCGATACTTGGTACAATCGATCAATAGTTATTGATAAGTTATTGCAAATTACATCCACAATCATAACATGCCTTAAAATGTGGCTGGATGATGAGGGAATGCAAGGCTGAAACCAAACAAGATCAATATTTTTTGCAATGTCTACACATGCATTCATGACTGTTTTCCAGGAAGCGCCTGCATTCTTTGCTATTAGTTGACTGTAAGAATAAAAATATTCTATCATGTGATATATCAGTAGATTTATAAGGTTTTGATGGATACAGTTCTAGAGATCAATACTGGTAAAACTGGATTCCCATCTTCATCCCTTTGGACCATGAATCATTTTTATAAAAATCGTTAATTTAAAATGAGCCATTGAACCCCAGATCATTGATCGTTACTCCTTTGACGATCTTTGAAAAGATCCTTTCCATTCAGAAAAAAAACATATGTATGTAGTATAAACCTATATAGATGCGAGACCAGGACAATATCAGTGGAATAGCAAAAAATATTGGAAGTATTTGAAATATGGGGTTATAGGAGGATATTGAAAATAAGCTGGATAGACAGAATAACTAATAAGGAGGTTCTTGAAAAAATGTAGTAAGGATGTAGTAAGGAAAGCTACTATGGAAGAGTATAGTAAAAAGGTGGAATGAATGGATAGAACATATAACTCGGCATGAAGGATTAAAGGAAGAGTCGAAGGAAAGAATCATAGAGGAAGGCCAAGACTAAACAACAGCTAATAAGGGATCATGGATGTGATTCATATGTGCAAATGAAAAAGAAAGCGGATAATAGAGAATAGTGGAAATTGGCTGCAAACCAATCTTTGGATTGAAACCACTGAGAAAGAACAACACATTTTGAAACTTTTCAAAATTTTATTTTATTTTTTGATTTTAAGATATAGGTACATACTGCCGCCTTCTTATTGTAATATACTATATAATTAAAATGTCCGTTAACATTTCATCTTTATGAAAGCCACATTTTTCAAAGTATCAGTACATTTTTTACAATTGCTATTACTTAATACTTTTCTTGTACCTAATACAGGTTGATACACTAAGCGTAAAACACTCATTATCTCAAAAAGTATTCACTTTTTAAAATTAATACAAATAATACGTAGCGACAGCAGTAACAACGATTTCACTATTTTTTTTTCTAATTAACGTTTACGTTATAACATATTTTTACCAGTATTTTTGAGGTTTTTTATTGTTATTCAACATGGACAATGAAGTAACACCCTCAAAAAGAAATCGGAGTGGAAAGGTAACCAACGCGGCAACGGAATGCACTAGCTGTGCTTTTGTGAATCGCTGTATACACGTTTCCGAGTAGTGGGAATGCAACCACGGCGGGAGAAAAATCGGCTAGCAATGTTCGCGATGTCAGTATCGATGCGCGTTTTACAGTCGGACTCTAATGGGCCGGAGTATAAGTAGGTATAACACATTTACACACAAATACCTATCAAAACCTCCCAACTTTGAAGAGCTCTAACTCGCAACGAATTAACGAAAAATGAAAATTTGAACGTGATAGTTCATAAGAAAAAAAGCCTTACTAAATTATGACATTTTAAATATGGGTTGCCATTTGAAAATCAAAAGTTGATGGTGGTTTATCTAATAAATATAAGGGTGAAAAATATTAAACAATTATATAATTCTAGAACAGGGTAGATCCAAAATTTTTAAAAAAGTGAATATTTTATGTGATAATGAGTGTTTTACGCTTAATGAGTCACCCTGTATATCTGTTGACGAATTATGTACATATAATGAGTAGTTAAAAAATTATAGTTTCATATTATAAAAGGTAGTGTGGGTTTAATATATAATTTTAAATACAAGAATTCACCAGCTAAGAAGTTAACAACACATTCCATTACTGAAGAACCTGTATGACTATAACTATGGTTTTTTTTTTTAAGACAGTGATGTAAATTAATATTTTGTGATTTACTTTTCTTTTTACAAATTATGATGGTTGGAAATTAAAACAATCAATACATTATTGATTAGGTATTGGTTGTGTGTATTAAAATTTAATACAGATGATAAAATTGATATACAATTGATTAACTATACCTTGCATTTTCTTTTGTTGATTACTACCACAGTCAGTATCAAGTTAAAAACGATGATTATCATTTGAACAGTCAGTAAACTTGTCCGAATCATGGCTTCCGACTTTTGAATCTTCATTTTATTTAAATGAACAGAAACTGAAAAATAAAAATAGGTTAAAAAACTATAATAGGTTTTATAAATAAAAATTGTATTACAATCTAAAATGTACCTAATTAAACATAGATTTTCTTAAATAAAAATCATGCTTCCCTGACCTTGGGTGATAATAATTGTTTGTGTCTACATACTATTCGAGTAATTATTACCTACCTAATTGTTTTTATTTATATGGTATTTTTTATTTATGACTACTCTTTCTTTACTCACTCCTCGCTCAATTATAATCTCGGTTTTTTTGTAGGTTGAATAATTTGTTGATTGTTTTACTTTAGTACTTACCTACTGAGACCATTCACCAATTACGTATTAGTATACACTTATAAAATATGTATTAAGAGTCATGAATAAATGGGTACATTAAATATTTTTTTAATTACCTTTGAATTTTGTGCAAAATATCAAAAACATAATAGAAATTCAAACCTAAATAATATTCTATACTATGTCTCAAATAATAAGAGTAACTTATGGCCGCGGGCTTCTGCGCACAGCACCGGCAATGGCTAACACGAGTAGAGTGCTGCGCTTTCAGGTGCTTTAATTTATCATTCTTATGTCCATGTCGTCAAACAAACTGGCGCGGATGGTTGGTGGCTCCTCCCACCGCGAGGCGTTCAACACCTGGTACCACGAGTTCATTTGGGGCGCTATTTAAAAACTTATTTTTCCGCTTTTTGAGTGTGAACGTTACCTAACACAAACTTTTTGATTCCTTATCGATGGCCAGAGGTGTGGTCACCAACCGCCAGTTCATTTGATGCGGACATTAGTTTTAATTTTACTAAGATTAAGTAATTAACATGGTCAAGCAATTTCTCGGCAATGGCTGATCGTTGGAAACGAAAGCTGACGAAAAAAGTCTACGAAAACTGATTTAATCGATGGGTGTGGCGTGATCGAAAATCAGTTGCTACCAGAGGTTACTGTTATCTGAGACAGAGGCTAGCTTTTAATTGTTTAGAATCATAATAATACAAATGTGGTTATCTGGTATAATTCATTAGTATGTTATACATTAAAAAATGTGTGTTTTTTTAGCACTGAATATGATTTAGATGAAACGTACCATTAAGTTATTAGTATACATTTTATGCCGTTGTATATAATGCATTCAATTAATCATTCAAAGTTAGCTATAACTAAATCATATTATGAGCGAAATGTTGAGACGAATAAATAACAATGCAAGTGAGCGTCGTTGAACGCGGAAGGAACGAGCAGAAGTCTGGACGGTTGTGACCACTGATCAGATCTGAAAATCTAATAGAATATCTACAACTTGAGAAAAGTTATAATAACACCCATTTTTAGTGCCGAGACATTTAAGTAATTCAATTTCTGGATATGTTTAATAGGTTAAAAATAGCATTTATAGTAAAATAACTATATAACAACATATTATTATGAACTACTTCATAATAATTTTAACTATCTATAATGTACAATTTCACAGAAGCTTGCGTTACTTAAACAATTCTATTTAGTTACAAATTATCATGATATAATATGAATGTACAATTTTGTATTTTCTTGCTTATATCGAAGAGAAGTAGCTAATAAGTGTTTCAAAATCAATTTTCCTTGTATTTCCTTTTTTTTGTTTCAATTAATAACAATGATAAGTATGTGAGTAATTTTTTCAATCGTGGATCGTAGATACGTTTTAATTAACTTAAGATTACTGAATCCAAACGTAGGTTCACAAGATGTGGTAATACAAGTTAATGTTGAACACAAATACTTACAAATATTTGGGAACATTAGATCAAATAACATAGGTATTTAATATATCTTTTAAAATTAACAATTTCCACGTCTGTTGATTCTGGAGATTTTAAATCGCTGTCATACTTTACGGTTAAATTAGCAGTTGATTTAATTAAATCAGATGAATATTTTTCATCGAGATCAAATTCAGATAAAATACCAAAATTAGTATAAATAAATTTAATTATAAAGTTGACGGGTCCTCAAATGAATCATTATAACTGTCAATAGAAGACATTATATCAAATATAGGTAGAATTGAACCTCGATTAGCCATTTTACCCGAATCTGTATCACCTTTATCACTTTAAATGAAAATACAATTAACAAATACATTTTTTAATTTTGCTGAAAAAAATTATTTATCTCAAAAATCTGAACCAATTAAAATTAAATAAGGCGTAAAAGATGTTAACACATCAACATTGAACGTCAGATACACACTCTGACACACACACATTTTTTATTATTTTTTTGTTTCATCCATTATTATAGATTATTCACTTTAATTATTATGTATTACACATGTTATTAAAATCAATCAATTTTAGTATCCATTCATATGATATGAAAAAATATTACCGTTTTGTAAGTGGTCAACAACTTACAACAGTAACCACCGCGCACTACAAAACAATTTTATTTCTTTTAACATAGGTACCTATCAAGAATTTATTTATTCCTTTAATATAGCTTCTTGTACTCTACCATGTCTAAGTTAAATGATGATGACATACATATTTTATTACAAGATATACCTAGTGGTAGTAAAAGTGAGGATGGTATATTTAGTGATGATGATGATTCTGACAAGGACAAAACATACTGTCCAAATGGCGTTTGCGACGTGTCAGCAACTAGTTCGAGTGAATCAGAAGATGAAGAAAGTAATATTACTACAGAAATGCTCCCAATAAGTTAACAAATATTACTGTATTTAGTTTTATAATATTACTTTTAAATACTAAATATATACCTATACTACCTACTTATATACTAATATTATTAATATAAAGTATTACTGATTACTATAGTTAGCTTTAAATTATGAGAATATATATTTTTTTTAGTCTACTTCGAAGACTAATTCACAGACTTCATCCCATAGATCTGCTCTAAATAAAGTTGTTTTTAATCAAAATAAGGTACATTTATACATATTTTTTTGTTATTATTTATTTATATTAAAATAACTAAACAATCTTTTCTAATACCCTACATATGTGTGATTGAATAAATATTTATTTTAGGAGGCTCAAGTGGGTACGAATAGTCAACAAAAAAAACAAGTTTGAAAAAAGAGTCCAAGTGTCTATCCATTATGTATTCAAGAACTTTTGCAACAAGTTCCTAATATAGTTCCTGCACATAGTCCTCCTGTATGGAGTAAAAATAATGCAATAACTGCTATTCAACCATTTACTGAAAATATAAGTTGTGGTCCAGTCGTCCAGATATTTTTGAAAATATAGATGATATTTCTCCATATGCTATATTTTGTCAAATATTTGATAACCATTTTATTGACCATACAGTTTTACAAACCAACTTTAATGCCACTTAAGTAGGAAAACTATTCACACCCACTACAGAAGATGAAATAAGAATTTTTCTTGGTATACATTTGTACGGTAGCAGGTCACATCCCCGTCATCGTTTCCCCATCCGACATTTCCCCGTCAGACTAACTTTCCCGTCGGACATTTCCCCGTCCAATTCACTTTAATTTAGTTATCACCCTGTAAATTATATACAATAAGTAATATTGTCATACTGTAGATTAGCTATACAGTTATACATCTATAAAGAAAGCGACATTTCCGTTGTCGCAGTACATTCGTTTTATAGGTCCTAAATAAGATAAAAGCAACTTAAAAGATATAAATGGCAGATAGTAGTTTACACAATAATCAGTATTTCGACATTCGACAACCGTCGCGCGTCGTTCTTATAATATAATATTTGCCATCTGATAGTCAATTATTTTATTTTTTATTTAAACAAATTTATACAATATCCATTATGATTTTAGAGTAAGTTAAAAGTTCTAAAGAAAACATTTGTTAGTGTTTGTAGGATATCTATTTGGAAAAGATTATACAAAAAATGGTAAGACGTATTGGAAATGTATAAAATATAATACCGATAAGTGTCTTGGACGAGCACACACTAAAGATGAGGCAGTTGTACACCACAAAGATGAACACAACCACATACCAAATGCAGCAGAAATTGGTGCTAAGAAACTTATACAAAAAGTAAAAGAAACTGCAACTAGTCGAATTTAAGCTACACCGCATCAAGTAATTTCTCAAATCCCATCTTCATCTTAAGCAATATGTGTTTCTTTACCTCCTGCAGTGCCAGCTATGAAAAAAATTGTACAAAGAATCAGAAGTCGAGATAATGCTCCCCTATCAAATCCTTTAACTTTAGCAGAATTGATTCTTATTGAATCATATACGCGTACACTGAATAATGATCCATTCATTCTGTATGACAGTGGTGTTGGTAATAATAATCGGATTTTATTATTTTCCACGGACGAAAATTTGAAAATATTATCATCCGAACAATGTCACTGGTTTATTGATGGTACGTTTAAATCATCCCCGCACCTGAATACTCAGCTTCTAACATACATGCTATAAAATTCAACACAGTTTTGCCGTTGGTGTTTGCGCTTCTTCTAAATAAAACAAAAGATAGTTATGATCGAGTAGCAAGAGAACTTTTAAATTTAAATAAAAACCTACAGCCAGCAAATATTATGACCGACTTTGAACAAGCATTATTTGGTGCATTTACTGATGTTTATACAAACACTAAAATTAGAGGCTGTTTTTTTCACTTTGGGCAGTGTATATGGCAAAAAATACAAACTATTTCTGATATTCGTGAAAAATATATTTCAGATGCAGATTTTGCTTTAAACATAAAACAATTAATGGCATTAGTTTTTATTTAGGTACCTGATGTTGATGACACATTTTTAAAACTAATGTCCCAAAGTTTTTTTGTAAAACACGAAGAGTTTTTGCGTCCACTAACTGATAACTTTATAACTTTGAAGATACGTGGATCGGTAGCTTAACAAGACGAAGAATCCGTTGGCCACCTACATTTAGTCTAGATTTATGGAACCAATATGACGCGACACTTGAAGGATTACTTAAAACAAATAACTCAGTCGAAGGTTGGCATAAAGCTTTTTCGTCTTTGTTAGTCGCAACTCACCCAACTATATGGCGATTAATTGATATCCTTAAAAAAGAACAAGAGTTAACCGAAATAAAAATTAACCGTTGATGGTTGGTCAAGAACCACCAGCTAAAAGAAAAAAATATCTAGAAGTAGCTACACAGATAAAAAATATTGGGACTACTTACAATGATCGCGATAAAAAAGAATATTTAATTTCAATATGTTACATATAAATAGACATAAATTGATTTATAAAGAAAATTAGTCTGGCGGGGAAATGTAAGACGGGGATGTGACCATAAACCCATTTGTACATGGGTATTAATCGGCTCCCTAGTTATCGTCACTTTTGGTCAAGTGCTCCTGATTTGCAATACTTATATTTCAAATTTGATGTCTGTTAAGCACTTTAGTTGGTTACTCAATTATATTAATTTTAATAACAATCAAGTTCAGACAAAGAGAGGGCAGTCAAATTATGATAAACTTTATAAAATTCGACCAATTCTAAACTATATTAGAGAATTTAATAACTTTAATAAACTATATAAGCCACACAGGGAAGTAGCCATCGACGAGAAAATGGTGAAGTTTAAAGGCAGAAGTTCACTCAAACAGTACATGAAAGACAAACCAATTAAAAGGGGATATAAAATATGGATGCTATGTGACAAATCTGGATATAATCAAAAATGTCAAGTATATACAGGAAAATGTGAAAATTCTGTTGAATCGGGTCTTGGTGCTAGAGTTGTCCTTGATTTGTGTGAAGGTCTTGAACATAAGAATCATGTTGTTTATATGGATCATTTATTTTCAAGTAACATCCTTTATGAACAATTTCAAGAAAAAATATTTATGCCTGTGGAACAATTAGATTCAACAGAAAATATCTTCCAACTTTAGCAAACGATAATAAGTTACAACTGGGAGATTTTGACTGGGCAACTAGTAATAGAGGGTTGATCATGTTCAAATGGAAGGATCGAAAATCAGTACATCTCCTATCATCTCTCCATTCACCGAGTAGTACCTACAATAAGTGTAAACAGAAAAGAAAAAATGGAATTTTAACTAAAGTTCCATGTCCAACAGTGCTAAAAGATTATAATGCAATCATGAATTTTGTGGATAATTTTGATAAATTGAAAAAAGTTTATCAGTGTGATCGGGAAAGCCGTAAACGGTATATGAAGATATATTAACATGCTTGATTTTTGTGTCACAAATGCTTTCATTATTCATAAAGAACTTCCAAAAATTGATGGAGAAATATATTAAATAATAAAAACTTTCGTCAAGAAGTTTATAGTGGTTTATTAGCAGCTAAAATTATTGAAGTGAAAATTCGAAAATTTCTAATAAAACAAAATCTCTCAGTAATGAAATAAGTAGCTATAAACCTTTTGTTCAAAAACAGACTTCAAGAAACCAAACATCAACCAGTTAGGGGAACTAGTCGTCGATGTGCAGTATGTTCCACTAAAAAAAAACTAGTAAGAACTATTTGGATGTGTCATACTTGTCAAGTACCACTGTGCTTAAAAAATAAACGCAATGTCTTCAAATTCATCATACAAAGTAGAAATTGTAAAAGTTACCTATTTGTTATGTATGTTCCTATAAAATTTGTTATGTAGACTAGAATGTTTAAAAATTTTATTTTGAAGCAAGAAAATGTAAGTAAAAATTTGTATTACTATTTATGTAAATTTATTAGTTTTTACAATATAATAATATGATGTATCAATGTATGTTATACAAATTTGTTGAACAATTTTGGCGGTGGTTAGTACAGCTAACCACATTTTCCTAGACTTTTCCTGGAAAATTCGTAAACTTAAAGTTATTTTTTTAGTAGTTTTTACTTTAGGTTATTAATAAGAAACAGTTTTACAAAAAAAAACTTAAAAATGTTATGGTGTCATCTATTGCCCTTGAAGGGTTTTATTTCATAGGTAGTGCCTTTCTCTCAAAGAGTTTAAATGATCTTTACATCCATTACTCAATGAAAATTAACCCTAACATTGTATAAAATAAACGTAGGTACTTTGTATATATTATAATCAATATTGTAGTCTTTAAAATGTAAATGCATACATTATGATTCTATATTAAATTTTTTTTATGAATATAATAGAACTTTGTAGAAAAAATAAGAATTTTTTGATAATAATACTTTTAACTTGTTACTTTGATTTTAGTAGTTGTGTGTAATAAATCAATAGACTCAAATAGAGAATTATTTTAATGAATTCTATAACTTCTTTACTTTAAAAATGAATAAATTTGTCCTCGTTTTATTTTAAGTTTTCTGATTCAGATTAAGAGTTCAGATTTAAACAATAATTAAATTGATTTATATACTTACTCTTGGAATGCAGGTAAGCAGATATCATTTTAAGATATATTTTAAGTATTTTCTTTAGGTAGTATCTACATTGAAAAAGCGAACAAAATACATAATCTTAAAACAATATAAATAAACGTACCAACTTGTCGTTTATAACTTTTATGTAAACAAAACCAAAAATAAGTTTCAAAACACTAATTGCTTCGGAATATTTTTTTTTTGATCATATATGAAGAAAGACGAACTCATTGTTATTAACGCTTAGGTAAAAAAAAATGTAAATGTTAATATACAAATAATATGATATAGGTAATATCTATTACCATATCGTCAATCAAATGGTATCTACTATCAAAAACAAAACAAATCTAAATGTAGTAAAAATAGAAATATTATGCTTACTGTTTTGTATAGAATAGGTATCCACAAAGATTGATTTTCTACCATAGTTTATCAAAAAGCATAACTCATCCAAAAAAAAGTGATGGATTTCGTATGATTATATAAATACTAATTCATTTACTACAGGTTATTATTATTAATATGGATTATTAGCTATTTTATTCTATAGTTCTGTGGTTCCATCCACTGTTGATTTGTTTTATAAGATGAATCAATAAACTTGGTTTCCTTTCCACTATAAGATTTTCAAAAAAATATGATCTTAGCATTATATACAATTAAATGTTTCAGACAATTTTGAAGGCCACATTAACACATAAGTTAATATTTAATTAAATCATGGTCGGATGGTGTTCTTAAATTATTAAAATTAATAAAAATACACAACAAATTATCGCCAAATTTATCTACTGTCTTTAATATCTAAAATGTTGGAATTAATCATATTCAAAATGATTACATCGTTGTATTCTTTGTCAGTATGTGTTGAAAATAATTTTCATATGAGATACTTTTGCATTTGGCTTAAAAATCTATGTTATTTACGCAGACTTTTTTAAAGCTTTTAAGAAGGTTGATTGTAAGTACTATATTTATATCTAAACTACATAACATTGGTATTCGTTGATAGTACTATTTTGGATTTCATCTTACATATCAAACAGAATAAAAATTTCAAATCAAATCCATTCACCTGTTGGGTGTGGCCTTAGGTTCACATTTAGTTCCTTTATTATTTTTATTATTTATTAATGATCTACATTTTTTACATGCAAGGAAACTTCTTATGCTGATGATTTTAAATTATTTTGACTAGTAAAATTCCCCTAACAGTGTATCAGTATTACAAATGGATTTGCATATTATTTCTGATTGATGTATAATTAATAAATTACCCTGAAATATTGAAAAATATTAAGTACATAATACAATTTTCTAGGTGGTCTCCGGTCCCCCTTCTTTTCAGAAGTGTTCGTGATAGGTTTTATTTAGGTGTAATATTTGGTTTTTCTCTTCCTTTCAACTGACAATTATTACATACAACTACTACATACATACAACTCTTCTTGGATACTAGGCTTTATTATTATAAACTGTAAAGATTTCATTTATTGTGTTGTTTTTATAATATTTTCAATGAAACAAAACAGTATTATTTAACTTTACTTCCATTTTAATCTTTTAATAATCATGTGAATAGAATTGTTTGTATTTGGTGTATTTTGTATTATATTACTATTAATGTTTGTACTATCAAATTTAGTATACTTGGATCTTATGATTCACTGAAATTTAAACAAATAAATGTATATTTAAGTATAATCAATGTTAATAATATTAATGACATAATCTGAATGTCGGTTTAATGAATTGTATAAGTCGTTACATAATACATATAGCATGTAGGACGCATTGTAGGTACTCATTATAAAGTTGAAATACACCGTAACCAGGTGGTAGTTTGTAATAATCTCTCAAAATCTCTATAAAATAAATAATGTTTAGATACCACAAATAAGTTTAGAAACCGCAGAATTTCGAAACCAAACTGTAATTCAGTTTTTACTTACATATTGCACACTATTATCGTCATGTGCGTGACAAGCTTGTACGCTTCAAGAATCAATTGTGACACTTCATTGCGATGGTACCTAATACCTATATAATATTGCATCACGACTTAGAACTGAACAGTTTTGGAAATTGCACCCGTGAGTATTGTAAAAAATTAACCTCAAGATACGGTTCTAAAAGTTATGTCAAACAATTGTAATCAACAACAAATCAACATTAAACTTTTATTTTTTTAAAGTGAATAACATGTATAGTATTCAATATTGCTACTACTTATTAAACATTTAATCTCAGCACCTTTAAGGGTCGGATTTATAACATGTAAATTCCACAGACACGTTTTACTGATCTGAAATACTCTGCAGTGTTAAACGATATCGGATACTTAATTAATGAGTAGGTAATGAACGAATTAATACTTTAAAATAACATACTTTGTTAGCCATTTTTTGACAAATCCAAAAAAGATGCACTGGAATTTTCAGAATTTAATTAGGCACCTATAAATATTATACGTTATATTAAAAGAACTTATGAGTTATGACTATGGTTTATATTTAACAGCAATGCACTGTTGTCGTTGAAAATATCCAGTGTTGCTGACTATGCTGGTGAGTGGTGACATTTAAACACGGCGTTCAACGTCAGGATATTTGTTCAAATATGGATCATCTGTTATATTATGGACTTCGCAAAGACAAAAATGTATGTCATTATCGTCAATGGAACAGCATATATTGCGGCAAGTAAAGTAGTAAAAGGAATCATGTAGATTATACTGTTGATTAAAAGCTTATCGAAAATCCAGGGTAAACAGCCATTATTATACATTGATAATCAAAGTGCTATACGTTTAGTGAAAAACCCGGAATTTCACCAGCGAACCATACACATAATATACGTACGATATTCTTTCATTCAATAAAAGTATGAAGATGGATTGTTTCATTCACAGTACAATGGAACAGAGGACCATATTGTGGACATCTTGACCAAGCCTATAATAAAAGAATCTTTCGTGAAACTACGATCAGCCATAGGAGTGACAACAATCAAAGAAATTATTAATTAACGGAGGGTGTTGAAATATACAATTAATATTTGTATTCTTGTTACTGTGAGCACGTATCATTATTGTATTTCACTATTAATCTTCTAGTTATAATATAACTTATTAGCTCATAATTGTCCATCGTTACAAATGGAGCATGACCTCAATGATGGCATTTAAATAGGGCCTTTCGTTGTACGTAATAAAACTCGATCACAAACCATCATATTGTGTACACAGTCACGGGTGCAGTCTTTTTTGTATGTTACATTTATACTATAGTTATATTACAGTATTTAAATAATCATAAAATATTTATTTATTTATCTATGTTAAAAACCTAAATTCTAAGTCTACTCAAGCTTTAATTTCGACATTTAGTGCTACAAACACTGCCAAGAATACATTGCTTTAGTAAATGATTTTATAATAATAGGACATGAAACATTTTATGTAAATTTATCATTTTATTACCAGATCTAATCGGGAGCTCAACACCTGGGCACTAGCTGCCTCCCGAATTCAAAAAGGCCAACCAATTTTGTACGAGTTGCCTGCCAATGAACAGATACTAAATGTATAAGTGGTTCTAAACATTTTCAAACATGTATCAAAATAAGTTTGTAATTTCGAAGTGTAATACATTTATGATGTTTGTGCTTTGATCTTTGATACGATTTATACCTATACGACTAAAGGCACTAAACATTTAAAGTAATAATTAAATTGTTTTATGTAATGATAAGATAATCAAAACCAGAGTAGAGCCAGACTTTAACAGATAACAGATTTTATTTTCTATATATACCATAAAATGTTCAATATATTTTATTTCTTTTTGAGCTATTAATAGGCATAAGACATTTTTGGTTAATTAATTAAATTAATTTTTTTTTATTGTCGATACAAAAATGTTGCTTGTAACTTGTCTCTGAAAATTAAAAAAAGTTGAGCATAAATGTACAATAGTTTTTAACAATCGTCGTCTAAAGTTAAAATATCGACAAAATCGCTTTTTTTATTTAGAAATTATTTTATACAATTTTTTGTTTAAACCTAAGGTTTGAAATTTTAACACATGATTCTCCGTAAGTTTTTTTTACTTTACACAAAAAAAGTTTAGCAACAATTCTGACTCATTTTTCATGAGCGTTTGAAATTAGACGTTGGATATTCACTCTTAAGACTTAAACTAACGATTTCTCACGTTTTTTTCACGTTGAACTCCTAACGTTTTTCTTATTTTGTTGTAGTTTAAAAACAAATAACAGTAAGCACTTGGAATTTTCATTGCAGGTTAAGATTATTATTTTCTACACTTTATACAATTTTAAAAATATTTTGGCGTTTTTTGTTTTTATGTTACAGCTTAGAGACGTAGGTAATTTTCGATTTTTCAAAAAAAAAATTTTATAAATATTGATTAAAACATTTTTGTTTGATCAAAAACCTTGACAATTTAATACAAGGTTTCTTATAAGTGGTTTAAGAGCGATTTTATATTATTAAATATACTGAATAATGGTCTTCGTCCAGAACAGTTTTTTGTATACAATGATTTTATATCATTGAATTCAAATTTAACATATACATTATATATATCATATTTTTAAGTTTATATTACATAAGTTTATAAAAACGACTGTGCTCTGTTTACAATTGCAATGAATAAGTGATATACAATATTCCAATTGAGTTCATTCTTATGTTTTCACGTGTCGTACAAGTTCTCCTACTAGACTTCGAAGTTGGGTTAACAAATGTAAACGAAAAAAAACAAAGGCCTCAGTTAGCTAATTCAAAAAAAGTTTAAATGATTTAAGTGATATTGATATTGAAGACTGTAGTATAACGCATACAAAAAATTTGTATACGAATTATAACCAAAACGAAATTACTATACAATGTGAATTAGGTACCTAGTGACGTATTACGAAGTCAGCATGATTTATCATTTAATTTACCACTTGATGAGTTATCAATTTCGGAAGATAAAATTGATGATGTTTGCGATGAAAATATCGAGGTAGTTCAAACTGAAAAAACTCCATACATTTTTCTAGTGAAGTAGTTATGTAGTCATGTTATATTGTTTTCTGTGAATGCTTATCAACTTAATTTTTATTAACAATCAATCAACTGAGAAAGCATCAGATTCTCGTAAAGCACGATGACGAGAAATATCTTTAAATAATAGTCGACTTGAGTGTTTTATGGTCCTGAATAAATAAAAATAAAATATATTAAATAATAATTATTTTGATGGACTACAAATGTCAATAAAAATTAATTTAATAAGTATATTATAGTATACATAAATAAACAAACTTTTTTTTAATTATTAAATTTCCCATTTTGTATCTCACTACCAAACCCCTTTGAATGAGAGTATCAACTAACTTTCTAAGTCTTAAAGTTAAAGAGAAAAGTTAAAAAAAAATAGTTATCAGGGCAGAACATGCTGATGTTTTTCTGGATTCAAATTATTAAACCACTTTGGCGTGATATAATATGATCTATCTTATTGATTTATCATGTTAAAGTTAACTCGATTACCAACCTACTCATTATTGCTGAGCTTATATTTATCACAAACTCTTGAAGGTTTCAACATCCAGACTTTTGTCATTCCTATTACCATATTTAGATTAAAAATCAAGAAAGTAAAATCTACAAACATTATAAACAATTAAGGTTTTTAGATTTTTAATCCATTATTGTACGTTTGTAAGTCGGAGGAGGAGCTAAGGGGGCTAAGCCTTCTCAAATATAAAATTAGCCTCCTCAGTTAATTCTAATTTGTTTAATAAAAAGTTTATTGTATTAATGTAAATAAAGTTTATGAAAAAATAGGGACAGTCCCCCTTTAAATAAGTTTATGAATCTTATATTAATATTTGATTCACTAAGTCAAAGAATGATAAGAAAAAAAACTCTGGTAATTAATTGTCAATATTACGAAGCAAAGATTTTGTAATGAGCTTGAATATTTTATCACTAAACTCTTAAACCTTTATTAAGTTAAAAAAATTACTTTCTACCGTTGCGACAGATACTTAAGTATTATCGTGAATAGAAATAAAAAAAACAGTGATCTAACTATCAATATTTTTACAAAAAATAGTCAAAAGTATTATGGTACAAAATATTATCAACAAAAAACAATTTAAAGGTCATTTCCGAGGTCTATTGCAGTACCTATCGAGATTACTTTACACAGGTCGTGCGTGTGTTAGCACCATAATCCACAATAGACCTTTACTATAGTGAGGACGACGGTATCATTAAGTCGATATTTTTTAATGATTAAAATATTCATGTCAAAAGGCCATTATATTTACTCAATAAATTAAACAAGAAATGCTAATAATCCCCCCCCCCCAAAAAAAAAAATCGTCTAAATACATGAAACTGTAAATGTAAAAACACAAAAAACATTTGAATGTAGGTAAGTATTTTAAAAACATATATGCTTATAATGAAAAAATTAAATACCTAAATAAAAAATCGTAGGTAATTGTCTCATTTTTTAATTTTAAATTAGTTAATTAAAAAAAAGTAATTTGATTGTTAGGAATCTGAGTTTCTATATTTTGAACAGGTACGCTTTAGAGATTAGAATAAAAAATCGGTGAGTACCGTCTTCTTTTGACATATGGGAGGAAAATATACTAAGTCCACTCGACAATGTAAAACAATTTAGTTCTCTGTTCAAAAACCTAGTTAGGAAAAAGAGTTTTATACGTTATAAAATAAAGAATTTAATAATTGTATTATACTAGAATAGTAATAAGTAGATAGGAACCATTATATTATAATGTATTAAAATAGTATTTATGATTTCTAATTAAAATTAATTATAATAATAAATAAATACAGCTCAACGTATCAATGTAAAAAAATAAAATCCATGGCAATGAATAATTTGATTACCTACATGATAAAATATTTTGAAACGCGCATTGAACTAGTTCGACTCCAAATTAAAACTTATTATTTTTAATTTGTTAGTTTCGTAGGATTAATAACTAGGGGCACGGGCTATGGCTTATCCATGTCCGGATTAAGACTTGTATTTTGTAAGGGATCGTGGACCGATGGTTGGTGTGGACCCCAATCAATGGAAAATAAATTAGTCGCGTTCTCATCATTGTTTGAAGCAGTGCTGCAACTAGTGGTGGGGCCCGGGGTGCTCAGTACCGCCAAGGGTCATCAGCTTAGAAAAAATTCGGGCCCTGCAATTGATTGAATTCTAGAGTGTAAATTTGAAAGTAGGCAGTAACAATAAAATATATAAGATAAAATAAAAAATAACTAAAATTCTCATTGGTTGTACATAATATAATAGTACAACACTAGGACAAATTATTTCTACCAATAACAAAAATAACACACACAAAATACACATACTATGTATGTATTATACATTTATACATTAGGTATATTATATTGATATTGTGTATTTGTGCGTGTGATAGATGTAGGTATCACAAAAAAGTATTTTCACTAACACCAGCATTCATAACGTGTAATCATAATTGTGTAATTTTTATAGTTGTATAGTCTCGAATACGTCTATGTCTATGGTGTCTAGTATCCACATTCTACAGGCGACTTTATAGAAGCTTTATTAGTCTTCATTTTCTATACTACCTATTGGTTATTTACGGAAATCTTGAGGTTTTTTTTAAAATATTTTTGTTCAAATATTTTTATTTTGTATAATTATTATGTCGACATAAAGTTGTATGAGAGAGGTTAACGCAAGGCAAAAAAACAAAGAATCGCTAGTTTAAATTTAATGAGAGGTTCAATGAATACATTTCTTTAAAAAACAGCAGTTATTTCATGTAAATATGGTTTCAAATAAGTATATTTAATAAATATTTTTTGAAATTCTAAAATTTTTTTTCAAATAATTGGAATAACTGTCCAAAATGTATACGACTAAAAATGGTTTTTATACTGAATAGTATTAGTTACATATTTAGTTGTAACTCCAAAAATAATGGTGCTAAAAACTTGATATTTTAGGCTCTGAGCAAAGAATTTATCGATTTTACAATGATGTGTATTTTTTTTTTATCTGTATACACGAAAATCTGTCGAAATAATGCTTCGATTTTCTTCATCAGTATCTTTTCAGGTGGGGAAAAAAGTTTCCTGGAAGTCAAACTAATTTTTTATTAGCGTTGAAAATTAGACACTGGCTATTCCCTCGATGATGCCATCTAATATAACTATTCAAAACATTTTTTTTTGTTGATTTAGATGGAGACAAAAGACAAGATATAACGGAAGAAAACCTCCAAGTAAAATTTATTTTTCCCTTTAATTGGTACAGCTTTAGATCAGATGAAAAATCGCTTTATAGGTTTACAGAAAGTAGTAGATAAATTTAACTTTTTACAACCGCATGTAATCTTACAATCTAGTGAAGATAACCTTGTCAAGGCTACGTATGACTTTATTATGAGAAAGAAATAAGTTCAAATTTTACAAGATAGATGCTATCTTTAAAGGATGTTATAATTGATATACTGTCGACTATGACAACTATAAAATGTCTTGCGAATTATATTTTAGAAAATGATATGGCTATTCGAAGGCCTATTAACTGCTTGTATTATTTTTATAATATTACCGGTACTGTTGCATCAGCAGAGCGTTCATTCTCTAAGTTTAAAATTATTAAAAACTATTTAAGAAATTCGATGGGACAAGAAAGGCTATCAAACATAAGTGTATTAAATATAGAACAACTCAAGAATTGAATGTAAATAGAATTATTAATGATTTTTCTAATCAAAATGCAAGAAAAAAAAATATTTGTAAATGATCAATGATCATGTATAAAACGTGTCAGTATTTCAGCAAATGTTATTTGTAGAATATGTTTTAAATTTTAACTACATGTGTTTAATACTTTTAAGTTATATACAATCATAATATATAATATATTTATATTTATAGTATATTATAATTAAATAATATTATTATTATTATTGTATTATGTACCTATATAATTCTCTAATTGCTTGACTTTGTGCAGCAATGTGCCTAAAAAAGAACCATTTGAATAATGTAAAAAACTAGTTACTAATTAGGTGTATCTATACTTATTTGGGTATTATTTAATAATTGGGTTAATTTATTCTTCGTTTATATAATATATACCTATCTAATCTTGTCCAAATTTGACAAAATATCTACAAAAAAACTGTTAATCTATTTTTTAGATTTTTTGGTTACAGTATGAACTACTCGTGAAACCCTATTTTAAATTTTTAATACTTAGCTATAAAAATTAAACATCTTATACATTTTTAATTTCAGAATAATATGCAAATTTCCAAGGTATTGATGAATTTTGTCAAAAAGTCAACTTTAAATGCTTCTAAAAAAAAGTCATGCATAATGTATCTTAAATATTTTTTAATTGCTACTAAAAGAAATCATGAGAAACCTTGCATTTCCAATTTTTTTGATCCAACAAATTTAAATTGATTTGTATAGAAAAAAAATTAAAAAATTAAAATTAAAATGTCTGTTTGCCTATAACTAGCTCACAAAGGATCAAAATATATTGACAATTTAATGATGTATAGAAATTGCTGAGCTATGGTTATTTACTTTTGAATTACAACAAATATGAAAAACGTTCCATGAGAAATCGTTAGTTTATAACCAATGTCAAAAAAATTAAAACTTCAAACGCTTATAAAAAAATTTAATTGACTTTCCGAAAAGTTTTTTTTTTTTGTAGAAATCTTATGAGGACTCTTGAATTTAATCTTCAAATCTAAGATATAAAAATAAATTTTTTTATGAATTTCTAACTTAAAATAATTAGCAAATGTTCATGATTTTGACGAATTTTGTCAACATTTTAATTTTAGACGTTAATAAAAAACAATTGTGAATTTATGTTCAACTTTTTTTTTTTTAATTACACTTATAAAACTTATGAGGAACCTTGTTTTAAATTTTCAAGTATTTCGACAAAGCGAATCATTTTTATCAACAATAATTAAAGAAAATTAATAAAAATCAAAAATGTCTTATGATTAGTAGTATATAAATAGCTCAAATAAGTCAAAATGTTATGGTATATAAATAAAGCTAATATAAACATTCCGTGAGAAATCATGTATCTACGGTTATTTTGAGTTACACTAAAAAAACAAAATCGATTAGGTATGTCAAAAACTACTTTTCCTTCATTTATTTAGTTTTTCTTGACTCTATTGAAAACTACTGGGAATTTAAATTTTGACTTCTTTAATGTACCAACTAGATTCTCTCCAGAAAAGTTAACTGATGTTGAAAATCGAAGCATTATATTGACTACTTATCATCTACAAAGACACAAAAAATAAAATTAATAAAAATAAAACACACAAGTATAAATCAATAGATTCTTCGCTCAGCTAAGAACCTAAAATTGTATGCATTTTCAGTTTTAAAACTAATAGCGAACAATAATTGTAAAATAAATAGGCTTCAATTCTTACAGAAACTTTATAAGCAATTTACAACGGACTACTTTTAACAACGTAGAAATATCATAAATTCATGACATTACCAACAGATGTAAAACAAAAAGTTGCTAAAGTGTTGGGGGGGAAATATATTGAACTATCTAGCACTGGACCATCTCGTGATTTTCATTATAATACTATAGAGATTATCAAGGCTCGGAACTTTATGCGATAAAAAGTACGCAAACACCAAAATATGCAATTTATTGAATACATTTTACACACAAAATTTAAAAAAAAATTAACGATGATACGATAACGATAATGAATGATAACGACCTAATGGTTAAGCTTAATTGTTACAAATTACATACGATTACCTACACAATTTTTTTATATCATGGTACAAAATATTAATGCAGTGGTAAATTTGGATAAAAATAAATACGGGTCGCTGGCACTATTACGAGTTCTCAGTACTATATAGAGATTAAGTATACCGGGATTTTAGTATAGTATAATTCAAATTATAGACGATGTGTTGAGGCTCTTTATTTTTACATTTTGTATAAATCGATGATTTACTAACATAAAATGCATTTATATGCTTAAAATCTTTAAATATGTAAAATCATGTAAGATCGTCTCAGATTATCATTATCTAAAATCTAAATACTACGATTACAAAGCCATCGATATTTGATCGATATTTTATCGACCCATGCCATCGATATTTCTAAAATTAGCTAATATCAAATAAACTAAATAATATTGAATACAAATAATAATGAAAAATAATTATATTAAACTTCTTCGCGTACCACTAGTGATACGCGTACTATGGGTTGGGAACCCCTGTCGTGAAGGAAGATATTAGTATGTTACTATTGTGATCGAAAAAAAAATAAAATAAAAAACTGAAAACGCACGAAAAATTGAAATTGAGTTGGAGTTAGTGACATCGGGGTTCTACAAGACACAAACTATTTCCGGAGGGTGCTGTGGTCATAAAAGTTTGGGAACCGCTGCCGTAACGTATTGTCAGAAATGTGACTAAGACGTAAAAAATGCATAAGATTCTTCAGAATATAAATAAAAATTAAAAAAAGTATAATATTATTTATAATATACCTCACAATTTAAATAAAACTTGTACATTCTTTTTATTATATTATCCATTTGATGTATAAGGGAGTACTTGTAACTTTTTGTAACAGTTTTCATTTTTTTTTTTTATAAATAAAATTATAAGTTGTACCTAATAATTGTATGAAAAATTAATTTGTTTTAATAAAATTAAAAATGTATGAAACGTTTTTTTTTTCTTAAAAATTATAACGCGGTCGAAAAGACCGCGGGTGCGACTAACGACGTAATATACCTACACTATAGTGAGACTACCGTCGGATTAAGTATTTAATTTTCCAGCTATTTTTAAATTATTTACCCGAATGGTGAATGTTGGACATCATCTGTAGTCAATATTATATTATATTATATATTATATACATGGGTATATCTTAATAGCTATTTACCGTCATCAACCTGTACGACGCTGGTCTGCAAATTGTTATGACTTATGATGTTTCCATTATTAAATGGCTGTACAAGGTTTTTTCTGTTGTAATTCAAAAACGAATAACTATAGATACTTGACTAATGTAACATTAAAACATTTTGTTTTGATTAGTTAATCTCACTAGTATAGATATAAATATTAAATACACATATTATGCCTAAATATAGAAGTTCTCATTAATAACCAATTTCAATGATATAAAATCTAAAACGAGAAATACATGAATACCTTTATTTTTAAGTTTCCAAAAATTACACGATTTAAAAAAAAAATTAGTTAGTAGTATATTTGAATGTATTAAAAAAATATTTAATTGGAAAAAATATAAAACTTAGTTTGTAGATAGATTCGAAAATGTATACTACCTAGTAATTTAAAGATAAAGTTTATATTTATTATAATAACAGTTCTTTATTCAATTAAAATAAATGTATCAATATAAAGTTGTTGATATTTATGCAATTTTTAACTATTAAATTATATTATATTTAATTGAAAATAACATTATGATGTGCGTAATAATGTAGTGATATATATTTAAAAAAAAGTAACTATTATAGCCTAAAGGAACGATTTTTTATTGTTTTAATCTCTTGGTTCTGTGTCATAACTCATTAACACACATTATAAAAAACTACGTGTCAAAACTATTTAACTATATTATTTAAAAAAAAGGTTACATTTTGTATTTTACATTATATGTACAATTTATTAATGGTAATATTACAGAATTGTTTTCTTAACAGTGAGTAATTATTATAATATGTATACCTACGCCAGGATGGATCCAGAGCGATTGTCTGGCAGAGGAATTTACACCACATAAATATTAATAGTCTTGTACAGGGCTTCAAAACGTTTTAATAACGTTATGATTATAAGTTATAACGTTTAACTTTTCAAAAAACGATTGAAATCGATAACGGATAACATATCGGTAAACGATATTTGTATCTATGATTCGTTTTTGAGTTACTAAAAAAAAACAAATTCGATTTTGTCAAAAGCTGGTTTTCCGTATAACTTCCCGTTTTTCCGTATTTTTTGTTTGTTTTTTCTGACACATTTGAAAAACACTGAGAATCGTGTTATTTTTGACCCCCAACTAAATCAGCATTTCTACCAAAAAAGATGCTGATGAAAAAAATCAAAGCATTTTTACTGCCTCAAAAAGTGATGACAGACACAAAAAAGCACACATCAAATCAATACATTATTGCATCGCTTAGAATTTAAAAAATACAAATTTTTACAAATATTTCTTCTAAATCTAGAATTTAACAATTTATTATTTATTATTAGTATAATGTTCGAACAGTAATGAGCCCATGACTAATTTGTTTTCCACTGATTGGGGTCTACACCAACTATCGGCTCCCGAGCCCTTACAACTTATAAGTCAACTTAATCCGACTTGGACAAGTCATAGCCCAAAGGTATCAATTTTGCGATGCATTTATAAGTTTAAAATAATAGGTTTCAGTTTAAAGTCGAACTGGTTCAATGTGTTTCAAAATATTGTGTCATATATGTAATCAAATTATTCATTGCTATGGATTTTTTTTTTGTGTATAGATTCGTTAGTATACTTTATTCATTTCAATTGAAATCATAAATACTATTTTAATACATAATAATTAGGTTCCTATCTACTATTATTTCTATTTTAGTATAGTACAATTATCTATTTTTTTTCTTTTATAACGTAGGTATAAAACTTTTTTTCTTAATATGCATGATTTTTCTAGCATGACTTTTATTGAATACCTATAAGACATATTCTATGTTTACAATTCATACACTCACAACTCATATCGACATATTATTATAGTATAATAAATAATAATTGTAATTTATGTCAAGTATCTCACTTACAGTGTTTGTTCAAGCTTCTGACACAATAAATGGAGATCGTCTGATGACTGCTATGAACATAATATTATGATTACTATCAATACTTATAAATAAAAAAAGGGAATTCGGGAGAGAAATATATTTATCTTCCATATTGTATATTGGCATATTGCTATGTACACGCATTTATAATTAATAAGGTTTAAGGTTTAAACTGTTAATAGTTTTTTTTTATAGTCACTGTAACAAAATATATATATGTTGAGATTCATAATTATTATTTTATTGATCATTGTTGAAAAAAGTGTGATATAATTAACCGTCAGTTATTCGAAAACAAAAATATACTTGTAGACCGAATGATGTCAATGGCGCCCATCTGTCCAAACTTGGGGGTGTGAGGGTGTGACAATCATAAAAAAATTTTATTTAGATGTTTTCATGAAATTACTTAAACCATGTTCATATGTAACACAATTGGTAAGCTAGATGATACCACACAGTAACCTTTTTTTTACATGAACCGAAACGGCGATAATAGGAATAAAATAAAATTATTATAAAGGTAAATAATTTGTCTAGGAGGATGACTTATGGCTCCATTGCACCCCTAATAAGCGCCCTTGAATGGTATCATAACTATAAGTATTTTAATTCAAATTATCAAATTATTAATGAATAAAATACAGGATACCTGTATTATTGTAGGCCAATATCTTATTAATAAACTAGGCAGGTTGGAGCAAATTATAAAGTTTATTTATGTGTATCAAGGTTACAATTATTTTAATAATTATATTACAATTTTAACATATTGTTTTCATATTCGTTTTTTGGCTATTATTTTTAAAAGTACTGAGATTTTTCAATTTTGACCTCCCACATCATACTTAAGTCAATACAATTATTGCTTAAAATCTAAAATAACATTTAAAAATCAATTTAAAAAAAACGTATATAACTTACAAGCCTTACAAATTAAATGCAAAAGTATTATTTACTTAATTGTTCTATTAAATATTAATATATATTATATACGTAAGCTTATTGCATACGTGATATATACAATACTATCGTTTATAAACTGTCCATGTTGTTGAATAAGACAATAGTGGAACTTAGTCATTCCAAAAGTTCCGTTATACAATACAATGATCGTTCTTAAACATCTTTATAGTTTTATTTATGTTCATATAAAGTATTCGTGTAGATGTTGTTAAGTGGTAGATGGTGGATATTAAAAATTGTGTAGGCCTCAAAGGAAAAAAATAATTTCCTCACTACTGGTTATATCTTAAATCATAATCATACAAGTGAACTTTCAACATTTACAGTTGAGTGTTGACGTTCCGGGCAAAATTCCTCAGGTTATTTTATACAAATCAACATATCTATTTTAATAATTTTTTATTAGCAGAAAAAGCATCTTTCCAGTACAGACACAACATTTATATGCAAAATTATATTCATTTAACACCGTTAAAATATCTGGGTTAATTAAAAATAGCATTATCTATATAATATTTTAGAGTATATTAAGAGATTTCGTTACTTATGTCATCTGTTTATTAGTTAGCGAAACTAGAGCTCGGTATTCAACGAGACATGAAACGCCATAATATCTTCGCGTACCTTTTCTTTGTGTAAGTGGTAAAAAAAACCTTTAAAAGCCACCGGTAAGACGTCCTCTATTTGACAAGTCAATCTAAAACGTATAAGTAACTACGAGATTTTTCTCCCGACTTTTCTTTTTTTTTATATGTATTAAGTGATCATATTTTCATAAACAGTCGATCTCTATTTCTTGTACTAGAAGCTTGAAAACGAAAGCTACGAAAACCGTAAATGCGATAATTGACATAAATTCCAAATATTATTTATTATACTATACGATACATCGATATGAGTTGTGAGTGTATAAATTATAAGTAGGTTTATTAGATAAAAGTCATGCAATGAGTAGTGATTATCAATGGTGATAAAACGAACAAACAATTAAATCAAAATCACAAATATTACTTGGAAGAACCTATCCTAAAGTAATAATTTAATCAGATTTTAAATACACCTGTTATGTTACTTACTCTTATATACATATTTTTGAATAAAAAAAAAACAAAAATGTAGATATTGATAATTATTATAGGTGCCTAATATAGCTTCCGTAAATAAAACAAAGAACATCAATACATCGTATAATAAAAAAAAATAAAAAATTGTCAATCATAAGTTAATTTAACTATTATACATTTGTATTTTATAGGTACCTGGTACCTAGATATTTTTTAAGAATATTTCATTTTTTTTAAATAGGTGCATGCATCATATTGAATCTTAGCAATTGGTACATAATTTACGTTTGCGAAGCGTATCGGGTTAGATTTTATGTCAAATAGTTTTCTACGAAATATCAATATTTTAAATCGCTCACATATTTATGTAGATAATATTATGTAAATATAACTATTCTTATATTCACGCGTCAAAATATATGTTTAACACCCAAATGTCTACATCACCCTTATTATGCAGTCTACAAATCACATCAAGTTATTGAAAATTATTTGAAATATAATAATATGAGATTTATATTTAAAAGAATATGTTTGATTATACATTGATATAATAATAACAATTAAACTAGGAACATCTACAATAAATTGAAACTTTATTCAATGGCGCACCCAAGAGAAGTGCTAACGGGTTTTAGCCGCCCCCCCCCTCTGCCTGACCCCTTACATTTTGGTAAATCTATTATGTACTGACTTTAAATTATGAAAAAGAAAAAAATTTCAACTATCAAGCATATTTTGTAACATAATATTATGTGTTTAAACTTTAAACCTGCCGGAACTGGGAGATTTTTGTTCTTTAAAAATAATTTTATTAAGTCCCTCCTCCCGAAAAAAAAAAAATTTTTGAGTGCACCTATACTTGCACTTGCTTCTTTTAAGATAATTTTAAAAAGTTAAAGTAAATAGACATTTTTACGCAAAAACAATTTCCGAAAAATTGATTTTTTTTTTACCATAACTAAAAATAGAAATTAACTGTAGATACATGACATTTTTACTAAATGTTTATATAAACAGTTTCTAAACATGATACAATTTTCAAAATATTTTAACATTTTTTAAGCTATTTATAAACATAAGAACATTTTCTTAGTTTTTATTTAATTATTGACGATAAAAAAAATTTTCGCCACTTCACAAAACTTGTAAATTTAATACAAGGTTCCTTATTATAGTTATTACTAATAAGTAATAACTTATTAGTGTATTTAAAAAATATGTGAATTCACAATACTTTTTATGAGCGTCTGAAGTTAGAATTTTGACAAAAACCGTCAAAACCACGAACATTTTCTAATTATTTTTATTTAGAAATTCATAAAAAATTTCATTTTTGTTTCTAAGATTTGAAAATGTAATACCGAATTCCTCATAAATTCGTATACCTTTTACAAAATAGAGTTAACCGGACATTTTAAAAAAAAATGTTTGAGCTTTTGAAATTCAAATGTTTTTGACGTTAGATTATTCACTCGTAAACTAACGATTCCTCGTGCAACAATTTTCTTATTTAGTTGTATTTCAAAAACGAATAACTGTAGACATTTAAAATTATTATATTTTAAACACACGTTGACGTTTTTAAATTCAATTTTGACTGAAAAACTTAATACAACCTCAACTGTATTATAAAATGCCTAATAATAAAATAAATTATTTTTATAGCAATAATATCATTAATTATACTTAGTAAATTAGGCTGACAGATCGTGTTCGCTGAGAATCGTTTTTCGTATACAATGATCATTGAATATAAATTTAACACATCTATAACAGTGACCCACTCGATACCTACTGTACAACAGAGCGGTACCCACAACCCACTTGCCAACCAGTTTTAATACTTTTTCACTTAAGCTAAAAAAGGAAGAGTTAAAAAAAATGATTTATTATACATTAAGTAATTTAATAATATATTTTTACATTAAGTAATTACTTATATTTATTTATTTCAGCCAAATCAATTACAATAAATTACATTTATAATGGCTAAAGAAATTACGTTATAAGCTCGTATCTGCAGGTATACGGAGTTCGTGGATATTATAATTCGTATAATATAGAAAACCTTCTTATAGAGAACGAGAAAGCACATGAAATATGTAAATTAAATCAAAGCCGGAAAGTCGATGGTTCATTTTGCAATGATTTATGGTAATACTTTTTTTTATATAACTCCAGAAATGTTTCAACAATATATTGAATAAGTAATTGATCAAAAATAGATTGTTTAGAATATTTTGACATGTATAAATTTAAAATGTGAATACACCTACTATTTTAGTATAATAAAATATGAAGTAAGCAAGTTATTTGTACTAGTTTCCATCGTTATTCAAAAAATAATTTATAAGAAAACTTTTGATCTGGACTGATTATTTTGTATAGGTACACTAAATGGTACTCGTGAATGGTTATTCTAATTAATATTGAACATTTTAAAACCATTGTCAGTTTTTGTAATACAAGAAAGTAATTTTACAATACTAATATAAGTTTTTTCATTTTCAACATACCTTTGTAAAGTATTTAAAATATTCGGTTCATGTTTTATTGTAAGTGATGCACTGCATTGTTCTCTAAATTTAAAATACACCGTAGAAGCATTAAAATTAGATTGAGTGTTGAACAATCAGATTTTCGTTCGTTTGTTCGTTCGTGAGATTAATAATTTTTAATATTGTCTATATTCTATGCAATACCTAGCGGCTGGCAACATTTATATATCGTATAATGGCAGATTCTAAATGCGATGGAATTCGAACAAATCACTGCGAAAGTGCATTTTTGTTTTATTTTTAGTCAGTTTGAATAGAGTAGGTTTTGAGGAGAAAAAATCAAACTAATTAAGTTTATCAGAGTTAAATAAAATTGTAATAAAGAGTTTGAGCTTTTAAATCTACTGACAGTTATTATACACTTATTTCGACGATGATCGATATAAAAAAAAAATAAGATAATAATAGTACATATCGCGTATTATAGTACGTGTCTTATACGAAGTATCAAACACACGTGCAGAAGTAAATTAAATTACCGAAATAATAGGTACGAGCGTGCCACAGTTGGGGTCCCTCATCTACCGCAGCGGCGGCGGCGGTGGTGGACAACGACGACGACGACGACAACAACGACGTCGCCCGTGGGTGGTCGACCGCTTGACGGCGTACGATCGGCACTACTGCTGGCGTGCATGCATGTACTGAGCGCGGAAAAAAACTGCCCCGGCAACCCGGCGAGACGCTGTGACGGTGCGCGCGCGCGCGCCCTCAGAAAACGTATGCATGCACCCCACTCTACCCAATCTACACCACAATACAATCACACCTCCCTCCATCATGACCACCACCCACCACATCAAACCTCCACCATACCAACCCCTAACCATGCCATCCGACGACTTTCGAGCGGGCGGCAGTGCGGAGCGCGGACCTTGGCGCCGTCGGACCCGGTGCGTCGCGGGCGCCAAGCAACGCTAAATATTCCAATCCGTCTTGTGCCGTCTTATCTCCTGTGAGGCTGTGTGACGGCGCGTGAGATGTTTGCGTCGAGGGGGGGGGGGTGGGTGGAGCGCCGTTGGGTAGGTAGGTTCACTGGTCGGGTGAGAGGTGCGTATTCGTTATCGGCGGCGACGATGATTGAAAGTGCGGAAGTGACGGACCACGTCGGCATTTGAAAATGTAAAAAAAGAAAACCGCATACGACGTGTGGTCAGGGCACCCGCTCGGCTGAGGCTTGCGTTAGTTTTATTCTCGAATTACGACAGCTCTGATCGAACGATTGCGCGTTGTTGGGTTGAGAAGGTGGTAATAACTTTTTATTACCGTATAGTACGGAGGAGAATCATACCTACCTAGTGGCTAGTACCTACTACCTTACTTCACAACAGACGACGTCTGTGATTAATAAAGTGAAACAGTGTGGTACTGAATTTGATGACACCAAGCCCAGACTTATAGGGGGGGGGGGGTCTTGGGGCCCATATTTATTTACAAAATACATTTTTTTAATTCTCACATTCAAAAAAAAAAAAATATGAAAATTATTACTAAGTAGGTAGTAAATTACCATAAAACAAAAATGTTACTTTTTTTCACGAAAAATGTACATTTTCATAATAAAAAATTACACGGTTAGGTTAGGTTAGGTACATAGGTATACTATCTGTAATATTGTTTTTATTTAATCCAATACAAGACACCAATTAATGTTGTAATAGCGTAGTGTGGTGTTAAATAATAAATAGTGATATTTTAGTTTCGTGTACACTGTACAGATAATGTTTAAATGGGTCTGCACGTAAACTGTTTTTTCTCAAAAAAATGCCTTACACTTCACAGAAAAAACTCTCACGCTTTGTAAGGTAATCCCAGTATGATGATTTTTTTTTTTTTTTGTTAAAAGAAAAACACTTCTTACTGTGCGCATTGGATTTTGGGATTTTCAAAATTCCATATAATACGATTTTAAATATGATCAATTTTCACAACTTTTTTTTTATTATTTTTGTTTTACGTTCCTAGATCAAAAATTAAAGTCCAATGCGCCCCGTAGAGAGTTGTCTTATTTTTATCAAAAAAAAACAACATCAAATCTGACCACTCTATGAAGCGTAAGAGTTTTTATTAAGTTATATATAAGTTCCTGTTAAGTTTGTTGTGAACGAAAAATCACGTGTTTCATTTTTAGTTGGCGTTGCCATTTTCATGTGTGCGTAGATAGCTCGGTTACCTGTATACTCACACTTATCACTGTTCATGACTAACGATAGACTTTATATTAGAGTATAAGCTTTATGCACGGATATAAATAATAAACTTGATTGCTAACTAGTGATAATAGCGGACGTCAAAAAAATTCCATGTTGGTCGTGGACACGAATTAAGATATATTATATAGACATTAGACACATAGATGTATTAGTACATCTTAATTCGTGGTTGTGGGCTCTGTAAGGTGTTATCATACAGTGGCGGTCAAATGATTTTGTCATGGAGGGATGTGGCTAATTTTTTAACATATACTACTTATTCATTAAGATATAGTTTATGGTTTAATTTTTTAAATTATGCTAAATTTGTACTTTATTTATAACAATATTAATTGTATTATATTATCTATTTTCTTATTTTTTTTTTCGCTAATTCGTCCAGTACTTCGTTGGAGGTTATATTTATAACTCCACGATGAACACGACACGGTATAAGACACGGGTACGAAGAACGAAACACGGTCATAACAAAATATTATGACAAATTTAATAACAAACGGCCAACTAATGGCATAGCTACGTTTTAATACTATTAATACGTTTCGGCCAATGCGCTGGTCACGCGAGGAGGGTGTTGTTAAATGTTATTGAATATTCACGATCATCGAGCGTGGCAATTCCAGTATATTTTGTATACGCAATTAAATATTAATAATAATAACAACCTTGTTCCTAATATGAGTTTAGAAAATAATAATATACAGGGTGACATAATGTATAAAAATATAGTCATATGGACATATTCCGAGGAAATTTACCAGTAGATTATATTTTGTTTCGAGAAAAAAATAAAACAAAATTTAATTCATTAACATTATAGTACAATATAAACATAATTGTAATAGTGATAAAAATTAAAGAAAAAAGGTCATGGAGGGTGGATCTATTCCCTTCATCGGGCTCCCCCCGTTTGACCACCACTGTTATCATAACACACTATTAAAAATAAATTTTAAATATTTCTGAGTTCATGATAGTATAGATTTCTGTGGTATTGGCACAACCTTAGAATTTAGATCATATAATTTATATTGTATAAAATCGAAGATCACAACGATAAACATTGATAAAATACCATAGGCCACAACCTACATGACGAAAAAGCGGCGTCACTTCTCATTTGTCAATGTATAGTAGTTAGCAATCTAGTTTATTATCTATATCTGTGGGTAAATGATACTAACACCAATCAATGGGTGGTGGTGACAAAATTGCATAAATATTGCCCCTTAATAAAAACACACGAGCAGGCCCCTTAATAGTGTACCGACCAATCATTATAGCGGTTTAAGCGGTAAACACATGTCCACAAAAAACAAACGTAACATCATTAATGTGGTTTTAGAGTTATTTGTTACAAAAACTATAGAGAATAATATTTAAGAGACAACCTTATCGGCGTTTTTTAAACTATTAATTATTTAAAAAGTTACTGTTATTTAAAAAATATTTAAAAAAAATGTTTGTGTGCCTTTTATAACTTAGCGTTATAATGTAAAGTACTACAAAACCCAAATGAGGTTGTTTCCGAAATATTGTTCTCTATTGGCATGTAAAATCAATGCTTTACCTAGTAAATAGATTTTAGTGTCCGGTAATGGCTGCAGGGTATACACAATTCTGAGCGAAGACGGTCTGTCAGTCTAAATCACTAAGTATATTTTATGATATTATTGCTGTTAAAGTAATTCTTTTTACTATTAAGAATACAATAACCAGTAGGTTGAATTAGTTTTTGCAGAAAACATTGCATTTGAATATGTCATTGAGTGTATAAAATAAAATAGTATTCTTAAAAAGTTTCAAGCACCCACGAAAAATATTTTTAAATTACAACGAAATAAGTAATAACCAACATCGTTATTCTTCATTTGAATATCTAATTTCGTCCAAATTTGAACTTAAAATGTCTATAAAAATCAACTATGTAAATATATTTTTTTGATTTTTCGTTTACACTATAAACAACTTACGAAAATTGTAATTTAAAAATGTTTTTCGTGGGTGCTTGAAACTTTAAAAGTATTACTGAAAAAAGTCACTATTTTTAAGCTAAAATAAATATGGTTAAATTTACTGTATTATTGATTATTAAGCAAAACTACTTTCATTTCCATAACTATAATAATATTATATTAACATTAAGGTTAGGTTGCGACAATTAAATAATTTAGTTAAACTGACTATAATAATAATTTTATTAACAAATTATTACAATTGAAATATTTTACTTTACAACAAAATTAAAATAACATTTATTTTATGTTGGATTTGAGTCTATGACAATATTACTTTTGTTTATTGTACGGTCAACTATAAAAATGAGTTGATTGATATTTGGAAGTTATGCTCATATTTTATTTTTAAATTTGTCATTTGAGCTTTTAGTGCTTTTCCAATTTGCACACGCGATTGTCACGATCACTTTGGTCATTAATGTTAACATTCTTATTTTATAAATAGGGCTTTCTAACTACAAGTGTTTGAATATTAATTTCTAATTAATAAGTTGTTCATCATTCAATATAATATATTTTATTGATAAATTTGCGGCCTTTGCCTTGTCAAACATTTGTATGCAAATAACTTGCCAATTTAGTAATTCATGAAAATAATTTTTATTTCTTTTACAAAATTATAAAATATCTTTTTCGTAAAACTTAGTTAATAAGTTAGTTTAAGACTTAAAATTATTATTGTCGGAGACCGGAGTGTCAAGTGTGCGGCTTCTCCACCCAAGTCCCTTTGTTTTGTAATTTTTCATATTAAGTTATCTTTTATGCTTATTATACTAACATTTATATAGATTGTATAAATAAAAAAAATATATATTATTGAATAATGAATACATTTACTGAGTCCTATTTGAAACTCTGGAGATTTAGTCATCTTGTAAGTAGTTTTAAAGGTACAAATTATATATTATTATTTAAATTAAAAGTAAGTTAAATATTAGTTACCTATGTTCTATTTTTTTAATAGAATATTTACTAATTTGTTAATAAATAACCAATTTGAATTTGTTTTGTAGAAGAAGAGATTGATAATACTGAATTTTTGAATTTAACTGAAAGCACTTATTCCTAAGATTGGTCCTCAATCAACATTTATTGCATTATTACTTATTATGTACTCTTAAAGATGAAATTCAAAAAGAGAAAGTAGGTACCTACCTATACAAGTTTAAAATAACTATGAATTATTATTTTATGTTTAGGTCAGTATTCAGTAGGTACCTACAGTGATGTTTTTAATTATATAGATATCAGCTATAATATACCTCCTTTTATTAGAATTCAGATTTTAATACTTGGCTAGAAACAAATAATTTTATACGTATCTTTGACAGTTTGATATGATACCTTGAAGATGAATACATTATTTATAACATTCAATATTTAACGAATATTACTACATTGTTAAAGAAAATTTTGTTAACAACTACTAATAGTAGTGAAATATTGTCAAAGCCTTCGAATGTTATTGATATCGATAATTTAGATATGTTTATTATAGAAGACGAATTAAATATTTTTAAAAGTAGAGAACCATCTTTAAATAGCTCACTCGATGAACTGTCCTCACCACAGTTATTTTTACAAGGTACAAGTAACAAGTGTAGATTGATAATAAATAGATTTATTCAGGTATTTAATAAAATTATAGAAAGTTATACATTCAATATTATATTATTAAAGTGTATATATTTTAGGTATGAATTCAGATAATATTTCTCATGGAAAATATATTAACAATACATTAAATAAGAACCAAGACGTAAAAACGATTCTTAATTATTATAACTGCCATAAATGATTGAATTACACTATGAACAATAAATTGAGCTCTGTTATAATAAAACATGAGCTGCAACACCAAAAAGATTTAAAAATCAATAAATTACTGTTTTGTATTTTAGCTAAAGGTTACATATAAAAAAAATACCAATAAGATTCGTCTAGGACAAAATTCATTAAAAATCAAAATGTTGTACTACGACATTAACAATCATATCACTAGCTTTATGACGTTCTTTAAGACCCCCCGGTGACAGCTATTTATTAAGGAGTAAATTATTGGCAACCTTATTCACATATTGTTTTGGCCTATTCGGCGTCGCATTGAACTCAGATTTTTTTATCTGATTTTAAATAATAATATAAAATAATTTGTAAAAAAAGATGAAAATTGTTTTTTTAAAGACTTATTTTAAAGTTTGAGCTTAATATATTATGAACCTATATTCTATGCGGGCTGTAGAATATTTCCTTCTATCAGTTTAAAAGGAAAAATCAAATTTGATTGATACTACGGGTCAGGATTGTTATTCCCGTCGAGTGTGTTTTTGAAGACAAAATAGCATTAGCACCGGGCAGTGGCGTACTCACGGGGGGGAATCAGGGTGTCATATCCCCCCCCCATTGGATTTTTTTGTAATGATTTATTATCTACATGAAAAAAAAATTTAGGTTTAAAATTCAAGATTTTGGTTGTAGATTAGATCGCGTTCTTATATTATAAATTCGATATTCAAGTGCGTCATGTTTATTGTCTCCGCACTCAGCATAACTCATAAGGCCCGTATCAATATGATGTTCTAAAAATAAACGTCCTGTTAATTGTTATTTCAATTTTTCCCGAAATGTTGAGACGGAGCTGATTTTATTACTATTAGTATTTATAACATATTTATATTGCATTTGCATTAATTTGCTTATTATCGTCTAATAAATTATACTAAATTAAATATAGAAGTTTTCAATTAAAATATTATTTATAAATTATAAGCAAATATATGAATAGGTTCTACAATGATATACATGTTTATAGCATGATATAATATATTAATATTATAGTCGAATACTCGAATGCATGTCTAATTATAAAAATAATAAAGCAGAGCGACGGTGGCCGATGTCGACCCATAGTCGACCGGGCGGCAAAAATGGGCAAAATTTTATCTAGATAATTAATCAAATAAATATGTATTCAATTAAAACATTTTTTGAATAATTTTAAAATATTATTATTCGAATAAAAAATTATTCGAATCATTCTTTTTATAATTATTCGAATTATTTTTTTTATAATATTTTGAATAAAAATGTATTTAAATAATTTTCAAACATAATAATTATACTTGAATAAAATATGTACCTTTTATAGAATGATTATAGTTCTTCTAGTATGTCTACACTCTATATGTATATAGTATGTACCTCAGTAGTAACTATTGTTTATTATTACTTTATTTATCAATATTGAAGACGTTATTATTGTACTTAGTAAATAGTCCAGCTCCAGTTTCAGTACTACATAGTACATAGTCTTAGCTTTATTATTTGAGTAAAAAATCGAATAATATTCAAACATTATTATTCGAGTAAGAAATTATTCGAATAATTTTCAAACATTATTTGAGTAAAAAACAATATTCGAATAATATAGTAAAGCTAGATATTCTCATTTAGTTAAAAACGAATTAATTTATTGTATATTTAAATTAATATATTATACTTGTATGTATATAATGTATTTTCAAATGGAATATTGTTTGAATAAAATGAATATCCCCCCCCCTTTCAAAAAAGCTGAGCACGCCACTGGCACCGGGCGCCGGTAGTGCTATACTGACATCGTGTTTCGAGTATTTTTATAATTGTTTTTACTACTAACTTGCGACTTGCAAAGGTTAAAAGATTTCCGTGTGAATCAAAAACAATATTTAAAAACCACCACGTAACATGTCGAATACGTTTGTTTATAGCTATCCCGTCTTTACTCGACACGCGTGTATCTGAATCTATGTAAATCGTATTTCGTTACGTTGACTGAAACACGTAACACGATTCTACAACCGTATCTGTGAAAAACCGTATGTACTTACGTAGGTACTTATTGAAGGTTTGTGTAAGTCACTAGGTACTCTACTCCATGTTCTGTTTGCCTCGTGTCACTTGGTTTTTTTAAAATTTTGGTTTTGATTTACACAGCAACGCGTGGCTGGGTCTGCTAGTATATATAGGTATATATTTCAATATTTGTCAAGATCTTTTCGTTTTGTTATACCATTTTTCTATTTAAGTATTGTTAGAATAGTCTAGTTGCGGGTCCCATAATAATTGCATTATAATAAACATTCAAACAGGGATGTCACTTAAGGCAAAATTCTGGGGCAGCAAAAAAAATTATTTTCAAAAAATTGCCATCTGTTTATTTGGAAAAAAAATATATCAATAAACTATTAGTACTATCACAGATCATCATATATTATTTTGTATCCCCCCAGGTCTTAGAATATAGTATAGGTACATTTTAACAATAAGAAACTTGAACAATAAACATAGAATTATAATTTATTTTGTTAACAAAACGATACCTTTCTATCTGAAGTGCCTTAATATACAAGAGAATGGCCAACTTGGTGAACATTTTCTATTTTCTGGCTGAATATTAATAATACATGCCGTTAATCGTCCAAATGTTTAAAAAGCATCGTGTGATCAATGATCATTATTATGACAATAGGTACCAATCTCAACATATGTTAAGTACTTCAACATTCTTATATGTAGCCTGTACCTACATGAATAGGTGATAATAAAGAATTAATGTTTATGAAAGTTGACATTTCAGTCACACTTCTACATTCAGTAGTGTATTATAATGAATAAATCCATTTTAATCTTCTTAATTAAAAAAATAAAATAGTTTGTTCCATAATATTTTTACGGACTAGTTTTATTCTTACTTATTTACTTTATTAATTAACTTATGGCATTGATTATGTTAGGTATCTGTAAGTTGGTGCTCAGACTAGAAACCCAGATAACTGCTCGGGGAGATCTCGGAGTGTTTGGATTCAGGAAGGGCCATCAACTGTGGACATTGCACCCCCTTATTATCAGTTGTTTCCCGTATTTTATTTTTAAAATCTGGCATCACTAGAGTAAGCAATTTTTTTAAATTTATATCGTATTTAACACATTAAGGATTTATTATTTTCTTATACATTGTTCATATTAAAAAAAAAAAAAAAAAAATGAAAAGTTTATTACAACAAAGAAGGTTTTTAAAAATAATAAAACGTTATGACTGAAATAAAGTGTCTTACAGTTTTTACGATTAATTTGGTTAAAAGTAATTAAACAATTTATAGGTACTATAGCAATAAATTATGTTTATAAAAATAAGTTCATTCATTTATTTTGCCATACATGAAAGGTATTTCAACTTCAATTTTGTAGTTTCTATATAATATAATGATATCCAAGTTAAAATACATGGATGTATCAAAGATTATTCTTTTTCGGTGTTCTGTATTCGTTTTATTGATATCAAAAATCGTAGGTCGTAAGTATTAATAAACTTTTAACACACTATAATATTTATAATCAAACTTACATTATATAATGAAATCGTTATACCGTTAATTATAATTTTAGAGCAATCTGATACAATCTCCGACAACAGCAATCAAACCTTTAAAGAAGACCATTGCATTGAGTGTGTTGGTGACGCTCACTCTGGAAATGATGATTGTGTTAATTTAAAGTTTCCCAAGAAACATGAACTACTTTATAAGGATCCCCAAAAAGTATTAGGTTTGTATAATACATTTTTTTTGTGTGAATAGAATAATTAAATAGTTATGAGTGGGGTTTTAGTTATTTGGATTAAGCTCCATATCATTTAACATGATGTCAGAGCAAACGTAAAAATTATACAACAACATAGTTCAGTGATAACGTTGTGTGCGCAGCATCACTGCGACAGCGACGATCAGATAGATTTATATGGCTCAACAATATAAATGATTACAATTTTTTTTCTAAATTTGTGGTTTACTATAACGGTTTTCTGTTGTAAAAAGAAACTACATTTTAATAGTATTTGACTTTAAAAACAAAAGCATTTCTTATTTAAGTGGATATTAAATTATTTTGATACACTATTTAGGAAAATCGATGTTAAACCTTCGAAAATGTTATTCTCTATAATTTTAGTGATGGGTGTTTTTACTTTAATATTACTCAACAACATAAGAAAAAATGATTTTGAGTGAATGTGTTTTGTCTTATGTTACACATGGGCCAGAGAGAGAAGACAAACAGTGCGTTGACATCCACTTGACCAAAATGTACATTTAAAGTAGTTAAACAATTAATAATAAAGTAATAATCTACAAAATATTAAATCAGGTACCGATAATCTAAATAATTAAATCAAAATATAATAATCAATATAACATTTTAAATTAAATAAGAAAATGTCAATTTTTAATAAATTTTTTTTTTCTAAATCTTGAAAAATTTAGTTAATTAGTTTGTTTTAGTTTGTTAGTTTAAAGTAATACACTTGAATAAGCTGTTGATATATTATCAATAGTGGCTATGTCAGTTTAAAACGTATGATGAAATTAGGATTTTTAATTTTAACTTGAGCAATTTTTATTTTTTTTGTACATTTCTGATTCCATTAAACTTACAACTAAAAATTTGAAGAATTGAAAAGTTGTTATGATCAACCTGGTGGAAACGCATACAATCCCATTTTAAAGATATAAGAAATAAAAGATAAAAATATATAAGAAGAAATAGGGCCACCTATTATTTTTTTAAATGTCGAGCCATACACAATTAAATTATACAAAAATAAGCAAAAAAAAAGGTTCCAAAATACATAGAAAAAATACACGGTATACTTAAAATATGTTCATGGGCATGGCGGGCAGCGGGCTGAAGACCCCGGGTTTAAATATTATAAGCTTTTTATAAAAACCTTTTTCGTATTCCGAATGTTACCAAATCTTCAATGAACATAAACACATCAAATGTTTTGTTAGAAATCGATTTGTGTAACTAGTACTTACAAACAAACATTGCTTACAACAAATTAGCATAATACAATTATTAATCTGTGAATATGTTAAAATATATATAATTTAAAATATCAGATTCCTGCATAACAAAGTAAATACTGAACTTTTCCAACAGTATATTGCTCATGTGACTATATTCATTGAAGACTTCGTAACATTTGAGTGGGAGGGATTTGACTTCCATGATATCGTGGACAATGTTGCTTGAAACGAGCTTCTTCTCTCGTTGAACGGATAATACAATATCCAAATTCTATTTATTTTATAAGTGTTTTCTTTTTTTTTTTTTATTAGGAAAATCATTTAACAACACGATCACTAAGTCACTTTGTGCCAGTCATTTAACTGTTATGGGTTCAAGTCTTTTTTCAAACCATTTTACCAGACAAGGAACAGACATGTGTACAAAAGTATGCAAAACTCAACTTGAGAAGATTTTAAAAGTATATCCAACGACTGTCGTATTAAAAGATATGTATTGCTCCAGAAGTGGAATTAGAATGGCAAGTTGTATATGCGAGTTTAAGATTTCGTGTCGAGTTAATATTCATAGCGTACTTATTCACTTCATAGTAAACCGTGAAGGATATTTAGCTGTGTTTGATGAAGAAGTAGGAAAACCATATTTATTTTGATTGTGTTAAAATAGGTAATAATTATACAAAATAAACTAACTAATCTTATAACTGTTACATCGTTGTTTGTACTGATTCTCACTATCACACAACTGAATTTTGAAATAAAATCTGTTTAGATCAGTAGTCCCCAACTCAAAATTAGTCACGGACCACTATTGTAAATTATCCACTACCATAACCAATTACTTAATTCCACTCCCCACCGACTTTTTTCTTTATAATTTATAGCCACTAACATTGTGATGGAAAATAGCCGTAAATAATATGAACTACAATTTCACTAGTTCCATTTTTTAATTCAATTAAGAAATTGATAAAAATTAAAAAAAAAATCTTTAATCGCTTGAAATGAGTCCACAAAGACCACCAGTTGGGAACCACTGTTTTAAATGAACAACGGAGACTATCGGAAAAAATGTTCTTTAATCAGATTTAAATATAAATTGGCTAAACAGCTGATAAAGTTATAAGTCTCTTAATACTACACCATCATCATCGGAGAAAAACTTTTCTGAGTATAACGCATATGCTCATTGAGCAACGGCAACAGGCCTTTTTCAGATAATGCTTTAATGGCCCTCCAAAATCTGGGAAATCTCATTGGCCTGGGTAATTGGCTGTTTGTCCGAACTTTAGACATAAACAAATATGAAAATAATATGTTTAACAAAAATTCTCAATAGTTTTTGAAAAACCAAAAAAAAAATAGGGAAAAAACGGGAATTTTTACGCAAAGCCAATTTTGGACAAAATTGTTTTTTATATTTGGTGTAACAGAAGAAATAATGATCGTAAATACATGAACATTTCACAAAATGTTTATATAAGCAACTATACACGATAAAATTTTCAATAAGTTTTGACTTTTTCTGAGCTATTTATAGGCATAATTAATTTTCGGGTTTATTTTATTTTATTTTTACTATTGCCGATAAAAAAATTTTCAGTAGGTCAAAAAACTTGAAAATGTAATACAATATTCTTCATAATTTGTTGTACGTGAAAATTAAAAAAAAAGTTGAGCGTATGTCCTATAGTTTTTTATAAGCATCTAAAGTTAAAATTTTGACAAAATACGTAAAAATATAGTATTTTTAGTACAAATTACAGTCAAAATACAGTATGTTATGTAAAAATCACAAAATTATGCAGTTTTTTTTTAATTAGGAAATTCATAAAAATGTTTCTATTTAAATTTAAGATTTGAAAATTCAACAAGATTCTCTATAAGTTATTCTACTTTTCTAAAAAAGAAAAAGTTTCCCGGAAACTCAAACTAATTTTTTTATGAGCGTTTGAAATTAGACATACCTATTTACTTGTCTTTTCCGGGAACAATTTTCTTATTTTGATGAAATTCAGAAAGGACCTACCGTAAATATTTGAAAATTTTACAAAATGTTTAAATTACTAATTCCTGTACACGAAAAAAATATTTTGACAATTTTTGAGCTAATCGTGTGTATAAGAAATTTTTGGTTTTTTAAAAATTTTTTTTAAATATTGATAAAAAAATATTTGTTGGGTCAAATTTTTTGAAAATTTAATTCAAGATTCTTCATAAGTTTTTAAAATAGGAGATCAAAAATAATAAAAATACATAGGGCCAATTTTTTTTTATAAGCATTTAAACCTCAAGTCTTGATTGCAATTCATCATCGAACATTTGCAAATTGTTTTGTATTAAACATTTATAAAATGTTCAGTTTTTATTACTAAGGATTGAAAATTTAAAACAAAGTTTTAAGTAAGTAATTTATAGTGTAATCAAAAAATCAAAAAAATGTATTATAATTTTTAATAGACATTTTAAGTTAAAATTTGCTCATCAAAATATCGAACATTTGTAAATTGTTTTGTCGTTAAAACTTCATGACAATTTTTCTATTCGTATTTAAGGTTTGAAAATTCAACACTAGATTCTAAATAAGTTTTTCTTATGACAACCATAAAAAAGTTCGATAGGAAAACAGTTAAAAAACGTATAAATGTTTAAAGTTAAAATTCTTACAAAATCAAGAAAATATACAAACTAATTTGTAGTGAAAAATGTATAACATTTTGAGAATTTATACCTAAGGCTTAAAAACTTAATACAAGATTCCTCATAAGCTATTTTGTAAGCGGTGGTTAAAAAAAATGTGAAGCGTAAGTCTCTAATAGTTCTTTATAAGCATCTTAAGTTGTAATGTCGAAAAAATACGTAAAAATCACGAAATTCTGCAGTTTTTATTTATTAGTAAATTCATAAAAAAATTTCTATTCAAATCTAAGATTTAAAAATTTTACAGAATAATCTCTATACGTTTTTCTAACTTTCTAAAAAAAAAATTATCGGAAAGCCCAACTAACTTTTTATGAGTGTTAGAAATTAATAATAATGGCAATAAAAATATGGTATAAAATATCCTATAGGCTTTATCTACCGTATCCGCTCATAATCGTTTTTCGTATTAAATTATTTATATCATTGAATTCAAGTTTAATACCATCCATTACAGTTAATCACATGACACCTACTGTACAGCAAAACAGTAGTCACTTGCCGACCTTTCTTTTTCTTTTTTTCTTGTTACTCAAAAACGAATAACTAAAATGAATATTTTTTGAGATTATTATTTTCTATACTCCATAAAATTATCAAAATATTTTGACTCTTTTTGAGCTAATTGTAATTTGTTCTAGGCGTAAATAATTTACGATTTTTGTCAGGTTTTTTTCTATAAATACCGTGTAAAACATTTTCATTGGGTCAAAAAGTTTGAAAATGTAATACAAGGTTTTTCATAAGTTGTTATAAATCTATAAAAGTAGTTCAAAAATATTAATGATACATAGGCAGACCATATAAAACCATTTAATTATATAACCATTTAAAGTTAAAATGTTGACCAAAATCATTATAATTTCGAATATTTTCAAATTATTTTGTAGCTCAAAATTGATAATGTTTTTAATATTTATAACTAAGGATTGATATCTTGAAAACCATCTGCGCACGCCTATGATTTCGATGAAATTAGATAGTTAAACGAAGGATAAACGATGTTATGCCTAATCTCTCCCTCCAAAGTGTTCCTATCTCCTCCTTGACTCAAGTTAAATACCTGGATATTATTTTAGATAAAAGACTAACCTGGGGTCTTTGCCTCAAATCAAAATAAGCGTCACTTAATACTAGATCGCTCTTATTACGTAATGTTCTACTATCCAAACGTCCACTTCGCAACAAAATACTAATCTATAAGTCAATGCTAAGACCAAGTTGGTCATATGGAGCCCAAATATGGGGCTGTGGTAAACTAACCCAACTTAAAACAATTGAAGCTTTCCAAAATTCCAATCGATTTCCTTTCGTATAATCACGTCCGCTCCTTGGTATGTTTCAAATCTTACCCTGCACAAGGACTTAAACATCGAATCAGTCGACCATTTAGTTAAAATACACTTTAATATAAAGTTCCATTCTCATAATTACTTCTTCGTCCTAATCCACTAATCGCAAGCCAACACACAGCCACAATCCCTGACAATTCCCCTCGCCATCTTAAAAGACGTTGGTGCAGTTATCTTTTAGGTTGAAAACGACTGTCATGTCAAATTTCTTACCGAAACATGTCAAAAGGGTCCTATCACTATATAGCTTCCCTAATCCCCGTCCCCAAGTCAAATATCATTATTTTTGTTCACTTATTCGCTCATTGTAACTTTTTTTTAATCTACAGATTGTGAATGTTATTTATTTTTAATAAAAATACTATTTTGTTATAATTTTAAAATTGTATTTGCGGTAATTAAAACTTTTAAAGTATAATATTATTATATTTTATACACACAAACCCATTTTCAAATACAATGTTTTCAGCAAAAATTAATTCAACCTACTGTAGTATTTATGTAGTTAAATTAATTACTTTAATACCTATCAATGATATAAAATACACTTAGTTATGCAGGCTGACAGACCGTCTTCGCTCAGAATCGTTTTTCGTCTACAATGATTTTATATCATTGAATTCAAATTTAACACATCTTTTAAGTCCTACCTACCTTTTTTATAAATAAATATGCTTCTTTTTTGATTTTTTCAAGCAGTTGTAGGCTTTCTTTTAATATTTTATTGTGCTTTAAAACTTAAGGCCTACTTTTTAACATTAATTGATTAATGAGGGTGTGGGGGTGGGGCTGAGCCTCCTACAAAATGACACATTGAAAATGTATAGCGGGGCTTCAGCTACCCAATATATTTGATCACCCTACGCCTATATGCTATAAGGACTTGAGAATAAGATATTATGACCATCGTTATATTTCGGTTCCTCCAAAAAAATTGTGTATTTTATAATTTATACAATTTATTTGGTAACATCTTTGTGAACTACTAAATATTATACATTTTTTATTTCCAGTTAGATAATGCTAATAGTGTAATTTAGTACCTAGGCTACATATCACATCACCACATCACTATTTAATACTGTTTTAAATGTACAAGTTTAGTACCATAAAAGTGTATTTATATATTCATTTATTTAATTTATTGATATAAATGTATCTGATAATCAAAGTATTACTATTAAAAAAAGCAATTTCATTTCAATAACTAAGTTTCCTTTTCAAAAAAATTAAAAGAAATTTGATTTAATTGAAGGTAAAATAAAATACGTTCTTCAGTAGAAATTTGAATAAATAATTTAATTTGAATAAGTTTTTTGGATTCAAATATTATTTTATATATTTATGGTAAAAAGTAACATTATCCGACATTGGAATATCTTATAATAATTTACATATTAAGTCTGTACAAGACCTTAAAAATATAATAAGTACATTTTATCAAATAAAAATTTGTAGTGGAGCAATATCTTCCAATAAGTTAAATTAGTATAAATTAAGTGTCTGGAAATAAACAGTATTTTGGATGGTTGTGGTAGATGGCTTCATGCCATCTTACATGAAAATGAAAGTTAGGTAATTTTAATTTAAAAATACTACATTTTATAAATATCAGTAATAAAACCCATCATAAAATATTAATCAGAATATAAAATATGACGAAAGCTATGTTATATTATTGGTTAGTGATATGGTGCAAGCGGCTTCTGCTTATTGTATTAAAAAGAAGTCAACACGAATTTCAAATGGAAAATTGACAAGAATTTTTTTTCTCGTTTGGAGAAAAAAACGATAAATAATAACAAAATTTATTTTATATCTAAGATTCGAAAATTTAACCCAAAATTCCCCATATTAAGTTTTTCTATCTTTCACGAAAAAAAAAAATTACCGTAAAATAAAACTAATTTTTTATGAGAGTTTGAAATAAGACATAAGATATTCACCCGTAAACTAACGATTTTTCATGGAATGATTTATTTATTTAATTGTAATTCAAAAACAAATAATTGTAGGTAGTAGAATTTTTACCATATGCTTATATTATTATTTTCTATGCATAATAACATTTTAAAAATATTTCGACTTTTTATAATAAAAATTGAAAAATTTTAAAGATATAATAATAGAGTCGACAATCCAAATTTACCTACTTCCATTTTCCACTCTTTTCAGTATTGATGGATTTTTGTTCCGAATGACTGAACTATTATAGAGGTATGGTAATGTTACCAAAAAATGTCTAATAGTTCAATAAACATTTTTTTTTTATGTCCGATAAGTAATTTTGTAGTTTAATGGTCTAAATTTAATATTTAAGTTTATTGATTGTGCCAAAACGTACCATATTCCATCCAATAGTACGTTTTGACATAATTTAAGGAAATAGTACGTTTTGTCGTTTATTTTTTCAAAACGTACTATTTCCGGAATTAGTACGTTTTGATCAATCTTATAAATAAAATAATTACTTTTTTACTTTATTTTATAATAATACACGAATATAACAAATGTATACTCATTTTATAAATACATCTACAACTGATACCATTGTGCAAAAATCGATTAAGTACTTAAATTTTACCTTAACATGAACAAATAAATACATTTTATAAAAATGTATTATTTATTAACAATGTAAATATAAAAACAAATGATAAGAACAATAACAACACCTTAGTATAAATTATAAAAAGTATATTTGTATTTTGTGTTTATAGAAATAAAATTAAAAATAGACATTACAGCATTTAATTATTGTTTTTTAATAATAAATGCAAATTGTAAATATTATAGGTCCATAACTTAGAAACAAAACTATTAAAAATACCTAATGAAACAAAATATATTGTAGTTATAATTTATCTCAAAAATTTAATATTTTAGGTTCCTTACTTGAGAAATATAACTCTTTTTTTAAAATAATAAAACAAAATAAAAAGTGACTACTTCACAAGATTCTACTACATTAACCCTAGTCTAAAAAGTAGATAATAATAAATGGCAATTTAAGAAAGTCTAGTAGAGAATTTTAAAAACAATAATTAAGCACTTATTTACTTAAGTCAATAAATTTATATTATCTAACAAACATATGGAAATTAAAATTAAAATAGTAGAAGCTTTAATTTTGAAAAAGTAAATAAAATTATACCATTTAAATTACCCAAGCTATATTATAAATATAAAAAAATTAAGGGGTTGGGGCATCTGTAGGCATCACAAGTTTATACAACAAAATTCAAATTCAAAAGAATGCCTACATTTAGAAGAAAAATTAAGTAATGAATATTTAGAAATATACTGTTCTAACCCCAAAAAACACTAATTTTGAATTTATAAAAACATCAATTAAAAACATTAGAAGTTAAGTTGTGACATTTGAATATTCCAGGTACAAAATATTTTGTTTTATACGTTTTAGCAGAGTAGATAGGTAATAATAATATGATTTAACATAATATACTGTCTAGCTTTTAAATATTAATGATTTTCATTAAAATTGTAAATAATAGTGGCTGTATATAAGTGCCTACAATTTTGTTATTAGGTACTATGAAGTACCTATACAAATATACAATACATTGTAATTAGTATTACTACTTAAAAGTATGCTTTATTACCTGGTCTTCATCACTAGTTACACACCTATATTCATAAAAATCAAAAATCTGAGATGTCTGATTTTGTTTCACATCAACTCAAATCCTGTACACTATAAATTAGGTAGTAATGTTATATGTAATTTGTTTTTGACAATAGTTTAGATTATAAAACAATAAAAGTATAAGCTGAAACTTACATCACATTGATTATTCTTTTGGAATGGTAATTGTTTGGAACACATTTTAATTTTAATATTAATATTATTAATGATTGGTGGATTACAAAATAAATAAATATATGAAAATGTTAGACACATTCATTCAAAATAAGAGTAAAATGTAAAATGTTCTCTTGTTATAGTCAGATTTAACTAATAATTATTATGATTAATGATAAGAATATAAGATAATACACATGACTGTGGTTTTGGCGCAATTTTTTATCAGTAATAATAAGGGTAGCGACTTAATTATTTCAGGCCATCTATTAGTGTACTATTGTAATATCTCCATTGTTAAAAGTAAAACATGTTTTAATAAAAATAAAATTTTAAATGTTCTAATCGTGTACCCATATGGTTCGTGTATATAGTGTATAACCTATATATTTTAGCAGTCCTTCCAAATGTCTTAAATGACAGTCTAAAGCGGACGTACAATGTTACCTAACTGTACAAGAAGAAGGTACCCTATCCACTCTATAACACTGGTCAGGTACACATTTACACTTATTTTATATTACGAGTAATATTCAATCCGTGGAACCTGCTGTATAGTGTATAGGTAGTATAATATATTATTATGCGTTCTCATTATATTATTTTTTAACGGTGAACTAATACGCGTCGGAGGACAACTCTCCGTCATAGGTACATAGGTGCTTATTTTTTTCAACCATAAATATGTTTATGTGTGTTATTAATAATCTTGTATGCGCGAGAATACACATAATATATTATACACCTATATTTAGACGATATACCACACATTCGCTTGTACCTAACACACACACAAGCGAGTGCGTAGACGAAACGGAACTGGTTTGGATCGAGATCGTCCCCTCCAACCGTGTTTCGATCACTGTTACCGCGCCACCACCTCCATCATCGACCACCACCTACCTCCCGAAAACACCGAAACAGTGAATTGACTAGCGGTGGTCGTCGTACAACCGCAGCACGAAACGGTCTTCCGAAGACGTCGCACGTACGTTAACCAGTATCATCACACACATCTGTCGTTTTCCACCAAGCGAGGTCGTGTCCGTTTTTTTCCCCGCTGTTCAACGCTGGACTTACACGGGTACCTACTTATCACGTAGTCCCGGACGGATATGCACTGCTGATAGAGGCGATCGCTTCAACCACTAGCAGACCAGCCACGAGGAACAATTCAGTAAGTCCATTCATACGTTTTTTTAAATTTACACATACGCTTTAGATTGAACTTTTAGCTAGCCAGATCTAAGAAAGTAGGTAGGTAACTCTTCCGGCACCCCCTAATGTGAGCGGGGCATAACGATGTTTTCTGAAAACAATTTAATAAAACGCCCCTTTTTCGAAATTATCTCTGTGTAACATGTATTCAGAAGGTACGCAGGGTTTTTACGACGCGCGGGCGGTGGAAATCGAATCGGTGTCAAAAGTCTACAGGAACGTGAAATAGTCATTTGCGGGGGAGGGAATATAAAATTAAATATAAAAACATCCGTTTCCGCTAGTAGCAGTGCCCCCCTCCCCTCCTTGTTCTCGGTCACCGCTTTCAGCCCCTCGAGAGATTCTGACATGATTCGATTTTTCTTTCTTTCATTTTATACGACTTCCGACGAGTAGGGAATAGCTGTAGACTTTTCCCTCGACTGGTGAGCCTGGTTGGAATTTTTTAACTTTAAAAAATGTTATGCTATTAACTTGTCGAAATCACGTAGTTTTATAACTCTTAGTATCTAAAAATATTCATCACAAAAATTAGGTACGAAAAAGTATGAATATATAAATCGCAATCTAAAGAAACTGCCGATCCACGCGACAAAAAATAAATCAAACTTTACTATAAATGGTCAAGTTATTACCTATTGTTTTGTTATATGAGTTAAAAATTATACAAATTAAACGTTCGTTTTTGTACACTGCATACTTACAACATGATTATCATAATAATAAGAGTAATATTTAGATAGCTAATATTTAAAAAAATAAAATTATCATTATTATAATAATATACAAAATGTCAACTTATTTTGTCAATTGAACCACAAATTAATGAATATTATACTTCCAACTTGAGTTAACCGTTTTAGTATACAATTTAAAAATATAATAATTATTTTACATTGCTGACTGCATAAACTATAAATCGTATAATATTTTAATTTAAACATGAATTTTTTTAAGAAGAAACTTAAATGTGACTGAAAATAAGTAATAAACAAGATATTTTATTATGTATCCTTAATATTTATAACTATAGTTAATTGTATTTAAGTTCCCGACGACGTTAATATCGATAGCATTGCCATATACCGGTAGTTATAATTATATTTATGAATAGATATATACCTATACTTCATAAATCATAATCGAGTTGTTGACAATTAATAATCTGGATAATAATCCAGCTCAAAAAAAATATATTGTTAATTTTACTGAATGCTGGACTGTTTGTTTTATTATTTATGAAAGGGAACGAGTCACAGTTTTCTGTAAAAAGAATATTATGTTTTGGTCCAATTTATTTTTAAAGGAGCCTTAGTTTATGTATGAGTTTTTTTTATACACAGTTAACACCCAATTATCATTTTTATGTTACCAAGGCTATTGTTTAAATTCTGATTAATTTTTTTAGATTCTAAACGAAATGAAAACTTGATTTTACAATTACCTATAGGTTTTTTAACTTTGCATGTCATTTTTCTCTTTTATAAAAAGGACTTAAGACTTACCTACTTTGTTCCTTGAAGAAAATGTTATTTAAAATTGAGCTTTTGACAGGTACATTTATGAATTTTTGACGTTTTCGTTTTACGTAATGAAAACAATTTTTAATACGTTTTCTGATAATGGGTGAAGTATAAAATATTGAATTTTCATTTGTTTTTTTTTCTAGTATACCTATTGATTATTTAAAAACAGTGACTATTTTATTAATTCTCTTCGGCTCCCTGACTTGTCGGCTTTCCATTTACACTACGAACCCGGTTCACGGAGTCTACATTAAAAAAAAAAAATACTTACACGCGTCTAACAGCCTAACACCAATCTAAAGTCATCCGATTATCATTATCATATTATCGAATATTGGAGTATCGTGCATTCGTGCGGCATGTCGGATTATTATGTCATCATGTTGTATCGAAAAAATCATCACACGATCGTCGTACGTTATTGTTATTAATAATAATAATAATAATAATAACGACAACAATAATAATTTGTTTGTCGACACGCGCCCTCCGAAACAAGGACCGACAGTGACAAATTAAACTTGGAAAATATCATATTCAAACTCTTGGGACGTTAATGGCTGTCGAGTTCGAATGCGAACGCGCCTGTCTTCTGGCACTATTTTTAATTAGTGTTTTCTGTATGCTGAATACAATTTTGCTAAAATAATAGTATTATAATATTATTAATTATTATGAAATTATATCATATATTATTGTTGTTTAACTTATAAATCAATACTGCACACCGTAGAATAGATGAATAGATGATTCGTGGAATACTCGTGGAAATAGCTTAAAATTAGTTGGAATATTTTGAATGTTTTTGTGAATAGAAAATAATAATACGTATACGTAATGTCAAAAAGTTTCAAGACTCTACTATTTATATTTTTTTAAATTAGGTACGACATAATCACAAAAATCGTTTATGAGAAAACGTTATTTTACGTTTGTATATCTAATGTTGTCATAATGTGAACTTAACTCATAGGAAAAAAAATGTATGTTGCTTCACGCTATTTTTTTTTAAATTACAAAAATCATTGTAATACCAATTTATTCATTGTACCCCGGAGCTTAGAATCTAAAAGTGTACCTTCTATTAAAGCTTTATTAATTTACAAACTAAATACAATATGATAAATATAATAGTAAGTTGTACTTAGATTTTAGAGTAGGTACCTCTATTTTATTTCAAGTTTGACTATTGTCATTTTATTGTATTAGATTAAATTAATGTTGGAAAGCCGTGAATCTTGAAGTGGTATTATAAATAATAATTTTTTCGATGATTGGAAACCGATGTTTGTTTCCGACAAGCTGTTTCGGACAATAATTAAATGTAAATAGAACAGCTGAGGACTGGCATTTACCAAAGACTAAAATATTAAGGACCCTTAGGAATTGTATTTACGAAGGAGGTTCGTGAATGTTAGTCTTTTTTGGTTTGTAGTCGGATAATCCCCCCAGCTGTCAGATTAGTCCCACCCTTGTTCTTACTGTTTGCTAACGACGATAAAAGGAATATTATGTAGTCTTAAAGTTTACAATGGTTGATAGAAATAAATCTTGTTCATAAAATGATTACGTTTTTTTTATTATTATATGTATAGTGCAATCGAGTAGGAAACTGCCTACGTTATTTTCAACAATATTCTGGTATTAATATTATTAAAAACCACAGATTATTATTATTTCAGTTTAAAAAATATATATATTTATACTGTTCGCTCTAATTCCTTATTATTAAATAAATTTAAATTCAATTTACCATTTAATGTTTATTTATAAAATTATGTAAGTACCTAAGTTTACCAAATAAATAAATATTATTATTTCATCATCCCGGTGCGGGAAAATCGTAACCGTGTGGACATCTACTCATTTGTTATATCGCTGGTAACAGTCCTAATCAATTTGTATTTTATGTAGCAATAATTACATCGGTATTTTTCTGTTTTCCTTGTTTCGTTAAGCTATTAATATCGTTTGTCATCACTCATCGTTAAAAGTATCATAAGGTGTTTAAGTAAAATATTGTGTACTATCGTTTAGTTGACCATAAAAAGTTAGTAAAATAAAAAATGTTGGTACACGCCCCATGACGGTCGGTGGACAACAATACAAACATAATATTATGAATTCACACAAAAATTCAAATCGACAAAAAAACAACATAAACTCACATTAAGTGTTCTTGAATTTATAAGAGTTTTCCTTCAGTTTACACACCTGCTTACATATTTTTTATCTAAGAAGTTTGTAGTTTGAATTTCGACACAGTACAAAATATTTAATGCGCCTACTTTTGTGTATTTGTATTTTTTTTTTTTTAATTTCCTCACAAACGTATAGTATAATAGGCAGGCAGTACCTACGTACCTACGTACGTCTGGCGTCAACTTGTTTTGGTTTGGCATAATATAATAATATTGTCGTATAACCTTCAAGCTCAATTTATCTAGGTGTGTATCTAGGCAGCAAGACTGGACAAGCATTATTTTTTTTTGTCCAAATAAAGAAAAAATTATAATATACGTAAGGTACCTTTGTTTCAACATTTTTTTAAAAAAAAGAACAATTTTATACTTAAAAATTATTAAAATAGCAAAACCTGTTCATATTCTGGATGGTCCCAACATTTTTTTTTTTTGTGGATCAATAACTAAATGATGTTTGCCATATGTATTATGGTAATAATAAAGCAAATTAAGCTTCAAAATTATTTTTGGTAGTTGTAAATTTGAAAATAAATCTCTTTTTAACGATTTTAAAAGTTTTTTCATAATTACTCTTACGAGTAATTGGAATTATTTATATTTGATCCTTAACAGAAGCAATTTAAATAATGATTTGTACTCAAATGTGCATGATTTGTATAATTCAGTGAATTGTACGAGTAAATTTATAAAGACTGTAATTATTGGACATAATGGCCAAAGATTAAATATATTTTTTTAGTTTAATATAATTATATTTAATGAAGCGTGAATAATTTATGTAGTTTAAACTAGAACAATAAGCCTATCAAGAATAAGGTGCTTTATTTTTTTTAATATAAGTCGTTTTTGTTCTAACCTACCACTTGAAACACAATAAAATTCTTGATTTTATTTTCATAATGGTTGGTTTTAGGTTTCTAAACATATATTTAGAATTGGATTGTTAAATATTATTTATTATTTAAAAAAGGTCATAACTTTGAAGGTTCTACACATTACCATATTCAGGTCACAAAATTATTTATAAATTGTACGTATATGGTATTATAGTTTATTATTATACCTTCGAAATACGTTAGAACCCGGCAATTTAGCACGGTCGCCGTGTGGGCTTTCCTAACTTGTTTAATATTAAATAGGACGTGTTAAAATATTTGAAATAAAATAATTTTTAAATTTAGAATAATAACAGGCTGTACTTAAGCAGACAGTTGAGTTCTATAGCGTAGTCTGTTGTTATGTGTACAGTTGATTGTGTACAGACTACAGATTACAAATAAAATAGAATACGAGACAGAAATGTTTGATGTTCGTGCGACTTATAAAAACTATGAATTTGTCTCATGTAACCATCGGTATATAATCGATAGGCGTGTGTGTATATATATATATATATATATATATATATATATATAAATATAAATTATACACTCCAATAGTCAGATAGCTCTATTCGACGATACGGATGAGAGACTTCGTAATTCGACCCCTTTAAACGGAAATCGTGTGACTGTTTCGCCGCCCTTTGTGTACAGAAGCACACCCTATACCCAGAATAAATCCCGTCACCTGTGACACCAGCATCACCGTGTATAATGTATATACATGTATATACCATGTATATACTATGGCAACTTTTATGACTCGTATGGCAATATATATGAGGTTTTATTTTTATCACGCTTCTAAAAAATGTAAATGTTTTGTTTAAACGTTTCTGGATGAATACCTATTTATTTAGTCATTTTTTTTTTTTTTTTTGAAAATGTTAGGTATACTTACATTTTTTTTGACAAAAACATGCACACAGCGTATTTTATTCGTCCTATTCTGAAACTACAATACTTTAAAGTCCTCAGATGTTCGTAATTTAGTAATTAAATAATTTAACAAAATGTGAAATTGGACGTTTTTCCGACCTAAGTTTTACCCATTTCATTTTGCGGGTACAGCATGATGATACACTGTGAGTTTTTAGGTAAGTCGTTTTATTTGTCTGTGGTGCAAGTAGACGGTTTTTTTTTTCGTGGCCCAAATAATAATCGTCATTATGCGTTCTTGATTCGCCACCTACATAGGTTTGAAAACTGGTTCATGCCGTTCGCCATGTATTATATTATTTATATTTTTGTTTAGGTACCCTCATTATGATGTACCTATAGCTATTTATTTTATCATAAAATGTTTCGTGTTTTTTCCTCCCGATCGCCAAACGGCTCGTGTTATTATTATTATTTTTTTTTTGTTTCGTTTTGCCTTGACAATGACAATAAACGGTTATTATTATTTTTTTATTCATACTCGTGTACGGTCGGCCTTGGCCCCAAAACTTCCGCTTGTATATATTCGTACTCAGCTCGCCGCCACTGCCGCCCACGATGACTCACGCTGACGGTCGGCTGCACCCGTCGTCGTCGTCGTAGTCGCCGGGCCCGCACAGATTTTCGCCCGCCTCCTCTCGTCAGCCGCACCCGAAGCGTCACGTTTGCGATGAGGATTTTCGCATCAAGTGCGTAATTGCTTCGGCGTAGTCGTCGTCCAGACACACGGACAGGCTTTAACTCTACGCCCGCCGGAGTATCTTTTAAATCACTGAGCGGAAAAATCCACCCGCTTCCAGCGACCACCCTCCAGCAAAGAAAAAAAAATGTTCATTATTTCATGAAAAATATAAAATCACTGTATATATGTGGAAATAGTCTTTGGTCGGGTGGTGGACAGGGGCAGTGCCACTAGTTCTTAGCTCGTTCAAAACGTCCGTGAGGAGCCCTTACTGACCTCCTCTAAAAGTTCGATGTTCCACCACGTCTGCCACGTTCGCTACTTATCTTTTCGTCTCCAAGAAGGGTTGACGTCACGCTTAAATACGTATCTAATTAATACAAAATAGCAATGAAATGATATTTAGTGGAAAATTATGTTAATTCGCTCATCAAAGTGGAATATATGGGACCTATATTATTCGTACGTTCAGTAGGTATTCTGTACTTGAGCCTCACAATTTAACTTAAAACGAACGAGTTGATATAATAATCAACATTATTGATTTCACTCAATTAAAAATGAAAAGTTTTTTTCAATTTAATGAAATATCACAATAACAACAAAATCTCACGTATTTATCTGTTATTTTTATAATTAGAGATTATTGAAAAAATATTTGTTTTCATGTAATTTATCCACAATTGTTGGTATACCTTTGTTGTGTAATCTATATATAACGTGTATATATACAGTCCATTATATTATAATAATAGGTACCTATCAAATATAACTTATATAATAGGTATAAAGGGAGGGAATTTATGAGTTAGTTTGTGAGTATGTTTTAAACATGGCCCGTGTCTACTTATAATCAATTATAATGTAAAACTCTAGCGTGACCTTTGACAACAACGAAACTTTGTCTTTGTCTAAATAATTATGCTTATAATACTGTCGTTTCTTTTTAACTTGAGTAATCTAGTCGATATATATACATATGTTGCGATGATATAAAAAAAAGAGACTGTTATCGATTACCAAGCGTATAGAAAAGACTTATAAAAATTAATTAGTCATGTATATAATGATGGCCATCTACACATAACCTGCACACATTTATCACTTTACTAGACAAACAATTAAAATAAAAAACACAGTTTAAAACCCTAAAATATGTCATATTTAATTTTTTTTTCTTTTTTAAACACAAGGATGTGTCTTATGGTTGTAATAATATGCAATGAATTCACACCATCCATTTATTTCTTATAGGTATGTAATTTTCTTATTGCGTTCAATAATATTAGCTATTAAAAGTTGTATTTTTCGTGATTTTACAATTTACAGCCCATACAGTAAACTCAAGACAGATAATGTAATAACTTTTTAGTAAATTAAAATGTTGTTTCACCAGCAACAAGGTACAGGTCATTTTTATAAAACTCAACGAAACGGGCGATTTTTCAAATTTTTTTCTGAGCGTCACTATTGAAACTGAAATTATATTTTACTTCATGACGCACGGAATTACTTTTTCACTCCAAATGAATTCTACCCCGTTCATTAGTATATAAACGAAAACCACGAAAACTATACGCCTCTGTATACTATGGAATACTGATATACACACACATATATATATATATATGTGTGTATAATGTATATTGTATGTATATTATAATACGAACTGGATGGATTTTACGAGGTTTCGATACACGACCGTAATTGCTTCGTTAGTTCATACATTCAGCGCTTCCCAGCTTTTGCACATATAGGTACCTACCTACGCGACCCTTCTATTAGTTTTACCTCGTATTAAAATATAGCTTAATAATATACAGCTCACGTCCCCTCGTGTATTATATAACAATTTTCACTGGAAATACTGGATATATTGTATATTGCATATTGATAAATTACAAGCACAAATTAAATTGAATAAATAGGGTAGGTAACCGCTCTGCTGTACAATGGGTGTCGAATGTAGAACCTCGTCATTGAGTAAGTCGCTGTAATGCATATTGTGCTAAATTTGATTTCAATGATAGACCATTGCACACAAAAAACGATTCTGAGCGAAAGCGGTCTGCCGGTCTATATTACTAAGTGTATCTTATGATTTTATTGCTATTAAAGTAATTTATTTTACTATTAATATTACAGTGGGTTGAATAATTTTTGCCGAAAACATTAAATTTATTATTGTTATGAACCCCTGAGTCTATACCGCTTTACCGTGTAATACCTTAAAATGGATCTAAATGTTTTTAAAATGTCATCGTGTATGTATATAAAATATAACATTATACGTAAAAGTTTCTCAAGTTCCTACTAATAATACTTATTAAATTACAATCAAATAACTAAAATCGTTATTCTTTGTTTAAATGTCTAATTGTGTCCACGTTTAAACTTCAAATTAAAAAAAAACTGCTATTTTAATAACTAATAAGGAACCTTGTATTAAATTTTCAAGATTTTTGACCGATTAAAAATTGTTTTGTCAACATTAATAGACGAATGAAAAAAAAAATCAAAAATGTCTATAAATACCTCAAATGTTTTTTAAAATTTTACCATATACAGAAAATGTTTACATAAATATATATTTAGTGTAAGTTTCGAGGACCTATTCGTTTTTCAGTTACAACATAATAAGATAATGGATTCTGTCAAAAAAAGGCAAAAATTACAGTTTTTTCTATTTTTATTTTCCTCAATTATCCAAAAAAGCTCTTGAATTATTTTACTGTTGAACTCTTAAGTACCGACTATGTTTATATTCCTACCAGCAAAGATGCCGAAGTTGAAAATTGAATGAATTTTTCTATTACCTATAGAAAGTGCCTTTAGGCAAACACACATCATTGTAAAATCAATATATATATTATATACACTCGTCGCTTCGCTCAGAATCTAAAATATTAAACATTTTTTCTATATCAATTGTATTTAGACAACATATTTTCGATTTCTCATTAAAATAATAATATAGTCTTCCTCAATTGAAAATGAAAACATTGACTTTATCAAACGTTTATATAATGTATGTATTATTTTTTAACGATTTTCTTCAATTGAAACAAAGAAAACATTGGGTTATAAAATGGTTCATAAAAGTGAAATGAGCCTTTTTGTTTATCTTTGTCATGCTGCGAAAATAACTTAATGTTTACGCTGTATTGTGATAAAAAATAACACGCAAGTTCTAAAAGAAATAAGTATGAGACAAATCGTACTAAAAATATGTTAGTAAAAAAATAAAATGGACTTACAACTTTCGGTTTCTCAACAATCTTACGACGACAAACACGATGATACGCGTAATGCGTTGTAAATTGTAATGCGCTGTGCAAGACAGAAATCTTACGATTTCTTAACGACGTCGTAGTATACCTAAGTGTTGGTCGTCAAGGCATGAATAAGTTTAATAATAACGACAAACGACACAATTTGATAACTAATTAAATTAGGTAGAACGTACGTATATTTAAAATTAAAATATTTAATACATTTTAAGACCAGAATAAGTAAATTCATCTACCTGCGAAAAGTTGCTATTCTGGGGATGTGCCTATGATGTAAGCGGCGTGATGAGGCTGGGACAAAGTCCACACATAAAGTCCTACAAGTGGGATCGAGTAGACGAAGTCTGATTCTATGGGCTGTACATTTATATTATTTTATATGCAGGCGGCGTGATTATATTATATTAATTAGGCTTTACTTGGGTATGAATAGAGATCGGTAAAGATGCTGATTATAACAATTTATCTAATACGGATGTTTCACTATATTTACTATAAGTTATTGTGGTAAATGAACACAAACCCTATATAGGTACGCCAAATACTTAACGACGAATGTAGGCATACTACACCCTGCGTGCACAGGTAAACTTGGTAAACATGCAGTAAACTAGGCACGCCGGATCAACTGGATCATAATATACCATGTACAATATGTGGGTATACCCAAATATATATTTTTACTCTATAATATAACTGGACTTATATATATATGTGTAATACCTAATACCTGTATGTGTCTTTATTATGCGGCGCGCATGCAGAAAGCGTTGTATTCAATTTTCTTTTTATTCGTTTTTTTCTTTAGTAGTGACTATCCTCTACCTACGCACGTACACGTTCGTGTGTTATATATAACTATAATAAAAGGTTATTTCGCTCTTAACGAGTTTGTTTCGAATTTTAATTTAAAGACGGTACCTACCTACGTAGAAATCAGATATAATAACATCATAATATACAGAGTATACATATTACTATATTATAACATACCTGTCCTATATAAATGTATAATATATATATGTATTATATAGAGAGAAAGAGTATACGGATACCTATGCAGTAGTTGTTAGTGGTTGTTCCGTTTTTATCGTCTTTATAATTAATTCGTATCGTGCCCACTGTACGCATCTGCATAAAAGTAAATTAGGTAGTATTTTATAAAAGTTTAGGCAACGAAAGACAAACGCGTAAAAATAAATTTGAATAGATAACAAACAAAAAGAAACCGTAGATATATATGCACTGTAACGTATACGACTATTAATTGGTCGTTTTGAACTCAGATTTTTAATTTCAAAATAGTTTTGCGGAATACAATAAACGGCGTTTTCTCTTTATTTATTCACATTTTTTCACCGTCCAAAATGTCGCGCGGCAACAATGATATCCCGGCGCGCCCGACAATCTGCGTATCGTGATAAAAATAATATGTACCTATATAATATAATTATATCGTCGTACACTCGGGCGACCCTCTCTCGGCGGATCGTCAGAAAGAATAAACGATTGCGATTTAAAAAACTATAGGAGGTCACATCACGCGCGCGGACGCCAAACCGAGGAGAGTGTAGGTACCTCTTGTATCTTTTTTTCCATCATTACCCATAACGCATTATAAACAGCGATAACAACACTGCCGTCCGCACGTCTGCCACTGGGCCGGTGTACCTGCAGTATAATAATATCGTAATTTTTTAGCCATTATAATATTATTATCGTTGTGCGCGGACTGGTTATTTATTTCCGCAGCGCCATTGTACACCGCCCGAAACGATATCGTACACGGCGGAGGGAGGAAAAAAAAATCAACGCTCGCTCGCACACACTCACTCGGGCAAACGATCGTAAAAAACACGCGTTGCATATAAAATGCAAATACCGTGCGAGAGGTGAATAACACGCGCCAGTGACCAGCGGCCGTCGCGTACAAACGAGCTCGCACTGGCGGTCACGCGCCGTTTGCTTTTTGTGCTCTTCGCACAGGCGAGGATGGCCGTCGCATAGGGCAACACACGCGCCGAGCGCAGGCCAGCAGCAATCCGACAACGGGAACCGGACGACCTCTTACGGGCGACGGAGACCGGCGTAGTTTTCCGTGCTCCGACGACGCACTGTATCGAGATATTTATTTGCATAAAAACGGTTTGGTGTACTGGTTTGTCGTTGATTGCCGCCGCCCGGCCGTGTCAAGACTTTATAGCCACTCAGAATTTTGTATACCTATAATAATAATTTTGGTTTTTTATTGAAAAGAAAAGAACTCTCCGTCGTCTAAGGTTATTAGCCTTGACCGCGCGTATACACACGTTACACCGTGTGTGTTACTGAAATTTAAAAGTTACAGGTTTTAACATATTTTATAGATTGTGTATACATATTGGTCAAAAGTCGTTTACAATATTCATTTGTGTAAGAAAATGTATGTTTTTTTTTTTGGAGTTGTCTTCATTTAAGTTGTCTGGTATTGATAGAGTGTTTCGAATGGTTTGCAGATCTTCTGTTGGATGTTTAAGTCTTCTTGGCATTTATTGCACATGGGTGATGGATCTTTACTGAATAATAATTTTGTTTGTTTTATTTTATTATAATGAATATATCGGAAAAACTTACAAAAAAAAAAAAATAACAATAACAATAAATAGTATAATATACATTTAAGTGATGATAATAAATATTTATAAAATAATGATATATTTCAAAAACAGTGTATTTAATAATTATTATAAATAAATAAAATTATCATTACGGACGGCGAGGATATAGCAAACCAGTACTAACGGTTTTTTTTTTACATTTTTATTATTATTATCGTTATTATGCAAAAACTACGCGAGTAACGAAACCATTATTACAATAAGTGTCACTTGTGTAGTACCTACCTATTACCATCGATTATAAATTATAATATAATGTATACAAAAGTTACCGTAAATGATGTAATTTAAATAATAACGTAAATGCTCAGCCAATATAGTTAATGCCTAACATTAAAAGACGATACCTAGGCATTATAGCAGACAAATAAGAAAAATGTTATTAAAAAAAAAAGGTGTTAATATATTTATACCTCTGACTAGGATATTACCTTAATATCTACTACTGGTAGACAATGTTGATCATTTTATTTAACAAAATATTTAAATTGGTTTAGAATTTTTAAATGACGCTGCACCAATGCACAAAAAAACCGGTCTACTCAGGGGCGTGCCCAGGATTTCTTTTTGGGGATGGTTTAGTTTAACCTTAAAGTTTTAAAGTTAAACTTCAATACTTATAACAATATAATTCAAATAAATTTAAGTATATACTGTATTAATAAAAAAAAATAAATTTCAAAATAATAAAACGTAAGAGTACAACAGATTTACAGATCACCAATCGTGGTAAACACTAACTAAATGAAAGATTGTACATTTGTACACAAAGTAAGAGTAGGTTTATTTTACCGTTGATAACGACAAAATTAAATTGAAAATACTGTGTCGGTACTTGGTATTGTCAGTTACAGAAATGATGTGAAAGATTACAAATATTTATGATTTGCTTTCGTTGTAATAAAATTATTATTATGTCATCCATAAGACCCATACGGCAACGTGAAAACTGATTTCATTCAATTTAAAGCCGGGTACACACTTTTGATGCTATCGACATTTACCGACAACTCTTGGAACGCGCGAATGTTGCAAGTGTGTACCCGGCTTAACGTAAAATCCCAAAAACAGCGATAAGAACCTGCCGTTGTACCACGAATATAAAATACGCAGAAATGTATTAAAAGGAATAAAAACCAAAGATCGTCAAATATTGTATTATTTTTATATTAATTATTATATTATCGGATTTCCCCATAATATTATGTTAATGTTATTTTTTATTTTGTAAATATCATGAAGTTGAAAAAAATAAGCCAGTCAATTTGGGGGTGGTTTGAACCCCCAAAACCACCTCCTCGGCACGCCCCTGGGTCTACTATATATCTTAAGTATAGGTTTGTATAATATATGCAATGTGCTAGCAGTACGCATGATGCGTGTTTACAAATATTATAGCAAATAAGTAGTCCGTTATCGCTATTTGTAAATACATTGTACGCCATCTATAAATATTTAACATGTATCCTGTAGACAGTTATCTTTTACTAAATACGTTATATGGTCGTCGACATATTACAGAACCCAAAATTAAATTATTGTTAGTACTTAACAACGCAGACCAGTTTCTAATTTAACGAGTAAGTTCAATAAACATTTTAATCAGTTATGACTGGAAAAGGCTGGAATTATCGTCATTACTCGCATTACTCAGGAAATATTGCTTAATGCATGATTGCCTGAAAATAATGAGCATTAACGTTATTTCCTCAGTTTACGTCTTTGACGTGTATTTATTATATTATATTGTATAATTAATACTATTACTAAAGCCCGGAAGTACGATGCAGCAGTACAATATGCGCTGAAAACTACCAAAAAGTGTATGTATTTATGCGCTTAAAAACACTGAAATATGCGCTAATATATGCACATTAAATGATTAATACATAATATAAAAGCCTTATGATAAGTACTACAATTTTTACTATTGACCAATTGACTAGTAAATATAAAATATTATTTTTTATACGTTTAAAAATAAAACATAAATAGAAAATAAAAAATGTTTAAGTAATATAAATTCATATAATTCTTTCACAGACATTATAACCTACTATCAAAGATTTTGATACATTTGAAAATGTAAACGAGCACCAGTTATCTGACATCTTTATAATATGTCAACTGATGAAATTTGTGCGTATTTAAAATATATTAGAATCCTCACTTAATCTTATGGTAGGCCATTCGTTATTATTTCTTCTCCCAACAACTATTTTATTATTTTCCATTTAAATATATGTATTTTTTTTTTGCCGAGACTTTTAAAAGTAATTTATTTTGACAATCGCATCATATATGTATATGTATACTATAATATAGTATATAATATATAGTAAGCAACGAGCAATTTGAAAAATATTCATATAAATAAAAAAAACTCGTAATATGCAAATCCACGAATTTCCGGGCCATAGTAATAGCATTGATATACCTAAATATACCTATATCATGTTACCTAAACATACCTACTAAAGTGACGTTGTGTATTTGTCAATAGCAATTCCACGCCTGAAACTGCAGCGTGGTATCCGAGAATTATTAGGTTGTTAGAAGGCTACGAGACTTTTTCTTTGAAATCGCTTTTTTGTTAAAAAATGTGACAGTTTAAGTATATTTAATGACATTTAATTTACTTTTATATTTATACTATCATTTTCAATTTAAATTACTAAATAATAGTTACTTAATAAATATAGTTAATTATTTATACCGTTAGCTCATTTTGTGGCTTATTTAATTCAAAAACTCGGGAATATTTATTTTGCAACTTAACAAATTCGGTACAAAATTATTTAAATTTTTTTTCTCGTTTGTCCAAGTTTGGTAGTATTTTTATTATTTTTTCTCCGACGTCATCTTATGCTAATCCGCAGCAATCTCGTTGTTTCGTTTTTCTTAATAAATGTTTCGTTAATTTTTTCAAATTTTAAAACAACTCTTGCATTTTAATTTGAACTATGTACATGACCAAGACCATTGGATTTTCAATATTTAAATTTGCTATATCAACACTGGGATACTTTAATGAACTAAATGTACAGCATAATATTCAACGTTTTAGACTGTTGCATTGTTTTTGAAAATGATTGAAAAATGCGTTGTATGCAATTTTGAGATTTTTATAAATTTTAGGGTTTTTACAATTCGTTTTTAAAACTTCCATATACTGTGGTTTATTGAAAATGTTGATAAGTTGTATTGTACCGTACAATATTTGAACGTCATACCTATTTATTTTAAGACAGCTAACGTCCAATACGTGTTCGTGAGGCCAATACAGCTAAAATATAGTCATATAGGTGTATATTAGCTATTATTAAATAAAACGTACACCGCACACGTCAATATAACATTTGAAGTACTTTATTTATCGTAAAAATGTTAGGAAATGGTGTAACAATTAATTTATTGACTAATACCTATTATTATTTATTTCATAATTTAATTTTTAATATTTTGTATTATTTATCGAAATATTTATTTCGACGTTTTTTATGCCGATTACCACTTCAAACACTGAAACACATCACTACCAAACACATTTGCACATACTTTATTCAATATTTCTATACTTCTCTGTAACAGTGTACAGTAATTTGTATATATTTTACTGATGCAATATTGTGTTAATCGGTCTATTGCTGGCTGTCATACAACATAAAGAAAAAAAAATCATGGATGGAAAATGTCCCATATATTTATAATACTACACAACACATTACGCGATTAGAATGTATATGTGATGTGACCAGAACCTACACGACTTTACAATTTAGTTCGTATTTATTTTTTCCCATTACTTTGACGAATGTTTTCGACTAGTCCCTAATGACTTACCTATACCTACGACGCGTACAATGATGATATAAAAAAGCGCGACGAAAATATTAATTGTTCGGAGGAACGACGACTATATTACTACCTATACACAACATGCGTCAATATTACATCACTATGATTTTCTTTGATGGTACATCAGAAAGTTCTTATTATTAATAAAGTGCAAGAAAACGACCGTTAATTAAGAACAAAAATACAAACATTTTCGACTGTGAAAGTTTAATTGGTGAACTGTTTTCTGTTTTTATGTCATCTATCGTGAGCGTTATTGAACACCGTTCGTTTGGTACCAACAAAATATACGTTATATACATAATTACTTAGGTAACCTACCGTGGCTGTGTTATTCTCTCGACTATTGCGCGATGATTAAAATGAAAAGCCATAGAAAGGTAAATTCGTCTATTAAAGTAAAAATAGGTAATTATTTGCGTGATTTACGTTTACATAACCATACCAAAATCATAACATGTTTGCACTTATACGGCTACGCAAAACAAAAAGGTATACATATATTAATTAGGTATGTACCCAATTATAAACATAAACATTTATGATATTGAAACTTCGTTTAGGTTTACTTATATAATACAGTAATTAGTATAATAGTATATAGGTAAACATAATCAATACGCGGTTAGTGGTTACTGTAGTGAACTTTATTAAAATTATTATTATTTAATAATAATCAATAGTATAATGTGCTCATTATTAATAGAAAATCAAACTCTCGATGTAATGTAATACCCGTTAGTTAAACGGCTACACATAAATAACATAAATAAACTATAATGAAACTTAAAAAATATAATGTCTCTATAATATTCCGGAGCAGAATTGGATTTCGAAAATGTGGATCATGCAATAATGGACCGTGTAAGAGAATGTGCCCGGCACTATAGTCACAGCGTAGGATTTCACGACGATTAAAAAAATGGCTCGCCCAAACAGCAGCAACAACAATAGTGTACACAAAAGCTGACCTGCAAGAAATGAACGTTTGAAATAATAAAAAAACAATCTCTCGGATTATAATAATATCCATATTATGTTATGGCCCGTTTTCAAACGAACCGGAAAATTGGTCGGAAAATCGCCGAGTGGACAAGAGGAAATAAAAACACTTGCAGAGCACTCTGTCGGCCGGGATGGCGAGGTATCCGGGGAATTCGACCGTACCATATCGTGGAGCGGGAGGCCGTTTCGCAGCATTTTTTTGCTGCTGTGCACCCGCGCCGCGCCTCCGCCAAAACTCTCTCCGTCCGGCGCGCAAAAGCCGTTCGATCGGAAATACCCATTGAAATCGTATTCGGCAAACCGCACAAATTCGCGTCGCTATATATATATTATATACTACAATACGAAGCGTATAATATAAACTAGACTATTATGTGCTATTGACGCGAGTGTTCCAAACCGACGGCCACGATTGATCAAATTATATCTAAGCCGAGGAAAGTTAATTTACGGAATTTTTCGAGACGTAGATTTGAATAACGAAAAATCTCTGGGCTAGTCGATTTCCATAACATTTTCAACCACCTAGAACACATATATGAAACGAGTATATAAATTATAATTTTCGTCTAAAGGAGTTCTGATATATAATATAAACCATTGTGGTAGGTATATATGATGGCAACAAAAAATATCAGTTACATATTTTCTTCGTATAATATATCTCTTAATTAAATCATTTTGCATATATTGCATTTTTGTAATATTGCATATTATAATTATTTATCAATTAAATTCAAAACAATCGTCATAGAAGTACACGTATGCAAAACGATCAAAACAACATGTAATTAAAGTGGATAGAGTACAATTTTTTTCTGATCAACAGAAGGAAAAAATGATAAATATAATTTATTTATTTTTACAATTTTACTTATCACTTAATGAGTAACATATTATATATATGCAATCGTAAAGTCAAATACACCTCGTTAAAAATGATAATTTGTTAATTCAATTAAAAAAAATTATTCCTTTACTAAATGGTCAAAGACCAAGGTAAACATTAAAAAAAAAAAAAAACTTAATCAACTTATGGAAATATATACATATATAAAACACACCTAGCACACATTAGGAAACAAAGGCAATGCACACAACTCTCAACTTTGTAAAGTTGTTCAGCAACGCGTACACGTTTTTTAATTTGAAATAGCATTGGGGTTTTGTAGTTTAGTTGTTAGTAGTTAGGTTAGTCTTAAACGTTGGTCCCACGTTTTGTGTTGTTTCACCAGTTTCAGAAATAATTGATCTTGTGGCGAAACGTGACTACGTCATAATTTGTCATACGCTTATTACGCATGTTTAAAAATAACATACCTTCACAGAGAGTTATATTATTTTAGATGTATAGTTATACCGTGTTCACTATTGTAGTTTTAACAATGATTTATTTTAGTATTTAAAATTGTGAATACAATTTTTTTTTTTGTTACATGTTTTATATTGTATAATGTAGATGATATAATGGTATTATAATATTGATGAATACATTGTACTATTAAATTACCGAGATCAGAGCGGACTAACCTCATTCCGAATGACCAAAGTCACGGGGGCGTGGGCTTGAGTGTTGGACACGTGTTGACCCGTTCAAAGTACTACAACAATTAATGAAACGGTTTTTATCCCTCTCCCCCCGGACCACGATAAGCGGTTATATATTTTGACAGGGAAACTAAGGAAGAATTATTTTCACCATTTCTGTCCACTTCTCGTACGTTTTTGGTAATCGGCATGATATTAAACATATATATTTAACTCGCGTATGTGTGTGTCGTGTGTGGGCAAAGGCGGCCTCCACATTTTCCAAGATTGTCTACGCGTTGCACAATAGACGCGACGTGGGCAGTCGGTCGCGTTGTTGTCGCCGTGTCCGTCTCAGCGATGACTGGACGATCGGCGGTTCTCTTTGTGACTTATTATTTTACTATTTTTCATGTATTTTTTTTTAACATTATTTCTATTATCCCATTCACTACGATGGTGGCCACTCCGTGCCCCTGACACGCGGTCACGATCACAATATTATAACGTTTCCAGAACAGCGCCCAGCACCAGACGATGAATATAATAATAATATACACGTCCGGGCCGGCGGAGCAGCCGGAAAGGCACTGTTGTAAAACAAACAAAAAAAAAAATACTTTTGAAAAGTGTTGGCGGAGTATGCTCGATAAATTTCAATAAAAAAAAAAATAATAATAATGTTTTTAAGACCATTACTCAAATACTTTTCCCTCGCGGAGATGTGTTTGAGTAATGAGTGGGTAAAGATACTTTGAAACGTTCGAAGAAAAAAAAAACGTTCTTTATATTTTTAAGTTACGGCGTGAATGACACGACTGCATTTGGGCATGGCTGTTGTATGCGTATATTATTGATATATATTGTACGATCTGCCTAAAAGTAGTGCACCGCCGCAGTGTACGAAACACTTACAATGGATTGTAATAAAAAAAAAGTCGATCCTTATACGAAAATATTCTGACATAAAAATGGAACACGATGAATAAATAAATAAATACCGTCATATCTGAGCGAACCAAAGGGGAACGAGTCCGAAGTCACGTTTGCAGTCCGTGCAAAGCCACTGATGAGCTGTATATATTATATGTATCTTATATGTGAATTGGCATTCGTGAAATATGACACACCCATCACAATATTCCCATTGACAGCAATTTAAATAAACGTAACCCGACTTCTACGGTATCAAATATTCCGATTCGTTATCGTCTACGGCGGTATGGTCGTATACTTTTGTGTAAAGTGATAAACGCCAAAATATCGTCCTTAAAAAATTTTGAATATAACAAGCAAAAGTCGTCACAATGCTTTCTTAAATATTTGCTTATTTTTGAGTCAATTTCGCCATCGAATTATTAAAAATGAAAGAGTCACTCCGAAATTAGGCAAAAATACGACTGCGACCGACACTGGCACACGGGCGCGTTATAACTATACGTCTTGAATTGAGTGATGATTGATACGGGACGACTGTCCGATATCGTTCACGATGACCTATTATAAACACGTCGGTCGTCGATTTGAAATAAGTTTCCCATTGTTCTCGACGGCCAGCAGAGGATGTCGAATGATGATAAATATAATAATACGACTAATGAGGTGTAGCGATCGACGACAGTGAAATTGAAGAAACGATATTTATGGCGCGCGTGACTATTTCATAATAACCGAAATCACAGTGATGACTTAATATAATATCTTAAACTTTTTTTTTTGTTTCGTATTGAGAACCAAAAAATAATCTTAGAAAAATAAGTATGTTACAAAAAAAAAATGCTATTTCTTGAGATTAAATAATCTGTAAATCCTAAAACCTGTAAATCCAGGTTATAGGATAAGTATAATATGTATACATATTATTATATTGGATTTATCGTTATTTTTTTCGATTTAGGCGTCGAACCACCGTGCGGACGGAGAGAGCGAGAACATCAATATACATGATTAGTGTTATGATTATTTTTTTTTTTATTATTATTATTATTATTATTGCGTCGGTCGGATTCAAAGATAGGAATTCCACCTCCGCTGATCTTTGGATGCCTACGATTTTCGTTGTTGCACAGTCATCGTCATCACTGTGTACAATATTATAACAACCTACGAGTGAGTATATATATTATATGACCTGCAATCGCCTGGTTCTGTTGTTGCCCACGACAGAATTGACAAACAAATGTGTTTCGGGATCGTATACCGCTATATGGTATAATGATATAACCATGTATGTCCAGGCGAATGATGCACACAAAGTCTAAACAATAATGTTTCTATTAAATGTATTTAAAACGAGAAAATACTGCTACAAAATGACTTTTAAAAAATGGGCAAAACTACCTAGTTAAATCATTATGATTTTTATTCTCAATACACAATTTAAAATAAAACTATTCACATAATTTGATATTTGTAACAAAAATTAATGGTTTAAAATTTATAATTGCGTTATTTCTTACAAACATCTTAATATTGTTGTTTAAAAAGACAAAATTATAAAACTAATATTATGTCGTTTATTATTTGAACTCAGAATAAATAAATAAATAAATTTAAATGCGTTTAAAACGACTAGAAACAAATCACTATAGTTAGTTATTAATTCTTATGAAAATCGTTAGGAAATTAAAATTAAAAATTATAGACTTCAAGTCTTTGATTTATCGTGTGTGTAATATTTGTATTAAAAAGCAATGCTCTGAACTGCTGAATTACACCACAGTAGGAAATCGCAAATGCTGTAATTTTCTAACCAGGATAATATTTTTTAATAACGCGTAGGTTCACTACGAGGACGCGTCGCGCAGTGATCGTTACTCAACCGCCCAACCGTGGTAATATAATATGATTGTTGCAAATTTCTGTACGCTATTGTGTTGTTAAAGTAAAATGCATATTACTTGTAATTAAAAAAATAAACAATATTCGTACGTTGACCCCTAAATTATTTTCCGATTTCCATAATTCTACAAGAAACTCGAGTGTAGTAATTACAGTGCTAGAAACCGTGTGTTTCGAACTCTCGATTATTTTTTAAAATCTGTACAGAGCTTCTGACAATGTGTCGGCATTACAACGATGTGTTATTTGTGTCATATTTTTTGGAGTTTTGGATCTGAAGATTTGCTTCAATCGTGAACGTTGTGGTTCCTGAAAGCAAATTGGATTTAGTTGGAATTTTGGTGTCTCAAAATTAGAAAATTCTTCAACTTTTCTTAACAATTGGGAAAACAAAAAAAAAAATATTGGGAAAACGGAAATATTTACCCAGCGCCGCTTTTGGTATAATCGATTTTGTTTTGTTTAAATTCCGAAAAAAGGAATACCGTACAGACTATAAGAGACTTGAAGTTTTCACTAAATATTTAGTATACATAAATTACCATTTTTTAAGCAATTTAACTTTTAATATTATTTTCGCTCTTTTTGGACTATATAAGACATAAAATATTTTCGAATATTTTTTGTTTTTTCGATTTGTTCTTGTTTCTCTTTTAAAAGGCTTACAAATATCAATAGAATACATTTTATCATTAGCGTTTGAAGTCTAAATGTTAAAAAAAAAATAGACAACTTAAAATTATTTATGCCGTTTTTCCTTCAACGATTTTAGTTTTTTTTTTTGTGATTCCAAAAATATTACATTCTGCTGTTACCCTATTATATCATCATTTTCTGTACACAACGAAGTGATCACATATTTAGTTTAATTTGAAGCTATAAATACAGTGAACTTATTAGAAATTACTAATTATCATATAAAATAAACAATCATTTACATTTTAGGTTGATTACGGCTATATCTCAGAATCGTTTTTTTCTTAGGTAGTAGGCACACCTACACCTACATATAATGATTAAACATTGGAATTTAAAATGTTCACTTGTATTACAATGACCAAATCAATGTCGAGGTTAACTACTTATTTTAAGAGATGATTATTTTTTTTCTTTTCCTATTATCGTGAGGTAATAATTTTTTTAATCTATATTAAAACAAAAAAGAACGCTGAAAGTTTTCACGGCTCTTATATCTTATAACCTACTTCAAACAATTGACTTAAATTGTATTTTTCTGTTGTTTTTTTGTAAGTTTGTCAAAAGCATACCAAATGGTAAATACTATAACAAAGAACTATTTTTTTCGTAAAAACTAGAATTACTTTATGTAGGTATCAAAAATATCTGGTTGAGAGTATTGTTGAACATTGTTTAACGATCATGTTACCTGATACTGTCTACCTATACATTGCAAGTACATATTACAATGAAACACGAAGCTTTAAATTTGTCTTTTGAAATCAGCATGAGTACAAAAAATTTAAAAGTACGACGCCGTTGAATACAAACGTTAATGAGATACTGCAAATATGGATTGTTGTAACAATATTATAAATAAAGCGAATATATGTTAGGTACCTTATAAGTTATATTGTCAAGAGTCGTAAACTGTAAATATTAATTTAAAAACCAATCTTTTCCTGAAATCCACCTGAAATGCTGACACGTTTCATATTATAACACAAAACATGCATTCCTTAACCCCGGTTAATTTTAAAAACACTGTCCTTGACTTTCGGCACAATGTGAGATCATCGTTTTGCACGACGACCGTTTATACACTTTTCGTCTCAAGTGGCTATATAGTTGCCTGTGCAGTAACGGAACAAATGAGATACAATTATTAGTGATGGTCGTGTCCAATTGGGTCCTTAATGTCGTAATTTGTCTTGAACGGTTCCGAAGAAAATAACCAAAGAATTACTGTCGTTAATTTCATACCAATTTAACGAGAGTCGCATACTCGCATCCGTTATATTGTATCGTATTAGAATATCACTACTGCTCGAGTTAATTACTGTTTATGCAAGTCGTCTTCTGGCCAAATTTCGTAACATTCTAATGTCCGTTAAACAGTCTCGCATGACAGTCTGTCACTTTTAAATCACGTATATAGAATCACCCGAAAAATAGGAACTTAAATATTACTATTTTCTTCTTCGATATACTTGATTTTTATTAATATCAAAATATGTTATTGAACACGGCACTTTATTGAACTACTCGTGAAACGCGAATAACCATTTAACGTGGTATATGGTGATTGGAAATATATTTTATTACGACCATTACGATTTTTATTTTTATTTTTATGTGCCATTCGATTATACAATAAAGAAATCAACTTTATTTCTTTCGTGGTCCCCTTTCAATACCGCAATAAAAAATATTTTGTTCGTATTTTCATAAATTAATATATCCACTTGCCTATTTAAACGGTACAATATTCATTTAAAATACAACATTTGTAAAAAGAGACTTTAAAATAAGCATTTTATATCGGTATATCGGTACAATAAGTGATATTTATGATAAACTGAAAAAAACTATTGAAAAACCTTGATGTACAGGTTAATTAAATTTGTTCACCTATTTTGGATGCCACTTTAATTTTAAAAAATATAAGCCCCGCCTTAAAATTTTACTGAATTACGCCACATAATATTATGGTCCCGTGAACTCTGCGACCAGTTTATCGACAGCGGTACCCGTTCTGTGTCGTGCGGTTAAAACGGAGGTAATTCAAGTGCTCGCCGTATTATATATGAATAACACCTGTTGTATAAACCTGGACGGTCCAATCGATTGTGTTTCGCCGATTATATAGGTAACATGATAAATATTTATACATTTAATAGTATTAGACCATTAGCTGAGTAACGTTTTAAATTTCAACTTCAGTATAGAATATACTCATAAGAGTAGGTATTATCAAAATAAAAGTTAAGTTACAAAACTTACAAAGCATTAAAGCAACAAAAATAAAACAACACAAAAGGTATTATTAATTTAACTGTAAATTATAATACCATTTATATAAATACTATACGTATATAGGTACATATGTTTGAGTGTGTGTGTATATGTCTAAACTATTAAGTACCTATAATATGGTTTTAAATATTAGGACTTAGAAGCACTTACGTAACCAACTAACCTGTGTGATTAATTAAAACAATTAAATAGTATATAATGTGTAATATATTATAATATTTTAATTACCATTCAGCTATAGTACATTTTATGATTAGTTTTTTATTTTATACAAATCCATATGTTACATTTATAAGTTATCACATAATATTATATATCAATAATAAAGGTAATCATGTCGATGTTGATGTATAAAAATATAAAAATAACAATAATAATAATTATTATTATTATTAATAAGTAATAACCGATATCAAGCTGACAAACGGCGGCTAATCACGTCTTGCACATGCAAAAATGCAGTATGCGTTTTTAGTCGAAATGAGATAAAGTCAATAGAAATTCTTGTAAAGGGAAAGAGAAATACTTCTACCACCATTTACCAAGTGAAACGAAATCCTTATAGGTAGTTTAATATTTAGATAATAGGTAGGTACTAGCAGGTGTGTTTTATGTCGGCAATTCGATGTGCTCAAGTTGAAAACGCAATGATATACAGAGTGATTCACTAAGCCTGCTCACTCCTTTTTTTTTGGAATTTTTAATTATACTTTAAGACCATATTTTCAAATTCTTTAGATTTTACGTACTACTATTGAGGAGTATCCAGTGAAGATACAAACTTTTGTTTATCAAATGAGAACCCACCTTTTTGTAAATTAATTAGCAGATAAATTTTCTGAAAATGAAATAGATTATCCATCATTATATATTAGTTTTTTAAATATTTTTATTTTTATTTTTTATTAAAGGTATTCAACGTATTTTTGATCTTTTACTATCAGAATTATATTTTATATATTATTTATTGCACGCAATATTATATGATAAATTTCCGGCTATTACATTATTTTTTTATACAATTAACTAACCACTACATTCGTAATTTTTAAGCAAGAAAATATTGATAATATTAAAGTATATGTGTTATTATATTTTTATAATTCTAAGATTGAGGACTTTTTCATATTGTCGCGCTCCCATCATTAGCGCCCACGAGCCGCCCCTGTTTATAATACAAAGAACAAAAATAATTAAAGCATATTGATTGGGGATTGACTATGGTTGTGTTGTGTAAATTTGTGTAAAAGAAAATATAAGCCTCTGAAAAGTTTGATTAAATCTCTACCTCGGGTACAACAATGAGAAAATAGTGTAGCGTTTTTCTTTTTCTTTTTCGTTTCAGGGACGCCTTTAGAATATAAAATAATACAGAATATGTAATATACATAACACAGAGTGTTTAACACTATTTCGAAGTTGTACATTGAAATTGCATTTAAATACGACATTTTATTACCGTCACAACAATACAATATTCGTATATAGACCGAACAGTTTTGTTCTTAAACAAATCGATTTCTACAAACATTAGCCGATGATAATATTTTTATATTCTCAGCAAACGCGAGTTACCGTGATTTCACCATAGTATAATATTATGTGAAAGTGTTAACTGCATAATATTAATATATATATTCTTAAGAGTTAATATATTTTTTTATTTAATTAATTAAAAATCACTTAATTAATCTATTGTCTTCTCGTGAATTGTTCGACTTTCTCACCTTTTAATTATGATTTGATTCATTAAAATATATTTGATAAGTATGTATATTATATTAATAATTGCTTGCGAATTTTAAATGTGGCTGGTACAATACTACTGTAAATTTACTTAAATTAAACATTTTTTTTTTTTTTAATTTTCATTGCGATCGATAGTGTGTCATATTTCTATTATTGAATATCATAAGTCCGAAAAACAAACTTTGCTATAAACATAGTGACGCATCATCAGAGGTGTTGCCGTGTTGGAATAACTGATTTAAGACTCTTGTGGTTTTTACCGTTATTGTGAGATAGCGAAAAATCGATAAAACGTAATGGGTCCACTAAAGCGATTGAAAAATAAAACATAAAGTTTATACGATGAGTGTAAAGTTGTTGTAAAAATATTTTTTTTTATAGATATTTTGTCGGGACATAGAGATACCAGAAAGTTCCATTAAAAACGGGTTTATCGTTTATAGGTTTTATTATTTATACAATTTTAGAGGAGAACCAATTAGATTGAAAACAAACCAAGTTTATAATTATATAAGTTTTTCACCTCGCTTAATACGGTTTTCGACGTTAACAGTAAAGCTTAATATTATAATCCATGATTAACAATCGTCTGTGCTCAGACGCAAACACTGGTCGTTTGTCTACATTGTTTCCCGTCCTGACGATAAATCCGTCCCCATTATAATCCGTTGCACTAGTGTTTGCGTAAAAGATTTCATATTATATAGGTGCGACGGGTGCGCACACTTTGTGCAAAACATTTGCACAAGTATTTATATGGTAAAAAACTAAACGCTCTGAGTTCCTAACGGGCGACGATTTGGTTTTCTCTAATGTCGATTAATTAGGTGTAATTAGTTTTAAAATAAAACCATTAAATACATTACAAGTAATATAAATCATAGTATACAAAAAACAATACTGATATTTTATCATGTGATATTTATATTACATAACATTATAATAATATATATATATATTATATATTATACCTAATATCATATTCAGTATACTTTCAGTAACTAGACAACTGTTTGGGGATCTTGAATTACGTTTTCTAGTCTTATGACTTTAATTAAAAATTAATGCATTTTTCAATTATAATGCACAAAATAATTAGAAAATGTTCATGATTTAGACGACTTTCATTAAAATTCTAACATCAAACGCTTATTAATACACAACATGTGGAATAACTATCAATTTTTTTTAAATTCCAGTTAATGAGAAACTTTGGATCACATCTTCAATTTTTTTTGTACAGTAGCCTGCAGTAGGTAATAATTACGGTAGGTTGAATTAATTTTTGCCGAAAACATTGCATTTAAAAATGTCATTGTGTGTAAAAAGTATTGTACTGTACGTTAAAAGATTCTCGTAGGTACCCACGAGTATTGTTTTTGAATTGTTATTTTTCGTTTAAATATCTTATTTTATACAAATTTCAACTAAAATGTGTACACAAAAAATTGTGTTATTTAATAGATTTTTTTAGATTTTTTGGTTGCAGTATGAACTTCTTATGGAACTATCATAGAACTTTCAACCTTTATCTATAAAAATGTTATATATTATTTACCTACTTCAAAATAAACTTGACTATGTACCTTTAATAAAAACTTATGACGAATCTTAAATTCAATTATCAAACTTTTCGATCCAGCAAAATAATTGTATTGACATTTATATGAAAAAAACTTTTAAAAATCAGAAATACGGGTTTTGCGAAAAATTTCCTGTTTTCCCTTAATTTTTATTTTAGCTCTCTCAGTTATTTTTTAAAGGACTAGAAATCATTTACTTTTGATTCCCTCCTCTCCATGTACCAACTAAATACAATTTGCTACCTTTAAATTGAAAATCAAAGCACTTTTACTGTTTCCAAAGGTTATAACAGACAGAAAAAAAGAACATTGTAATAAAATCAATATATTCATATAACATTTCTAATGTCTATAAAAAGCTAAATAAAAGCCTAAAAATATAGAAAATGTTTAGAAAATGCTAAGATAATTTTTTTTTGAAAATTTCAAGTACACACGGTTTGTTTTTTTAAATACAACCTCCCCTTCCCCTCTCTTAAGCAAACCCCCATACGTGTAGAGGGTATCGACACTCGACAGTTATTATTACCAACTACAGAGGTTACTTTTCTAATATAACTATAATATTTTACTATATAAAATTGGTGTACAACGGACTTGGTATAGTATACCTATATAGATTTAAAATGCAAATAAAAATATATTACATTAAAAAAAAAGAAAGAAAAAGAAAAAACGTTATTTGTAAACAATACAATCAATAATTATAATTAAAGGAAGATTTTAATAAGTCCTTCATTATGGATGAACCGTTAAATGTTTTTTTGCCTTTCTTTAAATCAATACAAATACATTTAAAGTTCGCTTCAATGCACGTTTCCGCGTGGAAAACCTCGAAAAGAAACTACCATACTATAGGTATACCTACTGTCCGTGTTCTATCGATTTCCTGTGAAATATAGAGATTTAATAAATGTAAAAAATCCTGTACAACAATAAAACAATTGGTAAATTAAAGTCCTTCGAGTGTAAATAAACATTAGAGATTTGGAAAGAATATATTTTTAACGCAGTGATTTTTATTTGTTTATAATATTGTATAATATATACGGTGACGTGCTTATACGAAATTGCACACTTTAAAATCTCCCAACCGCACATCAACCGCATATGTATATCGTAGCACATAATATAAAACAAATAATAATCATCGTGTTTCTCGAATGAAAATTCCTAGATAACCATTCTCGGACGAATGATAAAAAATATATACACATTTTCCGTGATCTTAATTTGAATGGTACCTAACATATTATGTTTATGTTACTGTAATAGGTAACAACTCGCAGTGGGAAATATAAATATGTTATTTTATCATCGTTGGTCTCGGTTAAGCTTTTAGTGTATACGTTTTATGTGTACCAACTCATATAATAGGCGCGATTTTAATTGTAGGCATTAAATTGGTGGCCGAACAAATTTGAATCAGTCGGTCTCGTCTGCGGCCGTACCACGCACATTCCCCCCAGATCTTTGTACATGTTGCATAATGCGTTATTCGATTATCGAAACAATATTTTTTGTTAAATATTGCCTTTTATTTTAAATTTCAAATAATATTCACAATTGTTTAGCATGTAATTTGGTATAGACAAATGTATGATATGTTCAGGTATGAATATATATTCCATGAAATAATTCAAAACGACGATTACGTGCACTATATTATAATAAATAACGATATAATAACCCGGCTGGATAATTAGGTAGGTGCTGTCTATTAATTACCTATAGCTGCTACCTCTATATTGTCGTTGATATTTGCATAATAATATTAATGTTAAATGACTTCCGCCCCGCCAGCATTGATTGTAAAACTGTATAGTATGGCGATTCTTCGTCGAGCATGACGTCCTGCAATGTCCATTGTTGGCTTACGCCAAAGATGATAATTAATTAATAATTAAATCACAATGATAATAATAATGGTGAAAATATTGTAAAATATATTTGCGACAGTATTACTTTATTGTATAGTGCATTATCGCGTATCAATAAATAGAGCTATTTACGCGTGCACCTGTTTTTTTTTTAATGATGATGAAAACCCTCTTAATCTAAAAGAAATTATAATATTATCAAAAATAAGTAGAAGTTGGTTAAAAGTTTGGGCAAAGTTGCGTGATTTGCTAAATTTATGCAATTCCGCAGTCTACAATTATACAGTAAACACTAATCCAAAATCAAGTTGAAAACAGTGCAGTGTTTGCATAAATAATCATCCCACGACTAAAAAGATTTATTATTAAGTTAAGTGTTATTAACGGTTAAACGATTTAAATTACTTTTTGTTAATAATATTATTGTTTTTAATAACTATTTTGTATTCATTGTTTATTGAAAGCAGTTTACCCCTAGCGTGCAGTGCTTACAAATATTTACATTTCGGTTGTCTGTAAAAAAATATAATATTATGTATACATTTTTTCATAATTATAAGCATAATAGTTGTTAAATTTTTACTTTGTAGTTCATATAGTTATTGCAACTAACATTTTATTATCTACCTACAAGCAGATTTTGGTGGTTTAGTAATAGTGAGGAGTGCCGAGTGGTAGCGACGATATAGACCTTTTAGATGTAATGTAAATCAATATTTTTTATCGACAAAAAATCAGTTTACTTTTGTTACCTACTGTCATTTTTGGCTTTCACGCGACCGGACGTTGGATGATCATTCATATATATTACGGTATGAATTTTAATATACGAATGGGAAAGAAACATAACTTTATGTATGCGCTAGACGTTTTGATCTCGGAATGACATTTTTTTTTTTTATTTACTCCACGTCACAGTCGTAACAGTAGATGACGAGAGGAGATTAAATTTATTATATAAAACAGTAAAACGCGTACAGTATGAGAATATTGAGCAGTTAATATATATATATATATATATATGCATAGGGACTGTTTCGCAGGGAGTTAAAACTAATTTTTTCTTCGAAACGGCGTTAGGGAGCGGTGGAGGGGGGGGGGGTATCCGAGTGACGGTAATTAAATAACGTACATAAAATGTGCAAAAAACAAAATACACGAACCGTCGTATAATCGGACGCCGAGATAAAATTATTGTTTTCCACGTCTGTTCGCGGGTTCTCGCGGGGTCAGGTCACACGGAATCGATGACGATGAATATTCCGCACAACCTCCGGTGAACCTATCGCAGTGCAAACGACTCGCATAAGTAATCGCGGCAAGCAGTTCAATAATATCGTTCCACTTCCGAGTACGTGTCCGTCGCAGCGGCAAAACGATTGACAGCCGCGTCCGAAAATGTTAATATTCGCTATCGATTTTCAGTTATAACAGTGTTATAAAAATATAATGCATAGGAGCTGCATTTAGACTTTTACCGACCGGTACAAATATTGCCACCCCACTTTTTTTTTGAGTTAATTCGAAATGATTTAACAAACATTTAAATTGCACCTATCGCGTCCCCATAGGTTATATATACGTGGTTAGATTCGCTGATAAATTTTAGATTTCGAGATTTCACGGTCTAGACTCTAGGGGAAATATTTTGCTTCCCACCCGCGGGCGGAAATATACACCACGGTCGAAATCCCGCACTCCTCCTATACTACAGAGTGAAACCCGACAATATTGTATTTGTCTTTCTCTCTTGCGTTTTTTTTTTCACTTTTGTTTCGTTCGCCGTTTCAGTGAAAAAAAAAATGTAATAATAAAATAACGCGAAAGCGATAAAACTATATCGACATTTTCGTCCGTGGGTGAAAACAAACAGGCGTTATATCACCTAGTCATCTCATCATTCGCTCGGGGTTACAGCATATCCTTTTTTCGACTGTACATTTTCTACTCAACTAGACCATGAATCCTGTAACCAGCTCGCACGGAATAAAAATAATAAAATGATTAATGCCCAAATACATCTATCCGTATATAATAAATTGTCGTTGTAGCTACGCATATGTATATATTCTAATATTCTGAATATTCTCGTACAAGTAACCTCCGATATAATGTTACACGCAGTCCGGATTTTTGTTATTTTTTTTAAATATTATTATTACACACTTGTTGTGTGTATTGCGTGACCGGTCGATAAATTATCGAAGTAGGTACTTCTTATAGTATATAATTTAAGTGAAATTAAATTAATAGGAGCTATAGTTTATGAAATACTTCTACTGTAGAGTTATAATAAATTTATTATAAGTTCAAAATAATTAAAATGAAAGTTTCACTTCTAAATTATAGACAGAAAATCGTTAACTCGACTGACGCGAAGTTTTCAGGACTCTGTGACAAAATACATCTGAAAATCTCCCGCAGCGGCTACGGTGCCCCCATCCTGGGCCACCAGACATCTGCGTGATGAATGATATCTTATTAATATTAAATGAAATATATATTGTGAAATTCCCAGAAGCTATATTAGTTTTTAGAATAAATGCCGGATTCTTCTACCTTACTTTAATTCTGAAAAGTTGCAATATATATATTTTTTTATATGATAAACTATGCGCCATACATAATAAATGTACTATACATATTATTATTAGGTACATTGATACCATTTTTTTTTTAATATGTATGTTATAATATAAAATACAAAATCCGTTACAAGTTGCAGCTTGATTGATGCTATTTCTAAATTGCATTTATTAAACCGAGACAATTTTTTTAACTTAGAATGCACACATAGAAAATATGTTTTTTGCATACAATCATTGCTTAAAACTTAAACTTAAAAGCTCAAGTTATTTAAGTATATATTTTGTTGTGTTTTAAAATATTTTATTATGTATTAAAATTAGCTATAGACATTATAATATAACCTGGGACAAGCTGTCATATTATCAGAGTCAAATTAACAATTAAAAACGAAAACATAATAATTAAGATGTACTTTTGTATATCTGTATTAATAACAAAATAATTAAAACATGTTTTTTTAATAATAAAAATAAGAAATAATCACAACACCATCAAAACTATATGTCATATAAAAAGGCCAACACAAACACGCACACATCACTGCGTCGGAGGTGAGCCGGAGTGTCGTGATTATTCCGTTTGTATTTAAACCATTAGTTATTTTATTATTTTCTACCTCATATGCAGGAATGTACAGTTATTCATACGTATTATTCAAAGTTTATTTCGTTTACGACGGATAAGGTGCGTGTTGATATTTATAAGTGTTGTGGATGTTATATAGGCGAGTACATATCATAATATGTTGTTTACACTACGAGTATTTCGGACTCAGGCTAAACCGCGGTAAGCCTTGAATTTGTCGCTAAATTTCTCACGAAAAAACGAACAATAATAAAATTAGTAAACACCATATTATATAGGTAGGTAGGTCGTTGGCGAGTTGTGGGTAGGTGGCCGTACCATAGGCTGGTTACATACCTAGCCTTGGACGCTGTTTACCTTGCAGATTTTAATTGTACGATAAGTAATATCTATGATAAGCGGCACGCCATAATTGCTATCGTCGTTTCTATTGTAGTCGTGTGTCCTGCAAGGGCAGATTGGCACGGCAGTCGGTTCAATAGTCGAGCTTTTTTTTTTATCAACGAATTATTGTCATCGCCATAAAATTCGAATACAATTGTTTAATATTTATTTTAATTTCGTTTTTACAGAATGAAACCGAACATGTGTGCAACATTGCTGTGGTGTTTGGCATTCACCGCGTCGGCCTTCGGGCAAACAGATGTCAATGGGTAAGTAATTCCGATGCGAATAAAATTTGTACATAATATATTATACGTATAACGTCATGAAATAATCTTATCGACGTTTTTCCCGACAAAAAAGGGAGGACTCGAAAAAGTCTCAAGGGTTCCACTTGCGTAATGCAAATAATACAAACTAACTTGTCACTTTTCGAAAAATAAATTCAAACAAAAAAAAATCTACTTGATTTATAGCTTTATTTGAGATTTTTGACATTGTTCTTTTTTTACTACCTTCCAAATGGTTTTACGTTTGGTATGGTATGATTTGACCTCGATGGGTTTTATCAATGAGTCAACCTATTTCTCGTTTTCGCACTAGAAAAAATTCACTGACAAATAGGTAGGTAGGTACATAAATTGTTGTATGTGCGTACGGGTAACAACAATAAGGAACTCATCGTCTTCCGAGAAGGGGTTACGTCAATTTGTATGCGTCTCCTTGTCCCACATACCTACATTGAATACAAATCTGAAAGTTCAACGTTATTGTACTTATCGTCTAACATTCTAAGCACAATACTATATGCACTGTTTATCAGTAATATAAATGTATGCATTCGAGTAGCCCCCGGGCTCTGAAGTATATCTTTAACTCGTATATAGAAATAACGGAATCGCAAACCGCTCAAATGAAATGGCCGTAGTAACTTATTGAAATCCAACAACAGTTAGAACCTTGTATTAATTCTATCATAATAAAAAATTTTGAAAAAAAAAATACCAAGAAATATGTAGTATTTTATGCGCTATTGCGCTCTAAGTTCTAACGTTTAGTGCACGCTTACACTAATAAATATGAATCCCAGACTAAAAGTCCGGACTCATTTTTTAATGTCAGACAAAAAGTCCGAAAACTAAAAATATTCTATTCACAAAATTTAAATTTAATAAATGTTATTGATTTTCTTATACAATATTATATTTGATTAGTATTCCTTACAGTTTACAAATATTATTAAAGTATATTTGTACTTGACATTCATAATTTTATAGGTATAAGAAATTATTATCAAATCAATTATTGAATAAGAAAATAAATATATATTTTAATAAATAATAATTTATATTTTCGGACTTTTAATCTGACAATGAAAATGTGCTCGGACATTTATATTTAATTATTTTATGTTTATCTATATAGTTATGTTGATATTACAATACAATATTTTTTGTTGAGAGCATTTGTTAGTGGCGCTTAATTAAAATTGTTAATTTATGCAATATGAAAAAAAGACACAAATCTGCAATAGTCGAAACTTAAAACGTTTATAAGTAATATTTTTCAATATTTTTATCAATTTAGCTAGGTATTAAAATAAAATTATATCTCATACTGTTTGATTATTATCGCCGATTGTAACATGTTGTCGCAGTTTTAACCGTTGATAACCGTTATTTATAACAAATAAATAAATAAATAACCATACGAAAAATGCTTTGAAAATATCACCCTACCCCCTTCCCCGCTTTTCTATCGATGTAACGTTTCCCAATCGACTTATTGTGTTCACATTTTACCAACGCGTTATAATATAATAACGCCGTTTGCCCGCAAAACGAATAGTATGTTTTTAATTAACCGAAAACATTTTGTTAATTGTAATTGCCGGGCGACGGTATAAGTACAACAATAACAGCGTTAACCGTACCTGTCCTGGCCAAACCTTGCGAGCCGTCATCTAATGACGAGTTTTAACTTCGTTTGTTTCGGTATTCGCTTGGAGACAAATTCTGCGTAATTTTTCTGACCGAGGTCGTCAAAAATGACCACAAAACGTATTTATAGGCACGTTTTTGTCGCGATATCGAACGACATAATATATATACACAAACTCCGTTAGTAGTACGCACGCAGACGGTCACTCTGTGATGTTATTCGTCACGTTATCATACTTACCAGCTAGGTTCGGAAAAACCAAAGCAGAATATATGCGTTAGAGCCGAATTCGTAAACAACAACAGTCATTTTTTATTTCTATTCTCTTTAACAATGTAAAGACCTACTTAGTTATTAATTTGGGGTGTCGAATTCGTTACGAAATAAATGTCTTATTATTCGTAAACAAGTGCTGCGACAACAATATCTCGTGTCTTATTTATTGCCTTCGTTAAGATATAGCTTGTTAACTATAGTAAAATATTATTCTCTTTTATTATTTCTCTCGTTTTATTAATGAAAAAAAAAACTCAAATCTACAACACAAATTGGCTTGAAGACTTGAATCTGAATTTTTGATAAAATGTTTGTGGATTATCGACAATATTTGTAACTTGTATAATGCATAATATACATATGTATAATGTATATATATTATATATACATATTACTGTATGTAATTTATAGGTTTTAAATTCGATGTTACGCAGACATTTTACAAACAGAAAGTCATCGTTTTTTTTTTTTCACAATATTTATTTTACCGCTACAGATATCAGAGTAGGTACCTGTACGTTTAAAATGTAATTTTGCAAATCATTTTTACAGTTTACAATGGTCTATGTGAGTTCTTTAAAACTGTATTTATTATTAACTTTGAAACCAATTATCCAAATGCCCCAAGCAGATGTTACATGGTGTGCTATCAAAATAGTTTTTTTAATTTAAAATATACCTAACAATGTATAATATATGACATAGGTACATCCAAATATGAATAAAATTTAATGTCTGCCGCGTTTTTGTGGCAATCTGTTGTTTTTTAATTATTACTGCAATGCACGCATGGCCATATTTATATAATAATAATTTTATTTTTATTGTATTACAATTTCATTTCAAAATTAAATTATTCACTTGGAACAATTTTATACGTTTTGTATTTTTAAAAAATAACCATATAATATTATTGGTAGTATTATTGGTATTAATCCTCAAACTGGCGATCTCGAATTATTAAATTCCATGAAAGTTTTAAAAAAAGACAGGGTTTATCCCACGTTGTGATCATTGCAAAAACCTATCACTTTAACTGCAATATACCTTTATGTATCTACGATTAAAGTACTTAACTTTTAATGTCAGTTATTCGAAAAAATAACCGAGGAAAATGTTTAATTTTAAATTAATATAAAGCAATAGAACGACAACGGTACATTAAAACAATAATGAAAAAAACAATTTATATAAGATGATCACGATAGCGTCAACTCTTATTCGACTGTAATTGAATAGAAAACAATCGACTGACCTACTTCTTTAATGTGTTTAGCCGGCAAGTATATTATTTTTGTTTCTACAAATTAAACACAAATTGTTAATTTTTAAATTCAAATTATTTGCATTTTAATCAATTTTTCGGCTGGCGTAATTTATTGACAATGCAACACTTCGCGGGTTACAATTTGAAAGACTATATGATTGAAGCTAAAACTGTGCCAAAACGTGACAAACAATTTGAACAAAGCCCATATAAACTGGAATAAAAATAGAATAAAAGTATTAGGTTTGTTTTCCTTAGAAACGTGTGTTTAGGTGTATATAATATGGCTATTATCATAAAAATAAATAAAACAGTAAAATACTTTATTATATTAAATGTTGTAATACATTTTTAATTAAACTGGACAAGTTTAATGCTTTGAAATACGATATGCGCCCGATGTTGAAAAATGTCGTTTTAATAGACCACCTTTAGACAATCGCATGCGTACAGGCACGGTAAAACTTTAGGCACGGACGCACGGTAAAACGGTATAAACTCATAGATAATAAAGTAATGGATGGGCCATGCTATTGTTCTATGCTGTGACGGAAGAGACATTGTGTTACCAATATGGTTCAAAATATAGCACTGGTTACCGAACATGGTATTACGGTCTTATCACTTAACTCTTCTTATCTTATCTCTTTTTTTAATTTAAAGTATATTTTTTTTTTTTTATAATAGTTGACAAAATGTAAATTCTATATATTTATTATACATATTATAATATATTATTATATTGTGACTTAGAAATATCTTATTAAAATATAATTATTGACAATAATTGAAAATATTATCATTTATCATTATGAATTTTTTGTTAACCACTATCTAACCACTGTGTGACCACTGTCTAACCACTGTGGTAACACAAGTTCTCTTCCGTCACGGAATGCTCTGTGTATAAGGTATAGGGATGGCCCATCCATTACTTTATTATCTATGTATAAACTATAAAGTATAAAGCCACATTTCGGTTTACATTTTTTTTTTTAAATTTCATTCGTGGAACATAATAATATTTTAATGTGTCTGCAAAGTAGTCGGTTAACAAAAAATCGATTTTGTTTTTTGTTGTAATTCAGAAATGAATTACCAGAATAATTACTGTAAGAACTTGAATTTTTCAGAAAATATTCAAAATATGATATAGTTTAAAAATTAGAAAATATCAAAAGTAAAATATAGTCTTAGTTTTTTTTTATGAGCGTTTGTAATTTAAAATTACAAAATTCGACAAAATCATAATAATATATAAATTATTTTGTAGTTAAAAATTCATAACTTTATCAAACTTTTACACCTAAGGTTTGAAAATTTAATACAAACTTCCTGATAAGTTTATTCTACTGAAAGTTTAAGTTTTTTCCATAAATATGTTAAAAACATTACTTGATCAAAAACCTTGAAAATTAAGAAAAGATTCCTCATAGTTTTGAGAATTTAAAAATACCGAAAATACATAATCCAAAAGCGTTATTAATAATAAGTTACCTAAGGTTTGAGTGTTTATTAATACAAGGTGCCTCATAAGTTGTTCTTACGGAAACCTAAAAATGTCATAAATGCACACACACAATTTATTTTTATAGACATTTTAAATTAAATTAAGCCAAAATTCGATATTAAAACATTAAATTACAATTTTAGTTATTTTGCTTTAATTTAAAACAATTATTTTTATTTGTTGGTACTAGACAGTGATATTTTCAAAATATTTAGATTCTTTTTAAGTTATTTAAATCCCGACCACCATTCTACAGTACGTTAGTATTGACTTATAATTAAGTTAATAACAGCTAGTAATACGAGGCTATATGAAATAATATTACAGTAATTATTATATATTATATGCGATTTGTTTTTGACAACATTTAAATATTAATTTAACCTATCGTATTTCTAAACAAATAAATATATCTATTATTATTAGAAATAGAAATATCTAATAATATTATATAGGCTGACTGTCGTCGTTGAATAAATAAATTTAACACATCCATTAGTCATTACAGTGACCTACTCAATGGCTATAGGAACACTCAACACTTATGTGACTAGAGTGACTTCTCCGGTTTTTTTTCTGATTCATATATTTTAATATTTTGAATAGTTATAAAACCGTTGTAAAAAAATCCAAAATTAAAAATAAATTACACCGAATAAAAGGTATTAAAATATTTGTTTTCATATTTTTTAAAAATCTGAGATGGGTTACCCCAATTTATATCGTTAATTGTATATAAATATTTCTTATGTTGAATCACTAATTTAAATTAATTAATTATAGCTATAATTTGGTGAGTTTTTAAATTTAAACAGTTAATGAGTAGATAAATAAATATGGGTAGCTATATGTACGAGGACCAACGAACAATCCAAACTATCAGGTACATCTGATTTCCCAACTTACGTCTGAAACTCCAAATGTCTTAAGCGAAATCGTTACACGCAGTGTTCTGCCTTCTGTGTGATTTTTAGGTCTATAAAAAATATTATAGGAACCAAACAAAGTCAGATATATATAGAAGTATACAATACATAGTTACAGTTACCATTTATTTAATTACTTACCGCAACCATAAAATTAAGTACCTATACGGACTGTATTATAATTTAGGTGAGAGTATTAAAATCGTTAAGTTTAAAACATTGTGATGTGATAATGACGTAAAATGATTAGAACTCGTAATGACATATCATTAGATAGTTCTAGTTACATATTATCATTATGGTTGGTTAAGTCATTTTTTGATTGGAATAATTATAGGTACTAAATTTGAACTTGGTACATCCAGTCATAATACAAGATTAATCACGTCCTTAGGTTGTAATTACAATCGTCAATCATACCAACAGAACCGTCCGAACCGTATATATTAAATAGGTACATATATATATTATATTACATGTAGTACTTAGTATCTATAGACATGGACGTATTTAGAAGGGAAAATCTAGAAGCGACTCCTCTCCCTAATAATAAAATGAGTTAAAAATTTAAACACAATTACAAAAATTTAAAATAAATAAAAAAATATACATTTGGAACTAAGCAAATGTAACAAGTAAAAAACGTACACCCTCAGAATGTTTTTTTCGAATGAGTCTTCCGTTAATTATATAATATTTATGCGCAATCAATTTATAAACATTAAAACTTACTCCACTGCACTGACGTGTCTTCATTAATGATCGATGTGATTATTAATGTGCTTGTATATTTGTTTACATACAAAATTGTTCTAATGTACCTGAACTTTAGTCTCTATGTATATATCTAAGATATTATTGTCTTTTCGTAACTGATTAAAATAATAAGCTCCCAGCTCCGATATTGTCCCATCGTGAATTTTAAATTCTCCCCTCCTATGACTTCGATATAACTGCCACTGTAGTAAACGGTAACCGAATACATAATATTATGTTTTCCCGCGATGCAAAATTAAAATTAATAATTATTGACGATGATCAGACGATTTTTGAATGAGCATCTGCAGGTGTATACTACGTATATCAGTCGTCACAACAAAAAGGTAACTTTAGGGTACGGCAGTTACCTATATAGGTACACATATAATTTTTTTTATTCCAAATGTGTACACTCTGTGGGCTGCACTTGTTCTTTCATAAAACAATGTACGGGACTGTAGTGCGCTCATCATCAGAACACTTTCATTTCCAAAGACGCCGATCGGCCGTATGTGCGGTACCTATATATATATAATAATTATTATTATAATATGGTCAGCATATATTGACAGGTTATAGTAGCGAACACGCGGTAGTTCTGCGGTTTCTTATTATATATATTTTTTTTTATTCGAGTTTTCGCCCGGTGCAATGATTCGCCGTGGAAAAAGTCCAGTTCTCGAAGGCAGATATATAATACTCACCGTATTTGACCGTGACCGCGAACGATTGTATACAATATTTTCGTAGAACCTGAATCCCACGTGACGGCGCTACGCCGATAACATAACATAATATAATATATTATTATGTATTATAATAAAATCCATCGTATTATACGGATATTATATATCGTCGTATATACCATATTATTATAGTGAATAATAGCGGACATAATATTGTATATAATGTACAGTGTGTAACAGAAATAAATCACAAGCGTGCGCACTGAGCGGGCTTCATTGACGGGTTAAGATTTTTGTTCTGTACAAACAGTTTTTTATAAAATAACTTTTAAAACTATCTAATTAATAAAATTATCGATTTTAACAAAAGTGGACTACTTTATGATAATATTTTAATATATAGTTGGTTAATTTGTTGGTTCAGCTGTCCGTTGTATTTCTTGTAAATGTTTTGTTCGGACGCAAAGTAAATCGACATTTTATCAACGACCCTCCGTACTTTTTTCCGGGTCTTTTTAACGTGACGTCGGCATTTCGGTCCAAAAGTTTCGCGGACGACACAAACTTTCGGGAAAGGAAATTTCATCAAACTATTGATATTCCTGCAAAGGAGAGCAATAAAACGATACAATATTTGTCATAGTAATTTATTGTTTGTTTCTTAACGCGTGAAGAAATACATTTTTCGTTTTGATTGTAATCCGAAAAATAATGATCTTACGTAATGCCGAGACGATTCCGGCTGGCGTACCGTCGGCAGGAGATTTTCGGTGACCTCCCTCCCGCCGTATATATATATCTATGTACGAGCAGTAATATTATGAAAAACGGACAGCGCGCAGTCATATAGCTCGTGAGTCACGCGCGCGCCACGCTTACACCTCAGCTCTTCGGGTCATACTCTCATCCCGCGAGTTCCGGTTGCTCGTACATAATATTATTATTACGACGGACCGAGTTTTTTACAGACGTTTCGACCTACTTGCCGGCGTCCCATTGTCGACGACAATATTATTACTTCTACGGGCAAACACGGTTCGAGGCCAACTTTCCAACGTGCACCGGAACACACACACGCACACACACACACACACACACACACACACACACACACACACATTATATATACTCACGTGGCGTAACGGTGTGCAGTGTTATACGCCGCCGCCGCCGGTAGTCTGTATAATATTATATAGATACTACGAACGCTGAAACGATACAAACTAAATATCAATTATATTAATATATAATAAGGGGACTTACGTAAGGGCAAACGCGTTCCAAAGAATACTTCGAGTAGGATAACGTCTAATGAAACACTCGATACTATATTGGGTTAAAATAATATTTGTATTATTTGCACGTGCGTATATTTTGCAGGTCGTCATCAGTGGGTACCGGGACATTACATAATATTGACTTAAAAAAAAAAACTAAATGACCAACAAATACGTAGAGAATCTAAATTTGATTATATTATACGTAAAAATCATACTACGTTTATAATTATAGTCACGTGACTCGTGTAAAATTCTATTTCTGAAATAGGGCACATACAATTCGAAACCGGTCTAAGTTGAAAATAAAAATAAAATTAAAAAAACATAATCGTTTCACGATTGACCGGTGTTTTGAAAACATTTTCAAATGGCGGTGGCAATTTTAAACTCCATCAAGTTTAACACAAGTACCCGAAAATGTTTGCTTCGAGACATATTCATATAATATATTCTGCTATAACCGTTCGAATATCGTGGGCTTCATTAAACTCGAGCAGTAAAATCATAATTTCTTACTGTAGGAGAAATCAAAAAATGTACAATTTTATAATGTTACGTCCTCCGAATGAAAAATAATAATATAATAAGACTTTACGAAAATGAACAAAAATGTACAGTTATTATTCATCGAGGCGAGGGACTCGTTGTGTTTGCGAAAAGACGTCTAAAGTGTTCTTAAATGTGTGCGTGTGCGTGTACATTGTGTTTTAGAGGTTCATTGATTGGTTTTCTTCTATTTTACGAGCAAACACATTAAAGTCAAAGTTACGAGCACAGAAAAAAACAGACAAAAATAAAATTACTCACTGGAAAAAAAATCAATGTTTCATTTTTTGCAAACGTGTATCTGACAGAATTGTAATTTTTGATGTTTTTCATTTTTCTGTATACCTAACGTTTTGATTAAACATAATTCAATAAATTGGCGAAATGGATACATCGTGTCAACTATACTAAAATGGTGTGTTTCCCGAGACATTTGAATGTGGCATAATCGTAAAAACGTATATTATTTTTCATGTTTTTGCAAAGGCGAAAAGTTTTCAAGAAATATCACGCGTGGAAAGCAGAACTAACTTTAGAAACTTCGTCGTTTATCGATCGACCCAAATCTTACTCCGTGGTAGGAAGCGTCTGTATTCGATATTTGATACAAAAAAAGTACATAATTGGATTTCCTCTCGTCGTGTTTTTCATTATCCGACGCAGACATACAACAGTGTTTATAATTAATACTATAATTGACTACGGTGTTGAGTTTAAACAAAATATTATTATATATATCTAACTGTATTAATTTATTTTGTCGTATTTTACATTTCTATCGTAAATCGTGTGTGTAGGTACATAAATATTTATACTTTTCGGTGTATTCGGTAATGTTTGTCGGCCAAAACCAAACGATTAAAAACAAAATAATAAACGTCACACGGAAACACTTTATATGTCCTTAATTTCCGGTTTTATTGTTTTTAATACAACGTTATCGGGACAATGCCGTGGTGCCGCGGTGGTAAACCGTGTACTGGAGAATAAATTATTATTATTATTATTATTGTTTTCCCCGTCTATTTTTTTTTTTTTAATCACCTGACGAGCCGACTTAATTATTACAATACTTTGGCATAACTATCACGTACGTTCGAACAAATAACAATGTCGAAGAGATATCTAATAACAATATCGTTATATGTCGACGACGGTTACACAACATATTATTATATTATTTTTGTATATTGTACCGCGGCGGCCATTGAATTGATCAGCGCGAGTATAATAGTAAACAATTTTACGTCGCAGTAGTGTCGCGATTATAATATTCAATTAGTCTGAGAGTATTAGAAAATATGAATTCAATAAGTTTATTTATTTGTGTTTGCGACAGAGGACAATAATAAATTAATCGTTTCTTCGCGACTGAATAATATTGTATTATTTAATTACAATATAATATTATAATCACTGAATCGCGGTGACTACTGAAATCTGTGGCGGTCTATAGGTAAAAACGAATTCCGGCGCGTGATGTATGTACACCAAAATTATTTCATAAAATAATGAAATACACCCTTCGCCGTCCCTCACCAGCGTCAACGTCGGTGCACGTGAGAATTATCACGTATATTTTACCGAACAAATATCTAACAATGATCCACAGTTTTTTCAATTTTCTTGTTACGTTATTATTACAATTGTTGACGCTTTCTTTGGCGGTATGACTATTATTTTTTAAATTACCATCTCGATTCGTTCGAACACAATAAAAAACCAATGCAGTGAGTGCACAAACGTTCTGGAAATTCACTTTACGTTTTATTCAAGTATGCTTAACTGATATTTGAGAGTTGATTTTTTTTTTAAACATAACTTTTGATCAAACTATCCCAATTGATTTTTCATCAATAAATTTTCGACAACATGACTACGTTTTATGAACCGTCATTTAATGTTTTGTGATTTTCCGCTGAGCATTTTATTTGGTAAAAAACTGAGCATATAACAATACCATTATTCACTATTGCCACTTAATTTGAATTGATAAAATGCATATTATATACATACCGAATAGTTATGATAAAAGGTTTTATTAAATTTTTATTGTGATTTTCGCTAACCGTTTCCATAAAAGCTTCCCCTGTGTTTTATTTGCACAACGTCTCTTTAAGCAAGAGAAGACCGAACGCTAATGGCATTTTTACTTGCTAAACTTAACAATTTTCTAACAATAAAAATATATTTCCACGCTCAGATTCACACAATTCAGCCTTCGTTTTATTGCGATTTCACGAACGACTATTTTTGCATAATATTAACGAACGTTCATACTAAAATAATCATCATTGTAGATTTTTCCCAATATTTTCCCTATTATGGGATATTTATAACTAAAATAACACTATTTAACAGTAAGTTGGTCTTACAACATGCAATAATGATAGATCACCGTTGGAAAATTAAGTAGAATTTTAGGTCATTGCAAATAGGTGTGGTATACGAATATTATATACATGCTAGGTCTGCAATTGTTTTTATGAATTGAAGCGAAGCTTACAGTGATCTAAATTTTACATGACAATTAACTGCGAAAATTTTAAACATGTAACTTTCAGAAAGCGGAGCGTGGGTCGCGACCGCTGCTTAAAATTTAAAAGAAAATTACACCATGACCGATGTATTTAATTATTGTATATCACAGTCGTGGTCGTCATCGCCGAATTGTTTCATTTAATGAAAAAATCAGTCAAGTCTACGAAGGAAGTTTTCTGCGACAAGTCTACGCAGTTGAGATCGTTAAAAAAAAAATACTCAATCGCACGCGGCCATGCCAATTGTATAACATAAATATTGTGATTTATGATATTATACGTATTAATGTTCCTGTATAATAGGGCCAACATTTTGCCTTTGCGGCGAATATGTAGCCATTTTGCGATGAAAACGAAAAGGGGAAACTGAGGCTAGCCCGCGCCGTCTTTGCCGTACAACCCATATAATATATAAGGGGTTACTTAACGGGACTGTTAAATGTGCCTCGAGACAAACGCCGACAGTAATAAATTGTGTATATATACAGTTTGACAGTGTATGAACACGACGTAGGTATATCACTAAGGTACAAACTTACAGACACACACACACACATATATATATAATATTATATTATGTATATAAACACACGGAAACGACTGTCTTACATTTTGCCTGCAACAGATGCGATGCTGTGATGTACAAACGAAGTAAAATTCGACCTTTACCGCTAAGTGGAAATATTTTTATGTGACACGCGCGCGAGTAATAACTTGTCAGGATAATAATATATTATAACCTATATAAATAGGTTTTACGATAAAAAAAAAATCTTTCAAGTATATAACACTGTATTATATACCTACTGTAAATAAACAGATAGGTAGCAGGTTGAATATCAAAATGTGATTTTTAAATAATAGCAATAAAAGAAACCTTTTTATAATACAGTCGGATTTGGTTAACTCGAAGTTGAAGGGACCGGCCAAAAAGTTCGAGTTATTCAAGGATTCGAATTAAGTGAATAGAATCGTTTGAATAGAAAATTACAGGGACCGGGGGAAAAGTTCGAGTTATCGACGATTTCGAGTTAAAAAAGGGTTAACCAAGTTCGATTGTATACATTAAATATACATACTACATATAGGTACTTAAAACCATCATCAACTGCAGGTGTTTTTATGTTCTCGTATACTTATTTCAAGTTTACTCATAAATTAAAGGGTATTAATTAGGAGCTAAATAATTATGAAAACGTGATAATTTATATTATGATTAGTGTTTATTGCATAATTAGCAAAATCAAATATTCAGTTATTTTTTTTTCATCTGCTGTGTCACAGTCCAGTGATTACCGTGGTATAATATGCATGTTTATTAATTCAGTATTAATTTAAATTAAAATTTTTTTTTTTAATTACTTTTTTCCCCTATCACCTATATACAATGATATTTCAGATAATGATAAAGTTTAGATTATCTAGTTACCAAACATATATATTATAATATACATAATATAGTTTATACTAATGTAAGTGTAATTTATCTTTAAATAATTCTATTTTCGTTTAACAGAGAGTATTTTCGAATCCTCCAGCTACCCTACAGTAAAATATGTATATGAACAATTAAAAGTCAATACGTTTGTAAATATATGCATATTTTCAAATCTGATGGATTTGTTACATCTAAATTAAGTGTTTCATATTATCTACATTTAGATTTTGCTGCACATTCAAAATCACGTAATTTTCATCATGATTTTTGAAATCAGCTTTCATAAAACAATTTCACTCATATTTTATATTTGAGTTGTCGATTAACGTCACCGCATAACTTCGTTACATCAATATTATTTTTACATATTTAAAGTTTATTGGAACTTTCAAGGGGACTATTTTGTTTCTTAGTTAGATAAAAATGTTGACTTTTCGAGTTTCGAGTTAACGAGATTCCAATGTACACAGGATGAAAAATATCAGTAAAATAACTTTAATTTTCATTTTTATAAGCAAGTGGTTTTTCATATTAAGGCCATGTTTTATATGTAGCTGGACAATTTTGTTGCTATGAAATTTTGTAATCTGTGTCCAGTAGTTTTTTCCAAATGTTTTCAATCTCCGGTCACGATAACGCTTCATGTTGTAAGCTACTTAAAGTCATTTTCAGTGACTATATATAATAATTTAAACTATAATTATAGTTAAGAACACAAAATATCATATACGTAAAATAGCTGTTTTAAAATTAATAACTTATTTAGCTGTCTAATTCCATAGACATTCGAGTTTCCTTTTCAACACATTTTTTGTCTTTGGTTGTTGAGGCACTATAGTCGTGATGTTTTAAATTTCTTATTTTATTGAAATATTTAGAGTAAAATTTCCATTTTGATAGTAAAATTAACTATATATATTTAACAGGTTTATAAACGATATGTATTAGTTCAACTAACAGTTGTTGAAATCAATAGAATTATTGTTAAAAAAAAGTACACAGGTAAATTTGTTGATTTTATCAATGGTATTTCGTTCTGTGATATTATGTTACTTACATATAGGGACATATTTATTATTTCCTGTAGATTCGCGTATTATACCATGAATTCATTATACTGGGTAATTGTTGTTAAAATGTTTTTTTTTATTAGGTACTTATTGATAGGTATATATTGTTATACACGTGCGATACCACTGCGGAACACCATATTATTACAGTATAATATATAGTAAATAATTTAGTTTTATCATAATAATTATTATTGCATTATTTTCTTTTACCAAAACGGTTTAATATATAGGGTTATATATTATAAACTAATCGATGTGATAAATTCGGTGCCCGTGCGGTGAATGCGAAATATCTCTCTTTTTTTTTTGTAGATACCGCAACCTCTCGTCGTCGCAAGGGTTCCGGACGAAAAAAAAACGACTATTATTTCCCAAATTATTCAGTTATTGAACGATTCGTGAAAAAAAAAAATTACCCTGTTTAAATACATGTTATATATAGCCACACGTGCTGCCCGTATATTCCAAAAAAAAAAAAACACCCTCCAGGCAGTATTTTTAATAAACTATCAACCTATATATATATATATATATGAGACATTAGGACCCACAAAAACGAGTTAAAAGGGGCGGTGGCACACGCGTATTACGGTTATTTGTGTAAGCCCATACATATACATCCAAAGTTCGGACCAAAGTTAATTACATTAGCCGACCGACCGATGGCTTCGGAAAGGGACGCGCGTATATTTTATATATATATATATATTTGTGTGTGTATAACGTGTGTATATATATATATGTATACATGGTCAAGTCTCCTTCTCTCGTGGCTGACCGCGTTGATTTCCACAACCCTACTCCGACGCGCCCTATTATCACCGACGACGGAGGAGACACGATATATATATATATATTATATCGCGATGCCGTTGCGAGCGATGCCTGCAACACTGCAGTATGCAACGTCGGAGAGTCGAGCCCGCGCAATGGGCATACCATAATATAATAATAATATTATGTATAATAATCCAATAAAGCGAGTGATTATTTTGCCAGTATATATAGGCAGCTGCGAAAAGAAAACTCGTTGTTTCAAAATGTATATATAAAAAACGTACATCGCCATCATTTTTTTCGCCCTTATATTATGCACTAAATCGTATATTAATATTACGTATCGATTTTAAAATATACCGATAAGTTAATGTGTTTTTAATCACGTAATCCGTAACACGTAATATACTTTTTTTACAAAAGCTTTGATTTATGACACTGTGGTGAATATTGAACGAATATAATATAGTTTAGTTGTATATTATTAAACATATTATTATATATTAGTGTGCGCGTTGAGAGAAGACACGAAAAGTGAGATGGCGAGAAAATCGTAGTATCTCACAAAACGCATGTGCACTACAACTTAAAATGTTGGTTTTACAAAGTAAAATTTCAGATTACGAAATTTGGTAAGTAGGTAGGTATACCTACTGGTTATTTGCCTTCAAATTTTTACCGTCTGTGATTTATACATGTTAACACAGGTGGTTAAAAATGTCGTTTTTGATCCGAAAATAAAGGCATGAGTTATTATTGGTAATCTTAATTTTCTAGATTAAAATAATGAAATAATAATTAGATCGTTGGTACGGCAAAAATTCTTTATATCTCTTGAAACTGCCTCGAATGGGTAATTTTTTAACCCCACATAAACCCATTCAAATTGGTATCGAGAATATATCTCCGTACAATATACAATTCCGCTTATTTCTCATTTTGAAAATGTTCAATGTTTTATATTTTGTCTAATGGAATGATTAATCGAATTTATCCAAGCTCGCCATCATATGGAAATGAGTGTTTAAATAATATAACCAAACAGTACCTTACACATAAACATTGGTTGATTACTGACTATATTTTGTTTAAACAAGAAGTACCGAAATATATGAGTATAATACAATGAGTAGGCTGGAAGGTTCGACGAATGTTTTCTTTTGAATTGAAATCGGTCCTATTGAAATATTTAATAAATTATTATAACGCGTACTCACGTGCCAACGCCACCGCTCTCTGATGCTCTCGTAATACGTATTAGTCAGTGGTGGACTCATGATATAATATTTAATGTTCCGACATGTCCGCCTTCCAAATGTTTTACTATTGTTTAGGGTTTTCACTGTGTGTCATTGTTACCCGTGAGTAATATATATATATTCAAATAATAATAATAATAATTATAATTATATTATACAGTAATGCGTCACGACTTAGGCGGTTGTTGCGGTCGTCGTCGGTGACATCATTTTCAGAAAGCTATATGGGTTTTATGTCCGCCGCACAAGTTCACAGATTTTTTTTAACACGCCAAATCCTGGTTGGTTTAAAACGAGTAACATTTTTTGTTTAAATATTTTATTGAATGCGCATCGGTGAATACAATTTACTAATAATTATTCATTGATAAATTACCTCATTTTTCCGGTTGAACACTTGAGAAATCTCACACAGATGACGGAATTCGTTGAAATCTTGTGAGCACGTCATCACAACACTCATCAGTATATTATAATTTATGTATGTATGTTATAGGTACACATATGCCTAGCATTAATTATAATATAATATATTTATATTCCATTTCCATAATTTTTACCTTTTTAAATGTTATATTATTCATATATGTATACACAAATTAATAATAAATAACAATTCACCAAGCATGCTCACCACAACTATTCCTGTAATAATGAATTCATTCAAATTCTGGTTTTTGGAATTTTCAATTATTTATATTAATTGTACCTATACCATTTAAAGAGTATCCATACAAACTTATTTTTTTCAAATGAGAATTAAGTACCCTTTTTTCCTATAAAATATGTTGATCAGTTGACTTTTTTGAAAATGTTGATGGATCTAAATCGAACGACTCGTTTCTGAGTTTTTAAAACGTATACACAAAGGATACATACTAGTTAAAAATATAAAATAGTCGCAATAGATTGTTGGATTGCTGGATTTAGTTTTTACTATACTCTTTGGCATTTTTTACTAATTATAAAATGTTGATTAATATTAATTACTATAACTTTAAAATTATCATAGCACCTAATGATCCTTTAAAAACTATATTATCTTAAGTATATATACTGTATAAGTGCACAATGGAATAATTTAAAAACTACTCGTAAATATTGTTCTAATCGACAATTTATAGAAAAAAGTGTGATTTTCATTTTTTTTTTTAAAAGCTAGAAGACGGAGTGCTCTTAACTGTTATAAAAATCAATGCATTTGAAATATAATGTTTACTTTAAAACTTCAAAAATTAAAATTTAAATACTCTTAGTATTAAAAGAATAAATAAGGATCAACGTGTTCGGTAAATCACCCTGTACAAACTTTTAAATCTTTAATCATATATTATATTATAATATAACGTATTACTATCATAAATCCCAAACAATTAAATTTATAAAAAAAAAAAAATTACACTTGTATATAATATTAAACCTGTTGAATGAAAATTATTTAAATGTAAATTTAATTTAAAACTCGGTATTTTAAATCAAAACTAACCACCTAAGGAAGTTAAACAGGAATATTGTGTGTAGGTATATTGTGTACGCACCTATTGCAGACTCACCTCGATCGGTTGTAAGTCACTATTCTGTGTTTAAGTGAAAAAAACGTTTATGAAAAGTCGAATCCCTAATACCGAGAGTCGGGACTTGATAAAAAATATTACAAATAATAATTTAGAAAATGAACCACAGTTACGACGCTTTTTGCGATGATTACGTATTAAACAATCCGTATACTGTTTTTGGTTTTGTATTTTCTCGTTTATCTTTTTTTGCTCTTAAAGCCAACGGTTTGAATTTTATATTTTTCACCCAGTGGCCATCAATCACCAACCAGGGCCTAGTGAACCTTAAATATCGCAGACAGCAGTCGGGGTGTAAAGTAATCATTAATAATCATCAATATATCGTTGACGGCGATATCAATATATTATCACGAAAAGCTGAAATAAGCCGAACAATAATAATAATTATTGTTAAGATTTTATTATTATATACTCGGTGTGTGCGTAGACGTCTTTCAGTCTTTGTTATACAGTTATGTTGATTTTCCTCGTTACGTACGACACACGACGTGCATAATATTATTGTGCTCGCGTCTAACTGTTCGCGTTTAAGCCGATAAATTATCAGCTTAATTACGTGACCTTATTTACGAAATCCAGAAGTATCGTTTACGCAATATCATATTACTCGACCGGGGGGCAATAACTATAATTATTGTTGTTTCTACGAAAATGGTTCCAATCTAATCCCCTTAATCGAAACGATCTTCCACACGTTAATCGTGTTTTAATATCCTATACTATAGCCAATAAAGGGGGTGGATGTGCCTAATATGTATTTACCACAGGCTTATTTCGTTGTAAACATTTCAATACGATTATGGAACACTATGTCAACACAAACAATATAATGTTAATATTTGTTTAGAAATCGATTTATTATCAATAATCTCGAGCTCATAATATGTGCATTGTGCAATCAGATACAATAATATTATTCTTAAAAAGGAAAATGTATCCATCCTAAACACGCCGACATATAATATTATAATATAGGAGGTACCTACCTATATAGAGAGATACTAAGGTTTTATAGAACGCCGATCAAACCCGTCAGATCATCAATCAAACATTTCAACGTCTCAATAAATTATCTCGGAAATGTGGAATTTTAATAAGATTTTATTGTTGATATTTGTTATTCAGTTGTTACATAATGTAGCGTGCTATTTCGTAATAATGTAACAATTAATACTGGCGGTAATGGCAAAAGACCCGGCACTTGTTAATGTATTTTAATTACTAAATGTTAATTATTCTAGAAAAAAAAATATATATAATTTTTATAAAACATATTTCATGGGCATTTGCCACTGTTACGTTATTAGTTTTTACCGAAAGCAGGCATTTGACAATTGGCACCAGACTATTTATTTCTATAAATATATTTATATTACCAAATGTTGGACAAATACATAAGCTAACCAATTTTTATGAAGTTTTTATCTATACTTGTTGTTATTGGCGTTATATAAACTACCTTCTAAAATGTCCTAAAAGTTTTGTAGATAAGTAATTATTAAGTTGAAAACACAGATGAGAAAAAATGAAACATTATTGAATTTGAGTTGTACGTAGTTGCTACTTGTAATACATCAGTACATGACACAGTATAATATTGTTATTGTAGTCGTGCTGTAATATAGATTAATGGTTCAGCAATTTAGGAACTTTTATAAAATTAATTAGCGATTAAAAATTATTTACGTGTTTCAACTAATATTAAATATGATCTACGATGGACTTGTCGGTTGTCACTTGGGTATATAATGGAAATCAAACTTTTGTATAATGGAAACATCATAACAATTAATTTCAATTTTCAAAACAATAGTTTTGAAATTACACGAACATTATCAAAAGTCTCATGCTGCGATGGTTCAAAGGTTTGAATTACGCATGCTTTGAATTCTACGGAAGAAAATACAAAAAAAATATCCTTAGAAATAGAGGCTGACATACCGCTTCCGTTCGGAATTGCTTTTCATATATGCAAAGCTTTATCATTGAATTCAAATATAATACAACACATCAATCACAAGGTATAATTACAGCGGAGTGACTACCGACATTTTTTTTTATCTCTCGATCCAACAAACTATTATCATTACTCGTGCCTAAAGCAATTGTAGGATAAAAAGTTCAGGTAAGTTGGTGTTTTGAAATATTTCTTCGAGTGCAATAAATAATAATCAGAGCAGAATGGTTTGTGTTTATGTACGATCTCCTTCCTAAGGAAACACTTTATGTATGGCTGCAGGTGCACTTGGTTATATACCGTACCCGCAGCGATATCCGTGTACAAGCATTTTAGATGATGACGTACGTATGGATATAATTTTGTTCCGGTATTGATGTGTACCGACTGCGCGGAGAGGACACACGCCGCGCCGTACCGCACACTCTAATAGTATATTGTATATTTATTATTTATAGTAGCTGCGGTAACGTCGTCGTAATAACACAATCATCATAATAACAATAATAATACGATTTTCGAGTGATTTTCGAGCCGCTGTAACGATCGCTGAAAAAGAAAAAAAAACGGAAATAAACGAAAGAAAGAAAATAATACTCTCGAGGGCATTTCTGCGCCCCAGTTATTTATTTATTTTTTATCGTTTCTTCCCCAAGTGCAAGACTCTTGCGTACACAAGATTGATATTCGGGAGAGAGGGAATAAATAAAAGGCTCCGGGGTGTCCTGGAAAAAACGTCGCCTCGTCGTTCGTTCGTCCAACGTATATATGTATATAATATTATGGAGGTGGTGCATTGTCGTTTCGGTTCAAAAATAAAACCGCTTTCCGACAACAACAGCAGCCGACGACGACTACGACGACTACGACTACGACGGCAACGGCTACGACGACGACGACGACAACGACGACGACGACGATCGATCCGTGAGAATGTGTTTTTAACGTGTCAGACGAAGAGACGGGTGTGCGCGCGGCTATAATATATAGCGCACGTCCCTCAATGCGCGCTCATTTGAACCCCACCCTGCACCCTCTCCACCTCCACGGCAATTTCCGTTAGGTACTTGCAGCACAGCTCTTGCGAGAATGATCCGCGTCGTGTATAATGTATTCTCGTGGTAATAAATTACCAGCAAACGTTAGTATATTATAATAACACGTGGCCCCGCGGAGGTCAGTGCGCGGGGGTAGATTAGCCGTGTTTGAATCGAGAAATAATTGATAGACGGCAAATTCTGGAGAAAAAACTACGGCGATAACCGAAAGTTGTGTCGATGCAAACCTTGTAACTAGGGTTCATTAAAATAATATGCCATTGCACAATATTATAATTGGCATTCACCATTATTGTCTTTCAACCTTATTAGCTTGAGCATAAATAATGCTGTAGAACTATAAGGGGACCATCTTGCAAATCATATAATATTATGATTTATGAAATAAATTTCTTTTTAAAAAAAAATACAAAATCATTACCCGCAGCCTGCCGGCGCAATAAGAGTATGAGCTGCGAGTGAAATTGTAGATTATGAACAGCTTGACAAATAAGAAGCCTTTTCCCACCCCCATTTGTGACACTTCCTATTTGTTTACACTAGAAAATGTGGAAAAGATCTCAAGCAAAATATACTTTGAAATAGTTTTGGGAAAGCATTTTTTGCTTTGCATGAAATCTAAAATGTAATTATTTAATAGATAATAAAAAAGTACAGTTATCACTTATCACATTGTAATTGATAGCTTTAATATATAAAATGAATACAATGTGTATTAAAAATTTTAATTCAAATAATGATTAAAAATCGGAGCAGTCTTACTGCTACATAATAGATGTCGAGAGTTTTCCTCGTAATTGATTAGACTACTGTAATGGATGTGTTAAAAGTGATTTCAGTGATAAATCGTCGTTGTATACGAAAACCGATTCTGAGCGAAGACGGTCTGTCAGCCAATATTTCTAAGAGTATTTTATTAATTATATAGCTATAAGAAATGTATTTTTCTATTGGTAATACCGTATGATGAACTAATTTTTTGAAAACAAATTTATTTCACGTGGGTAAGTACTCGTATTTTAGAATAGTTATTACAATATTACCTGGTATTAACTTAAAAGTTATAAGTGAATACCGACGTACCGTAGGTAGAGCGGTGTGAATTCTTTCGTGGTACGAATAATTTGAAACTAAATAATCTAAATGTTTTGAAAATTGAATTGTGTATAATAAATAATAATATACGTAGTATATTATGTACATGTTTGCAATATAAATATTTTCAAGTCCTATGAATAATATTTTTTGAATTACAACAAAATAAATAAAATTGTTATTTTTAACTTAAAATGTTGGCAAAACAAATCGTATCTGACGTATATTTGAGATTCGTCGGTTTCCGTGAAAATAACTTACGAGGAACATTGTATTACATTTTCAAGCCTTAGCTATTTTAATAGTGAAATGTTTCAAGTTTCATATTTTTTCGATAATGACAAAATAACAAAAAACCGTTCGAGAATAAATCGTTTTTATACGATTGAATAACTTCAATCACTCATAAAAAGTGTACTTAGCTTTATGCTAAACTTTTTTTTTTAATTTTCAATAAAAAAAACTAATGATGAATTTTGTATTACATTTCAAGCCTCAGGTGTTAAAAGAGTCAACATTATAACTACAAAATAATTTAAGTGTTTTCGTAATTTCGTAATTTTGAAGAACTTTGTAAAAAAACCCCTTATAAAAAACTGTTATTATATGTATTTTTGATTTGTTTTAATTGCTGTAAGAGCAAATTATATGGAAAGTTTTATTACATTTTCGAGCTTTTGACTTTAAATTAATATTTTTAAATGTATACAATTTTAATTTATATGCATTCCCCCACCCACCCCCGATTATATAAGTTCTTTAATTCTGGTCCTTTTCCCGGAACTTTTCTTCGAGAATTTATTTTCGTTCCCCCTATTTGTTTTATTGTTTTATTGTGTATTTTTATTTATTATTTAACTGATATTAGCTTGGCAATTCTCTGCACCATTTGCGCTTCAGGCGTCTTGGAGGATTACCGGGAATTTCATTAGTTGATATAAGCTTTGGATCAAGGGGTTAGACTTTTATAAGAGTTTTATATATAAGTAACATAAAGACATTTTTTTAATTAAATACTGGAACCAAAATAGGAATCATATTCTTAAGACGAGGAACCCGTTTTTTTTAAACACAAACACTAGTTTTATGTTAAATATTGATGAATAAAATATCAGTTAACAATTTAACCCCGACAGGCGTTTGAAAAGCAAATGGTGCCGGGGACCTCTTAAACGATTAAATTGTTAGCTGTCAAGAAGTTCCATCACTAGATGGATTTTTCCATCAAGACTGCAACCCAACAACTCCCTCGTCGCTTATACTTATTGTAAAAAAATATATTTACAGATTGTATAAATAAATAATGTAACAAAAAAAAAACAATTTAATATTTTCTACATATACGATTTGCATTTCCTTTCTAGTGTTTATAACTGCGCTTATATATATTGTGTATACATATTGAATGTATTATTATTCTGTGTTGAGGCACACAATTATTATATGATATACCGATTATAAAAATTTAAAAGATTTCTATAATAGAACTATTTAATTTAAATTTGATATATTTCAAATATATATTACTTTATTTTAATGTGTTAATACTATAATTTATTGACATTTTTTAATTCTTAATTATAGATAAACTTTAAGAATCGAATAATGTCTATATGATACATATAACTGTTTTCCCAACAGTGCTAATATCGTTTCTGTATAATTTTAAAAATTGAAACTGAAGAGAACGAGTTATATTAACCAACGGAGTGGGTCTCTTCACTTAAAATCCGAAACTAATCAAAGTGCCTGGACCGAATAATAATGTAGGCATTATGCTAATTTCGAGTCAACTATATACACAACATTAATGTGATATTTGAGTGGTCTTAAACAAGACCGATGAACTGCTTTTGTTGATTCTATAATTTTTGTTTCCAATTTTCCCATAGCGAACCCAATATAATTTCATATAATAATATATTATAAAAACATATATTCACGATTAGTAGTACTTTTCCTATACCCATAGAACATACCTAATATGTAATATATTGTGTCACACGTAACAAAAATTACGACATTGTCGGCAATCAAGGTCGGAAAAATAAATATTTTAATTTTAATGCTATACATGTTAATATAATAATTTAAAATATTATTTTGATTATTATGATATTATTATCTGTATACCTATTTATTATCGCCGTCTTTCCGCCCGTAATATTATATTATACACGTATTATTAGAGCTGTACTGGACCAAAGAATACAAAAATAACTTCTAATTCGTTTTTTTTTTTTTAATCCTTTAACCGGTGGGCTTAACTCATAGAATCTGCTAGGTATATAGTAGATAGACGAGCACAATATTATATTCTCGTCCGTATTCTATACGTCATTACGTCGTGCGGGGCGGCGTAATGACTGCATAATATCATAGTAGGTACACCTCGACCTCATCGATGACGGTTGTTCGTCTGCAGTGCATTATTTAATAATATAGTCGATCATCGCGTACACACACACTCTCGGACGAATCGTCTCGAATATTATCGTCAGACCTTACCTACTAAGGCGCGCGCGTGCACACAAATATAATATAATATACGTATATACCTACCGCATATTATAGAAACGGGGACTGCGCCGTAAACCGTAATCCCACTCGCACATTAGTTTTAAAAAAAAAAAAAACATAATCATGTTCGACGACGGTCGTACCTTTATAATATATTATAATATAGTCGTTAATGACGAGACGGCGGCGTCGACCGGGCACAGTGTATAAACGCGTCATAACTAGGAGACGGATTTATATGTAATTAAAATATAAATGTACATAAAATATAAAAGCATAATTAATGCATAAAAAAAAGATTTAAGTCTTAGAGTTAGTACCTATAAAAGATACATTAAATATAATTAGAAAAAGATATAAATAAAAAATAATATTACGACCGCAAAACATTAATTTTGGGTAATTTTTTGTTCGCATCCTATGTAGTACCTACTTGTTGAACTATAAGTTCTTTTCAATGCTTGAATGTTAAATGTTATCTATGTTAAGTCACAAAATATTTTAACTTAACGAATATTATTTCAAAGCGTGATATTTGAAGACAATACCGAATTCAATTTTTTTTAAAGATGTTTTTCAATCATAATGGCATTGTCTGAAAAACAATAAAGTCAGGATTTTCCTATGTAACAGTAGGTATTCATTATATTAAGCAATACCTCTATTTGTCCATTTTTAAGTTTTAATTTTTCTAATGCCAATTTAACCCAATTATAAACATATTTTTATTTTCCAAAGTTCTTATTGTATGATCCGTAAAATTAAAATTCACTGAGATAAAATAAAATATTTTTGCATCATAATTTGAGCTTTTTCAATCACCGTAGACATTGGCTTAATTTCATTAAATTTCGGCTGGTGCAAACTTTCATTGGTCTAATAATCATAAAGACAAATTATTAATTAAGTCATATTATTCAAAGCCGCTCGCTTCGCTCACATACATACAAATTACAAATATCAAAATTATTCTCTACATTTTCTGCATATTTTAAATACTATAATGTATACCTATGCAGAAAAAAATACAGTATTTATATAAAAAATAGTATTTCATTAAAATTGAGTCAATAGTATTCATATGATAACGCCACGGTTATAACTGATAAATATGATTGCACATGGTTATTACCAAGGTGGATCGATATCAATCCACCTCGGTTATTATATACATATAACATTATTTTATTATTTGTTCAGTCGTGTTATCTTTCGTCGAAAAACGTCAATGAAACAGTATTATGTTTTAATAGATTAATTAGAGTTCGGCAAGTACTATAATATTATAACTTTCCGGAGCCAAAAAAAATTTTTCCCAAAAATAATAGTTTTTTTTTTTTTTATGGACCTACTACTGTTCTGGCGCTTCATCCGGCGCGCCTCGTCCATAATTTAGTATCGCCGGCTGCAGAGGAGAAGACATATTATTTTCTTTCCCTTCAAAACATTAAACCGTAGCGCATCAGTCATCGCCCGCTGCATGTATAAGTCCCGGATAAAATATATTATATACTGCCTGCGTTCCGGGTGTGGCAGAAGCGGCGGCGTGCGGATCGCGCGTTCGTCGGACGGGCTGATGACGGTCGGCCGGATGTCTTAACGGGGAAATCATAATATTCGGGTCAAAAAATAAATATAATATATACGAAGAGCGGGCATCTCTCCCTCTCGGTTCACGTGCATAATGGATCGAACCCTGTCGCGTTTATATATTATATACGCGTATAATATATTATAGACATACGGTGCGTGCGTGCGTGCGATAACCAGCTCCTCCTCGAAAAACCTTTGAACGTCCGCTTATATATTTTATTATATTTATGCCGTCCCTGCAAACAGCGGACGACCGGCCGTCGTTTCCGTGTGTCGACATTTCGTTCGGCCCATTACACGTCATCTTTCCACTATATTATAATATTATTATTATGCTGCTATACGGTTATCTCGTTGTTTAGAATTACATCATAATATTCATAGTGTAATACGACAGCAGACGTCCTATTAAAAAATATACGTTTTAATATGAATAGTGGGCGCGCCGAAAGATATTAAAAATTATTATTATTCGAACGCTGCCCATCCGGAGCTTGGCCTATCTGATTGTCAAGTATAATACGTATCGTGTGTAATTACTTATGTATATACATAGAGGTAGTTCAATTATGTATCATAATATTTGTAGACATATAATTAGTTTTCCCTTAAACAAATTTGTTTTGTTCGCCTATATATAAGCTTATAAAAAAAAATATTTGTTTGAAATACACGCGACACGACGTGTAATACAGAGGTGGTCAAATGATTTTATCATTAAATTTCTAATTAAATTACTGGATATAAGTTATATAATTATTTAAAATAAGTCATTGTAGGATATACCCTCTCGTTTGATCCCCATGGTCGTGTACGATATCATAACTATACGTATATATATATATATATATATATATATACACGAATTGATTTGCACAAGATACACCACATACACGTCAGAGAACGCCACAAGTTCAAAAACTATTTGTAAAAAAACTGTTTCGTGCAGATAAGAACCGTAAATATGTTAAACTTGAATATTTAATGCGGCGTCATTTGCATTATAACACATATTGTTACACGCTCACAAAAATCCGATTAGACACGACTCACTTTGGTATATCATATTATTATATTATTATGTGTGTGTTATCATAACAAATGTACTCTTTTTTATTGAATTCCAGTAGACACTTGTTTACACTGCCGTCCCTGTGTGTGCGTTCACGAAACACTAAAGTAGGTATAGTTAAAACTTGAAACCAAACAACATACTTAACGTGTTAGATATATATATGTACAGAACCCGTCCGGCCAAAGAGGTTGGCGCGGGATTTGCATACGTCCAAGATAATCCGAGAATGATTTTTTTTTATTTTTCCGGCCCCCGAGAACGCCAACTTCTCGGGTTTATTACGCATTATGTACTTATATATAAGTGCGCACGACAAAAAGGAAACCGAATAAAATTACTTTATCGAATGGAAGCGTTCCAATGTTTGAAATCGGGGATAAAAGCAGCGATTCCCGAGCTGTCAGCGAGTCCGAGTAGGATTTCCAAGATGTGTACTATTTGTACTTATCTTCACTATAGATTCTATAGTGATAATTGTACAAGTTAAATTGTTTATATTAAATTTAAGCTAGTACTAGGTATCAATAGCAGTATTACTTTTGAGATGTTATGATAAATGTTATACCTACAATATGTATCGGGTCGTTTTTCATGATTACGTATTGTAGGTACAATCTATACAATTTCTTTAGTATCGATCAAGATACACTGCACTGAACGTCTGAACACGTGCGTACTGTGTAGTAACAACAACTAACCAACTTTAAAAATTAAATGATAGATCGTCGACCACGAGCAATGAGTAATGACACAAGAATGATATTATATTATTAGGTTTTGATTATTATTCAGCTATGGCCGTGACGAGGGTACTATTAATTATAAGATATAGTTAAAATGACCACACAATATATAGTTGATAATATTGTATGCAATTTTAGAATATCGAAATAATTATAGTAATAACAACTAGGTATTTGTTTTTGTTGTACTATACTTACTATAGTTTTATACCTACTGACATTTCTAGTTACATTGACAAATGACAACAATGTTAATTAAATAATAGTATACATATTATAGAAAATCACAAAAAAAATATACAACAGTTTTTAAATTGTACCTACCTATTTGCAGCAATTTAATAAAAGTTAAACTTACTATAAATAAGTAATTTTAACCATAAGCTTATATAACTAAAATTTTAAAAAGTAATTTTTTTTTTCTTTGTGCAGTACGATTCTTTTTTCACTCCAAACTAAGTTTGGACTTACGTTACAATTATATGAGAGCAAACTTTTTCAAGCACAACATTTTTTCACAAATCAAACAATTTTGCCCTTAAAATGTATGAGAAAATTTGTTTAATAATGGCCGCATTAAATTTAATTAAAATTAATTAAAAACGCATAAAAAAAAGCCCCGGTTCGGATATCGTATTTATTTATAAATAATAAAAATATTTGAAAATACATTATGGGTGGGGGGGGGGGTAAAATACGATAATAATAAATTATACATAGGCGTAGCCGTAGTATAGATATACTGTGCGCGTGACCGCCGTGCTTGACTGACACGATGATGCGTGGTCGACGATGTAACGCGTCACACTCTCTTTGGCAGGGCCATTGTATATTGTTCAGTCGAGGGAAAGAGAAGAAAATAATAACAGAAAGAAAAATATTTAGTCGAACGAACGGTTCAAAAATGATACGACTTATGTTTTTATTGTTATGACACACGAAACGGAGACGAAACAGACGATTATAATCGTACACATAGGTACCTATATGTATACAGTGGACACAGCTGGACAAACACACATAGTGACACACTTAATAGCGTATATACCGGTATCTGTGTGTGCAATGTCGACCGTGACCGTTAGTCGGATGAAAAATTGTCCGGAGAAAAGAAATGGAAAAACGTACGAAATACATAAAACATTACGTCTATTTTTATATATATATAGCTACATTATACATTTCGTTTATGTTTGTTTATGCGCCTATTATACCGGTTACAGTGCCAACGACCGACTCTGGCCCGGTTCTCAAAAATCGCAAAAATCGCTCGAGTCGAGTAGGCACCAAAATCAAATGAAAACGCTGGATAAAATCGCAGAGAGTACCGAAACAACACTCGATTTATACCGACGGTGTAATTTGTTTTTTTAAATATTTAATTAAACCGACAACCGCGCATTGTATATACCCTCTCATTTGTATACAATATTATACTATAATATATATTATATGTAATAAGAAATATTTTAGTGTACGAATAATAATAAAATTGTTGTTCTCGCTCATTTCCACACATCACACTTTAAACTATCAAAAACTTTCATACGCCCACCGACGTACGTAATAATAATATAATAAACAGTATATATCCAACACTGTAGAAAAGTACATTGTGTGTAAAAGGCCACATGCAGATCGGTACAATGTTCGGCGGTGTACTATACGCCATCTTCACGTCAAACTGTCAAAGTTGTACAGAAGTTATTATAATTAATAATAATATTCTCAAGTAGACAACGTATATTGTCTTGTGGGTATTCGTTATTTTTTGAATATCATGCCATCTTCCCCTTTCCTCTTCTGTCGCCACCGCTTGTGGTTTTCTTCGTTATCTATATTATATGTACCTGCTACGTGTGGTGTACAGCTGTCGTTCAATTTATATTATACCCTACTTTAACATTATCATTTTCATGGCTAAATACATGGGTAAGATCGTCGTATTGGGACCCATTTTCGCTAAAGTCATCAACTATTTTTCCGCGGTTCATGCACGAATCTCAGCTGTGATTTTTATCACGGCTAAATATATTTGTAATGTCTTGATAACTGATAAATCGAAGTAATAATTTGCACTGCCCATGACATATGCGATCATGCTTATATATTTAGCCATGATCATTTGTTTATCCGATGATGATATAACAGTAAATGTCAACGAAAATACATAGACGAACCTTACAGCGCCGATATTAAATAACAAGTCTCACACTTTTTTGGAGTCGATCTATACACATTTTGCCCCTAGTTTCCGAGCTCTATGCCCAGCAGGATTTGCTCGGGTCCGGTACGTGCATCACATTCAGAATGCATAATATCGAAATCCTCTTTGTATACAATATTGCGAGCCTAAGACCGTCAGGGGCGATGTGAACCGAATGCCGGAAACGCCGGCGAACAACACACAGCCGGCAGCGTTCCCAAGGGTTTCGGAATTATCAAAATTGTTGTTTTTTCATTCTCCCCCTACTTCCGCCCGGCCCGGCCCCAAATCAGTTCAACCCCGTGTGCCGCACACTACTTGACCACCGTCCCCCCCCCACGACCTCCTTTCCACACCATCGCCGCCCGTGAGAACCGCACCCGACCGGGACACTGCAGCTCGGCCCCAATGACTGACGCACTCGGCTGCGGCGGCGGCTGCGTCATCTCCTATATAATCCGACATGGGTTATGTACCTACCTACAATGACGTGACGACGCGGCCCTTCGAGAGACCGGAAACCTTGTACCTCTGTATACATTGAAAGGTTGTAACGGGAGGGGAATTATAAATAAACGGCTTGTTTCTTGTGTATTGTTACCATGATCAAAAGGCGGCTGTATCATCGTGCAGGTGTATTACAGGCAGGTTGCATGTCAGGCGGGAAGTATACCTGCACACTGCACACGAGGCAGGTATTATATTATCGTCATTATCATTATTAGATTTAACAATTTAACCCCCTCGCGCACACCTAACCATCATCGCACAACACCACACACGAGTAAACAGACACACAATCACGCGTGATTACATTGGTTGTAGATTTCCGCCCGTAAATAGAATATCATAACAATAAGATCTTGTATTATAGGTATGCCGTTAGGCTGGAAGCGAGCCACGTCTTGTCGTTACATTTATATATATATATATATATATATATAATATATATTACACAATGTAAGTCTTACATAGTTTGATGACAACCGTTAGTGCAGTTCATATTGATCGTTGCAGGTTAAATCTATTAATAATAAATTAAAATGTATGAAAACGGTCGAATTACAACCGAAAGAGAAATGTGATATTTGTAACCGTAAAAAGTCCAATTAAAATTTATAATAATTATTATTAAAACAATTCAGAATTTTACCGACTCGATTAACATTTAAAATCGCATCTATACCTATATTATTTTTTTTATGTTACTGAATACATTCGTGTTCGGTCAAAACCGTGTTTTTTTTCTCCGCATTTTACTCGTTTAATTATTATGTACATTGGTAAATAAATCATAATATTGATATTCGTACATACCGAGTAATAGAGTATTACATACATTCGTGATTCATGTGTGCATAGTCGTGTTCGTACGTATAATACGTATTACAATATAGTGTTTTTGGCGAGGCGGTGAATACACGGGACGAGAAGTCCTGGCCTACATTTCACAATGCTGCAATTGTCAATAATAATAATGACGCATCGTTTATTCTCGATGACAAATGTGTTGCGTCGACACGGAATTCGATCGTTCCTGTCGATTCTCCAAAAGTTTCACAGATCAAAATCATTCCCTATAGTGTTCTAAAAAATCGTAATAAAAAACACAAAGATGGGAAAAAAAATCATAATATATTTTTTTGATTTATACCGTTCACAAATATTTAAAATTGAGAATATGAATACAACATTCAGGATTTTTTGTGACCGAGCTTCATTTCCAGCATTATCATAATTCAATCGCGTATAACGTAATAATTATCGTTTAAAATATCAAAACATTAACTACTTGACGATAAAATATTATCTCTACTATCTTCTCTTCACCAGATTGTCAGACATCGACGTACAATTTTAAGGAAATAAAATCCTTATAATAGCGCTTTGCGAGCTGTTGCTTTCGTCGAAGAAACGTAAGCCAACGACCGCAGTATGGCCAAACGTCAATAAATCGTTTGTTAAAAAACCGTTACGCATGACAAGAACCACTCGGGCTGGTTAATAAATCAAGTTTCTACCAAAATTCCTTATTTAATGCTTAAGATAAAGTTTTTTTTTTTTTTAATCTAAAACTGTTGCCTTTTCGGTTTATTTCCCTCACGAAGCCGTATTTTTCTTATAATTTCGGCATCTGCACTCAACAAGTAATATTTGTTCTAATTCGGGACCAATCGTAAGTGTAACTCTGAATTAGTATTAAAATATAATATTTGAATTTTTATAAGAATGTCAATACAAATTTAAATTGTCTAATCAGACCCCTGAAAAGACTTCCGGACTCTATATATAGTACGACATCGTCATCGGCGCTCCAAACTCGTCGTTGTGTATGCACTTTTGCCCGAAAATCTTCCAAAACCATCATAGGTATATTATTTCATGCACTCACTTTAGATTATTATATTTAGGCACGTACTTTTATTTGATCGGTAAACGATATCGGAAGGGCGAGTCCCCGGCGACGCGGTTCTTGGACGGCGGAAGTATGGGTTTAATGGGTAGCAAACTATATATTATGATGTCGAGTAGTAACTCTATCCCGTGTGTTTGACTTGCACTCGAATTTCAGGCGTCGCGTGGTGTACATAATACACGATTCGTAATCGAACGTAAAGACGCGTGTGAAATCGAAGCGGTTTATTAATCGAAACAGCTGACGTCGCGATACCCGGGAACACTCGTAAACGGTCGGGCCGGGTGTACAATATATATCGCGTGTGTACTTAACAATATTATTTTTAAGCGCATCCGCTGCACCGTGCAGGTGGTGAGACCGGTGACCGGTGACCGGTGACCACACGATGTACAATATAAATAAGTGGCAAACGCTTTTTCGTAAAAACACCGATCGAATGCCGTCGTTCCGACAACGTGATTAATAATATATTTTGCAAAATGTATTGTATGCTTTGCCAGACTAAGTCTGCCCACATGCGTGCCCTGATTTAATCATAATGTAATAACGATCCAAGCGGACAGAGTGAGCGAGGAGAAAATCAAAAATGAACGCCTCAAAATTCCACGAATTCATTACGCTCGCGCTATACATTTAACCGGATCGATAGAAAATAAAAATCTCTGGTAAAAATCACTATGATATTTACCGGTGAAAACACTACGTATTTGATTCGAACAATATTTCAAATGTCTCCATACAGTTTTAGACACACATTGTACGTAAATCATTGGTCTTACCTAAAGAATCGAGAGAATCATTCGACAGTACAAAATATACTGCACACATTGCCTTCGAGTATTTTTTTTCCTTGATATATTATACCGACGAGATTGTTTTTCAGCGATAGTTACATATATTTCGAATTTGAGATCATGTTTCAATATTATATATTATATCGTATAGACTATAATATATGACTACGCACGAGATAATAATTAGACAGGAAATTATGGACGACCTTATCGCCCGTATCGCGCGAGCACTTGTATGATTTAAAAAAAATATACATTTATTTTCAGTTATAGGTATATCGTATATAGTATATATATATATTTCAAATTTGAGATAATATTTCATATATTTTGTTATACATTGTTTAGTCTATGACTACACGAGATAACAATTAGACAGGACATTATATTATGAGTGAACCTTATCGAGCGAGCACGTAAAGCGATTTAAAAAATGTATAGATATTTATTTTCAGTGATAGGTTTGTGTACATAATATCGAATTTGAGATAATGTTTCTATATTATATTTGTGTATACACGACTACGCGAGATAATAATTAGACGGGAGAGAACCTTATCGCTTCATCGTGAACGCACTATTTGTATAATATTATGTTTAATCCAGCGTAGGACGTGTAAACCGTAGGTATTTCATATACCGTTAGTTTTTCGAACTGTCGATGCAGGGGCTCGACTCACTTCGTGCAACAAAAACGTAACACAGAATTATTCCTCAAAAGCCCGGGCCGACTGTTGCAGCTTTATAATATATAATAATGTTTACCAGACAAATCTACCCACCATAACGACAAAATATAATAATATCAATAATATAAAAGAAATATCTCGGCGCGAATACGATTTCGATTACACGCAGTGTGTGTGTGTGTGTGTGTGTGTGTGTAATACACTGTGTATATAGTATAAGAAGATCAACGGCCTCGTTATTCGTTTGAGAGATTCTCTCTCCGACACGTGAACTCGGAGCTACAATCACAATTGTGTATATATATATATATGTATAGTTACTGTGTATTATTTATATTATTGTACGTACGACGGTGATGATAATAACATTAATAACGTAGGTGCTCGCGACAATGATAACAAAAAAAAAAAAAAATAATAATAATAATCGTTTTGAGCCATTCATTTTGGTCGCACTCAGCAAACAACGGCGCATTGTATACGATTTTGTTCGTCGTGTATAATAATATGACGACAAATTAGTATAACATTTCATTGTTGGCCCACGTCGTGAATCCGCGTGCGCGCAAAATAATGACGACAGGTAAAGGTGTTATTTTTTTTAAATTAATTATTCTTATTATCGTTTAAAGCCTCACCGAGGCGTCGATTGTCGTCTAAAATTGACGCGATAACGTTAACTTTGAACGTGTACATTGATAATAACGATACATATCATAATTTCCCACGAACGAAGGTCGTATGAAATTAATTGAAGTTATGTTTATGGGTTTTGGACGACGAGTGGTTCAGAATTTCAAAATATGGACCTCTGCATTTTCCCAATCGTTCATGAAATATATTCCACAATGTTTTGACGTGACTTATTTTCATACAGTGGGTATTCGAAAGTAGCATCCGTGTTTCATCAAATGACCGGGCACTTTTTTTTTAATCAAAAGACTGGAACGCTCGAGTCTAATTAATTAGGTACGAGTTTTTTCGGTAGCTCCCTGCAGACTGTTGACGCGTAAGTAATATTTGGCGCATAATATTGTTACATTCCAAGTTTTGTTCGACGAGTAGGTACCCTTGATCTCCGTACAAATTAAAATATTCTCGTGTGTCTCCGCAAACGGTTAGTTCAAGAGGATGTCAGAGCAATATTTTTGTTCTCTCTCAGACCCACGCACAACATGGTCAAAACGCATTCGTGTAAATTTGTAATGATTTTTAGGGAATCTTAGAGTAAAATAACCTATTCCAAAAATTAATATGGAATATTTATTAGAATAATTTTTTGAGGATCTGACGTATTGATTTTATATTCTATTGTTATTTGACTCAATATTCGAATTTAAAAATTACATTTTTTTTTTTTTTTGTTATTTGGAATGGATTAAAATGGTTTTGAGACAATATTTTGACAAATCGATATGTCAAACGCTCAAAAATATTATTCTCTAAAGTTTTTAAATGATTTTACTCTAAGATTACTCAAAAGTCGCAAAAAAAAAAAACGATTTTACTTGAATGTGTTTTGTCTGTGATGGGTGTGCGACAGAGATTGAAATAGTGCGCTCTTAAGAAATATTCTGTTTTCGTGTCCGAAAGTAAAACTATGAACAACGGACTATAGATAAACGTATAAAATCGTACCGTCACACGACTATGTACCGACGTATATGGTGTGAATGTGTGATAATATTATATATAAATTACAAATTATATTTGTATTTAGGCTGCAACCGTATAAACAGTGATCGTGAAATAGCAGCGATTGGTGGTAATATCGGCGAATACTGAAAGACCGATAAATTGTACAGGCAATATATGTATGTGGCTTGTCAGCCGTCAGATTCTTGACGGGCCATGCTAGAGAAAAGCTATTTGTTTTACATTATTGTGTGCTTTTACGTGTTTTTTTTTGTTTTACGCTGTTTTAGAACAGAAAAACTAATAATATCGTCACGTCAATTGGACATTCGACAAAAATCGTTTATTTTGAATGGATTTTAAAAATGTACCTGTTACTTGAAATTCTGAGTACCTAAAGTGGAAAATGTATTGTGACGATGTGTTTTTTTGTTTAGTAAGTTTTGATTGTTATCAAGCAAAAGCGCCAAAAGTTTTATAAAAATTGTAAAATATAAGGAATGTTTATGTAATTTAAACTTGCGAAATCTATTTTGGGTATTTTTATTTTTTGTTGTAATTCAAACAACAAATATTCCCAAGAACATTAAATTTTTACCTCAATGTTCACCGACTATTTATTAAAGTTTTTTTTAAGGAATATTTTAACGTGTTGTATCTGTCTTGTAGTTAGGTACTTAGGTATGGCATTTTCTATTGCTAAAACATACAGATTTAATTTCAAAGTTTTAACGATATGTATGTTATTTCAATCGTGATAAATTAAATAGATTTGCTACTATACTTCATATTTATGGTGTCATAATAGGTATATGAATATTTCGTATAAATTGTTTTTATTTCATTTTCATAAGTATAAAAGCTTGTAAATTACAATAAAGTGTTGCATGCTTCGGAGAAATGAGAATATTCTGGAATATATTTAAATTACATAAAATTATTACACTGGCACACTTCTATAATAGTACTTGGTGTGTAGCCGTGTAGGGGAAACTAAAAGTTTTTTTCATAATTAGTTATCGAGGTTAACCGAATGCAAACAACTTATTAGACTCGAACAAAAAGTGTATTACCGTATCGCATTGCCAAAATATAATATAGGTATCCGGTCCATACCGCTTGGCATGATATAACCGCGAATTGGTATGCCGAATTAGATTTATATTACTCAGTGCCGTGGTCTTATCAGTAGTACACTAGTATTTGAATAAAATATGAATTGTTATGTTAACAACACACGTAATATACTTGTACTAATCGATACATCAATCCGTGGTTTACAACAATGTTAATTCAATGCTATGTTAAATGTAAGTTGCTAACATTTTTGTACAGTCATGAGAAAAAATAGGTCGCATTGAATTGGTGCTTTGTAAACTTATATAACCACATAGACTATTACCCTTAGATTTTAATATAATTATAGCAATCAATATAATAGGTTCATAAACTATAATAACTAAAAAAATATTTGTTCGAATTTAAATTTAAATTTATCAACATTTTTAAAAACAAATTAAAAGTGTTCAATAGGAAGTAATTTGATTACACAATTCAATTAGAGAGACTCGTGTAAGCTCCTGCCAATAGGACACAGGATTATAGTTGAATTTTTAAAAGCATTTTCATCACATATATTATGTTATTTCTATTGCACAATATATGTTATTGAAAACGTTTTTTCATATGAATAATTACATTAATTGTATAATAAAACTGTTCATTATATAATTATTGTACTCCCAAGAGAAAAAATTGCAACAAACTCTTTTCAACTGTCCATCTATCATTAAGTTAAAAATATAAAATATATTCTAGAGATACAATAGCATCAACATGTAAACATGAATCTAAATAGATAAATAATCTAAACATGAATTGTTTTTATCTTAAATATATGTATCTTCAAAAATAAAAAGGTCAAAAAGTGGGTACCGCTTAGCTGTAAAGTAGGTATTTCTAGTATTTCACTGTAATGAATGTGTTAAATTATTATTAATTATGTAAAATCATTGTATATGAAAACGATTCTAAGTGAAGACGATCTGTCAGCCTACATTACTTAGTATATCTTATGTTATTATTGTTGTTAAAGTAATTAATTTTACAACCTATCAAAAATATATATTGTTTTGGTTACACTTTAACTGTTTACAAAAAAAAAAAATTACCTACAAAAATAATAAAAAAATTTAAATTAAAACGAAGAGTTATTATTATGCTTTTAATAGCTTAAAAAGCGTCAAAATGTATTGAAAATGAGTATAGAAAATGCTAATACAAATATTTGGTGAAAATGTCAATTTTTTTTTTTTGTTATTCAAGGCACGTTTGAAAACTATTGTGAATTTTTTACTTCTGACCCCCCAAAGTTCTAACTAGATTCACTTTCCTACCAAGAAATTATGCTGATGAAGAAACCCGAATCATGTTTACTGTCCCGAAACGTGATGGCAGACACACAAAAAAAACTCACAACTTTGTGAAATCAATAAATCCTTAGCTCCGCTCAGAATCTAAAAGTACACGAAAACACTTTATGAACAAATTGGTCATAAAGTAATAGGTGATAAGTATGTAGGTAATCTAGTGTTTTAAAAACTAGAAAAAAAATACTGCCCACCCCACCTTCCAAAAAAAAAATTCTGGCTTCGGCACCGACATAACTCATTAGTTATATCTATATAATATTTACCTTACCCGGGAATGTCTCGGGAGAAAAACAACTCGTGCCACACGCATTACAATACGCGGCTTGATCGGTATACCGACTGCTCATGGATTACAAATTACAATCGTCTGTACATTTGAATAGGTATAATAATATGTAAGCGTTTGCGGTGATTGGAAACGTTTCTGAGACGGAATATTTACCGCTCAGTCACGACGAAATCGCGAGTCTGTATACATGAAGGCAAGTTGAAAATTAACGGTTTCGAGACGGCGGAAGACCTGATCGAAATCGTAGGTAGATAAGGTACATCGCCTAATCGTTACATACATGCATCACTGTACAGCACGTCCTTATCCGACAAACTGGAATCTGTTCGAGTTTAGGTCACTGTGCGGGTTCGGTTATTGTATACATGTTAAAAAGTTGAAAGTTAAGACTTGCAGAATTCAATAGTTTTATACTTTATTGTAACTATATATAATATAGGTACTCAACTTAACGAGTATTATTAGTTTTAACCACCACAGCTTAATGTAAACTCCAACTATGCCATTTTGTATGTTAGAAATAAATTCCATGCCCACAACAGTCAATATAGCTATTACTCAAAGGACAAACAAAAAAATGACAGATATTTAGAGGTGACCGTCTTTCGGAGGTTACCCGAAGTGGATGGTTGCTATATGCCTAAATGGAGTTTACGATGGATATTGTAACATATTAATAAATTGTATTATAATTTTTAAATTGAACACGTCATAAAGTGTTTTATTATAATTTTGTTTATAATTTTTTAAAACATTTGGTACCTATGCTAAAACAATTAGTTAATTAAAATTTTAAAAAAAATAATTTTATTTATAACTATTTATATCTAGCTAGTGTATACAAGTTTACTATTAAAAATGTTTTATGATACGAATTATGTCGTAAGCTTGATTAAAAAATTACACAATGTAATTCTGCTTAAAAAATTTTTTTTATTCTTAGGTATATACATTTAGTCTAAACAGTGTTTTTGAATTCGATAGTACTGGAAATATTTTACCCATGACGTAAGCGATAAAAAATTAATCAATAATAATTCGTCATAAACTGTTTCGGTTCTAACAATTTTATTAAAACGCGCAGTTATTATTGCGGAAAACAACTTTTAATTGATTAATCGGCTTATATATTATGCTATTGTTTATCGTCTGTATTAAAAAGAAACTTACCCGGTCAGAATCGAGTTTGTTCCGAGTAATGTGCACTACGGCCACTGGGGCGTTATATTATGTGGTCTCATAACAAACGACTGAATTGTAAAAAGTTTATGACAATGTAATCGCGTCTGCAGAAAATCGGACATCGACGGTGCCCGTGTATTAATGGAGAGTTGGCTTGCAAATTAGTCTCACCGGCTTCCACAAAAGCCGGGCAGGGATGGCTATTAATCCCGTCGGTTTTTTTTTTTTACATCGTCAAACGTGAGCGAATTAATCGAACGGAGGCGATAAATGTATACCTCATAATATTATAGCTCGACATTAGCCACGTTGCCCTTTTCATTTTAGTCACGTGACAGTAACGACCCCCGGGCCACACCGGGTAAATTGCGGCTTTTGTATGTTTTTGTCAGGTCCTGTGTATACCTAGAACCACAAATCGATACTTAAATATTATATAATATTATGTCGCGGGTAAAAAATGTATAAATATTATATGGCTGTCGCGTAGTACCGAATGGTGTTGCGGTTTCCGATAATTGCTTTTATCAATATTGTCGCTTACAGTGACCGCGGAAATTCATTCGCCGGAAAGCCCGCTAATACTTACTAGTACGTCATCAGCGTTGTTATTAATATTAGAAAATAAAAACACATTCGATCAATAATTATTAATATATTTCGGCTTTTTTAAGCGAAATTTTATTTGCGTCACACTCAGTGGATCTGATATAATTTTGGAATTGCATCAGAACGGCTTGATTTTTTTTATATTTAAATATACAACCACAATTTATTCGTAGACAAGTATATGCAATGTTTTTCAAACATTTATTAAGAGTAATTTAATGTCGAACTAGTTATGTTTAAAAATTATATGGACACATGAAAATACAAATTAATGATGATAATATAATATATTTACGAATTAAAAATTATATTTGTGATAGATTGCGTCCCATTTTCAATAATCGTGGGAAATAATTCTTATAATTTCCTTTTTTATACCTAATTATATTTGTATTTACAATGTAATTTTGTCAAAATCGTACCTAAAAATGAATGCAAATACAAAAATGTTCTTCAAAAACCAAACACGGGGATCGACTATAAAGTTATCTCGTTTGTTGAAGGCGAAAAAGAAAATTAATATTATATTATACTGACCCTTAAAGAATTTAGTCGACTTGTACTGTTTTTTTTAAACAAGTATAACTCAAATTTGAATAGCCAAACAAATAAATTTATCCCCCTCTCAGCACTGGCATTGTTTTAAATATTTTTCTTCCTTTAACTTTAAATATTACCTATTGTGCAATAAACAATAAATACGTAAATAAATAAAATTATGGTAAATAATAATTTATTCTTAACTACAAAAACTCAAAAATTAAATTTGCTTTTATAATTTTTATCTTGTTATTGTGTTTTAGTGTTTTTTTTTTTTTAAATAAACAATTTTTGATTCTGAAAAAAAGATGGTGATTAGTGCTAAAAAAAAAACTATTATCTTAAAAACATCGTTTCTGCCTTTCAGTTCTAAATATGTACAGTAGACGGTTATCATCGGTATAGCGATACCACAAATCCACCCATATAGTGTGTATTATGATAATAATAACTGGTTTGGTCGAGTGGTCAAAACGTAACATTGCAAAGATGGTTAGTCTGGTCGGTAACTGGCTACTGCGGTAGGCATAATACGGTATTTGGTATAATATGCTATATGTAGGAAGAACCAGCTCAAGCACACTTGTGGTTTGGCGTGCCCACAACGGCCGACCAACGCTGAAAGTCGGGATTGTGCGATTACCGCGTAAGACGCCATGCGAATATAAATATATAATGATTATTCGCTTGCAGACATGTAAAAGTCGAGAAAACAGTAAATAACAGTAAATATAATATTCTAAGTATGAATCGTCTATAGTAATATACCTATTTATATTATATATATTATAATATGGTATTATAACGAGCTTTGAGTTTATATTATTTTGATAAGTTGAGAGAAAAACAAAACATGATAATATAATATAATATTATATTACACTATTATAGATTGATATTGCAGACCGAATTAAAATGAGAGTATTTTATAACGGATATTATGGACGTCTTGTGGTACATTCGTAGCAATCGGATATTAGGTCAATTTTATTTTTATATTCAAGTCATATTATGTGTAAGACACTTATAATAATATTATAATCAAAGATTCATAAAGATTTGATACCATCGCGTATGTTTTATTTTTTTTTTCTACAAATTGTCAATATTGTTTATAAAAAGGAAATCTATGGATTTCGAAAATTACATACTCTTATAATGGGGAGGGTATTTTGATGTCGATCGTTTTTTTTTATGAAAAAATACCTTTTTTTACCTATAAAATTAGTGATGCGACAACAAATCTGAAAACATATTTTAAAATTCGTTATAGAGTCTACTTGATATCGATTACCTCACTTTTTTGAATATTTTTTTTTATCTTACTTGACCCTTTATCTTACATTTGATTTTAAAAGAAATGTACATGCTTTTTGGTGTAAAGAAATTACCGTCGTTTTTGCTGATTGGTTGTGGTGGCGTGTGTGTTGAAGTGCCCTGTCATCTGTCTTAAGCTAACTCAGGTTAGGTCACAACTCAGGGCCGTATTTAGGAATTTGATACCAGGGGGCAACAACAAAAAAAAACGCCTCATTATATAAAATACAAAATTTAATGTTATTTAAAAACAATAGGTTTAATGTACAAACATTTATTTTTTATTATGTACATATATTGTATTTGTGTATATTATTAATACATTTAAATTTTTTTTCTGGATTGTGACTCGGCAAATTCTTTAATTATGTTATCATAATTGATGCTAGAAGTTAGTTCACTTTCAATATTTAGTACAGCTAAAGCATTTAAGCGATCATTATTCATGACCGATCTAAGATATGTGTTTAGTCTTCTCGGGGTTGAAAAAGATCTTTCTGAAGAACAATTTGTTGCTGGTGTACACAGAAACATTCTAAGTGCAATGTCCACATAAGGATAAATTGTTTGTACATTTTTGGATCGTATCAGTGTACTTAGGTCCAGGATATTTTTTGGAGCTTTATCTTTAAGAGACTTAATATGACTTTGGAAGTGTACACATTCATTACAAAAGCTTTTATCTAAGTCATCTTTGTATAATTTACACAAGTTTTCAGCACATTTAAAAACTTCTGATTCCGATATTGTAGTTAGGTTAAAAAAAAAGGAATATTTTAATGTTAATTTATCGTATGACTCTTTTCGTTTAAATAACTCTGTATGTATTTTATCTAAAATAACATAGTAAGTATTAATCAAAAAATGTTTTAAATAGAATACAAACCTCTTTTGAATGTATGTTGTCACAGCTCACAAAAAGTCACTAATCACTAGTCAAAACTTCAAAAGTCTAAATCCAAATTTATTAAAGTAGTAATTACACCATATTATTGATAAATTGCATATTATCACTTGACAGTTTTACAGTAAAACTGTTACTATTACCTACTTTAAATAAATAATTACGAAAATGTTAAATAATTAATTTTCTGTAGTATTCGTATGACCACTGTATCCGTCACAAAATAAATATATAACCACAGAATAACGATCGAATATCGATCTATCGATTTATAATATTGATAATATTGTACAAGTTAACAAAGCAAACCACGCGGGAGACGCGTTAGTGCGTTACGCAACGCCGCAACGGTGATAACAAAAGAAATGTGTGTGTGTGTGTGTATCGTGACGCCGTGATTGGCCTTATATTTCTTTTTTGAGATACATTTTTTGTTTTGTAAAGAAGTTTCACTTTTCACTTCAGTATTTTTAGATCATTAATTTACATTCAAAAAATATAAAAAAATTAGCCGCCCTCTCATATTTAGCCGCCCGGGGCGCGTATTTCCGAACCCTAACTGAGCTGGGGCACTAGTGCCCGAATCCGGTTAGGCTCCGTAGTGAGCGCGTCTTCACTACGTTCCCTAACTGATTTAGGGCACACTATTATATATTAATTTAAAAACATACTTTTATACTTATATTAATTATATTTACATAATAATACATTAAATTACAAACCATACAATATTGTTGTCATATATATGTATATAATATATATATATGCTATAATTATATAAAAGTTGTAACTAATACAGTATAAGTTAGTATATTTTTTTTCGTACCTAACTTAGTATTTTTAAAATTAAATAGTACAAATGTATAATGCTAATATGAAAACAAAAAAGTATAATAAATAATTCAACTAATACATTAATTTATATTCCATATAATTTGGAGTAATTCAATTCAAAAAAAAAAAAAATGTATACTATACCTCTATGCTTAGTCAATTACATAATAATACATTAAATTATTTACAATATTGTTATTTATTTACATATTAAGTTTTTAAGTCAGTGCGATTTGGAGTTACATTTATTATCGTCAATATTACTAGCTAGATTTCTTTTTCTTTTTTTGTTTGGTGGAGCACTTTCAGTTGGTCTCACTGCTTGTACTCTTTTTGAACCTAAAGTCAATCCTACTTTTCTTCTAGCAAGTGAAGTTGGTTGGACTCCAATTTGCCGACCTCTCTTTTTGTTATTCACCTGAGCCAAAAATGAAAGTGCTTCAGATGAACTCGTTATCGCCGATAATTTTGTCGTCAGGGAACTCATTATTTTATGCGTGTACAAAGTATTTGATTCTGATGCTAAAGTGGCTATTCTATTCAAATTATCCTGGAGGTTTTTGGTTATTTCCAATATTTTAATGCTGTTATTTTCATCGACAGGTGCATTATCTAAATTTATTCTTAATGTATTAGAATTTGCGGATACAACCATACACTCATCAAAGTTGTCTTGTGCCTCAGTTTCATTTGATTTGTCATAATTTGCGTCCAATTTATTCATATTTTGAAAAAATGTTTCATCAACACTACCAATTGCTAATTTGGCCAACACAACTCTATCATCAAAATTTAGGTTCGGTGAATTTTGTAATTTTAATTTATCGTCTTGCAAAAATACAGCGCATTGATGTTTGCAAAATTGTCCTCCTCTTCCAGCTGGACAATCACATGTCTCATTCTCAATGTCTACTGAATAAAACATGTTTTCGTCTGTATATGATGACACATAATATAAATGTTCATTTTCTTTTTGAAAAATCAACCCTTTGGACAGTTGGCAAAATTTTTGGAAGTGGAGTTCTGGTTTACTTACCCGCACATTCGCATATTTTAATAATCTCCGCCTATGGTAATCTTCCAAAGTATTTCCAACAAAATCAACCAACGCCGCTGCATTAAAAGCCTTACACCTTTCAAGAACTATGTCTTTAAATACACGTATTGATGATTCAACAATGTTGTTGGTGTTGTGTCCTCTAGTTCGAAGTGTAGACCTATACGCAATACACTATTCTTTTTTACGATTTAAAAGCGATGCACAATGGTTCTTAAATCTTGGATATTTTTCTGAAGTTTGATCTGTTTTCATTAATATGTCTACCATTTCTACCAAGTTTTCTTCATTATCTGCGTAAGCAACACTGCGGAAAAGTTTCATCAAATGTTTTCGGTCTTGATTAGCAATTTCATGTTTAGAGCCACATAGCCTGAAGGACGTGAAAAATGCACAGAAGTAAATTTGAGTGAGGAAAAACTGATTTTAATGCATTTCTCTCGGCAGAGCTATCATCAGTCATTATAACAAGGGGTTCTCCTCTTCCTCCGAATGCAGTAGGTCCTAATACTGACTTTAACTGTGCAAAACCAAGTGTATAATTTTCTTGCGTTTGTAACTGATGTATAATACAACCAAGAGGAATTCCACCAGATTTTGTTGAGCCAAAAACAAATGTCACGCACGAACCACTTTGGTCACAAGATCCACTACTATCAATAAATATTATTTCACCCGAACTTTTTTCTTGATTAGCTCTTTTCATGATAGGCGTTAATATAGTCACGATAAAAGGATTCTCACTCACCATAACATTTATACCATTATCATCAAATAACTTTTCTTTTGACCTTAGAACATCTGCCATGGATTCTACAGCACGTGTACCAAAATGTTCATTCCTAAAGTTACGAACACGAAATAACATTTTAGAAAAAAACATATTGTATGTATATATATACTATATGTATTCTTATAATTTTTTAATCACTATAAGACCAAAACTTATGAGGAGTTTTGTATTAATAAATGTATTGTAATATGACGTAATGTATGTGTATTTATAAATATGCATTTTAATTTTTAAAAGATACACACAAAAATATAGTTACAAAAAATATATTTAATTCAAGAAATACATCAGTGATTAACTAATTATCATAAAATACGTATAATTGAGATTAAAAATTATTTATTTATATACGCTTTGACTTATAAGATACCTTGTATTATTTCTTATTTCATGTATAACTTTAAAAAAAAAAAATACTTAGAAAAATTTGTTAAAACCCTAACACTATAGATAATATTATACCTAATAACAATAATGTTTACCTCCAAGTATCATACATCATGTAAACTTGTCTTTCAGTAGGATTACATTGAGCATTCGCTAATATTTTAACAACATCCATACTTTCTTCAGCTGATATCAATTGTACCTCGTGCATTTGTTTTGCTCCTGCTGGCGTCATTCCTATACATTATTATACCTTTTTATAGTTTTATATTGAATTTATTAATGATAAAAACTAGGGCTGTGAATTTAATGCACTAAAAAACCTTAAAAAAAATGCAATAAATACCTTCTGAAAAGTATTGTTTAAAATTATTTTGAACACTTTTTGAAACACGAAGGAAACTATATGCCTCAGCGACATGAATTCTGTGAGTATGTTCGAAAGTTATCTAATAAAATAAATAAAATATTATTTACAAACAATTTGAATTTTTCATACCAACAAGATTTCTAGTTATGAATCAAAAATAAATTAATAATAATAAATAATAAACATAATATATAATTTTTATTTTAAAGAATCCAACAAATTTAAACATTTTTAAACCTTTTTTTTATTATTGGAATTTAGCAATATTTTCTTAGTATTTTATTAAATGATATGGATTACGTGCGTAGGTACTTACATGGATATTAGAATTCAATCCTTTTTTCATATGAGTATCTCTTAAAGTTTTTTTCGTCTTCTTTCGAATAAGTATATCAATATTAGCTGTACAATTTTTGTTGCGTACTCGTGTTGCATTGGATTCTGCATGTATGGATTTATTCTTGACGGAATGTTGACAAACGTATTCCTTACGATATTCAAATTTTTTATAATTTGGATGAGTTTTGTATACTATCCAATTTGTTTTCGTGTGTTCAGAATATTTACGAACCCAATTGTCACAATTAGCACTGTACGAATTATTATCGTCGGGATCAATTTTCGTTTTTAAAACTATTTTATAGCTTTCATTGCTAGAGAATTCAATATTTTCAATAAAAACACTTTCATCGATTGCATTAAAAACTGATTTGATGTACTCCATTATAAATATTACAAACTATAACGTATACGATATACACAGTGTAAATGGCAAATGTGTTACAATATGTGGAATATGACACGGCACACTGGACACTGTCTTCGATTAGAAAAGATAATTGTATAGACACTTAAAGATAGCTTGGATGGGAAAAGTTTATCGATAAGACTGACAATATACCTACTTACTTTATATGTTGGAAATTAGTATCATTTAAGTCTAAAAGTACAAAAAGAAATCTAGCTAGCAATATTGACGATAATAAATCGCACGGACTTACTAACACAAAAATGTAAATAAAGAACAATATTGTAGATAATTTAATGCATTATTATGTGATTGACTAGGTATAGTATAAATCGCATTGTTGAATTATTTATTATAGGTACTTACCTATTTGTTTTCATATTAGCATTAAACTACTAAAGCTTATTTCTAAGTTAGGTACAAAAAAAAAATACTAACGACATATTATATTGTATTAGTTACAACTTTTATATAATTATAGCATATATATATTATATACATATATATGACAACAATATTGTATGGTTTGTAATTTAATGTATTATTATGTAAATATAATTAATATAAGTACAAAAGTATGCTTTTAAATTAATATTTAATAGTGTGCCCTAAATCAGTTAGGGAACGTAGTGAAGACGCGCTCACTACGGAGCCTAACCGGATTCGGGCACTAGTGCCCCAGCTCAGTTAGGGTTCGGAAATACGCGCCCGGGGCAACAGTACCCTGTAGCTCCCCCCTAAATACGGCCCTGACAACACTACACGCACGAATGTACTTAGAACACACCCTTAATTGAACTCCTCTAAAATGCACGTAATGGGCGACACGTAATTGAGCACATATTATATCATTATACTCGCAAAGTTGTCGTTGTCTTTAAACACGAATTTTATTGGACCCATTTCGTTTAGTCTATACCGATTGACATATCGAACAGTTTTAAAACTCGTCTACGAGTTTATTATGTCCGAGGTCGTTCTGTTTGGTCGTTTTCGTTTACTCGAGTTGATTTTTTATACACCGGTAATTTATCATCGCATAAAATCCTGTTAATTATTTTTTATTTTTTTTAGCTTACTATAATTTATGTCAGCACCCTTGACAAATTTGTTGTTACCCTAAAGTCGTCGTCGTCATACCGCTGTCAGATATAGGCGAGATCGTGCGCTGGAAATTGTTTTTTAACTTAACAAACCTCCGATCGCCGGTCGTGATACTATTAATATGTATAATAATATGTATAAAGCTAACTATATATATAATATATATATTAGATTACGGCTGACGGTTGGTTTTTTTTTTTTGTTAACCAAACCCTCAACAATTTATTACGCTATTATTTTACGCGTATCTGTGTTATGCACTCTCCCTCGTAGGTAGTATATTAATTTATTTTTTGTCATTGATCACTCTTATACGAGCCTGCAACGGAGCGGCGTACCGGGTGAAGAAGTTAAGCAATAGAAATTAATCCGCCACCTTCTCATATTTACCAACAAAAATATCGTTTTGCGATGTTAGATGTAAGTATATATTACTAACGACAAACACTGCAATAGTACATGTAAATTTTTGGTTTCACTCCAGAATAGTTTGTTGCTTAAATGTAGGTACCTATTACGACCCCCTCCCAATATGCACACACCTCCATTCGGCATAAATGTGATTCAAATGGCCATGATGCCACAAACATATTCCTAATGGCGTGTATATATTGACAGACTTTACAGAAAGTGTATTAGAATAACAGTGTAGCTTAATTACATTCGTATGTTTCAGTATATTTTTAGTGTCAATTACGCAAATTAGCTGAGAAAACAATTTGTAATTTTTTCGTTATTAAATTATAATAAACATTTATATAGAATAACTAGGTCAAATAAAAATGATGAGTTGACCGTAAGTTTTAAATGTTTAGGTAGGTTATGTTGAATACCAACAAAAGGTGTTGATCGGAACGTTTGACGTCGAGGACCGATGTGGTTCATGTCGACTCAAATTCGGAAAATTTTTCTGTGGGGAGAGGCTCACTTTTTTATTGGTCATTTATTGTAAAACTAAAACATTTGTCACTCTCTACTAAGAATTAAAAATGAAAATCAATACATTTATCATGATTTATCATGTACACAAAACTTAATAGTCATTAGAATAAAATTATATCATAATAGATCATTTATCATTTTCGTAGATCTGTCCAAGAGTATTTTTTTTAAGAAATCTCATATATGAAAATTTTTCTTCCACCGAATATGAACAATTTATAAAAATTAGTTTTTAATTAATTTAAATTTGTAGTTCTTGCCAATGGTCATTGCCAGAATTTCTGGACACGTAAAACGCGCTTATGCTAATACTATCTAAAAACATATTGTTCAAAAACGGATGCTTTCGTTTTCAAACGAATTTCATTTAAAAATATTTGAAAGTTTAATACTATTTTATTTGAACGATATTGGTTTTTCAAGTACTCTTGTTGTCATGAAAAAAATATGAATGTCCGGAACACTTCTATTATCATTTATTTTTATTAGTCGTTATAGGTACCTACGACTATATATTGTGTGTGCGCTGCGCTGCTTTGGACAACTCGTTTAGTATAATTAAATGTACGAAGAACGAAACTCCTTCGTGCACATAAACGACAAACATGTCGTAATGACGTGGAATGTATTATTATTATTATTATTATTACGGTATAACGTTATATAACGTTTAAGACGGTACATATATATATTCATCGGGGAACGGTTTTGGGTGTGATCCATCGCTACTATCGCTCAAAAGTGCCACGTTTCAAGTCGCGTCAGCATCGCGCACAGACGTAATTTAAATTTTTGACTTTGAAGCCCTCTGGGAAAACGTATGTCAAACAGACACACACACACACACACACACACACACACGCGCGCGCGCGCGCGGTGATCCCTTCCCGGACCCTAACCATAATTTCGTTAGTGCGATATAATGCATGCACATTACAATTTGGTATTTATCTTGTCAAACTTTCAGCCTGTACTACGCGTTTACTATACCTATGTTTCCGCAAAAAGGTAAAATTATTTGGCACCCCTTCGCCTTAAACCGCGATTCTCCCTCATCCGTTTAATTTAATATTCTTTTTGTAAAAATATGAAACGATATCATTAATTCGTGTTGATTTTTACACAATAATCCCAGATTGTTAAAATCTGGTCAATCACAAACAATTATTGTGCCATCGTCATTTCTACGTCAATGTTGATAATGGAAAATTAATCGAATCTTTATTTTTTTAAATAAGTTTCCAACTGTTGAGTGTAAAAAATGAACGATCAGTTAAACTACCAAGTAGGTAACTACTATGTGCAGATAAGCATTAGATACAGAGAAAGTATGAGGATACAATTCGGAAAAATGATTTTTTATTCGAATCACAGACTTTTCTTGTATTTTAAATAATTTTGGGTTTTGATGTTATCTCAATATAATAGACTTTCAATGACTTTTGAATGAACTAGATAGTTTCAATTGGAAACTTCAGTCTGCCTCGATACCGAATGAGAAAACAAACAAAATCTGGGAAAAGTATTTATTTATAAAAACACTATACCTGTATATACGGTAGCTTCATAGCACGTATTCTATCCGCTTCCTAACTTTTAGCCTTACTATATTTGAGTACTTTATGGAAATTAACAATTCAACTTTTAAATTATTTACACCAATTTATTATTAAAGAAATGTGAAAACAAGTATATTAATAAATTTTTATTCTGAGTTAAGAAAGTAATATGCAATACACCTGTGTGACTATTATATATTATTTACTCGTTAAGTAATAATTTTCTAAAATCATCTTAAAAAACCAATAAAAAAAGATGACAACGATACCTACATTGTGATTTTCTTTATATATAACAATATGTTAACAATGAAACAATTAGGTATAGTTTATTTATACGCATAGCCGCATAGGTACTTAATAGACAATAGAATAAAATACTTATTTAAACTATAGGTTAAAGAATTTTTTACCTGCACACAATTATGTCAATAAGAAATTTATAATATTTTATGACTTATAGTGAATAATATTATAGTATTTATTAGTTAAAAAAAATGGTTTAGAATCAATCCGCCATTTGTTTGTTCTACAGTCACATACATACGCAAATATTTTAAGTAACAAAAAAAAATGTTAATACACACTGGAGAATTGGACTTTCTAGTTTTTACTAAGAACTAGGAATATAATTATTGAGTTCAAAGTTTTTTTGAGATAATAGTAAATAGGCAGAAGCGTTGGTCGAATTATGTTGACTCATATAGAGCAAATTCAAACCACATGTTGTTTCTATATACATAACATAGACATTAAATATTAATTTACGCAAAGTCATGTGTTATAGAATTTTAAGGATTTTAGTTGTTTAACAATAAGTTATAATAGCTGATTAGGAAAACTATAAAAATATAAAATACATGTTATTAAACACGTTATTGGCCGTGGACAACGAACATCATCGATCACATACAAGAAATTCGTCAGTCCAAATCAGTGTATAACAAATCGGTGATATAAAATTTCAAAAATATGTATAGGAATATGTTTAATTTTCTAATGAAATAATAATAATAATTTTAATTTTTTTTAACATTTACATAGACTATTATTTATTACTAACCGTTAGCTTGGACAATATTCGTAAAAAAATGTACGCCTAAATTACGATGTTGGTTGTTTAAAAAATATAAATTTTCGCTGAGATTCTGAAGATATAAATAAAAGCTACACGGTATTTCGTATGAAACCGGCAACTAGGCGAAGTTTATAGATACACTAGTAGAAGACATATAAGTTATAAATACCTATTAGTATTATTTTAATCAGACTCTATAATCTATTTTATTTTTATTTAATCGTTTAATAAATTACATGTTGAATTTATACTTAGTTTTTTTTAGATTAAAATAAAAACAATAGCGATGTAACCTCCCGCTGCTACGGATTTGCTTGGAAAAAATTGCAGCCCCTCTCTTCAAACCTCAATTTGCACCTTTGTTAAAAAAATCTAGTTCCATTATGGGTAGCAAAATAACAATTTTAACAACTTCTTTGGTATACTTACCTAAATGTTCTTAAATTGAAATATGCATAAATATAAGCAAAAAAAAAAATGATGTAATTTTTGGTGCGACTTTACACCGGTAGGTAGCCATAATACATATTATTCTTGTTGTTTGTTTCATTAAAGTTTTAATTGAAACCCTCAAATTTTGTAGTGGCTGTGTGCTGTGTAGATAATAATGAAGCCAAGCACAACCGTAACCACCTCCCGCCTTTACCACTTTTGCTCTAATGGGGTGCGAATTATAAAACTTCTTAATCAATGTCTAAATAATTATTTGTTATACACTTATACATGAGTGAATCTTTGATAAATAGTCAAGTAGGAAGTTTATAAAAACAAAATTATAATTATTGTTCGGTAACAAACATAGTATTAAATTTAAACATAATATCAAGAATTTTAAAATTAATAATAATAATAATAATATTTAATAATTATCGTATAATAATAATATACTGTTACATTGTAGAAAATAAAGATATTCATCTCCACCGCTGTCGATATATTACTTATATTATTTTCGGAACAGTCAGCAACGATCCTTCTTAGCCGCGCGTGCTTGCAGCTGGTATATAATAATTATAGATCCAACAGGACGACACTGAGTTTACTTAACACAAGCACCAAGTCTTCTTAGAAGTGTTCAAACACTCTATCGATAAAATTACCCCTCGTATTAAAGTATTCAACAGAGATGAATCTTTTTAAATCACACTATAAATGTTCTACCCATTCATATACCAATACAACATTTATATACATATTAAACGTTTAATTTTGAATTGGTTTTTTTTGTACATTTATAAATTTAATTTTTAGTTAATTTTTCAGTTTTTGACCTTTTTTGAATTTATGATATGAGTATTTAAATATTGTAAAATATGTATCATTTAAATACTAGCATCCAAATACTATATATTTGAATACTTTCTGAGACTGTTTGTGATTTAATTTGATTAGGCAGATACCTAGTTATTGAAATGTTTTAGAACAATAATTTTCTCTGTGCCAAATCTATCGATATTGATTAACTTTGGTTTAACAACTAACCTAAATATAAAACTACCTAACCGAAATATATTGGTAAAATATTCAGATGACTAAGTATATAATATTAAAAAATCACCGTCGCTGACATGGTGGCCATATTGTAGGTATGGAATTATTGATGGACTATATGAATCGGTTAGAATAAACACGTCTTTCAAGTTTGCATAATATTAAATGGTATACCTTCAAAACACAGTGGTCAATTGATAGCGTGACAATTTATAGTGTTTATTAAATAAAAATTAAATTATTTATATTATATATATTTATATTAAATTTGTTCAGATCATGCTTGGTTGATTATTATAAAATACCTGTATTTAAAAGTTTTTATTTTAATTTTGTAATTATTTATTGCTCACTAATAAATAAAATCTCAACGTGCACGATATAATTTAAAAAAACTTCTCGTTATGAAAACTAAATTATATAATTTTGCGCATAATGTTGTACCGAACCTCTACGATACGGGTGTATGGGTATGGGTTGTATTTAAATAAAATGAACCATATTATTAATTTTTACTTTTTTGTTTAACGCCATGTTTTATTTTTAACCTGCAAATAAGAACTATACTACTTCAACATATAAACGACGTTTTAAAGACTAATTGATTTGTTTAGATTTTATACCATTGTGGGTCCAAAAATCTTGCGCCCGAATTCGGAATATCATGTGGCAGTGAGTACACAAGGAACGACATCTCCAACCACGGTAGTCGTGGACGTTGGTGGCAAGCAAGATAGCGGAGGCGTTTTGAAAGTCACACAATTCGTCAAAGTCGATCCGTTTTCGACGAGAATAGTACGGCTTGAAGTAAGTTCGATTTGTATTATTCGTAGAACTTAGAACGACGAGGTACTTCGCCCTTGCGGGCTGTCCTATAACGATTGGCTTGCATAACTAAAAAGCAAATAAACATTTCTCACTGTGAAAATGTTTTATTGATTTCTTGTTAGATCGGCGACGTTGGACCTGGTAATTACAATTTAACCGCCCGAGGTTCGGGTGGCTTAGAGTTTTTTAACACCACGACACTCGAATACGTTCACAAGAGTTATTCGGTGTTCATCCAAACCGACAAAGCCATCTACAAGCCGGGACATAAAGTGCAGTTTAGAGCAATTGTGTTGAACTACCATTTGAAACCTACCGTTACGGGAGCTTTGGATATTTACATTACGGTACGTAATAATGCCGTTGTTTGTGTCTAATCGAACAATAATAACTGGCCATCATTTATCTCTAGGACGGCCAAGGCAATCGTGTGAAACACTGGAGCAGAGCTCTGACTACCCGAGGAGTTTTTTCTTCAGAACTTCAATTATCTGAGTCACCAGTGCTCGGTGATTGGAACATTGTCGTCACCGTACTGGACCAAGTATTCCACAAATCATTTTTGGTGGCCGAATACGTTTTGCCAAAGTTTGAAGTGACCATTGAAGTGCCTGAACACACCACGTTCAAGCAATCCGTTGTGTCTGCAACCATTCACGCTAAGTATGTATAAATTATGAGTGTTTATCATTGACGTTTTGCCAATAATAACTATTGTCTTGTTCTTCTATTTTTACACCAAATTACGTTGTCACCTTTCAGATACACGTATGGCAAGCCTGTTAAAGGAGAGGCCACTGTTTCAGTGTACCCGGAATACTACAGTGATCTCATACAGCCTATTTACCAAAACCCGTTGAGAAAAGTAGTACCAATCAATGGCAAAACGGTTGTGCAATTCGATGTCGTTAAAGATCTTAAGTGCGTTTCAGATTAGTTAAACAGAGCTTTATAATGAAAAATTACTAAAAAATATACAATTATTTTTTAGTCTAAACGATGAATTTAAACGAATTATTACATTCGATGTCACTGTTGAAGAAGCTCTCACGGGTAGGTCTCAGAATACATCGGCTAACGTTATATTTCATAACCACAAGTACAAAATGGATCTAATCAGAACGTCAGAATACTTCAAGCCTGGACTCAAATACACGGCTTTCGTGAGTTGTATTCTGTATATCTGTACAGATGCCTGTTTAAAAATGTACGGTTTTGTTATAAATATTTTTCATTTTAGATAAAAATGAGTCATCACGATGGCACTCCAGTATACGATGACAGGAATCCGGTTAAAGTTTGGCATGGATTCTCGCACGAGACCGAAAAGTTAGACGAAAACAAACTCATGCTGCCGAGAAATGGTTTGATTCCATTAGTCTACTATCCGCAGATCAATGCCTCCGTGATCGTCATTGAGGTGAGTTATTTTATTTAAAACTGCCCATGTCTAAAGTGTTGGAGACATTTTCATGACAAAAATAAAAAGAAAGAAAAATGAGTGTTTTAATTGCTGCAAGCCATTTCTTAAAAAGTTCTGTCATTATTGCATTCCATCTTAAGTATTAATAATTACCTAACCTACATTATATTTTAATATTATGAAATAAAATAAAATTTAAAAAGCTGATATGTCGGTGGTTAGTTCTAACTTAGTACTCTTACAAAACCGGAATGAGAAATGTCATTAACATTTTTTTCTTATTTAATTAAAATTACTAATTAATACAGTGTATAAGTTATACTTCTATTTTTTGTACTAAAAACTTTTGTAGTTGTTGGTTAAAAAATAAATAAACTTACGGCTTGATAAATATTTTCAAATAAAGTATTCATTTTGATTATTTTTTTCATCTAGTAAAACTAAACATACTAACCTACATATTGATTATTTCAACGTCTTAAATTATTGTTTTAAACGAGTTTTTCTAACAACGAAACACTTATAATTTTAGGCGGAGTACTTGAACCAGAGAGAATCATTATCCACAATCTTACCAGCACACTCAACCAGTAATACTTTTGTTCAAGCCACCGTTCTGACCGAACGTCCTACGGTAAGACTGCATGACAATATTGTCATTACATTCTCGGTGCATTGCAATGTCATGAATATATTTCACGACACTGAAATTACGGTGTTCGGGGTTCATGTCAATTTAATAATTATGGTAGAATTTGTCTCAATAAATTGGTCGCTAGTCGAATTATACAATGTAGGCACCTATAATAATAATTATACATCTATACAAATTCCTGAAGTTTCAATTTATAATCAGTATAAATGTATTTTTAATTTTAATTATGTAGTTATTTGATATTTATATTTTAACATTACATTTATGCTATATTTAGTACATATCATTTTGTTAGGGCCGGGTGTATATAATAATAATTAATAATAGTCTATCCCTATTACCTAATACTTCTCGAAGGCCCGAAATGCGGAGTGATTGGATAAATAATTATGTGTGTGTGGTAGTGTGTGTATACTTTTTTTTGTAAATTTAAAAATAAATATAAAATTTACAATCTGTAGTTTACAAGTTACAATTAGCAAATAGGATATATACTACATAGGATATAAGAACAAAACAAAAATAAAAGGCAGAGGGCAGAGTAGAGAAGCTATCCAGTAATAAGACCCTTAAGGGATGTGTTACAAGGACCCAGGACAGCAACGAATTCTTAATCTGACACCAGCGTATTTTTAGACGGCGTGTGGTATTACCTGGAATTGTGATTGTAAATTGACTTGAGATTAGTGGGATAGGATGAAAAAGTTAATTTGAGTGGAACTTTTCATAATGTACTTAACTACATTCTTTGCTGTTGCAATATGAAGATCTTTGTAGAGAGGTTGGAAACGAACCGGGGAACGGAAAAAATTTAATAAATGATAACTCTATGTTGCTGTACAATAGTAAGGCCGCAAGGGTACAAAATATACAAAATTTACAGCAACACAAAATAATAATGTAATATGAACGATTGAACTTATGATGAATTTGACGAGAGGATGGTTATTCACTTATTGTGAGAAAATAACAAATTGACCTATCTACATTCTACATATTTTGACTGTTTAGCCCACCGCCTATGTCAATTTAACTACTAATAAGTCTTTTTGTGTTTAGGTCAACAAAGATGTCGAAATACAAGTGAATTCAACGGAGAGTCTGCAGTACATAACTTACCAAGTTCTGGGCAGGGGTGATGTAATCGTGGCTAGTACTGTGCAGATTCCCAACGCCGGTCAGCACACAGCCGTTATTCGGTTCTTGGCCACTTACGCCATGGCACCCACCGCCCACGTGATCGTGCAGTTCGTCAAGGATGACGGCGAGGTGGTCGCCGACGCCATCGATGTCGAACTCGACGGAGTGTTGCAGAACTACGTTAGTATTCTCCCTCTGGTTAATGACTTTCAAATATTTTATAATATTTTATAATATTCTTGTTGTTTATGTTATTTACACACGACCTCGGACCTACCCGCTCCCATCAAACTTGTTTTTCATCGCTTTCGTTTCAGATTAACGTGGACGTGAGTCGCGATGAGGTAGAACCAGACACATCGGTGGACATAAGTTTCGAAGCCAAACCAAATTCGTACATAGGCATAGCTGGAATCGACCAGAGCGTTCTATTACTGAAGACTGGCAACGACATATCACACGTGAGTCATCCATCGTTGTTGACGATCACGTTTGGCCGTTTATATTAATTTGCGTTTTAATTTTATAAAAATATTTTCTGTCTCTGTTTTTATTATCAGGACAATGTATTGGATGAACTTAGAACTTACGACAACGGTGAACATTCCAACTACATGCCGTACCTCAGAGAATCGTTGGATAGACGTTCAATGTTTTGGTGGCCAGGTTCGTATACCGCTCACCAAGCGTTCGATGTAAGTGTTATTTTATTTTTATCTCTATCGATCACACCGCTGCGATAATTCCAATTCGACAAAGCGTATTAATGTCGTTTTTACGTCTGTCTGTCTAGAAATCAGGAGCGACCATATTGACCAACGCCTTCGTCAATGATTATAATCCTTGGGGTAAGTGGTTTTATGTTTAATACTAAGTATTTTTAATTAGTTTACGATGTATAAAATGAAAAAAATACCAATGCAAAAGTCACAAAATTAAACGAACATTTTTATTCCTATAAATACAATATTATGACTTATACTAGTCGTCTTACGAATCCTTTACGCATGGAACCCCTCTGTAAATTCTCATAACATATATTTAATCTTAATAACTATAGTGATGGTTAAATCTCGATTTATCGCATATGTCAAAATCAAAATTAATTAGTAGCTTTAATAATCTCAAAATAATTTTCCGTATGTGAGACCACTGGAAAAATGTATTAAAAAAATACACAATTATTATTCAAACGGTCATCTTTTGTGAATGTATGAATACCGATACTTCATGTTAATTGATTTGTACTAGCTTTACAAATTTATATTTTTAAATATAAAAACAGCTGTATGTTTAAAAATTTTAAACGAATTAAAATCATATTTTGTACCTATAAATAATTTACGTTATTTTCTCAGTGGTTTACCAATGGAATACGATACAATGCAACTGTTCGAGTTTAAAGAATAAGGCACCCGTCACTTAAGACGAATACAATAAATCTAATATGCTTTTGATGTATCAACTAGTTTAACGTATTAATAACAACAATAATTATATGAGCTTTTAAATAAAATAACACGAGACACGAAAGTTAGGTATTTTAACAGATTATGTACCAATATTCTATATCGCATACACATATTTATACATTTATATGGATACTAAAAGTATGGTTTTGATATGTTAATACCTGACATATATGGTCCATACTTTCAATACTATTTGGATAAGAGGACTGTGGACTGTGATTCAAGGGACAAACAAAACAAGTTTATGAATATTTGAGTTGATTTTAGTAAACAAAATTCGTGATCAACTGAAAGCCGAAAGCGTTATTGTGGTTGATCACTTGTAGGTTTTTTAAACAATATTTATTAAAACTTGTTGAAATCATTGAAATTTGGAGTTTAAATTCAAGTTTTAGTTTTCCATTTTGTCAAAATTGCTAATCCTTGAACCACATTTGAAAATCATAATTGTTATATGCCCCGACCGCAAAACCGTTTTAAAAACGATACCGAACTAATGAGCGGTGTTATGTGTGATATGTATATAAATATATTATATACTATCAATTTTCGAATCATTTGAATAACAGTTAAATAATATTTGTATGTATTAACTCATGGTGTAATGGGGACCGTGTACAGTTTACTATAGGTCAAATGTGATGGATGACCAGGAAATGATGCCGATACCGTCCACTGTTTCCGAAACATCTTCCAGCATCAAAGTGCGGAAGAACTTTCCCGAAACGTGGCTATGGGAGTCCACCGAATCCGGGTAAATAGAGTTGTGACTAATCAAAGGGCGCTTGCCTACTAACGCCTGGAATGCACCGCTGATTTAATATTAATTTTGTCGTATCATACCTGTACAGGACACGCAATTTAACCAGTAAATGTACGTGTGTGCGCAACTTTTATAAGCACACGACTTTACTCTTAACAAATCATTTTAAAATACAAATTGTCTGGCTGTGAAAATCACAAGGCTGGAGAAAATTACTTTTTTGTGAACTAGGTTACTTAAAGTTGTTTGAAAAATAAGTCATTTCAAGTAATACTTATTAATATTTATGGGTTTTAGATGATAAACTTTCCAAAGTAAGCTATTCACCTTGAAAAGTAACTTGTTAAGTTACTTTGGTAAAAATATTTACTGATTGAGTCAACAGTTATTTAGAATGTAACTTTTAACTTTATAAAGTAATTTATATCCAGCCTTGGCAAATTGGCCATTGGCCGTTGGTTTAATTGTATTATACAGGAGAGGTGCCTTTAACACTAAAACAATTCCTTCCATGCCTCTTCCAAATTCCTAATTTATTTAGTAAAAAATAATCTATTAAATGCATAGGAAGATTCATTGAAGAGAATGAAATATTTTGTAAGTGTCGTTTTTAGTTAAAACAATCCGATCAATTTGACTATTATATTCTATATACATCATACACGCGGGGGTGTCCGCCCGTCCAAGATTATGTTCCTCCTATTTTATGCATCGTGTATTTGATATTTATCTTTTATTTGCAATACATTTACGACGCCAGTGATGACATTTCAAAATGTTTGAGAATGTTTCAAAATGAGTTTATATGTTTACAGGAAGAAATACTTACCATTTGTGTTTTTAAAAGTGTTAGAATAGTTATTTGTTTAATTAATTTATTAAACCATAAATTAGGACACGATTTTCGCTGGTTTTCTTTGCAATTAAATCCTTCTGAATTTTCCTAAAAGGACGCCCTTTGCTTTCACTCTCTCTTTCACACACATGCACACCACTCCCAATATCTGCTTGTTTGCCATGTAGTATTATGTACCGTTTTCGTGTGTTTTGTTGTATACAGTGGCGCCAACCGGCCAAAGTCCAAAATTAGTGCTTCAGATCCAGTTGCCTGCCCAACCGGTTATGAAACCGTACATCGGGCCAGGCTCCGCTGTACAGTCAGTGACACGGCCGCCGCTGGCCGGCCCGTACGCGTTCTCCCGCATACCGGCACCAGTGTGGAACAAGCCGCGCGTCTTCCTAACACATGCCCTTCAGGACACTTGGCTATTCACTAACTTATCCACACGGTACGGACTCAGGGAAGGGGGAATTAGGTTATCTGTCTTTTATAATACCAGGGTCATCGAGGGGAATAAATTGAGTAAAGCTCCTCCCCCCCTCCAACAACAAACCTTTAAAAGATGAATCTTAGGTTATCTTCTGATAGTTTCGTACAGGACTTCACACAGAAAAATATGCTCCCGAGGTACTACTTAATACTTTAACGTTAAGTATCTGCATGTAAACCTCTCGGGCTTCTAACGGAAAACGAAAACCTCTAAACATTTATTGGAGACTGTTTACGCGATATTGATTCAAGTTCTCATGCATACGACTCGTGCTGCCCCTTATTACACTTATCTAACTCAAATACCAATGGCATTCTTCCTGAGTTATATATTTTTAGTGTTATTATCTATTGTTTGTTTTTTTTCACAATGATGATCCCTACAATATTATCAAACGCAGAAGTGATTTAAACCCAGTAAAATTTCCCGAACCTATAAAAACAACGAATTTTTACTTCTGAGAATGATTACAAATATGTTTTATTTTTATTAAATATACATATATTGTTTTTATCTTAAAATAAAGCCCACCATTAGAAGTCATTGGTATTAAGAGGGTTTACTATTTGGAACACGTTTCACCTTATAAGTAAGTCCCAAAAGTATCGGGATCCAAGTTTCCGCTGGTGGAGGTTTTATCGTGCATTTCGAATACGTACCGTGGCTTTTCAAAATAATGTATAGTCAATTGCCATCCTCGTTTGTCTAAGAGCTTTTGCGCACGCTTTACTTTCGAATTTCTCAAACATAACTATGAATTGTAATCGAGCGGTAGGTACGCTGGTACATATAGCGTGAGTGATGTTGCACACAGGTGATGTTTGTACTTCGGAATAGATACAATAATTCAACGTCATCAGACCACCATTGCCCTCTCTGTATGCATATATTATTATTTATAATATATAAGTACCTACCGTACGAGTTTACAGGTAACGTTAAGTACTATTAGCCTGCATTCACTGTCATTCGTAAGTATCTACATCAAGCGGTACTAAAAATTAAAACGTTAGAATTGCTCTGCTTTAAACGCTTAATATATTTTGATAAAATTTAGGTAAATAAGGTGATGAACAAAAAATAAAATGTTTATCATAATATTGCGTTCTTGTAGCTTTGATAATATGATCCCACCCAGAGCCGGTGCCAAAGGTATGCAAGAAGTGCAGGGCAACAGTGCCTCACGCTTTTTTATTGGGCTTGAGGGGACGGTCCTCGCTTTTATAAATTGCACAGGCCCCCGTAAATCATAGCGCCTGCACTGATACCATTAACTTTAAGTTCATTGACGTTGTTTAATCGACAAATTCAAATATATTATTATCGACAAGTATAATAGAGTTTGTTAAAATTGTCTTGATTTCTTCTATTATTCAATAACCAAAAAAATAGTTGCTAAAAAAAATAATAATAATAGATTGAACATAAAAACTGTTTCAAGAGAACGCTTTCCCTTTATCACTGGTAAATAATTACGTACACATATTAGCTAAGCTTTTAGAACGATAAATTATATAAGAAAATGAAAACAACAATTTTGAAAACATCACATAAGATTGTTTGAATTATGTTTTGAATAAATGTTACAACTGTATAAAATAATAAAATAAAAATAATTGCGAATTTATAAAATTAAGTACAGTGCAGTAGTAGTTTTTAGGAAAGGGGTTAATAGGGCACTCCACCCGGGCTTTTTTTCAACTGTTATTTTCAGTAATACGATGTATGTATATGTTCAAACTAGAGTATGGAAGCCCAACAAATAGAAAATCACCTCTCCCTTGATGTTTTATCGAAACCGTCACTGGTACCTACAATGAAATATATTTCATGTAATATTAAACTGATATGAGGTATCCTCAAAAATGTTGTCATATTTAATTTTTATAATAAATGTTTTAGCTCTATAACTGCACTAGAAGCTGTGATAATCTATTTTCGTCAATAATAATAATGCACTTTTCATACAATTTCATAATAATTATGCGTAATTATTACGCAACAACCAAAAACAGCAATAATTTGGGTCCACCTGTAATTTACTTTGAAGTTGTGTCGAAATACATTTTAGTTTTTATACGAACATTAAAACCCCTCAAAACAATATTGAGACGTCTTCTCAATTCAATACAATCAAAATCATTATTTTTTTTCATTAGAATAGTTATAATTTTTTTATTGAAAGATATTTTTGATTTGTGCTACGAAGCGAACAAATATTCTTTAATATCTCTTCCTCAGGATGTAAATTATTATAAAACTATTAATCGCTTATTAATTAATTATATAATTCAAATAGAAATTTTTTATAACTGATAACCAACTTGTGTGGTGTTAAAGGCAAGACGGACGTGCTTCTCTGAAATCTACGGTGCCAGATACGATCACGTCGTGGGTGATAACTGCGTTCTCAGTCGACTCACTTTACGGACTCGGTCTTCTCGACGCGCCCAAAAAGGTAAAACGATTTAAATAATGCACTATATCCATACAATGTTATATTTATTGGTTATAAATTCAAAACATCGTCATTGGTCAGAATTTGATAGTTGATAAAATAATAATAATTAAAACGTGTTTGTATTATACATATAACTATAGATTATTATGTATAATATATTTTATTTGCTGTTTTGATAATATAGAAACAAGAATATCATTGTTACTTTAATATTAAAATAATTATTTTATGCATTATAATAGTTCATTTAGTTTAATATACCTACTTATAGTTTAGAGTATATGGTGAAAGACCAAAGTTAACATTATGTATAGTGTATTTTTAGATTTTAATAAAGAAATAATTTTAAAAAGGTTGCGATTGTTATTTTATAGCTTAAAGTATTCAGACCATTTTTCATTTCCGTCGACTTACCATACTCAGTGAGAAGAGGCGAGTTTGTTTCTATACCGGTGGTGGTGTTTAATTACCTGAGCAAAGATGTCACGGCTGATGTGACTTTAGAAAATATCGGTCAGTTCGACTTCGCTGACACCTCCAATGATGTCCGAGATTCAAGTAATAAATAATAAGCATTAAGCAGATAGTGTGACTATTATATTTAGTATATATCCAAATATATAGCCAACTTGTTATTATAAACGCTTGTTGTTTTCGTTTTGAATAATAGAATTGGAATTGTACAAACGTAAATCTTTAACTATCAAATCAAATAGCGGAAGCCCAACATCGTTCCTAATACAAACCAAAGATCTAGGTTACATCAGCATTAAGTTGACAGCTACCAGTAAGTTGGCTGGCGATGCCATAGAAAAGAAGCTATTGGTCAAGGTACGATTTCGTTCAATAATAAATGGTTTAATGATTTGTGAACAATGGCATAAAACAGTAGTTGTTTTCACTTTTTATCATTAATAATACCCGTTTTATTTAGCCTGAAGGAGAAACCATCTATAAAAACAAAGCTATATTTGTCGATCTCAGGAAGGAAACATCGTTTGAAAAGAACATAACTTTAGAAATTCCCAGCAACATTGTACCAGATTCGGAATTCATTGAAATCGGAGCAGTTGGTATGTTTTTTGTCTGAAACTTGTTTGTTCGTTCTGTTTTAAAATGGTTTGTTTTCTTTTATGACAGGTGATATTTTGGGACCGAGTACAATGAACTTGGCGTCTTTGATCCAAATGCCGTTTGGATGTGGTGAACAAAACATGTTGAATTTCGTACCCAATATCGTCATTCTGGATTACTTGAAAGTAAGTGCCAGATATATAGACTATAGACAGCCATTAAGTAAAACACAATAAATGCGATTAATAGCGATTCATTCACGATTTGTCACGTGCATTTTTAACTAAAAATATTCAACTCAATTTTAATAATCTGTCTACGCGCATTTAGAATACGAAACAATTGACGACTGCTGTTGAAACAAAATCGTTGAAATTCATGGAAACTGGCTACCAACAAGAATTAACATACCGCAGATCAGATGGTTCCTTTAGTGCTTTCGGATCTGCAGATGCCAGTGGTAGTACGTGGTAAGTGTACCTTATTTATACATTGGTTTTACGACCTATGGCAGTCTCTTGATATTGTTAAAAACTGATGAATGACAAACCAATCGGGTAAAATATAATTTGCTTATTAAATATATATTTATGTATAAAACATTTTCAGGTTAACCGCTTACGTTGTCAAGTCATTCAGACAGGCAATGCCATACATACCGATTGAAGAAAAAATCATAATCGAAGGCCTACAGTGGTTGTCAAACAATCAGGCGAACAACGGTAGTTTCCCAGAAGTGGGCTATGTCAGTCACAGTGACATACAGGGAGGATCGTCCAAAGGACTGGCGCTTACCGCCTACACACTTATAGCATTTTTGGAAAACCAAAAGGCCACTCCAGTTTACCGCAATACAATTAATAGAGCCGTAGATTATGTAGTGAGAAACTTACCGGGAGTAGAAGATCCGTACGCAATGGCCATCTGCTCGTACGCATTGCACTTAGCTGATCACCCGGAGAAAAACGTTGCTTTTAACCTACTCGAATTGAAAGCTAATACTGTCGGTAAGCCAGGTGGTTGTTAATTGTTATTAGTTATTACGAAATGTATTATTTTTAATACATTTTAACGAAATATTGCCAACAACAATAACTGCACTGTTTGTTGGATGTAGATAATTTTAAATCCAACAAACTTGGTTTGATGACTTTCCTGGCTATAACGTGTGTCTACATATAACATTTACTTCTTTTATGATAAAACAAAAATATGATATTGTTGTTTTAGATGGAAAAAAATGGTGGAAACGTATGGATCGTGCTAATGATAAAAAAAATCCATGGGTCCAAGAGCCTAATTCGGTTGATGTAGAAATGACCGCGTATGCTTTATTAACCTATTTACAAAGAGGACTTGTAGAAGACGGTTTGCCGATACTACACTGGTTGGTGTCTCAACAGAATGATCAAGGAGGGTTCGCTTCTAGCCAGGTATCTATTTTAGTTACACAGTTAAATATTTTTTTTCTGAAATTAATTAGATTTGGAGCGTTAGCCTAAATGCAATAAATGTTCAACAGTTCTGAAGGTGATAATATTTCATCAAATTAAATTGTTCCTATCTATTTAATCCAATCAAATGTTCCATATGAATGTATAGTGAACAATTTTACTCTTACAACTCAAACACAGTTATATATCTATATCTACATTCTACATCGTCATTAATAAAAATATTTATGTCATGTTTTATGGCTAGATTTCTCTAGTCTATTGATTATTTCGTTGACATCACTTACTTTGAGTTCATTCAAATTTTCACTCTTCGGACTCGTTTCATTATCCTTTGGAAGCTTTTGGAATACATAATCTTGTTGTTCTCTAGAATAGAGTGACCAGAAGGAAATTTTTTTTAAATACTCTTTTGGTCTAATGTAATATAACTATATTTTAACGACTTATCCACCTATTTTCCAAAACAATAACGATATATTATATCTATCTATTAGCAATCGCTAAATCACAAAAATATTATGCTAGAAATTTAAAAAAGCAATTTCTTGTGCCTTTTATTTCTAGTGTATTTAAGCGATAAATTGAAATCTTTCATTAACTATTGTACATGTGTTTCCACTCATTTGTTTAGGACACGGTGATAACGTTGTACGCGCTTTCGCAAATGGCTGAGCGAATTACCCCGGGTAATCTTAAGTTATCCGCCACATTTTCTTACATGAAAAATGGACAATCTGAACTAAAAGTCACCAAAGATAACGCCATGGTGTTGCAATTGATTGAAGTGAGTAGTGTTTCTGAAACTAATAGTTATAAAAATATGCACGACAGTTAATTTTGTATGAAATTTAGACAACAACGTTAATTTATATTTTTCGGGACATAAACTGAGTTTAATTAATTAATTGTCTAGTATTTTGAAGAAATGATTCACAAGAAAATATTTTTTTTTTTCAATACTTATCCAAGGCGTTTAAAATCTGTGAAAATAGGTTCCATAAACGACAGTTGAAAAAAATCACAAGAGATGAATTCGTTGACTTGTTATTTTTAACATTTAAAGTAAATCTAAGAACTAAATATCAAATTTTTTACTAATAGTTTATTCATTTGCGTTTATGTACAATTTAGATAAGCTTATTCTAATTGACACTTATTTTTTTTATTTGCTTCAATGTTCAATAGAATGTATACTCCGATACTCGTACATTTTCAAGATAATATTCTAGTGAGGAATATGAAACTAAAAATATTTATTAACATTTTAAAACTAAATTTAATTAAAATCAGTTATTACCTCGAAAAATAGTTTTGACATTAAAAAAATGACATCTTCTATCTGTCTACTATTACCTACGTTTGTTTTGACCCGTTTCGAATTTCCATAGCTCCCAAAACGCACTCGCGTCTTGAACGTAACAGCCACCGGTACCGGATTTGCCGTCATCAAAGTGTCTTACAGATACAACGTAAACGTTACCGGCGCTTGGCCACTGTTTTCGCTGGATCCGCAAGTGGACAAGAACTCGGACACCAATCACCTGCAGCTTTCCGTTTGTTCTGGGTACATGTTTTTTTTAAATTATGCTACGATTTTATGTGGCTGCCCTATGTACCCATTTAGTAAATATCGTGAAATTAGAGTTCATTTCTGTATAATAATCAACGCATTCATTAACAACATGTCTGGGTTTTATTTTTGCAGTTTCCGAGGAGGCAATGACAGCAACATGGCTGTAATGGAAGTGACACTGCCCTCAGGTTTCACTGTGGACAATGACGCGTTGCCCAGCCTCCGATTATCCAACAACATAAAACGCGTCGAAACCAAAGATGGAGATACCGTCGTCATGTTGTACTTTGACAAGGTAAACCATTAAAAAAACCATTAAAAAAAATATAAGCTACGGCTACTATATTTAAATATAAGTAATAACACATACTTTTAATTCAAAAAAATATAATTATTTAAATATGAATTAAAATATTTATACATTTATATTTGGAGAAGATTGATTTTTTCTTAGGAATTAAAATATTGTTAAAGTCAATGTTAGTTAAATTTAAAGTTAAGGGTATATTTTCGCAATGTTCGATTCATACCAAGACTATGGATAATATCACATGCAAGTGGTAGTTCTGGAATTGGAAGTTCTCGGAGTGCCTCCCAAAATGCCAATTTTTTAATGTCTCTAGTACGTCCAGAATTAGGTATCACCCGAGTGCGTCCCAAGAAAAAAAGAATATTTTTTAAGTTGGCGTGTCCCAGTTTATTTAGAGCATAGACCTATAAAATAATGGTCCGCGCATAGAGAGAGATACGTGAATCAAAGAAATATGTGAGAAAGAAATCGCCATGCTAGAAATACCAAAGACGATATAAGCAAAAATATATTAATTAGTCTTAGAAATATTTTATGTCCGTGTAATATTCATAAAGAAAATATCATATTAGATTTACTAATATTGTATATCACAATGCGAATGCGTCATTCCTATCTTTATTCCTAGGTGACTAATAAAAACTAAAAAGTCAAAACATAATAAAAAAGGAACTGTCAGAGGTGGTTTTCAGATAATATTAAGAACAATTTATTTAGAAACAAAAGTATAAAGTATAAAAATTGTGATTAATTAAATATTGTTGATTATTATTAAAACTTTGATTTTAAAACAGGTTTACATATTGTTATAAATAGGTAAATGATTTTTCTGTGATAGTTCTGGATAATATAGTACATAAATTATACACTATGGCCAAAGTAGTGCTAAGTGGTGTGGCAGTAAGAATCTGGTACCTAGATTTGCTATATTTCATGTGTGTGAGATAAAGATAACACATACGACAGATACGTCGTTCTTTTAATCATATAATTGATAATAACACAGCTGTCAGATCTGTTAAATTTGACTAAATCACCAAGTGTTATTACATTTTTCAGATGATGGCTGAAGAATACTGTCCGACTATATCAGCGTTCCAAACACACAAAGTAGCCAATCAAAAGCCAGTGCCTGTCACCGTGTACGATTATTATGACCAGTGTGAGTGTGAAACAAATTTACTCTGATTAGATGTATTGTTTCAAACCAAATGAGTTTTAAATGATTTTTTGATCTAATAACATAGTGCCCTGTGCCCTTGTTTGTACTTAAAGGTTTTTTTTAAGTTAACTGCTAAACTATTTGTCTGTTTACTTATTTATTTTTCCTTCCATTAGCGAGGCGTGCTAGAGTTTTCTACTCACCGAGAAAGGCAACTCCATGTGAAATATGCGAAGATTCCGATTGTACCAAAATGTGTGTGCAAACCGAGAACCCCAAATCCGGTGCTCCGTCACAGTCCCATAATGGTTTGCAGTTGTCGTTCATCATCGCTTCAATTTCAAGCATCTTGCTCGTTCAATATTTTAACTGATATGACGCGCACTAAATATTTTTATATTTTTTTTTCATATACATTATTTTCATATATAAGCATAGTAAAGAGGAAAATAAATCTGTAGATTTTCACAATATTCCTATTTTGTCCAACATATTAATATTATTTTATATTGTTAAAAACTCGACACTTTTTTTTATATGTATGTAGGTATTCGCTTCGCGTGCAATTTACATAATATTATTACGGTTTGTTTTTATTTAAGTATTTACATTTCTATTAACTTATTGAATAGTGTATTATTTTAAACATTATTATTTTTATAAACAAATATTATATACAATTTTTTTGGAAAACAATATAGGTACTTATAAACAAAAATAATAATAATGATCATATTCATGTTTTACGGTACAGACTGGCCTACTATTATAATATTATACTGCATGCAACTCTAATCAAATACTTAAAAAAATTTACATTATCATTAGTATTTTAATTTATAGTATTACAATTGTTTTTTTTTTTTTTTTAATGATATTTAAATGCTACTACTATACGATACATACATATCTGATATACCTTATTTATATATTTTATCCATATAGCTACACAATAATATTATTATAGAAATGTAAATAAAAATTTACATCAAATCAATTTACAATATCATGTAGTAACGAACCTTACATTTTGTAAACCATTATGCATATTATTATCTCTGATTCCGAATGAATAGTAAATTACATTATGATATAGGATTTTTTTCATTAATTTAAAGACTGATTGACAGATGTTATAATTATTATCAAAATAAACACCAACAATCGTGTAGGTAATTACTAAATCACTAATTATTATAACAGTTTTATTGTTTGTAAATACTAAAATGAAACGGTTCTTATAATAAATATATAAATATTTATAAAGAATTATATTTTTATTTTTGTTTATATTTTATCGACATGTGAAGTTCTGATACTAATATTAATAGTGTCCTGCAGACAATTTGTCCAAATAGGTATTGATGCAACCAGCATGTGTATAATACATAGCCATCCTGTGAACACCACCAGCCTCGAGATTTTCAGCACAGACTATTTGAATATTTTTTGAAAGATCATACCTATTTGTGGTATAGCAGAGAGTTCAGAGCGATTATACATATACTCCCAATTGTCTGAATGTCCACAGCATGACCCTTTAGCAATTAAACATTAATTACTCATTATATGACGATTTTTTTCATGCTACAAAATAGGTCTATATAATTTCTATTAGACGCCTATTAAGTTAAAATTAAAACTAAATTTAGCTATAGCTGACTAATTGGTTCTTGTTATTCAATTTTAACAGATGAATTGGGTATGAAAAGGGGGTCTACAAAATAAATTACTAAACCCAATAACCTAACCCAACTTTTATAAAATCTTTTATTAAGGGTCATCAAAAATAGGTAAGTATATGGATATGATCCTGACACCAAAAACCAGAAGTATGCTGTAAAAGGCCAAAATAGTGTAAATCAAAATCATGGAATTTGCATCATTATAATGCGCCGGTGCATTCAGATTTCAGAATGTAGGAAAAATATACGAATAACAAAATATAATGTACTATGTAATAATATACTATTTGTGTATTGCCATGCCAATTCTCCATCTGGAGAAATGAAATAATCTGCTAATAAATTGATCTCTAGTGTAATTTGCTGTTTTGCCTCCTAGAATACTAGTAGATGGACTATGCATTTTATCAAACCCATTAACTCTCTGTATATAATCAAATTGCACTCCATCCCTTGATCTTACGAATTTACGGGGTGAGGGTTAACAATTCGAATACGCTCTGTTCGAATGTAAACTATTCGAATGGTCATATGTTAGAAACATTTTGTGTACAAAAGATCGAGTGTTAGAAGAAAAATATTTAAAAATGTTGGTATTTTTGTCAATCTTAAAAATTAAATATTAAGTATTTCTAAATTTAAATTTATATAAAAAAAATATTATAAAATATTATAGAAAAATGTATCACAAAATATTTTGTCAATTATAAAAATTAAAAGTTAGATACTTTATTTACAGATTTAAATTATGAGTGATTGCACGTAAATATTCTAATTTATCGTAATTTTCCTTTAAAATGATAAGTGCATGAATTGATTTCAATCTTAAATTTGATTAGAAATTAAATTTTTTTGTCTTTTCCATTGGTTGTCCACAAACTAACATCTCTATATAAATATATTATACCTAAGCAAATTGTTTTCGTATTTATATTTATTATATACAGTAGAATCCGCTTAATTGGGACACATTGGGCGGTGACCTATTTGTCCCCATTATCCGACTGTCCCGATTAACCGAATAACTAATAAACCGAAACTATTAAAGTGCATAGGTATACGTATACATACATAATAACTTTATTTACAAAATACATACATACATTTAATTCATACTTTATTTAAAAATTACATATTTTTATTATTATTATTATTATTACCAGTAGTACATTATATTTATTATTTAGTATTATTATATCGTAAATTAATAAGATGATTATTTTATTATAGATATTTATTATACATTAATTGATTAACATACTTAATTTATACTTTGTTAGGCTGCAGAAAATCGTCCATTGTTCTTTGCTGTAATTTATTAAAACTTTGCTTATTGATAAAATCTGCACAAACGTCTAGCGAAATTGTTGGGACATTTCCGTTTTCATTTCGCATAAAATATAGTCTCAGCTGATCAATGCAGTTTTCTACTTCTCTTATTGTAATTTTGTACGTTGACTAGTTGACTCTTATCGTGGTAGTAGAAAAAAAAATGATTGACATAATTGACGTAAGATATACCCATATACGTACATTATATTTATACGCGCATATATAAAATATAATAGAGCCATAAAGATTAGATAATTACAGTTTCGATAAGAAAGTAGATAATTTAGGCCAGAATATCTAATTAAACGCTTTTATTTTTGTCCCGGATAAACGAAATTAAATTGCATTTAACTTATACATTCGTTCGGGATTATGCCAATTTGTCCCTATTAAGCGGTTGTCCCCTATGCGGTGTCCCAAATAAGCGGATTCTACTGTATTTATAATGTAACAATATTATTAGTATGTTACATGACACCTATGTACATTATATATAAATTCTACATTAACTGCTGACCGATACAATAATATTTACACACACGCATAAATGTAAGCCCTATCACCAACACACGCCATGTATAATGTAGTCAGTTCGACAGACACGACCAACACGAGATAATTCACCGATACTTACACATAATAACAGCCATCTTCTGGATAAGTAGAGTACTTTAATATATAATAATTATTTTAGATATATAAACTAAGCGTCTTTTTTATTGATAAATACCTCATACACAAGTGCTCTAACCCATAGCTACGGAAAACTTATCCATAAGGAATAGAAATCCTTTCCTGGATAACTAATAATCGTAACAAGGTTCCCCGACCACGTTACATATTTGGTAGAGGCGCCGGGACCATGATTTAAAAAATCTAAATAATAAACACAAAGTATTTCTCTTTTATTACCAACAATAATGGATCATAATGGTTCAGTTTGTGTAGACATATCAACAGTGTCGGTAGAAAATAAATGGCACGTGCACTTGCACCTCATAGGTGAAGTATCTAAGCTATCAGTTTGGTCTGGTTCTGCATCCATGGCCATCGTGAACAATGACTCTAGACGCTCAATTTCTTCCAAACGATCCATAAGTTTATCGGATAAAACATCATCCATCATTTGCATGGATTCAGTAAGGCTGTTCAAACACAATAGATTGGAATTCCCCAGATGCAAAATTATCTGATGATGTTGATTTGCCACTAATATTGCTGTCCAAACTGAGGAACTCGTTGGAATCATATTCATCGTCTTTGTATTTTATATTTTTTCCTTCCATTTTTTCTAACTTTTTTGCAACTTTTATGGATCCTTTTAATTTTTCTTTATTTTCATCAGTTAATTCTAAATGCCTTAATAATCTCAATTCTCTGTTACCGAGAACAACATTTTTCCCATTATCAGTAGACAATTTTTCTTTAAGAACTTACAACTCGTTATCAATTTTACGCTGGTACTTACGCTTTTGAACATTATCTGGGACAATGTACAAAAATGCTGGTTCTTCACATAACTCTTCGAGCAGTTTAATATTGGACGGATGAATTTGAGCAGTTTAGTTTTATGTAATTTAGGCATGAGAATTAGTATGTCACTAGCAGCGTGAGCAAGCATATCCTTAGATAATGTCCTCCGTAGCCAATACCGTTGATCTTTTTTAATTAGATTTCTCAACTGATTCTCAGACGAGTTTATTGGCGAACCATACTTTTCACATATGGCATTTAGACTAAAATTGTTTGCTTTATACACCGGTTGTCCAGTTTCTTGAAATTGAATAATAGCAATAGCAGCTTGAATATCGAACACGTTTTTCATTGCAATGAAATCAATATTGGTATGGCAAATGTTCAACGAAGCATAGTGGACACTTTGAACAATATTTTTAATTATTTTGTTGCATAATATTTAATTTGTTATTATATTTAATGTTAAGAAATAAAACTAGAAAAATTAAACAGGAGTTATATTTATCTGTTAAATTAATTTTCACATCTAACGACAATTAATGATAAGCGTTGGAATTGTATTTGTAGATTTATTTAGAGATAGATGGAATCTCGGAGAAAAACATGGTCTCTTTTTTGTAGAGAAAATAATTCTTGAAGGGGATACAAATTTGTATGTATTAAAAAATTTGGAAAAACTATTATAATCTCTGTTTATATTTAGGGTTGCCATTGGTTATATATTTTATTACTATTATAATTAATAGAAATATGGATTGTAAATTTTTTTACAAATAAATATATAAAAAAACAAATCTTTGGCACTGGCCACTATCGTGATGTTTTTCATTGTTTTTTTTTTTGTCATGTTTCTAATTCTGATTTCACTTAAATTTAAGGATCTTACGGTGTCATCAATCCACTGCAGGTAGAATCTCCTACCTGATAATATATTGCTCGCATATTGTCCTCGATCTGTCGCAGTCGGATTGCCTACCTAGATTGCTTAGTTGCATGTAAATTACTTGAAGTTAATCTTAACTTTATCTTTGGCTCGGGCAATGCCGGGCAGGACAGCTAGTAGTTAATAAAATAAAGATAAAATAGAATTACATTTTAATTTGATTGTGTGCTGTTTTGATCGCTGTGTCATTTGTTTATGCAGATTAATTAATCATAGAAATGGCCTATCCATTTTTGTATTATCTATGGATGAAAACGACATCCAGATATAGCAGGAATCCCAATAAATGCGAACTTAAACTATAAATTTCTGTGCACAAACAACAAAAACTCTATAAAAACAAAACCAAGCACAGAATCGTTTACTGTCAGTCATGATTTTTGAGATTCTAATTTAAAAAAATAACAGAGAAAAATGAATAATTGTGAATTTAATTTGCAATGTTGTACGTTTGTAAGGAGTCACACGGTTTGGCTTTATCTAAAAAAATTATTTTATGCTATAATAACATAACTTTCATAAAATTAGAATACAAATTAAATATCAATGTATTTTTATTTATTGGTTTGGTAAATATTTATTTATATATTTTTTCTTTTTATATTTCTAATATTAATACGCCAATTGTTATAACTATAGTAACTTGTATAGAGGACTTTATACTGTTTATTCACGAGTTATACAAAGTGACATAAATTTAACTTTATTTTTAATAACCTATGTTTGATTATAATAATAAATATGAACTGTAAAAATGATGCCAAAGTTAAGAGTTCTTACCATACACCTGCAGAATGGCAGCATAGTAGTGAATTGGAAATTATGGCATCCGAAGAACAACAAGAGTTGGCCCAAAGGTTGACACTCGAAGCTGATCGGTTAGTCGACCAAGCTAAAGATGCCGTGGTGAAAAACAAGCTAGAGATTGACCATCAGTCCAAGGTGAAAGTCAAAGATATAGAGTACAAGTGCAGAGAATTAGAAAAACACAAATACGGTGTAGATGAAGAGATTCGGTTGCTCTTAGGTTATCAAACACGCATCGAAAATGCCAAGAAACAGCTAGTCGGTGATGCACTCGATGCCATTGCTGAGTGCCTTAAGCTTAGGTGAAATGACTAAAACAATGCAATTTATAGTTACATAGTTCACGCTAAGTATAATTTTACCCATAGTCTTTTTTTAGAAATTGTCGGCAGGGTATAGACTTAGTGTTCGACGATGTCGAAAGAGAACTGTTGCGAGAACGTGAACTGATCAAAGTCGTAAATAATCAACTTGAAGATTTGGTAGAAAAAGTCAAAGTGCAAATTAGGAAACTAAGGGAGTTTGTTTACAACTTAGCCGAGGATTTACATTTTAAAAAAAAAACGTTAAAAATTGAAGAGTACAACGAAAAGCTCGACGGGAACAGCACCGAGTTGTCAGTTTTGACTGACAAAAACATAATCAAACCGGCGTGAGTATTATCCAGCTTTATCACCAACACTTTTATTATATCAAAAAGTATTGACTCATTCAACATTTTTAGTTTTCATATTTTTATCATTTTTAATTTTTTAACTTTTCAACTTTTTTGACAACATAGTTTTAATTTCATATTTTAAATCAAAATAATTTTTCTAATATTGTGATAAGAAAAAAAAAAATTTGGACAAGTAGTTTTTAAGTGATAAATGTTTTAAGTTTAGATAAGCAAAGTAGTGGACCAACATTTTGTGATTGAACCGTGTACTACTACACTCCGCCCATCAATATTTTAAACACTCATAACTCATAAACTACTCGTCCAAAATTTTATTTTTATATATCGAATTAATCGGAAAAATATTCTGCTTTGGAATATGAAATCAAAAGTGTATGCTGTCTTTCAAAAAAGTAAAAACTTAAATAATTGATAAAAATAAAATTTCTTAAAAAAAAATGTTGTCTTGAAATGATTTGAAAAAAATAGTTTTGAACAATTCAATACTTTTCGATATAATGTGCGGTTTAGATGAAATGAATCATCCTATGTATCACTTTTACTACCATTTAATGAATGAAAATAAATTCCATTTTTTTTTATTCTCAGTAGGAGTTTATATTTTAAGGCTGTTGAAAGCGGATCGTTTTAAAGGGGTTGAGTATAGGCAATATTCTATATTTATTGTGAATTGCAGCGTGAATGTGTGTGTAGTCACTGATCATTAGTGTGAGTGAGTTCCCCCAAACGTTTAACTATTAAGTTTTATCAGTAAAACAGTTCACCAATAATTGTATTACCGTCACGGTGCGCATTGTATTGACAAAACAGGTAATACAACATGTTATTTATATAAACTATATAGGTAGTTCATAATTGTATTCAAAAACATAATCATTATATTAATAACACTTATAATATAATATATATTGATAACAGTAAGTACCTTCTTTAAAAAAAAATTGTTTGCATTATATACCTACTGCTACATATTATAGAAATATGGAAAACGAGGGTAGTTTTTTTTTTTATTCAGAAGTTATAGTATTTAGCGAAAACATGTAAAAAACTAAATGATAGATTTTAACATTGTCTATAAAAAAAAAGTATATCACGTAAATTCTCGTAAGTCCATTGTTTTTTATGAAAAATTACATAGTAACAATATTCAATGTATTATTATATAAAATATACATTTTTCTCGTTTATTTAAAAGCATATAATATAAATACTTATGGATTTATGATAACAGTAACATTTTGATTTAATATGTAATAGTTAATCGGTCGAAGATATACTGTAAATATTTGTCGGTGGCTATGGAAATAATTATTATTAGAATTCCATTGTTCTGTTATCCATGTCAATCACTAAATAATATTGCTGAGCCTTATCTTATCTTATTTTTTTCGTCAGCATACATTTTTGTTTAAACATTTACGTTTTTGTCTTTATAGTTGAATGTACAACAAGCACCATTTTAGTATTCGATAAGTGATCTAAGTTTATTGTTTGTCATTTGTCGTTCACTTTAAAGATTAAGTTGTATTCGAAATACAACTTAAATTACAAATACAACTAATTTGAACAATTATTTTTCAATTTCTATAACGAATAAAAAATGTGTAAGTCATGGCTTGATTTTTAATTTATATTTAGACCTATCATGTGGAAGCTGGATAAATATTTGGGGGGACTAGACAAATATTTAGGGGGGCTTGCCCCCCCCCCTCACCACCACCTAATTGCGCCTATGTCAAAATTGATTAATTGTAATTTAATATGCCACGAAACCGCGTTTTTCTTGTTGGATCAATGGACTACCAAATTACTGGTAGTAAATTGCAATCTAAAAAGAATTGTTTGAGTGTTTTATTTTATAATTTACGGATTGTAAAATTAAATTTGCATGAAAGTGCAGCACTAGTTGTTGATGAGTGTTTAATATTTTGGAATAAAGCTCATATAGACTCAAGACCCCTTCTAATATTATAAAAAAAATTTAAAAAATGATAATATGAAGAACTTAGAACATTAGAAAATGTAAAATTTAGAAGAGCTATTTGTGCAGAAAAAGAAAGCGAGACTTTGAAGATGAATTGAACAATTTACTCAATATTGCTCAATATTACTCAATTCATGCAAATGCTATTGATTTAATGAAAATAAAAGAGGATAAAGATTTTTTACAACTCCAACGAAAATTAGGTCACCCTGGTTGTATGGGGTATGGATATGAAGTTAACAGGAGCTGAACAAAGGAAACAAATTTAAAATGAAATGAAAAATAAAAAGCTTATACCTCTTTCAGAAACAACAGTAACAGGTAATTTATAACAGTAAAATAACTAATTAAATTATATTTAAAAATGTGATGATATAATATATTAATAGGTTATGCATAATTAGAACAGTATTCAATTTCTTCGTCTACTTCAAGTTTTAAAGAAACGGAAAATGAAGATGAAGTAATTGAACAGTTATCTCCAGTCCCAGGTCTATCAAGAAATAAAAGAGGTATACTCCGGCCCACGAAAGAAGGAACTCATTTCGCACATACGACTGACGACGTTGAACATCTCGGGCCCTTATTCCACATTATTTCTAACATTCCAGGCGGCGGAGTGCTAACGCGTGTGTACTATACAGCATGTCACCAATAGTTTACAGAGTGCTAAAATAAAAGAACAATTTAATTCATATTTTCAAAATTATTTTTTTATTTAAATCATAAATATGAACAATAAAAAATAATAAAAATATATTAGTTACGAGTATATACAATAAAAATATAAACAATATTATTTTCGAACATTATTAATACGCGTATCCAATAGTACTTAATTATACATACTTTAAATAAAAATTAAAGTATGAAAATTATCAAAAAGAAAATAACATGCTGTTTATAATATTAATCAGTCTGAAAAATTGGATGTCATTTCTTCAGTAATTACTGCGATTTTGCAGGTTCAATTTCAGCTAACATATCATCGGCGATGAAGCCAATCTGCTACAATTTATCCTCCTCTTTTGTAGTATAACTGACTTTTTTTAGGTTCTTTTTCTTTGTAATTTTTAAAAAATTGCAAGGCAGTTTTGTCTAGTGGAACTTTCAACATACTTTATATCAATATATCACGAAAATCCTTAAAACGCATAGAACCGCAATCAAATAGTATTTTGTAAATGAAAAATGTATTCCAAACAGTTATGTCTAATAGGTGAAATAATACTTTCTTGTACCATCTTGATTGTTTTCACCATTTGGTCTGCTCTATCAATGCCACTCATGTTATCATTATAATGAATAATCTCAATAGGTTTATTTTCGTCGTGGCCAAATCGATTTTTGTATTCGAAAGCATGGGATGGTATCTTGTAGTTATTTGCAAGTACATCTAGTTTATCTTTCCATTTGCCAACATATACGTTTCTTTTTCGACTCCATATGTATTCTCCAGTCTTCAATTTTTCTGTCAGTACACACTTAGGATTTTTTCTACGGTTATTACGTAAAGTTCTAGTGGTACATACACTGTTATAATAATTGTCCATAAGAATGGTATGGCCCTCGTCAATAAATGGTTCTAAAAGACGAAAAACACAAGTATTAATTTTTTATGTAAGTCCAGCTTGATTTTCATCTCTATTTTCCTTGAATATTTCCATATTTAGTGCAAATTCAATAGGTGAGCAAAACTCAAAAAACTTTATTCCATACATTGCTTTTTTTAATCGCATGTTCTGTCTAAACATGAGTCTTCCACAGTGAAGAAGAAGAGATTCGTCTAATGATAGGGCTTCATATGGAGTGTATGCTTGTCTAAAATTGTTTAATAGACTATCAAAAAGAGGTTGAATTTTTTTTAACAGTCCGCTTGCATCCTTTTCTATTGATTGGTCACAATATTCTACACTAAAGCACCTTAAGATTTTTTCAAAACGCCTACCCAACATGTTTTTAATATTATAGGATGATAATATAGAGGGATGTTGAAAAACATATCCCTGATTACAGCAAATTTTAAAGAACCAGCCAGCAAACAAGTACTAAAAAACTTATACATTTCGTCGAAATCTACTTTATTGTATTCCGTATTACGAGCATATTTTTTATTTGATCTTGTTTGTGTGGTCAATTTTATACCATACTTATTCGTAGATAAAACTATCATATCTGTTATTTCTTTAGTCCATAACATTTCAAAAATGTGTAAAGGGTTATTTGTAGGGTGATCGAGAATATCGAGTTATATTCCAGAATCACTACTATCGAATTGTAAATCTGGAATGTCTACCCAGTTCTCGACCCATTGATTATCATCGTTTTCAGGTATACTATTATCACTGTCACTAGAGCTTATCTCAAATGACTCTTCACCACTTGATTCATCCTGGCTTTCTGCATTAGAACCAGATGGTGTTGGTAACACATTTTTATTGTTACTCGGAAACCTGTAGTCAGGATCGGCATCTGAGTCGTCTACGAATGATAAGTTGTCAGAGTCAGATTCGAACGATTCATCTAAATAACCACACACTTCTTCGATGTTTTTTCGTGACATAATTTAATATTTATTATATTATATTGTATAGGTAATATATTCATTTACAGCACTATCACTCGATAGTCAACACACAACTGCAACTGGATAACCAAAACTAAATATTATGACGAAAACAATCGATAGCTTATAAATATAAACATTTATAAACAACGATTTCATTATCTGATTGTCATTCGTTATACCAAATGGTACTAATTTTACTCGGGACAAAAATAAACAGCTGTCGTAAATAATTGTCAATAATATTACCAATAATATATTATTATAAACAGCAAATACTAAAAATAGAAATAATTGGTTTTAAAATACAGTGCCCAATGGTCCGTTGAGTTGTAGTGGGGCAGTGGGAAATTCTCTACCGTATAAAACCATTGAAAATAGTACTGCTATAGCAGTAGTGAGTTTTAATAAACAAATATTGAACTACTGCTATAGCAGTAGTGATATACGTAAATCAAATTTAAAAACTACTGCTATAGCAGTACTGTCCATCAATTGTACCAAATTAATTTTCTTTTTTTTTCAAAATTCACTTTTACTTTATTTTTACTAAAAAAAAATTATTATTTCCTACATAACACAGACAAAGAGCAAACAAATCTAAATATTTTTTCAAAATTAAAGTTGGACTTTTGGAAGTGTAATTTTTTTTATTGCTTATTGGTCTAAATACATGAAAAAACGACTTTCAACAGCCTTAAATTAGAATTTCTAAGTTAAGATTAATTTTGTATGTACCTAATAAACTGAATTTCTACAAACACTATTCATCCCTACCGAATTATTGGTAGCCAACTGTTACATATTTATACTATAAATTATATAAGTTATCTCTATTCAGAGAAATTTCGTTCACGAAATGGGATCAATTCACTACGGACATTATATTGGCGGCCAGTAAAGTGCTAATAGATGGGCGACCTATTCGTGCATATTTTGACAAGTGTTTAAGTAAAATTATCAATGACTTGGTGAACCAATCAGACGAAGTCGAACAAGCATTTAAATCACGGGTGCAAGAATATTTAGCAGTGATTGAAAAATTGAGCAAACAAAGAGATGAAGTATGTGTGAAATGTTAATCACAATGTTAATACTGTAGGTACTGTTAAATTATTTCAATTTAGCTTTAGGCATCTATAGGCGCGTTTGGGGATTCTTTTATTTTAAATTTAAATATAAAAACGATGGTGCGATCAGCGATCAGTGTAGAAGATTTAGCCATTTTATTTTTTATGGTACCTACACTTACGCTAAACACTTTCAGACGATTTAAATTGAAAACATTCCTCAATTTACTATACAAAACTCTTAACAAAAGTTTAAAAGATTCGATGAGTTTTGTAATGTTCTTACCCTGTATTACATGTTTCCTGATTTTATTAAGCCGTTTTTCATTTTGCACGTTATAACGATTACAGAAATATCATAATGGCTAATTTAAATTTACATTTTAAACTTCAAATAGCTGAAAATTTAAAACTAAATCTGACCACCAAATTTTGACTAATCATATCTTTCAGAAAATCAAAATACACAAGTAAAAACAAAAATTTTAAAAGTTTAGTGGCCGCTAAAGTAGAATTATTAAATAAACCTAAATACTTAATAATACTACTAGCTTTGATAAAAAAAAAATTTTCTCTTTGATATCACAAAATTGACTGGTTAAGAAAATAAATGTAGCCAGTGAAATTAACAAATACACAGTACAGATATTTTATCCCCATGAATTGTGTTAATGGGTATTCAAGAACTAACATATTCCATGTAAATGCGATCCAATTCATAGACTATCAAAAATGCAGAAGAAGTAGAAGGAACGATAAAAAAACTCAAAGACGCCGTGGACGACAAAAAGGCGTATATAGCGCTAGTGCATACTCGTCTGCTGAACCGCACATACAGGGAAGGTATTGAACTGTGCAGGGACGAGCTGGAAGTGAAACTGAATGAAGAAATGGCTGAATTAGAGAACAATGTGCGTAGTCTCCAAAAAATGATAGTCGATACGATCGTGTGCCAGCGACGGCTCAAACAGTCGTCTGCCCGTATCGAAGTGCAGCTCACCTACAAGCAAAATACGTTACGCATCGATGAAGAGCTATGTGCTGAGCAACGGAAGCGTATTAACTACCGTGCCTTTTGATAGTTTCATATTCATTATCCGGGATCGATATTCCAAATAAATCTGTTATAACAGCTATGCATTTTTTTATTATAATTACTATTGTGAGTAATATGATTCGGTTTTGATCTGTTTCCAGGGTTGGGCATATCATAGTTACATGTAACTAAGTTATGTAACTCGGTTACTTTTGTAACTTGTAACTTGTAACTTGTAACTAGTTACACACTTTCCTGTAACTTTATATGAAAGTTACAAGCTACAATTAAAAGTTACATTGTAAATAATATGGTACATTAGTATTAATTAAGTTTTTTTTTTTAGTTTCTATTATATTTAAGAATTTTAAATTTAATACAAACAGTCAACACTAGTCACTCTGTGTGATAATACCACAGAGGCACAGAATAATACGAGCGTATAGAGTCCGTATTATTATCTGTGTGTCTAAACTCTAAAGTCTAAAGACGACGTTTTGTTGATAAGCTGATGATGATCATATGTGATATATAATTGGTATTAACTATTAGTGTTGGGATTCCCGGGCTATTTTTCTTTTAAACGCCGAGCCCAAGAGTATTGTCATTCGATTCACCACAGTCCACAGTCCACAGTCCACAGAAAAGTCACTGAACCATACGATCTTACGAGACACGAGTTACATACGACTGCTACGAGTTAATTTTGTTTATGATTGTGCTGACGACTGTTATTTTTTTTTACTAATATGGATCATCGACCAGCCGTGTTGAATGGCACATATTTTGAGTCGTTGTTGGAAAAAATGAAAACGTTTTAGCTAGATGTATGTTGTGTAAAGTAGATAAACGTGAAGAAAAACATACAAGTGGCTCATACAAACATACTTCAAATTTTCGAACGCATGTAAAAGTAAGTACCTACCTATTTATTTAGTATATATTTTATACTTATTTATTTTGTACAAAATGTACCTATTTCCATAGGAATGCGCAGGAATTTTTCACAGGGTGTGCAAAATTGTTTTATATGGATTACTTTACCTACTACAATTCAGTTAGATAAATAATGTCTCTATACTATAATAATTAGTTTATAATAAATTTAAATTATTTAGTTTTATTGATAATGAAAATAAAAAATAAAACACTTAATAAGTGTTAGTTACCACTAGACTACAACAATGGATTTTCAAATCATGTAATTATTGAGGTATTTTAACGTATATAGATGTACAGTAATAATTGTAAGTCGTCATAACTTAAAAACTAATCATTTCCGCCAATTTATTTTAGCACCATCGTTCTTAAATCGTTAAAACACCCTTTTTCAAAAACAAAAAAAATTTGAAAAAATAAGTTAGTCCGGTAAAGTAGTCTTGTTCCACATTTAGTATTTAGGTACTATAAATAATATTTGTTTTTTATTTTTTAAATTTATTTTTAGCGAATACATTCAGGGAAATTAGAAGAGTTTGAACAATTTGTGAAGTCCCATTCTTCAACAAAAGTAAAAAATAAACATCTTGGTACTCCAAAACAGTATTGTTATAAAACATTTCAGTATTGTTATAAAAATATTTAAAATGTATTAATTATAATTAATGAATAAAGAAAAACATATTTTATTTATCAATGTAACTTTTAACTTTAAATGTAACTTAGTTACATAACTGTAACTTGTATCCAGTTACATTGCACCAAAGTATATATTATCTTGTAACTAGTTACACAGTTTTAGAGTAACTTGTAACTTGTAACCAGTTACAATAAATTAAGTAACTTGCCAAACCCTGTCTGTTTCTGGGTTCCCCGTTTGGTCGCTGTAGCGCCTACTATTGGAGACTGATTGGAATACCTAAAAAGTTAAACTGCAGTATTTCCCTAAACCAAATTATTCGAATTTCACTAAATTTTTACTTTATTCTATCCTCTTGGTTTTTCCGATTACTGAAAAAAGTTCACTACCAGAAACAATTTTTCAAAATTGAAAATTGCAGAATTTTTTCTCCTCCAAAAAGTGTTGCTAGACATACAAAAAATATCCAATTTAAAACCATTACATTTACCGATCCACTAACAATCTAAAAAAATAAAACAAGATAAAAAGATAAAAGATTACTTTGTTTAATAACTAAGTGATTAGGTATTGAAATATTTTTTATTGGCATAGGCGTGCGCGTAACATAATTGTATCTGATACAGCATACATTTTTAACTGGTAGAACAGAACAATAAGCAGCTAATTAACCACTTATTTTACTTTTTATTATTATTCCATGGTAAAATAACTATACTGTTCTCTTCAATGACAATCTTTCCATCTACATCTTCACCATAATAATTTTTTGTTGAGAACAAGCAACTTACTAATTTAGTGCTTCTCAATCTTTTTAGTACCGCGACCCAAATGGCTTCCCCCAAAAATTTTTTCGCGACCCACATTGTTTTACTTTTCAAAAAGTAGGTAATAAAAAACAAAATTTGTATTATATATAAATATGTATACATTTTTATTAGGTATTTAGTATTTTATAAGTTTATAATTAATATATTTTTACAAATGTACTTTGAGGTGTATGCGAAATGTGTGCTTGTTTTCTATTATGGTTAATAACAACATTGATATCGACGTCAATTTTAGTTATTTTCAAACGTAAGGAGTTTCGATTAGTAACTAATTGGTATGGCAAAACGTCAACATTTTACAGTCACAGTTCAATTGCTTTTGATACCACCTAGATCACAATACTACCTCTTTAGTGTTAAGCAGTATATATGTTAGCGTTAAAGTATTAAATGGCGATATTTCATGAAATACCTAGCTATTACATACATTAACCAAATCAATCCGATAAAGCATGTAATATTAAATTTAAATAGGTATTTTATGAATTCCCCGTAATTGCTCAGTTACAGTTTGTATATTAAATTTCGTTAAGATAAGGCGAGATTACTTCAATAATAAGTGACGATCAAATCTAACCTAACGATTCATTATCTGTAATTCTATAGAATAGAATATAGTATAATCAGGGGTTAAAGTGGGGGGGACGCAAGGGGACTCAGTCCCCCTACCTCTAACGGTGGTTAAAAAGCGTCCCCTTTAACGACTTTAACAAATTATGCGTATGGTAAGTCGGAACGCTTCAAATTCTTCAATAATCAATTATATCCAAACATTATATAATCAATATAATTCAGAATTCCGATAATTCCGTTGAGAATTTGAGATTACAAGTTACAACCGTGATTAGTGATTACCTATTAAGAAATTGTTATCACTTATTCGAAAAACACAAAAACGTTTACTAATATGATGTTAGGGCCAACCCGATGAAAACGTTTATAGCAATTTATAGCCACGTACGTGAGGTGAGGTACGCGTTCGGATTGTTTACTGTTCTGACCAATGCATACACTGTATAATTTATAAGTTTATTTATAACTATACATAAAAATATTCGAAAATCAAAAGATCATTATAATAATAATTATATTGTTGTACTAACAAAATATTATTATTGACAGCATTTAATGTAGTGTGTTGTAGTATGTACCTACTTAACCTTTATCGTTTTAAGTAGTTTTATTGAAAAAGTTTTTAATGTTAACTATATTTTAATTATCTATTTAAATAATTTGTTATAAAAAGAACTAAGAAGTTACGGCTAACAGGTAAATTTAATCTTATTTAAGTTAAATTATTTTTAAAGAATATTTATTTTTTAATTTTCATATATTGTTTTGTGTAGACATTATGAGTCTTTTGAAGTATAACTTCTCCAAAATTCCAAAGAATGATTTACCTACACATAAAGTTCCTACTAGCAAAGAACAAACTGCTACCAGTACATTTAAATCAAATATTGACTTATCAACCTCATCCACAATTCCTGTTACTAAATCTACTAATTATATAGATAATAATTCTTATCCTGATTGCTGGGACACCAAACAAATTCATTATTTTACTGAAACTTATCCTTGGATGTATTTTAAAGAAAAAAAAATTGGTTGTACATTTTGTAGAGATGTAAATCTAAATTTGCTTAAGCAAACAGGTTCACATATAGCAACTGAGTGGTCAAATGCAGAAATTTCTCCAACTGGTTTAAATTTAAAAAATAAACAGACTAATTTAAGAAAAAAAATATCAAAACACAAGCTTTCAATTTCACATTTAAATGCTCAAAAGATTGTTGATGAAAGTAAAAAAAATATAATGGATGAAAAATTATCTGAAATGGTATTATCTGAATCAGACCAAACACAAAAAATATTTAGAACAGCCTATTTAATTTCTAAAAATCAACGCCCATATACTGATATGCCAAAATTAGTTGACTTACAAGTTATTAATGGAGTTGATCTTGGTAGAATTCTTCAAACTAATGTATCATGTACACAAATAATTGATCATATTGCCTTTGAGATGAGAAAAAAATTAGCTAAATGCATTACAGAAAATGAAACAAAATTATGTATTTTAGTTGATGAATCAACAACTTTAAGCAAGAAGTCGATGTTGGTTGTTTGTTTGCGCTGTGCTATTGGTGAGTTAGGTGAAATAAATACATTCTTTTTTGATATTGTTGAACTGAATAATACCTCAGCTATATCTGTAAAAGGTTCAATGTTGCAAGCACTTGAAAAGTATGGGATTAATTTTGAGTTTTTAAAAAAAAAACTTAATTGCTTTTGTTAGTGATGGAGCATCTAATATGTTGGGACGGAAATCTGGTGTCGGTACTCTATTAAAAAATGATTTTCCAAATATAATAACTTGGCACTGTTGTAACCACCGCCTAGAGTTGGCAGTTAACGATACTTTAAAAGAAGTAAGTGGACTAAATCAATTTCAGAGTTTTATTGAAAAACTTTATGCAACATACCATATGTCTCCTAAGAATACAAGTGAATTACGTGAATGTGCTGCTTCATTGGAGAAACAACTATTAACGATCGGTAAGATTTTCACTATTCGATGGGTTGCTTCAAGTCAGAGTACAGTGAAAGCTGTTTGGAATAATTATGAAGCTTTATTCAAACATTTTTCTTATGCATCTACTGACACATGTAGAGACTCAAGAGAAAGAGCAAAATATAATGGGTTAAAAAATATACTCACTTCGAATAATTTTGTACATAATCTTGGTGTGTTATATGATGCATTAATTGAACTATCAGACTTATCAATACAATTACAAAAAAGAGATATGACATTACCTGCTGCTCATAAATCTATTCAGCGTACAATTCGAGTTTTAGAGTCCATGGCTAGTATACCAGGTCCAAAAAGTCAAGAAGCAATTTCTGCTTGTGAAAACAAAGAATTCAAAAACATTCAAATATATTCTAAAACATCAGTTATAAAAGTACAAATGGGACAATTTTTTACAAGTTTAAGTAATAATATGAAACAAAGACTTATGACAACACAAGCTAGTAATGTGTCATCGAGGGAAGTTAATAATGAATATCAAGTTAATTTCAAAAATTTAATTGAAGATTTAGAAGTCCTTTCCCCAGAAAATTGGCCAGATAATATGGATATTCAGTATGGCGATGAAAATATTCGACGGTTATCACAGGTGTTTCAAATTGATCAAGTTTTATCTGTTCGAGGTTTTCGTGAGTTCAGAGAAAATAAAAAAGTTAATATTGATATTAAACCTTTAATGACTGTAATTAACTCTATTGCAATATCTTCTTCGGAGTGTGAACATACCTTTAGCTCAATGAATGTAATTGTAAGTCCTATAAGGAGTACATTAACATCAAGTCATTTGTCTTCACTAATTTTCATTCATTGTGTTGGGCCACCTCTAGAAAAATTTGATCCTAAATCATTTGTGAAGTCATGGATTATGAGAGGAAAACGTTCTGCTACAGAAACAAATTGTTTAAAAAGAGCCAAAAAAGATGAAAATGAATCTAATCCTTATAACTCAATATGGAATTGTTTAAATGTTTAATTAAAAAACTTACTTGATTATTATTATGTTTGTTAGTTTTTATTTTTATTATTTAATGTTAAAGCAACCAAGTGCAAAAGAAAATTTAATTTATGTTCCTACATTACCTTACTATATATATTAATAGTTATTATAACTTATTTTACTCTTAAATGCATAAGTATAATAATATAGTTAATATGTATATTTTCTATGTTGGTATGTTACATTTATAATTTTTATGAATTCATGTTAAAGAAAACATTTTATTAAAGAAAATATAATTTATGTTCCTATTTAAATATTTATAATTGTTTTATTTTAAAATAGCTCTTTATTAAATAATGTAAAATTGAAATTCATACTTTCTTATTAATATATATAATATATATAGATATATAGGTAAAGTGTGATTTTATAAGCATACTTATCCCACCATGCATAGAATTTAAATTTTATTTTGTATAATTTAAAGCACTAAAAACCCAACATTTTATGATATAAATATTTTTGGTCAGGTTGATTTCTTTAGTTTTCTTAAAAAAACCACTACTTACAACTTAATATCATGAGAAACAATATTAAATTTGTGTAAAACATTAATTATTTTTAAAAATGTAGTATTATTTGTGATTTAAATTGTTCATAAAATAAATTACAAATTTTATCATTATTCAAGGTTTAAACTTAAAAGTGGGAATGTTGGATGAGTATGTTACACAATCACTGTTTAAAAATTACATGTATCTACTATAATATGTCTATGTGCATTAGACATTATACATAAAACAATATATGGAACGCTTAAAACTATATGGAGACGTTAGTCCCCCCTGGAATTTTTTCCCACTTTAAGCCCTGAGTATAATATAAATAAAATATAGACTATAGAATATAACTAGTTATTTTATGCATTTTCAAGATTAAGTATTTATATAATTTGAATGTAAACACTTTAACTAGAACATAACGTTACATTATAAAATAACTGGTTTGATACTTTAACGGTACCTAACATATATAATAGCTTATATACTAAAAGTGTAAAAATAGCTCAATATACATAATGGTTTTGATGTTTGATTTACGTATAATTATTGTGTGATATTTTGTGTTGAAGGCGATAAAAGGTTAATAATTATTAAAAAGGCAAAATGTATTAAAAGGGTAAATAAGTAAAATATAGTACCAAGTTAACAATGAGCAAACTACATAGTACATACTTAAAAATTAACAGTAGAACATGTTTTTTTAAATGTATAATTTGATCACTGATTTAAAAGTTGTTTAATACAAATACCTTAATACAAAATATAATGTTGTTTTAAGTTAAAATTTGTAAGAAAATTGAATTCACTATAGTATGGTGTTAATCATCATCAGAGTAATATTGCACATCATTGTTATCCAAATTATCTGATATTAACAAATCATAAAACCAAATCAATTCTGAAGGCACGTATTTGGTTGCTAAACTTTGTACCTACATCCCTGATTTGAATGTGTTTTTGTCATTCGAATTTCAAGGTCTAGAAATCTGTGATTGGAACGGGCGCGATAGCCGATACGGTCCAGTCTTGTGCTTTTACGAAAGAAGAATAGCTATTATCTGTATACTCATTTGATCTACGCGTTTGAGTGTCAAGCAAGTCAGTCAAGCCGAGTAAGGTAGCTAGGTAGGGACAATATATGCAGAGTATATCAGGTAAACAATCCACCAACGGTGGATTGCTGACACGCCATAGAGCGAAGATAAGTGCGAATTGGAGATCATGGTAAGCAAACCGACTGCGTCGGATTACGTCGTGATAAGAAGCGGAAGTTTGGGCTTGCGATAAAGTACGGAGGTGTGGACTTCTGATACGGCGAAGTGATTTGGACGGTTTGGCCGGCTCTTTACGGGAATGATTTTGAATGCAGAAGTTGAGCGTCTAATGTGACGTCTAAAACTGACCGTCATGACATGTTATTTGATACCATATCGTAAGTAAAAAAATGTCAAATCAAATTCCGTATTGGAGTGGCTAGCAAGTCACTCATCACCGCTGTATGTTGATCACTGACTGAGAAATCCGCCTACAGTGGATATCCCATCGCATGTCCGGTTCGTACACGAAAAATCACAAATTCGGTCTGTGTTGGAGTGTTCAGCAAGTCAGTCACCTAAAGTGAAACTTGACAGCTACGTAGCTGTGTCGGATCTCAGACCTTGTGTATGTAATATATCACGTAGGTAATCCACCTGCAGTGAATGAGGACTAGTCAATGGGTATTAATAAGTGTAACATTGCTGCAACACGATTGTGAAAGTTTTACTTTTTGTATAACACGATTACGAACGAATGTCACCTATCAAAGAATTTTTTGTCGAAAAACGAATGATTGCCAACGATTTTTTAGGCTATATTGCCAAGTTTATAAAATATAATATAGTCTATATTTTTCAGAATATGTTTTATTTTATTCGTGAATTTAGTTAAAACATTTTTTTTAAATAAAAATATTGTGTACAAAATATAAATGTTACATACTACATAAAAGTTACAAAATAAAATAATAATAAAAAAAAAGTAATAATAAAAATTAATAGTTTTTAAAAGAATCTGACCTAGCATCGTGGACCGAGACAGTATCAGACACCTGGCTAGACACACCATGTCTATCGTTCTCAGACCTCGCGGAGATGAAGTGAATAACGACTTATTATACTATATCTCCAAGGGATTTCGAAGAAAGGACACAGAAGCTCGTAGTTACGACAAACACTTAAGCCACAGGACATGAGGTTGCGCAAGTACTATGTACTACTACGTACATGCACTATAGCGATTCACCTACGATCTTACCAATTACCCTAGCCTTTTTCCTAACTTGTACTAAACATGACCTATCTAATTACTTTAAAAATACCTTTGGTTGTCATTAAATGTTGATTTTTTTATTTAAAAAAATACATTTATATTTTTTATGCTTATTTTTCATTATCATTTTTTTAATTTTATGTACAATATAATATATTTTTTTATGGACGAGGCTTTATAATTTATATAATAAATTATATTATATTATTATTATGTCACATTTGATCATGCGAATAAAATTGGGAAAAACAAACCTGTTCAGTTTGAGGATTAATACTAATATAGTTAATATGTATGATTATGGATATGCTTTATCATATATACGATCGTAATAATTTATGATGTATAATTCTATTAAAAATGGGTTATGTATCAAAAAATGAAATAAAAAATTCATTTTGTTGTGCTTTTTAGCCCATATTTAAGTGAATTATTATTTTTTGTTACAAAAATTAATTGCTATTATAATTCTGGAAAAATAACGAACTATGATTTTAAAAATATTTCAATGACAAAAATCGTTATTAATTTCAAAATTTGTTCATACTTTATTTTATAATACATTTAGAAATATTATTTTAAATTTATCTATTTTATATTAATAATTTAATTATCCATGTCCACACATTGCTCTAAAATATGATTTGACTTATGTAAAATCTGTTAACATAGACATAACATTTTTTTAGTAATTTTGTTAAATTTTGTTTCCAATAATTTGTGTATTAAATTTGCATCAACAATTAAATATTACCTAAATATACATAATATTGAATTATGTTCCTATAATAGATTTAATATGAACACCAACTACAACAATTAAATAAAAACAGAAAAATATTCTTGGGCTAACTTGCTATAAAATTTGTCAACAATTTATTAGATTTATTTTCCGAGTTAAAGAATCTCACGTATAGACTTTTATTTATACTATAAATACTGTCATTTTCGCAATGGTCAATCATCAAATTGATGAGCCTTAATAAATCGCGATTTAAATTCATTATCCACATTATCAGCCAGACAGGTAGGCGGACAACAATTTTCTGCCAAAAAAAAGTGTGGTATTATACACAATGTATGGTTAGTAGGTATTACAATATTTGCTTACCTAAATTACTTTCTGCGACAATATCAAGAGTGTTACCACAACCATCGTCCAACATGTACGCACCCGGTTCCTTGTAACTGTGTTTGTTAAAAAAAATAATTTCAAAGATTTGTATGAAAAGCATAACAATTTGATAAGAAGTTTCTAACCAAATAGAGGGGTCAGTCAACACGATTAAAATGTTGAAGATTTTATAGCGTTGAAATTAGTATTTAGTTTTTAGATTTACTGCTTTTAGATTTTTGATAAAAAATTACCTATAGTTATACACTGTGCAGCATTCTACTGCGTCCTCCGGCTTACAATATTCCAGCTTTTCTGCCCACGGAGTTGGGAGTTTTTCATTCGGCTCGACAAGTTTGTAGCTGCATCTTTGCACGGTATTCATATCCATGCCTTCCACAGGAACGGTATAACTATATAATATGCAAAATTGTACTCGTTATATTATGTTAAAAAATTAAAATTAGAGGTAAAAATTTTCGTAGCTAGGGTTCGAGGGTGGTTTAAGGGGAGTAAGTAGAAGATTTTCTCTTCCTCAAGATATTTCTTAAAAAATGTAAAGTGTTAGATCTGAGAGATAATTTTTAAACACAGGCTCCTCAACAGTTTAAATCATTTTCCCAATTCACACTAAATCTTAGTAAGCACTGCCTTCATAATCATGTATTCATGTGGATTAGTATAAAAAATGTATTTTATATAAGCTGAACTCCTAGAATAAGAACATCATAGTTTTATAATCAATTATAATTTATAATTGTTATTAATATTAACAGACAACAGTGAACCTACAGTTTATAATTGAACATGTTATATTTTACTATTCAACAACTATTTTACTATTTTTGATACCTACCTAACGATGTAATGTATAATAATTATACTTAGTTTAATATATGTGTATAATATTACAATACATATACATTATACTTACATGTTTGTTATGTGTAGGTAAACGTATTTAAACAATGCAAAATAACTTTATAAAACTACTACACACAAGTAAATACAAGAGCTTTTTAAAATGTTCACGTTGTAGAAATTTGGGTGAAAAGATAAATGTGGTTTTTGGGTGAAAGGTGTCTCGCCCGCACACACTCACACCTGAATCCGAACTCTACAGGTGCCACTGTGGCGCATACCAGGTGTGTGGTTTGTAATTCTCCATCGGCCCAGCGCACACTGGCTGGTACGAACAGTTAGTCGTGGTCAACCCCGCCATCGGACACTCGGAGAGGATAAGGTTGCTTAACGGTATAATGTTCTTCCGGCGCCCGGCATCGCACCGCCCGTAATAATCGTGTTGTTGAGTGGTTATCAGCCGCATTGGTCCCGTGCCCGTCAAACAATGGTCCTTAGGCGTAATTTTTTGCACTACCGGCGCACATTGTACAGGGTAACTCAACTACGGCAGTTAAACGACGCAATTAGCAATAAATAATCCAAATCATTGGACTTGAAAAGATATTGTTTTTAAATAAAAATATATGTTAAAAATAGATACTTTAAACGTAAAACGTTCATAGCTAAGTAATAATATAATATATAATTTTTGTGGAAGGGGTTATTTTATTTGTTCAACAGACGGAAAGAGAAAACGAACCTTATGCACTGTTTCGTCCTGAAATTCGCCGGCCATCACTAAATGGTCAGCGTGTATAACGGGCTTGGCACGACAGACATCATGTTGGTAGAACGAACGACTATAGATAGAATCGTCAGCGAACCGCGCATCGCTCAGGTGTGTTTGCTGTAAATAGTAAGTAATTAACAGTTGCTATAAAAAGTGTTTGAAAATTTTTAACTACAAAATGCAGTTCCGTCAGGTAGCTTTTTTTTATTTTACGTATTTTATTTTGTCTGTACTTTACATTAATTATAATATTTACATATAATATAATGGATGATCCATTTAACGTAAGACACTCATTATTTCAAAAAGTATTTACGTTTTTGGAAATATTTTTGTTACATGGTATAAAGTCGTTTAAAAAACATTTTCCAAAAAAAATTATTTTTTTTAATATTTTTTAACCTTATTAAGTTTTTTACATTTTTGAATTACAACATACAGTTTTAATTTTTTAATCCAAAGTAGAATATAGTTCTGAGTATTTTGATACATAAAAATCGAATTTTGGACAAGTTGTTTTTGAGTTATAAGTATTTAAAGTAATGATGAACAGTGTGGGGTGGTATGCGGGTACCCCACAAAATGTTGGTCCACTACTCCGATCATCTATACTTCAAATACTTATACCTCAAAAACAACTCGTCAAAAATTCGATTTTTATGTACTAAAATACTCAGGAAAAATACTCTGCTTTGGATTAAAAAATTAAAACTGTATGTTGTAATTCAACAAAGTAAAAAACTTAAAAAATATTTTTAAAAATCGTTGTTTTGTAACGATTTGATACTATGTAATAAAAATATTATCAAAAACGTAAATACTTTTTAAGATATTGAGTGTCTTACGTTAAATAGATCACACTGTATGTATATCACAGTTTTTGAAAATGAGACAAATTTGACAAATTCTTAGTTTATAGCAAAAATATGTAAACCAATAAATAAATATAAATATTCAATTGGATACATTTTCTAACCTTTTTTTTTTATAGGTTCTATTAAATATTCACCACTGAACTGTATGTAGAAGGTACGACATAAACATAATATTGTATGATCAATGTCAGAAATTGTGTATGTGTGTGTATACGGATACGGGACTTAATTACTTACCGAGGCTGGTATACACAGATCCGGTCGACATGGCTGCACGTATTTGTATTCATTCTGCAAAAAGAACAATACAATATACCAAAAATACCTATATATAATATCATTCATCACAATTATTATATTATGATGTACCTACAGATAATTGTATTTTAAAATAATATAGTTAGAGAAATTTTAAATTTCCACCAACTAGCTACTATAGACCAACTAGCGGTTCCCAAACTTTTTTGCCTCACTGAGAACTTTTTGAACTAAGGTTTTTTTGGGGAATATTTTTGAAGTCATAGCATGACTAATTATAAGAAATAGAAAAATTAAGTAAACAAAACCAAAATTGTAATTTATAATACAGTACTAACATTTTGTTTTATTAGAACTATACATTTTTATTTAGTCATTAAGATTCAGGTATACAATTTTGTTGATATATTAAATAAATGAGATTTATAAGACTGCATATCACTGCACAACCTAAACCTTTCAAATCTCGGAATCAAACTAGACTCAGCTACCCTCATATCTTTTTTCCACATTGATTCCTATCCAATACTTGCTTTTTATCACAGCGACCGCTGAAAACCCAACTTCAAGCAGATAAGAAGTTGAAAACGGAATTAAAATTATTTGAATGAATGGGATGGATATTCTCTTTGTTTTACTTAACAATTGAGATCCAAAATGTGGTCAATTCCATACTACCAAATTTCGCTTTTAAATTGTTGTCTCAAGACAACTCTATATATCTTTCTCCTTTGATAGAAGTAAATTCAGTTGGAGTTCAATAGAGTTGAATGGATCTTGAATCGATACAAATTGAAAAATGTTTCTAATCTTAATCTCTTAATCGATATAATCGTAAACGTTTCAGCCGCCGCTGTTGTCGAGTTTTCAAATTTATTTTTAGATCATATAAGATTCTACGATAGCGCACCATGGTAGTGTATAGACTCATATAAATTATGTACAACATAAAATATTCTGTACAACACATGTTTTATAATTTTCATATACATGCACTTAGTACCTAATTATTAATTCACATTTTAATTCCCAAATATTACAGGCTTAGGACTAAAAAAATTATCATCTTAGCCTACCAAGCTTTTTTTTAATTATATATATTTTATATTATATTTATTATATATTATTATATTATATTATATATTATATATATTATATATCATAATTAATTATATTATAGTCAATATTTTTTTGAGAATTTTTTAAACCAAGCCAACGATGATAATATTTGTTGTCAATCCTAAATTTGTAATAATTGGGAAGGCAAATTGTGACTTAATAATTCGTTATTGAGTGAATGTATATGAAAATTATAGAAAATATGTATTGTACAATTGATTATATTATTTTATAATGTACATAAATTATAATATGTAGTAGGTATATCACCTACCGTTCGATGCGCAATCGTGGTGTGATATCATCAGGTAAAAAGGGATCGGTGTGAAATCGTACATACGTCCAGAATCGGTAAAATACGATTGCGCACATTTTACCTTTTTCATAATACGATTGCGCACGTTTTGATGGTACAATAGAACATGAATTTTGGGTAAGGTATATGTACAGATTGCTAGTAAAACTCCATGTGACATTATCAAATTAGGCATAATTTAATTTAGTGGTTGTATTATAAAAAAAAATTGAAAGTAATTTAATTTTGCTTGAGCTAAGAGTTTTTAATAATAATTTAGTCCAAATTCATACAGATTCAATGCAATTATTAAATAATATAAAAAATACCCTAATAGGTATTTAAAGTAGTTAGGTACCCTAACCTATTTATGTATACCTTCAACAGTCAAAAAATAAAAGAGATTATAATATTATTTTTACAATTTCTTAGGTTTATAAAGCTGGCTAAGTAGTAAGTCCACTTAAATAAATAATTAATTCGTCAGGGGTCTTGTTATTTTTATAATTGTTATATATTTATCGTGTTACTAAATTTGGCAACATTACACAATCGTGTAATCGTATTTAACACGCCCAATCGTAAACCAAAAGGGTACGCGCGCAATCGTATTCTACCCGTCCAGAATATATAGCACGCAATCCTGGTGCAATTTATACCTAATTATATCCTAATTATTTTGTGATAAATTTACTGAAGCGAGAGATGTATACCTTTTTAGTTTGTGATAAATCCGTCGGAGCAAAAGATGTATGTATTTCAGGTAGTCTAGAAAAATCGATGATGTACACTCGCAATTAGTTGAGTCAAAAAAGAAAAAAGTGAGCAATTGTGTTGCAGCACTTATGGAACCGTTGGATTAAGCATTCAAATTTATTTTTACATTGCTATGTACACATTTTTTTATAAGTATATTTACTTTATAAAACACATCACAATACACACAGATTACTGTGGTATTACTTTACCAGATGTTGATGGAAATTATAGAGATTTAAATATGATATTTAGTAGGAAAGTAGAGGAAAAATGACGTTTATTTATTCTTTGTAAGGCATTTATGTCAGGGTTCATAGAACGTACGTCAATAACTTCACCTTGTTGGAATATAATCTGCTTGTTTAGAACCCATCAAATGCTTCTGTCTGGTATGAACTGGAGAGGTTCCAAATTAATTGGATGAGCCACATGTCCTTTATCCTTAATATCCTACTCAAGACTTCATTCATGTTAATCGAATATTCACTATGTGCATAGTTGGATATGGTTGGATATGATCGTAGGCATAAGAAAATATCACTTTCTTTTAATCTCTTAACAGCAAGTGTCCTGTGATAAATCCTCACACTTACATACATTTCAAAATGTCTTCTATTCCAACACGTCTATTTCAGCTATCTCGTTTTGCTATTCCCTTCTATCAATTATTATACTTAATAGGCATACATTTCTCGGAACCATCAGATATAAATACATAACAATTTTTGAACAAATAAAATATAAAAAATTATACATTTTAAACCTACAGAAATTTATATTTCAATGTCAACAGAATGAAAATGAGAATATAGTCAACACCTATATAAATTATACCTAGATATATTTAATACCAGTTATATAACATAAATAATGCTTCACAACGAAGACTTAATCAAAAATATATAACACCAAAAATAAATAAATTATAAATCATGAAAAATTTGAATCTTTCTTTAAAATATTTCTATACCTTTAATGCTTGACAAGCTGTGATATTTTTACATCTGCAATTATGCTTTGACGGTCTGCGCAAACAGCTTTTCGGAACGACGGTATCACGTACTTTCGAACACTATAAAGTATGTATAATTGTTGTTGAAATACCAAATAAATAATAATCATGTTACATTATAACACGTAGTTAGTTAAAATATAATTGCATTTGTTACTTCGTATGCTTTTTGTATACATTCTTTTACTTGAGACATTTTATGTGATAAATATATATTGACGACAGTACTTAAAAATTCACGTAACTTCCAAGGTAAATTATTTATTTGATATATGATTTAAATATAAACCTCGAAAAAAGTATTTATAAAATATAAAATAAATAAACTTAAGGTTACTAGGTACCAACACTAATTTTGATCGATATCAGTGCGAGTAAAATATTTAGACTAATTTTAAGCTAGGTATTCCTTTTTAGATTTAAAACTTTTAAATTTATTTTCGATAAATTAATGAATTCAATGAATTTATGTATATTATATTTTGAATATCAATATTTACTTCTCCTTTGGTACAAAGTTCTTTCTCAATTATTTTTTTTGTGGTCTTATGTTTTGGGATGTTTTTTAAATTTGCTTTTTTTTTTAAGATTTGTACTGCCTCTTCTGAATTAATAACAGAAGCGCCGCTTGTGATTTTTCGTTTAGTTTGTTTTTCAAATGTGGCTTGTTTCATTGAATTAAGTAAAAGTATTTCAAAAGAATTATTACTAGAAACAGTTGAATTTTTAGCACTTGAATATTCTATAATATCAATATTAGAGTATTTTGTAGAAGGCCTTTCTGCTATATCAGTAGTTTTATAACTTGTAGAAGGCTCTTCTGCTGTATCGATATTCACTGATGAAGTTGTATATTTTGTAGAAGACAAGTCATGTAGGATATCTGATTGGCATTTTTCATCATATCTGGAAAGCTTTAGAGGGTAGAATTTGGAACGTTCTACAACAGTACGATTAAATGAGTATATTCCAGATTTTCTAAATCCATTTTTTATAATTTATGGATCAAACATTATCCAAATATTACAAATCATTTTAGAAAGCTCTGACTTGGGTCATTTTTGTCTCTGGTGATTTCTACACCAGGAACATAATATTTTATCCTATTCATTTTTGACAGATTTAAAAACCTGTAAGTCCATCGGCTGCAATAGATGGTTTGAATGTGGTGGCAGCAACATTATTGTTCATTATTTTGTATAGCAGTATCTATAAGTTTCAAATCCACATGTGAAGAATGCCCATCATAAATTAAAAGAACTGGGTTTGCTGGAGTAGGATTTGTAGTTTTAATGAAGCTTTTTTCAAAATAATTATAAAAAACTTCTTTTTCCATCCAGCCATTTGTGGTCGTTGCATATGTAGTCCCAGGAAAGAAAGGTGTTTCTCCTACCCATTTATCCCATACACTTTTGCCTTTAAATATAATAAGTGGTGGACCTTTTTGGCCACTTGCGCTACATGCCATTAGTACTGAAGTGTTGTCCCTGGCTGAACCATGTGTAGTACGTGTAGTAGATATCCCTATTCCACCAACAATTTTAGTTTTTGATGGGTCATGACAAAAAGACGTTTCGTCCAAGTTCCATACTCTATCTGGTCTGTGTATAAGATCTAATTCAACTCATGTTTTCCACAGTAAATCAAAATAACCGTAAATTATGAATGGATCACATGCTCTTTTCCTCGAATGTTCAACAATTTTAGGCTTTTTTAATACTAAGTTGTTGCCTTTTAGAAAACCCAAGCCACCAATCTTCATCAGGATATCCATTACGAAAAGGATAGTTTTAATATTATTACTAGTTACATAATCACCTACTAATTTCAATACCTCCTTGCGACTTAGTCCATGGCCGTAATTGTTCATTACTTTTAGTAAACCGGCCAATTTAGATTCTGTAGCGGTTTCCAATGCTGTTGGAAGCCCCATTGACTCAGACTTCATTCCACGTCTTCCTTTAATACGATCGTACAGGGTAGGTCGAAGTATTCCATATTATTTAGATGCAGCATTTATGGTGATTGATCCACTTTTTATCTCATTGACCGCATACAGTAAATTTTCTTTTGAATAGGTAGCTCCTCAATCACTTATTCGTACGTAGTTTCGTACCATTTTTTCATTAAAAACCTAAATAGTTAAAAAAAAAACCACATAGAATTCAAAATCAATAGTGTACCGGCCAAGTACGACAGGGTATGTCGCATTTTCTCCATAAATCATGTCGCACATTCCCTGTATATAATTTTACACAGGGGAAGTGCATAATCGGCTAATACTCATTTGCATCATACAATAATTAGCATAATTCATAAATAAAATAGTGTTATAAATATAAAATAATATTTACTTACCTAATTTGAACTTATTTTGAGCAATTTAGGTGGGTTATCTAGACCAGTGGTGCGCAACCTTTTTTGTTCCACGACCCCCAAAATTATTTATTTTGATAATACGACCCCCCTCCTACCAAAATTCTGTAAGTGTATAATATTGTAAAATTATTGACGACCCCCTAGTAAAATTTGGCGACCCCCTTAGGGGCCGCGACCTCCAGGTTGCGCACCACTGATCTAGAAGACCGTTGAATTATCGTCGATTTTAAAAAATACGAGTAAATAACTGATTAGCTTTTTGGACAGTGATAACTGCTGTGTTTAATATCTTACAGTGTAACCAACATTAAACAACATTCGATTACTATTAAATTTCATAATTTTCACAAAATCAACTTTAAAATCGAAAGATTATATTTTTTATAACCCGATTAGGCACTAGCCCCGTTAGGTTCTTACCCCACATGACCTTAACTAATTTGATTCATAATGATTACCTGATTGTTACTACATTTTTAATCATTTTTGTGTGTCAATTTTATTTATTTTTATATTTTTTACATATGAATTTTTTTGTTTTTAATTAATTTTTTTTTTATTTATCTCTTATATACAGTAATTTTATTAAGGATTTCTATGAGTCATTTTTTTTTTTATATTTATTATTCTTTTATTAATTATTAATATTTAAAATTGAATTCATTATTTTTAAATATTATATTTGTGATAATTATAAATATACATTAATTAAACATTTTTATGAGTCAATTATATTAATCATTTTCATGAGTCAATAATTTTTAACAAATATAATTTTTATTAACTAATCGATAAATAATTGGATATAGACCTAAAAAAATCACACATTATTTTAAAATTATTCATCCCTTTCAGAATCTACAATTATTATTTTATGTGAACCGAATAAATGTTTTCAAACCACCTATTATATATTTATATATTTAACAATATTTATGTAAGCACATATATAAAAAAAACAAATTAACTAGCATTAATATTATGTATTATAATTGGTATCGAACCTAGAATTATGTTTGTTACTAGAGTATGGAACTTCTTAGCTCGTAATATCGTAATAATTACAATATGGGAGAACAAAATAATAAATAAACAATAAAAGAGACCCAGGGTAAAAAATTTTCTTCATTTTTTTTATCATTTTTTTTTTTGAAGCACCCATAAGAATTAGAATAATTTCATCAATTCCACATGCAGAATCTCCTAATGAACATGCTAATTTAGATGTTGATTCCGGTTCTGATGTGTCTGAACCATCAAATTAAGTTTCAACATAACTTTAACAGCAGAAGAATGGTCAAATATTTATCAGCCAACCGATCAATATTACAAGAGATCGGATAATAAAAATCGGTATCGTGCTTATTCAATTTTAAAACCAAATATTTGGACAATTATGCATACCTAATCATTTGGTGGAACAAACTAGACTATCCTGTCCAATCGTTTATAAAAGAGCAACAATTTACAACGAAGGAAATATATACATGGATATAATTGGACACTGTCAAAGTAATTTGAAAGGAATATTAAATAATAAACCTGAATCTGCTGATGCCAATGTAATAATACATTTGTCATATATTGGGGATTTCAAATTGTATGTGTTAGAAGTAAAAAGACAGCTGACCGGAGAACAAAAAGAAAATGTAATAAAAAAAATGGTTGAATAAGGACAATCTGCGACTTATGTACAGAAGAAATTTAGCCAAGGGTTTGATGAACTTTGGAGAACAAGAACCTAGTAACTGGTCATCTGCAAATGCATTACGCGTTTTAAGATGTAAGACAATTAAACAAGGATTACACAACGAAGATCCTATAATAGCATTATTTATTATGAAAGGTATTTCACCTTTCAATGAAGCAAAACACGATATAGGATACGATAGATTTTTTTTACATTATTGGACAACGACCAAACTTCACATTTACAGAAATTATGCTAAAACAACTGACACATCAATAATTACCATTGTTGCAACTGGAGGAATAGTTCAAAGACCTACATTAATGTCTGGTAGAATAACCTCTAATATATTTTTGTATGAAATAGGAGTAATGGACCGTAAAAACAACTGTCAATTTTCCATTGTACATGTGCTATCCGAACGTTACGACAATAATAGTATTGGATATTGGCTTGGGGAATGGAAAAAAGTGGAGTGCCCTCTCCAAAAATTATAGTTACTGATCATATCATTGGCTTTTATGATGGGGATTGTTAAGACTTTTACTCAATCTTCTACACTCAATAAATATTTAAAAGTATGTTCATTATTAGTAAACAATAAATCTAATGATATTCCAACGTGCATGATTCGCAATGATTTTAACCATGTTATGAAGCTCATAAGTTCTTGGTTTAAAAATCAAACAACAAGAATAAACATTTTTTATTTAAGATTGATTGCCTTGGTCATTTCGTCCACTAATTTCGAAGATACCAAAAAAATACATAAATATATTTTTGTAGTCTTTAAGTGAAACTGTTGGATTTAATCTAAAAAATGAATCAATTGATTGTGAAGTGGCAAAACAATATTTAAAACAAAGGATAGCTACAGCATTGTGGATGACAAAATTGGTCATTTAAAATATGACGATGAAAAAAATGAAGTAGATGACCTTTTATTAATTACAGATGATGAATATGAAACCATTGGAATGCATGAAGACATTAATGTGATATATAACACATGTTTATTCGAGGCGCAAACAAAAAGAGATTCTGGTGACCACGATACTATGCAGTACGATCCAAGTATTGCAAAAAAACTTAATAGTTTTTGTAAATTATTACCTTGTTGGTCTGCTGTTTTCGGATATGGAGGCTTAACGGAAAGTAGTGCATCATCTGAAAGTTTGTTTAAGGACCTTAAACGCGTCATTCTCAGACATAAAACACTCCGGATACGAATCGACAGTTTTGTAAATACACATATCACATCAATAATTGGAGATAATTGTATGATTCAATCAAAGGTTATACAAAATTAAATGAAAACTGCTACAAAAACCTTGAATAATTAAAAAAATGAATTAAAAAGTAATGTCGATGATAAATATTCTGAAGAAGCCAGTGAAAATAATGCATTAGAAAACTGGAGGGGATTAGGTAAACCAGAAAAAAAAGGAAAAAGCAAATTTCGTAGATAAAGATCCATCTGTATTATATTATAATGAAAACATTAGGACCAAGAGTCAAGTCATTGGAATTTTACGAAATGGAAATTGCTCAGATTTAATGCCAATTAAAATTGATGGTAAATCTTATTCATTATTAAACACTTGTCCATTTGATTCTGTTTTCCAAATACTATGCATGCTTATGTTGACAATACAGTATATGTCCAATTTCTAGACAGCAAAATAGAAGACAATTTAATGTTTAAAGCAGTTTCTCGCGCTATCCGTGACGGTATTAATGCACAAACGTACAAACGACGAGCAACTCTACTTAAAAGCTTGCATCAACCAATACAATGTTCAGAGTATTTAGTCACTATTAATTGCGCAACGTCTGTATGTTATATAATACAGGAACTATTTAAATGCTATCCATCATATGCAGAAGAAATAAAGTGCACAAATTGTAAAACATATTATACAAGAAAACATACAACAATATTAGCTGATCTACCAGCTGATACATTAGACTTGTTGGACGATGTGGTAAAACAAAAGTTAAGAATGAAACAATCATATGCAATAAATGTGATTCATCTACATGCAGCGAAGAGATTAGTGCCGGAAAACAATTATTTATTGAAACTTTTGCGCCTTATGAAACTGCTCGAAAAAAAATAGTTAATTTTGATATATCAGTTGCTTTAGAACCAATACCAAAAAAAAATAAATATTGATCAAGACAAACATTATACATTAAGAGGAGTCATTTCATTCATACCACCGATTTCCAACTCAGATCTTGCAATCGAACATTACTTAAGCTACTGCTGGAGAGAACTTAAAAAAAAATGGGAAAGGTTTGATGACACTACAAAAGTTGAAAAAAGTATACGACAATCAACCGTTGTTTCACGCCAGTTACTAATTTATTCTTAAATAGCTGTTTAATTTTTAAATAAAAAATTTATTATTTTGGTTGATTCAGCAAAATCTGTTATATATTTCTCACTAAATATTGTATAAACATCTAAAAAAAATAATTCGAAGTTCGTTTTTTTATTTTAGAATTTTTTAATGACTTAAAATATATACTTTTAATTTAATATTTTATTTAATTAACATTTTTTGATTTTAATTTTATTTAACTCTTGTGTTATAAAGTCAGTTAAATTATGAATTTTTTTTTCATCATAGAAAATAGTGTTCATACTTATTAATTTTAAATTTGCTTTATATCATTTTAATTTTGTTACTGATTTTTCACATAAGAACTTTTATTTTATGTTTACATTTAATTCACATTTATTGCCATTCTTAATTTTTCAAATGTTGCATTATGACAGGAAAAAATACAAAACTATCTTTCATGTGTTTCTTAATTTACCTACTTATTGTTATATTTCAAATTGTCTATCTTTAATATTCATCATTAGAGTTAGGATGTTGATGACCTAAAAACACACAAAAAAGCCCTAAAAAAAGTGCAAAAATGCTCTAAAAACTTCAAAAAATGACCTTAAAAATTATCTAAAGTACTAATTAAGTAAGTGAAAAAACTTATTTATAAATAATAATTTTTATTAGAGATATGGGTATAAATAAATTTCAATATTAAAAATAAATTAAAAAGTAAAATATAAATAAAATAAAAATTATATTAAAAATATTTTCATTATTAGTGTTGGGATGTTGATGTTATAATAATATTCATATTGCATTATTGCACTGTACAATACGTACGTTACCCCAGCCCCCCACATACCAATTTCCACGATTTTTCTTTTACCAATATTTAGTACGTTATTTGTTTGAATTTGTTTGATACAAGCCAGAATTTGTTTGACATCAGAAACCCCGGAAAAATCAATTTCCCCGTGGGGGGCTGAGGAAACGTTTCCCCAGCCCCCCCACAAGGAAATAATGGACTTTTCACGATTTTTCTTTTGCCAATATTTAGTACGTTATTTGTTTAAATTTGTGTGATACGAATCAGAATTTGTTCGACATCAGGTACCCCGGAAAAATCAATTTCCCCGTGGGGGCTGAGGAAACGTTTCCCCAGCCCCCCCAACAGGAAATAATGGACTTTTCACGATTTTTCTTTTGCCAATATTTAGTACGTCATTTGTTTAAATTTGTTTGATACAAATCAGAATTTGTTTGACATCTGGTACCCCGGTAAAATCAATTTCCCAGTGGGGTCTATAATATTAGCTTAAATATAAATGCAATCAAATTCAAATTCAACTGAATTTACCATTTCAATATCTTTCTGTTACTCAGAATTGGATTGGCATCTAGTACTTGTTTGTTTATAAAATGATTCTTTAGATCAAAAAAAAAATTGTTAAGATACTCTTCCCGTAGATCTTTTAATTGTTATTTTTTTTTTTTTTTTTGAGTAATTTCTATAATCTGAGTACAATTGTACTGAACCTTCTAATAAGCTATTGACAAACACATATGTTTTCGCCAATTCAATATCTTGTAGTACCTATGGAGTACCTAAGATGTTAATTGCAGACAATATTAATGTGGTTATATCTTGATCTAATTGCTTATTTTAGAGATATTATAATACACATAATATACCTACTACATAATATTATAATAAATATTAAATGTTTTAAATTATAAAATTTAAAAAATTATTATTTAACTTATAATTAAATCTGGCTTAGATTAATCTTATTTTTTTATAATGTTAATATTTTGTATTATTTAAATTGTATAAATAAAAAATTCACATGGAACTTTTGTTTCTGCATTTATGTATTTAACATTCTTGTTTAAGTCATCATATACTTCCCACTTGTTGTGTCCTCTTTTACAGCATGCATAATAATGGCCAATAGATGTCCTGAGACGACTTAGTCCTCGACGGAAACAACCCACTCCTCTCAACTCGTATATTTTGCCTGAAGCTATAAGTAGCTGTGGTATATTTTTTAGTGAGATTGTAGGTTGTGGAAGAGCTTCACTACTATAATTTAAACTGCTATTTCCTGAAATAATATAACAGCTTAATTTTTAAATTTTAATAGATTTACCTAAATTAACAATACATACCTTCCCAGTTTATTACGTCGACAAAAATATGAAAATCGGACAGTATAGTTTTTTTAGTTTTAACTCCCAGGCATGATTCACTTTTATCATCAACATAACCACATTTAGTTTTTTCTAAATCAATTCTAGAATCTAGATACTTCTGTAGACCGTTTAAGTTTCCATTATTTATGGCATAGGAAATAATCATTATTGGAACTGGGGTATCAATTGTTCTTCCACAAGTTGAAATACTACAATTTATATAGTCATAGGCAGTTGGAAACTCTTTCATCGCCGAATTAAATATATTACACCCAGTGGTTTCACATTTCACTAAAGTTGTATTGTACTCTAAAAATTCTAATTCTGGGTGCATGTTGTTTATCTGTAATTAAAAACAACTTATTATTTTATTTTGTTTTGTTTATATGTTTTAATAATGAGTTAAAATGTTAACAATAATTCAGCTCTTGTAGTGTATGTCTTTGAAGTGATACCATTGTTTACCAACTCCAGGATAAATTTATAAAATAAGTTTTCACATTCATTAACCATATTATAATATTGAGTGCTGTCACAGATGGCTACCATCAAAATAGATGAAACTGTATCAAATGCGCAAGTGTTGCTTAGAATAACTTTCCCAATGTTTTTAATTCTACAACTCTTCAATTCCTGCACACGCGATCCGTTCTTTAATAAAGGTAAAGATTGAATATTTTTTTTATTCTTAATTTGAAGATGCTGCAAGTTTGGATTTGAACAAAGATATGAATTAGAATTGCGTTGCTTTTTTGACTTTCTATTCCAGCTTTCAACTGAGTTGTTTTCCTCTGTTAAATAATTTATAGTTATATCTTCACCATTATTTGAGCACTTTAAACAATATCGTCTTTCCTCTTATCCTTGTTTATGTGTTGAACACGATACAATAGCGTGAACTGGAACATGGCATTTGTAGCATTTGTGTGATCCGTTTTCAGAAGGAAAATCTCCATTTTTGCACAATGGGCAATCACTACCAGTTTCAGTATAATCATTATGATGAACTGAATTTGACGATACAACTAAATATGCATCTATTGGTTCATCAGAGTTGTTGTGGTGAATTGGTGATAGGACGAAATCGATAGAATCGTCTGTACTAACTGGTATAACTTTCTCCAAATTATTTGCGTTTGATGTAGGTGTATAATGACTAGACCGTAATGATGATGTACCTTTGAGTGAAGCAGAATGATGTTCAATGAAATTTTCTATGTTTGTTGGAAGAGCAATATTTTTAAAAGTGATATTCTTTATTTTTCTAAAAGTAGATTCTACTGCAGCTGAACTTGCTGTTTCGTCTCCAAATCCGAAAATTGGGATCATTAATCCTGACCACAGGGGTAACAATTTCATACATTTGATAAGATTAGGAACTAAAGTTGGTAAATACATTGCATTGAACCCTGTTCCTTCCTGTATCGATGATTTACTTTTAATAAAAATTTCTTCAGCCCATGACTGAAAAGGGTTTATAATATTATCCAAGCCATCTAGTTGTTGATCATATTCTTCTTGAATCAATTCTTGGAGTTCATCTTCATTTTCTACCATGGCAATAATTTCATTAAACTGATCTTCGAAATCTACAAGTCCAGTTGACGTTGCATGTATCAAATATTTCTTATGTTTTTCACATATTGTTTCGATTCCAGTTTCTTTATCATTTCCATCGGTTTCATTTATTAAAACAATAAATAATGAAGACAGTAATGAATGCATGTCACTGAAGGACTGACATTTTATAAGCAAGCCAATTGATCTAAGAATAATTTCTTTTACCCTTTTATGGACAGTTTTAAGAGGTGTCCATTTACAGGCTAACTTTATAAAATGAGCCACATCAACCCTAATGAAGCATTTAGGTAACCATTGAGATGTTATTGGAAGTTCCCCTCTTATTAAGTTTCCACAAACATTAACATATTCACGTAAAGTTGAATATTGTGAGAAACTTTGTACAATAGCAGACAATAGTGCAAGGGATTGATCGCATATGCATTCTGTAGGCTGAGGAACATCATTATCCAACCACCTTGCCAGCCAATTAGAAATTGCTTTATTAGTGTGTCGCTCACTCAACATATTTGTAACAGTAAAACTGTGCTGCTTTTCAGAATCATATACCAACGCTTCATAAAGAAAAATAGATTTTGTTTTTTCTACACCTAACTTCTTAAAGTTTTTAACTACACCACCAGTCGCATCAATTATCATTTTGGGGTGTGAAACACTGCTACAATAGCTTCTATACAAATGGACCTGTTCTCCACTATGATAATGAATAAAAAATGGACTGTACCCCATGTCATGTAAAAAGTTCTTGTACTCCTCTTCTGATCTCATAATAGCCAAAGCTGTTACTGTATCAGGATGTCTTAAATTAGATTAAATTTTTTTGGATTTAAGAATCCGTAAAGCAACACCAGTAGGAATAATGGCAGGTTCTGGGGCACCTAATAAAAGAATCATTTAAAAAATTAATATTTTTGTCTCTTTGTAAAACATAATAATCACCTTAGATAAGTTGCAAAATATTAGGAACCCCTATGATAATTTAACTGCCTACTATGTTTAAAACAAATTGTGTTTATTATTTTTTTTACTACTAATTGGGAAATTTTTACTAGCCAGCCCCTTGACACATAAATGTTTGTAGCTGTTAATGTATGAAGTTGTAAATTTCAAAAAGCTTTTCTGAATTTCACACAGAAAATTTAAATAACTATCTATAACAATACTTTTCTTTATTTCTTATCAGAATATGTCATCATCGATGAATTCAAAAATATTTTTAAATTTAAATCATCCGCATAATCATATATAGTATACACACCTTATTTGTTATTTCATATATATATATATATATATATTTATGTAAAATAAATACAGTCTACATTAAAAAATCTATCTAAAATCATGCCTGCTCAAAATTACATTTATAAATACCTTCTTTCATTAGTCGAACTGCCTCTCTTTCTCTGAAAGTCTCACATGATATCCCTTCATTAATCATTAATGATAAAGCTTTTTCAGACGTGGGTCCAATCAATCTTCTTTTTTTTGTTTTTGAGTGCATTTTTTCAAAATTTCCCGTGTATGTACATTCCATTAATACTCTGTAATTATTAAATTAATGTTTAAAAAAACGAAGAACCTGATGTATTAAATTTGTATTCAGTTCTAACTTCACTTATTTGCACAATACATTTAATGAATCAACAGTGAGCTAATGGTTCCTTAAACAAGATTTAGTGGTCTACGATTGGTCCATTACATTTTTAGTGAACCATTAAATTTAATAAATTGTTTATGCAACCTATCATAAGTATATTATAAAATAATAACTATGAATTAAGTGTATAAAAATAGATATTTGAATTATTTATACATAAAAACTTAAATACCTAGCATTTTCTGGTGGTCTCTCAGCAATTGTACCCTTGAAATATGATCCACACATTGTACATCGTCCTACAATTACTACATAGTTAGATCCATTCGGATAAATTTTACTTCTTTGAAATGACAGACAACAAGGAAGCTGTGTGCGGATCCAAAAATGCTCAGCAACTACAGGTGTCCACATATTTTTAGGTAAAACGTTATATGTCCTAACTTTCGGAAATAGACGTGTCTTGTCATTATTTGTATATACAACCTCTTGTGGATGTATCTTAACCCATTCACTTTCAGAAAATGTTATAACAAATTCTTTTTTTGGTAGCATTTCTTCATTGCTACTAATATCACTAAATTCATCTATGTATAAAAATAAATAATATAATTACTTCAAAAGTACCTATTTAAAATTGTGCATACCTGTACGATTAGATATTGTTTCGCAAAGATTTTGAATAGATACACATTTTTCAAGTGAAATCCCAAGTTTTTCTTTGACTCCGTGACGGCCTTGCTGTACAAAAGTATGAAGTGTATTTTTACTGACACGCCATTCAAGATAAGAACTCATTTCTGTCCATACATAATTTGTAGCTGGAACGATTTCTAACATACAAAACATTTTGTATTATAGATTTAATAAAGGTAAATCACAAACACTTTTTAACATTAAAAAGTGCCATGACTTCACACCAACCCTTCTTTCAATATATTATGCAACCGAGCAATTCATTGTTTATTTGTTTGTTTTTTTTTGATCAGCTAACCTAATGTCCTTTTTTCTCTAACCAAAAATGAAATAAATCTTTTTATTACCCAAAAGCAAATATTATGCATCTAAGTTGATTGCAAGTAAATTAAATATAAAGCATTCTTCTATAGGTACAAAAAAACATTTAGTTAAATTTAATTTAAAATATACAATGTTAAATTCTAAAACTATTATTAAAATTAATATTGATCTGTCTATTATAAAATGTGTATATTTGACCTACAAAATTATAATTTTTTGAATGAAGAACAAGTTAGAGCATTTGCTCTAGATTACAGATGACACACTAATACACTAAACTCAGAACTATGCTTAAAATTAAAATATTAAAATACGAACAGGTACACAATGTTAACATATGTTTGTGAGCAGGGCCGGATTTAGAATTTCGGATGCCCGGGGAAATTATTTTTCTGAGGCCCCTAACAGTAGAAAAATTACAAATACCCAATATCTAAGTAGTCAAGGATAAACATTTAAAATTTGCAAACTTGCACTCTATAACTATCTGGCTAAAACTTGTATATTTCAGGTTTTAAATATCTCTGTTTGTTTATCAATGTGTAAATAATTTTTAGTTGTATTAAAAATTAATTTAAAGAGAGCAATATTATTATAATTTTATTAAACCTTCATAGTTTTATTGACCCAAAGAAAATTATTTTATTGACATTTAAATAGAAACAAAAACAAAAAAAAAAAATTGAAATGTCTATAGATAGCTTAAAAAGTGTCAAAATAATTAGAAAATGTAATGAAGTATATTATACAATGATAGTATGAACAACCGATGAAAATTGCATGTATCTACGAGGTTTGCATAACAATCTCAGTTTTCCCATATTTTTTTTTTTTGTTTTTCCTGCTGCTTTTAAAACTATATAAGTATTATTAGCTAACTAACACACATCATTGTAAAATCAATACATACATTGTCCAGCTCAAAATCTAAAATTAAAATATACTCCTATTATACTAAAATATTTTGTGTTCACTATGCCCCAATGCTATTATATTGTAATGCGACATCTTGACTTATTAATTTTGCAGCCCGAATGATAATATAAATACAAATCAGTAATTTTCTGAATATTAAAATTAATAAAGGGCCAATTTACCAAAAAAGCAGTTAATAATAAAAATTATAATAAAAATATTATACTTATATTAAATTTACCTACACATAAAATGAGTTTTATTTATGGAATTTTGGATATTCACAAATTAATAATATTTGTCTAATTGATCAAATTTGTAAATGCTTATTTCTAGCATTTTAATTATAAGGCAGATACTTACTTACAGTATATGACCAAATACAGTAAACTTTTGTTATGACGAAGGTCAATGTCTAAATTTGTTAATATGTTGGACTAAATTTAAATCATCTTGATTCTACTTGATCAATTGACTATTTTCTAAAAATCTACTACTTTTATAACACATCTATACTTTAAAAATAAAAATAAGTACCTGTACTTACCTTTTTGTCCATCGTCATTCGTAGATATTAATTTATCTTTAAATTTTAAAACAGCGTCAATAATGACTGATGCTGGAAGAGCTGGTTTTCGACCAACCATTTTGAATTTTATAATATCTATAAGCACTCAAAAATAAAAATTATTACGAGTACCTATTATAAGGTATTCGTCAAAGTGAGCACTGGGTAAATGGTATTAAATAACAGATTCACTCATAACATGTGCCACAGCAGTACATGGTTCTTCCAAATAAGTTTTTAAAACCGTTAACAATATTACAAATGAAATTACATATTACAATTTATATAAATAGCAAATGTATACAGGCATATTATACCTACCACATTATTATACCTATATCCATAATCGAAGAGCGCGCGCGTGTACCTGTCAGCTGAATATCGTAATAAACGTTTAAAATTAGAACAAAATTACAGAACAAATTAAAATCCAGAACTACATAGTGCATTATTCAGGTATAGGTACCTATTTATTATGTTTACAAAATAAATATTAATATCACCAATAGTATAATTAAAAATTAAAATAAACTAAAGGATTTAAAAATAATAATTATACTATAATCTACCCGAGATGTAAGGTTCCATTTTAAAATAAAAAGATGAATATTACAAATTCACAGATAACAATAAAAACAAATGTTAAAATCAATTGTTTTATAATTGAAGGGCGAAATTTAAAACCGTACTATTTTCAAAATATCATGAATTGAGTTATAGGTACATTAATTCATATAATAAATGAACGAAGAATCGAATGTCATGGTCAAATTGAACCAAAACGAACTATTTCCCTTGTTAAATTGAATTTAATAAGCTGTTATTGTGGCATAACGTACAATTTCCATATCCAATTATATTAGGTCAAAACGAACAATTTACAAATTGCATCAAAAGGTTCAATTTCCCGTGATAAATAGGTGTTTGGTTTATAAATATACGGCAAAACACACTACCTCCTAATATTTTTACAAAACTTACTATTTCACTATAACAAAAACGCACTATGTTCTATATTATAAATATAGCAATTAAAGAAATTAAATTCAACGCAAAATTTATTATTTCCCGTTGTTTTAAAAAACAAAAATTTTTCTGTAGAATTTTAATAATTAATTCAGTTATACAAATCAACTTTTCAAATTAATTCGAATATTAATTATACATATCATCGTCCAAAGGCAAAATAAACAACCAATCACGGGCGAAGATGTGACAGGTCGGCTACTGGCTATAGTTATGTATAAACTAGAATTTAAATAATAAAAACGTATACATCTAGATTAGGATCCCTTGTGCGTCAATAAAGACAAAAAGTAAGTACCTATACTTTATTAATATGGATTTTAAAATAAAACATAAATGTTAATATTTAGTTAAGATACCATAATGTTTGCATAAAGTATGATACCAAAGTAGGTAGGTAAATACTAAAACTTATGTTATAATATACCAATATATTTTTTTAATGTACCAGGTACATTGTACCTATTATATTATTATATTTTCAAAAATATACACTTGGAGAATCAATTGAAGTTCCTTTTTATGATGAAGATAATGATTAAGTTCCTCTTACACCAATGATGATCGTTATTTAGATTTATGTTATTTAAGTTACTGAAGTTTATTTTGTTATTAAAATGCATGCTAAGAGTTGTTTTTCTTTGGGAGTGCGACAAGATATTTTTTATTTGTTTTAGTAAATTATTTTGCTTTAAAAGATGAAACTCATTGCATTATATGCATAAAAATTATTATTATAATTAAATAATATTTTAATTTTTAAAAGTTATGTTTTTAAAAACAATATTTAATAAATTAACATGATGATTTTTTTTCTTGATATGTTAATTAATGTATTTATTTTAGATTTTAAGTAATATATTACCTAGACAAAATTATAAGACAGAATGAGACTCTATTAAGGTATTTTTTATTTGATTTTAATCATTTTATAAACAAACAAGTACTGGATGCCAATCCAATTCTGAGTAACAGAAAGATATTGAAAGGTAAATTCAGTTGAATTTGAATTTGATTGCATTTATATTTAAGCTAATATTATAGACCCCACTGGAAAATTGATTTTACCGGGGTACCAGATGTCAAACAAATTCTGATTTGTATCAAACAAATTTAAACAAATGACGTACTAAATATTGGCAAAAGAAAAATCGTGAAAAGTCCATTATTTCCTGTTGGGGGGGCTGGGGAAACGTTTCCTCAGCCCCCACGGGGAAATTGATTTTTACGGGGTACCTGATGTCGAACAAATTCTGATTCGTATCACACAAATTTAAACAAATAACGTACTAAATATTGGCAAAAGAAAAATCGTGAAAAGTCCATTATTTCCTTGTGGGGGGGCTGGGGAAACGTTTCCTCCAACCTATGTGCTATAGGTTTTGTATAACTTTTCCTGCTTTTACCATGTATGGAGCTGCGTCAGATAAAAAAAGTAAAACGTTGTCATGTTTAATACCAAGAGGCCATAGTATAAACATAGATTTATCAAACATTTTGGCGATTGTTGAATTATTTGGTTTTTCCAAAACGTCAGTATGCAGCAAAAATATTTTTCCAGCATTTTCTAATTCCAAAGTCCCAATAATGACATTTACCACGTATCGCCCTTCAACATCTGTTGTTTCGTCCATGCTGACCCAAATATTTTTATTTCCAACGTAGTCTCGAATTTTTTGCATTGTATCATTGTAACATAATTCAACATAATTCTTACGTAAAGTTGACTCATCTGGGATATCAACTTTAATATATTTTTCTAAAAATTTTCGAAAGTGTTCGTTGTTTAATTTATTAAGCGGAATATTAGCTAATAATAATGTTTGACATAGTTCCAAATTAAATGACGATTTTTTTGATGTAATACTTGTATCAGTCAGCAATAATTGAGTTTTTGGTTTTTCACTTTCTTTTTGTCGCTCAACTCCCCAAGTATGTTTTTCTCGACTTATGTGTTGTTCTACAGTAAATCGTTTCAATGCTGAGACTTTAACATTACACACTTTACAAAATAACACTTCACCATCACTAGAAAATATATGGTTCCCGTATTCATTAACATAACTGTGTAAGCGGCTACTTACAGACGATTTTGCTTTCGGCATGTTTAAAATCGTTAAAATATAAAATTTGAAAAATATCGGTTAAATGGTAACGGTGAATGCCGAAACACTACTGACAATAGTTCCTTTTACTGCAATTATAAGCACGTCAATCAATAGGTCTAATGTCAATGTCAATTTAATCTTGTTTATCGGATTTTTTCCATACAATTTATAAATATAATACTCGATAAGCGTGTATGATCGGCGTATGTCTGAAAGAGCACTCGTTTCATCAATATAACACTCAAAGAGTAAATCTTATCGGAACGCGATAAAATACTTTACTAATAGTCCAAAACCAAAGTTAGATTTTAATAAATTAAATTTGTTTCCAAACTTGGATGTAGCATTTGCCCTAAAATCTATAATTTGTGAAAAATGCCCCACATTTTATAAAAAGTACAAAAAATGCCCTAAAAGATGAAAAAATGACTTGAAAATGTCGAAAAATGACGTTAAAAAACAAAAAAAAATGCATTTATAGCTAAAAATGCAAAAACTGCAAAATAAAATTAGATTATTCTGCATCAAGGGAGCATGAAACACATTTTTAGCTAGGATAGCTAGTAGTAATTGTAAGTTCATTTCCGGAATTTGTAAGTTCAAAGTTTCGAAGTTATCGCTTGATATGTTTTGGGCGGCAGCCCCTCATCCATGTCAACCAACTAACAATTATTTATTGAAAAGTGCAAAAATTAACAATTTAGTCACTGTTAAAAAAACTTTTATTATTATTATATAATTATGAAATAGGTAATTAAACCTATACTATATTACACACATATTTATTAAATAATAATAGTTGATACAATTAAAAATTTAAAATTTAAATGAATATGATATATTCAAAAATATTAAAATAGGAAATGTTTCTTTTTCAATGTTAAAAAATCGATTATAGATTATTTAATTAAGTAAATTAGTTGATGTGGCTGAATGTTTTTTATCTGATGTATTTGGTAACGTAACACGTCTTTATATAAATCATTGTGAAGTTCCCAATATCTTTTACTTCTGTTGCAATAAGTTATTTAATGACCAAAAAAAAATATTTAGAAACCTTAGATATAAATTATAAAACTTATTAATTTATTGACATATTAATATATTATCTAATCGTCGTCGCTGACGCGTTGCTACAAAATTGGAGATAACATTAGCAAGGCTGGGCAAGTTAACGATTTTTTTTAACTCGTTAAGTTAAGTTAATATAAGAAAATGTAAATTAAGTTAAGTAAAAAGTCAAGAATTTTTTATAACTTCATTAAGTTAAAAATGAATGGATAAAAAAAATTAACTAAGTTAAAATTAACTTACTTAAAAATTTAATTATTTTCAAGCCTGTAAGAAAAATAGCTTACCCAGAAAATGAACGACAAATTTGTAATTTGTATCAAGCACATGTAGTGTGCTTACCAATTTTTACTGAGGATTTAGGGTGGGCATTTATTAATTATACATTTTCCCGTTTATTTTACAAATTCCGGAAATAAACTTACAATTACTTACAAATTAAGAGGAAAATTTGAAAGTTTATTTTAAGTTTATTCGAAGTATTCCCTTATGAAGATTTTCAGAGACTTTACCAAGAATAATTATACCCTGCATACGCAGAGTTCCAAAAATCTTATACGAACACGACAATGTTACACCTTTATTGAACCAATCTTGATTGAAAACAATATTATAAAAGAGACTACGTCTCACGTGCTGGCGTAGGGTAATCTCCATACTTTGATTGTACTGGTTGCAAGTTGTAAAAATCAGGCCCGTAATTTTCATCGTTTACCCGTAGTAGGGCATTTACATCGACTGGTGGTTGGACGACATTTTCGTTCATTGGCTTTTTGAAATATTTAAATATGCTTAATGTCGAATTACAAAGAGAAGGGAAATTAATATGTGATTTATTACAATGTGTCTGCTTTCCGCCGCAAACTAAATATATTTGAACGAGACATTGAACAAAAAAAATTCATTTACTTTCCCACAATATTTGAATGGAAAAATTATTCTGAAATTGTCAACACCAAAACATTTTTAAGTTTTTTGTCAGATCTTATGAAGGAATTCGATGCTAAATTCAAAGAATTTTTTGAAATAGGAAAACTATCACAATTCTTAAAAACTCCTTACGACGTTCTCCCAGATCGAGAATGGACTGATGTAGCTGAAAAATTATTTAATCTTTCAAAGTCAAAACTTCAAATGGAAATAATAGACCTACAGGAAGATGTTTCCTTGAAGCAGTATAGAAGTGCGTAAACTGAAGAATTCTTGGCTAAGGATGCTATTGACAAGTATTCAAACTTAAAGCAACTGGAAATCAACTTGGCTACGATGTTTGGTTCGACATACATTTGTGAGGCATCATTTTCAAAAACTAATTTTTTGAAAAACAAATATCGGATAAAATTAACAGACTCTCACTTTGAGGACACATTGCGCATAAGCTGTTCTCCACGAGTTCCCGATTCCAAAAAGCTGGCTAAGGAAAAGAAATGCAATTTTTCGCATTAAATAATTTACTGTAATAGATATTTTTTTTTTATTTTGATATTCCTAGTATTGTAATTTTTAATATAAATTAATTGTTATAACTAAATAATTGTTTTTATTTTTATACTGCTGTTTTTAAAATATAAAGATTTGAAAAAGATTTTTTTCACTGGACCTCATTGATTTATTTAAATAATTTTTAGGACTCCAATAGAAATTACTTGCCGACTCCTGCTCTAAATGCTCTAACTCGATGCTTCTGAACTTTTTGCAGCAATACCTTTTACAATCCCTTCTTATCTCTCAGGGAGTCATTCCCAATTGTATGTACCAAGGCATAGAACTTCCTATGGGCACAAGTGCACAACAATTCTCTTCACCGTATACTCAGAGATGATAATAATATTTAATTCTTGGGCTACACTAGCATTTTAAAATAATTTACTTTTTACAAAATATATATAAGACTTTTATTTTATTTATTCCGGAATTAACCACAAACAAATCAAACCAATAGTGTGTTGCTCTAAACATAAAGTTTTTATTAATTATTATTACATATTATTTTCATTATATACAGAACTTACCTAAACATAAAGAAACGACAATAAATGTTTGTTATTCAATAAAATGTTAATTCCTAAACTACTAACTAGGTATAGGACTATAAGTATTACATATTACATTATTACAATTAATTAATTTATCATAACTTGCTTATCACTATTATTGTTATCACTAAACACCTTTTAACCACACTAACCGTGCAGAGCGCGGTAAAATACAATTTAAAGAATTATATATTCTTTACATCTCCCCCACTGGGACAGATAATTGTCTGTAGAATTTTCATCTCGAAGTCAATTTAGCTGGTTCTACTCGGTCCAATGTAGAAGCCGGAATAAGTTTCGTTATATGGAAATTATTTGATTCCGTTTTCTTGTGACCTGTGTTAATCCTATAGATTGAATTTGATATTCTCTCAATAATCTTGTACGGTCCAATCTTTAGTTCATTCAGTTTTCTCCTGTTTAGTTTGTTTCCATTTTCCACATACACCATATCTCCTACTTCGAATTCCATGCCTATTCGATTTTTATCAAATAGTTTTTTGTTATAATCATGTGATTTTATTGTATTCTCATATGCTACTTTCCTATCATATATCCAATCCTTTTCTGTTTTTTTTTCTTCTTTTAATTCATGTGGCAATATTGAAACATCTGTACCATATAATAAATATCTTGGCGCTAAGCCCGTAACTGAGTGATCAGTATCATTATATCTACTTACACATTCTTGTGCTATTGTTGTCCAACATAAATTTTTTTTTTTTTTTTCATTGAATTTACATCGAATTTTGTTTACAAGTGTTTGATTAAGTCTTACATTTATTCCATTTGAGAAAGGGGTATTTATAGCAGTGAAAACATCTGTATCGACTTTTTACTCAAAAAACGTTTAAATTCTTTTGAATTAATTCCCGGATATTGATCGGTGAGAAGCATACCTATTTCCTCTGTGTCTGCTACATTGTTGACTAATTTTACAAAATCATTCGCATTCTGTGTTTTTGATGTTAAAATGAATGCGTATCTTGTGAAATGATCCACTAGAAGATGTAGATACTTTTTCTCGGATTTCGAACCTCCTAACCCACCAATTGTGTCTATTGAGATTATCTCAAAAGGCCTTGTGGCTGGACCTAGATGAGACATTAAACCAAATTTGTTATTTCCTCTTGATTTGTTTTTCATACATATCCCACAGTTTTTACAAAACTTTATTATGTTTTTTGTCAAGTTTTTTTGCTGTGTATACTGGGCTAATCTTCTTTTGCATTTGTTTAATACCATTATGGCATAAGTTTTCATGTATGTTCTTTATGAGTTTAATACTGAACTCCTGTGATAACATTATTTTTTTTATTTTTTTACACTTCTTAAAGTATACATTGTTTTTTTTTGTCAACTTGTTTTTTTCTGTTTCTTACCTCTTCATTATTTTTTTGATCTGTTAGAATATCATCCAATTTTATTAGATTTACTATTTTCAGTTGTTCTTCTTCATTCTCATCTGTCTCCAATACTGGGTTTCTGCTTAGGCAATCTGCTTCCAAATTGTCTTCCCCTGGAGCATATTTAATCTGAAAGTCATATTGTGACAGATAGTAAGTGAAGTCTCCTAGCTCCTCATCAGTCCTAGATTTAATGTTCATGTTCCCCTAACGGTTTGTGATCAGAATATACTGTAAATGATTTACCTATAAGCCAGTACTGCCAGTATCTTACTGCTTCTTTTATAGCTAAGCATTCCAAATATATTGCTTTCTTTTTTTTTTTGGGCTGCATTCAGTTTTTTTGAGAAGTATGCCACTGATTTTTCTTTTTCATTAAGCTGTATTTGTTTGAGAATGGCTCCTACACCATCCAATGATGCACCTGTGTAAATCTTGATTGGGAAATCTTTATTAAAAATTTCTAAAACTGGTTGTGAGCACAGTAGTTTTTTTATATTTTCAAATGCTTTTTGACACTCTATTGACCAGATAAATCTTTGGTTTTTTCTAAGTAAATTATGCAATGGATCTAGGATAATTGCACAATTTGGAATGTAATCATGATAAAAATTTATTTTTCCCAGAAGTTGCCTTATATTCTTTTGAGTTTTTGGAACAGGAAAATTATTTATTGAAACTAGATTATCTTTTACAGGCCTGATAGAGTTATTCTGTATAACATGACAAAGATATTTCACCGAGTCTGCTGCAAATGTACATTTTGTAAATTTCAATCTGAAACCTTCAGTTTGTATTGCCTTTAATAACTGTGTTAAGTGACTAATGTGGTCATAAAAATTTTTAGAAAATATAAGAATATCATCAATATAGTTAACAGCAAATTCTGTAAGTTTATATTTCCTCAATATTGTACTTAAGACTCTCTGAAAAATAGCTGGTGATGTTTTCTAAAAGGTAAACATAAACATAAAGTTTTTATTTATTATTATTACATATTATTTTTATTATATACAGAACTTACCTAAACATAAAGAAACGACAATAAATGTTTGTTATTCAATAAAATGTTAATTCCTAAACTACTAACTAGGTATAGGACTATAAGTATTACATATTTCATTATTACAATTAATTAATTTATCATAACTTTCTTATCACTATAATTGTTATCACTAAATACCTTATAACCACACTAACCGTGCAGAGCGCGGTAAAAGACAATTTAAAGAATTATATATTCTTTACATATATACTTAATATTCTGTTTTTTAAACTTTTTTATTAATTTATTTGTTAAAATGTGTAAAATTTCCGATTGGAATTTCATAGACAATTAAAATAATATAAATATATCATAAAATATACTTAGTAATATAGGCTAAATACCGTCTTCACTCAGAATTGCTTTCGTATGCACTTATTTAATGCAGATTTAACGTATACATTACAGTAACTAGTAACATACTCAATAACGAGGAAACTCGACGCTTTTAATATAGCAAAGCGGTTACCAACATTCCATATTTTGAATAATAAATGTAAAAGTATCGTTGTTGGCATAAATTAGATGTTTCAACATTTTTATTTTGTCTTCGGTGAATTCATCCCAAATAGGTGAATACTAGCATATCTATTTGCCTTTATTATACGCATACAAATAAGTCTTAAATTGGTAGGTACTGTAATATAAACATACATTACAAGAAGGTGAAAATGTTCAATTGTCCTTAGTTAGTAATCGTGTTGTAAAATTATAGGTGACACTTTGTAAACTATAAATTTGTTCATAAATTAAACAGGCACTTATGTGTCTTAAGACCACATATTTGATATTAGAGTTTATAATAATATCAAAATCAAAAATAATGCTAAACTAGTTAAGGGCGAATACTCGAAGTTTGATGTTCAATAATTTGTTTGTAAATTCGATATCCTTTAACTTTAAATTTTGATTATCTCCATAGAAATATCGTTGGTAAAATAAAAATGTTTAGTAAATATATAAATAGATATATTCCAATGATTACGTTTTAACACCGCGACTAAAAACTAAGGGTATTAACAACAGTTTTCTGCAGCGACATTGGACGATTTTTCATAAAGTGTTTAATGAATCATCTTCCTCTTTCTCATTCTCGACAGATACCGATCGATGGTTCTTCCCTTTTACTGTGCACTGTAATTCTTTGTACTTGGACTGGTTCGTCTTCGCTTCTTTTCTCAAGTTGTTCACCACTAGTAGAAGAGATTGATTTTCTTCAATAATAATAGATTGCAAAGGGTTCTGTCGTTCAACAGCTGCAGCTTTGCGACGTTCGAGGGTGGCCACAGCCCTCTCTAAAAACTGTCTCTGCCTTAACAAATCATTTGATTTTGTTCCCTCCGACCAATTTATATTTGTAAATTTAAGATGTAAACTCTGGAAAACAAATGAACAAATCTTAAACTGTACTACATTTTCAGAAGTAGAAATAAAGTAAGTATCTATCAATTATTCCTGTATACTTAAAACAGTATATTTTTATTTTTTATTTACTCTTATGGAATCTCTTAATTTGACTTCGTTATCCATGTCCTTGTAGATGTAGTATATTTCAAACTGTACGGTTTTAATAAATGCTTCACGTATACTGATCTCTCCAATAATTTTTTTTATCTCTTTTCTTTTTGAATTTATCTTTTGTTTTAGCGTACCACATTCTAAGTGCTTGGATTTCATCGAATTTGCAATTTCGTATGCATAAAACAACATCTGCTCCAAATATTTTTTTTTAAAGTAACGATTGTTAAAAGTGCATGGCAAAGTTACATATTTAAAAGCATTACGTCTGTGTACTCACCGATTCTTCAAATGCTTTCAAATCATCAAGCTTCATTTTCAAAGGATCGAAAACTTTGATTTGCTCTTCCTTATTGAACCTCAATACTAATATTTGTATTTCTACATCCTTCATACTCAATTTCTCATTATCCATCCACTTATCTTTTCCATGTATAATCGTATTGCACTCCTGCATCGTATTTTCCATCACTTCGATTTTTTCTTCTAACGTTTTCTCATTAACTATCATTTTGCGAATATCCTCGTCAAGTTTATCGACTAAAAACTTTAGGCCTCCTTCTTCTTTTTTAGCCCTAAAATGTATATTTTTTTTATTATTCTTTATTCATAATATTCAAAAGACACTTACGTTTTAATCTTAACTTTAAGAACATTGACTTCTTCTTGTGCTTTTTTCATTTTCCTTGACAACTTTTGATATTCAGGCACAATATTATTAAACAACCCATACACTTCCCAATCTCCTTGATAGTCGAATTCATCTATCTCTTTATCATATCTATTAATTTCCTTATTTAACTCATTCTTGAACTATCAACAATATTTGTAAATATGATATAATATTCCTGTTGTGGTATTAAGTGTTGTCATTACGTACTTTTTGGAAAATATACTCTTCTTTCTTTAGATCTTTTTTGAATTTTTTAGCTAATTCCTGCATATTTATCTCATGTGTGCTTAAAATTATTTCTGTTTGTCTAAATTGTAATAGCAATTAAAAATGGATGAATATTTTAAAATATCAATCATTTCACCTTCTTAAATCATTATTTATATTAAATATATCTTTTTCTGTTTTAACGTATTTCTCATCTTCGTATATGAGCTGTTCCTCGTAACATTGTTTCAACATTTGAAAATTAGTTTCTTGCTTTTGCTTTAGGTCAGTGATTTTATTTTCTAAACATATTCTATCACCAACGTGTAATGCAAACATTTCCTTAAACATTTATAAATTGTATACTTTTAATATATTACAGTCAATAATTCAAAATCATTTACTTAAAATATAATTATAAAACGTTGTAAAATTTAGTTTATGTTATCCTTTATAATATTTTTAGTGAATTCTCTGTGTTACTAAAACATATACTTTAAGAAACAACAACTAGTAACAGAATTACCGACAAAATATCGCCGGAAAAATATCGCGTGACCAAAATATCGCAACCAAAATATCGCGAAACCATTATATCGCATGGAATAAATATCGCCAGTATACATATCACCAGCATGAAAAATAGCAGTAATTTAATTATAAATAAATAATATATTTCAAGCATATAATATTGTTATTTTAATATATATAGTAGAATTTATAAAAATGATAAAAATATGTAAAATTTAATAAAATTGATATAAGTAATAAAAAAAATTTAAATATATATATTAATTAATGGAAGTATATATTCAATGAAATACCTTCATCTTCAAACTCTCGATTATGATAATCTGCTACTACTTTCTTTACTCGTTCAGCCCTACTGACTGTCTTGTTCTTTTTATTTGGAGTATTTGAATTTCCTACTATACTTTGACTTATTTTTATTTCTGTACAACCGTATAAAAGTGTGAAACTGTAAAAGCGTCAGTCACAGTGACAGTACAAAGTATTACTAAATAGAAATTATAAAATAAAAAAACCAGTGTACTTGAATGCATTGCTAGGTAAAAGGTGAATACGAATATAGATAAGATAAAGTTAAATGCAATATACAGACGAGATAATAATGTACGGCGGTATTATTTCTTTACGATATAATGGTTTCGCGATATTTTGGTCACACGATATTTTACCAGCGATATTTTGTCGGGGTACCACTAGTAACAGACTTATTTATATATCTCCGTGTTTGTTTCAATTTTACTCCGGATATAATGATCAGTTTTTTGTGTCTCTTCTATTAAAACATAAATAAAACGTGCGCGTGCTTACTGGTGCCATTTTAAGTCAGTTTGCCCAAATAACCACACACGGGGCAGTTTTTTTTGTTTTCAAGTTCTACACAGCTTCCGCAATAAGTAAAATTATCACTATTCTTATCTGTGCCGATAACACCGTACCGCAGCAATTACGTTTTATTAGTTCTTACCTGATTAATGCAAAGGTCTAGTAAACATACCAATGCATACAGAGTGATCTTTCACATTTTGTACCTAGAATACACCGCCTGCACAGTAACCTCTCTGCGTTTAGTATGATTAGATTAGTTGATGATTTTCAAACGTGAACTTAGATTTTCTAAATGCCCGCCAATTATTTCACTACCTGCACCAAAGTAGTTAAATGAACGGATAGAACTCTGGTGTGTGATCAATGTAAATTCATCTTCCACTCATCTTATATTGGTCTACTATCAAAAAACTCAACTATTCAAAGACCTAGTCGTTGGGTATGCTATACTTGCTCGACAATAAAACCAATTAACAAATCATATCCCTCTCCAATTAAAATCGGATCTACTTTAAATGAAGATTTATTGAATGCCATCTTTGCTATGAAAAAAGTCTAGGGTGAAATTCTTGATTGTAATAAAATGCTCGTCTTCGCACAAACTGCTCAATTTGCCGATATGCGAAATGACTTCCAAGGCATTTTCAATCAAGTTTCCAGCCTTAAAGCGGAGAATACATCTCTTCTTAAAGAAATTGAATCCCTTCGCAATAGAGTTATTGACCTTGACACCACTTCGTTAAGTACAGTATCTTCTTTAATACTGATTCTTTACCCAACTTGTTGGCGGAGGTGACGGAACGCGAGAGAAATGCAGCCAAATCTTTATTGTTCATGGCCTTCAAGAAAGTACATCTTCTATACCAGCTGAAAGAATTTCAAACAATCTTAACGCTCTCAACACGATTACTCAGTCTTTTTCTACATCTCTCCCAACAAACTTAAAATTATTTTGACTTGGGCGTGTGAATGGTAATAAACCAAGACCGTTGAAAGTTATTCTTTCTTCGAAAGAAGTTGCTCTCTGTGTCATTACAGATTTTAATGAGGGTAAAAGGTCATCTAATACAAATAACCTTGCGTCTTCAATATCTTTATCCCGCTATCGTACTTCTCTTGGACGTAGTGTCATCAGACGAGTATACTCTGAACTGGAAGAACGTAAAAAAAATGGTGAGCCAATATATCCATAAGATACAGAAATGGGATGCCTTCCATTGTTACAAATTTAAGATCAAACTAAACTACCCACCCTCCAAAAAACTAGATAATCATTTCACGTCTAACAAAGCAAACCCGTTTATCACTCAATGCTACCCTCATGTCAAAGCCAATTTTCAATCTACATGTAATTGATGTGTTCATTCAATGTCTACTCTTAACCACTATTTTGATTTTGTAAACCTTCATAGAAATGTATCTACTTATTCCACATCTTAAGTTGATACACAATACACATAACCATAATGTAATTAGTTATAACCATAATATTGTTTAAAATAATTTTAAGATTTATTATCAAAATGTGCGTGGCCTCCGAACTAAGAAATATGATGTTTTTATACTTACTGAAACCTGGCTTCGAATGACATATCGAGTGCTAAATTTTTCCCAGTGACTTCTGAGTATGTAGATGTGATAGAAATAAAAATACTAATATTAAAGTACGTGGGGGTAGAATACTTATTACCGTCAAATATCACTTAGACCACCCGCATCATAATAATGTGAACAAGTGTTTGTCAAACTATTTCTTCCAAACCAACGTACCATATTGATAACTGGTGTTTATTTACCACAGTCTGCTAATGCAGTAATATACGAAAATCATGCACAAGAAATTGACAATATATATCAGTCTTGTATATATGATATTGGCATTAGGCATTGTACGTGGTGATCAACAAACCAGGGATAACATGGATAAGAAATAATGAGACTACAACATTTTGTGGTACGATTAATGACAAGGCAAGAATAATTTGTCATCAATATGCGTTCTTAAATTTTATTCAAACTAATTAGATTAGAAATAAGAACGGTGCCATACTTGACTAAATATTGAACCTGGCTCTAATTATCTTGTCCCAAGTGACACGAACCAATCACCTATATCAATTAAATCGCTGCACATGAATTGCGTTACGAGGATATTAAACGACTACACGAATTGCGTCCCTACAATGTTAAATGACTACACGAACTGCGTCCTAAATTAAAAACATTATTTTCCTCCCTATTTCATACAGACCTAAGTCTGGTAGGACTGTCGATAGCGCAAATTATGGCTATTGGTAGGTTACAAATATTATTTTTTATGGTTGTTATGCAATTAAAAGTAAAATGAAAATGTGTAGGTTTAAATTATAGGAATGTAAAATTATAACTATAAAAAAAGTTATAAATATAAAAATTTAAATTAAAAACTGGTAAAAACTTGATGGATACCTTCTTAATATAATCAAGACGGGTCAATTGGCCACTTTTATATTTTGCAATATTTTGTCTTAAATAATCTTCTTTTTCACATACCATCATCAGTCTATTTTTAGTTACATGAATACTTCGTCGTATAAGTTTCTTTTTGTACATTTTTAAAACATCAATGAATTGGAATATATTTGAGTATGCTGAGTAAAACATATGCTATTAAACTTGGAGTGGAAGGGTTCACAACTATTCGTAGTTCGAATTATAGAACATGAATATATTGCCCACACAGAAGGCGGGAAATCAGAATTAGGCTTTATGTGTGTATTTAATATATAATTTGAAAATTGCTGTACTTTTTCATCTTCTGATAAAATTGATACAATATCGTCCGTAAAACAATCCTCCACTTCATCTGCATTTAAAATGGGAGACTTAAGAATTATTTTAAGAAAATACCGATATCTGAATTTTTTTGTATTCTTGACTTGAACCGACCGTTTGAATTTTCCTCCACTAACTTTGACCTAAATGAAACCTACATTCTTTCATTTGAACTGACGGCCTAATAATGATGAGTGGATTGCTTTTCAAAATTGGCAAATATTATTTTAGGTGAAAAATTGGTATTATCTTTTAGAAATTCAGATTTGAGATGTGAAAATACTTTTGTAAAATACGTTTCTGTATTTTTACTAAGAAGTAAAAAAAATACTAGTGGTATAAAATTATTATTTTTCAAGCCATGGATGGTAAAAAATTGTGTAAAAAATGTTGGGCAATGTTGTCATTCACAAGTTAAAAATGTTCATCTCTGTTAGTTTGTATATTTTCTTTCAATAAAACATTTTGTAAATCGGTAAATTGTCAGGAAGTCTTGGAATTGTATGGTGTAAATTATTAAGTATTAAGGTTAAATTATGAGTTGTCATTGTTTTAATGTCTTTATTATTGATATAATTATTATTATTATTTAATTGTTCTGTAATTGTATTATGGTTATTATTGCATTGTTGACGACAACGAGAGTACGTAATGTTGTAATTGATTTGTTTTATTATTACTGAATAAGTGTCAATTTTTACTATTTTATTTGCCATATTTTACGAAGTGGTCATCCCCATAATAATAAACATATTTTTTTAAAAAACCAGTGACTAATTTTATTAAAATGTATTGAGTATTTAGTATTGAGTATCTAGTATCACGATACTCCAAAGCCAAGTATCGAGTATCTTGTATCGCGATACTCCAAAACAAAGTATCTTGTATCTAGTATCTCGATACTGCTTTTTGAGTATCTTGCCCAACCCTGCTTGTAGGGATTTTAAACATGCAAATTTTAAATCAATCTAATCTAATATACATACAATTTATTGGGAGACAAATTTTAATAAATGTCAGTCAACCAAGCTGTAGAAACCTATAAAACGTTCTTTTAGGTTTAATAGACCAGTTTGTACCTAATAAGAGTTTTTCATAAAACTAATTTTCCTCAGTGGGTACCCAGAGAACTTAAAGCCCTCATAATAAAGAAAGAAGTTACTCACAAAATGTATTAAATAACTGGATCAAAATCCGACTATATAAACTTTTCAAATTTACGGGCTCAATGTAAAATACCGTTTCTCAGAAATCTCTAAGAACCCATATTTATAACACCTAAATTAGTCTTCAATCTAACCCGTATACAGAGTACATACGGAATTAATTAAAAGACTCAGGTTTCCCTGAAGAAATGCATCTGGGTTCAAATCGAGTAACTGAACCACAGGTTTCTGGACTTTTTGCTTCTTATTTCTCATCCGTTTACAAAACGCATAAAAACAATCTTAAATAATCTAGAAAACCTCTCAAATGATTAGTATTCTCACCTACCCTCCGTTGTCACACTCTCCATAGATGATAGATTAAACGAATTATCAACAACCAGAAGTAAAATTCCAGATGACATAGCCGCTTTTCAAAGCCAAGTACTCGACTAACATTATTATTCAACAAATCACTTCTACAAGAAATTTTCTTTGCAACTTGGAAAATAAGCCAGATAACACCAATATTTAAATCAGAGGATGCCACTGACATAACTAATTACCGTTCAGGGTTACCTCTTATTTACAAGCTCTGTGAAATCTTGGTACTTAAAAAAATGTTATATCAATACTGTCCATTGATCAACACGGTTTCATCCCCGGACGATCAACCGTCACCAATATGATAGATTTCACCTCTTTCATTTTAGATGCATGTGAATCTCATCATCAAGTAGCCATTATTAATACCCAAGAAGATTGTATTATACTAAAAAATACCATATTTAAATTAGTAGATTAATGTGAAATGGTCGGGCTCTCTTTAAACATGGAAAAGTGTAAAGTCTTGTCTTTTTTCCAGAACACGCAATATGATTATTTTGATTATTTAATCCATAATGAATGCTTACTCCATGTAGATTAGGTTGAAGATTTAGGTTTTAATTTAATGCCATCTTATCTTTCAATGATCATATTGAACTTATTACTTGTAAAGCTTTACGTAGGTTTCATTCGGTGTAATACATCAGATTTCGACCAAGCAAATTGCCTTAAAGTGTTATATACTTCACTAGTACGGTCAGTCTTAGAATACGGATCTGTGATATGGTCCCCCTATAGCCAAAAAGACTACCAGAAAACTGAATGTGTTCAAAAACGTTTTCTTTCTTACGTAAGTTATATTCAAAAAATTACTTACCCTCCACATGATTATACACCGGTTTCAAAATTGTTGAACTTATCTAACCTGGATTTTAGTAGGATATAAGAAATAGATTTTATAATTAAATTAGTTCATGGAAAAATTGATGCTACCCACCTACTTAATAGGGTTTTATTTCATGTACCAAGGCTTGAATCTCGAAATCATCAAATTTTCGAAATCAGTACTCAAAAAACGAATTATTTATGTGATGACCCGATCCCGAGAGCTATGCTGTTAAAACAACATAAAAACTAGAATAAGCATAGAATTTCCAGACAACCTCTTTGAAGCTCTGAGCCTAATTGAAGATAACACCAACAAACCATCCCATTTCTCAAGTATATTGATATATATAACGCAATCTAGAAAAATCAATGTATTTAATGTATTTTTTCATACAACGTTCATTAATAACTAATATATTTCTTTTTTGTAAGCTATTAACCTTAGTTGTTAAAACTGTACCATGGATATCAAAAAAAAATGTTGCATTTTTACAGATCTCATTGAAAGTTACTTTGTCAAATAAATGAGCCAGACGCCACTGGCATAGAATATAGAACATGATTCATATATTATACTTAACTCATGTAACTCACGTTTTCTTTTTGTTTTACTAGTTCCATTTTCATAAGATGTTGATTTTGTATTTCTCGTAACTGTCTTTCATGAGACTTTTGTAGTTGGACTAAATCATATTCACTCTTTTTTTCCAGTTCTATTAACCTTAAGTTTAGACTTGAAACTGTCTCGACTTTATCCTTTAAATAATTAGATGTGACGAGAATATCGTCAGAAAATTTTGCTGTAGCATGCGTAATCTTTCCTTTGACGTTCTTCACATACCATATGCAAATGCTTCCATCTACAGAACACGTGATCAATGTTGAGTCGTTTATTGTCAGTCGCATCTGTTGGACAAATTGCAATTGTTAAAAATTTCATACAGTTATTCATCAAAAGGAATTACACACCTTTGATATAATTTTGTTGTGAATGCAAAACTCTTTGTATTTGATTTGAGACTTGATTGGCAATGCCAGGGACAATATAATTCCGTATTGACAGGCCACGAATAACATTAAATCTGACCTGGATAGAGTTATGGTATTTAACGGACCATGGTCTAAATCTTTATCACGAATCACCTAAACATTTGTATAATTTTTAAATGAGCTCAAAATAATATGCAGAAAAAATACATATTTGTTTGTTGTTTTAATTTCTTTAAAAATAAAAAAAGTTTTATCATGTTATTTAGAATAATTAATCAATATTAATATATATATATATAGATATCAAACGGGCTTAGCAGAGCTAAACAATTAAATAAACATTTCAAACAATACCTATTTTCTTAATAAATATAAATAAACACACAACTGTAATTGAAAACTATAATGGGTATTTAAAAAAAAATCTAGGATATATTAACTGTAATTAGTTGTATCTTTATATTTGAGTTATTGTACGAGCAATTCTAAAAAGTAAAAACATAATTAGTTAACAAAATAATAAAACAACGTTAAGGAATTAGGTGGTACTCCGAATAAGAAGTTATACGGTATCATAGCGGGCGGTTTTGAACAAGTTTAAATGTATGTATAATTTTAAGAGTTATTTTATTTTTTTATAGTTTGAAGGACAAATATTAGATGTGAGTTAACCGTTTCCACCAAAAGTATACCTTTCCTTTTTCCGCAAAATCATAAATTGGTAGATTCCCTTTTTCGACGTATGAAAAAACGTATAGGATAGCATTTGAATATCATCGAATGTTGTAGCTATTAGAGGGGTTAACAAATTATTAATTAGACTTATTAAAATATATGAATAAATTATTAAATTAAATAGACAAATTTTTGATCAATGTATGTTTGACAATATGATTGTTTAAAAGTAAAATAGATTAATAATTGAATACAAGGTTCCTCATAATAATTGCATCATGTTCTCACTACAATTAATAAATATTCAAATGTTATTACTATAGGTAACTTTGTTTTTACAAGCATATTTAAGTTCAAACTTTAACGAAATTCGACAAAATCAAATATTTTACGATATAATGTACATTTTTTTTCTGTGAGCCGTATAATGATAAAATTAAGTGGGAAATAAGGTATAATGTGTGTAAAATAATAAATATACGACAATACATACCTTCCCTGAACCACGATTATGATTTCAAAAGTTGTAAAATATCGCGAAAAAGTCAATCGTAAGATTAAGCGGAAAAGGCAATCTACCAATTTATGTTTTGTTGGGAAGTAAATCGGCGAAAAACAGAAAGGTAGGTTTTGCGGGAACCGGCTATGCCCCATCAAATAGTAGGAAAAATATTATATGTATGCATGGATACATACAGTTCGATTATACAACTCCTTGACTCTGCCATCAGGTGAGGCTGTGTAGATTTTTTTCATGTCGTTTGATACAGCTAGGCTAACAAATGTCTTATTCCAAAATTTGATATCGATCACATGTTCATTCGTGAACAAATTAAAGATACACACTCGGGCATCGATGTCACACGACACCAACTTCCAGTCATTGTTGGCCCAAACTAGATCCGTGATCTAATATTAAGATTTTATTAAATTTACTAACATTTTAAATTGTCGTCATTCAAATCTTTCGGTATAATGATACACGGTTCTGAGTCATTTTGTACGGTCAAACATTAAAAATGCGAAACGCAGACACTTTGTTCTATTATGTATAATGTTTATAATATGAACAAGTTAATATTATTTAAGATGATTGTAAACATTTGAAAACTTTGATTATTTTGACTTGTTTATATATTAAAGGAAGACTTATTTTTGATAGGTATATAACAATAATAATTTATCTCGGTTTGTCATTTTGTCTATAATTTCATTTAAATAATAGGTATAAAATTAACTAGATTTTATTCGTTTAGTAACTAATTACAAGGACCATCCGTAGGATTTACAAAGACAAAGGCAAAAATAATTTTTGAAACAAATTTTCATATTTTTTTTGTTTTAAACATAGGGCCAAAATTTAAGCAAAAATTGGGAGATTTGTGTACAGTACGCATAGTTTTTTTTTTTTAATCCTAATAATAATTTAAGGCCCCCGGTGATGGCTATTTATTAAGGAGCAAATTATTGGCAACCTTATTCACATATTGTTTCGGCGCACGAACGTATGAATGTGTAGTATTGTAAATTGTTGTTAGTGTGAGAAAATCCCTCTACGTACCTTGTTAATGGTCAAGACCCCCATACCTAAATACGATCCTAGCCAGCTTACCTTGTTCTTGTGGCCGGTGAGCGTGAAACGTTTGTCGAATGTCACCGAGCAATAGATTTCGACGACCAGGTGGTCGTTGACGACCGCAAACAAGTGACCGGATAAGCTGAAGCGTACCAAATGGCAATTAGTAGCGGCGAACTCCTGACGTGGTTTCAGCGCCTCGGAGTCATATATAACGTTGAACACGACTCTGTCTTGAAACGCTACTAACGCGTATGAACCTGTTGGATGCAGTGACACGTCGTGCACATCCTCGTCGTAGCACTGAGACAGCAGCAACGTGCGTCTCATATAGTCCCACAATTTCACGGTTCGGTCAACCTTTCCGCAAGTCATAAAGATGGGTTTCCAGTCGCTTACGGAAAGACCAAACACACCTCCACGGTGCAGCGTCTCGCCAAACGGTTCGAGCTCTACCTGCCGTTAAATATATGCATTTAATATTATGTAATACGTAATAATTCAAAGCGGCAGATGTCAGTAGTTTTTTATTGGAATAAGGTACGTCCTGACTTTTTTAATGTAAGACCCTTAAATATGACCCAATCGTCCAATAAGAGTCATAGTTGTGTGTTGTATAATATGTAGTTAATGATATTTGTATAGTAATAACTAATAAGAATGTCAACTCCCAAAACATTTCACATCAAATGAAGTCCGAGTCATTTTATATCATAGACGTAACCAACAGGATACAACACTATTAAGTTGTACATAAAAATATGATAATAATCCAATAAAAATATCAAAACCATTTTTTTTTTGAGATAAATACGTTAAATAACACTTTCATTTTTTGGACACTAAAACATGAGATAACTATAATTGGTGGTCTAATATTAAAATATTAAACGCATAGTATTATAAAAACTAAGAAATCGCATACTAGGACTACTGTACCTATATAAGAGACAAACGATACTATTGTTAGACGAATGTGGCATTTGATAAAAATGTCATGAGTAAATGTACAATTTGTTCTATTTATCAGAAAAAAAACTCAGAAGAACCATTTGTTGTAATGCATATCATTTTAATTCCTAATAAATCATTCATAAAATTATATTAAAAAAGTTGTTTCGGTATACTAAAAGTATAAATTTATCATTATATTCTAACAGTAAAGCATTTTTACAATTTGACAAAGACCAGAGTTTGAAACTTTCTATCTGTCAAAATATTAATTCAAAGTTAATTTAATAATAAGCCAGTAAAAAATTATGCAGGAATCTTAATAAATACCGACGAAAAGTAATACAGTTTCCTGGTGATCACAAGTATGGTAATATAAATCGATCTGATGGCCGTACCATCACATAACTACGGTAATATGATCTAAAATACCACAAAAAAAAAATAATATAGTCTTGGAACGCCCCACCTCCTGGTAGACGCATATTATCTGTATTCATTCCTTTATCCCAACCGAGAAAACCATGACCCTCCGTCCTATATCAGACACAATGCTCACGTTCATCATTCCGGATTTCCCTTCCGTCGATGACCAATACAGCCGAGACTTGCCGGTGACGCACACTAGTCTCTTGTTTTTTGGGCTAACGCTCAATGTATTTATGGCATCTGACCCTCTACCATCGTTCAGGTCACCGTCATCGGTGTCGCCATCACCGTCGATGTTACTGTTACCGTCACCATTGCCACCACCTTCACCGACATTCATTTGAAGTTCGCTATCCCTAGGCACATGAAACACGATGCTTTGCCTGTACCTATACACATAATGAAACGCATAAGAAAAATACAGAATGTTCGCAGTTTGTATTGGCTGCACAGACTACCGATTCTCTTTCAATTTGTAGTAGTAAACTTGATAACCGTTCACTACAAACATAAGTCCGTTTCTAACTGGCGTAAAGTATTGAATTTTTACGTCCTGACCATCTGATAGTGGCCGTACGTGCAACGGATTTGGGCCGGTCACATTTGGGTCGAACTCCAAGAGAGTCTGAATGTTGTAAACGGACTTCAATTCACCATTTTCGATTAAAAACAGTCGCCCGTCAATGGTACCCGCTAAAACTCTATTAAAACGCGAAAACACATGTGTATATCTTACAGATCACAGATCAGTATGAAGCCAATGAAGAGAGCTCTGGCCTCTGGTATTATGTATACATATTATACGAGTACCTATCTATCTATATAAATAATTGTGAAGTGTTTTTTTTTGTTACGGGTTGGTTCTAAAACTACTTTTTCAATCGTTATGTAGATTTGTTTAATTTATAGAGGACTTCGTAGTGCAGATTTTATTTTATAGACTCAAATTCAGTTCCCCAATTAATGAGAGATCAAATACGAATACACCAGTAATGCCATCTGTACAATAAAAAAAATTTTTTAAGAAAAATAAAGACCTTAATCTCTGCTTTTTTAATTGGTGGCCATTGGTTGCAGATAATAAAATAGTTATTGTGCTTTTAGATTTTTATTTTCTCCTTTAATTTTCTATACTGACGAAAATGTTCTATTTGTATATTCGAGGATACAACGCAAAGTAACATTTTATGTTAACTTAGATTTGAGATAAGCGACCGGAAAGCAATTAAACACGACCTTCCGCACTGCACATGAATTGATAACTGAATGATCGATATTTTTTAGATTGAGAAATAATTAGAAATAATAATTGGATCTTCCTTTTTAAAAACTGGATGTATGAAGGATGTTATCCATGCATCAAGAAATAAGCCACTTCGGTGGGACGGATTAAAAATATAAATTAGAGAAAGTGTAAAGAAAAATAGCTAGTATTTCTCCAAGACCTACGTTAGAAGTAATTATTATTAATTTCGTTTAATATTTATGATATTGAGTACGATATAAGCTTGCACTAATGTGTCTATAATCCACAAACATAAACAATTAATTATTGGAATTACCCACTGTTTTATTCTATTGATAGATAATGTAAAAAAAAGTAGTATAATAATTTTACTTTACATTTTGAGACTGTAATTTTAAAAATATTTATTAAATTCAAAGGCATGGTTTAGTAAAAAGAAACAATTATTTATTTAAAAAATAAAAATAAATCAAACAATGTTCAAACAATTGTTAACTTTAAATAGTTCTCATAACGTTACAACGTTATCAGAACCCAGTTAATCTTGAATAGTATTGAATGTTGCGCATATTTTAGAAAAAGTATATATACTGCCTAGGTAATATATATAACGCGGCAATTTTTGCGCATTTTGAATGCAATTACCTGTACAATATTTTCGTAACTGTAGGCTGTGAAATAAATTATTAAAACCTTTTAATTGATTAAATCTGGTACTCACCTACCTATTTATAATATTCGAGCAGATTTTAGTGAAAAAGTATTTTTAGATAGAGAACGATCAGTAATATTTTTTATACATACCTCTCACTGTTTAACCAACAAACAGTTGTAAAATCAAATTTGTTGGCTTTATGAAATCCATACTGTTTCCAGACTAATTCTCCCATGGCCATAGAACGAAACAATCCCTTTCCAACAAAACAGCATAAACCGTTATTGATTGGGTTCAACGCCATCTAAACAGTACTTATTATTTACCTTTTAGTTATATTTATTGCGATAAATTCCACATTTTAGTTATTACTTAATACATAAACTAGGTAGTAAATTTGTAACAAATACATATTATTGTTGGTTCTTGGAACAAAATTTCTCTTATTTTAACTTTTTTACATTTTTGAGTACCTAACTTACTTGACTGTATAGGTAATTTTTTATTTTAGTATTTAACTTAATTTATTTAACTATTTATACGCCTAGATAAAAAGGTACTCTAAATATTAGTTGATTTTGAAATGTAAATAATTTTTAATTCAACAAAACTAACTTAAAAAAGAAAAATACTGATATTTTAAAACAAAACAAAATAAAAAATTATAACATCGAACTTCCAATACATTTGTTAGTGGATTTTTTTATGAATTATTCAGCATTTTAAATGTGCATCATATTCACGGCCCTAGTCATTGCTATTTGCTGATGTTTGTACATAAAATAATCGTGAAAGGCGTTTTGCAGTGCTGTGAGACATTTTTTCCCCCCGTAACTAAGATAATTCCTTGTGTAAATAAAAATCTTTGTGAATCTCTTGGTCGTACCTACCTAAATTCTTTTACAAATATTATTTTATTCGAAAAAACAACGATTTATTGAAGAAAAGTAAATTTAATAATAATCTATCAAATGTGCATACTAATAAATAATATAAACAAATATATAATTATATTTAATAATAGAATCGGTATAAGAATGTCACAATAATAAATCAATAGGAAAGGTCCTTTCATAGGTCATTTATTAATTATAATTGATCTAAATATCACATTTTTTCATATAGAATCTCGGATTATTGTAGGTAAAATATTGTGCAGTGTAGGTAATTTAATATTTTTCATTCTATCTTATTTCTACATAATAAATTGATCAGACTGTATTGTCTAATAAATAAACGACCTTAGATTGATTTCGTCTTAAACTTCGATAAACAAAAATCCGTTTTTAATTTTAAATTAATAAAGAATAATAATAGCATAATCCCCTTTTTTAGATTAATTTCAGAGAAATATTCAACTAAATTATTCGTTTTTCGATCGCTTGATCGTGAGTCGACAATTTCACAATCTATGTATTAGTATATTAGCTTATCAGCTGCCAATAATAACTAATTAATATTTATATATATTACATCTGATACAGGACCAGCGAAGTTCGCAGTGGTTACAACTTGCAAGTGACTTTCGACTTTCGACTGTCTCCAATTGTAATAGTACATTATGTAATCAGGATCACCGGAAAGCGCAGCTACATATACGTCGTCACATGAAAACTTTATGTTGATGAAACTGTTGGCTTTTGATTCATATGGTATGGTTAGCTGCCTTATATGTTTGAATTTGTCCAAATCGTATAAGCTGATTGATGGTTTTTTACCCTTCTCAGCTACGGCCAAAATATTTCTAAATTTTAAACACGATAATATAATAAGATAGGTAGGTACATTACGTAGTGCACCACTATTTGCGTACCTATTAATAAATATTTGTTTGGTGTGTTTTTTGTGAGAATAACAAAACAACTAATGTATTTGATTTATGATGCAATGATGCGTGTTTACTATGCATTTAATTCTATACTCACGTCCAAATGAATAAGCTCCTCTGTCCCGTGATCTAATTTTCCCACCACGCGGTGAATTTCAAGGTGACGAAAAATGAAATATTTAATAGGTATGTTTACTATTTTTTTAAATAATATATACATAACAGCAAAGCAAAGAAAAATATGGTGTCCAGACGATATGCCCTAAACTTAAATCCATTTTCTAACATAATATTTATCAAGTTCTAAACTGTATCTTGTTGTAGTTAAGGAATACAGAATACACACGATATATTCATATCAACTTAATTGAATAACAAACAACATACACTTACTTATGATTTCCAAGAATTTTATTAATACGCTTAAAAATAAAATACTGTTTTTTTATTTAAATGTGATCACTTTTTAGTATTTTTGTCACACAAGTTCGGTAATTTAAAACAATTTATTTCTGAAATTAAACATAAACTATACTTAAATTAAATAACTCTGTTTTAAAGACCTGCAATGGGATTTTACATAAAATTAAGAAGTATAGGAATAAAGTAATAAAAAAAATTGATAATTATCATTGAAGTAATACAGTTTAAATATTGATCTTAAACATTGGCATGGATGATATCTTAAGGAGGGGGAGGGGAGCTAATGAGATTTTTACTTCCTTTGGGCTGTAATTATTATAAATAACTATTAAAAATAATTGGTATCTTTGTAAAACGTTTAAGTAACTAAAAGTGTTGTTAATTTGTATTTATATAATTATATAAGTATATTAGTAAATAGCTAGAATTATGACAGGATCTATAATTTTTTCACGTCAAATTCCAACTTTGAATGCGTATCATAAATAATTAGTTTAGGCAATATTTATAAAACTTGGAACAAAGATAGAAAAATGTGTGTCTTATTTTCTGGTAAAGGAAAGATTTTACTGGATTTATATTTCAAAATTGTTTAGGGTTATAAAATCGGCGTTTTACTCAAGATACAATTTATTCTAAATTATTCTAACTTTAAACGCTTATAAATAAAATAATTGATCAGATATAGATTTTTTCGTTGCCATTATAAATGTATTTGAGTAAGATGTTATTAAATGTTTAGTGATTAATATCATGAATTTAAAAATAAAAACATTTTCTACCGAGCTTCGCTAAAACTATTTTTTTAAAAGCAATGATTTCTCGTGTTTAAAATTAAAAATAATTCTAGGTACATACACCTGCTATGTACCGGTAGTACATAACATATATTACTACTATGTAAGCGTCAGAGCATATCATATATTTAACTCAAAACACAATTATGATAAGTAGATATAACCAATATCGACAGAGTATAGATACAATGACCTCGATAGGAAATAATAAAACCAGCTTTCGCATAGGCATACACTATTCTTGGAAAACTATTATAATAAAACACAAATCATTGTCGTAGGAGAAAAGAAAACATTGACCTGTCATGAAATAGGAACAATAATAGGATAATAAATATATTGTTGGTCATTCTTTTTGACTTGCTAAATACGATTGCCAACGCTCTATATAATAGAAAGAAATATTTTATATTAAAATAATATAAAATATAAAGGCACAGGCACATGCACACATTGACATCATTCGACACATCAGACCGAAAAAGCGTGGGAGCCTTCGAAGGACTGTTGTACCAACACTGAAGGAGTACGGGGATGCCATATATAAGGGAGCCCGAAATGGCCCATATTCAGACGTGATCTACCAGAGCGACCGCAAGTACCTTCACGTCCATTTTTTCATTGAACTAATTCATTTGGACTTAGAATATTTTTTCTAATAATTTAATTATTTGGACATAGAATATTTTCAATTATTTGATTTATTTGGACTTAGAATAATTTTGACTAAAACTCAAATTATTATATAGACTTAAAAAATTGAATCATTTAGATATTCAACTCTAAATAATTTTACAGTATTAATATTTAACTCGTTTTCACATTTTAATAAAAAAACACTTAGTATATTTCAACAAGTTTACAAATTTATTTCAAAAAATCCTAACATCACTTCCAAAGGTCGTTGTACGCCTGTGGGCCGCTACACTCCCACCACCATTATTTTGCCAAATTATTAAAATATACAAGTATTAACTTATGAACTATTATTTATTGCTATATAGTATATAAGTTAGGTAATAATTTATTTTATGAATCCATGTGGCCATATGGGAATCAAAATATTTAATTCACTGTAATATTTTTCGTAAACGGCCATGAATAATAGCAAATGAATTGGCAATCATAATTTAAATCGAAAAATACAAATTTAAACTTTAATGTTTGTTATATCACTAGTGATGAACAATTTCCTGCCAGATTACGACTCACTTTCCGACAACGAGTAACTACACCGTTTTCTCTACATTGTATTTATATGTTATTGGTCATGGCTTTGAAATAACAAAATTAAAAGTAGAATTTACACACTACGGGATAATGTTAAATCGATGAACATAATCCTCTGAAGTCCACAGAAAAATAGAACAGTTAGTACACCTATCTGTAGGTGTAATCTGTACATATTCCGGCCCACGAGAGAACATTATATTATGTCCCGACCAAACGCGTCCGATCCCTTGCATCTACCCCTCCCCCCCCCACAGTGACGCTTAATTAAAAGTAGGTAACGGTGTTTCGGTCTAGTTGCTGCCGTCAGTATCATGAAAAAATAGATAGGTAAGTCAGCAACGAGCGCCGAATGGAAAATGGTCTCAAGAGTTGTTGCACATAGTTTATCACAGCTAACGATCTCAGTGCATGTAATTATATATGTATCGTATTAAAAATATACATGAAAATATTCACTTTTTAAATCATATTAATTTCCGCTTGGGCGATAGATGCCCTTCTCACAGGCCATAACCGAAGATTTTACTGGGCATCAAAATAATTGATCCGTTGAGTAACCTGTATATCTTAAATCGTGGTCAGCAACCCCATACGAGTTATGGTCCAGTTGGCGCATCGTACCCTTCCCAGCCGTAGTCGTGGTTTACTTCATTTCATTGGCTGTTAAATTATATGGCCGAAGCAAAGGCGAACCAGCTAATATACAGGGTGTAAAGTAGTCGGCGACACGATGAGTATCAAAAAATAGTAAATTTAATAAAAAAAATTCGTTGTCATTGAGTATTTACTATTCAGTTATCTTTAAGCGGTTATTAAGAAAAAAAAATGTTATTTGTGAATTTTCATGTCACTGATAATTAGTGTTAACAGTATAACCACAGAATATCGTGGTAGTTGGTGGTAGTGAGCTTAGATCATATTATATAACATACTGGATCTATGGTAACCGTTATGGTAGCACAGATAAATTGATAACATGAAAATGTCATGTTATCTGTACTCTATGATAATCAAAAAACGTTACAATGACTACTAACGAGATAAGAAAATGTTTTATCCTTGTTAACAATTTAAATTGTTTCATCATTTTGATTTGTCATTATTATTTGTAGTACTGTTGTAGTGTGGACTGTGGTTTAACTTCAAAACTAATTTAAGTATTCAAAACATCAGAGGTCAGTGTTATGATGGTGCCGCATCTATGCGAGGTTTATATAAAGGTGTCCAATCTAGAATTCGATCTGAAAATAAATTTGCTATTTATGTGCATTGTAGTATTGCACATATTTAAAATCTATGCCTTATAGACCTTTCGAAACAATCATCATTTGTAAGAAATACATTTGGAACTTTACAAACTTTATATTCATTTATGGGTGGCGGGTGCATCATCAAAGAGAAATAGTGTTTTTGAAAAAATATTATCAACAAGTTCAATATATGTATCTCAACAAACTAAATTAAAGTCTTTAAGCGATACAAGATGGAACTGTCGCATTGAAGCAATCAAATCAGTTATTAACACTTTGCCAGTTATTGTTCAAACACTACAAACTATTTCTGATAATGATGTGAATTATGGATCAGAAGCAAACAATTTGTTAAAATGTAAACTTCATTTTGAATTTATATTTTGTTTGTTTTTATGAAAAACTGTGCTTGAACAAAAAAACATACTTTCTAAATATTTACAGTCCCCATCAATAAACTATGCATTTGTTAAAGAAATGTCAATCAAAACTTATGACTCATTGCAAGACTTACGTTCAGATGAGTTTCAATACATTTTGGGAATTTTCACAAGATTTATTAAAAAATAATGGATTTCTACCATCGAAATTTCCTTGTAATAGAAAGATTTCCAATAAAACTTGGAGGTGGTGAAGTTTTTCCAGAGTTTCATGATGAAAAGTCCTATTACCGGATATCCATTTATTTTCCAGTTTGGGATATTGTTATGAAAGAAATCAAAGATAGATTTAATGAAAATTATCTTCCTATTTAAACTCACTGATAGAAACACTGACTAACGAAAACCCTAGTCAATCTTCAATTCAAGAAGTGTGCGAATTCTATGGACCAAATGAAGATGACCTAACTGCTAAATTAAAAATATTTAACAAAATGTTAGACTGTGGCGAAGTAAATTGCATAGAAAATAGAACATTATATTTAAACAACAAAGATATTCAAATGGTTTCCCAATTATAGTTGAATTGTTACAAATTTTTTTAACCATTTCCACTAGCAGCGTATCATATGAAAACTAAAAAACTACCTGAGAACTACCATCGGTCAAGAACGTCTTTTTAACATGGCTATATTATACATCGAAAGAGAAAAAGAAGTAAACAACGAACAAATAATCAATCTCTATAATAAAAACAAAAGCCGAAAAATTGATTTAGAATAGATAGTTATAATTTTAAATGGTTTTTGTGTACAATAACTGCTACTGGCCAGTATCATTATACAAACATCATACTATGATCGCAAAAGTCCAGATTTGGTTCACATCGAGAGCGTTCACACGTCTTACCAATATTGTGATTCTGTCTTACAATTATTATTACTATAAGTCACGTGCCTACTGAAAGATCTGACTGTCAAAAAGTTTCGATCATAACTTGTTAAATCATGGCCAGTATGCATGCGCGAAATGGTAATGTTCTCTCATGGGACGCACTTATAGTAGGGCACTACAGGTTACGTGTGTAGTAGGTAGGTAAGAACGTAGATATTATAAAGTATTGCATTTGTATACCTACTTATTATTGTTAATGTCCATTGTCGTGATGACTTTTTGTGGTTCGTTCAAGTACACAAACTTCTGAGAATTATCCGAGTAATCGTGTATGACAATAACACCGGATGCATGGTAAACGAGTTTTTCGTCGTTTAGGAATAAACAATTGTTGGACAGGCCGGTGGTTAAACCAAAGAAGTACTTTGGTTCCAGAGAATGTATTTCTGACGAGTCCTCTTTCATGGTGATTGCTTGCTAAATATATATTTCTATGTAAACTGTAAAAATAGATTCCAATACTGTTTACTAACAACGTACAAATTCCAATGTGTTACATTTTATCAGTTGCTAGACACCAAACTTCGAGATTGTAAGTAAAAAACAAAATAATTAAAATAATTAACGATGTGGCACAGTGGCGTAGTCAGGATTTCTAAAAGGGGGAGGGGGCAACAAAAAAGTCTTAAAAAATTTAATTTTTACACAGTTTTAGTTTTCATTATAAAAAATAATTGAGATAATTTATTCTTATACTTATTCTGTGACAACATATAATACTAAATACATCCGGCTGAAATTAATAAAATATTTAACAACTTTGTATTTATAATAACTTATTGCAAACAACTTAATAAATATAAGGTAAATATTTTATATACTATATTATTATGTCCAATCTACAACTTTCATCCTCCTAGGAGATTTATTTATAAATGCAGTCATTATATCTTTTTCTACGTTTTCATATTCCAATTCATCTTTATTTATTGTAGCTAAGGCCAAACCATTCAACCTTTCTTCATTAATTGTAGCTCTTAAATATTTTTTCAGTCTTTTAAGAACTGAAATGTATGTTCTAGAGTAGCAGATGTTACAGGCAGAGAAGTAAATAATTAAAGAATCTTCTTTATATTTGGAAAAAGCTCTGTGTAGTGTTGAATTGCTTCTACAGCAGTATCTGGTAAAATTTCTCTCAATTGCCATTGATTTCTCCATATGAATAACTCGGCTTTCAAACATGTATTCATAATAACTAAAAAGTCATCCTCGTAAATAGAAGCAGCAGCCAAGATTGCTTGGTCATCATATGTGACAAATTAGATGGTATGAGTCCTTTTAGTGGTATAATTGTTTCTAGTCTTTTATCAAATCTTGAATGCAACTGCAAGATTAAATTATCAAGAAATGGTATAAATATTACTATTTTATAATATTCCTCTGCGTCTTTGACATTAAAATTGTTTCGGGCAGTTTGTCTTCCACAGATTCGAGGCATGCGTATTTAAATTTCAAGTTCAGAAGCTATGTGGTAACATTTTTTATTATTTCCTTATAGGATTTATCAGCATCTTCTTGAATGGCTTCTAAAGCTTTTCTAACAATCATAACATCATTTAAAGCATTAGATAGGTCCTGCTGTTTACTTTTTAGTACTTGACTTAATTGTATTGCATATGAGAAGCAAGTAACAGCTACTTCCAGAGACACAAGGGAATCACTCTTAGTTATAGAACTCACATATAACGACTCTTTGGTTGACGTTTCAGGATTTGTATCATATTTCTCAAGATGTTCTAGAGTAGAAATTATATAAATGTACAGTTCTTTGAATCTTATAAGGGAATCATGTCGATCAACCCATCATGTTTCACAAAGTTTTTTCAATTTTGTTTTTTTTGTATTATGACCATTTTTATTAGAATTACCTGCATCAATAAAATGTTTTAATTTATCCATACGTTTCGCTGAATAAGAAAAAAATGTAGCAACTGTACCGATTATACCGTTCATATTTTTAATTGAAGATACCTCGCATGTCTTTGAGAGACAGAGGTTTAAAGAATGACTAAAACAGTGGGTATAGAAAGCCAAAGGTTGTTCATCTAATATAAGTGCTTGAACCCCATTATACTTACCAGACATATTTGATCCCCCGTCGTATCCTTGGCTTCTAAAATCATCAAAATACAAACCAACTTTTTCCAGTTTATTCTTCAGTGTTTCTTTTATTGAAATTCCAGTAGTTGAAACCATTTCCACAAAACCAATAAAATCTTCTCTAATAATTGAACTGGATGTTTCAACATAGCGAATGCAAATAGTCATTTGCTCTTTAGTACTTATATCAGTCGTTTCATCACATAATATGGATTAGTATTTAGAAGCTTTAATTCTATTAACAATTTTGTCTTTATTATGTCAACTATTGTTTCTATGATCTCATTCTGAATTGTAGGGCTAATCAAACTACAATTTTTAGCAGCTGTGTCTAAATGAGTTTCAAGGTCTTTATCGCCGGACTCGATACGAAAAGATAATAAGGCACGTAAGAGTCCTTGTTAAACGGGTAGACACTCTTTTCGTACATCACATGAACTCAATGATCCTAATTCTCTATGACCATGTAAAGCCAAATTGTTTTGAGCACAAAATAAAATTGTTTTGATTATTGGTATGAGTCTTTTACGATTATGTTCAACTATCTGTTGCGATCCAGTTATGGAGCTCGGTTGACAAAGGTTGAATCAAAATTAATTTACACGTAGTCAAATTAACTTATTAATATTATTTTATTGACATATGGTTAGTTTTAACACTTTTTAAAAACACTCAAGAGTAACGTTTACAATTTAAGACAAATATCTCTAGAATGAATACTGTCAACTAGTCGTCACACAGAAATAATGTAATGTCTCCTTCTCGGAGCGCCTTTATATAGTAGACAACAGCCGGATTACGTGGTGTCTTACAAGGTCCCACACTTAAGTATTCACTGTGGCGTTTTTAATACTTTTAGAAACTCACTTTTCCTCGTGGCACTTATTAATAGTAATTAATATACTGTTCCACGTACGCCTTGTGCAATACTGTATTAATAGTATACTCGTGTGTGGTCCTATACCTTGACTATCTCAACACCTCCCCCACAAAACGAGGGCTGATGTTTAAGAAGACCTCCAACTGTCACCCTACGACTAATATTTAGTACCCATTCTTTACAAATAATTTTATTACTCTGGTGGTACGAATATTTCTTAATTTATGTTAGTACAAAATTATATATATTTTAACACTTTTTTTTTTTTTTTAAATTAGTATAATTTTACTAATTTCACAATAATACCAAATAGTTGTTAAACGCAACCCTTTTTACTTCAACATAGTCAATAGTCTTTTGATAAGCATTTTTGGGTTACAGTGGTTTTTTATAATAATATAAGCATATGATGTTATTGTAATGAGGTTTTTTTTAAATTTTTAATTTAATCTACTATTACGTTAAATAACATTGCAGTCAAAGCATCTATTATAACAGTTTCTGTTTGTAACATGTGGAAAATCATATGGCATGGTGTTTCATGCCCCTGCAGAACCCCTTCCTCAATTTGCTGCTCAATGAAGGTAGTCAAAACGCTATGCATGGCTCGTATCATGATTCTATTTAAAAGGAACTCGCTCCTCCGGTTGGCTTTCGCCAAATGCCTTAGCAAACATATAGGAGCCGGCCTACCCTCACGTAATTGTACTGAGTGCTCTTCCTCGTACAGCATAAATCGGAGATGTTCCATGAACCTCAGTAAATTATTTACGGTACTCATTTTTATTATTATTATATTTTTTTTTTCTTTTAACTTATTTTTATTTATTGTTTTTATTTATTTTTATTTTATAATGTAGTTACTTCTACTCTAGGAACTACTATTCTATGATTACGGTATTTTTATAAGTATTATATAAACTATAAACTATCACTATTCCTAATATTATACACAATATTATAATTATTTTTGTATGCAAACCACTAGTTGTCTGTAATAGATTTCGGTCCTTTTCTTCCTGCACGGCGCTTTCGAGTTCCTCGATTATTTTGGAAAAGTCACCTATGTGGTTTAATTTAATTATTGAATTTTGATGATTTAGCAAGTTGTCTGGTTTAAGACTTGGTAATACGGGAATCTTAACACTTGGTATGTTTACCGGAGGAATGAAATCAAGATACTGAACCGACTTCATATGTCTGTTGGGTGTTAGTACTACCTGTGGTGTATGGGCCCTGCATTGCTCACTTAATGTTAACATGCCTACGCCCCTTAATTGAATATTCTTAGCGTTATCCCAATGATCACAAGTGACGGCTACATCGTCAAGCGTGTTTATTATATAAATCCATTTATTATGATATTTTAACTTATGGCAAATGCTTCGTGATAATTCTAAGTATTTTATTGCGCAGGTCGATGGCACCACCGTTGGTTTCATGAATAATTCAATTTCACAAGGTAGTCCTGCGGTCCCCATACGTAATGGCTGTGTTTCAGGACACATGGTTATGCTTGCTAACTCTCTACACTTCATTAAATGTGTTACAGAAATCGTTAAATAATACTCGTGTGTTTTTGAAATGGCCATGTATTCGAATTCGGGTGTGAGATGCATATATAAGTTTTCCCTACGCACTAGTAGAGGTATTATGTGATATAGTGTCAGCTCTACCGGGTTTAATAATGGAATTATTAACTCGAATACGAGAGTTCCATTCATATATACTATAGCCAATTTTGATGTTTTACTTAATTCATACAGCGATATATTATTTACATCGAATGGTAACTTTAACTGCCCGGGCAGACTTATTAGTATGTCCCGCAGTTGCATCCTTAGTTCTCGTGTGGTTATTATGCTGATATTATTTCACCTACCATGTCCGTTTCGAATACTAATTGTTGTAACAACAATAACAATGTTGTTATTAAATTAGTTATAGTCGTTCGTATTTCCAACATTTCTACCTCATACCATACACGTTTTAGGCTAGTTTCGAGATTGCTACACGTTATATTTAAATTTTTTATTTGAACTTCCATTCCCTGTGCGTCTTTAAATGCACTATTTGTTAGTTTTAATATGCTTGTTTGTTTATCAACTATCTTTAACATGCCCACTCTACTGCTTTGAAGCTCCCTTATTTGCGTATTGTATGTTTCCCCATCCTCGTCGTCTAATGTTCCGAATAGTGTTTTCTGAATATGTCCTACTATATTAATTAATCCCCTTTTTTCACGTTTATTAATTTCGTCCACATCTATGGACTGTAACATGTTGGACCTTTTTCTATTAATTTCGTGTAATAACGACGCGGAGGTTAATGCAAAGTTACCGCACGTGGTATTAAATATTTCGGGATGTTCCTTTTGTAGATTTTCGCAGATGTTAACTGTTTTGTTATAAAAATTAATAGTTTCTCCATGCCTATTATTATAATTATCTAAATTAATATATATTAATAATTTCCAATCTGAATTGGTTAACCTTAGTGAACCTCGTTTTTCGAAGTAGATCCCACTCTCGTGTGGAATCGTTGAAACATTGTATGGCGAATTTTGTGTTTGAACGGCTTGAAAAGCTCCTATGGTTATTATGAACCTATAATTAAACTATATTAATGTACAACTATTGAGTAAATTATGTATTACTAATCCTTAAATAATTTAACATGATTTTTATGTAGAGTAGCTATTCGTTTTTCTTTCTGTATTTTTACATTATATTCTAATACTTTTATTACCGGATACGGTCCCACCCATATTGGCGTGAGCTTATTTTTTCTAGTATGGTCGAGTATTAGTACGCTATCTCCTACATGTATATTTTGTTCATACTGCCCTTTATCATAATATTCTTTTGTTTTATGTTTTGTTTTTATAAGCAGTTCCCTTGCAAGGCCGTATGCAGCTTGCATTTTCTGCTTCATTTCATATGCATAATTATCATATGTATAGCATGGTTCGGTTCGCCTTTGTAGAGGTGACGGGAACTCTACTGGGTTTCCATATAGCAACTCGTATGGTTGGAAATTGGTACTTTCATGTACTGCTGAATTATATGCAAATGTCACAAATGGCAGGTGCTCGCACCAATTTTGTGCGTGTTTATCTATTGTGTGCCTAAGCATTTCTTTTATTACTTTATGAGCCCGTTCGAGAGCCCCGTTTGTTTGCGGTCGATATACACTAGACATCATTTTATTAATTTTAAGAATTTTGCATACTTCTGTGAATATTTCACCTACAAATTCAGGACCGTTATCTGTTAATATATTCATAGGTATCCCATTTATACACACGAAATTGGTTACAAATGCTCTAGCCATTGTATTGGCTGTATGGTTTTCCAAAGGTATTGCTAACAAGAACTTTGTTAGGTCATCCTGAATAGTTAAAATATAAGAATTATTCCTATAAGATGTGGGTAATTTACCTACAATGTCCAGAAATATCTTTTGAAAAGGTTTTGTTGATGTCGTGGTGATTGCCATTGGTAATTTAATATTTCTAGAATTTTTATTCTTTTGACATGACTCGCATTTTTCAATATATTGTCGTACATCCTTCCTCATTCCCTTCCATTGTATTTGCGTTCTTATTCTTTTTAATGTCTTTGTCACACCCAAATGACCTCCCAGAAGTGAGTCGTGATATAATTTAATTACTTCTATCTTATCCTGACTATTCATTACTGTTTCGGAATATATTAGTACATTTATAGGTGTACTCCTAAATATATATCTATACATGGCTCTCACTTGTGCCCAATTTAATTTATCCTTTGTATAATTTACTTCATTTTTAAATATTGTTAATTTATTTATCCGATTATTTTCACAAAACTGTCTTAATTTTATTAGTGTGTTATATATAGTTTCATAAGTGGGTATTTCACTATCTTGTTCCTTAGTTATTAAACAAATTAATTTGTCTTTTTCTATATACGCTATATCCCCGATAATGGTATTAACATTGGTCAGATCAACCTCTTTAGTTACTATTTGGGTTAGTTCATTAGTTATTATCTTGTCCTTGGGTATATCTATTACTACTAATGAATCTCTTGGTGCACTTGCTATTTGTCCATTTATTTCTTTTATTCGAGTATTTATAATTATTTTAGAATTAAACTCTTCCCAAAATTTATCGTACGTGGTTGTAGTTTCAATTAAATTTATTTCTTTTATTCTGCTTAACGCATCCGCATTTAAATTAGTTTTAACATTTTTATATTGTATGTCGTAGTCGAACTCATCTAGTTTAATTCGCCATCTTAGTAACCTACTGCCTGGGTCCTTGACGCTAAATAACCATGTTAATGGCTTATGGTCGGTTATGATTGTAAATTTTCGTCCATAAACGTATGGTCGGAATTGCTTAACCCCAAACATAATAGCTACTAGTTCTTTCTCTATTGTTGAATAATTTATTTCGGCTTTATTGAGTGTACGTGACGCGTATGCAATAGGTAAATCGGCCGGTATAGAGCCTTGACTCAGCACACATCCTACCGCGTAATTACTAGCGTCGCACGTAATAACAAACGGTTGTTCGAAGTCCGGATATTGCAAAAGCGGTGCGCTACATAATATATTTTTTAATTTTTCGAAAGCTTCTTGACACTCTGGTGTCCATTTAAATTCTATTCTCTTTCGTAATAAATTTGTTATTGGTTTCGCGATTTTCCCATACTCAGGTACAAAGTTTCTATAGTATCCTGTCAATCCTAAAAACGATTTTATTTCTTTAACTACTGTCATAGGTATATGGAATTTTTTTACGCTTTCAATTTTCCATTCATCGGGCTGTACCCCTTTTTCAGTTAGCTTATGCCCCAAATAGATTACTTCCTTTCTTAAAAACTCACATTTTATAGGTTGCAATTTTAAATTATGTGTACGTAAACGAGTAAATACTTCTCTAATTCGTTTATCATGTTCAACTAAATCAGTAGAAAAAATTATAATATCGTCTAAATATACTAAACATTTTAAACCGATTAGATTACATAGAATATTATTCATTAATCGTTGAAAGGTGGGTGGACTATTTTTTAAACCCATTGGTAACTTGGTATATTGCCAATGCCCGATGTCACTACTAAAGGCTGTTTTTACCTGTGACTCTTTATTTAACGAAATTTGATGAAAACCTTGGGCCAGGTCAAGTACACTTAAGTATTTAGAACTACCCAATCGATCTAATACGTCATGTATTTGTGGTAATGGCATTTTATCCCCCACCGTAATATTATTTAATTTCCGAAAGTCTACTACTAAACGAAATTTTGGTTTTCCCGATACGTCCATTTTCTTTGGGACTAATAGTATAGGGCTATTCCATGGACTATTGCTTGGTTCTATTATACCGTCGTTTTCCATTTGTTTTATTTGTTTGGTTATTTCATTCCTCTGACTATGCGGTAGCCTATACTGTCTTTGATATATGGGAGGTTCTCCCTCTGGAGTTCTTATCTCATGTTCTATGGACGTTGTGTATGTTAACTTATCCCCTTCTAAATGAAATATGTCCATAAAGTCTATACACACCTGTTCAATACTACGGACTTCTTCCGAATTTAAATGTTCGGTACGTAATTCAGTTTTTAATTTTTGTACCCTTTCTGAATAGTTTGACAAATTTTTTCTCTTGTTGGTGTTTATATGCATGACTGACTCCTCTCTATAAATTTCATATTTTATTTGACTTAGCGACACCGGTTGTATTATTTTTTCCTCATCAGATATGTTTATGACGTTTACTAGCACGCGCCCGTCCTTTACCGTATTTATTACGTTGCCCAAGAACACTTGTTCTTGTAGCTCCCTCTGATGAATAGTTATTACCTCATTATCCTCGACCGTGCCGGCGTCGACACCTACCGCCATTATGTATTCTACCCGCGGAGGTATTCTTATGTGGTTTCCTAATGTTAACGTGTGCCTACCACAGCCGTGTGGCATATTTATTGTGGTATTTTGTAATTGAAAGAACGGTCTACCTAATATACCTGCTTTAATGAGTGGCATATCATTTTTTACTATATAAAATTTTACTTTCTTGAAAACTTCCGTTCCTATTTCAATCGGTATCTCTACTATACGTCTATACCTATGGTAGTTTCTAGCGTATTACTTATACCTCTTAAAGAAATTTTTTCACCTGGTATTAATTTTGTGCCCGATGTTAATTCGGATAATCGTATTATATTTACGCTACTACCTGTATCTACTAAAAACTCTATCGGGTTATTTATAAAATGTTCGGACCTACTTTTAATATGTTGATTTTCCATTGCTACCGTTATTTGTTTTATCTCATATATTTCCCTTAAATCCTTAACCACAGAGGGACTTTCTATTCCTGTGGCCGGGTCCCGTTTCCCGAATTGGAGCTTTCTCCTCTATCACGTTTGTCTTTATTTTTCTTTTTGTAACATTTATCTATAGTGTGCCCCTTTTTTGAGCAGTAAGTGCATATCAAATATGTATTTGCTGTAGGTCTATTCGTACTAGGTCTACCATCCTCATTTTTAGGACTTCCCTTTTTAAACCTACAATCTCTCGCATAATGCCCGTATTTTCCGCATATATGACAATTACCTTTATTGTATTTTTGCGCTTCCCCCTTAGCCTTATTATTAAAATAATTATTTTTTACTTCGCTTGGGGTTATATTTTTATCTTCAATTATTGCAATTTGTATTGCCTGTTCTAATGTGGAGGGATTTTTACTTTTTACCAATACTTTTATTTTATCATTAATCCCCTCTAAAAATACTAATAACGCCTGTTCCCTTATATTGGTTTTAACGGCGAGAGCATCACTCGTGCTCTTTCCTTGGGTGCTACCTTCCGATACCGCTTGTACCAGATTACGTATTCTCGTGGCATACTCTATTAATGATTCTTTATAACGTTGTTTCGCGCTAAATAATTCTATCTGTAAGTACGCCGTGTTTATAAGTTTATCATACGTATTTTTTAACAAAGTTTTTAGCATATCCCAGCTGGTGATTTCCTCATATTTTATCACCTCGTAAGCTTGCCCTTTTATCCTAGTTAAGATAGTTCTTAGCATTATGTCCTTATTAGCTATCGGAGTTATTTCCGCTACTACCTCGCATGCATTTATAAAAAATATTAATTTTTCATCGATTCCCCCATTAAATTCGGGTACCATACGTGTTACATGCTCCACGGTTTTATCGAACCCTACTGAGTAAGCTGATACTGTAGTGTCTGTGGACATTGTTGTCCCAGCGTTACTATTGTCTCCTAACATTTTTTCACTTGTCGGAGTACCCACTACAATTTCAAAAACCTGTGATTTGGATAATTCTACTTTCGTAGGACTATCGTCTAACGTTATGTTTAAACTACTACGTTTTTTTGGACTATTTAACATATAGGTTACGCTTACCAACTATTGTACATTACTAAATTTTTCATTGAATTGATGTCGACACTTCTAGAAACTCGCTGGTCCACGGCAGATGTTTTGAATTTATTCTTGAGAAGTTGATCAGATTTCCCTTGAATGATTCGGGTAGAAATCTTCGTCGTGTTGATACGATGTATGTGAAGATCCCTGGTTTCAGCACCAAATTTTTCCTGTTGCGATCCAGTTATGGAGCTCGGTTGACAAAGGTTGAATTAAAATGAATTTACACGTAGTCAAATTAACTTATTAATATTATTTTATTGACATATGGTTAGTTTTAACACTTTTTAAAAACACTCAAGAGTAACGTTTACAATTTAAGACAAATATCTCTAGAATGAATACTGTCAACTAGTCGTCACACAGAAATAATGTAATGTCTCCTTCTCGGAGCGCCTTTATATAGTAGACAACAGCCGGATTACGTGGTGTCTTACAAGGTCCCACACTTAAGTATTCACTGTGGCGTTTTTAATACTTTTAGAAACTCACTTTTCCTCGTGGCACTTATTAATAGTAATTAATATACTGTTCCACGTACGCCTTGTGCAATACTGTATTAATAGTATACTCGTGTGTGGTCCTATACCTTGACTATCTCAACATATCTGCGACATATGACCACTAAGAACTATATCTATGCCTATTTTCCTCCGCTATCATAATAAGCTAAAAAGTCATGTACTCTCTTGCCCGATTAAATATGGTAATCTTTTTTACTATGTTCTTGAAGATCTGCCAAAGCATCTTTATATTTTACCATTGGTTGTGTAACTAGTTTACCCAATTTCTGTAAAAAAAATTAATATTGATTTATATCAATAGTCTAGTGATACATAGAATAGGCACGTTTATATTTAATTATAAATAAATTAAATACGTTTACTAATTTAAACAATAGGTACCTGTTTCCCAATGCCTCCGCCAGAAAAAGCAAATAAAATACACCATTTACAAAATGAACCAGTTTTTATTTCACTTTAAGCAAGCCACGGATACAATTCTAAGTAATTGTACTTAAACTTTCTATTGCGTTGATTCTTTTCTGTCCCTTCAATTTTTTGTGGAGGACACCAAGCAAATTTTAAGAAATTGGCAGAGGATTTTAAAGCATGGTCAACTACAAAATTGGCAATATCATACAAATGCTGTTGTGTATGAGAAGCATGTGATTCAGAACTCTATAAAATTAATAATTAAGCATTATTAATATTTAAAGTATTAATTTAAATTGATCTTGTCAATCTATAAAAAAAAACTCTTATAAATATATCAAATGTATTAAAATGAATTAGTAGCATAGTCGACCGTATTTTAAATCATAAAGTTTTACATACCAAAATATTATCTTCTTTTACTATATTTTTTGACTGTTCAATAATTCTAGATGAAACGTTTTTCTTGCATATTGATATTGTATTTGAACAAGATGAAATTTTATCATTCTCATTCTTGGTAGCCTCTTGTGAACCAATACAAAATGTATAATACATTTTACAATAATATAGATAGTTAAACTTACATCATTAAATTTCTGTTTTTTTTTTTAGCAATTGAAAATGGAAAATACTTGATTTTTTCTATCATGTTTAACATGGCTGTAACGTTGTTGTAAAAGTGCCTTGTAGACAGTAGTTAGTATTTGTCAAAATATGTCAATTGTCAATCTTTTTGTAAATATTTTATCAATGCTTTTGTTGCCAGTGTTACAGGATTATCGCAACAATTACAACAATTTAGATGCATTCGGGTAACGAGAAGTCAAGAATGGAGATTGTAAAACAGGCGGTAAACGCGTAAAGCTCGAGAAAGCTAAAAAAGTTGAGAATGTTGAGACTGATTTTGTCGAAGTCGTAAGGACAAGACTATACAAAAGATTAAGAACTAGCTAGCCGTAACGTGCCGGCGCCGTGATAAGCTGGCAGCATGTGGTGGGTGGGGAAACGCGCAGTCGGTTACCGCAAGGAACATAATACTATAAAATATTATAAAAAATTCACTGCTGATCGCCTAGACAAAACAATTGGTAACATTGAGACGTGTTGGTACGTGGTAATACACTCACGTTTGTAACCACAGCGGCACAGCTATATATAATAAACACGATTTAAGGAGACTAGGTATCTTATATCGTGAAAATGAATAACATTTCTACTTTTTTTTGTACTCTATGGACGTACTGATATAAAAACAATAATTAAAACACGGCCGATGAGGGGGGAGCATAGCCCGTCTGGCCCACCCACTGGGTACGCCACTGATGTGGCAAGATTAGTGAATGTGTAGCGATGAGTACATGAGTCTCGAAATTATATTATCCTATCATACTGATAACTAGGGTCCGGATTTAAATGTTAATGTATATTTTTCTACAATTCACCTAGAATAATTTTGATTATTAATGTCGGTTAAAGTGAGGACAATGTTAAATAAATATCAATTTTTCTTATGTCAGTCCTTTAACGTAAAATAACGTACTTAGATATGCACATTGCACACCTACTACTATTTAAAACTCTTTTAAGATTTTTTTAAATGCTTTCTAAATTTTAATTTCAAATCTCAATACAGATTGTATGATTCATTACAGGCTTTGCATAATGTACCTAATAGTTAACTAAATACGTGTTGATTGATTCCTCGTAAAACTGAAAGGGTTTTATATTAATATGTCAATGAAAAAATAATATTAAATTAAATATATTATACAAACATTATTTGGAGACGAACTTAATCGGTGCAAGCCTGAGACCTTACATTCGGGCAATAACATGATGTACACAAGAACACACACACAGTTGCTTCAAAACGTTTTAAAATTATTGGATATCACATGCATAACATAAATTAAAATTCCAAAGTACACATTTTTTTATAAATAGATTTTGCTTCATGGCATACTGCCGGTCGTTAATTTTTATCTCAGTATATTACTTCTAGAACATTTAAGATTTCTTTGTACCCGATATTTAGGGATTTTCAAACATCATACCTCGATGACCATCTAGTTTTACATACATTTTTGATACTTAATGAACCTTCAATTTTTTTTTAGGAGAAGTGAGATTCCATTTAGCTGGATGTGAATTTAGTATAGTGACTGAACCTCTAATAGTTTATCATAATTATTGCTATTGTCGGGCCGGGAACGAACAATAATAGGCCGTGCGCCCGGTCACCGGAATACTTCGCGCGCTACTCTCACACACCGACCGACCTGTGTATGTGTGTATATGTCTGTATAGCGACTCAATAGAAGTGGACGGGATTGCCGATCAAAACTAAAGAGTGCTAGTGTGTGGTGGTGTGTGTAGGTGTGTACGTATGTGAGGTGTGTAGACTTAAAACTAAAATAAAGGGTAACACAGGTTTTGGTAAAAGAGTTGCTGTATAATACACAATATCAATAATAATTTTACAAGTAGGTATATAAAAATCACCGCAACACAATAATATAACAAATATAGTATAAATAATAAATCAAGCCCTTATGGCTATAACAGTACCTATATACTATATGGTGGCCCTTCTGGCCCTACAGAAAAATATTAATATAAATTTAGCCCTTCTGGCTCGACAGAAATATAATATAAATTTAGCCCTTCTGGCTTTACAGAAATATAATAGATATACAGGGTGATTCTTTTATCAAACAACACTCACTATTTCAAAAAGTGTAAATATTTTTGAAAATATTTTTTTACATACTTTCAAATAATTTACAAAACAACTTTTTTATTAAAAAAATATATTTTTTAATATTTTTTATCCTTATAATTTTTTAAGTTTTTTACTTTTTTGAATGACAACATGTAGTTTTAATTTGATATTCCAAAACTTCATATTTTTCTAAGAATTTTGATACATAAAAATCGAATTTGGGACTATTAGTTTATGAGTTATAAGTATTTAAAGTTAAGATGAGCGGAGTTGTGGACAAACATTTCGCGGGGTAACCCCGTACCACACCACTCTGCTCATCTAAACTTTAAATACTTATAACTCATAAACTAATCGTCCTAAATTCGATTTTTATGTATCAAAATGTTTAGAAAAATATGAAGTTTTGGAATATCAAATCAAAACTACATGTTGTCGTTCAAAAAAGTAAAAAACTTAAAAAATTATAAGGATAAAAAATATTAAAAAATATAATTTTTTAATAAAAAAGTTGTTTTGTAAATTATTTGAAACTATGTAAAAAAATATTTTCAAAAATATTTACACTTTTTGAAATAATGAGTGTTGTTTGATAAAAGAATCACCCTGTATATATATGGCCCTTATGACCAACAGAATATAAAAATTATAATACTATAAAATAATATATACGCCCTTGTGGCACGATAAATATAATGAGGTAATATATTAATATATATATTTAGCCCTTTTGGCTCAACAAAATAGTAATAGTAAATAATAATGAAACTCACGATTTGGTGGAGCGCAGTCTGGCCAGCTGGTCCTAGCTATATAATAAGAACGAATAATACACACACACAATGGATTATAGCCATAAAAAAGGTAACTAATAAACTATAATATAATAAAAAGGTGGCGATTAGCGCCCACACAATATATATATAAATAAAAAAGTGGCGATTCGCGCCTTGCAATATATTTCGAGTCGTCAGTCGATATAATTTAAATTATAATAATATTTGCGCACGCCGGTGCTGACACGACAACGTACTGTACGTAGACTAAAATGTCACGGCGGCCGTGTTAATATAGTCGCCACAGGCGAGCCGGCGGCGCCGTAAACCAGCTTTAATCTACATAATATATATTACATAATTCACAACCGATAATAATTAATACAAAAATAAATGATTATGTATGTGCTCTGTGTGTGTGTGTGTGTGTGTATGTGTGTGTGTGTGTGTGTCGGTCGGCGGTGAATCGTACGTTCGCCCGAACAGCTATTGTCATTTAAACAATTTTTTTCGAAAAAATTTTCAAGTATAGAGTCTGTTTTATTACGACTTTGTACGATACAATTATCTACAGATTCTTCATCATTAATTATTGTTCGAGTATTTACATTTTCAATTTCAACATTAAGTTAAAAATTCAACAAAAACAAAAAAATAAGACGACAAATCGTAAACTGAGCTATAGTTTTTAATTTAAACGTGTGTAAAAAATAATTGTTTGAGTTTATTTTTATGAAACTGAAATTTAAAAAAAATTAAATATTTTATATCAAACTAGCTGACCCGACACGGCGTTGCCCGTGTGGTAGTTTCTTTTTTGGCATTTTCATAGGCCGTGTGTTAGTGTTTAATTTATTTGTATGGGGATTTATTGATTCCGCCGAAACTACCTGCTTAGGAAAAAGGTTTGTATCGACTCCGCCGGCTATTGATTCCGCCGGCTACTGTTTATAATATTTACATATCGATTCCGCCGGCTACTGTTTATAATATCTACATATCGACTCCGCCGGACACTGTTCATATCACCTCCCCCTCCCCCCCGGTGTATATGTATTTTAAAATATATAGTCTCAAAATTAAAATAAATACTTAATATAATTAATATGTTTATGTGATTATGTGAATATAATATTGAAAAATGCATGGGTAGTCTAAATTGTATAAAAAAATGATAATAAATTTAACTACCTACTTTTGATAATATTTGGACACATGTTTTAAATAAATTAACTTAGAAATTTTATTATCATTCAAATCTTTAGATAAATTTTCAATGTTTTTTTTAAATATATACCTTATCTTAAAGATAAGTTTTCAGTTAGAGTCATAGGTAGGTAATCAATATATTATATATCCATAGCGTAATACGTACGGATTGGATTGAAATAAAATTAATAAATACTCGTGCGCTACACGTATAATAAATATATAAGTAGGTTTTTTTTACATATTATAAATTAAATACAAATTTATATTAGATAGACAATATTTATTGTCTAAATTATATTAAATAGACTATACATTTTAAAATGCATATACACCGGGGGGGGGGATATACAGTATCCGGCGGAATCGATGTATAAATATTATAAACAGTAGCCGGCGGAGTCGATATGTAGATATTATAAACAGTAGACGGCGGAGTCGATACGAAATCGGCGGAATCAATATACGCCCATTTGTATTGATAGTACTAATATTACGTGGAATTCACAATTTAATTGTGTGTGCGTGCTTGTGTGTGTTAATTATTATAGCACTATTAGATTCATTGATAAGTGATAACATATATTTGTAGGCTGTGAATATTGTTATTATTTTTTTATTATTATTATAGCACCTCCTTATAGACTACATTGGTTGTTCTTCCGTTTAATTTGGGGCAAGAATGACAAAGGTTGTAGGTGAACTAACTCTGGAGCATGCCACATAAAATTACCAATGTGTAAAGCAGTCATCACTCAAGTCAATCCCTGATATCTTCGGCAAGGGGCTGTTTGTTCGAAAATTATGTGTACGAATGAAAAGTGTTCGAATTTTATGTGTTAGAAAATTTAAATGTTCGAATATTACTTTTATTGTGGAATCAACAAAATGTAATTTTTCGGAATAAAAATGAGTATCTAGTATTACAAGTATTAAAATAATATTCATTGTTTGTATCTTTACCTCGTTATACACCTATTTACTCGTATAACCTAAGTAATAATGTGATTAATTAATAAATTAGTTTTAAGAATTCTTCAAGTATTTATTTATTTTACCTTTGCTTTAGTAGAAGAAATAAACTTAGGACATTTATCAATTAAAAGATCTTCAACATGTGTAAAAATTAATTGTTGTACACAATCACTATGGAAACCCCACATTGGGCCTGGCAATTTAACATTTTTAGCATCCTGGTAAATATTGTACACTATAATTTCAGTGACATTTAATTGGACATCTATTTCACTAGAAACTTCTTATTAATAATTAGTCTTATAATTGTTTCATTTAAACTCTGTTGATGAAATTAATAATAAACTAAGCATAAAATATATATATCTAATATATAAATGTGAAAATGAAAACCTATGAGGCATATGTTCTCGGAAACTACTGAACCGATCGTTATGATTTTTTTTTTTTTTTTAATTGAAGAGCTCATTGCGGAGAAGGTTTATGGCATTTAATCGATTCTCTAACTTTAAAAACGAAGGAGTTATCAATTATTATAAATAATGACCTGTTACGTAGACTTAGTGGGTGAGGTTCGCGATACGGCAACGGACGGTGGCTAGACGTTTCCGCCCAAACTTCCCCTTCCATATCACTGTCGCGAGACGTGATAGTTAATATCGTTATTCGTTGCTAATGGAATCCAGTGGCGGTTTTGGGGGTGAGGCAAGTGAGGCGGTGCCTCACTTAAAAATGAGGAAGAGGAATACCTATGTTTTTTTAAGCAAATTAGACATTATTAATTATATTACATTTTTGTTTCTATCATTTGTATAAATTAGTATGGTCAGAGTTTTGTCATAGTAAAATGTCAAAAAAGAATATAACATTTTAATAATTAATACAAACATTATTCCGTAGTTAATAGTTATTAATATAATAATAATATAATATTATGGTATCAGTTTATACGGGAGTACGGCCGCACGGGTCGGCTGGTCTCGTTATCTTCGGCCCGTACCCGTAAGAGCGATCGCTGTCGGTGCCTCTCACGTCTGGATGTATTTAACATTACTAAATAATCCGAACCCGCACTCACACGCGCCGTACGCATTGCACACGCACTCCTTAGGCGACGATTGAGGCGGCATGTAAACATTGGCTCGGCCAAAGAAAATATTAATGTACAATATAATTATTATTGAATTATCATCAGTGTTGGTGATACTGCGTAAAAATCAGCAAAACGACGTACAATATTATTACAATCGCGGATATATCTTAGTCCGTGATTACAATACTGCAGTTATCTTCTTTTCGTATTTCGTATTTTCGTAATTTCGTCTGTCTACTATCACTAACAAACATTTCCACTAATCACTTTTATCTCGTAGTCGTAGACCGTGGTACTGTACTACTGTGTTTAGTGTGTCTATTTTTGTATCTATAATTAGTTTGTGTTTTTATTTTATAATTTTTCATAAATAAATGACAATTAATGTATGTAAAGTTTTTAGTCGCCTCAGTCAAAATTGAATCCCATAACCGCCACTGATGGAATCTCTGGGTTTCCAGAATCTATATATATATAAAAATGGAGACAAAAATGTATAACATTGCATCAGTTGAGAACGGCTGGGCCGATTAATTTGATTTTTTTTTTAAATGATAGAGAATGTCGGGGAGCGGGTTTATAGCATAAATTATGAACCTAACTCCTGTGTCCAGAATATTTAGAGACAAAAACTGAGTTACGCCAGTGGCGCCCTCTAGCAGATAAAAATAAAAATATTAATACATAAAAATGAATATGTTCAAATATTCTGAATAAAATAAAATAATATACTCAATTCATTATGTCAATAAATATTTATTAAGTCATAAAACATAAAATATATACAATTATTTACATGGTACAAATATAATTTTTGTCATAAAACTTAAAATGTATACAATTATTTACAAAGTACAAACATAATTTTTGTCAGGGTTATAGATTTAAACATAATAATATCTACGTAAATATATAATTAAAACATCAAAATTAGTTCAAAATACGACTAATTATTTACTATTATTTTTCATTGTTATTATAAAATACAATTAATTTAATAAAGAATTATTTGCTAAAGGTAAATTAATGCAATAATTTTGTCTATACATAATTAACATTTTGCTGTAACAAAACCTTTTTTTTTAAAATATTTATCATGATAAGAAATAGCAGAAGGTTTTATAGGATCAGAAGTGCAGTTGTTTTTTTCTCCTTTACTCAAAATACGATTTATATGGTTTACTTAGGAATAAATTAATAGTTTACAAGCTGTTTTAAGGAAAATTTTAAATAAATCATGTTCACTGCAAACTAAATTATGGATAGGCACATTCTGAGAAACAAATGAATACAATTCACCGAATGCATTATTTTTATATACATACTTATGGAAATTAGAATTAAACAGATTTATTATCAAACTGTACACATCTATTGTTTCTTTATCCGGGTAAAATAAGTGACATTGTGAATATTGGCGTTCTTGAATTAAAAAATGTTCATCCAAAGGATAAGTAGCATAAAGTTTTGAAATGCAGGTAGAACAATTTTTAGTCAATTGCTTTACCTTTTTAATAATCCACCAACTAACATAAGCTCTACTGCTAGAGGTTATAATATTATCGTTATTGGGTGGCATTGACACTAAAGTAGTTTGTAATTGGTCATTACAAGCAGCTTCTTCAACAACAGATTCAATTGGTATTTCATTGAATAAAAATTCTTTTAAATTATCCAAGACTCCATCGCAGTCGTTGTCTTCACAGTTCGCACCAACGGAATGATTAGATGTAAGATTAATAACAAGAGCTTTAAAAGAAGAAGTTCGCAGGGGTTGGGTTAATATTTCGTATTCCATGACTTCTTATTGAACCGAAAAAGTTTTCAATAGGGTCCTGGTTGAAATTTCTAAGTAAAACATATTTGAAACCATCTTTCAATAGTCTTTTACAAATTAACTGTATTCCTTTAATAGTTCTTATCCAATTTGAAACTGATGGAATTGATTTATTTGTTTCATACTTCATGGTACTTAGGACATCAAGACATTTTGGCCAACACTTCCAATGAGGTGAATTTAATGTTACCGCACTACTAAGCTTTTTACCTGGGTTAGTCTTGATCACATTTCCGTTGGCACTGTCAAAAAGGTTGTCAATAAATAGAGATAATTGGCCAGTATCCTCTGCCCCAGAGTCAATGCTTTTGTATTCTATAACAATTAATAAAAACTATAACTACTATATATAATGAAAAATTACATTAAATTGTTCAAGTAATAACATAAGTTAAAAATAATATTGTTTTATGTTTGTAAATGGTTTGTCACAAATATATATATAGCTTACCAGTGAAGTTGGAGGTGTTTGTCATTATAACAAAAAAATATTCAACACGTTTATAGTTACCTTCATTTCTAGGTTCATCAGATACACTTGGGTTTGAATCGAGTATTTCACATTCACTTATTCCAACTATACTAATATCCATGGCATAAGAATCTACATGATCTCTGAATGCTGGCATAGTTATACCTAAAATAATAATAACAATTGTGTTAGAAAATTTAACTAAAAACAATAATTTGAATATTAAAAAAAGTATTTACTTTTATCAATACTAATGTTCATTGCCATAGAATCTTCAAGATTGTCTACTATATCAACCATGTCTTCTTCAATTATACCTAAATCCAAAATTACTTTTAATTAATAATGTGCTGCAATATCAAAAAAAAAAGAAACAAGTGTACATTTTTACACCAACAATAAACTTAATAGCTAAATATCATGCACTACATTTTTTTTTAAATAATCAACTCATGCTCATGCACTACATTCACCAGAGGCATTTTCTATCGATTATGGTTATTGCAAACCGTACTCATTATCAATGACATTATATAACATGTAAACAAACTATTAATAGCATGCAATATTCAAAAACATTTTAAAATAAATAAATAAAAAAACTCACTCACTAAGGTGAAGCAAAATATCAACAAAACCATTTTTTAGTGTTTATAATATTTATGCATAATCGCACCATATTACAGTTGACGGTGTTTATACATGACAAAAAATGTACTTACGTACAAAAAAAGTTAATTCTTTTATATGGTTGGATAATTTTTCATTGATTAGATAAATCGTCAAACCATAGAAATGTAATTTAAACTTTTTGATACAACCAATACTTGATTACAACCGTTTGATTAAAACTGATGTCAAAAGTATTGGCTATATACACCCAATACGTAGATATCTTATTATCTTAAGTTATAGGTATAACTAAGAACATTTAGGCTGACAAAACATATATTACTATAGAACATATAAAAAAAAAACAAATATTACAAAATATTGAAAATTTCAACATATTATATAAACTTAAAATAATATATTTACCAGGTAAATTCAGAGTTGGCAATGAATTACTAATTAGTAATCAACTTTTTAAATCCAGGACTTTTACAAGTTTTTTCAAAATGCTTATCACACATAACAAAAGATTTTATAAACTATGTCAATTTGTTTACTTAATAATTTGTTATTTCCTGATCTCTTCGCCCAAGCGTCAAATGTGTTTTTTTCTTTTGGAAACCGATGACAAAGAACAGTTTTGTCAGTGTATTTGGTGTCACAACCAATCACAACACAACTATTTGATGGCATGGCGAAACAGTAACAATTATTCATCAAAACTATTAATTTAACAACTAAAAACAAAAGCAAGTTCAAGTGAAAATCGTTAAACGGCACAGTTTTGAAAAATTAGTAAAACCGTTATGGCGTTAATGCGTTATGTCGATGACGCGTCACTCGATGTAAACAAAATAACTGCTGGAACGGCAAAAACAGAGTGACCCGTCCCGCAAATATTTATAATTGTACGTGACATATATTACGTTGGTATGGCGCGTGTCTTAAAAGTGTATAATGTCAGACCTGCCGTATAGAGTTAGACCCACAGATATATAAAAATACTAGATAGCCGACATGGAAATGATTTTGAAGCCCACAAAATGGCCGAAATTCTCTTATCTAAGAGGTAAATGTTTACATTCTCACAACACTGATATAGGATATCATTGTTATCAATTTATTATTTATCATATGAATATCAGACTTTCTAAGTTCATGATTTTTATAACTTTATAATTTTTGAAATACCATTTCCTAATGTATTTACATTGTTCAAAGTAAAATATAATGAAGTAAATATATTTTAATATTTAAGTATAGATCAAACATTTTTGGCAATTCAAACAATCAATCAAATGTAATATATTCATTGATATTTGAAGGTAATAACTGGTAATTTAATAATAATACAAAAAAAAAAATTAAACAAAATAAAACAACTGGTATATTAACATGTTAATAATAATAAAAATATTTGAAACAAAACAAAACAACTGGTATATCACCTAGTTTAATAATAATAAAAATAATTAAAACAATATAATATTATATACCAACTATTGATTCATAAAAATTATTTGTTTTGTTAATTTTTGTCTTTTAGGCACAGGATTTAGAATTTCTATAGAAAACATTTTTCCAAAAGAATGGAGTCGAATACTTAAGTATTTTTTTAACTAACAATGAAATTAAAATCATTTTATGTGGGCTATCTAATAATGTAACATTATCGCATTGAAGTGAATTAAATACAGTATTGTCAAGTGCAAATTTATTGTTACAAAGGTTTATTATTTTTAAATCAATATTTTTTATATTTAATGTTTGTAAGTTAATAGTTAAAATAAATAAAAATTTTTTCAGCTTGATAAATTATTTTGAACGCACATTCTGAAGGAGAAACTAACCCACCATTATTTTTAAAATCAACAAATTTTGAATATTCTAAATCTAATAATCTAAATGATTACTTTGAACAACGTAAATACATTAGGAAAAAAGTATTTCAAAAATTATAAAGTTATAAAAATCGTGAACTTAGAAAGTCTGATATTCATGATAAATAATAAATTGATAACAATGATATCCTATATCAGTATTGTGAAAATGTAAACATTTACCTTTTAGATAAGAGAATTTCGGCCATTTTGTAACGAGTGTCTCATAACAGCGAAATGTTTGGCTGCGTTATCACTTATCAATTCATTTTTACCAAATCAGCTGTTATCATAGATTGAATGATAAAAGTTAAAACTACAGAACAAACATAAAACCGTCAAATTTATTTTATTATTTATCATACATCATAATTAATATTAATATTGTATTAGTATTTATTGCTATTTGCTACTATAAGACGTATAATTTATTGTTTACTAGAAATAAAATGATTTATCATATAAATAATTCGACAGTCAAATCCGAAAATCATAATTTATGTATAAGTACACCTATTAAGTATCAATATATTTTATTAGTATTGTTTAGATTGTATCATATGAATGATCAAATGCGCAGTGAACATGAGCACTCTCACTATTAACATCTTCAAATCCAGATACTATTGCATTAGTTTCATTTATGGAAGGTTTTGAGATTTGAGTTTTATGACAGCTTTTTTTTTTAGTTGAGTAGAGCCGAATCTGATTATCAATTTTTTTTGTAACATTGATATCTTCAACTTGCGTAAGTTTTATTTTTTCTCCTTCATTCATGAGTGTAATAACTTCACTTAATTTTTTTTCTATCTGTATTCTATTTTGATCACTTAATGAATTTGTTCCAGTTAGACCCAAAATAATTTCTGCTTGATGTTTTATTTTCAGATTTTGATCAATTTTGTGGTGATTTGTATACGTTGTGTTCATATCAAATAATATTTTTTGTTCTTCAAGATTTGTTTCTTTATGAATAATATTATTGTCATCCAAATGTTTACAGAAATTACGAGCACAAGCATGTATATGCTTACAAATATTTGCTTTGATGACATTGTCAATACAAGAACAATGGTAAGTATGAATGCAAATTTTCCATTTTTCACATTTTAAACATGCTGTTTGTGTACACGTTTCACTAACTTTCATAATATAATACTGTTGGGAAGGATTTGATAATGAGTGTATTATGTACCCTTTCTCATTTTCCAAAATTTTAATTTGTTCCAGTTCGATTGTTTCACTGATGTTATGACTTAGGCGGACTTTTTGAACTTTTTCAGTTGGGACATATTTTGATAATTTGATCAATCGCTTGTAAAGACTATCTCTAGAAAATTTCATGAGAGCATGAATAGTTTTATCTAAACGTTTCACTCTTTTCCCTTCCAAATATATATGCTTCAATATCTTGTGAAACGATTCCAAATACATATTCGTATTTATCCCAAGCCTCAACCTAAAACAATAAGCCCAACATTCTAGCCGCCTTGAATAATATTTCTCAAAGTACATTCCAAACCTATTAGTATCATCATCATCCTTCAAATCTTGTAAGACATTTTCGAGGTAACTATAAAATTGTTCTATAGATGTGGTTTGTAAAAGGATTCTTAATGATTCGTCAACTAATGCTTTCTTTTCGGGTCCGCCACTGATTTTACATAGATTTTGTCTCCAGTTTTTGTCTACATGCCATGTACACAATAGTCTGTGTTCAACAGATCCCATAACAACAACCCATGCATTATAGAACGCTGGAGCATCATCAGTCATAAATACATTGCAGTTAATAACACCTACTTTATGCTTAATTATATTGAAATATAATTGGAAAATTATCTCATCAGATCGATTTGACAAACAGAACGCAACTGGACAACCTGATCCAAATTCATCAACAGTTACAATAGTATATAACTGAATATCATATGCATTTGTGCCATGAGTACCATCTATACAAATTTTATTGTGGCCGAATTTTTTTAATTGTTTTACTTGAAAATTTGTCATTAAAATGATTGTAAAATCTTTCTTATCCAAGACTCCTTGTTCTCCGTTCCAATCATTCTCATCTTGGCCTTTGTAGTATAAAACAGGACATTGTTTTTCTAATGTCTTCATCTCTTCAACCCATAACTTTATACTAATTGCATCGTTTTTGTGTTTTTTTGTAGCATAATCAATAATGAAGTCTCGTGAAATGTTATGCAGATCTTTACGGTCCAAAAGGAGAGATCGTTTTAAAGTATCATCTGTCACTTCTTGATCACGAATTGAATCTATAATATGTGCGAAAGTTACTGCTTCTTTCAATTTTGCTGAAAAATAAAAATTATTGGTTAGTTAAAAATAATAGTTAGTAAAAATAATTAAATTAAATGCATAATAATTTAAATAGGTATATAATATGTATAGTAATACCAGCAATTTTTGTTCTGGTTTCTTCGTCAATTCTAATTCTACCAATTTCATGATCATGGCCATAATGGTTTTCCCAAAACTTATCGTTAACTGTCCCTTCATGTTCTATATATGTAACTTTCATCATTGATGGACAAGTTCCATCTATTTTATTACTTCCCATGAATTTAGTTTCTCTCGCTTTCTCCATTTTTTCATGATTTTCATTCTTACTACCATAGTTATATGAACGATGACAATAATAATATTGTCTTCTACATCCATCATGAAATGTTGACATTGCTCTATCCTTAACAAACATTGAAAAACTTTTTTGTTCTTCTCCTCTTTTCCATGTGTCAAATTCTGTGATTAAAATGTTTAATGATTTTTATTTGTAAATAATAAAAAATAAATAAACAAATAGTATTCACAATTATTACCTGGGATGCTTAGAAATTTCATTTCTTTCACTTTTTCAGTAAACCCATGTATTTGAGATAAGTGAATATTCAATTTAGCATAGGAGTACAAAGGTTCTTTACATTCACTATTAGGACAAATTATTCTAGTTTCTTTCTTCTTTCCTTCATTATCATTGGTTTGATGAAACTTTTTGATATGTGTATCCAACGTGTTTTTAGTTTTAAAGTATTTGTTGCAAATATCACACAAAAAATCGTTAAACACTGGTTCTATATTATGAATATTCCGTAAATGTGCGTTCAGATTTTTTTTTTGTGTAAAGTTTTTGTCACATATTGAACATTTTATTTCAGATTCCATTATGGTAAATAAAAATAAAACAAAATCACAAATATAATTTGCCATCAACTCTAAGTCCTTCAGCCCCAAATTTTCTGTTTAGAGCATCAAAGCAATCATTAAATTTTCGGCAAAACATGGCTGTTGGTTCACAGTCTTCGAAGCCAGAAATTTTATAAGTTTTATAAAATAATAATCCATTAGCCACTGAATTACTCAAGACCTATAAATAAAATTAAACAATAAGTTAACTTAACAAAATTGATTTGCATTAATTCTTCATATTTTGAATAATTATATTTGTTCATAAGTAAATATCATACTTGAGTGGCCAATCGAACCCTCATTTTATCAGAAACACTAAGCACAATATGATTTTTTGATAACTTTGGGCACACTCTCAAATTTCCCGTTAGTTTTAAATCTTCTTTGTATAAACGTTTGATGTGTTGCCATTGAATATATTGACCATGAATCTATATTATATACAATTAAATAGGTAAATTAAAAATATGTTTTCTTAATTTTGTTTAAAATAATAGAATTGGTATTTAACATATTATCCAATATTTAAAACAATTTTACATAGTTTCAAGTGTCAACTTTTAAAAGCAAAATATACCACCCAGCACTTAGTATCTAACATACCATATTAAAATTAGAATATAATAGCACTGAATCACATTTATGTTTACCATAAAGCAAATTAAAAGTATTAGTAATTAGTATATATACAGTATTTTTTACCAATGTTGGAAATTAATAAATTCTAAACACAACACATAAGAATTATTTTGATACACAAACACATTAATAATTAATTAATTTCAAACTTGCATTAAGTGTTTTATCATTGTATAATTTATTCCTGACATTTTTAAATAGGTGTGGTGTATCAGAAAAGGCATTTATTTTTCTATCATCATCAAGTGGATGATGAAACCAATTTTGAAAAGAATCAATATGCCCATTGACACCTAATTCAGTCCACATCTTTCTATTTGTCTGAGCTCCATCAGACACTATACCGTGAATAATTCCACCGGCCTTTTCTAAAAGGATTATACACTTGATTATAAGTTTAGCTAATTCAGTTCCAACTACAGGACCTCGGGAAGCAAAAACAGCGACTGGTTGTGAATAACTATCGGCAAGTGGCTGAAACATAAAAACTAGACCACTAGTTGCCTTCTCATTGATGTCTGTTGCTTTGTAGTCTTCTCCGTGATCTACAAGACCTCTATATGTTAAGCTTTTAGAACATACAGTGATTGATTCTCTCACTGATATTTCATCAACTAGAAGAACTCCATGTTTTTGAAACTCTGTTTTATTCTCCAAATGTTTTTTTAACAAGGCAAAAAAACTTGGATCAAAACCACAAGTCATATTTATTAATCCTAGATATCGTCTGATAGAGCTAATACTTGGTAATGGTAGTATATTGTTTTTATTTAAAAAATTATAACCACTAGGTGATCTTATGTGCAGCAACATACACAGCATTATCCATTCATCTGAATACCTTCTGCCCTTTGAATTATTAACCTAATTTAAATTAAATTTATTTAATACAATTATTTTAGTATTTACTTGGCATGATTAAAATTACTACCTTTGCTGCTCCAAATATTTCTTTTATAATTGTTTTTTGATATCCTGGACAGTTTATATCATTCATTTTTTGTTCAATACTACATTCAGTTGTATTTTTTATTTTTTCCTGTAATTCATCCATATTCTTTCTCATAAGGTCAATTTTTTTTCTAAAACGGTTTTTTTGTTTTCTTTGCAGTTTATTGTTTTTACGCAAAATTTCAAGACTCTTTTTGCTTTTTGGAGTTGTTCTTATTGTCAAACGTTTTGGTGAAGATATTGACAATCTTTGTGATATCTGTCGATTTATTGATTGTTTTGCTCTTGTGCAAAATGAACAATGGTAAGAATTTATAATAATTATGGGACAATTTAAATTACGTTTTATTAGCATAGTATCACTAAGCAAATTGGTATTTCTTGAAAGCATCGAATCATATCTAAAAAAAAAAAAATATTTAATTTAAATATATTTAAATTTAAAAATAAAAATTTACTTTTTTGCAGATGATAAATCAATGCCTCTACAGATTTTCATGGACGCCATTTCATTTATTAAATTTATTAAATGTTGACGACTTTCAAGTTTATGGAAGGAATTTTTAGTTTTTTTGCCCAAAATATTGCAAGTGAGGTATAATAGTTTTTCGCATAAATGAATTTACATTATTCTGTTCATATACAAAAACAATTTCAGATACACCAAAGAACTTTTTATCCATAGATAAATACTTTTGCCAATTTGATGGCAAGTTTAAGTTCCATGTATCTAGTTCGCAAAATAAAATGCTGGCAGTATTAAATTGTTCTTTAGATGTTTGATTCAATTTATTCTATAAATAAAAGTGACACCTAATTATGTATTTTTAAATATTTTAAAAAGTAGTATCAGTTTACTTTTTGATGTACGGGAATATTAAAATCAGAAGAACTGCTGCCATTTAAAGAAGAATCATTACAATTAGTAGAATAGTTATGTTCTATCAAAACTCTGGAACTCAGCATAAGATCATTACATGGATGTTCAATATTCATTATTGGTTCACAAATTAATTCCTAAAAGTTTATTGAGAAGATACAATTCAAAAATGAGGCTGAACAAGTTAATGAAAGTCAACTAATTACTAGTACTAACTATTAATTTCATTATTAAATAAACTTATGTGATCACAATATTTTTAATTAATTTTGTATAACTTATTGTCTTGTAAATAGTTAAAAGCTATTTTGTACATATTTAATTAACTTAGAAAAATTAATAATACATTCAAATATTATATAAAGTACAAATTATAAAATGTATTATTTGTTGTATCATTTGTACACTGAATAAATAACTCAGGTTCCCCTGTACTTATATAATAACTAGTTCGTTAAAATCTCAGCTTTATTGATTAATAAATACTAATTATTTAAAAAATAAAAATGTACTTCTTTATCACCATCACATGTTAAAGGTGCTCTGTCAGTAGTAGTACTAGTAGTGTCTAATGGATTGTACGGTTGAATTAAATCTTCCTCCTATTATTAATATTGGTTAAGATTACAAATATTTCCATACTACATTTTGTATTTACCTAATATATTATAACTACCTTATTTTCTGAAAACTTCAATCGTTTTCGAGCCGAAAATGGTACCGCATTTGGTTTTAAGCGAGGCCGTACTAATGTAGTCTAAATATTTTATTAATAAATGTAATATTATAATTACATCAAAAATGTATTTTACATTTAAAGAAAAGTTGATAATTTGAGAGATTAAATAATTGATAAATTAATAAAATAAAAATACTATAATACTAATTGTTATTGTTATTTTACTTACTGAGCATACAATATTTCCTAATTTATCCACTATATTATTTTGTTTTTTAATTGAATCAACTAGAAAATGTTGTTCACAAATAACATCATTTGTGTCTAAGTGTTCAATATTTAGAGTATCCAACCATTTTTCTTTTAAATGTGGATCTTTTGGTGTTACAAATACCGATAGTTTTTTTGTTTTGTTACAGCCAAACAAACAAATTTTGTTTGGCATTATTAATATAAATTATTTTATACAATAACCAATCTCAAATTAAAATAAATTAGGACTTAGGAGTTTAATAAAAAAAAAACTCAATTTCATGTATCATAAGTTTTGTTTATTTTAAAAACATGTGTTTGTATAACCCATAAAACATAATACTAATATTAGTAAATATCCGACATCCGTGGTACAACCATAGAACAATACGTAATGAATAATGATAAAATAATATTACAATATTTACATTATTATTCAAATTCAAATCCCTGTAACATTTGGCGGTATTTTGATAACCCAACACTACAATAAATTCCTAACCTTAAGAACGTCTAACCATCAGCGCTTTTTGAAAATGTGGTGGAAATTTAAAACGTTTTCGCGCAAATAAGCGGAACATTGTTAGTGGGCTGACGGGGGGGAGTAGTCCGACCTTATCTTCTAAGACCGCGGATAACACCATAGAACAATGATAACACTGAACACGAAAACAAAGACGATACCAATGATAGTGACGAAGACGATTACGGTGACGATGAAGAGTGTATTAATGACGAGGATAAAGACAGCGATGATAATGGCGATCAGGCGACGGGAACGACGTTAGAAACAACGGCAGGGACGAGCGGACGACAATAAAGATGGAAGAAAAATAAAAACTTTAATAATAACCACGATTTAAGATATACTTTAAATATAGTTAAATCGTGGTAATAACTAATAATAATGTGGCGTTAACAATAATAATAATGGCAATAACACAGTGCTGTCAACATAATAATACTCACACAGCACTAAACGACTACAAATTAACGAAATAATGACAATTATTAACTGTTGGGTACCTTATACAATGGAAAAAGTGCAAAAAAATTTTTCCATTGACACGGATTTGAACCCATAGCGACGTTTGTAACACCATTGGGCCAGACAGCCCGCTCGAAACCGAGAACTTAACTTAAGTTATTAAACATGTTATATACTAACTTTGAACTGTCATAACTTCAAAACTATATCCAAGCCCAAAATTCTGACTCCACCTTCGTTTTCAGAGTACTTAATTACATAAGTTTCAAAAAAAAAAAAAAAGGTGTCCCGTAAAGTAGAAATATACCAAAATTGTAACATATACCATCACAGTAAATATGAAATAAAAAGAAATAGAATTTTAATCTAGAAAAAACATAATAGTGTCATTTTTGTTGGGAATACTTCAGATATTCAATTTAAGAAAACTATTTTTTCTAACTTTAAACTTCTATACCATAGTCTAAATTACAAGATTGTAGTGGCAAATTAAAATGTAACTCTATTATTGAGATTTCAAACTTTGCTTATTGTGAGATATTAAAACAAGCTGTTGTGATTGGTAGAAAATATTATATTGTGAACAACTTGTACACAAAACCTGTGTGTTTTTCATAAAATCATCATTGCATGGACCATTTGTGCAAGACATCTAATAATGTTGCCATGTTCATTAAGCTGCTCAATAGCTCTTTTCAACATATGAGTATTGGTACTTGGTAGCCCGTTACTTCTAGAAGTTTTATCTCGGATCTAAACATAAAATATATAATGATAAGATATGTAATAATATATATACCTATATAATAATAATTTATATTGTGTTCAAATATTTTAAAAATAAAGTAAGTATTGTTAGGTTTTTGCTGGCTTGTATAAATTCTACAAATAATTGATTTTCTAATATTCTTAGTTTTTCTATAAATAATAAAGTGTAATTGATTTGTACAGAAATAACAATACTTCAAAGATTCTTACGTAAAAAGTCCCAAATTTTTTGGGTGATTTCCAAAATACCTTAACAACTGGCTATGAAAGGACTCCAAGTAATTATCAGTCCTTATTTCACTACCAAAGACACTAATATAAGCTGGTCCAACTTGATTCAGCCAACAATTTTGTATATATATATTAATTAATTAGTAGTTAAAAAAAACTTATAATACTATAATTTTATGTAGGTATTTTTCATTATTATGCATTATTTAATATTAATGTTTTTATCTTTTTTTTAAAATTTCATTTACAATGGAAACTTCATATTTAACTGAATTATTAGTTATGTATTTGAGAAAACACTCAAATAAAAATGTTTGCATGCGATTGTAAACGTCTGGATACTGCTGGATATAGGCTACAATTTCTCTAAAGCCATATTCAATACAAAATTGTTGGCAATCTGCATGACCTCTGGTAGCTGGGAGATGGGATAGTGCTAATATCTAAATTATGAGTGTTTGTTAATACCTCCATTTTAAAAATAGGTAATATCATTTAATTCATTACCATGCGCAACACATTAGCAGCTATACCATTGGTCTAGATAAGGTCATATACCAAATTATTTTTTCGGCGACAGTATTTTAAAATTGACTGGAAAATGTAATGATTTAGGTGTTATAAGTATATGACATTACTTATATGTTAAATTATATTCTTCACTTGACAAAAATGGAACCAGCAGCATTGTAACCGACTTTCAGGAACTGCATTCATCAATCCACGCTCGAAATCGGTAATAATTGTTAAATTACCATAATTCAATGGTAGTAAATGACGGACTATTTGAAAAAATGTTGTATATGTTTCTTCTGTGGCACTGGTAAAAAGTGCATATACTATCGGAAAAGTCTAAAAACTCGTTATATAACTTAGTTAAAAGTAACTAAAGCCACAATATTTTATATAATATTACAATGAAATAAAAATATAGAATGATATATTTATCAATATTAAATAATGACCACAAAACATTGATAGCGAAATTTAACCATACATACAATTTTACACGGCGATAAATCACCATCTAATTAAACCGGCGATAAAGTAAATTTTTAACAACAGATAACATTTAAAACATGATTTATGCAACAGATTTTATTTTAACTTCAGTTAAACAAATTTATCTCTGTGTAAATATTTGGTGCAACCCGCCATTGGCCTATAATATTTTAACCTTTATATTATAAACTAAAACATATTATTATTCATACATAGAGTTGGCATTATTATTTTTTTTAATGGGCAACGAAGTGCAAGGGATGTATAGTATAAAATGAATAATTTTACTATACATAATATTAAATACATGACATAGTCATATACTAATACTACTATAAATCTCTATATAAATCAATACTTGTACTTTAAAAGTTTTTTTAATAGGTACATCTTTAAAAAATATAATGAAACCTGCCAATATACCACTCACAGGCAGGGTTGGGCAAGTTACTTAATTTATTGTAAATGGTTACAAGTTACAAGTTACTCTAAAACTGTGTAACTAGTTACAAGATAATATATACTTTGGTGCAATGTAACTGGATACAAGTTACAGTTATGTAACTAAGTTACATTTAAAGTTAAAAGTTACATTGATAAATAAAATATGTTTTTATTTATTCATTCATTATAATTAACACATTTTAAATATTTTTATAACAATACTGTAATAGACAATAGTTAATGATAAATATTAACTTGTGTAAAATATTTTTCACAGATTACAGTTATAATAAAATAATTTAATGTATTAATCATACTATCTACTTAATAATAAATTAATAAATCACCACAACAATAGTCAGTTTTCTTATAAAATGGGTACATGCACATGCAAAAAGGTAGTAGGTAATTTAAGTTTTAATAAAGTCAATGGTATTTATAAATTAAGCTGGTACAATTTAAAAAGATAAAATTGAATTGTAATAATGTATTATTTTTTACCATAAATTATAATTTAGAATGAATAAGATTTATTTCCTTTAAGAAAAACTAATTTTTCAAAATTCTGGTCAGATAAATTTCTTCTGGTAGGACAATGAATGAACCCAGCAAATGAAAATAACCTTTCTACTGGAGCAGAAGAACAAAGATTAGTATTAAATTTTACAAATAGTTTTTTTATAGCTACATAATTATTTAAAATTGATAATGATTTATTTTTATCATTAAAAAATTGTATAACTTCCAAATTTGCTTTTGAATCAGCTTTTGTTTGTTCTTGTGATGAAAATACAAAAAAATCATCTTCATCTGCTTCAGCTGAAGTATCTATAACACTGGTTTCCATAACAAACTTTTCAACAGTATTGATACACAAATTTTGAATCCTTTACTTCTCTACTTCATTATTCTCGGGTATCCATCGAAGTTGAAATGCTGGATGAAAACATGACGCCAAAATAGCTTCATTTACTTCAGGTGATAAGTCATAAAACAATTTAAAACGTTTTTCGAGTGATTTCAGTAAAGGATCAATAAGATTTGCTGCATAACGAAAATTATGTTCCTTAAGTAATTGTATTCGGATCCTCAATGAAAATAAAGTGGGTATTAAATTGCCATAATAAACATTTGTTTCTCCTTGTAAATGGTCTAATGCAATAGCAATAGGCTTCATTAATTGAACATACTCTGACAAATAATCAATATCTACTTCTTTAAAATGAAACTTCAAATCTAATTCTTTGGTTAATGTATTTAATTTATCTCTATATTTTAATAACTGAGATACTGAATCAAATAAAGAATTCCATCTAGTTATAATAGGGAATAATAATGAACAATTTAAAATATTACTGATTATTTCTGATGACTTAGGTTTTCTAGACATATTCCATAAAGATGAACATTTGGCAATCGCTGGGTGGTGATATCTATTGGCAGTTGAGATTTTTAGAATATTATTAAAATCGGTTGTTGCAAGCAAACTTAATGTATGAGAGGCACAACGTAAGTGATAAGGGAGTAAAAAAGTATTTGAATCATGTCCAATATGAACAAACGTCAACTCTTGATTATCATCTTCTTCTTCGTCTAATTTGAAAAAAAATATATTATAAATAAATAATATAAATTATTTACATTATAAAATCATGCTTACCCTCTTCATCTGATTCTTCAGAAACAATTTTTAATTTCAAGCCAAATTCCTTAAAGGCTTTAACAAAGTTTGACCCATTATCAGTAATTGTAGATATAACTTGATCACAAGTTAGATTAAATTCACTAAATATATCTGCCATTAAATCAGCAATTTTGTCAAAAGAATGAATTCCCATAAATCTTCGACAGGCTAATACACATCTACGGCGTTCTAATGTGTTTGGTTCTATCTAAAATATATATGTTATTATGTTAACAACAAGACTGTATATTTAAATTACAATAAGATAATTAATTTAAATTAAAGTATTTATTATACATACCCAATGACCAGTGATTCCCAAGAAACTCCTATGCTTGGTCGACCAAATATCGGCTGTCGTGCAAACATAAATTTGTTTATTTTTCTGAAAAAATAATTTCATAGTATTCACAGTTGATTCATATTCTTCACCAATATTTTTTGTCAATTTCCGTCTTGATATAATTTTAACAACAGAATCCAAATCTAAATATGCAGTTTATTATTAGTAATTAATAATAGTTGTAGGTGTAATGCAAAAAGAAAACAATAAAATAATATATTAACCATGAATTATTTTTTTAAAATCATCATTTTCAACAGTTGAGAGAGGTTTCATGTTGTTTACTATATAGTTCATTATATTTGTATCTAATAATTGTTGCTTTGATATGTTATTGAAATCTAGCTTTAATTGTTTTTGTTTTGGAGCACCAAGATGTTTATTTTTTACTTTTGTTGAAGAATGGGGGACTTCATAAATTGTTCAAACTCTTCTAATTTCCCTGAATGTATTCGCTAAAAATAAATTTAAAAAATAAAAAACAAATATTATTTATAGTACCTAAATACTTAATGTGGAACAAGACTACTTTACCGGGCTAACTTATTTTTTCAAATTTTTTTTGTTTTTGAAAAAGGGTGTTTTAACGATTTATGAACGATGGTGCTAAAATAAATTGGCGGAAATGATTAGTTTTTAAGTTATGACGACTTACAATTATTACTGTACGTGTATCTATATACGTTAAAATACCTCAATAATTACATGATTTGAAAATCCATTGTTGTAGTCTAGTGGTAACTAACACTTATTAAGTGTTTTATTTTTTATTTTCATTATCAATAAAACTAAATAATTTAAATTTATTATAAACTAATTATTATAGTATAGAGACATTATTTATCTAACTGAATTGTAGTAGGTAAAGTAATCCATATAAAACAATTTTGCACACCCTGTGAAAAATTCCTGCGCATTCCTATGGAAATAGGTACATTTTGTACAAAATAAATAAGTATAAAATATATACTAAATAAATAGGTAGGTACTTACTTTTACATGCGTTCGAAAATTTGAAGTATGTTTGTATGAGCCACTTGTATGTTTTTCTTCACGTTTATCTACTTTACACAACATACATCTAGCTAAAACGTTTTCATTTTTTTCAACAACGACTCAAAATATGTGCCATTCAACACGGCTGGTCGATGATCCATATTAGTAAAAAAAAATAACAGTCGTCAGCACAATCATAAACAAAATTAACTCGTAGCAGTCGTATGTAACTCGTGTCTCGTAAGATCGTATGGTTCAGTGACTTTTCTGTGGACTGTGGACTGTGGACTGTGGTGAATCGAATGACAATACTCTTGGGCTCGGCGTTTAAAAGAAAAATAGCCCGGGAATCCCAACACTAATAGTTAATACCAATTATATATCACATATGATCATCATCAGCTTATCAACAAAACGTCGTCTTTAGACTTTAGAGTTTAGACACACAGATAATAATACGGACTCTATACGCTCGTATTATTCTGTGCCTCTGTGGTATTATCACACAGAGTGACTAGTGTTGACTGTTTGTATTAAATTTAAAATTCTTAAATATAATAGAAACTAAAAAAAAAAAACTTAATTAATACTAATGTACCATATTATTTACAATGTAACTTTTACTTGTAGCTTGTTACTTTCATATAAAGTTACAGGAAAGTGTGTACCTAGTTACAAGTTACAAGTTAAATTAAAAATGTGTAACTTGTTACAAGTTACAAAAGTAACCGAGTTACATAACTTAGTTACATTTAACTATGATATGCCCAACCCTGCTCACAGGACCATGGAAATGTGACGGTCTTAACTCTTAAGAAGCAGTGGCAGATCTGAGGAGGGTTAGCAATGTAGCGATATCATCTGCATGAATAATTAAAACTTTAATAACTTTATACTTTATACAATTTTTGCTTTTAAAAATCAGTACTTATATAGTCATATAGTCATCAACACATTAAGTACACATATTAATGGCATTTACTTACGGCGTGTAGAACAATTGTATAGCATGAACTTTAATATGTGAGTTGTATGTATGTACTACACTCCGGCCCACGAGAGTCCGACCGTAAACCGCGCAGCGATACTGACACTCGCGAACATTGCTAGCCGATTTTTCTCCCACCATGGTTCCATTCCCACTACTTGGCAACGTGTATACACTGGTTCACAAAAGCACAGCTAATAAATATATATGAATATGTTTACCTTTCCATTCCGATTTCTTTTGGGGGGGGGGGATGTTACTTCATTGTCCATGTTGAATAACAAAAAAAAAACCTCAAGAATACGTTATAACGCAGTGGAGCACCCAAGGGAGGGCTTTGGGGCTTAAGCCCCCCCCAAATATTTTTTCATTAAATTATACATTATTATAGCAAATATAGTATAACAATGATAAATGATAATGTTTTATTTTTAAATTTTATTATTATGTTAGATACACATATATATACATAATAGTTCAATATTACGCAATAAGGTTTGTGGCAATCGCTTATTTCTTATTTCGTTGAAAATTATTTTTAGATTTATAGATACTAGCGATTACGTAGGGTCGACTTTGATGGTAATTACGATAACAATTATGATAATTATGACTTTTGACTGTCTGTGGCATGAAAATCTCGTTTAGATAATTTAGTCTGTTTCTTTGTGATAGCTGTGTTAAATGTGCGTATGTGTAAAAAAAAAGCTGAGTTATAATAAGTAAAAAACGATAGAAACCTGAAGTTGGTACTATAGTAGTACTCTTCTAATACTTCTAGTACAAGTATATTAGTATTAAACCAAAAATGTCAACAATCAATGAACCGCCCAGTCCTCAAAAACGTTTTGCTTCGCCGTCACCGTCAACATCTGATATTGTTGGTAATTATGAAAATTGTTCTTCTTTCGATCATTATTTGTAAATAAAAAACTCGACGACAAACAAAAAATTCAAGTTTTACAAAATTGGTGGGTCTCAGATAATAATTATAATTTTCCTAATCAACAATCAAAAAAGAAAATTTAATATACTATGGTTAACTAATTCAAAAATTGAAGATAGTAGTGCTTTTTGTAAAGTTTGCGTATTATTTTCACCTTCTGAGGCTGGTTATAGTTCCAGCCAATCACTTCATACCTTTGTTAAAATAGGGTCCAATAATTAAAAAAAGGCTTAGAAAAATTCGAAAAACAAGGAAGTTTAAATTATCATAAAAAAGTTAATTTAAAAGCTGACCATTAAATTTTAAATTGATTTGTCATAGTAGTTATAAATATAATTATAAATACATTATAATTTATAATATAACATATTATATTATGGTAATAATAAATAAAAGTGATTATTTAAAAATTAGTTTTAATTGTTTACTTGTGTGTAAGGAAAAAAGAAAATTATTAAGCCCCCCCCCCAAACAAAATTCCGGGCGCGCCCTTGTTATAACGTATAAACGTTAATTAGAAAAACAAATATTGTTACTGCTGTTGCTACGTATACACGTTGCCGTCAGGCTTCCGATCGGTATGGTTCGGCATAGGAGGAGGACCGATGCGCAGCAAATGACGAATTTTTACGGTCGGACTCTCGTGGGCCGGAGTATAGGTATATTACGGGTACTTACGACTTTACAATTTAATCAAAACAAAACTTTATTAAAATTTAAAACAATCAATATCAAAAGTGAACACTATAAAACCACAGCTAGGATATAATGACTATACCGCTGAAGGTTGAACGATTAAACTCTGTAGTACTTGAACTGGACATTGGTAAGTATCACGGACTAAGATATAATTATATTATATTTTAGTCGGTGGTAAGTATTAATGAGTAACGACTTACAAGTTACGACTAAGTTTCGCACACCGCAACTAAGCGCTTGGCGCCAGGGTTGCCTGATAGATAAGTCAGCATACCGCCGATAGAGAGCGTTAAGGTCGCCCAAAATAGCAAACTTTGCTAAGCAAAGGTACAATATTTCTAAAATCGACCAAAAGTAATAACAATTTTACATTATTGCTTTAAAATTTGCCAAAAAAATAAATAATTGGGAAGACCACCATAGGAAAAAAATAGAATATTCTAGTGGTGATCATGATTTACTTTTTACTTGAGCGTTATATTGATGATCAAAATATACAATGATAAGAAACATGAAAATAATAAGTAGGTTCAGGATTTAAAAATATGTACTTCTTTAATCGTATCTCGTGAGTATGAACAATGAATTTTCAAAAAAAATAATAATAATTGTATGTGTAGTGTAAGTATGCCGCGACTTTTCAAAATTATTATTAATTTAAATAAAGTAATTTTCCATGTTAAACTTATATTCTGGGGGGCAATCCACTAGTCAATTTTTTGTGCCCCAGACTTCCAACTATGTGCACTTCCATGTACTTCCCTGTATTTTCATATACTTCCATATACTTCCTTAAAACTTCCAATACAAACCAATGTCTGTGTTCTTCTCTATATTTATTTTAACTTCCCTTATCTTTGTACATACATTTTAAGATTCTATAAAAAATTATTTAATTAAATCGATGTAAGCTATGGTGGTGTTACTAGTACATAGATAGTAGGTACTATAATATTTGTTCGAACAAATAATATTGTCCATACGTCATCATTGAAAAATTAATAATGTGGATTGTGGATCACGATCATAGATAATATAATATAATATTCTTATATTATCTATGGCCACAAAAGATATTCGGGGATAAATATTGGTCATGATATAAAAAGATCGAAAAGCGCAAAGGTTTACCTACTTAAATTAATGTTATTTTTTTTAATTGTTTGTACATTTTTATAATTCTTAGCTTCTCTGATCTTTTTATTTCAAATGGGCTGAACCCGATCAATTCTATAGGTCCGTAAAATATATATTTTCTTGGTACAACATAAATGTCATCATTGGTAGGCCATTTGAATTTGTCCAATTCTTCTTTTAAAAATTTAATTGTATATTGGTTTTCATTAATATTAATTACTCGTCCAATATACCATCCATTGTCATATATAACAGCATACAAATGTTCTACTTTAATATTTATTATCTCTGTATTTTTTGCATCATCACTGCTTTCAACATATTTAGAACTAGGGTCATCGTTTAAAATTAATTGTTGGTCACTTGATTGTGAGGAGCTGTCCTCACCAGACTTTTCCATACTTGCTTCACATGTGCCTCTTTTTTTTTTACTCTTGCCCTTTCTTCAAAGGAAATAGGTTGATGTGAGTATTCTGGTCTATCATCCAATCGCCTATTTAAAGTATTAATAAATCTTCTTAACCTATCACTACTTACTCGGTGGCATGGTTGTTCCAAAAGCCAAGAAAGTGAAGATTTTTTAATTACCATTGATGTTTTATTAGCCAATATTACTTTTACAAATGGTGAACTAATAGGTATTTTAGAGATGCTCAAATCATCATCGTTTATAAATTGTTTACTAAAATCTATTAAATTAAGTCCCATTCCACAGTTTTCCAGTATTAATAAGTTGTCTAAGTCTTCAGCAGCATCACATTCTAATTCTTCTAAAAAATGATCAACAGATGCTTGGACTGAACACAACTCTACATTTTTGTATGATGATTCTTCATCAGAAGTTTCTATTTCAGTGCGAGTTTCATCTACAAATTTTTTAGTAATTAGAAGTCTTTGCATCATAATTATATTATCATCTATACTCATTCCAAGATTTGTTGCCAATATATTTAGCATCATTACAGCTCCTGTTAATTATACTTACAATATTATTTTCAGTATAAATAGCAAAATTAGTATTTGATGGTACCTATGTATTTTGTATTTTTTCTCGGGCAAAAGTAATACTTGAAGATGCAGTTTTTAATTCAGTTTTTATAGTATTAATAGTTTCAATACGTTTCTGCCTAGAAATAATGCCTTTCATCGAAAAATTCACTACAGTTGAAAATGTTGTTGTTAGAGATCTAGTTGCTCTAAAAAATCATTCAGATCTTTGATATTTTGCTTTAATCCATTTTGTTTCAGATTTTGTAATTTCAACTTCAGTATTAACTACTGCATTGAATGTATTAGGCGTTTGAACAATTAAAACACAAGAGTTATCCACATCAATAACTCTGCGTTCATGAAAATCCTGTTGATTTTCAATTGAACTAGATTGTTTTACAATATTTGACATTACTTCTAGTTGGTTGGTTGATGATGTGATTGATAATATTTTTGTAGGCACACAACTAATAAATTTATCGATGGTCTGCATTGTTTTGTTTTCTTCTCTTTTAGTAGCTTTAGATTTTCCCTTGTGAATTTTTCCACGTTTAAAATAGTTTGAAAATACCCATATTTTTGGATGTCCTGGACTTGCTAATTTCAATATTTTGATTAGTAATTTGCATACAAAACATAACACTGTTGCGACAATATCATTTTCATGACTTGATTCATCTTCATCACTCGATTCATCTTCATCACTCATCAGTATTATTTACAATTTTATTTTCAACGTTATATTTAGCTCTTTGTCATTAAATATATTCATTGCATTTAGGTTTACCCAGTCAGTAATTCTTTTTAGCACACCAGCTCTTTCTGTTGGTAAATCCACATTTAAAACTTGCAATCAACACTTTTTTGAAGAAGGTACATCATCAATTTTATTGAATGATTGTATACTATTAATATCTTTTTTTTTTACTTTTTGGTGCTACAAGTTGGGTAGTGTTTTTTTTAGCTAACTTTTCTTTATAGAAATCCGAAATGCACATTAAAAGTTTTTTATATCCTGTTAAAATTTGAAATTTTCTTACATTTTTTTTTAAATATACCATAATATTCTGAATATTATTATCATCTTTGTCTATCAGATCTGGTAATATATCCCTGACAAATAGTTTAGTTGATTCAATATCACTTTCATTTATTTTTGATATTATAAAATCCATTTGCAATGAATATTTTTTTTATACTAGCAGGCAGTGACGAGTTTAAGTATTTTTCAGCTTCTTCAAATGGACATACATCTTTTGAAAATTAGCTGTCATAAGCTTCATTCATTATCATATATTCATATCCACCCCAAAACAATTTTAAACTTCCTAAACAAGATATTTACTTAAAAAGTCAAGATTTATAGGTAGGTTAATTTATATTTAGGTCTTGAAAATAAATATTACAATAAAATGTAACAAACATAACTTTTAAAAAATAAGTAAGTAAGTTTATCTTGCAACTTTAAAAGTATCTGTAGATTTAAGGTTAAATTAATGAAACTATAAATTTGATAAAAAATATTTTAAATAAACATGTTATAGTTTTTTTTAAACATCAATGCATTTTCCCCTCCTGAAAAGTTTTAAAAAATTGGATTGGGGTCTGGTTGTTATACTAAGTTTTTTATATTACACAGCGGGTAATAGACATGTATGAAAATAGCCTATGTACATTAACTTGTAGATATATCCCAAGATACCTCCTTACAATATTTATATTAATGTAGGTATTTAATAACTTAAACTAATTGTTTCCTTGTCTTATGAGTTTTTTTAAGGTGTTAAGAAAATTAAATAATATAAAAATATTTGTTTACAAGAAGTTATTGTTGTAAGTCTATTTTAATGCAAATTAATTTTGACAAATTATCATCTATACATCTATATCAAACTATACATCTATATTTATCAAATATTAAAAGTCTTGAATTATTTTTAACCAGTATAACTAAATAACGTTAAAATAATTAAAATATTTATGAATATGATCTATATCTATGTGAATATATCTATGAATATATCTATATTCTATAATATAACATCCCATATAATATTGGACTGAAATTGTTTACCCATTCGCCAAGCTTTCAAGTACCATATATTTAAGTTAAGATAGGCCAAATATACATAAGTTTATAGTAAACATTGCATTATTAATATTCAATTGTTAACTTAATTTATTGTCATTTATAATATTATAATGTTTTTTAAATAAATGAGTTTTTATTTTTTAATTATTTAAAACTGAAATAAAGCCTCGCAAATTAAAATAAGTAATATTTTATTTATGAAAATAAATCTAAATAGTTTTTATTTTATTGTTTTTGTACAGATGATCATGTCTGTGGTTAATATTTGTTATAAGATAAAATATTTCTGTATAACAGACAACCGGCGCGCGGCGGTTCAGTAACAACCGCTTTTTGTTTTTATTATCATTATTTAATTAAATAACAAATACTTTTATAAATTATTCGTACAGTAAATATCTTAAGCACTAGAAATGTAAATGCAATTACAATTTGTCAAAATTATCAGTGTGATTCTAGTTTTGACCACTTCTAAAATATATAATTTTAATCGATTTTTTTATATAATATACTGGCTGGTAAGAAATGAATAAATTTAAAATATAATTCTCTGAAATTTTGTGTGTATTACGGTTCGAGTGTAATTCAGTTTGCGGACTGCAACTTAGTTTGTCTATTTCAATTCAGTCACGGGCATATTCCTATATTTCATAGCTCAATTTTCTCGGGACAGCTGTTGCTGATGGTACCTTATCGTTATCACTCTCCCTAAATATATCTGCATGTACTCTTATCTCTGAATTTGTTTAATATTTTTACGAGTATTTTTTGTAAATTTTTCCACATATACCTCTTCATATATCTCTACGTACTTCCTCGTAATGACGTAATTAAATATAATTCCTTATATGTCCATGTAATTCATTATACTTCCTTGTATCCTTGTACTTCCAGGTACCTACTTCCACTCGTGGTTTACCCCCCATTATATTCTATAGAAAAATCAAATGAATATAGTTCAAAATAATGTTTTTACAGTCAACAATTTTATTTTTATTTTATTAAAACATAAATATTTTTTTCTTTTTGAATTGCATCACAAATTAAAATACTAATAATTTACACAATATTTATGTTTGTATAATGTATATATTGTATTAACATTTTAATACGTACAATAAAATTAATATAATTTATTTATATTAATATTAACCTACTGTATGCTGTATGTAAGAATAATCAAAAATATAACAAATAAACTATGATATATTTTTAAATAAAATAGCAAATAATAAAAAAACAAAAACACATTGAAATTTTTTGTTTTTAACTTTACAAAAAAGTAAATAAAATAACAATAAATAATCAACACAAGATTCTCTGTGTATTATATAATTATTAAAACATATTAAGATAACTCATAAGGAACTTTCTTTTGATATAAATGACTCACTGTTCATCCTGTACATTTTTCACATATGATGAAAGTAAAGTTCAATCTAAATTCAATAAAAGATCAAATAAAATAGTAGCTGAATTAACAATGAAACAATGCAAAAGAGACTTGATTAAAACCGCCAGGCAAACAAAACTAACAGGTATTAGGGTTGATTCTAATTGTAAAAATGTTGCAATTTACATTAACGATAACTTTTTTCAAAACTAAATCATTTGCCCGTGATTCTGGTTACAAGTATGTTTGGTTTAAAGACTCGAAAATATTTATAAAAAAAGATGAAAATTCAAAAGCTGTATTAGTAGATAATGATTTACCTTTAACTAAGTTAACTTAAATTGTTATCAATTGTATCTACTGTCAATAACCATTTTAACTAAACTAAGTGTGAATTTTTTTTTTCTCATGGTAAATGTTTGTACGAATTATCTGAACCATAGAACTAATGAGTAATTATTATGAAGCCTTTTCAGAATTTGTATGTATAAATAATGAAGAGAATAAGAATTATCTTAACATAATAAGTTGTAATATTAGAAGTGTTAATGCACACCTTGATGAACTACTTTTGTTTCTTGAAAATTATGTTAAATATAGGGACATTGATATAATTGTACTTACGGAAACTTGGCATAATGTTCTATCGTGTAATTATCTATTAGATGGATATAGCTTGTATTTTTCTTCCATAAAAAGAAATCAAAATGATGGGCTGATGGTATTTGCAAAACATTACTTAAGTGTAGAATTTTTTGAGTATGATTTCGTAGATTCTAATATTGTAAAACTCTATATAACTAATATCAAAGTGCCAATTAATTTAATATGTGTTTATAGATCTCTTGGTACTGATAGTGATAATTGTATGAACTCATTAAGAAAAAAATTGATGGACTAAAAACTAATAATGATCTAACAGTAATTACAGGTGATATGAATGTTTCAATGTTAATATAATTGGTGTACATGAAAGTAATAATAAATATCTTAATATGTTATCTGAAAGTGTATTTATCTCTTTTATAAACGTTTACACCAGATTACCTAAGGGTTTTAATCATTCTTGTTTAGACCATATTTTTATTAATAGTAATGAAAACGTAACAAGTAAAATTAATGCTGGTGTAATACTTACTGATATAACTGATCACTGTACGATCTGTGTTTCAATTCCAAATTGCTAATATTGTTAATAATCGAAAAATGTTAAGTTATATTGATTATAATTTTAATTTTAATTACATCAATATTAGCCAATGAAAATTGGACTGAAGTATATGATGTCTGTAGTAATGTTAATCACTACTATAATGTCTTTGATAAAATAATTAAAAAAGCTATTGATAAATCTACAACTTACATATTATTGAAATCCAAAAATAAACGCTTAAAAGAATGGATGACTAATAGATTATTAACTTCAAGTCTTCAGCACTCCGCAAACAATTTCTCTCAATGAAATGCAAAAAACATCCTAATAATTTATCGTTAGCTTTACATCATAAAAAACACAAGAATAATTTCACAAAACTATAAGACAAGCTAAATTTAATTTTTATAAACAAAAATTTAAGTTCTAATCCAAAATTGACATGAAAATTAATAAATGAAGTTACCGGTTCTAAATTCTAAATAAAAAATAATGATTGTAAAATAAATGTCAAAAATGATCCAATAACAGCATCTAATATATTTAATAATTGCTTTATAAATATCGTTCAAAATAATTTAAATAAAACTATCATTTCCGAGATAAGTCATGTTCATAAAAACATTTCTTTTAATGAGGTGTTTCTTAAAAAAATTGAATTGTCGGACATACTTGATATTATTAATAGCTTTAAAGATAAAGTATCCATTAAAATTTTAAAACGTTTTAGCAAATTTGTAGTGGATCTTTTTGTCTATATATATAACTTAAGTATTTTTCCTTATACCTACCTTAAAAGTAGCTGATGTAAAACCTCTATTTAAAAGTGGCGATAAATCGAATATGAACAACCATAGGCCAATTTCTATGGTGAGCAATTTTTCTAAAATATTGGAAAAAATTATCAAAGCTAGATGAACTGATAGAATTTTTAGAAAAAAATAATTTACTATCAAAAATCAGTATGGTTTTAGATTGGGTTTAAGCACTGAGAATGCTCTTTATAAAGTTACTCAATTTTTATGTAGTAATTTAGATATTAGCAAATAAATCAATAGCTATTTTTTTAGACCTAGGCAAGGCTTTTGATACAGTGAATCATGAAGTCTTATTAAATATATTACTTGGCTTAGGAATAAATAACTCGAGCCTACACTGGTTTAAGAGCTACTTACATAATAGGAAACAGACAGTGAAAATTAATGAAGTAAATGGAAGCAGATATGTAATTAAAAATGTTATGAGGTGGCCTTCGGGATAACATATTTAATGCACTAGTAGTTAATCAAAATAATATAGTAAGGATTTGTCGAAATAAATTCACTCTACAAGGATCAGCGAATGCAAACTATAAAGAATTTGGTGTATTGCCAGTAAGGTTTTTATATAAAAAATTGATATTATGTACTTAGTTAAGAAATTTAATTTAGATAACGATCATAAGGAGTTAAGCAACAAAAGAGAAATGAGAATGTATGATTTGACTGTTAAATTTGCAAATAAATCTTTTGGTCAGAGTTTTGTGGACTATCAGGGTACAACTCAATTCTATGCCTTGCGAATTAAAAAAAAAGATACACGGGGTGAGATAGCAAATATTAAAGGCTTGATATACAAATATTTATTCTTGGAATTAGATAATGATTAGCGTTAACATAAACCAGTTTGTTTCAATTATTTGTTGTACCTGTACCTATAGCACATAATTTAATTTATTTCAATTGTTTATTTATCAATAACAAAAAATATAAAATAAACCTTTTTTTTCTCTTTTAAGAATATTTTTTTTTGTAATCTTAAATTTAGGTTTTTAGATTTTTAGATTTGTTCAATTTGTAGTTTTGAATTTTAAAATTCATATATATTTATATTATGTAGGTACTTATTTATTATATTTAGCAGTTATCATAGCTCCCTATCTCCAACACAAGCTGCATAAGCTTACAGGAGGTAGGTTTATCAAATCTTAACAAAATTAATGTTGATGTATAATATATGTTTTGTTTTTTGATTTCTAATAAAAAAAATAAAATAAAAAGATACGTTGTAGTCTAAAGTAAATTAACAAGTAATGATAGGGAAAAGGAGATTTTACAGCAGAAACAATAGGTGGAACATAGTCCTAAATGATAAACTTAAAACTAAACAATAAGCAATTATAAAGTAACATGTTAATGTGTAAGGAAAATATAAACTAGACATTTAGTAAACATAATAACAATAAAAAAAAAAAAATTATTGATATATGTACGGAAATGATTAATGAAAAAGTTGCAAACCAATTAAAAAATATTCCTCTCTGATACTACAGTTGCAAGACATATATCACTTATCAGTATTGATTTAAAAATACTTAAACTTTGTTCAATGAAACTTCTTTAGAAGTTTTTGGGCATATTTATGCACAGGAAGTTACTCAAAACTAGCTGCTAAGGCCATTATGATACTATTAATATTTCCAACCACATATCTATGTAAAAAAGGGTTCTTTCAACTATGTCGAATTTGAAAAAGTCAAAAAGAAATAGACTTCAGACAGAACATAGTGATTTGCGAATTGTACTGTAAAATTGAGCCAAAATGGAGTATTTTGTGTCAAATATTGCACTAATTTTGTTTGTATTATTACATTTTACATCTACTTTTTTTTCTGTATCATTACAAGAATTTTTTTTTTTATAAATTTTATTAATTAAAGTTGTTAATATTTATTTTTTTTATTTTATCATCTTATTTCAATCTTATTCATAATTACTGAGCTTTTTAAAAATAAACTAAAAAATAGACTAAAACCCCGGGTACACGCTACACAGTTAATACTAAGTACAAAATGTTACTACAACACAATGTCTTGTAATTCTTTAACGTCAAAATACAACACACCAAGCACAATGAATATACAGTTACAAAATATACCAAATTTTTGACAAACAAGTGCGTGTTGAGATTAAAATACAATGCACACACAAATTTGCTCTAATGTGGACACACCTTTAGGTATTCGTATATTGAATAGTATGCTGTGTCTTTGTGCATTGGTATTCAGCTCACATTTAATTTAAATGAAAGTTGTTTCTCTCCTATCAATTTTTATATTTTTTGAGTAAAATATAGACTATTAATTATAAGAATTTTTGTATTAAATCTTAAAGCCTTAGACACTCACAAATATACATTATTGTTATATACATTATTATTATATACACTATTGTAAAATGTATTAATTTTCATGGCTCCTCTCAAAATCTACAAAGCACACCTTATTGTAAAATCAATATATTCTACATTATTTTACTCAAAATCTAAAAATAGAATTTTCCCTTTTGACGTTCATTACTCAGGGATATGAAAAGTGAGTGGTGGCCAATGCCTTTACGGATCTACACAATCCTACCACTATCTGTAATTAGTAGGACCTGGATTTATTATGCAAATGCAATCAATTAAAATTTTATCTACCCACAAAGTAATTAACAAATATTAAAATAAAATACAAAATAATCATCAAAAAATCAAATTTATCATTTTCTATATTTATAACCTTAAAAACATTCAATTTAATATTGAATAAGTTTTATAAGAAAATATAATACATTTGTATGTAAAATAGAAAAATAAATAAATTTTGTTAATACATGTAAAAATGTATTAAAGAAAATTAAAATTATGTATATAGGATAATACGAAAATCATTTTAGGTCACAATATTATTATTTAGTAGCATTAACTATCTCATACTGATATCGATTTAGCAATATCCCTTGGGTTATGCAGTCTAAGATCCATTTTTCTTGAATATTATAGTTCATTGGTGTTGTATGACCAACTATCACATTTGCAGAGGATTTGGTGCTCGTACAATGGCCACCACAAGCATGCACCAATCGTTTTAAAAGTTTGGCTGGTGGTTCACATTCATCTGATATGTATATCTTACCAGCTTTATTAAATAAATTAAATTTCGATGTTGAGCCAAATGTTGTGTGACGTCGTAATTGAAAATCCTTAAGAATAAAAAAGACGAAATTATAAATATTCAATTTAACATTTATAAATAAATAAAATACAAATGAATAAAGAATTTTTACTTTAATAGGTTCAGGTAAATCTGAAATCAAATATTTTTGAGGAGATAGCCATCTTCCAATTTTGCATGATTCATGTACCTTAATAATAAAATAACATTAAGTTTTTTAAATTATGTTTTACAAAAAATATAAAAATTTAATAGGCCAATAATCGTTTGAACAAAATAAATAAAATTGTAGTAACATAAAATGACAAAAGATTAAATTAGTCATTGTTAAATGTCTTACCCAATCTTCAGAAACAATGTAACAGCCATAAGAAATTGCAAATACCATATCTAATGATTGATTGATAGATTGTGATTTGGTAATTAAATAAGTGGTCGAAGATTTCACTTTAGTATGAAAAACAAATTTTCCTAAGGTGTGAATAGATGACTTTAAAATTTTCGCTTCACTGTAACAACAAAAATTGTTTTGATAAAATATTATGTTTTTAAAAATGAATGTATTTTTTTTTTAATTTTACCTTTTTGTCATCCCAGTACAGGCAATTGACGAGTGTAACTCCATGTCATCGTCCTCCAAATAGACATTTGATGTCTGGAAAGTCATAGAATTCGAGGACTTTATGCTAGAATCACTGTCTTTGGTTTGAGTTGGAAAATCACTGACATCGCAAATGTTATTTAAATCCTCATCAGAAGGAAATAATAGCTTACGAAATCTTTTTCTAGCTTGAAAATTTAAATTTAGTTGATCTTCAATTTTAGCTATTTGACCTAGAAGTTCTTTAGATGTTGTGTTTTCTTTTCCTTCTGGTGTGAGATGTTGTCTTAATATTTTAATTGGCATTGGTACATTTAACTCATCTATTTGTTCATCTGGTACAGGACTATCATCTTTGTTTAACACTTCACATAGTTGATCTGACAATTTATCCACAATATCATTATGTTTGTAAAGATCGTCCTTAAAAAAAAAAATGAAAATTAAGTTTATATACTTTATAACAACAAGTTTACAACTTGTTTAAATTATAAACAAGTTGTGGTCTTGAATCCTGGCCAGCCATAGGAGCAATTTCAGAAATCTTTGAAATACAAAATAGTGCAACATTGGAATTAAATCCAATAGATTGTACCAATGAATAAAACATAAGTTAACTTGTTATAATTATGTTGCTAGACTTACTTCTTTGTTCACGGTACTTTTTTGAGGTGTCTCAATAATAGGACTTTTTTCTACATTTTCATTATTTCGGTTCAGACTTTTGTTAAATTGTTTCATAAGGTTATCACATTTTCTTTTAAATATCTGGTCACGTTCAATACTACTTGGTGATAAAAATTTTTTCCATGATGTATGTTTCTGAAAAAATATACATATTTATTTATTCATTCTTTAAGAAGATAATAGGCCTAACTGAACAAATTTATGTGAGGAGTCCCTACTGGGGACCCGTGAGTTTAAAATTAGCAAGAAAATATTTTATACATATAGGCATGGTAAGTATGAATTAAATAAAAAGGTATTTGAACTAGGACTGTTTCATAATTTTGATTAATTGAAATATTTTCTGATTAATCATCATTTTATATGATTCACTTAACTGATTAATATTCCTCATGGGCACATGATGTCACATAACCATTATCATTCAACCATAAATTTAAAAATGATTATATACTTAGCCATATCAATAAATACATTTATATGGCCTTTATTCTCTTTACTCCGTTTTGTAGTTGGTATCTGAGTTAGTCATGATATTTAAAATAGTGTTAATGTAATTTACAATTTAAATTGTATATTTCAATATTGACCATAATAGATGTTGTTTTTTTTCGTCAAGTATTTAAGACATTTTTTAAGTATGAGTTCAGTTTGGGACATAACATAAACTTTGAGTGTGGGACCTCTAGAAAATTATGACATATGTCTAAAAATTATATTCTAATTTGGCAAATACAGCAATTTTATTGAATCACTTACTAATCACAGTAAAATGAATATTAATAAAAAAAAAAAGTGATCAAACCGAATATAACAATATGATTCCAGAAATTATACACTTGAAAAGCAAGTTATAATTTGCTATACTAATATATTATAGTTTAATAGGAAGTGTTAAGAACTAGTACATATACTTGTACTCAAAATTTGTTGTTTGTTTTTAACTTTTTATTACTCTTAACAAGACTATTAAAATTATTTTTAAGAGGGGGGGCTCACGTCGAGTTGACCGAAGGGGGGGGGGGGTCTGGCCTGAAAAGTTTGAGAATATCTGCCTTATGGGATCTTATGTCGAATATTAAATTGTTCTTAAATCTTTCATCAACTAAAAAATGTCAACTTTCTTTAGGTATTAATTTAATTTTAATCTAAAGTAAATATTTGAGAATACATTAAATTCAATTGTATATCATTTAAACTTTAAAGAACACATTATAGACAGTATTCATTACTAATTTACATAATATCAACTACTGTTTTTATTTTTTAAATCACGAAAACCTTCAATTTTTATATGTATGCAATTACTGATTACTGACTTAATTTTTATAAATATGATACACTATAATCTATTAGATAAAGAAAGATTTAAATTACCTAGCACAGTGGCGTGCTCAGCTTTTTTGAAAGGGGGGGGGATATTTATTTTATTCAAACAATTTTCCATTTGAAAATACATTATATACATTATGTATATAATGTACAAGTTTTATATATTAATTTAAATATTATACAATACATTAATTAGTTTTTAACGAAATGAGAATATCTAGCTTTACTTACTCTTTTATTATGAAACAATGAGTGTACAAGTACAAAAAATATGGTACTAGTAAAAGTAAACGATTAATGAAAATTATAATCGGCCAATGAACGCAATTGCGCACACGAAGATAAAAAATTATTCGAATATTTTTTTTCACTCAAATAATGTTCGAAAATTATTCGAATAATTTCTTACTTGAATATTATTCGATTTTTTACTCAAATAATAAAGCTAAGACTATGTACTATATAGTACTGAAACAGACTATTTACTAGGTACCATAAGTAACGTCTTCAATATTGATAAATAGACAATCGTTACTACTGAGGTACATACTATATACATATTATAGAGTGTAGACATACTAGAAGAACTATAATCATTCTATAAAAGGTACATATTCTATTCTAGTATAGAATAATTTTTTATTAAAATTATTCGAATAATTTTTTAATCGAATACATATTTATTTGATTAATTATCTAGATAAAATGTTGCCCAACTCTGCCGCCCGGTCGACTATGGGTTAGGTCGCTCTGCTTTATTATTATTCTTATAATTATACATGCATTCGAGTATTCGACTATAATATATCATGCTATAAACATGTATATCATTCTAGAACCTATTAATATATTTGCTTATAATTTATAAATAATATTTTAATTGAAAACTTCTATATTTAATTTAGTATAATTTATTAGACGATAATAAGCAAATGCAATATAAATATGTTATAAATACAAATAGTAATAAAATCAGCTCTATCTCTACATTTCGGGAAAAATTGAAATTACAATTAACAGGACGTTTATTTTTAGAACATCATATTGATACGTGCCGTCTTATGAGTTATGCTGAGTGCGGAGACAATAAACAAGACGCACGTGAATATCAAATTTATAATACAGGAACGCGATCTAATCTACGACCAAAATCTTGAATTTTAAATCTAAATTTTTATTTTCATGTTGATAATAAATCATTACAAAAAAATCCAATGGGGGGGGGGGGGATATGACACCCTGACCCCCCCCCCGTGAGCACGCCACTGACCTAGCAGAATCATATTGTCTTGAATAATTCCATATCTACAGAGTGATCCATTTAATGTAAGACACTCATTATTACAAAAAGTATTTATGTTTTTGTTATGTGGTATATTTGTTACTAAACAAATTTGTTTTCTATTTTAAATTCATTAATTAAACATTGAAAATTACTTACATTAATATTATAAACTTTTAATGGCGTTTTTGTGTATTTATCCAAACCTACAGGTGGATAGTCAGCTGGATCCTGTATCTTATTTTTTTGTTTGCTGTATTCCATCCACCTTGCTGATACCAGTGGGATGTTTCGTTCAATTGCTTTATTATATGTACTACGGTAGCCATCGCAGAACATCACATGCGTAACCTAAAAACAGAATTAAAACAAATTAAAAAAAAAATTATTTCAGAATTTATAACATGAACTTTACTTTTTGACTGAATGTTTTTACAACTTTGGCACCCAATTCCATGAGACCCTCAGAAATGCTAGTAACACGATCATTATCGATTTTGTAATCAACAAATGCAACAACTCCTAAATCATAACAGTTGTTAAAATAAAATATTGGTCATAACAAAATAAAATAAAAAGTATGAATATATAAAAAATGTAACAATTACAAACATTAAAAGACAAATAAAATTCACTATTTTTTAAAATAAACCACTAGGTAAATTTAAAGTATTATTTGTGTAGTAATGTGTATAAAAATTAGAAACCAACCTGAGAAAAACTTGTTTGAAAATGTATTATATTAATTAAAAATACAATTTAAAAATAACAATTTTAAATATTTTAAATCATCAAAAAACATTGAACTTTTAAAATGTTAATATATCTGTATATTGCTATCAATTATTATAAATAAAAAAATATTATAATAACCCCTTCCTTCCCATACACACGGACCTGACTGCATTAGAAAATGTTCAACGACTCAAATAGCGAAAACCACCATGGAAAACAGCAAGGGATCTCACCAAAGAAAATTTCAATATAAGTTCTAAATGGGAAAACGATTGGACAATAGAAAATCCAGATAACCAAAAACTGGTGATTAACCCAACTATCAAACAACCGGGATTTGACCTCGAAAGATATACTTGAGTAACACTAAACCGTATCAGAACTGGTCTTGGTAGGAGTGGTCACATGATGTATAAATGGGGACTGTGTGACAATGAAAAGTGTGACTATGGCTATGACTCCCAGACGATCAATCACATCACCACTGAATGTCCAATTCGTGCATTTAAAGGCACCATAAAAGATTTCCACTTGGCGAAGAAAGAAGCGGTGGAATGGATGAAGAACCTAGATGTGAAGCTATAGCATGACCCTCACATTTAACAGTTGTACTGAATTCATCATAATATTAGTTAACAATTAAAATTAAATTCAAATATTCAAATATAGGTATTTTCTATCCAAACTACTATTATAATAGTTTAAAAAATGCATTACCTAACTTACTTTTTATGAAATAAATTCAAATACTAGCTCTTAATGTAAAATTAATTAATAATAAATTATTATATTATATTAGTGTTTTGAGATCGTTATTTTCTTGAGCATTAAAACAATTATAACACAGCATTTTTTAAGTATAAAAACAATATTACTTATTATTCAGTTTCTGATATACTAATATAAAATATTTTTTATTAATATTGACTATTGCTATCTTGATTTGCTATACTATCTATGAGAAAAAAATACAAGAAACCCGTGTAAAAAAAAGTTTAAAACTATTAATTGCTAAAGCAAAGTGTGGCTGCAGCCCCGTAAAACTCCCATATATGCTGCCCAAATCGGAAATTTCCCAGTTTCCCGATGGCCCGATCCATCTCTGATACTCCCCAATAATTTTGATAAACATTTACCAACTATACGGACATTCACAGTGCCAAATATATAAAGATAATTTAACTTTAAGAAGTATATTCGACAAGGATGTTTTATACTAAATACTAAATATTAATGAAACATTTTAATTTACCTTCAAGAACTTTTTGCGGTTTCTTATCATTCCTAATATTCTCTGTATTTATTATAGACTCATTTTTTTTACATGTTATAGGACTATCTTGTAAGTGTTGTACTCCGCTGACATTAAGGCTGTCGGTTGATACAATTGAAACATTACTTGAACTCGTTTTGACACCCATCATCGGATACAATTCTGTATGCGCCTCCTTCATCAGTTTCATGATCTTTGTGGTAGGAATATACACTCTTTTTGGTCTTGTTGTTGGAGTATCAACAAAAATTTCTTCATATGGCTGTTTCTTTTTTTTTGATACCGGTGTTTTCTTAGTCGATTTGTTTTTAGTATCGACATTACTGACGACATCAGGCGGTATCAGTTCACCAAACAAGTCTATGTGACCTTCCGACAATGTTTGGGAATCTTTGACTTTTTTAAAATCAGAACCTATACACAAATCTAGATTACGGGACAATGATATTTCATCCGAATCGTCAATGTGTAGTTTCCTTTTTTTACGGCCACTGACCCGTTGCGACGACATAATCGTAATTGTACACGGTTAAGTATTATCTGAATAATAATACTGATTAAACCAAGTCACGTTATGAAAATTAACTCACATTATTTCTGCTCCGTAAAGTCTTAAATGAATAATACCTATAGGAAACTGAATGTGAACACAGAAGTGTGAATTGTAATAACTGATTAGTGAAGAATCAATGAACAAAGACGATGCTCTCGACGCGGCAAAACTAAAGCGCAGATGTCGCTTATCACTTTAAGTCTCCTGAAGAGGGGGTAATCACAATTTCTGCTATCATCTCTGGTTCTCAAAACGTTCCGTTACAAATCGTACGATTAAACCTCCACAGGCTGCTCTGCGGTAGTAAAGAAATTATTCATGTTTATTACCTTTTTTGGAAAATATATTATGAATTTTTTTGAACTATAAACTATTAATTATTAATAAAGCGCGCAAGTGGGTACCGCTTTACAGCAAAGTGGGTGTCGAGTAGAGTTACAGAAATGGATTTGTGAAATTTGAATTCGATGATATAAAATCGTTCAGTGGCGGTAAAATGATTTTATCATGGAGTGGATAGTATAGTCATATGGATATATTCCGAGGATATTTACCAGTTTTATACAGTTGGTTGAATACATTTTTGCAGAAAACATTGCATTTGAAATGTCATTGAGTGTATAAAATATAATAATATAGGTACTTTAAAAGTTTTTAAATAGTCTTTAGTATTTTTAAATTACAACGAAATAACTAACATCGTTATTCTTTGTTTAAATATCTTACTCCGTCCGAATTTTAACTCAGAATGTCTCTAGAAATCACCTATATATACTTTTAGATTTATAAGTTAAGTACACTATTAAGTATTAACTACTTACGAGAAACCTTGTTTTAAATGTTCAATCTTTAGATATAAGAATTAAACATTTTATACATTATTAAGAACAAAATAATTTACAAATTTTTAATATTTCGATGTTCAAATTTTAAATTAAAATAACTACGAAAAATTATTTTTTTTATAAATTTTTTTGATTTTTTGGTTACATTAAAAACTACTTCCGAAAAACCTTGTTTTAAATTTTCAATCCTTAGCTATAAAAACTGAACATTTTCTAAATTTTTTACTACAAAACAATTTGCAAATGTTCTATGATGAATTTTGGTCAAAATTTGATGTTTAAATGCTTATGACGAAAAATTGTGAGTATGTGTATATTTAATATTTTTGATCGCTAATATATCAACTTATGAGGAACTTGTATTAAATTTTCAAACAATTTGACCCAACGAAAAGTTGTTAATATTTTTTAAATGTTTTGGTGTATAATAAAAGATAATCTTTAGATTTTAGACGCTTATAAAAAACTATTAGAGACTTAAGCTCGACTTTTTTTAATTTTCACTTACAACAAATTATGAAAAACCTTGTATTAAATTTTCAAGTTTTTTGAAAAATTAAAAAAATATTCATCTACAATAATAAAAAATAAAAAAAAACCCAAAAATTGATTATGTTTAAAAATAGATCAAAATAGATTGAAAATTGTATTGTGTTTAGAAATTGCTTAGGTAAACATATTGCGAAAATGCCATATTATATCTACTGTTATTCAGTTGCGTAATTTCATTTTTTTATAGAAGGAGGCAAAATGTTTGACCAGCCCATATAATTGCATAAAACACAACTGTTCATGAACCAAAAAAAAAACAAATCACATCGCTCGCAATTTAATTTTCACATACATTTTTATACTGACACAATTTCCGAGTTACATAACTGTATACGTGTCTTAGTCAAAAATAGTATCATTTTATGGCAAAAAGGAAGCGGAGGAGCTAAATAATTATGGTAGGTACCTACCTCAGTTTTATATTTTTCTAGAGGGGTCGAACAAATTTAATTACTATATGAAACTGCTAATACTTTATTGAAAAATGGAAAATGTTTCAATAAATACCTTCTATTATAGAGGTTTTTTTAAAATCTTGGATAATTTTAAGAGTGTTCGTTTTGGTTTAATAATTTCTATACCTATCATTGTCTATATACTTAATTGAACTAGGGAACTATAAAATATTAATTACATCGTGACTACAGTTTTCTACAACTTACTCTAATTATATTTCCTCAAAATTAGAAAAATTATAGTTTTGTTATTTCATCAACAACTGGCCCGACAATTGGACTGTTCTTACAATCAGGTGGGGGCAAATGCCCCCTTGCCCCCCTCAAATGACGCCACTGCTATTATTATTGTCGGTGTTACACCAAAAAAACAAATACGATTTTGTCGAAAATTGGCTCCGCGTAAAAATTATACATGTGTATCACTTAATTTTTTCGTTGTTTTCTTGACAAGTTTAAAAAATCTTGGTTTTTTTCTTTTTACCCCCTAAAGTACCTACCAACTGTTAACGTTTACACAACTATATTCTTTTTCCTACCGGAAAAGATGCCGATGAAGAAAATTGGAGAACTTTTACTGTCCTAAAACGTGATAACAGATACAAAGAAAAAAACACACATCATTGTAATTTGTAAAATCATGTTATAAAAGTTCTTATGATAGAGAATAGTATAAAAGTATCAAAAATCCTAGATCTGTCTGAAAATATTTGTGTACATTTATTTTCTTTCAATTTATAAATAATGTAAATACCTATGTTTTTATTATTTAAAATTATATTAGTTTATTTTATTTAATAAATATTATTTTGTTAAAAATAAAGTTGTTGTTATTTTATATGCTAAATATGTTATAGACTTATAGTTATGAATTAAAACCTCCAAATTAACAAATTACTACTTAATTTATTCCCAACTTACTATTTTTCCGCAATATTTTCAACTTCCTTTACATTCTTTATGAAAAATGTAGAAATTAGAAGTTCACGAGAAAATCATGTTTCAATAGGTATAGGTACTTGTTATACTATAATAATTGTCAACAAATAAAGTAATTATCTTTAAATTATTTGTGTAATGAGTTATTTATATTCTATTACATTCAAATGATTCAAAAATGATTTGTGGAAGTTAAAAATAACGATACACCAAATAAAACTAAACCAAAGTAAAATAATATTGCGGTAAATTAATATAAAATATTATCGCCATGTGTAAGACAAAGGTAGTAACACTATTAGTATGTGCCATCTCTTTCTAACATTCTCTCTCGGGCCACACTGCTTGGTGAATATTCCAGTTATCATAATGTAGAGTTCATTATTTAATGACCACTAACCGAGACGACGAGATAACGACCACCTACACGGAGGGCACGGTTACAACGGCAATCGTTATTCGTCTGAGATTTCTGTGTTCTGAATTTCTGATGTAATAATTTTTTTCATTTGCAATAAAACACACGAATTTCCCATCGATCTGACAGGCTACAGCTCAGTCAGTCAGTCGTCCGTATTGTATTTCCGCTGCCTTCGTTGTCGTGCTCGTTATGGACATGGAAAACGTAAAACAGATATTCAGAGACGCTGGCACCGCGATCAGCAGAGCCGTACAAGTAAATAATAATAATAACAACATTATTGATCTTTTGGACCTCGTACGTAATATACGTAGATATTTGTGTCTTGGCATGTACACAACAAACATTTGATGATCGTATGGTATGTTTTGCAGTCAACAGCTGGTGCACCACCATTAAATGATCAAACTTGTTGTTGAACTGTTAGTTTTAGGATTTAAAATCTAAAATAATAATTTAGAAACTTGTTTTGTATAGATATGGAACTATAATTTACTCAAAAGGTTAACATCCGTAATTTTTTAAAATTCTTATTCTCATGTACTCTATTATATTATTTTATTAATTTTTATTGACATTATTATTTTAACAGATTAAAAGATTAACCAACCAATTTAAAAACATAGGTATTTTCTAACATTAAGCATTTAAATAACTAATAACTAGTATACATCACTCATTAGTAAATAGGTTTCTAGTTTTGTTTTAATTAAGTACTAGCTGTCCCGCCCAGCATTGCCCATGCCAAAAATTTGTTTATTTTATAAATATATTTTTGAAAAAATCTACTTATCGTAATAGTAATTAAATAACATGTAACCAATGGCATTCCATTGTCAATCCTGAATTATCCGTCAATGTCGGGGGTGTAAGAAAATGATTAGAAAATAAGTGTACCGTATTATAAGTTGTCGATCGCATATTATTTTATTACATAATACACAGCATACACAATACAATTTATTATAGCTTAGATGCCTTAGAACCTGCAAATAAAATATGATATAACCTCTCCTTCCTCTCCGACAAAAAAAAATAAAAAATTGGAAAAATGTTAAATAGTGTTGTCAGAAATTTGGAACATAAAAAAAGCCTGTTCTTTTATATATATAAGGATCATATTTTTAAATCTTGTGTTACATTATTGGAGTTTTAGTTAGGATCCCTAATTTTTTGAAAATTAAATATAGCCTATATGACCCGGGAATAGTGTAGCTTCCCAACAGTGAAAAAAATTTTGAAATCAGTCCAGTAGTTTCGGAGTCTACTCAATGCAAACAATCAAATCTTTCCTTTTTATAATATTAGTAAGATTAGAATATTTTTAATTTGGTATCACAATATTTGTGTTTATAATTAAAATGAATAGTTGTTTTTTGATTTTCATATAAGTATATAACCAAACATATTTAAAACATAAATTACACTCAATCAAACATATTAAAAAAAAAATCAACTGTACATTTTAAATAACATTAGATATCTATTTAGAAACCCAAATGGACTAACCAGACAACTAAAAAACGATATTTCTATACATTTAAGTGTGTCTATCATATCATCTCCATAATTATTGTAAAATTGTATATTTTTTGAAAACCGTATCATTATAAAATATATTTCCTTATGTATAACTTTGCCAATCTTATAAATATGTTAAATAGTAATATTGTAAAAATAAGAAGTGTATTGAAACAATTCAAAATTAATAAATAAACAAATTAGGCTATGATATTGTATGGTCTACCAAACTCTATTTTGATATTGCCAAACCATCAAACCGACACAATTATGATCAGTAAATAATAATAATGATAAAAAATAATCCAACAATAATCTATAGATACAATAAGTCTACCTGGTTTTTCAACTTTCTTATTTAATATAAACATTGTATACATTTTATTACATCACAATAATTACAATTATTTGATAGTTAGTTCTAGCCAGAATATAAGTAGTTTGATATAAATTATAATTTTTATTAATGTTATTGTATACTTCAAAATTATTTGTATTTAAAAGTAGAAAGGTTGAAATAAAAAAGATACTTTTAAAAATAAGGCAAATTAAATCTAGATACTTAACCTATGTTTAAATTTTGTTTTAACAGTTATTGTTCATAATATGTTTTAATGAACATAATACATATTCTTATTTTTTACATTTTGATGACTATTCAATTTAATTTTTATAATATTTTAAATTAATCATTAAATTTACTTTACGTTTCTATGTCTAAGGTAGTAATTTTAGAAGACAATATAATATTTTTATTAAATTAAAATGCTTAATATTTTTATGAATAAGTTTAAAAATATTATTATTATTATTACTTTTTAATTTAATAAGTAGTTAATAAAGTCGACTATTAGTAACTCGAAATTCTCAATATCTCGAATAAATGAAATTCTCATTCGAACAACAATAACACATAATTATGATGTGATTAGCAAATGAGAACCCCTCCTGTTTAGTGTAAATATTGTTATTGTATCTTTTTGTTTTGTTTTTAATACATTAGTTATGTAATGTTACTCCTATTAAACTGTACCTTGGGCACCAGCCCGTTATGTAATATAAATAAATAAACATATAATTAGTTCCATAGACAAAAATGTAATATAGAGAGGGGGGTTCTTCATGGTAATTACTAATTACATTGAGTTAATTTTAAAAAAAGTTGGTTGATTAGGTAAACATAACATGCTACTAGTTATAAATAAAATGTTTATAAGTAACCATAGTAACAACAATTTTATGAAAATTCTGCTTGAAAAAATAAGTTTTATCCTACCCAAATACATAATACATATTATGTTAAAAAAATCATTTATTATTTTTATAGCTATAGCTATATTTTGGTATTCTATAATTATTCTTTATAATATTAGTCCTACTAGAAAAACAAGAAAACTAGTTCTTGTTTTTCTAGATAACTCGTCCAAAACTTCTTATGTATCATCGTTTCAAGTCCTCTATATCTTAGTTTATGCTTATAACCATGATGTATTTAAAATTATATTTACATTGTGCTGACGACACAGATATATATATTTATCTATGGCTCATAAGCCATAAACATTATGTAGATTACTTAATATTTAAATTGTTAAAGTATTTTAGTATTTGGGTAAGATTTCGTTTACTATTGGTAAATTTTTAGTAAGTCATTTGTTTTTATACCTGTTAACTTTGAAGTACAGAAAGAATCAGCCTAGTAACCTGGTACTTTAGGGGGTCTAAAATTGAAAATTCGCAGTAGTTTTCAAAAGAGTGAGGAAAAACCAACCAAAAAAGAGGGAAAACCAGGAATTTTTATGCAAAATCAGTTTTCGACAAAACTGATTTCTTTATTTTGCTGTAATTCTAAAACTAACATTTTCAGAAATTTGTAATTTTTACCGAGCATTAACAAAAGCATTATCTACAAATGGTTAAATTAATGGTTTAATTTAAAAAATATTTTTGACGTTTTTTGAACTATTTATAGAAATGTGAAATTTTTGATTTTGTTATGTTTTTTTCCTAGAAATATTGATTAAAACTATAGAATTGATCAAAAATTGTTGAAAATTTAATACAATGTTAATCTTAAGTAGTACTTACCCAAATAAAAAATTGTTGGTCAGAATTTTTTTTTATAAGCGTTTAAAGTTCAAATTCTTACAAAATCCATCAAAATCACGAAAATGTGTAAATATTTTTCTATTCATATCAAAGGTTTGAAAATTCAAATTAAATTTTTGGATTATTAATAGAAATAAAATGAATTAATTTAATAGCAATAATATTTTAAAATAGGTACACTCGGTTATGTAGGCTGACATATCGTCTTCGCTCAGAATCGTTTTTTGTAAACAATGATTTTATTTCATTGAATTCAAATTGAATACATCCATGAAAGTGATCCACTCGACACATACTATCAGCAGAGCGGTACCCACTTACCGATCTTTTATGCCTTTCAAAATTTATTGAAAGATCTAATGTGAATGGAAATTGCTTATATAAACATTTGGTGAGCATTTCATATATCTACTTTTGATGTTACACCAAAAAACAAAATCAATTTTGTTAAAAACTGGCTTTGCATAAAAATTCCCGGTTTTCCCTTAATTTTTTGTTTTTCCCCACGCGTTTGAAAACTGGAAAATTTTTTACTTTTGAACCCCCCCCCCAAAAAAAAAAAAACCAACTTAATTCACTTTCCTACCGGAAAAGATGCTGATGAAGAATATCAGAGCTCACTTTTACTGGCCTTAAATGAGGTGACAGACACAAAACAAGAAAAAAAACACACATCAATGTAAAATCAATAGATACCTTGCTCCGCTCAAAATCTAAAAATATATAAAATAGTTTTGAAAATTAATTTTAATAATATTATAATATTGTTACTGTACTAAGTGTTATTGTACCTAAACAAATAAAACTTTAAAATTACAAGTAACCCAGTTTTAATATATTTTATGACCATTTTGATTTTGAATCTGAGCAATGAATGTATTAGATTCTGAGCAGAGCAAGGAATGTATTGATTTTACAATGATGTATATTTTTTTTTTTTTTTGTCGTCTGTCACTTCGATTAAGGTAAAAGTGTTCCGTTTTTCTTCATCAGCTTCTTTTCTAATAGGAAAGTGAATCTAGTTGGTACTTTGGGAAATCAAAAGTAAAAATTTCTCAATAGTTCTTAAACGCGTCAGAAAAAAAAAAATTAAGGAAAAATTGGGAATTTTGACGCCAAGCAATTTAACAAAATTTATTTTTATTTTTGGTGTAACAGAAGAAATAATGACCGTAAATACATGAAAATTTGACAAAATATTTATATAAGCAATTTCTATACTCAATACAATTTTCAATATGTTTTGACTTTTTTTGAGCTATTTATAGGCATAATTAATTTCATGTTTTTATAATTTTATTTTTATTATTGCCGATAAAAAAATTTTCAGTCGGTCAAAAAACTTGAAAATGTAATACAATGTTTTTCATAACTTGTTGACATGAAAATTAAAAAAAAAGTTGAGCGTATGTCTTAAATAGTTTTTTTATAAGCGTCTAAAGTTAAAATTTTGACAAAATACGTAAAAATCACAAAATTATACAGTTGTTTGTTGATTTTAACCCGTCAACTACCTATTTCTCAGGGAAAGATTTTCTTATTTTGATGTAATTCAAAAATGAATTACCGTAGACATTTGCAATTTTCACCAAATGTTAAGATTATCTTTTAAATTATTGAATTTTTTTTATAAGCTTTTAAAGTTAAAATCCACCAACATCAAGAAAATATACAAACTAATTTGTAGTGAAAAATGTATAACATTTTGAGAATTTATACTTAAGGTTTTAAAATGTAATACAAGGTTCCTCATAAGTCGTAAGCTATTTAATAAGTGGTAATTAAAAAAAAAGTGAAGCTTAATTCTCTAAAAGTTTTTTATAAGCATCTAAAGTTGATGTTTCGAAAAAAATACATAAAAATTATGCAGTTTTTTTAATTTGAAATTCATAAAAAATGTTCTATTTAAATCTAAGATTTGAAAACTCAACAGATAAGCCTCCACAGGTTTTTCTAACTTTCTAAAAAAAAATTTACCGAAAAGTTCAACTAATATTTTAGGGGCGTTTGAAATTATTAATAATGGCAATATAAATATAATATAAAATATCCTAGGCTGTAAACTGTCTCCGCTCAGAATCGTATTTCGTATACAATGATATTCTATCATTGAATTTAAATTTAATACCATCCATTACAATGACCCACTCGACACCTACTGTACAGCAAAGCGGTACCCACTTGCCGACCTTTTTATTATTGATTTTACAATGTTATTTTTACAGTAGAGAAAATGTTTCAAATTTCAACTTCATATTCTTTTTTGTTAAAAAAGCGAATCTAGTTAGTTAAAATAATAAATGCACAGTACTTTTAAAAATAATTAATTAAATATTAGTAACTTATAATATAAGTTTTTGACAAAATTTGGCAAACTATTTTGTTGCTAAAAATGTATTAAATGTTCAATTTTTAGAGTTGATGCTAAAATTTAATAAAAAGTTTCTCATAAATAGGTATTACTGGCACTTAGAATCTAAAAAAATATGGAAGCACAATTTTTTTATAGAATTTTGGAGTTTACATTTGGATAAAATTAGATATTTAAATGAAGAATAACAATTTTTATTTAGATTAATTTTCAGCTTTTTCCTATTTATATCACAAACCTAATAATACAGTTCTACATTGAGGCACTGTTGACTCAAAATTTAATAACAATAATAAGTATATACTATTTTAATAGGTAATTAAATATTTATAATATAATAGGTAAATGCAATTTTTTTGGCAAAAATTAAATAACCTATTTACCTACCGTTATACTATTAATAAAATTAATTACTTTAATTAATACATAAATCAAAACATATCATAAAGTCTTAGTAATATTAACTGATATATTGTTTTTACTCAGAATCATTTTTACGTATTTATCATTGAAATTAAATTTAACACATCGATTGACCATTAGTCATTACAAAGAGTTATTCAATGACGGCATAAACTCAATACCTTCTGTACAGTGTGCAAAGTGGGGTTACTTGCCCACTTATTTAATTGTTTTTTGTTTCCATTTCAATATTTTTAACTTTATTGTTTTCAATTTAAACTAATAAATTTGTGCTTAAATCTAATACATTTTATTAATATGCTAGTAGTGGAAACTTAGTTTTATTTTATATTTCTTCTGATACCTATTTTTATACAACTGTATGTTGTAAAATATCCAATTATATTTAACTAAAACAACTTTTTAAAATTGTGTTGTATAGTTTACAGAAGAAAAATTGGGTAAAGCAGAGAAAACAGAACAAGATCCAAATTTTGAACAACTAGTCACTTTTTGTGATAACACTAAACAAAATACCGAAACTATATTGAAGAACATGGAATTTATTTTGAATTCTAATCCTGGTAGTGTTTCTTTAATCTTGCATTTTAATCAACTATACTTTTTATACTTAAAAATGTCATATTTTTTTAGGCATGAGAGTTGATCTCTTTTTCTTAGACAAGAAAAAATCTGGACTTAGCAGCTCAGAATATTTAGGAATTGCCATGGCAGAAGCTGGGAACGATTTTGGACCAGATACTGCTTATGGTAAAGTTATCTTTTTTAATTAAAAAATTTATTCTCAATATTTGATATACTTTAGGTAGTGCACTTATAAAGGTTGGAAATATACAGCAAACACTGGGACTTAATCAAAGAGAATTCATCAAATCAGCCAATGACTGTTTTGTAAACCCAATGAATAAATATTTAGAAACTGACATGAAGACTGTTGTCAAGGAACGATCACTATTGGAAAAAAGAAGGCAAATTCATATAATTAATAATTGATACGCTTGAATGCCTGTTAAGTTGACTAATTATTATATAATATGTAGACTTGACTTAGATGCTTGCAAAACTCGAGTGCGCAAGACCAGAATGCTTGCAACTACTAAAGTTAAGGTATATTATATTATACATTTATATTTAAATTTAATTTAATTAAATATGGTTAAATGGATATTTAAATATTTTTATGCAGCAAGATGACTCTGGTCCTACTATGGAAGAGTTAATAGATAAGGTAAAACAAGGAACTTATTTTTTAGCAGAATTTGTTTACTTTTTACTTTTTTATGTTTGCTATGTAGTTATGCTGATATTATTCACTCATATTAGTACTAGTTCTTTCTAATTTATAATATTATTGTTGTTTTAGGCTGAACATGATCTCAAGGTAGCTCAAGAAGAGTATGATCGTCAAGCTGAAATTACCAAACTATTGATGGAAGGTGTTCCCAGTGCTCACCCTCAACATTTGCAACACTTGTTAGACTTTGTTGATACACAAGCTGCTTTTTATTTAAAATGCCACGAGTCTTTAATGAGCCTTCAATCAGATCTTTCTGGGTAGGTTAAGAAACAGTTTGAGTGATTCACGGTTTATTTAGTTTGAGCAAGTTTATTCATCAAACTGTGGGCAACTTTTTTAAATTAATAGTTGCACTATATAATTAATTTATTTTAATTATCTTTTTAACCAAAAATTAGATATTTTCTTAAAAATGTATGAATATAAAAGATTTTGTTTTTTTCTCATTGTATTATTTCACATTTTGGTACGGTAGCACATAAGCCAAAAGTAGCTGACATTTTTAATGTAGCTGTGTAAGAAAACATTTGCTATGTTTGTATAAAATAAATTAAAAATAAGAATGTTTTTATAAATGTATTAATGTGCATAGTTAAAGTTAGTTAAATTAACCTAGATAAATAATAACTTTTAGGGACAGATTTGATTTATATTTATTTATTTGACCATTGTTTAATAGTTATGAAGTTTTAACTACGAGTATTACGTTTCCAGAAAAAGTTTTTTTTAAATAAATAAAAGTAACTAAAACAATTTTTTATAAGCATAAAAATATACTAAAATGTTTCATAACATATTGATCTATTCAAGTTTTGGTAGTTGATTTTGACTACAATATAATATACAGTAAATACATATTATATAAAACAATTTCATAATTTATAACAGCCATTTTAATTTTTAGATTTCCATCAGACCAAGATAATGTTGCAACATTATCTCCCGATACTCCAGCATTGGGACGTATACAACAAGCAAAAGTTATTACTAGTCAAGAACCACGAGATGTCCATGATTTAAGATTAAGTGCAGGAGAAGTAAGTTACTTGAGTCTATAAATGCTAGTATTCATTATTTACCTGTGTAGTGTTAATAGTTGATAGTTAAGTTAGTTTACAATAATACCAAAAATGTAATCAAACCTCATTACTTAATTATATATTTTATACTGTTTTAAATTAGTAATATATATGTATAATTGTTTTTTTCTTTTAACAGATCATTAGTATTGATGTAAATTCCGACATCGGTTCAAACTATTTTATTGGTAAAAAAATACAAAAAGGAAAAGTTTATAAAAGCAATGTTAGACTTTTAAACCAAGGTTAAAATTGCTTCTGTATCACTTCAATACATTCCCTATAGAACAATTTTTTATTACTTTAAATTTTCTTTCTATATCTTTCCAAATGTTTGATCTATATACTCTTTCTCATTTATTAAACTTCAATTGTTTTACTTAAAACAGCACAGCCTGGTTCTAGCATGTTAGGAACATTATTTTGTTATAACACATATATGTTATATATGTTTTTGATTTGTTCAATTTTATTACTTCTATATGTTAATGAACAGTTGTGAACTCAATCAATTGATCTGATGTTTATTGTTGTAAAAAAATGTATGTGTATTTGTTTATATTGTACCGTTTTAATTTTAAAAAACATTGTTATTAATTTTTATTTTGACAGTTAATATTTCATTACACGTTAACTGTAATTTTCACAAAACTGTTGGCTCAACACTTAAATTTATAATGTACAGTAATATTGTTCTCATCATTACTATTTTTTCAGAATACCAAGAATTACAAAATTTTACAGGACATAACCTATAATTTAAAGATGAATTACAGTGAGAAATAATTTATTATTATAGGTAACTTGCATTTCTGAAAAATTCCTAAATATTTATGTCTTAATGAGTTATAACAGTATTTCATATTATGTCCATTCAGAAAGTAAAATAAGATAATAACTTATTCAACTATATTCAAAATTCCAAACAAATTATATAATTGTTACTTTTATTGTTTTCACTGTATAAAATAAAATAAAAACTATTGCCAAATTTTAGGTATAATGAGTCTTTAATATATTTAAATGTATTATTTACATTTATATCCACAAACTAAATAATATATTATATTATAAGATTGTGTATGTAATGACAATTTAAATGGTTAACTTGAAGAAAAACATTAGTATAATGTACTATATACCAATACTAGTTAATGATAGATCTTAAACTTCCAATATAGTAAATGTCACCAAAGAACTAATTTTAAGTGTTTAATTAACCAAATATATGTAAATGCAGTTGCAATGAACAAATGTAGTTTCTAATATTGCTTATAAATGAACATAATTTTTTTAACTTCACAATTTTGTTATTTTAATTTTAATTCTATAAGTAATTAATTGTTTTTTAATTATTACAATTTAGCCAAATTAAATGTATGGGAATTAATTTTGAAATTTTTTATTATTTACTCTGTTCTTGTGTATCCTTTTAAATTCTTTTCAATCTATACTATGCTTATCTTGAACTTAAAAAGTTATCCTTAAATATTTATTATTATCTATGGTTACCTTATGAAAGTTATAAGTTTGGAAACTTCCTAACCTGATGATCAAAATTATATATTGTAGTCGTTTTTATCCATATTAGTGTAGGATAATTTTAGTACTTTAATGTACAAAATTATCAAATATTTCCTTCTCATATGGTATGAAATTAAAATTAGCAAAATAAAATTATAAAATGTTGGCTGTAACATCACAAGTTCTTTTACTATTAACCAGACTTTCTAATATATAATTTTGCACAGAAAGTACACATTTTTGTAAGATTTTTATAAATACTGACTCGTTAATTTTTGTCATGAGATTGGATAGTTCAAAATGAATTAGTTTAATTCATATAATATACTTTTTTTTAGATATTCGAAGTTCAAATTTGGACTAAATTAGATAATATTTAAACAATTAATAATGATTTTATTTATTATTTTAATTAAAGAATATTATTTGTAAGTACTTATAACTGTTAAGGTATATTATTATGTTTTATACACACAATGATATTTTAAAATACAATGTTTATGGCAAATAAAATTACTTTAATCTTCCTTAATGTACCTACTCATTGTACTTGTATCCATTAATTAATTAACGAGGTATGGCTATTAAATATATCCTTATGGTATATACATTTTGGCATTATGCTTGATACAACAATGCAAAAACAGTTTGTAACTACTAATTTGGTACCTACTCAATAGTCAAATATTTTACTGACATTGGACCACTTTACTATATATTAATTACTAATGGTACTAAGTACACCCTGTACATGTACTGATTACCATAATATATTAAGGCTGTTAAAATCATCTCGTTATTTTGTGCATTTAGACCAGTGTTTCCCAACCTTTTTTTATTCAACGCCCCTTTTAGATTTTAAAAATCTTATACTGCCCCCCTCCTCAATCAATTTTTTCAAAATTAACCTTTTATTTCTTAATAAGTTATTTAATTAAAGTAAAAATATAATTTAACATTTTAATGCTACAATTTAGTTAATTTTATACTTAAATACCTACTAATAATATGAATTATATAATTTGATTTCCAAATTGCTAATATAAAATAATAACACAAAAAAATACTTATGTGACTAATGACTGCCCTGGGGTTGATGGTTTCCTGCTAACAAAATTATATCTGGCTCAATATATGTCAGCATTAGTCTTAAATCTCATCTTTCACATATTTCTAATTTGTTTCTTCGCCGCTAATCGGAATCTATTCGATAAGTCTGATATGACAATAATAACGTAAATTATTGTCACCTACCTGCTAGTACCTAAAATCTATAGTACGATAAGATAATTATTTAGAATTTACATGTTATTTAAGTGTCTATTGATATATTAAAGATTAAATCTACATAATTCTGTATATTACATTTGGTATTTTAAATTAGTTTTTATTTGCAATCAATTATAAACAATAAAAACGTAAATGATAGATGAGCGCCCCCCTTAGCGTCCCCCTCAGAAAAACGCCCCCTTCAAAATAAAAAATGCCCATGAGGGGGCGGTAGCACCCACTTTGGGAATCACTGATTTAGACCAATAAGCAAAAGAAAAAATATATATATAATTCCAGAAATCTAATTTTAAAATTGAAAAAATATTTGAACTTGTCCATTTCTTGTCTGTGTTCTGTAGAAAACCATTTTTTTTCTTTTATAACAGAAAAGTAAAAGTGAATTTTGAAAAAAAAATTCATTTGGTACTATACTAATTTAACAATATAATAATCTGAAAACTCATTTCCTACAAAACCTAGATAAGAGAATAAGGAATTCAGATGTTTTCAAAATTAAAATCAAGCTTTTGTACTGGGTGATTTTTTTTTTCACTTTTTGGGACTTTTATAGCTACATAGGAGTTGAAACTTCTTTGATCACAAAATATAATGACATATGACTGGGCGTAGGTAAGTTACGGATTTCCAAGAATCTTAGTCGTGGGTTGGTTAAAGATGTATAAAATGTTCAATTTTTATAGTTAAGAATTAAAAATTTAAAACAACATTTATGACAAAATCAATTTGTTTTACTGATGAGTGGTGTTACTTAAAAACTAATAACCACAAGTATTTTAAATGTTTATATGACAATTTTCAAAATATTTTGACTATTTTTGAGCTTTTTAAAGCTACGAGAAATTTTCAATTTTTTTATATAAATGTAATTTAATAACTTTTTGTTGGGTTAAAAAGTTTGAAAATGTCATACAAGCTTCCTTATAAGTTGTTATGATAGCAGTTTAAAAATATTAAAGATATATATGCAAGATTTTTTATAAGCATTGTTAAAATGTTGACATTTAAAAAAAATGTATAAACACAGTTTTTTAATAGGTATTTTAACTGGCCTGCTCGTGTACTGAAGATTTGGCTTGAGATACAATGATTAATGCTGGCAAAGAAGAAACTGCTTCAGCTATAATGGTAAATAATGTCAATGAAAAAGAAATACTATACAGAGATAGCTGATAGCGCATGGCCGAAGAGATCTTAAAAAAGTGGCAAGAATGCTTTGTTTGGTATAGTCAGTATTCTGCCGGATTTTATAAAAAAAAATTCCAAGTCCAAGTTTGTACCATCCAATTTTATATGTCCAGATTTGTACCGTCCAAATTTATATTATCAGAGAAATGTTGGGATATTTTGTTTGGAGGTAAAGATAAAAAAAATCACTTGGTTGAAGCATAGATAATAAATTATACATTTAATTAATATCGAATTATAACTTGAAAATATTTTATGACAAATCTCATTTTAGTTTTTACAATGATAATAATAATAATAAATAAAATTAATATTGAGATTAATTGAATTCAAAATGTAGTAGATAGTGGATTTAATAAAATGTTTTTATCTTAAATTGTATCTACAACCGCATAATATAACTACTTTGGATCACCGTATACCATGTATATTAGATATTAAGAAGATATATCCAAATATATAATATTATCTATGGTTTGAAAAATATATTGTTGATTATTGATCAACAAAAAAGTTGTAAAATATATTTTAACGAAGGTAGAATTAAATAATACAGAATACTCTCATAGATTAAATGGTTCAATAATTTCAATAAAATTAATCAATCAATAATATTCTTACATACTTTCTCATACTTTATAAGTTCAATGTAGTATAATATACTATAACTCAAAAGTACCATTATAATTTGCAGTATTATATAAATTATCTACATTTCATTATCAATCACGCTAAGAAAAAACATCACCCATAGATTTGAATCGCCATAGGTTCTTTAATATTTAAACATAATAAATCATTAGATTTAATATTAAACATTATACATTCCTCAAGTTAATTTCTGATATCAAGTATTTCATCTTTATACAATAAAAATATATTTTACCAACCCATTCTTCATGGAACAAAATATGTACAGTGGTGATAAAACATAAATATATTTTTAAAAGGGTAAAACCTTTTGATTTGAAAAATTAAAAAAAAAACTAAATTTGTAACTATTTATATAATTACATTTTGATCGAGAAACTCTTTTAATTTATACATTGCTTTCATCCTGTGTGATATTAGGTTCTTTTCTGCTTTAGGCATTTCTGCGTATGTTATCTCGTATCCATCTGGTTTAAAACAAGAATCCCATCCAAAAGTCTCGATTGCTGTTGGCTCTATAATTGTACCATCAGTTTCACCATTAAAAATGTTCACTTCACCCTGTTCATTCACATAAGCAACTGTACAAACAGCAATAGCAGTTTTATTTTCAAATCCTTTGAGCATACGAAATAAACCTAAAGGACCGATTTCTTTTAGAAACCATTTAACATATGGACCTAGAAAAAAAATAACATGATGAATATCAACTATAAATAACGATTGCAAGCAAAGTTATATAATATCTAGATGATTATCAAAACAAAAATAATGTATATATTAATTATAATGCCATACCTTGAAATATATTTAATAAATAAATAAAAAAATCTGTTAAAATAGATTTTTTTTTATTGAAACATGGTTAAAGTGAGGTTTTGGACGTTGAATAGGATGGAGTAAAATATATGTCAAATTTTGACTATCTCTTACCTACTTTTTAAGTTAAACTTAGATAATGTGATTTAATGTAAGTTAAAAATTGCAGTTTACTCATAAATGAGAGTACATTATTATTATTGAAATACCACAATTTTTTTCTGTATTTTTGGAAGAACCTTAAATTTAATACTGGGAATCATGTTTGATAGTGTATACTTTATGAGACATTGTAATATTATAAAATAATATAATAAAAATTGTTATTTTTTTAGTAATGAAAAACTAATGAAATATTATATAGAAATACTGTATAAACACTACCGATATAGTTTTGAGTTGGTAAAAATTAAAGTAGGCTAGTGTTGTTATAAACAAAAATAAAATTACATTTTTTAACTTTATATAAATTTAAAAAAAGTTAATTTACTTGCCTGTTTTTAATTATTCGAATACAATCATATTTGACTTAAATTATATAAAAATTCATATTGAGGAAAATTGATAGGTATTCAAATATCAACGTTGAAAATTAATAAAAATAATTACTCATTTGTTGTTAGAATAGGTATACAAGGTCTTTTCTAGGTGAAAAAACTTGTGAAGTAATTTTACTTAAACCTCAAGACAAATAACTTAATCTACCTGGTAATCCACCGATAGCGTTGAAGCACAGACTAGTGTCTTCTACAATACACGGACCCTTTATAATATCAAAAGCCGCCAGTGCTTTCATTTTGCATATTTCGTCTCGTTCCCCTTGATGTTCAGGCAAGTCGATGTTCTTATTGGACAACTACAATGACAAAAATAAATTGTAAAACGGGCCCCAAAACAGTAACGAATATGTTATAACTCACGTCAAAAGGGACAGAACCCTTGTAAAAGTTCTTAAACATTTGTATGACTTCTTCTAACTTTTTCTTGTTTCCGGTAACAAACACGATGTTTTTTTTCGACATTTCAAACTATAATGTTGAAATCAAACAAGCGGAGGTCACCAAATTGATCAATCACGATATTTACTAGCTCTTGAATTCGACAAGTTCGAATTCGAAACGACGCGATGCCAAGGGCTGACGGCTAAGCTGCTTCGCAAATCACAGTATTAAAAACTGTTATCGCTCAAATTTAGCGGCTCCATGATAGCAAACTGCCGCCGTGAATTCTCACCGGCCGAATTCTCGGGAGCGAAACGTTCCGTGGTCGAATGGATTAAAACGTTTCGTCGATGAATGCAATGAATGACTTCGCCGTAATGTAGCCGTGTGGCGTAAACCAAAATTGAAGGTATAATAGGTATACCTATCTTAAACTGTGGTGTAAACCACCTAGATGGCTAGATTGGTCAGTAATCAGTACCACGATTAAAGATATATTATATCTTATGTTTATCTTAATTCGTGCTCAGTACTCAGTTGTCACTTTAGTGTCACTTGTCGGTTCTTCAACATTTCGAATTTTCATGTTCAACTTGTTGAACAGTTCAAGATAGGAATATTGCACCTACCTATCCATAATCCATAATACGATTAATACAGTTCAGTCTGAGTTATACTACTTAACTGGTTAAAAAGTTAGGATATTCAGTTACAAGTTTTAAAAGGTAACTTAAGAACTTGACCAATAGCAATATTATCACTATAATTACGTATCAAATAATTAACAAACGATTTAAATTTACAGTGAGATGTAGTCAAAAGATGACACAATTTTGTTTAGCTCGCTTTACATCGTTACCAGTTAGGTTAGATACCCACCGGCCACCACCCACTCTACAAAAACATGAATATATTAATTAATTTACACATAGTTAGGTACTTACATAATACCTGCCTAAATCATGTAAAATGGATTTTCCAAATTATCAAAATTGTTGAATTTTGTATGTATTTTATAATGAATTATAAAGTTATCTTTTATGCTATTCAGTTACTAACAAAATCTGTTTGAGAAGTTATATACTCACTTGAATTTAAAAAATGAGATTAGAGTTGTCTTCAGATGATACAAAAATAACCTAATTTACATATTTTGGTAATTTAAATCCAAAAAAAAGAGAAAAAATTATGAAAACGTGCAGGCAAAATTGTATAATATAATATGTAGGTAACGATTGTTTAAAAATATTTAATGGACGAACTATAGATGCATTATTAACAGCTATTGCAACAATACGAATATACGATTATTTTAAATATTAATAACTAGGTATTAATTTTTCATTTTATAAATTAGTATCTTATTTCATATTTAATATTTTATTATTTTGGTTTTATTAATACTACTAGCTGTCCCACCCGGCGTTGCCCGAGTCAAAGACGAAATACCTAAGTAAGTAAGTGATATAAGAATATTAGGCACACGAAAAACATCGCGATGGTGGCCTGTGCCAAAGATTTGTTTTTTTTTTATAAATTTATTTGTATAAATATGTATATGCCATATTCCTACTAATTATAATAGTTATAACTTATAAGATATGTAACCATTGACAACCCTCTAAACAAACAGAGATTATTCATATATATCTCATCAAAAATAGCACTTCTTGTATCACTTCTCCGTGATATAATCTTTCATAAAAAAAAATTAAAACAATCGATTGAGTAGTTTCCGAGAACATTAGCATCAAAGGTTTCAATTTTCGGTTTTATGTATTAATATAATCAAGGCCGGATCTAGTTATGGGGGGGGGAGTCGGAGATTATCCCCTGGCGTATAATTTTCGTGGGCGTATTTTAAAGGTTTTAAATTTTAAATGGACTTTGAAACAAAAGTCATATAGTCATATCAAATATCAAGTAATATTTTAAAATAAATGTGTAATAATGGGTACCTATGTGAATAAAATAATATTATTTTTATTTTTAATTTTAACAAGTACTACCTAACAATATTATTTAAAAATGGACATCATATATATACAAAATAGGTACATTTTGCAGTGGAAATACCCCACGACTATCAGCGGGATTGACTGTCGCTGCCGATCTAAAATAAAATATTAATTGTTCAAATAAGTGGAAAATTAAAATAATAATCAGTTTATTTTATACATTTATTCCATTTTAATTTTTACACCGCAACAGTAAGACATCAGTGCTCACTGCTCAGTCATTAGTAGTTAGTACCTACTCAGGTTAGTACAGCCAAAATTAACAATATTACTAGGTATATAGTTTTAGTAATCTGTATGTAGAATGTAGATATTATTAAAAGAAAATTAATAAAAACGTATTTAAGATCCACGATGAACCAAAACAGACTCACTAACTTGTCACTTATGTCAATCAAAAAAGAGATCACAAAGACAGTTGGTTTTGATTCAATTATTGATAATTTTTCTGCAATCAAAGCCAGGAAAATAAAGTTTTAAATATTAAGTTCAACATTTTGGAAATTTGGAAAATGTAGAATAATATATTTTAGAATATTATACATTTAATACATAAATTATAGCCTATAGGCAATCATTATTCTATTTCAATTTTCAGTTCTTAGTTATATTTTTCTTTCGTTGTAGTTTTTCCGTACCTAAGTAGATACAATAAGATAGGTTAGGTTAGGTTAGGTAATAATATGTAATACTTCATAATATGTAGTAATTATGAAGTTTTGACTGTAACAAATATTAAAAATGTATAAAAATTGTTCATTTGTTAATTTACATAAAGCTTTTTATTTTAAAACTTAAAAGTAAGCAATAAATAATTTAGATTTGTTAATAAATAATTTATAAATGTTATTATTACCAATATTATTTTTTCTTAATCTGAAACTTAGAAATATTAATCATAGATTTTAGCTTTAAATACACCATTAAGAAGTGCTTCTAAAAATATTACTTGATTAGTTAAAAATTAAAGTTTTTTGATTTTTAATCTAAAATTATTCAAATAATTTGTGGTAAATAATTTATTGGTCCAGTATATTGCAAACGGCTTTATAAATGGTTGGTGCTCACACTACTATGTGAGAGTACTTGATTTTTCATAAAAAAAATAATACTAATTCTGGTAATTTCCCTGAAATTTCCTGAAATGGGCGTATATTTTTAATTTTTCCCCGGTGTTAAAAAGTTAAGATCCGGCCCTGAAGATAATATACATTTTTTGTTAGTTAAGGCGCCCGGCACCCACGCCAATGCCATTTTGTCTTCAAAAACACACTTAACGGGAATAATGATCTTGACTCGTAGAATCAATCAAATTTGATTTTCTTTTCAACTGAGAGGGAAATATTTTACAGCCCGCATCAGACTTAGATTTATAATATTTTAATCTCAAACTTTTAAATAAGTCTTAAAAAATACAATATTAACATTTTTTTACAAATTAAGTATTATATATCATTATTTAAAAAAAATTAAAATCTGAGTTCAATGCGAGCTGTATAATATTGTTAATCAATTAAAAAAGAAATTATTTGAAAATATTCAATTGACAATGAGTTATCTATATTCCCGTGAAGTAATTTACGTCTGTCGAAATGGGCAACTAATAAATCGTTATTTGTTAGTTCTATGACATATACGATATACCTGTAGAGGGTTCTCTCACACTAATAACCGTTTACACATCAACACATTCACAAGATAGTGAGAATAAAGAATTCTATTTGTCAGCATATTCCATAGAACAAGATAGAACAATATAATATATTATATTATATGGATTGAACTGCGAGCAAGCCCGGATTAAGGGGGGGGGCAAGTCCCCGGGGCCCACGTCTGTAAAGGGCCCATAGTCTTCTCGGCTTTAAATTACATCGAGTGATAATTTGTACTTTTTATAGTACCTACAAGAATATTTTTATTTATAATTTTTTTTTTGTTTAAACTAACAGGCGATGGGGCCCGTCGACCGTGTTTACCACCTATGGCATGGTAAGTGGGGACACATAGCGTCATAGCCAGGCTTGTGTGTATAGGGAATAGGCATATATTTTGTTATCACTGTATTTAAAAATAGAATTTGGGAAATTTGTTCACGTGACCGTAGACGGTCGTGGATACTCGGAATTCAGATACCTACCGATTAAACTGTCTACTATCTTTATAGTTCATTAGTCATTAGTCATTACATTATATTATTTCTTTCGTATGTAATGTTAAAGACGAACAGTTAATGCGTTAAATGTTTTATAGTTCGTTTTGAATTATTTTTATTTTTATGTAATTGGCGTTTTACATACATTGTTTTTTCATTATGTCAGCTGTAAATACAAAATATTTAAGTGGTAGCCAAAAAAGAAAATTGAGAAAAGAAAATCAAGACAAAATACAAAAGTTACCAAAAATCGATACATTTTTTTGTGTTAATTCTTCAGCTGGTTCTAAGAAAGGTTAGTATCGTAGGTAATTTATTATATAAAAATATATTTAATTAATTATTGTTAACTATTAGGTATACCATTATTAAATATATAAATTAAATATATACCTAGATAAAAACAATTATGTATTTTATAGATGTATCTCAAGATTCTGAAATACATAAAATAACAAATTTACCAATTAAATCGGCAGTAATTCAAATTGATAATGATGAACAGCAAATTCATAACTCTTGTACAGGTAATAAAATATGTCATAACATATTTAAATTTTTAGTATTATTATTTTACAATATTGTTAGTGTTTAATATCTGAAATTCAGTTAGATAATTGTACAGTTAAACAAATAATCAAATTAAAGGGAACTTCTCATTTCATTTTCAATATAAATTTATAATTCTATGAAAAAAGTAGAAAATTTTTAAATGAAATTATTGATTCAAAATTAACATTCTTATGTAATTTATACATGTATCTCAAGATTCTGAAATAAATAATTCAAATGATGCAAAGGATGTATTAGTTCAGTCAGCAGTTATGTATAATATGCACTGCGAGGATTTCTTTTACTGGCCAAGCATAATTGATGACAACTTTATATCCTATTGTATTGAAAAGGGACCAGAATTTTTTCAAAATGATAATTGTTCATTTATGAACTTAATTTTATTTGTAAATATGTATTAAAAAAAAAATTATGTTTTTAATATTTTTATTCTCATTAATTATCATATATTATTATTTATTATTACTATTATTATCATATTTAAATAAAAAGGTTTAAATTTGTTTTATTGTATACCTACTTTTATAATTTTAAAGAATTGTTTTTATTGATGGGGGCCCACAACCGTGTATTGGCCCCTGGGCCCCTGTATGTCTTAATCCGGGCTTGACTGCGAGTTGCGACAGCCACATAAATACAAAATAATATTAATATTAATAATATTAAATATTAGTCATAAAAATGTAAAATAGGAAATTATTTGGAATATACGTTAAGTGGTTATATTATTATACTCGAAATTCGAATATTACGTTTATGGAGTTTATATTATACAGCCCAAGGTGGATTGATATTATATGGATCAATCCACCTTGGTACAGGACGGTGTAGATGAGTATATTTTATAATCTCGCTGAACTGCACTAGCGCTTTGCGGACTACTTCATAACCAAAAAATGTCTACAGACTACAGTATGTAGGTATATTACAGCCACAGCATTTAAATTTTGTGGTCGACTGTCGTCTGTCTGTTACCCAGGAAACGGATTTAACGGGACTCTGAATCTCTGATTGTTGTGACTTTTGCATGATTGTCAGTTACAGACTACAAATCATATCTACGCACTTCCATGGGCGATGAAAGGCTAAATGATCTTTGGTACTCAATGTTGAAAAAGAAGAAGTAATTGGTATTGATTTAGAAAAAGCAGTAGATATGTTTGCTAAACTTAAAAATCGCCGGTATCCTCTTACATAAATATAATTTAATTTTTGTTTAGTGCGTTTTGCTTCTGCTTATTATATGTTTTTGCTTTTTTTTTTATTCATGCATTTGACTGTGCAAAAGTTATAAATATAAATAAAATTAATAAATGTAAATATTATGTGCTTTTCTTCTTCCTTTTTTTTGCTGCATTGATCACTTTCAAGCTTTTTATGCATTTTTATGGTTTTCACAGGTAAAGTAATCAATTATTATTTATTATTTTTCGTTCTTAAATAATATCTATTTACTATATATTATGTTGATTGCTATTCATGTTTTATTGAAAAAAATAAAAGCTGGATAACCTACATATATATGCAGTTGTGAAAATCTTCAGGTAAATTAATTTTAGTCATGACATTGGGGGGGGGGATCCCCCCTTATAGATCCGCTCTATTTTTATATGGCTTGGTGAAATTTCAAAATGGCACACCCAAAAAAAATACTGAAATGACGCCCCTGTTCATGTTGCTTATTACATGCTAATATGCTATAGGTAGTGTATTAAGGTTATAATATTCATTGTTAATTGTGAGATCTGAACAATAGTACTGTTTTAGTTGAATAATATATAACATACAAATTTTAATTTTTTTTGTTAGTATTAATGATATTGTTTTAGTAGTTTAATAATTGCTTATTAAATGTAGAATATAACATACATTATGTAAAATTAAATGTTAATAGCTGTATAAATAATTCAAATAGCTTTGTAAATGAAAACTGATAATCTATATACCTACTCTAATAAGTAATAATATACTTAATATATTATAATAAACTCTCTATAAAAGTACAAATAAAGTACTGTCTATTACTATTACATTTTACTAATAAATCAATGAAATCAATTATATACACTCAACAATCAATATAGGCTACTCTTTATGTCACTTTGTACCTAATTAAGAACTGAGTGTGTAGACCACAAATTTTATCAATAATTTTTTATATATTATAGTATTACACCCAGTAAGAATGATGTATACCATTTGAATGTAATATATATTCATTTAAGTGAGTACCTACTATTGTCCAGATCTCACCATTAGCAATGATTATCAGCTTAATACATCGCAACATGAATAGCAAAATAAATGCTTAACATATTATGCAAATTGATATTATGAGTAATTGATCAAAAAAATAATATTTTTACTATATTTATAGATATACAACCATAATACAGCATTATGAAATAGGTACTCATGTATAGATAAATATCAATAATAATTGTATATGTATTTAATATCAATTATACATTCAATGTTTACTATGAGTAGCTATTTAATTAATATATAAATATATTATTACAATATGTAGGTTCTATGCATAAAATATATATTTTTTTTTTTTTGGTAGTGTAGATGATATTGTTTAAATATATTGTTATTAAATGTAGAATATAATATACCTACAGTATGGAAAATTAAATGTTAATAGCTGTGTAAATAATTTAAATAGCTTTGCGAATGAAAACTAATCATTTATTTAATTTAATTATCATGAAATTTACACAATTTGTGTGCAAAATTAATTAAATACTTATATTTTTATGTATAATATTACAATAATCAAATACTATTTTTTATATGCTACATTTTTAATAACCAATATATACTAACCTCTTCTGAATAGCAATTTAATCATCTTGTCCGAGTAACTCACCTATAATTATAATAAAACTCTCTATAAAAGACCTATTACTGGAACGTCGTCAACAGTACCTACCTAATTATTATGCATGAATATTAATTCAATTAAATCAAATATACACTCAAAAACCAATGCAAACTACTCATGGTGTAGCTAATAAACAATCTTGTATAACTAACTCAGCATAATAAACCAGATATTTGGTATAAAAAATATGATAATATACCATCAGGTATATAGTATCGTGCAGTATTCAAACGTCGTCGTTTATAGTTTCTGTTCATCGAGCATCCACCCGAGGAGAAAGATACGTACGTCTATAAGACATAAAGAGATGAATAAAGATTCGCGATTAAAGAAAAAAGAAAAAAACAATACGATTTATTGAATCAAAAAAAAGCAATAAATGTAGTTGAATACATTTATATATTATACATATACATATATAGACATGTGTAATTTCTTAAGTCGAATGCGAAGCGTACGAACCGATTTTGAGTACAAACTACTAACCGCAATTTTGCGGATTCGTTATAACGTCTGTAGTAGGCGATTCGAGTACAAACATCACTCGAAAACACGAAACGAATCGGCAACGATGATGAAAAGCGAAAAAACCGTCGGGCGCCGTTTCTATAAACACGCTTTCTCAGCGGACTTTGCGATTTCGGGTATAAACCGCACGTTGACAGCTTCGTCTCGACACAAGGTACGCGATTAACAGACGAAGGGCTGTCGCAAAACGCGAAACGGACGACGAAAATATTGTGAAAAACATCGGGCGTCGAATAAATGGCGGTGGCGGATTTTGCGATCGACTTCTCTTCAAAAGCGTACGGAAAACAAACACAAAGGTCACGACGACGGATTTACTAAGACACATGAGCTACGCGAAGAAAAACAAATGAGAAAACGCGGGGGTGGCTCGCGCCTGTGTCTTTTTTATCCTAGATTTGTTGGTAGTGGTTGTGTTGGTTGCTTAGCTGTCACCGTTCTGCTCAGTGCAAAAACTGGGGCCCTTGTATATAAAATTATTGGCCCCTCTTGAAAAAAGAAAATGTTTAATAATATATAGGAGAATATTAAGTATTATTTAAACAAATGGTTGTTCTATATATGCCTAAATTATTTTTATTTTATGAACTGTGACATTAAAAAAATACTGAAAAATGTTACCTAAAAGTTGTAAAATTAATTTTTTTCTAAAAGTGTTAAGACTTACTTTAGAATTTCTATTTTCTACTCATATAAATTAAGGTTAACAATGAGAAAACACATGTAGGTACTTATTTAAAAATGAAATAAAATATACCTTCAACAATTTGTATCCTTTTTTTGTTGCGATTTTGAAATTGTCCGCGATCGACCGTTTGGACGCCCCTGGTATATATCATACTTTACAGCAGCGGTTCCAAAACTTTTACGACCACGGCACCCTTCGGAAATAGTTTGTTTTTTGTGGAGCCCCGACATAGGCGGAAATTTGGTGAAATTACTGGGGGGCTGAGCATTATATTTCTCATTGCACCCAAGGCCAATTTTGGGGAGGGGGGGTTCAAAATCTGTAATATTTACGTTGGTATTTAAAATAAATATTTATTTAGTTAAACATTTGTACACTATTTAGGACATTTTGGGGGGTATCCGGACCCCTTGGACCCCCCCCCCCCTCATATACGGCCTTGATTGCACCTCTATAGGCACTAGTGTCCTAGTCGCTCACAATTATTTATTTCAACTAGACAATTTACAAAGTTTGACATACTAAACAATTTAACCATAATTCAGTACAAAAACAATAATGTGCCTTACTTTGACCATTTATTTCTAAACAAAAAAAGAATTAAAAATAGCATATTATTACGTAATTTCATCGAAACCGGGACGACGCTCGACGCGACGCCGACGACTGCTAATAAACAACCACTGCGGGTGTTATTACTTATTAGTTATTACATTAATTACGATCTTTCCAAGTTATGACAATTGACAATAAGTTTGTAAAATCTTACTAATTTAATTTAATTTTTATCATAGAATATTTATTTATAATTTATTTTGTAATCCAGGTTTTAAAAATGCATTTTTCAATTATACTAATTATTGTATATTTAGTCACATTAAAATTGTGATGGCCAGGGGGGGTTAAGACCTGTACTTTAAACTTCTGGGGGGACTTAGTCCCCTCTAGCCCCCCCCCCCCCGATTTCCGCCTATGTGACCCAACTACAAACGAAAAATTACTAATTGAGTATTTGAGTCAAAGGATTATTTTGACTAAAATATAAAACCAACCATAATATACGTATATATGGAGACGACTACGTAATATCGCTCATATAATTTATATGAAAAACATGCCCATTTCTAAAGATTCTAATATTCTATTATGCCAATTCAAAAATTAGTTAACTTAGACTCCCTCCAACTAAGACGTCAACTATTTGATATCATGTTCGTATACGACTTGCTAAACTATAATGTTGTAAGCCCTGAGCTTCTAGCTCAGATCAATTTCCGTATTCCCTCCTTCCACTCGAGAAATCATGATCTTTTTGCAATCCTATTCTTCAAATCCAAATCAAGTAATGACTCATTCTTTGTTAGAGCTTAATTTTGATTAATTTTATTCAAACAATTTTCCATTTGAAAATACATTATATATACAAGTTTAATATATTAATTTAAATATACAATACATTAATTAGTTTTTAACTAAATGAGAATATCTAGCTTTACTTACTTTTTTATTATGATACAATGAGCGTACAAGTGCAAAAAATATGGAACTTGTAAAAGTAAACGATGAATGAAAATTATAATCGGTCAATGAACGCAAATGCAAACACGATGATAAAAAATTATTCTAATATTTTTTTTTCTCAAATAATGTTTGAAAATTATTCGAATAATTTCTTACTCAAATATTAATGTTTGAGTTATTCCATTTTTACTCAAATAATAAAGCTAAGACTATGTACTATGTAGTACTGAAACGGGACTATTTACTAGGTACAATAATAACGTCTTCAATATTGATAAATAGACAATAGTTAGTAGTTACTACTGAGCATTGGCGTGGTGAACGACTTTTACCTAATGCAATTGCTTAGCTCTAGACATTTTTCAGGGGGGGGGTACCCCTTGGCTCTTTGAAATTGTACCTTACAATGTACCTTACATTGTACCTTGTATTTAGGTCCGTACTCACTGCAGCCTGCAGTGGTAGCTAGTTATAGAGTACCTACTAATGTACTATAAGTTATAACTATATAGTGCCATGGTTGTAGGTATACGCCGACTCATTCTCATCACAGTATTGATTTTCCAATATTATATATAATTTGTTATACTGTAGTCTTAAGTTATTATTATAACTTTACGTCATAGACATTATTTCACAGGTCGTAACAGTGTGTGACTTAATAGGTACCTAAATATTTTTTCGATACACAAATTAATATAATAATACCTATTTATTTATCATTTATGAACTTATTATTTTATTTAAATAATTAAATGTATTACTTAATTATATAATATTTGTAATTTGTATTATTTATACTAAATTATTGATGACTTCTTATAACAAAAATTCAAAATTAGCATACAGAAAATTATATATAGTTTGGAGGAGGGGGGTAGTGGGTGGGTCATTGTATAAAAAATTTGCTTAGGGTTTGAAAGATGTTCGCCACGCCACTGCTACTGAGGTACATAGTATATACATATTATTGAGTGTAGACATACTAAAAGAACTATAATCATTCTATAAAAGGTATATTTTATTCTAGTATAATTATGTTTGAAAATTATTTGAATACATTTTTATTCAAAAAATTATAAAAAAAATTATTCGAATAATTATAAAAAGAATGATTTGAATAATTTTTATTCGAATAATAATATTTTAAAATTATTCGAATAATATTTTAATCGAATACCTACATATTTATTCGATTAATTATCTAGATAAAATTTTGCCCAACTCTGCCGCCCGGTCGACTATGGGTTAAGTCTCTCTGCTTTATTATTATTTTTATAATTATACATGCATTCGAGTATTCGACTATAATATATCATGCTATAAACATGTATATCATTCTAGAACCTATTAATATATTTGCTTATAATTTATAAATAATATTTTAATTGAAAACTTCTATATTTAATTTAGTATAATTTATTAGACGATAATAAGCAAATGCAATACAAATATGTTTAGTAATAAAATCAGCTCCGTCTCTACATTTCGGGAAAAATTGAAATTACAATTAACAGGACGTTTATTTTCAGAACATCATATTGATACGTGCCGTCTTATGAGTTATGCTGAGTGCGGAGACAATAAACATGACGCACGTGAATATCGAATTTATAATACAGGAACGCGATCTATAATCTACGACCAAAATCTTGAATTTTAAACCTAAATTTTTTTTTTCATGTTGATAATAAATCATTACAAAAAAATCCAATGGGGGGGGGATATGACACCCTGACCCCCCTCCCCCCGTGAGCACGCCACTGACGATGACTGAACACCGTCGCCGTGGTCCGTGTCTAACAAACACAATATTATGAAGTTATGATGCATATAATAGGTATTAGGTATGTTACTGTTTTCTTGACTCAGTGGTGAAGAGGGAATAAATGACGATCGATGACACTATAGTAAAGTGGTAAGGGAAACCTATACAGCTCGGCTATAGGCGTATGTGTCATCGTCCACAAAAACGTCTGAAAAAGCAATATTATGATTAAAGTTATTTTTATACCTATTCTAACATCATCTACGTAACGAAAAAAATTTGCAAGCTTCTCGCAATCACTCCTAAATCTCTTGAATTTTATGAGGTACAAACTACAAATCAAAAATAACGAATAAGTAATAAAGTAAATTAATAAAATAACATCGACTTCGATGTTCTTTTATTTCATATTTTTGTCGACGGGGCGAAGTATGTATAAGTTAATTTTTAGAAAGTAGGTATACACCGTATACCTGATATATATATAATGTATACATATGTATTATATATACATACTGTAGTCTGTAAGTAATATAAATATTATGTATATAATTAACAATATATTATGATATTCCAAATACCACGTAGGTAGTATACTGGCAGACGCATATGATTAGTAGGTATGGCCTATATGGCTATATATTCTGTAATGCCTATTAAATATTATTTTCTGGGTGACTGGGCTCCTTTCACGCGATAAAAACAACTGCGGAGCTTGCAACTATAATAAAATATTTTATTATTGTTGTTAAGATTATTATTATATGCTTTTACAGATAACAGATATTATAATACTATTTAATCTCATTCACACCCACGACGTGTATACGATAATAATAATGGTTATGGACTATGGTCAATAACCATTTAAACATAATAAAAATTGTTTTGTCAGAAAAAAAACTCAAGCGTTATTCGTGTAGGCAGACTTAGTAAAAATCTACGTCGTCTAGAGGATGACAAAGAAAATATGTTCTTTACACACACACCTCACACGACGCCGAATTCCGTCAAAATAAAAAATTTTAGGTACTCATACAGTCATACCTACAGGCTACAGTAATCATATATATTTAGCCATTTAGGTATGATATAGCTAATTACTTGACCAATTTAGGTACCTACATTATTATTAAGGATTTATACAATAGTATGCGTCTATACAGCTATGCGTCCATATTGGGCTGCACATGGACTGAATCCTAATACAACCTTTTAGAACGAATAGAGTAGGGACCAGAGTTGGACTGGCCCACCGGGCTACCGGGCGAAGCCCGGTGGGCCGGTGTTATAAATTGGTAATAGGGCCGAATTCATAAATGGATTATTAATATCTACATTTTTTTTGAGAAATTTTAAAAATATTGTAAAAGAACAACAATTCTTAAATTATTTTGTGGTGATTTATTACTATTATAAATTGTATTATGTCTACTGTTATATAATATTATGTGTGTAGACTGTAGCTGGTCGCGCGCTATGCCGACCGGCCGATAAGCTATTGTCATATTTTTATCTACGTTGTCCACATGCATCGACCCGTCGATCCGGAAGTATAATTTGTATGCTACAGCATTATACAGAATTGTTTTTAGCATTCAAGTTTTTGTTAACATTATCCATAACTCAAGTTCAATGTGAAAGAACATTTTAGAAATTAAAATATATTTTGAACAGATTAAGAAGTAATTTAAGTCAAGAACGTGTGGAGGATTTTATTATAATGTCGTGTGAGAAAGATATATTATACTCTTTACAAAATGTAGACTTAATGAACAAATTACTAATTGGATAAATTAATTAATAATTAATATTTGTTAATACCTAATATAGCCTATAGGTGCTACGTTGCTACGTAGATAACTATGTTTTTTCTTTTGTTTACAATTAGATATTAGTAATTAGTAAGTACCTACAATAAATATAGCCAATATTATTATTATATTTAAAAATAATTTTTAAGTTAAGTATTGTATTTGAAAATAGAAGAGAACTTAAAATAAGTACTATCATAATAATATACAATTTTTATTTAATAATTATTATAGAACTTTAAGTCTATAACTATGTATAATAATTTGTAGACATTAATATTTTATATTAAATAAAGGGTTGATAATTCTTTATTATTTAACCAATTTTTTAAGTTTTAAATTTTAATTAATGTAATAAATTCAATTATGAAATAAAAATTGAGATTGGTGTCCTCCAGACCATTTTCTCTATTGTAATACGAATGTAAAATAATTTTACTTTAGTAGGGCCGGTAAAATTTTTTAGCCCGGGCCGATTTAAAGACCCAGTCCAACCCTGGTAGGGACCCGAGTTGTTTTAACATAATATATTCTAATTGAGTCCCGTGAAATTTTAATCATAATACTATAATACTAAATACTAATTGAGCCCATGTTTTAATACTAACCTAACCCCACTAAACTTTAAAAAAACATCTTCTTTCCTATTTTTACAGACTTAGAACTGTCTGTAATATAAAATTATACAAGTATGATTAAAAATGTTTTTTTTTTTAGAAATATTTTATAATATATAATAAATAATAATTTATGGGTATAAGTTATGTATAATGTTCATGTTACTTATGTTTAAATAAATTACCTATATTCATGAATTGAAATTGAATTTTATTTGGTAAAAATGTATATGATAAACATTGTACGTGTATTCAAATCGTGTTATTTTCTTTGATTGCAACAGCTGCATTTGCTCCAATTTTTAAAATAAATCTCAAAAAAATCCAAAATTCCAGAACTAAATATTATCTGGCGAAAGTCATAAAAATTATTTATTTAGAATTCAACGGGACTAGCCCTTTTACAAAATTGAAAGTGATACATAGACCAATATTGTATGGAAAAAAAAAAATTAATTACAGAAAATAATAATTATTAAGTACAACACTAAGTAATATTAAACGTATATAAATATATAAGTATACAAATAATTAAAAATATAAAATACATAAAAACAATAAAGAAATCACTGATTGACGAGGACTAATATTAAAATTATAAGGTTTCTTGTAAAAACATAATTGACTTAAATCTGAAAGTATCACGAAGAGTATTGAAAAAATCTAAGGAGATGGAGACTAAATTAGCAAGTTTCAGAGCTCTAACAAAGAATGAGTCATTACTTGATTTGGATTTGAAGAATAGGATTGCAAAAAGATCATGATTTCTCGAGTGGAAGGAGGGAATACGGAAATTGATCTGAGCTAGAAGCTCAGGACTTACAACATTATAGTTTAGCAAGTCGTATACGAACATGATATCAAATAGTTGACGTCTTAGTTGGAGGGAGTCTAAGTTAACTAATTTTTGAATTGGCATAATAGAATATTAGAATCTTTAGAAATGGGCATGTTTTTCATATAAATTATATGAGCGATATTACGTAGTCGTCTCCATATATACGTATATTATGGTTGGTTTTATATTTTAGTCAAAATAATCCTTTGACTCAAATACTCAATTAGTAATTTTTCGTTTGTAGTTGGGTCACATAGGCGGAAATCGGGGGGGGGGGGCTAGAGGGGACTAAGTCCCCCCAGAAGTTTAAAATACAGGTCTTAGCCCCCCCTGGCCATCACAATTTTAATGTGACTAAATATACAATAATTAGTAGGTATAATTGAAAAATGCATTTTTAAAATCTGGATTACAAAATAAATTATAAATAAATATTCTATGATAAAAATTAAATTAAATTAGAAAGATTTTACAAACTTATTGTCAATTGTCATAACTTGGAAAGATCGTAATTAATGTAATATTATTAATAACTAATAAGTAATAACACCCGCATTGGTTGTTTATTATAGCAGTCGTCCGCATCGTCACGGTTTCGATGAAATTACGTAATAATATGCTATTTTTAATTCTTTTTTTGTTTAGAAATAAATGTTCAAAGTAAGGTACATTATTGTTTTTGTACTGAATTATGGTTAAATTGTTTAGTATGTCAAACTTTGTAAATTGTTTTGTTGAAATAAATAATTGTGAGCGACTAGGACATTAGTGCCCATAGAGGTGCAATCAAGGCTGTATCTGAGGGGGGGGGGGTCCAAGGGGTCCGGACACCCCCCAAAATTTCCTAAATAGTGTACAAATGTTTAACTAAAATATTTATTTTTAATATCAACATAAATATTACAGATTTTGGACCCTCCCCCCCCCCCGAACATTTTTTCTGGATACGGCCTTGGGTGCAATGAGAAATATAATGCTCAGCCCCCCCAGTAATTTCACCAAATTTCTGCCTATGATGCTGGGACTTGATTAATTAGTAAACAGCTGTATATTGTATAGGTATCAAAAACCGCAGGTTAAGTCATATTTATTATTTTATCTACTTAGTAGATGGTAGATATAGGTACTTACTTACCTACTACTTATTGATTTAAACTAATTTAATAAAATCTAGCCTTTTTAATACAAAAGTAATTAATGAACGCATGTTCACTGTTATCTAAGTCATTAAGTCATCAAACATATTGTATAAGTATTGTGTATCTAACTCAGTTAACAAACAGTACAAAAACAACAATAATTTTAATAAGATATTCTTTATACATCATGGGTAATTCTCTAGGAGATTACGAATACAATAATTTACAAATAGGTAACTTTTTAAATCAACAAACAATTTTTAAAAAAAATTGAAAAATAGGTAAGTACCTACCTACTTTTAAAAAAAATTAGGTTTGTCAAATTGAATCATACATAGTATAGGTATTAGTGTTTTACTTACTATATAGTTCATAGTTATTGAAAAAAATGATTTATCTAGGTACCTATATTTAAATATTAAACTTGTTTTGATGCACCGTCTCAGATACAATGATACCTACCTTCAAAAGTACATTACAATATGCATGTAGATGTATATTGCATATCTAATCAAAATCAACATGTGAATGAAACAAAGAATAGGTAGTTACACCTATTAGTTTTACATATTTCTAAGAAGCTAAAATTTGTTATGTAACGGCATGAATGACGCATAGATGTAGATAGATAAGACAGCAACATTATATAATTATTTAAATACCTACGTCTAATTTTAATATTTAATATTTCTGACGTTCTGAGACAGCAAATAAGTGTTTTCAAGCAAATCCAGTAATCAGTAGATAAAAGTAGGCTGTATTATACTAGTAAACTTTATAATATAGTAGTATGCTTATTAGTTATTAGTTTATTACTTATATCCTATAGGTAACAAGGGCTAGGATTTATATGCAATAACAAATTGTAAAATAATATTCATTTTATTTATCAGAATAAGTATGTAAAACAATTTTTTTAATGCTACATAACATTAAATATTTTTTTACATAAAAATCAGAAACTAATTGGTAATTATTTATTATAATTAGTTATTATTACATATTTACATCGAATATTGCGTGCTGTAATGACAGAGCCGTATAACTGTGGTGAGGCGAGCGAGACACCTGATGCCCAGGGACGCAAAAATGAAATGATTAGAACTTAAGAAAAAATATTATTGACAATATAATATTTTTCATTATTTTACGCACTGATCCGTAAAAATAATATTATTATATATCTATTATGTTTTTAGTTTTTAGTATAAAATGTATCTCTTCATCGATTACAACTCGTTTATGGTTTCACAAATATTATTATAGTTGTATTTGTTATTAGTAGTATTTATTATAGGTATGTTATATTTATTTTTCCGTTTAATCAACGACCAGTAAAAAAATCGTATCCAAAATCCAAATATTGAAATAATTGTTATAAGGTTTTTTCATCCAATGCCTGTCACAACAGCTATTCATATGAAAGGAGTTTCGGTAAACTTAAATTGATAAAAAATTACTTAAGTTCATAATGATTCAGGAGAGATTATGAAACATGGCCATACTTTCAATAGAAACAGAGATCACTAGAAAATTGTATTATAACGAAGTTATAGACAAATTTGCTAACACAAGGAAAATTCAGTTATAAATAATAATAATTTTATTTTTTATTATTATTAATATTATTTTGAAATACCTAATAATTTGTGATTGTAAATATCAAATTGATTTGTTTACTATAATATAAGGAGTTTAAAATGATATACTTGTGGCTAAAAATTGTATTTCTTGTTTTGCTCGGAACTTAATTAATAATTACAAATGTTCAGATTTTTCCTACTCTTATTAAGAAATATTAAAAGCTGCGAGTGTCACCCCCGCCACCAAGGGGGGCATTACTATATAGTTCTGCTTTAGGATAACAAAATTGCTCTAATATAGTAATTAGTAATGATATGTTCTTTCAAATTTTGAAAAACGAACGACTGGCGATTGAAACGAAAAATGTATTTATACTGACTAAAACCCTTTACCACATCCACAATGTTTTTGGAGCATAGCATTAGTACTTTGGTACTGTCTCACAATATACGACGACACGACGTTAAGAAGACCCGCATGTGTTGTCTCCGTCTTACAAGTGCGTAACATAGCAAATTTTACGATCAGCAGATCACTCGAAGCTCCGTGAATTTAAAATTTAGAGTGAATTGACCTCTTATAAAAATTAAAGGTAACATTATTATCGAGGGCTTCTCATTGGATTTTTATTATATTTTAATTTTAAAGCAAGTTATGAATATTTAAAAATTGTAAATTGTTTGTATATCTTAAAATACTCATAACTCGCTTTAAAATTAAAATATAATAAAAAGCCAATGAGAAGCCCTCGATAATAATGTTACCTTTAATTTTTATAAGAGGTCAATTCACTCTAAATTTTAAATTCACGGAGCTTCGCGTGATCTGCTGAGCGTAAAATTTGCTATGTTACGCACTTGTAAGACGGAGACCACACATGCGGGTGTAACGTCCTCTTAAATAATGTCTAAGTAATCCTATCGGCTATCAGTCGTCTGACCAAGGTAAGATTAGAATATTAGATAGTAGTGACTAGTGGCGTGTGGTAATATTTTATATTGGGTAAGTGCTAAAATAGATTTTCAACTTAAAACTAAAAAAAGTATTTTATTGGTAAAAATTACAGTCGGAAATAATTGGAAATGGAACTGCAAAATATTGGAATTACGTTTTTAAAAATATCGATAAGCGCTCTACCCAGCGATTTCAACAGCCATATTAAAACGAGGAAATCCCCTTCTACCGCAACCGGTCATTCCTAATAACGATATGGGCCAAACAATCAAAAATACGAAAAAAGAAATTATCTATGCTTAAAAAAAATGCATTTAATTTCTTTCGAAGGAACCTGATAAAATGAATACTCAAATATGAATTAATAAATAGTTGTAATTTTAATGTTTAAGTTGCATTGTCATTTAACATCATAAATGTTAAACTTTTTATTTCTTACTTTTGACCGGGCAGGGGCCGCTTACCTATAGCTTGCCCTGACTACACTGGACAGTAGGTATAGTTACGATAATTTGACAAATAACACAATCATTTATTTTAGACGTTTATTAATTAAATACCATTTAAAATCCATAAGATTCTCAAAAATCTAAATATGCAACTATATGCATTATGTTCAAAATATGCAAAAAATTGTTGTATTAAATTGAGTTTAATCCAAATTATGGATACCTATCACACATAACTGATAAGTGATAACCAATCAATTTGGACCAATCAAAAGGAAAAAAACATGCAAATGCATATAAATCCTAGCGTTACTTATAACCAGGGCTCGTAAGTTCATGCATTTATTTGAATATCAATCTTGCTAAGTTGTATTTAATGCTAGATGATGATATAGAAATCCATTTCAAGGTATCACGGTTAAATATGTGAAGTCTTGTTTGCATGTTTTTGCATATTCAGAGGTTTTATTCCTACTTGGCATATTTATGCTTATTTCTATTTTATCGGTCATATTATACATGATTTTGATATTCCTATTCATAATATTATATTAATATGCATTTTTTTATGAAAATTATATGAAAGAATCAACATTTGTCGAAAAAAAAACGCGAACGCTTATAATTTGTCATTATAATATTAATATATTATATAGGTATTTATATAAAATGTTTGAGTATTCGGTCATTCGTTCATTATATGCAGTTCATGAAGGCTCAAGAATAGTATTTAAAATCTTTTTTTTTTATTGTGACTAAAGAAATAAAATATGATTATAAAAAAAAAAGAATGGATAATTCATGTTATTTCAAAATATGTTTATGATTTTTTTAAGTGCATAATTTTAGATATTTAGTGCATATAAATGCATATTTTTTAACTTTTTAAGGTATATTTTGCCAATTTTGAGTGCATAAATATGCATGCTTATTTAGGCATTTTTTAGGGCATGAACTTACGAGCCCTGTTTATAATTTATGTGATTAAAAACAATTATTTTCTAGTTGTGTTTTCTTAAATAATTATCCATGTGCTATATAGCCCTATAGGTACCTACTTTTATTCACCTTTCATTAAGTATATATATAATATTTATAACAACCGTACCTAGATTGTGAGTGTGAAATATTGGAAAAAAACATCTATAAGAACAGTCTAATGAATTTATGAAAGACTAGATAACCAGAAGTCCAGATACCTACCTAAGTAAAAATAATGTCCAAGTTAATTATTTTGATGATTAAATATTTATCTATAGATGACCAGCTACCTACCTACGCGGAATTATAGGATCATTATTCATATTATATTTCGTGAGCACGAGGGTGCCAACCACAGACGCCAAATCGTCTAGTTGGTCACATTGGTCCGGCAATAGTCGTCACTCGTCGTAGTCGCTGGCTGGCGGTTCAGCAAAAGGGCCACCTGCCCGCCGCGTTCTTTGTTATCGTTACCGTGTGCGTGCGGGCGAGACTGCTATATTCGCGGTAGTGCGCGTGCGTGAGTGTATAGTATTCTCAATAGCCGCCGCCGTTGTCATTACTACTACAACAAAAAAAATACAATGTATAATATTGTATCCATATAATATAATATTATACTTTTAAGCTTACCTGCGCGCGGCCCCTCCGACCTTCGTCACCCGTTACGGACAGCTTCCCTTCCGCCGCCCCATCCTACTCCTCCACCTAGTCCTCCTCCTTCGACCAGTCATGCGACCGGCTCCCGAAGACGCGGCGTGCCTCCACCACCACACAACAACAACAACACGACTGTTCACGCCAGCCGCCGACGAACCGCCGTGCGCCGCGAACCGAGAGGCCGTTTCGTGATTATAATATCATATCACACGCACGCACGCACGAACGCACGCACTCACCCGCACATCTCTTATTCACGTTGTTATTATTATTATTACTATTATTATTCGTCTCGTAGCGTCGTCATTGTCGCCCGGCACCGCCGAGGTTTACTCGTCCCGTACAGCATCCGTCTGCCCGACGCCGCCGCCGCCGCACAGAAGTCGCAACCGTATAATAATCAGCAGCAGAGTAGTACGCGTCTCCGTTCGACGCAACGACGGATCTGGCAGCTGTTGGCCGCCACAGACCTTGCCCGACTTAGTACCTAAGAGTCCCGTCAGCAATTATGCTTCGATTCGCCGTCACGGGACCAATGTCGACCGACCGTCGTCACAAGTCGTCTTGAGACTCTCAGGTAACGGTCACCCACAACTGCAGCCGCTGGACAGTGGCTCGTCCTAGTTTAGAGTAGTCGTCACTGTGCTGTGGCATATACTGTTATCATAATGACCAATGCCGGATAGGTACTTTTTTTTTGTAACCGGGATGTACAATGATACATTAGGGTCACATGTAACTAGAGGCCTGTATATTATACAAAACCAACCGATCGCCTTGCTCGCAATACTTTTTAAATCAAATCTCATAATTAGAGCTGGGATATCGATGCACTTGCATTGTTTTCCTAAAGCTAAGCTATCTATGCGATGCTCGTTGTTTAATATACATATGCATTTTCATTTATGTCGTTTATTTTTGCATTTTTTGACAATTTTAAATTTCTTAGGTCATTTTTTTAGAGCATTTTAGAACTTTAAGGGCATTATTTAAAGATTTCGACTTAAAAATGTAACTTTGTAACATGCTAACTAAGTCTTTGCCTATTTGAATATTGTTAAGTGTAATTTTTAAAATGAATCCTAATGACATAAAATCAAGATAACAAGTGGTGACAGAAAATTAAATGAGAATAATTCTTATCAACATCCGTTGAAAAATTATTAATATTATTATGGTTGTCTATTTATGACAATCATTGAAATATTGAATTATACATATTTATTAATCATTTGTATTAAATATTATTTAGTACATATAATATAGGTATGCAATATGGTCATACAGGTCATGTTCAAATCAGGTTTACTGGAGGCCTCTAATAAAATATAAACATATGACTGAAAACTGAATAACTGGTATATGTATTATGAAATTAAGTTTTTTTTAAAAATATTTTTGGGGATTGGGGTCTTTGAGTATAATATAGATGAGGGCCTACTGGTAAAATACCGATTCCCCAGTAGACCTATCTGCCCATGATCATAGTCTTCCAAGAGTTCATCTGACCCAAGCATAATATAAACCCATACTAGGTACCCCATTTGATATACATAAGACTGTGGGTTAGTATTTTCCACTTTCAATTTGGTGTCTCTATTCAGTGATATTGATTTTAGGTAGTTTCTCAATGCCAATTAAACACTTGTTACTTATGACTGTATAATTATTTATTTTGTATTTTGATTTATTAGAATAAAAAATAATAATTAGAATAGTTTAGAACACCCACTTGAAATAGCTTGGTAGACCGAACGTAATTATCGAGTAAACAAAAGTTAGTCTCCTTACTTAAACTATATTACCTATGTTATACAATGCATTATTTACATTCATAACTAGTTTTTGTTTTTGAGTTTGTGATTAAATGTTAGACATTAGCTGATGACAAAGCTTAGTTAAAAACTCCCTATGATGTAGGTACCTACTTTTTTTTGAGTGAATATTTAAACTTAGGTATACTTATTGAAAAAAAATTAACTTCCTTATTACCAATTGTTTATCATGTTATATATGATTAACTTTAAATTTCACCAAACCATAAATGTATGACAAATATAGTAAACAGGGAAAAATAGGGGTTGGATATGCTGACAATAACATTATAATTATATACACATTTATTATGTAAATAGTATTTCTTGAATTTGTATGGAATTTAATTGAACTGAATCTATTCTTTTTCAAAACATTAAGCAATATAACTTAATATATGTTAAAACTAGTTAAATTGGGTTCTGTCTTACGCTTACCCATATTATTTCACATTTGTTGATTATATTTGTATATTTTATAAATATTAATAATAGGTAAATTATGCTCAAGTATAAAAAATAATTTTATCTTTTAAAATATTGTCAAAATATCTAATTTTATAAATTTAATTTCAAGCAGCTTTTAAGTTACAGTTAATTTGTTTTTTGATTTAATATTAATTCAACAACCTATTCTTATTTTCCCTGTTTAGTAATTAGGTATACAACTAATCAAATAAATTCAGTAGGTATCCTTATAGGTATTTTATATGTTTAAATTGGCTAAATTACAAGTAACAACCCAAAATTAAATGAAGCTAGATAAATTGAGTCGAATTGAATAAATACATTGAAACATATTAAACTTACTTCAAACTGTTTAAACAAACCAAATTTTCAATTTGAACTATAGCATTTTAGTTTATTCAGTGCACTACATATTGTATAATATTTTATAATTATTATTACTACTAATAACATACAAAATTACTTTTAAACTGTGTTTTTAATTAATTATTTATTTACATTATTAATTATTTTTTATTACCCTTCTAAAATGTTCATTCTAATAGTTGATATAAAGTATATTAATTATATTAATTATGATTGGTATTCTTTGGTTGAATCAAAATGTTTTTCCTCAATTTTAAGTGTGTTATAGACACTTTTTAGACCTTCTCCGTCTAGTCTATTTTGTAAGGTATCGAATCTACTATGGACATTAGATCAGTTAGAAATATTCTTTATAACTGTGCTGTAGATCCTGGAAGATTCAAAAGTTTCTTTGCTATGTTTCCTAAATTTCTGCTTATTTATAGCCAGTGATCAAAATGCTCCAGGAGTTGAGTGTTTCTTAATAAGAATTTCAAAAAAATATCAGCCTTTATTTTATATTCATGAAAACTATGCAATCAATTAACACTTAATTTAGATAGTAAAAATTCTTCTTTAATAATAGATATATACTATTTTTTTAATATCATAAATCATATAATTTTATGTTATACCTGTTATTTTATGGTAGGCCTTAAACCTATACCTAAAACATATAATTTCTGAGGCATAATATGTCGCAATCCTGTTGTTTATATTTATTTCATTAAATAAGACCACAAATAATATAAAAAATAAAAATACTAATTCATTGACTTATGCTTATTAATCTTAATAGTACCAAGAATAACTGTTATAGCATACTACTATGTATACTATTATTATTATTATATACAATGTTTTCTATCGTTAACATTTTTTTTTTAAATTGGTATTAAACATAGGTAGTAATTATTTAAAATATTTCTCTGAAGTAACTTTAATTGAATTAATACAATTTTCAGAAATTTTTTTGTCAGATAAATATCTTTTTAGTGAAGTTTTTATGACAAAATACTTAATAGATCAAAATAATGTTATTTTATAGTATATATTGATAGTTAGTAAGTTAGCAAACCAGCAATTATTGTTTTTTAACCTTTAAGTGGTGCTACACGAAATATAAAAATTTTTTATCTTAAAGATGATACTACAATCTACAACCGTGTTCAGTAAGTTTATAATAGGACATGCCTGTGTACAAACATCTTATATTATATCTATTTTTAATTGATTATTTTTGCTTCATATCTGTATCAGCACATTTTGTAATCTGTAAGTTGTAGATGATATTTGTGTTAGTCTTTTATGATTATAGTGTATCATCTCCTTTTTTTCGTGTGTACTATTTTCAGTACTCAGTGTTTTTTTTCTTTAATATTTATCATTTGAATAGTCTCGAAAATAGTTGAAAATTGAAGAACTTGGAAATGGAAAACAAATTTCACAAATTTGAAGCTGATTCTTATAGAATTAATAACAAAAATCTTATATACATAAGGTTTATCAAGGATATCACAGTAATATGAAGTGTAAGGCAATTAAACAGACCTGTTGAGTTGTTAGGAAGCAATTTCATTTACCACGGTTCTTTGTCATGTAAAAATAAATACATTAATAAAAAAAATTGTTTGCACATTTAAAATTTTTGTTTATCAAATTGTTCTTGTGTCAAGAATTAGTGTAAGAGTTAATTTCTCAAACTACTTTACTAGTGTATTTTATTTAAAACACCACTCTTTCATGCCCATTATTTATAGTAAAAACTAGTAACAAATTGTACAGGTTAACAAAAAAAAAAAAAAAAGGCGCTATAATTTGTATGTGTTGTATATACATATATATTAGATTGTTTTAAATTTATATATTGTAAACTTTGTATTTTGAGCTACGGCTTTTATATAAAATTAAATCACCAGTTATAATGTTGAATTTTTTTTTAGTGAAATTAGTATGGACAAACGTCAGAAAAACAATTATTCACCAAGTACACACGATAAAACAAGTCCAGAAAAAAAGAACGAAAAATTACTATCAAACATTGGATATGGAAAAATTTTAGTCAAAACAGAATCAAACATTATGAACAATAGAGTTTCAGATTCCATGAATTCGATTAAACCGGCTGTGCTGACTGATCAAGATATAAATAATTACATTTTAAATTGTGTTTCAAATTTAAAAGTTAGTGATCCAAAATCTCCAACACATTCCAAGTTATTTCCATTCAAATCAATGGATTTATCTAACTCAACGGATAGATTACAAAGTAATAATTCTTTAGATAGTATTAACGGTACTAACAATCCGTATTTACATTCCAATATCGATCAAGGTAAATATCCTAGAAGCAATATGACATTAAAACCTTCATTATCAAGTCCACCACCTTACTGCACAGGAAATCGAGACTCGCCAAGTCCTCGTGCTAGTATTGGGTCTATTAGTCAATCATCACCTTTATATGAGAATGTTGATTTTTATAATGGTGGTCGCTCTTCAACTCAAACTCCTACATATTATCATCAAAGACCTAGACCTGGTTCACATTCCAGTGGTGGATCTCAAGACTCAAGACATTCCAGTCCTAGAACTAGCATAGTTTCTTGTGAAGGTTCTTCTGCACTATATGAATCAAATTATCGTAAAGCCCAACCTCAAGTTCCAGTCAGCTACCCTAAATACATTCCACCTATGGGAAAGGAAGTTCCACCTTATGAAGCACCACCTGTTTATGAAACTTTATCCGAAACAAATAAAAATTCAAATTGTTACGAACCTGCTAAACCTGGTCCACAAGTACCTACACAATCTTTAGATCATATTAGCCGTTACCCTGCTACACCATACATAAAACCCATACCTACTATTGTTCCACAAGCAATAAAAGCCTTGTCAGAGTATGCGTCTCAAACAAATCCTCAAAGCATGAGATCATATAATTCTGCTAATAATGTGAGCTATTCTCAAGATCCAGTGACACCCAAGTCAACATCAGTAGCATCACAAATGTGTGTAGTAGGGCAACCAGCACTTGCCGAATCTAGATCTCAAAAACAACATAATACCATGCCTAAAATTTTTCAAACAGCATCAGCATTTCAACAGGAGTCACCAATACATCATAATAAATTAACACGGACTTCACCAACACCTCCTTTACCTATTAAAATGAAACAACCCGCTAAAAATCTTCTTCCATATAATGTTACTCCACCTCGACCGATGGTAATTTTATTTAAATTATTATACAATTATATACAGTAAATGTATGCATTCATAGCTGTTAAAAATTGTTGTTAATGAAAGGAAAAATATAGATATCTTAGATTTCTTATTTAATATTCATCATTTGATAATGCTAAAGGTAAATTTAAACAACCATTTATGGTTATAACATTTTTTGAATTTTTAAATTTATAAAAATATTTTGTTGTAAACAATATTTGTACTTAAATTAAATTTTATTTTCATTTTAGGGACCAACAGAAGCGGAAAAGAAAATTGAAGAATTAACTAGACAGTTAGAAGAACAAATGGAAACACAAGAAGTTGCTGTTGGTGGAGAATATTTTGGTTGGTGTTATTATTTATAAGTTATAATATACTTATTATTCATAAATTATAACCTTAATAAAACAAATCAATACGTTTCATTGATTTTACATTATTTTATTTATTTTATTTAGGAATATGCCATACTTGTGGTAATAAAGTGACTGGTGCAGGCCAGGCTTGTCAAGCAATGGGAAACTTGTATCATACTAATTGTTTCATATGTTGTGCTTGTGGTCGTGCACTTCGCGGTAAAGCTTTCTATAATGTCTATGGAAGAGTATACTGTGAAGAAGATTACATGGTATTAACTTTAAATAATTAAGCATGTGTTTGTTTATTGTAATTAATTTATGTACATATTTTGATAAGATGAAAGTTTTTGTTTAGTTTTAAATAACTTAATTTAATTTTGGTATTCACAATGTAAGTGTTTTATTTATTTTATTGATATTTATATTGAAGTATTGTCGGTGCCAATTAGTTTAAAATTAAGACACTAAAGAATTCAATATTCCAATAAACATAATTAATGTCATTTGATTCTAATGGTTTTGCATTTACATTTTGCATAAATATATTGCTGACTGACATGCTTTTATTAAGTCAGCTGCCAATACATATATACTAAAGTAATAAGAGATATATTTTTTTTATTACATTATTTTAGTTGCTATAATAATTATAAAATGCTTAAATGCGTTATATTTGTTAAAAAAATACAGTATAAAATATTTTCAATTATTTTCCAGGCAATATTGTAATTTGGTGTTTTTGTTGTTTATTTAGTACATAGGTTTTCAACAAACTGCTGAGAAATGTTCTATATGTGGACATTTAATAATGGAAATGATTTTACAAGCTATGGGAAAATCGTTTCACCCTGGTTGTTTTCGATGCTGCGTTTGCAATGGTTGTTTGGATGGAATACCATTTACAGTGGATATTGACAATAAAATTTATTGTGTTGCTGATTACCATAGGTTAGCATTTCATGTTAATCATCACTTACACTGTAACTTAAGTTGTTTGTTCTAAGTGGTATCATATTTCAGTTTAAATAATCTACATTTCTTCAAATGTATAACTATGAACTACTAACATTATATTGCTATACTATATAAAGTGGTTAGTGTGTACTTTTGTACAAAATATATTGTGTAGGGTGCCAAAATAGTATCAAAAAAACCTTGGACAGGCCATAAAAATAATGAATTTAATTAGATTAAAAGTATTATTATTATTATTTGTTTTTATTGATAAAAGTTTTTAAAACTGGGTCATTTGCATTAACAATAGATAATAATAATTATAATTATTGGCTTAACTTTTTAGTTTAATTTTTTAACTTATTAGTTTATAATGTGGAGTTTATATAAATATTCATACCTTTTTTTTAAAATTCTTATAAAAGTATTATTGTATCATATTATTATTATCTATTTGAAAACCGTTAAATCATTCAATATATTATAATCAGTGACAGTCATGTAAAACAGACTTATGGCAACCCTAATTAGGTCACTATTTTATATTTTTTTCATAATTAATATTTCAAATTTTTCATATTCAATGTGTTTATTATAATAACATTACTTTATGCAGATTTGTCAATAATAAAAATAACTCATTGTAACTAAAATGTCACAGGCTTGTTTAGTTGCACACCCATCTTCTTTATTTTGCCAGACAAATTTTTGTTAATAGCTTGCTACTTTATTTTATTACTTATATATAAATTTTTGTAAAAATACAAAAATATATTTATTTTAATTATTTACAGGAAATATGCTCCAAAATGTGCATCTTGTGGAAAAGGAATTACACCAGTTGAAGTAATTATTATTAGATTTACTGTTTTAAATGGTTAGTGAATTGTATTAAATAATTTTTTGTTTAAGGGTACTGAGGAAACTGTACGAGTTGTATCAATGGATAAAGATTTTCATGTGGATTGCTTTATTTGCGAGGTCAATATTTTTTTAATTAATATGCCTAAAATAATTTAAAACTTAAAGAAATTATAACTTTTAGGAATGTGGAATGCAATTAACGGATGAGCCTGATAAAAGATGTTATCCGTTAGATTCTCATTTATTATGCAGATCATGTCATATATCCCATTTAAATGAAAATACACCTGAGTTAGAGGTAAAATATTATTTAGAAATTGTTGGGTATAATTATTACTTAATAAATATGATTAATTTTTTTTTAGAGTGTTTCTGCTACATACGAATACTTAGATTGAAGATTTGAATTGTTGTCATCTTGGACAAATTGAAATTAAATGTTTATAATTTTATTTCATTACAAATGTTAATAATATTTAAAGATACTTTATATAAATAAAACTTTAAAATAAATACTAATTATAATAACATTATAATAGGGAGACCGATAGAGAATATGACACAATTAAAATATGTATAATAGTAAATTAACTAAATTTATTTTGGAGTATTTAATAGTATATAAAATAAATACCACATCCTATAAAACCCGGTGTTTCTAAGCTTATCATAGGGTACATTTATTTAAAAATAAAAAGTGTACATTTTTCAGATTTTATTTATTAAAACAATATATGAATTATATTGAATATTTAATACACTTTTTAATAGTTATTCTAAAGTGAACTAATGGTTTTTTTTAAATTTAGAATTGGATTTTTCCATAGATTTTTGCATATTTATAATCATGTATAATGTATATATTATAAAATTAATATATTATACAATTAATTATTATTTCAGTAATTTTTATTCTATTATCATTGTGATTTGTATCTATATGTTTCCGTTATTCCTCATTAAAAGAAATTAGAAAATAATATTTATTAATTTCAAATTTTACATATAATTTACATTTTTTACTAAATACTAAAGAATTTTTTTTTCAATCCAGTCAATACACATAAATATTATAAAGTAAATTTTAACTGTAATAACTATTTCAACTGTTAATGAATATTACAATGGTTTTATACACATTTTTTTATTATTGATATCATTGCGTTGTTTAATTTTGTGCTATGTTAATTACAAATTGAGTTTTTGTATACTATTATTTTTCCTATTTGCTTTGGCATAATATATCTAACCACTTTTTGGTACTGGTCTAGTATAATATGTATTATAAAATGTATTAATTTAATTTATTTTAGATAATTTTGTATATATTAATAAACAAAAGATAAAAGTAAAATATGTAACATTTATCTAAATCAGTGTTTCTTAGCCTTTTATTATCTAGTAATCTCTCATCATAATGTATCATTAATAGGGAAAATGTATTTTTATTTTAATATACACAATAGTATTTCCTGTTAAACCTTTTATTGACAGAACATTACAATATAATTATTTATTTTTATTTTCTATTTTACCTATTAGTTAAGTTAAATAAAATCAGAACTTGTATTCTTTTTTAATTATTTTGAAACTAAAAATTTGAATTACCTATCTTAATTTAAAAGTGCATAAATCTGCAGATTAAGAACCACTGGTTTAGTTCAATAGTAAAAATTAATTTGTCTGTATAATTAAGATATTGGGTAGGAGGTTTAACCAACCCATTCATTAGTTTAAAATATGTTGTAAATTTTTGAACAATATTGTGTAATTACAAATATTCTTTTGTTGATATTTAATATTTTTAACCGGTTTCTAATCTTAATTTATACTCAGTATTTAAAACACAAACTATACGCTTATTTTTTCGATTTTAGATTTGTTTCATTATCTGTTTTTAAATGTACCGCCATTATCATAGTATTTTTTTTTTTATATTATGAACTCTGTTGTTTGTTATTTATCATTGTTTTTTCGCAACTGTAAATATCTTGTAAATCATATTATTGAAATATTTTCAGGTTGTGATAGTTATAATTTAAGTATACCTTAATACTACAGTAGTTATATTAATTTGTATTATATCATTGTAGACATTAATATTGATTACCAAAATATTTTTTTTTAACTTTATTGTAATTTTTGACATAAGTTAAAAAATGTAACATTATTGTGTATGCTTAACTGTTAAATTATAATAATACATAGTTGATTAAGTTAAACATCTAATACATTTTTTGAAAAATTATGGTAATTTAAAGTATATGCATCTGGATGTTGAAACGCTATAATAATTTAGTTTAAACTAAACTGCTAATTTTTCAGAAGATATATTTTTTTTAGTTATTTTCTTTATTCTTGCTGAAAAAGCGGGGACCGCGTCTAGTTTTTCATGGCATACAATATCACATGTCTATAGTATTCTGAAACAATTTTATTCTTTTGATTGATTCTGGATGTATATATAACACATCAATAAAATATATTTGTTCAAATTTAATTGTGTTAAAATTATTTTATTTTACTATTTATTACTAAGAACAAGTATTAAAAATTGAAATTTCTTTATATTTTAACAATGTTTATACCCTCTATTATTTTCACTCTTATTTTTGTAGCTGGAATCACAATCAATTTTTAATTTTTAAATAGCAACCTATACATTAAATTTAAAAATATATATATAACTACTAGCTGTCCCACCCAGCGTTGGCTGAGCCAAATGATTTACATGTATCTAAACCATCTAGGTGGGAAATCCACAGCATTGGATCACGGACAATATGCGAGCAGTAAATTATCAGGTAGGCAATGTTGCTGACCCCATGAGATGTGTAAATGAATGAAATCAAAATTAGGAAGGTACATGAAAAACATTGCTGAGTAGTCATTTTGTAACACCACTTGCATATTACATTTTGCTATCACTTTTAGGTTAGCAACTTTTGCACTTTTTATTTCATTTTTGCATTTTTGGCTGTTGACCTGGGAATGATTGGCAGCGTTTGGTGAAAATCTACAGCCAGTAGAATCATAGCGCCTTCAAAGAGATTCTGATTGCTGTGTTAATCTCTTAAACAATTTTAATTTATATGAACCAAAAACACGTTCAATTTTTTAGTTTGTTGAAATTTTTTGGAAATGTTTGTTGCAAAAATGATTAAAACTTAATTGAATTTGTTATTTAATATTTTAATAAAATAATATATATAACTTTATAAATTTATAAATTTATAATTATCGACCTAAATAACAACCACAGTGCTAATGTCTATTATAGTTCTGTAATGTTCAGTCAACAACGAACACAGGTTGACGATAGACAGTGTAGTTTTAATTAATTGTAGACAATTCATAGTGTAGATATTATAATATAACAAACAGACACAAGATCAATGATAATATGCAATAAGAACTTCTTAAATAATAATTGTTTAATAGTCTGGCGTGCAGGTGTTTAAATCTCAGCAACTATGGTACATACTACATTTGAATATGTTGTATTTTGAACTCCCCGATGTACCTACCTTCATAACCATATGTACCGGTCAATAAACCATACATCTTACAATTGTTGTTGTTTTTGTATAAGACTTGACATTGTTGACATTTTATTTAATATTTAATATTACAATATAATATCGACATACGCAACGAATAAGGCAGTAACTCGATTTTCACAACTTTTCAGGGGAAGAAAAATAAACTTTGAATAACAATTTTAATTCTTATATTTCTTTGATGTTATTGAAACTTTATTGAAACACAATTTTATATGTGTATTACTAAATATGACTTTATATCAATTTCACTATAATTTCTTTTTCCCTAAATTACTTCCTTTCAGAAAATGTGGTAACTTAAGTTACCACCATTTTCATGGATAAAATATGACCAATATAAAGCAGTAACTCAACCTTTATTAATAATAAAAACAAAACAAATAAAATATTTTTCAAACTTGAAAGTACAAAATACATTATTTAGTAATTAATAACAACAGTAGGACCCCTACATCGCTATGCATCATGAACAAAAAATTAAAAAAATTTTTACATTTAAAATATAAAATGTTGTAGGTAGTAATTAATAACAATAGGAACCTTCAATACATTTTTAAGTAATTTTTTTTTTATTTGAGATTTTTATAAAACGAATGATATATTTTAGGTATAAAATACCTTTTTACATAAATCTAACAAGTTTTTGATTTTTGCTTCTTCTACACATAATATTTCTTTGTATGCTGCAATCGGAACCAAGCGTTTATCATGTCTTTGTTGTCTTTTTTATAAGATTTATCTGTATGGAATCTGTTGAACGTAAATTGTATTTTAACTGAAGTAAATTAGGATATTCAAAACTAATAGATATTTCTTTTATATTATTCCATTTAATCAATGTTTTATCATCAGATTCAGTTTTTCAGTTGAGCATTTTATTTTCTACTTGTGGTTTGAAATTTAAGAAATCATTATAAGACATTTCGAAAACAGTATATGGTTCACCTTTTACTTGAGCACATTTAATAAATGTGACCTATTGATCAGGAATGTAAATTGCTTTGCCTTTTTTAGCATTTTCAATAACAGCATGCATTGAATTTCCCTCATTTTGGGTATGGCCTCGTTCTAAAAATCGGTGTGTGGTTTTTGGTTTTAAGGTACATATGCAGCATACACCCACATAGAATAAACATATCGGTTTCTGTTCTGTCCACCACAATTGTCTGAATACAATACAACTTTTTTCACACCTTGATCCTTGATAATTTTTAAAAACTTAAATATACAAGTTGAAACTTCATTGGAACCTCTGTTACCCTCTGATTGATTCCACACAAAACAGTAACCATGTTTTTTTCCCAATATCAAAGATAGTAAAATTTTAGGTTGCAAATTTAGCAATAAAAACTGCTAACATCACCCTGAGGTGTGTTTAGAACTTTTTGAAGATCAAAATATACACCCGATTATAATATTTGTGTTAAATATTAAGCTAGGTATAGATTTAGGTAACTGAACAATTTTTACTACACAATAGTGAACCTAGAGTCGATAAATTTTAATTTTTTTTTTGTCGCCCTCAAAATTTAAATATTTTATCAGAGTCTTCCAATTGGTATGTCAATGGCACTTTTAAAGTAGCACCTCATTTATTTTCGCAAGTATACGTATTAAGTAAATACCTCGATGGCGTTCATCCCCTCATTTATGCTCTTTTACCCGATAAAAAAAATCAAACGTATGAACGACTATTTAAAATACTAATTGAATTAAAACCCGGGTTAAAACCAAAATCAATTGCTTGTGATTTAGAGCAAGCTGCGATCAAAGCAATTAAAAACAATTTCCCTGAAGTTCAAATTCATAGATGTTTATTTCATTTGACAAACATTTTTAGACTTAATATGAGTGACCTGGAATTATTTTCGAAGTATAAAAATGAAGCAGAATTTTCAATTTACAATAAAATGATTTTGGCTTTAGCTTTTGTTAAAATTGACGACATTTACAATAGTGTAAACTTATTATATGGTGAACTGCCAGAAGAAATATTTCCTCTCTTAGAATGGTTTGAAGAAAACTGCATCGGTACAGTTGTAAGAAATCGTCGCCGAAACCCACTTTTCCCCCCTATAATTTGGAATGTTCATGATCGCGTACTTAGTAAAGAAGATCGAACAAATAATCATGCAGAAGCGGCAAATCGTCGGCTTAATCTAAAAATGGCAGTTGACCACCCGACACTATGGGCATTTATATCATGTTTAAGGAGAATACAAAGTGGCCGAGACACCAATTAGAAACAGGCAAAAGTCCACCAAAAAAGAAAATCTAAATATTATAAAATATAAAGTATTATAGGACAAGATATTGGAAACTCTATAGAACTAGGCGTCTAGGCCTAATTCTAGCCGTCATTAATAAGAAATTCATTTGAACACACAGGTCGGTGATTAAGAACTTCAGTGGATTATTCCAGATTATAAATTGGATGTACATTAAAAAAGTAATGAATTAGAAAAAGAACAAGGGCTAAGAGCTGGGACCTAACTGTCCAAGAGACATGTCAATTTTCAAGATGAGAAAATAAATTAGCAGCTCTAACATTGAGTCAAAGTGTTGCTTACTTATTTAAAATAATACAAATGAAGATTTTAAAGGAGTAGAGCCAACAGCAGAATTTATATATTTTAATAACAATGTATTTGGCATACTAAATAGTAGATCAAGATTTGCAAAATCCCAATTTAAAAGTGCTATTTCTGATGGAAATTTAGATGATTACAAAATTTATGTTCAACAATTTATCAAATACGTGAAAGGCCTACAATCCTTTGATGAAAATAAAGTTGTGGAATAAAAAAGAAAAACTATATTTGTTGGGACTCCTGAATGCTATAGGAATGTATCAAAGTTTACGTGTAAAAGGTAACTTGAAATTTTTTTAACTTACAAAATTAGTCAAGTTATTATTGAAACAACATTAAGTGCTATTAGTTTTAGGCCCGGATATAAAGACTATCCAACTCCCAAAGCAATTTAAAGCAGCTTTATATACAATAATTTTAGGTTGAAAAATGTTTTTATAATGTAGTCTAGGAGTTAGGTAAGGCTGTTCGATTATTTCGATTAATCGATTATTTCACAGCTTTTATAAAATTTGATTAATTACAGATAATCAAATTTCCGATTAATCAATTAATCAAAAATTTGATATAGATTGAAGCCGATTAATAATTAATTGTCGTTCGTCGGTTCGAGTGATATCCTACACTTGGGACTTCATTATTTGGGAATTTTGTATATTCCATTTTGTATTCTTATTTACATTACACAATAATCGTATACACTATACAGTATATCCATCTAAATATTAAATGAGGGGTGACTTTCTAAAACGTACTATTGCCGAAATCGAGGTATGCATCGATTTTTATGGAAAAAAAAGACAGGACATCGATTGGCACCATCAAAATAAAACTTTAATCATCTTTTCCGTGAAAATAATCAAAAGTTATACTTACACACTAGATTTCGTCTAAACGTATTTACTAATTTTTTTTAGTCCAAAATAAAAATATTGCCCATATTAAAACTATGTAAGCAACTATTGTGAAGGGGACAATTTTTTTCATGACGCACTATTTCCAGTGTTGTTTCTACCTAATTTTAATATTTAGAACTCAATATCATTTAATAAATTAAACTTTGAATAAGATATGAACATAAGACATTTTTATTTTATGTTATGTACTTGAGGTTAAAATAAATTCATTACTTTGATGGAAGTAAAAAAAATAAAGAACTGCAGAATATGGTTTCCAGGAACACATTTACAGCTAATAGTCCAAATGTAATTTGATTTTGTATTATAACATACATCAAATATTTTTAAGAAACTTTGATTTTTTAATAATTATCTAATTTCCAGAGTAAAGTAAATTTATGGTTACAAAAAACCTTTGCTGACAGCACTAATGACAAAATAGTCCTGCCACAAAGTTAAATTTATTTTCTGACTCACGCTGAGCACAAAATAAAAAACAATACGTGATGGCAGCTTTAATTTACTATATAAAACAATTCACTTTACAGAAATACAACATTACTTTCCTGTTCATGGAAATAGCTATATGCCACCAGCCAACAGACCAAGTTTTTGGTCGTATTGAGAATTTTTTTCTATTAATCATTTATTTGTATTATAATGCGTATTGTTTTGTATTCTTTTTATCCATAAACTATCTTTTAGCAACAATTATTAACAAATAAAGATAAATGCATATTTTGACCTGCCACAGTGGCGTATTTCCGAGGGGGGGGGGAGTATGGGTGATAGATATTATATTGAAAGTTTAATACAAAGTTATTCATACGTAGATTAATGTAGAACGTATCAAAATTAAAAAAATCCAAAATTGTTCGTCAGAATTTTTTTTTATAAGCGTTTAAACTTCAAATTCTTACAAAATCCATCAAAATCACGAAAATGTGTAAGTTATTTTGTAGTTAAAAATGCATAACATTTTGAGAATTTATACCTAAGGTTTAAAAATTTAATACAAGGTTCCTTATAAGCTGTTATGTAAGTGATAGTTAAAAAAAAATTAAGAGTAAGTCTCCAATAGTTTTTTATAAGCATCTAAAGTTGAAATGTCGATAAAAACTCGAAATTTTGCATTTTTTTTTTTGATTAGTAATCTCATAAAATTTTTCTATTCAAATCTAGGAAATTTAAATATTAACAGAAGGATAAATAAAAGTTTTTCTACCTTTCTAAAAAAAAAAATTACCGGAAAGTCCAACAATTTTTTTATGAGCGTTTGAAATTAGACATTGGAGATTTCCTGCAAAAATTAATTCAACCTTATTAATACTAATATGAATGATTTTAATAGCAATAATATCGTAGAATACACTTAGTTATGTAGGCTTACAGACTTCGCTCAGAATAGTTTTTCTTATACAAAAATGTATATCATTGAATTCAAATTGAACACATCCATGAAAGTGATCCACTCGACACATACTGTACAGCAGAGAGGTACCAACTTGTCGACCTTTTTTAATATTAAAATAATTCAATACCCATTTATTATTTTTTATAAAAAAAAATTTTGGTCGATGAAAATAAATTGCTCATTAGGTGGGGATTAACAAAGGAAGTTTGAGCATTTTGGTCAGTTAGAAATTAGAATATTTCTCTGCACCACACCAGAAATTGAGGCCAATTTACGCTACTGCATATTATATTTTATGTTATTAATAATTTCCTCGGAATTTACCCATCTTTATGTATTAAATCATCGGAATCGACTAAAATTTTTGTAAATATTGTATTAGACGCTAGTACGTGACATTTAGTTTAAAAAATACTTACCAGCTAAAATCTATTAAGCTGAGTATTGTATGCGTTATATTATGAATTATGATATTATTCAATTAAGGTGTGTAACGGCTTTAATCTTGAAACACGGCCGATAAAATAAAATCAAACATATTAACATATTGACTATACCTGAATAACATTCGTTGGTTACAATGCTACATTAAACACATGTTTTGTATATTTTGAGAATATAAGTAGGTAGGTACAATAATGTTGTTTTTGAAATGCAAATGTGGAGTGTTTGGCCTATTGCCTTATCCCTATTGCCATAGTTATATTTATAGGCACGTCTGTGTTACGTACTAAGTGTCCAAAATTGTGCTTTGGTTTTTGAACAGATTTCAGAAGTGTTAACGTTAGTAAACATTCAAAAAAATGTATCAATAAATATTTTTACACTACAAAATTATATATTTTATTGAGTCGTAAATATTTCCGAGTGCACCGCATTTTATTTTGAAAAGTACTATGCAATTTCTACTACTTACTCCCTGAGTACAAAGTACAAACTATAGTAACTACTAGATCGTCTAGATACAATTTGATACCATTTGACATTTTCTGCTTTTTAGTTTTTTTTTTCGATTTAGGTTTGATAATATTTTAAAAGCTTGAAAATGTTGTATTACATTTATAAAAACGTTGTTTTACAGTATTAAATAATATCGATGTAAAATGTAATACATAAGCACAACATTTTTTCAATAAGTGTTAAAAGTTAGTAATTTCTCGATACTTGTCAAAATCTGTAAATTATTTTGTAATTAAAAATTAAATTTAAGACTTAAGGTTTAAAAAAAATCCCAAAAGTAAGTTGATTTTACTTTTGCACAATTTTTTTAATAAACATTTCAGTTTAACATTTTGTCAAAATTGGTTATTCAAATAAAAAATAAAAATAACGATATTAGTGATTTAATATTTTGTTACAATTCAAAAAATGTTTTTGTAGGGACTCGGAACTCTTTGACATAACGTAAATTATGATTTACTATAGACAATGACATTTTTAAAATATTTAGATTAATTATAAGATAATTATAAGTACTACCTATGACCTATTCATTCCGTTTTACGGTACGTATTGGTACCTACTAACTTCTTAAGTAAAAACGATTAGTTATATTGTAAATAATGATTATTATTTAATACATTTAATTTGCTTATTGCAAAAATTAGTTCAACTTACTAAATTACCAACTAGTTGAAAAACAAAAACTAATATCTAATAAAAATAAAAATATTAAAGTCGGTACCTAGGTATCTGTATAATTATTAAACTATAATACGGGCTGACAGTCGACAGGCTGTCTTTACAGTTTACTCAGGATCGTTTTTCACCGTATACATGATTTATCATTTAATTTGAATTTAACACACCCTTTAAAATGACCTACTCAACTCAATGACAGATATAGGTTTACATACTACCTATACAGCGGAGGGTCTTCACCGGTTTTTTAAATTATGAATCACGTAACACATATTATGTATGCATAATACATTTTGAAAACAAAATTAAAATAAATACTCATAATTTGAATGCAATATTATTTATAGTAAGATACTTTTAGGTTTCTAAACATAAGTTTAGAACACCTTATATCCTTGTTGTGATCGTCCATCCGTCCGTCCGTTAGTTACCAGTACATAGTTACGATTGTTGATATAAAAATATTTACCTATTTATTGTCCGTAGTTAATGTTAGTGACGGGCAACGATATCGATGTCGTGACACATTTTCGACAAATTTTCGTCCTATATAATTGTATGATATAATATCGTGATATCAAATTTTATTGTGTGTGCTGTGTAATAATGGGTTTGAAAATTAAGAATAAAAAGAGAGTAGTTTTGTTTTTTTATGTTTAATTTTAATTTTAGTTTTAAATATTTATTTAATTATCTGAATGTAATTTCTTATTAGTTAGTAAGAAGTAACCAATGTTTAATTAATAATTATAATAAATAATAAATAATAAGGAAGTACGTATGATATAAGTTTACGATTTTGGTGTACCAATAATAAATATCACAAACTACATTTATAAAAATATAATTCGATACGATATCGATATCGACCAAATTACGATATCGATATAAAATATTATATCGTGGCCCAACACTAGTTAATGTACATAAATCATACACGGAACTAGAGTTTATTGAGATTTAATTAAAATAAGTTTAGAAACCGGTCAGAGACCTCTGAGCTTTCCTAAGTTGTTAAAAAATATATACATCGAAAATGTATGATTTGTATAATGAACGTATTCCTAAAAAGTTGTCGAATGTACCTAACACTCTCGCTGTCGTAATACTGAAATATTATACACATTCATGTTATATTTTAAGAATAAATACATTTTATGTTAATAGTTAATATAACGAATTAATAAAATAAATTGTAATTAATTGCATAGTATGAACATTTTCAGTATTGTTATAGGCGGGTACTTTTTAATAAATTACGTTTAAGTACTGCATTTGTTGCACGTGAAAAAAACCGTACGAATGTGGTTAAAACGCGACTTTTACCATTGCATTTGTACGTTTCGGACTTTGTAACGTAACAGAATATATATGTGTACGTAGGTATACCTACATAATATTATAATTTATATTATACGCGCATAGCCCGGCCAAGCTGCCGTATTATATACTTATGTATACGCGTGCGAATGTGCGATCAATACCCATGGTTCGCGGTAAGACGAACTGCCGTTGTGTGATGTACACGCCAGAAGAAAGCCCGTCGACTCTGTAATCGCGTGGAAGCGTAAGTAGTATATTATTAAGACGTGTATATTATTATTATTATTATTATTATTATTGTGACGGGCTTTTGTAAACTGTCATTTGAATCGTTCTGCACATAATACACAGTGCTATTTAAGACAACATAATATTATTCAGTATATTTAATATTTATATATACGTTATAGGTATATAGGTACTGTATATTTGTCCCGCAGGACCTCAAAAAAACGCGCGTAGGTTGAAAAACGAAAACTCTGTGTACCTAAAAAGTGCAGTAAATATATAGAATTTCAAAGCTCAATATAAAAAAAAAAAAAAAAATCAATAAAAGGGTAACTTTATTCTAATGCGGTTCAAGGCAAAAATATAAAAATTTTCGTTTAGTCGAAAAGCTTGAAAATTTAATACAAGGTTACTCATGAGTTGTTCTAATCAAGTTGAAAGATATTTAAGAAACATAGGCAGAATTTTTTTTATAAACGTTTAAATTTCAAATTTTTACAAAATTCATCAAAATTTCAAAAATGTGCGAATTTTGTCGATCTTAAAAACGTATGAAATGTTAAATTTGTAGGTATAGCTAAGGATTGAAAATTTAAAACAACGTTTCTCGTAAGCATTTAATATTGTAACCAATAAATAAAAAATAAATGTATAAAAATATATTTTCATGGTTTGGATTTTTATTGACATTTCAAATTTGGACGAAATTAGATATTTTAATGAAGAATAACGGTGTTAGTTTTTTCGTGGGTGCATGAAACTTTTAAAGTATATTATTATAATATTTTATACACTCAAATCTCAATGACGCCTCTAAACGCCACTCAAAAATAATTTCTAAATTTTTTTTATTTTTGAGAAATCAATTCTATTTTTTTTTAACTTGATATAGAAAGTTTATTGTAATGGATCATCTCGAAATTTCTTTTAATATTGAAATTCCAGCTTACAACTTTTTCATTACACAAGCAACATAACACCTTATTATTGTTTTGAATTACACCAAAGTCCACTGTTCATTGTTCGTGGAATAATCTCCAATTTCCATTTGTCCCCAGAGTTAATTTTGATATTTTGGACATTTCTGTCCTATAAATTTAAAATAATATTCTAATTATTATTATTTTTTTTATGTTATTCAATCGTAAATAATTAATATTTCAATAATATATTCAACCGTAATAAATAATAATAATAATAACGTATTTAATAATAATCATATTCATTACTAATTTTCTAATAAAATAATTTTGGTAAACAAAACAATACTCATCAATATTAAAAACTGTCCAGTGATCGCAATGAACAAGTACGATAAATTGTGAACAATGATATGAAATATGATTAAATTAGCTCGAAACGGTAGAATAGCTATTTAGTTAAAATAGATAAATTTGAGTGGTGGAGGTCAATCGCTTACTACGTACAGTCAAATCGAAACAAGTTTAACTAGTACATAATTAATATTATGCCATACACACGTCGTACACAAATTTCTGATAGTATTAAAACCCTGTTTTGCCGACTTATTCACGAGTGGTTGTTGTTGAAATAATTAACAAAATATTCTCTCACTTCTTTTGTATTGCATGTTGAATTGCTTTCCCACTTCATTTCTTCATGTTACCTACTTATATTTTCCTTGTTCAATGTTATATGAAATACCTTTGTAGAGAATTCGGAAATGTTTGAAAACTTTTGCAGAATTCACACTCCAGATTTTGAGTATTTATTTAATTTGATGGCCCGAACACAAACAAACAATAGATACTTGACTGAGAAAAGGTGTGTCTACTATAAGGATAGATTTGCAGTAACACTACCTATACATATACAATTCTTTGCGTGTGGCGATAGCTATCGAAATTCAAAGCCTTAACTATCTATCTATTTGCAATTATTTACAATTTATAACTTATTCAACAATTATTGTTATCATCGTATATGTGAGGCTTTGAGAAATAGACATGTATAGATCAAGTTAATGTACATTCAAATTTTAGCTCGTGTTTATAAATATTTAAAAATATTTATGACATGATATTTAGGTACTTATATTAATAGTCAATACACTTAAACGACAGGTTGAATTAGTATACACATTTATATTGAAACAAATTAATCCATTTAATTGTATTAATTTTAAAATTAGCAAAATAAACCAGTGTAACTTCTGAATTTACACTTACCACTGCTTTCTACCAGCAATCGCTTATATATACGTATTCTGCAGTATAGTGTACAACATGTCTCTTAGTTTCGGGCTAACGGGTATAATACACACTTAATGTGACAGGTATTACTGTCATGAACCCTTTCCTTTGCGTGTGACCGAATTTTCCAATTATTAATTGAAGAAGCTGTACTTACCTACCGCAGATTATTTATTTTTAAGGGGATTTGATCCCGTTTGTATTTTTAATTAAAATAGACATATTATAAGTATATAAACGTAGCAGTATATAAACATATATACACGTATAAAGTATATAAACGTATAAGTATATTAACGTGAAAGCGTTTCCAAACACTGACTATAATATAGTACATTAATTTTTTTAGGCATTGACCCATAGTTGTAGATAATAGGTAATAGTGATCTTGATATTTGTCTATCTAAATTGTGCTTAACATAGGAAAACAAGAATATAAAAACATTATAAACGATACATTTAGCAAATATTTTGTACATTATAATTAATTGAATTTAAACTATTACGATATGTAAAAAAAACATCTACATTGTGTAAACACTTACATATTTTGGAAAAAGTTTAATGTTATATTCAATATATTATGTACTCAAAGAATAAAGATCAAAAGATATTCCTTTTTAGTCTGGAGTGCTAAGCACCCCCTATCACCCCCTAGGTGCACCTATATGATAATGAATTAGAAATAAAAAAAAAATTTAGGCACCTCAAACAGCATGGCCATTCAATTGAAACAGACAAATTACTATGATTTCTTACTAAAATTCAATGAAGGTAATCTCAAACAAAACACAACAAAATGAGTTCATAAAGTTCAACGAAACCGATAAAAATAACTCAACAATACTTATGTAATTTAACGTTTCGTATCTGAAAATTAAATGACTTATTATGAAGCTTGATGTATTAATCATAGTTAGGTAGTATTATATAAATATTCACAAATAATTGATTATTTACGGTGATAAAATTTTCAATTTTTGATTAACTAAACCCTTCATTTGTCCACTGTGCACGGGTGTAGGAAAAATTCTGAAAATTCTAGTAAAAAGTATAGCACATAATTCAAATTATGATAATTTGACACAATGATACAATTTGTGTTTATGCTTAATCTTCGAAACGAAAACTAAGATAGGTACAGTGTCTTTGTTTGTCATTTTCACTAATCATCTGCGTTCTATATCAGACAAATGATTGACAGTACCGCAAATTGTCATCCTGGTCATCTAATAGATAATACAAATTTGAACAAAAACAATATCCAATAGATACATTATTATTTTTTGTTTGAAAATTAAAAAAAAATTGGAAATCTACACCACGAACTACACCACGAATCTACACCACAGCCCATGAATCATGATTATACCACTGCAACGTTGCTGTACAACTTATTGAGTAATTTTTACTCTAGGAATTCTATGAACTATGAAATACAATAAGTAGACATAATGAACAAATTAGCACTTAGTACTCAGTAGACATAGTATTTACTATTTGTCATAAAAAATTAATGAAAATTAGTGCACTAATGTCGAAGATACGATTTTTTTAAAAAAAAATGAGGGGGTGGCATAATTGATATCAATGATCATTTATTAAGCACATACTCCCATGTTTATATATAAAATATATAATATGTATGTTACGGGCTATATGGAATATCTGGCAATATTATAATCAATGTGAACAGGGAATACGATCTTTTCTATTTTTATTATTTAACAATTCTTATAATTATTGTTTTATAAAAATAAAATTATTTAAATAAAAAAATATATTAAATACACAAAACATTAAAAAATATGTTATATGATTTTGTAGACAAAATTATGTGAAAAATGTGTACTCCATGTTGATTTTATAATATTATAATGATTACCTTCAGTGTCAATAATATAGTACCTACGGATTCAGATTTCTACTTTTAATACTGTCAATAGTCAATACGTCTTTAACCGTTTTTCCATCATGTTTTTTTTAGCTTCAATTGTTTTAAATAATATCTAATTATTTCTTAATATTTTAATTTACTTAAAAGTGTTGTTAGTTTTTGGATTCAAAGGGATAAAAAAATTGATTTTACAATGATGTGTGTAATATTTTTTTGTCTGACATTACCTTTTGAAGCAGTAAAAATGCTTCGATTTTAAATTTCAGAATCTTTTCTGGCAGGAAAGTGAATCTATAGTTGGTATTTTGGAGAGTCAAAAGTTCTAAATTTATAGAAGTTTTCAAAAGCGTTGGCAAAAAAACCTGTTTACGACAAAGTTAATTTTGATTTTTTAGTGTAACTCAATAACGAATAACCGCAAGTACTTGAAACTTTTACCAAATGTTTATACAACTATTTTCTATAAGTGAAAATATTTTGACTTACTTTCAGCTATTTGTAGGAATTTTTCAACTTTTTTAGTTTTTTTTTCAATCAATGTCGATGAATAAGTTTTTGCTAGACCAAAAACCTTGAAAATTAAACAAAAAATGTAGGAACTCATAAGTTTTTTTATTTATCAATTAAAAAATATCATAAATTCATAATCACAATGTTTTTTAAATTTTTTATAAGCGTTTAAAGTGACAAAGTTCGTCAAAATAATAAAATGTTAGAAATTATTAAGTATAGTTAGAAATTTATAAAATATTTTCTTTTTATATCTAAGATTAGAAAATGGATTAGATTACAAGATTTCTTTTTGTTCTTAGTTTAATAAGAAAACAATTCACATTTTTTATGAGCGTTAGAAGTTGACATTTTTACAACATTTTATATTTACCCGTAAATTAACTATTTTTCCTCAATCAATTTTAAATATTTTGTGGTAATTCAAAAAAGAATAACAGTAGATAATATTAATACTATATTATGCTTATATTAACATTTTCTATGCATGGTAACATTTTCAAAATATTTTGACTCTTTTTGGTTTATAGACATTTTCAGTTTTTTTCTTTTTTCCATAAATATCGATAAAAACTGTCGATAGTTTTATAAGCAATTAAAGTTCAAATTTTGACAAAGTTCGTCAAAATCACGGAATTTTGAAAATTATTTTGTATTTTTATATAAAGCTTTCAATTCGTTTAGCTAAGGCTTGAAAGTTTAAAACACGATTCATTTTAAATGCTTCACACTGAAATCAAAATATATAAACTTATATTTTTTTTATAGACACTTGACGTTCAAATTTATACCTTTTAAGCGTAATTAATTTTTTTTAATTTTCCGGCAACAAGATTTTTTAGGAATTTTTTGTTTTAAAAATGTTTTTTTATTTTCATAATTTCCTAGGCTCTTGAAAAAAAACGGGTTTTTTAGCTCCCGCCAAGTGTTAAGTATACCGTAGCGATCCGCGATGGTTTTTTTTGTCTCAAATCACTTTTTACATATACCTTCAACCTGCATGTACACTGTTTAGTGCTGTAAACAAACACCCAAAATATAACTTTGTGTCATGTACCTTTGTAAATTTATTATATAGTACATAATACATAGGTATAACATTTACGGGCATTCGGGCGGCACGCGAAATTTAAACTCGCGGAAACGGGCGGCCGTGCCCGAAATGCGTTTTATTGATCAAGTCTCGAAACGACTGCCACGGCAGCGTTGTGTGTGCGCCGTTTATATATATAATATATATACATAATACATATATATACCTATACACACATAGTATATATATATATATGTATAATATTATGTTTATGTACATTGTACAGGGTGTACCTATTACAAATCTGCAGACATATTCAAACGTATAATGATTTCGATGTAAAACTGTCGGATCATCCCGATACACTATAATATATGTGGTATAGAGGGTGGCGTCTGTCTGTTCCCGTCGGATTTTCTAATCGATGTTTTTTGAAAAACGATCGGGGCAGTAGTGTTTTGGAATCCCGCCTTTACTTCTTAAAAAGTATTAGAAAATAAATCTGCTATACATTTGATGTTTAAATATTATAATTGTAATTATTTTAGTCAAATAGTCCATTAATATGGAACATTATATTAGAAATGTATGTTTTGTATTTCATTCTTGTCTAACTAATCTAAACTCTAAAATAAATAGCTGTGCTGTTTTATTAATAGATCATTACATTTAAGGAATAATTTAAAATTATGTTAATAGATAACAAATTAAATAATTGGATTTTATATCAACTGCAGGTTGATACTGTCGTTAGTACTTTTTTCATTATATATTTATTTCTTACACTTTTTGTCCCCCATGATTATGACGCAAGTAGTCAATACCATATATAGGTACAAGTAAGTTATCTATTGAATTAAAAATATATTTGTATTATTACAAAAAAAGTACATAACATAATAGTGTATTTATAACGATTTCTTCATATAAATACATTAATATGTGCATAGGTACCTCATTTGTTTTTCACGGGTCAAAATGCTTGTGCTATTTTCCGCCGGTTCAATCTACGACGAAAATATTTATCAATAATATTTTCATACTTAATTAGGAAATAGGTGCTCATTATTATTGTTTAAATTAAACTCACAGTCAGCTCCTTGATATTTATATCATCCGTTTCTGGATTTTGACTAATGTTGACCGATTACTTGACTAATATTTTTGATATTTTAGTGATAACTATTAACTATTGATACATATGTATTTAAATTTTAAATCATTTAATATCAGTTGACCGCATCTTATAAAAACAGTACCTATAGTAAACAACAGAATATTAATTATATGATAAAAGTTACAGGTATAACTCACTAAGAGCGAGTACCGATCTCGGAGGCAATGTCGTTTGAATTAAATTAGTCGTGCCTGAGGATGTCACACCTCTACAACCAGTCAAAACTCAAAAGACTGAGGAGCTGGTAATAATAAGGATGACGTCGGTGATGACGTTAGGTGATAAGGACGTTTGTGATGTTGATGCCATTGATTTGGTAGGCCGATACCCTTTGGCAGCCTTGGAAAAGTTTTTGAAAGTCAAGGTTTATCGTCTAGCTGTCTGCCACGATCCGTGTAAATCGATACTTAAATACCTAAACGGGCTAAGTACAATCCTACGGCACCTATCTGGTGCTTCTTTGAAAGTCAATATGTGTCAAAAACCAGGTTTCAGTGTCTAGCTATAAGTCATCATCGCTGTAAGTCGATAACCAACAGGGCAATAACGGCTAAGGTGGTTTCAATATTATATTGTCATCCGGTGCTTTTTTGTGTGTAAAAACAACGTTGTAAAGTCGAAAGCCGTGTGTTCTATAGTGTCTAGCTATCAGTCATCACCGATGTAAGTCGATAACTGACTAGGTAAGCCGACTACGGCGGATTGGGTGCAATGTGCCGTCGTTTGTCTTTGTTTTTTTTGGTGTGTGAAAAAGGTTAAAGTTGAAAGCCATGTATTTGAGCTATCAGTCACCTCAAGTGAATTACGTGCAACTAAGCCACCTAGGTAGATAACTCGATGCCGGTGATGGCAACCCGCCTACCGTGGCTTAAGGCGGAGAAAGTGAAACTCGGTTGGGGTGTAAGTCGAAAAAGTATAAAATCGGAGGTCATCTGCAGAGAAAGTCGATGCCTTGCTAAAAACTTATTTCCTTCTTTCGTCTACGGTCCAAAAATACAACAGCCATGTGTACAGGACAGAGCCACCTCCTGCGACACGCACGTAGTTATCTTACATTAACAGAGAAATTAAAACTGATGCCACATCTTTCTGACCACGTCGAACAAACACTTTAATATACACATTTTCTACACGAACGCATTATAAAAGGAGAGATAATGAAAAGATCTGTAATAACCCGAATCCTATTCTATGATTCTTTATTATTACTTACGCTTTCTGTCAATTACTTAATGTGTATTATGTTAAGCCGCTGTATTTTTTTCCGTATGTTATTGTGCAACTATTTTAATAGTTTTAGTTTTCGTACATTTATATTAGTTCTAAGAATTGTTATTGTCAGCTAATATAGGTTATCTAGTTTTGTGAATACGAGAAGCCTTGGCACGCTTCCTCCTCACAGAACCACTTTTACAATTACGCTTCAGAACTATGTATAAAATAGGGACGTAGCGCCATATATTTTTAGATATGATTTGACTTCACTGTTGAATAGGCCGATAGAGTTAATTACTACTACAATTGACTTATCGGGCTACCAGTTAATCAGTCTCAGTTTTTAATAAAATTATACTTAACTTTTAAAGTGTTTATTTTATTTCTGACTACAAATTTCCAAACATTGAAGTGACATTTGCAACAAAGGTGGACTTCGTCGTTAAATCGTGTTGAGTTGAACTTATACAAGCCCGGCTCACTACAGATCGGTCGGTCGGTGACCATATTTCTGACCACATGCGCAATACAAATGCTATTTAGGTACATGGCTTTTAAACGACGGGCACAACACGAAAGGACACGAATCACGTCATAAGCAAAACACCTATAACGAAAAAATCAAAATAATAATAATAATAATACAATTGTTAAAATGTTAACAGTGATGCTGTATGGACGCGTTAATAGGTAGGTACAACACTGAGCTTTTCTATCCCCGTCAGCGTGCTTTTGAAATAATACTTATGTAGATATTTTTAATGTTGAATCAATATTCCACGAGGAGATATTTACAAACCTAAAATAAGTTAAGGGATTCGATACGGTCTGTATTTCCTAGTCATCGGATAAAACTTCTGAAAACATATTTAAAATCGTCATAGAGTTTATTCAAAAACGACTTTTCCACTGTTTTGAAATTGAACTCCTTAACCTTCAAAATTAGATTTTTAAATTTTGAATAATAAGAATTTTAAAATGTTAATCGTATTGAAGTGGAAAATAAATTTTAAAATGTAAGAAAGTCGTTTTTATGTATATTACATGACAAATTTAAATATGTTTTCAGAAATAAATTGTATTGCATAAATATTAAACAGGTTAGTTAATACAATTGGAAAAAAATCGATACTTTTGACTAAAAAAAAAAAACAAAAATAATAATAATACCCAACTAATATTCGTGTAGTGCGTTATTGACATAAGCGCGGAGAGCGCTCTGCTTATATTTTCTTTTGCACACAGTCACTCATATTAATGATCACTTATACTACGCACACATTTACACGTGCCCCACGCACATCGAAAATAGCCAATATTGAACGCCTTAAAAAACGATCGGTATCGAATAGTGAGGTAGTATGTCATATGTGGCGTTGAACCGTATAATATATTAATTGATTTTACGCCCTATACAAATATACAATTAAATTCTGACTTTTTAATAAGAATTTTTCATTAGGTATGCTTTTATCTTATTTTCTACGCGACGACTGGATGTTTGCTGACTATCTTGCAGCTAGTTTAAACCAATGACATCGGAAAAATATTTTAATGATTTTCAAGGTAATAGGTACTAATAATTCATAATTTTTCTAGTACCTTAAATTTTGTCAGTAAGCTAATTTTAGAACAGAAACATAATGTGAAGTGATATAAGAATTATGTAAGTGGCTGGCGATTGCATATTTCTTGTACTCTCCAAAACTAAATTAAGTATTTGGTTCAAAATACGTACAACTGAAATAGAAATTAGTAACTATAATAATTATTACACTCTGATCTTTGAATATTAATATAGGTATGTACGAAATATTACCTAATATGCAATACTGAAATCTTAAAATGAATGTTTGAAAACCAACTTTATTTTTGTTTTTTTTTATAAAGAATCAATATTAAATTTGTATATTGAATTGCATATTAGATAGTATGTACTTTAATGCAATGCCATATTGGAAAACGTCTTTTCGATCTTAAAAACATGCTAGATACACCCTGTATATATATTGTGCCTACAGACACGTCTTGTCGGCGGTAGCGTGGGTCGAAGTCGTGTCATGGACAACTATGGGTACTGAACTAGGTATTACCATAGTTCCACGGTTCCACGAATACTATGGTTACCTACTATACTTAGTGCTTTAGTAGTAGGTACTACTATAATAGTATATTATTATTATTACTCACGAAAAAAAAGCTGATATACCTATATACTTAGTGATATTGTCTACCTTTAATTTTTAGGAGCCTGCTATGTGACTGCTAAATATTTTGCTAAAATCACTAAATAATTATAGTTATAATTTTATAATAGACCGATCTTTATATAATCGGACAAACATTTTATTATTTTTTGTAGCAAACCAGCTAAAATATCAACTAATTTAATTTAATTTGTATTGCTTAATTCTACTTTAAGTGATGAGTAATTTTACTATGTTAAACAATTTTTTATTTATATTTATAGTAATTAAAACCAAAGTTTATAGTAAAACAAACTAGACTTTTAGCTTTTCCAACCAAATGGATATGACTTGTGATAAGCAACTGCTATTTTTTGTTCTCTGCTAAGTATAATTTTATGTAAATTACATAAAATCATTAATTATTAATCATTTATTTGGAATATTTATAGCATTTATAATCAATGATTATGCTATATATTATATTTATACTCGAGTACTTATAGCATATTTTAGTAGCCTCGAATATGCTTTTGTTGATAACTGTTTAATCCTGTATGCAGTGTATAATATAGATACAAATAGGTATGTTTTAAAATAAAAAAATAATCAAAATCGAATTATATTAGCACTGTTACGGTTGTATTAAAAAAAAATTAGATAGGGATATAGGTAATACATTGTTACACTTTAAAAAATATATCACATCTATACTAAATAGTTAATATTAGGGCTTGAAAACGTTGTAATAAAGTTATGATTATAATTTATAATGTTATATAGGTATGACAAAAACGATTGCAATTTGTAAACGTAATTAAAACGGAAAATGGTAAACAAAAATAATTGAATATCACAGACTAAAACATAACGATATAATATTATATTAATAAACGAAAAATAGAACTAAATAATTTAAAATCCATTTACTTAAAAGTTACAATATTGGTTTCGTAGAAATATTTATTCCACGCAATTAATTTTTATCTTAGAAATCAATCCAAGAATTTGTTATATCTCGTATCCGGACCATTCCTCGCATATTAGATATTATATAGGTATACAATAAACGATAAACGCAAAACTCATGTAACGTTTTACTTCTAAGTAGGGAATAATAATGAATTGTATAACGTTTTTAAATAAATGTGTAAATAACGTTAAACGAAATTTTTATTTCAAATACCAATCCCGGTTAATTTATTAACTTAGTTAATTTGGTATTAATAGTTTACAATAGGGTAATTAAATAACTCATAAGCTATAAAAATAAAAAACTAATTTTAAAGAAATTGCAAAGTTATAGTTCTCTCAGTTGAGTTTTATTTACCTACACAAATGTTCATTTATTTAACTAAGTACGTACTTTTCTTTAAATTACGCGGGTCTGGGGTATGGTCTAAATTACTCTAAAATGAAGGTTGGGGGTAGTTGATACGACAAATGGTGCATAAGGGGAATATGTGAAGGATCGTTGTTTTATAAACATTTATTAATCAATTATACAATTTAAAACATTAGGGAAATATATATCATAATTCATGAGTATACACTATTTAAACGATCCAATTGTTTTAATGCAATACATATTCATTTTGTGGTGTGATTTACGTTAAAAGCTTGTTACTGTTGACTGCTTGTCAGAATAATGTGTTCAAAATAATTTACAAATGTCATACCTATACACGGTCGGTTTGTATCAGTTAAGTATGAATATAGATTTAATTAAACCGAACAATGGTAATATACTAATATGTCATCTCCTTGACATGTATTTATAATGACACACATAATATGTTTACAGTTGAATAATATAGGTAGGTACCTTTTATTTTTACCCAAGAAATAAAAACAATATCAGCACTACGAAAATCAAAGCGAGTTGAAGAAAAATGTGTATTTTCATTATAACCTTTTTAATATCGATTGTTTAAATCAGTTCAATCTCTACATCAGTTGTGTAACAACAGCTTTCAGTAGACATAAGCTTTTAGGACAGTGTTGTGATTGTAGCTTAAAGCTAATGTATACTGTATATTTTTTCGAGATGTAGTAGCGTGTACAGCATTTTTGAGCTTTTTGTGTTTAGATTTGTATCTACCCCATTGGCCAAAAAAAATGATAAAGTCTTCGGATGTTTTTATTATCCAAGGGTAATGTTTCATATGAGAATGTTTTGGTTTTAAAGAATAAAATAGTAAACATAGCTCGAAAAGCAAACATCTCCGATGCAGACATTTTAATTGACGCTGCACGTTTAAGATTTTCAGGAGTTATTAATGTGGGCATACTTTAAATATCAATTGGACTGTAATTAAAAGTTTCTATAATATTATTCAATGTTTCAATAGAAAAAAATTGAAATCATAACCATAAGTTTTAGTAATAAAGCAATGAATAATATCATATTTGCATATATTTTTCATATAACCTTCAAACATGTAGTGCATTTATTTCAACACTCAAGTTATCAAAAACGGTAAATGAAACAAGATCATTTCAAACATATTTTTCTTTAATTCCAGTTAAAGACATATTATTATTTATAAGTTTATCTGACTCATAATTGTCTTAAGTCATTTATTTATTAATAAATTTAGTATATTAAGCCTACAAAACTAAGTGTATTTTAAGATATTATTACTATTAAAATAATTAATTTTACTGTATTAACAAATAACAATACAGTTGGTTGAATTAATTTTTTATGAAAACATTGCATTTGAAAATTTAACACACACATTACAGAGACCCAATCGACATCTACTGCTGTACAGCAGAGTCACCCACTTGCCGTCCCTTTTTTTAATGTTAAATTTTATATTCTATACCTATATTATTTAGTACATCATATAGTGAAGTAAAATGAATTGGGCCGGGTCGTGCCAAGTTTTTATGGACTTGGGAGAACATAAGTAGCATTTGCTACATGAAAAAACTTGTACGTCAAGTCTTCGGAAAAATCAGAATAAAACTTTAACTTTAATAATCTTTTCCTAATGTTGAACATATTTTAAGTAATATACAAATTATGAACTTGCCCATACTAGACGAGCTATTCACAACCGTAACTTTTTAAGGCCAATCCCAATTTTTTATACATTTATTTTATACCTTTGGACCATATGGTTGAAAAGTTAAATACACTTTTCACGCGTTTATTTATTCATTCTTTTTATGCGAATACTTTTGAAATATCAAAATTTCCCATTCGTATTATGGCATTAATCAACATTGTTCTTTTATTAACAAAATGTGAATTAATATGAAATTATAACTTATTACCCGCAAAAATAAATTGGTAGGTAGCAGTGGCGTGCGGTCAGAATAAGCTGTAGGTAAGCGGCTCATGCCAGGTCAAAAGCGAGAAATAAAAAGTTTAACATTTATTATGTTAAACGACAATGCGACTTAAACATTAAAATGACAACTATTTATTAATTCATATTTGAGTAATCAATTCATCAGGTTTAATTTATTTTCATTTTCGACTGTAATTTTTACCAATAAAATATTTTTTTTTTAGTTTTAAGTTGAAATTTTGTTTTAGCGCTTACCCAATATAAAATATTAACGCACGCTTACTGGTCTAGGTACCTATAAAATAGACGTACAGAGAAAAATTTGTTTCACGTCGAAAGGGGATGTTACGCGATCTAGATATCTAATGAAAATTATAATTTATTATATGATAAATTAACATATAACATATAACATATACAACTCACATTGCTTAGATTAAGAATTCATTATCAAAGTCGTCACACTTGTCGGCTTAGTAGTCATCGTAGATATCGAATTTAATTAAAATATTAATCATTTTAAATACAGCCGCACCTAATACGCACATTGTGAGTGTTTGTTTTTATGTTAATAACACATGGGTGTAATGAAAACAATAAATTGTAAGTTACAGTGTGTTCAAAATGTTACGCGTAACGTATTGCAGTACCTACATGCTGCCATAATTTGTTTTCGGTTTTGGCGAATAAAATGTATAAAAATAAATTTAAATGTATACCTACAAGATTCGCACATACATACATTTTATCAATTAAATGTATGATTAATGATATTTACATAGATAAATTATAATATTATGCATTAGGCTTGTGTTCCAATCTATATTATAATTTATAATGAGCAGGAGGAAATACTGAAGTCTAAAAATATAGTCGACTTGGGTAACGAATAGGGCAGTTGGAATAAGATGTAGTTTTTATGTTTTATATAACAAAAAAAAGTCGCTAGTTAAAAGTTTACGAGAAAGATATTAATCATATTTTATTTTGCAATTATCTATTACTTATTTTATATATAAGTAATTTTATGCAATTCAAAAAAAAAATATGTCAGCAGTCCTGTATTCTGGTATTCATATAAGTTAATGACCGAGAAAAGACGTGCAGGATTCCTGAGCAGTGAGCACCTAGACCGTCGAGTATTGGTTGTTGTGTCGATGTAAGTGTTGTGTTAAAATTTATAATATTGCCAGTAGGTACTCAAGAGGTACTTGAACATGAATCAAAATCGTGTAATAAGAACTTTGGCAACACTCCATATCTAGAGTGTGTAATAGATACCAACAATATACATTACTAATAATATAAGTACTCTAATAAAAAAATGCATAATAAGCATTATTTTGATAACCTTGAAACCTATACAATTACAGAGCTTAAGCATGATTTGGTTCTATTTAAACGATAATTATACTAAATAGGTACAATATGAAACACAACTGTCACCATGTAACATACCCTTCACGTGAAATGTAAGATCTCTGTGTCGAAAAGTCACAAGGTTGAAAATGGTCTGTATTTTCATCAATTTCATGTACAGACTCTTGTCCATCCGGTAAGCTGTGTATGATAGCAGATAGGCATGTCAATATAATCGATAATAGCATTATCTATTTATCTGAAAAATCTTTGGGTCCTATAAGTGCGTATGCAGTTGACTAAAATTAAATTACATAGGTGCAATCTGATATTAAAAACGACGTTTTACTGAAACTGATGTATTGTCAAACGGATTCAAAATTCTACGACGTAATATCTAAGCAACGTTAAACGTATTTAAATTTCGGACCAATAAGTGAAACAAAAATTAACACGCTTTCTTTGGTCAAATAAAATTTTTTTTTTAATAATTTGAATTTGTATAATCCTTTTTTCTAGGTTTTTTAGGAAATACGTCATTTTTTATTGTACTCGAAAAGTGAATAAAGGATTATTTATTTATTTAATTACTTACCGTAATTGCCTATCGTGTCTTTTTACCTGTAAAAGTTGCTCGCTTCACACAATAATTTATTTACTTTTAAAGTATATTTTCGAATTTTTGTTGTACATACAAGGTGTATTTTTATGCTCTCATGAAGTTAGTGGAACCAGAATTTGTCTAAAATGTTTACTTTTTAAAATATCTAAAACCTTATAAAAGTAATTTTTGTTTCGTACTCTTCTTTAACCACAGCAGTCACAGCGCAACTGGCCATTATCTCTTTTTTAATATTTAAAAAAAACTTCCTAATTATTTTACTGAAATTTGGATACTTCTATCTTCTTGAGAACAAAAAGCCACACATATAGGTACACGTAAATCAAAAATAAAATCTTTAGTTTGGTAATCATTTGAAAAAATTGACAATTTAGAGTTTAGACGACTTTTTTTATAAGTTATTAAATTTAAGTTTATGTTGTAACACAATTGATTAAAATCACAAACATTATTTTATAGCTAAAAATGTATAAAATGTTTAATTTTTATAGCGAAGGATTGATAATTTAAAACAAGGTTTCTCATAAATAGTTTTTACTGTAACCTAAAAATCTAAAAAATATATAATCACTGTTTATTTTTTGTAGATATTTTAAGTTAAAATTTGGACAAAATTAGATAGGTATCTGAATGAAAAATAATGATTAAGGTTATTTCGTAACTATTCTAAAATAATTATATATTATAATAATTATAAAATATTATTCGTGAATACTTGAAGCATTTAAAGTATATTACTACAAAGTTAGTTTATAGATATTTGTTTTGAATTTTTCTTGATTATATTTGGAACTTAAAAGAGATCAAAAATATGATAGTTCATTATCAGATTCTTCATAATCTAAATCAGTTTTATAAAATTGTCAATTTTTTTATACCTTTTTCTGACATTTTATTTTTTTCCATTTTTTTTTATGTATCCTTAAAAAGGAAAAATATTCACAACAATTTGTATAAGCTTCTCATAAGCGTCTTTTTTTAATCAAATTATTCAATTTATCAATTAATGTTAAAGATGAATTAATTCTAAAAATATCTATTCGTAGTTCCTGTTAATTTAATGTACCTTGTCTTCAATCATCATATGAAATTGTTCTTTTATTTATTCTTGAAAGTGTTATTTTATAATTTTTGATTTGAGCTCATAAGATTATCTTGTTCTTAAGTTCTTCAAAGTTATCTCTCTGAGATAATATTCAATTTATTGATGAGCCATAGTACTCCAATACTATTGTTGTATAAATTTCAGCACTTTGAAGTATTTTACTTACAGCATTTTATCTGTTTAATATAAATGCTCAAAATATATGCCTAAACATTATCTGAATTTTTTAAAACCTCTTGCTCTAACCTGAGACTTTAGTTTCGTGTTTCAGTTGGTTCACTATGGCTATTTTTATTTTACTTAAAATTTTCAATATCTCATCCCATGTGTAATTTACAAAACGATACGTGAATCATCTCTTGAAGTTCCTAAAAGCCATTTAAATTTTTTTGATTTAGACTTTAAGTAAAACATTAAACTTTCCATCTGAAAGTTGATCTAGAAAAAGAAAGTATTAAGATGTTGAACATAAAGAAAAAATACGATAACTATCCATCTTGAAAGTTGTTGGTTGAATAAAATAATAAAAGTAATAAAATATTTAATCAGAATAAACACATGGGTAATATTCTCTATGGCCACCCTTTCATTTCATAGCCGTGAAGAAATAAAAACAATTACCACAATTTTATTTTCCGAACAGAAATCAGATCCGTAAACCGGAGTAACTTTGTACCATTTTCAGCATTTTTCAACTTAAGTGTTAAATTTAACTAAGTTGCACGTAAAAAAATTAACGATAAAACCGGCTATAATAAAAAAAAAAGCCATTTTTCGGAAAAATAAATTGTATTTAATGTTTATTACATAAATTCAAAAAAAAAATGCACTACTTGGGTTACAAAAAATTTTATTTGCAGTTAATACAAAAAAAGTTAATTTATTGAACAAAATCCTCTAGTTCTAGCACACGGAAAAATTTCGTTTTTCTAATATGGGTGGTTTGATTTTCCCAATTATGTCTCCCCACTCATATTCGATGCAATCCTTTTTGGTTGGCCACCTCCAGCTTGTTGACAGCTTTTCCATGCAGTCAACCGTGGCACCTTTCTCGAATTTTGCAACAATACGACCGGAAAATATGTTTTTGTCAAACTTGACAATAACAAAATCATCAACGTTGTAGTTGGCTTCATCGACGGCTTGTAGGTCACCAACATATTCTTCTATAGAAATACTGTCACTATGTATTACATGCAATTTTTTCTTTCTCGGATTTCCAGATCCACCTATAAAATCTTCTCGTTCCTTTTGTATCTGTTCTAAAAATGCCTTGCCAATCAAATCTTCATCCAAGGAATTATTTTGATTTTCCTACAACCGTTCGAGAAATTTGTCTTTGTTTATTAGGTAGACCCCAGCTTTTATAAACCAAGCCGCAAGGTCTCTTCTTTTTTAAGATCTATTTTTTCCATTAACTTCGAGAGCAACCTGGGAAGTATGTCGTTTAGGAGAGTTGAGAAATTAGAACCAGTTTAAGTTTTTTTCAATTCTCTTAACAGTTCTCTCCAGTCACTCTTCTTTGGCCGAAAAAAGCGTTGTCTAGAGGTTGGGCAATGTGTGCTGTGTTTGGCGGTAAGCAGATGAACTTTATACTACGTGTGTCACATAACGACAACATACGTTCATTAATATGGGACGCCAAATTGTCACCTATTAAAGCAGAAGGTCCGCCCCCTCCACTACTTTCAAAAAAACTGTTTCAAACCAATTTTTTATTTTCATGAAATATTTGGAGTATAACTTTCCTCTCGAACACCGGTTTGCTAAATCCTACTAAAAAAGATGCAGAAATCGATGCATTTTAATGCCCTAAACAGGCTATGACAAAAAACATGCATAATTGTAAAATCTATACATTTATCTCACATTCTCACCGCTCAGAATCTAAAACAATTACCTAGTTACTATGTTATTATAATACTATGTTCCATATTTCCTTCTGTGACATTAAACATCTATGATTTACTAGGATATACTTGTATAAAGAAAAACTGCACTTTATATCAACATTTGTTATTAGCGCATACTGGCATACTTAAAATTGCCTAATAATTCTGGTGAATAATTTTGCATGGGAAAATTGTTAAGATTAATGCTCTCACCTTGAATTAATTTAGAAACATCTTTCACACATTCAGTATTTTTGCTGGTGATATCGTAACATTTTTTTTTTTTTGAACTAAAACTAATTTTATTTTTAGGAACAATATTTATTGGATTTATATCTTTTTCTGCTATTACTAATGCTTCCATAAGTAATAAATTTTATGTTACTAGATTTTTATTACTTTCAATAATAATTAAAAAGTTAGCTTTAATATATGCAAGATAAGATTTATCATTGGATTGATTCAGAATTAATTTATGGATGTTAATGCTTTTCGTGTCGTCTTGTAGACTTTTAAGTAACACTTTTGCATTTTTCAAAATTATCTGCACAAAAAATTGCAGACTTTTTGATTTTAACTTGTAATTATATAAGAATCCAAACAAATCTGACTGGCATAATTATATGTTGAAAAAAGACCCCTACAAACGTTTTGCTAATAAATAATAACCACAAAAAATTTTATAAACTTGAATGAAAAAAAAAATACATCAATAATGCGTCACTACATTTTTAGAGAATTCACATTGCTAAGCAACTTCAACCACTTAAAATGTAGTAAATATTGAGAACATATTTGTTTTATCATTGTTGACAAAATAAAATAAACTATTTGTATTACTCCGACAATCAAAATATGAAAAAAGTAACTAATTCATTTTTAAAAATACAATTTTTTGATAGCATTGCTTTATTAATATTAATATTATTACAGATAGCTGAACAATTCCCGAAACAGAAAGCAAATATTCGAAAAAATTCTTTAACAATGCAAAACGTCAAATCAAAAACTAACACAAACTTAGTAAAAAATGAAAATATTCCAAAAAAATGTATATCAGATATGGATGAAGGTTGGTATACTGTGTTTAGTGTTTACACTTCAAATAATAACTTATAAAACATTACATTACAGCTATATTGCGTTGGGACAAACTGAAGTCAAAAAATATGGTGTCCATCAATGGCCAGAAAATTTGTACCGCTGACGTAATTATCATTGAAATATAATAATATTACGATTAACTACGTTTGTAAATATGTTTTAGTCTACAGGTGATTTTTCGGTATGTTTAGTAAATCTACAAAAAGCAATCGAAGACGATGAAAAATCCAAAATATTACCGATGAAAAATACACAACATTTAAAGACAAAAAATAATAGTTTAAAATCTGAAACAATAAAACAAACTTTAAATAATCATGTAAAATAAACTGTACATTTTGTGGTTAGAATATTGTTATATCTTTTATTAATTACAAATATTAAATGCATTTCAGAGTAAAATTAATACTAACAGTAACGCGTTGAAGTCAGAGGTAAATAATAGATGTGTTAAAAATGTTAATTTATTGAATACTAACGACCTCGAGCCATTGAAGGTTGAAATGGAAAAGATGAACAATTATATGGAACAGTTCAATAACAACTTAAAAACCGTCACGGAGGAGTTGTCAAATGAGAAAAATAAAAATATTGTGTTAATGAATTCGGTTAAAGAGGCTTTGGAAAAAAATCAGAGTCTCGAGATGGAACAGAAAATACAAGAAGGATTGTCCTACAAAGAAAAACTGGATTCAAAAACTATGGAATTAGAAAATGTTATCGTTGAAAAAAACGATCTTCTAAAACAGTACATACAAAAATAAAAACACAATAATAATATGATGATAGTAAAGACAAGTTTTATTTTGAATTATTATTAGTTTGAAAGAAACAGAGGTCGCGTTAGCTAATGCGATTGAAAAGATTAATGAGTTATCAGAAAAATCCGACGACAGCGAATATGCTGAAAAAATTAAAGAAATAGAGGATGAGTAAATTTAGTAAAATTAACTGTTTTATAATAGGCAAGTTTAAATATGTTTTGCTTTTTAGGCGTTTACAATGGAATGCATATCAAATACAACTGGAGAATCAGATTACCGAAGTTCACAAAGCACTGAGTCGCAAAGAACAGTACATCAAGAACCAAGATTACATGATCGAAAATTTGACTCAAGAAAAGCTGAATTTGGAAACACGATTGAATAACCCTGTGTTAGAATTCCAATCGCATCAATCGGGAGAAATAGAAAATTATCAAAACGAAATCAGACAAATTTCTGCAATTCTAGCAGACACGAAGAAGACGTTGCTAGCAACCAAAGAGTCACATAAGAAAGAGATGTCAGAAACGAGGTACACATATTTTATAATAACATTCCAAATTAATATCATAAATTAATAATAGAAAGGATATTATCTGTACACATTTTTGTGTAGCTTATGTTATCATTAGTATAAATAATAATTTGTCATATTAGTGTAATGTTTGAAAAATTAAATATAAGCATGTGATATACAGGGATCGTCTTGGAGAACTGGAGAAATTAATAGATACAAAAAACGATTTGATTCATCAACAAAATTTGACATTAGACTTGATGAGGGAAATAACACCGGCAAAGAACGATAATTCGATAATAACACGCAGATGGCCATGAGAAACTTATGACAAATATTACAAATTATAATTATACTGTGCACCTACATTTTTATTTTTGTTAAATAATAATTATCTGGCAGAGATTTTTATAATTTTATTTGGATGGTAGTAATATTTATTGTATTTTATTTATATATCCAATTTAATTTCCATTCCTATATAAGCACAGATAATCTTAAACAACTAAATAGGAATAAAATAGCTGACCGGATTAAATCACTGATGCTCGGCAGCCATTAGTCACACTAGAAGTCTAGAACTGTTTACATAATATGCACCTTCTCACAGTCAGAGGTACTGAGTGATAGCAAAATATAATTTAAACGATAAACCAGAGACAAGAAACAATAAAACCGTCTACGATTTTAATGTTCTTGCAGTTGACTATTCTTAAATACTTAATTGCTTAATTTTTCTAAAGATGGTTTCGTTTGTAGGGTCCAAAGCTGTGTAAACAGACAAGTAATATAATATATATATTATAGAACATAATTGTTTTATTTAAGTATACATTTTATAGAACTCTTCTAATTATTAATTCATATCTATATCATATTAAGTATCTCCAAAACAGATTCTCACAGTGGTAATAAAGTTATAGAATATAGACTTGTGGTAACGGGCTACATACCTTGTCTATAACACCAGGGTTACCAGGGTCAATTACAAATATCACAGTTATCGCTCTTTTGATAGCTTTCAATATGTGAATATAGCAGATCATTTTAACAGTTTTTTCATTGTCTCTCTATTAAGGAGTGACCTAAATCACCTTCATTTTGAGTGTGGCATTTTGTAAGCTAAATGTGTGTGATTGATTTAATCATTTTGAATTGACGAACTGCATCAATGTATAATGCAAGTAAAATTTATTTTTATTTTGCCCGGGACAATTATTAGAATAGAAAATTACATAACCTTCATTTTTATCAGTCTTAATTTCCAAATATTTCCATATACAAGTTCCCAACTCATTCACATCTCTGTGACCATTTGATTCATCCCATACAGAGCAATCAGCAATATTTTTCTGCATGTCATAAATAGTGAAATTAAGAACATTTAACTTTGACCTGTAATAAAATGTAGAAACAACTCCTTTTGGCATTAGCATCACAGCTTATAAATCATAAACAGCCAAAATTAAATTTGACTTTTCTTTATCAAGTTGTTTCTCAGTTTTTAACAAATCTTTTGCCACTAAGTGTTTTTCATAATTATTTTTTAACTCATTTTTGATTTCACCTATTGCATTGTCATAAGCCAAACATGTATCACATAAGTCTTTCTTTGGTTGAAAAAATGAAATAAATAATTCTTGGGTGAAATAAGACAAAACAATAAATAGTTGACAAATTGAACATATTTTTCCTTACAATCAGCCATATAATCCTTGTGAATATCAGTAATAATGAGGAGAACGGGAGTTATAAGTATTCTCAGTTAACACAAAATGACACTAGTTGGACTTAGAAAAAAAAATTTTTTTTTTCAACATTCCTAGTTTTATTAATAATTGTCTAATCCCTAAGGGAGCTGGAGTATAGCATGTTTTAAGGACTAGTGTTTAGGCATTTCATGTTACGTGCACTTTTTTGCTGTGATATGTGTGATATGTAAATAAACATTAGCGTGAGTAATCCGTTATCGTGTATACGCGACAAATTACGAATTCCCGGAACTACAATAATAATCAAATCAAACAATGCCGTATGAGAATTTTTAAGAAGAACAGTTTGATTTTTTTTTATTAGCCTCGTAGTTGTTTATAGGGCCCGGATAAAATTTATACGCAAGCCACTTCCGCACATAATATGTGATACATTATGTGTCCACTGCAGGCTTGTAAATAGTACCTACGCCTTAGTGCCCTACATGATACAGGTACACAAATGGACAATATTAAAAATATTAATTTACATGAAATAAAAATGATAATAAATATAACAATAAGTTTATTAGAGTATAATAAATTAGTTAATTTATTAGTTGAGGCAACATACTTTCAAAATAAAATGTTTTTAGTTGAACTTTCATTTTACTATCCTAAAAACTGTGATCTCGTATTATTTTTTCAAACATTAAACCTGTATAAACATTAATATTTAAATATAGACGACAATGTACGTAAATATAAATAAGATGTAAAACAATTTTTTTTTTTTTTTTTGGGCTTATTCCGGGGCGTTTAGACCAATCGCCGCTTCCACTATGCCACGCCATACCTCTCTATCCAAAGCTCTTATTTCTCCGTCCCTGATTCCCAGGAGCTTCAGATCTTCTTTGACACGGTAACTCCAGCGCTGTTTTGGTCGTCCTATTAGTCTTTTTCGATCTGGCTTCCACATTGTGACCTTGTTTATTAATTTATCCTTCGCTCTCCATACATGTCCTACCCAGCTAAGTCTTCGGCTTTTTAGAACACCTACTATGTCGGTTTCATTAAACAGTTCTTTTAATTCGGCGTTCGTCCTTCTTTCGTATTCATTGTTTTCCGTATTCTTTTTAGTACCAAAGATTTTCCTTAATTTATTCCTCTCAAAAATTATTAGCTTCTTCTCGTCTGTCTTTGTTGACGCCCATGCCCCACATGCATATAATACAATAGGTCTGATTAGAGTTTTGTATAGCCTAATTTTTGTTTTCCTTGAAAGTAATTTGGACTTGAACAGTGGTACCATGGAGTAAGCATTTATTTCCTGCTATTATCCTACGATTGATTTCCTCATGGCTATTTGCACTTTCATACACATCTATTCCAAGATATTTAAAGTTAGAGACTGTTTCAAATGTCATATCTTCCACTGAAAATAGATTTTGATGATGCTGTCTCCGTGATACATACAAGTATTTAGTTTTATCCTCATTGACGCTAAGCCCTATACTTTTTCCTTCCTGTATTAGTTTTTTCCCAGTGTTTTTGACCTGGTCTTCTGTTTTATCCATAATTATTAGATCGTCAGCATACGCTGCTATCACCATGTTTTGTTCTCCAATTCTCAGTCCAATGTTGTCTTTTTGAACTTTCCTTACTACTGATTCCAGGGCAATGTTGAAAAGTATGGGAGATAATGCATCCCCTTGTCTTAGACCAATTTCTACTGGGAACTCCTCTGACATTACCGAGTTAAATTTTATATTACATTTGGATTTTTGAACACATACCTTCCCTAATCTCACAAAATTTGCCGGTATTCCGAGTCTAACCATCACCTGCCATAAACTACTTCTCTTAATAGAGTCGTGGCTTGTTTGAAGTCCACAAATAGTAAGTATATATCTTGGTCTTTTTTTCATGATTTGTTTGATTGTGTGTATTTGGTCTACTGTTGACTTTCCTTGTGTGAATCCTGCTTGGTCATCTCCTAATATCTCGTTTAAGTATGGTTTTATCCTATTCAGTATAACGTTTGATAGAACTTCGTATGATATATTAAGGAGTGAGATCTCCCTATAGTTCTGACAGTCCATAGTATCTCCTTTTTTATGTATCGGACATAATAATGACATGTTCCATGCTGGTGGTATTGCCTCGTCTTTCTATATTTTTTCAATCAGTTGTTTTATTTTTGTGATTAGGACTTTTTCTCTTTGTTATAACAATTCTGACGCAATCCCATCTTACCTCGGCGCTTTTCCATTCTAAAGTATATTTATGGCTAGTTCGACTTCTTCAACTGTAGGGTTCTCTAGGTATTGTTCAACTGTAGCAGTGGCGTGGGGTGATATTTTATGTAGGGTAAGAGCTAAAATAAAATTTCAAGTTAAAACAAAAAAAAGTATTTTTGGTCAACACAAAATTAACTATGAAGACTTGTAGACACGTTGACGGTTGACGACGAAATAGTTTATTTATTATAAGTATAATATAGTAAAGTTATAATAAGTATATTGATAACAAAAATAATCCGATATGCATCGTAAGAATATTGGAATTCCGTTTTTAAAAATATCGATAAGCGCTCGGCTTAGCGCTTTCAACCATCACGTAAAAACGTGTATATCCCCTTCTACCACAACTGGTCATTCCTATAAATAACGACATGGGAAAGGCAATCTAAAATACTAGCTCTTCTGTAATGAAATGCCTATACGAAAAAAAAATGATTTAAATTCTTTCAAAATATGATAAATGTTTTTAAATTGAACACAAAATACGAATTAATAAATATTTGTAATTTTAATGTAAACAAATTGTCATTTAACATCAGAAATATTAATCTTTTTATTTATTCCTTTTTGGCTGGGCATGCGCCGCTTACCTAGCTTGTCCTGACCGCACGCCACTGAAGTTTCATTTTTTCACAGCGCTCGTTTTGGGTTGCATTGGGTTCAATTTGGGTTCTGGTTAAGCATTCTTTCAAATATGTTTTTGAACTCATTTGCCACTTCTGTCTTGTTTGTTATACGTGACCCATCTTCACCTCTCATAATTGTTGACCTTGGCAGCATTGCCGCTAAAAGTCCCAAACAATAATTCGTTGGCCACTGTGTCACGTGAAGTGGATTCAAGCAATTTACAAATTTTACCAAATACAGATGCTGTTAATCTATATACAATTAAAAGAAACAAATACATTTAAACAACAATGAAAAAAATAATTTTATATCATAAAATAATTGAAACAAACCTTTTTTCTTTCTAAATGCCATTCTTCACATTAGTGTTTCCTTACTGTTCTTTTTTTCTAAATCGAGGATTTCATTTTTATCGAGTTTTAATGGTTTTATAAAAATATTTTTTTAACTTTTCTAATTATTCTACATTTAAGTGTGTTAAATTACTATTCGAGACGTTCTCGTAGTTTTCGTCGGGTCCAACGTAAATAGTTTTAGATATTTTTCTTAGTGGCTTTATGTCAATGAATTACATCCAAATTATAGACTACCTAGTAGAAAAATACTCACAGAATTTCGTATTCCAAAACTTTATAGAAACACGAGATAGTATCGGAAAAATTATAGAGAGCAAATTACTTATCTTTTACTACCGATTGCTGGACATCGAAATCAAACAAACCATTTATTGCCATGACTTGTCACTTTAATATAAATTTCAAATTGGACTCTGCCTGTTTGGATTGTTTAGAGTTATCTGAAGACCATAATGGAAAATTTGCTCAATCACAACCGACCATGGCTCGAACATGTTAAAAGCTGTAAAGAATTTGAGTATACCACATGTGGACTGTTTTGGTCATGCTCATAATATAGGAGTATCAGTTATTTTAAATTTAGATAGTGCGAAGGATGTTGTAAATACAGTAAAGTCAATTCATAGTATATTTGCACATAGCTGAAAAGCCGTACGGGAAATGGATAAAGTTCAAGAAAGATTTAGCCTTTCAAAAAAAAAATGTCCATCCTATTCTAAAACTAGGTGGTGGTCGATCTTAGAATTAATTTATGTTAAAATTGATCAAGATCTTGGACTCGTTAGTTTTTGTCGTGCTTATACAAATGGAAACTATTCAAATTTAATTTTTCAAGAGTCTGATATTGTTATATTGAAGAACCTTAAATGTATTTTACAATCAATTCGTGAGATAACAGATATATTGGCAGGTGATTCATATGTGACAGGCTCAGCAATATTTCCAATAGTTTCTTCTCTTAAGTTGAAATTATCAGAAGTGACAGAACGAACAAACACGGATTTAAATAGACCACTAATTCAAAATATGTATTCAGCTATCATTGATTTTCTAAATAGACGTTATACCCAGAATATGATTTGTACCACCTTAGATCCCACATTTAAAATTTAATTCATATGTACATGATGATTTAGAAGAGTTATGAATAAAAATAATTGAATTATGTGAAACAAATTTAAAATAATGTACAAATTATGATACATCTGATAGAAATTATAGAAGTTCCCCAGTTGGACAAAAAAAAAGAAAAACAGAATTATCAGCAATCTTTTGTACTCCAGATCCAGAAGTTAATGATGTTCACATCATTCAAGTAATAATTATAAAGCTATTTTAATAAATACAAAACACTTGAACATTGTAACGGGACAAGATCGTGCACGGTACTAGTGCCGCGCTCTTGTGCCGTACATTGGCGTGATTATTACTGCAAACACACCGACGGCCATCAAACATATAATTGACGCGTCATAGATGGCGCGTACCCGCCGCCGTCGTTGCGAACCAGTTTTTTATTATATTCTTTATTTTTTTTCACCAGTCACAATCCATTTAATATCAACATTCAAAACCCCTATTGCAAGTAAACATCATCCAGAAAAATCCCAAATATAATTCAAAAGTTAAAAAATTAAAACTACATTATCAAAAACATCAAAATGACATATTCAAAGTAACAGTATTAGAAGGTCAACCAACTACATATAAGGCCGTCGAAGACACCGTCCGCACACCTATTCTCCCCTTCATCTTCCCGTAGCTGGCAGAGTGTTTCCCGGAAGGTAATAAACGACCTTCTTACGGGGCTCACAAACCCATATAGCTACCGAGTAAAGTCAGTCACGACGAGCCGTGGTGCCCTCTTGAGGTTCACTTCTAGACAGGAACAACACCCGTCTGAACGAGACATAATATCGTATATTCTATCATTACATTACACCATAATAATATATAGTAAGGTAGAATGGTTACCAGCTTGGCGATCAGCTTCCATCGCTCCGCTGATGAGGTCATCAGGTGGACGATATTGTCTGCTGTTAGTGCTTCCACATCTAGTTCGCCACACGTCTGGTACCGCCAATTCGCCCATGCATCGCAGTCGAATATAGCGTGTTCCGGGTCGTCCGGTGTATGGGCGCACTGCGCACATGCGTTGGAGTCGAGCAAGTGGAATCTGCTCAGGTATGACCCGAAGCATCCGTGACCTGAGAGCATCTGAGTGAGATGGCCTACCCAAGGTGGTTTTGCACAGCAAATCGGGGGATATTTTCGTTTTTAATTGTCCGAGCGAGCGTAGCGAGCGAGTGACCCCGGTGCACCAAAAATGTAATTTTCTTAACCCTGTGACCCACTTGGGGAGGTGTTGCACAGCAAGTCGGGGGATATTTTCGATTTGCGGAGCGGAGCGACGGCGCCGAGGAGCGTAGCGACGAGTGCCGCTAGCACCGCATCACTGTACGATGTTTTTTCAAATTGGTGCCTCGGTGCAACAAAAATGATATTTTCTCAACCCTGTGACCCACTTGGGGAGGTGTTTCACAGCAAGTCGGGGGATAAATTATTATTGTACCATCGTTTTAAACAGGTTAGAATACGTAAGTACAAAAAAATAACAAAAATAGTCAAATCGCAAACGTTGGAAGGCTATAACTTCTAAAATAATAGTTTCCGGGGAAAAAAAATTACACCATCGTTTTAAGCATAAAAAAACAAGTCTTTTGAAAAAAAAAATTTGAAAATCGTGAGGGGGTTGGTAAAGTAGATTTGTTCCAATTATTTTTAGTCGGTCAAAAAACTTGAAAATGAAATATATTCTTCATAACTTAAAAGGGTAGCAATAATGGATTCCTTAATGGATAAAATCCTATCAAGCATATCATATGTTGAGTTCCAATGGGTTGGTGAGTCCAGTTAAAGTTTTAATTGAGGTAAACCAGTTTGTTTTTGAGAATATTGTAACTTTGTTAAACATGGGAACTTTTCTTTAAAAACTTGACAATTTCCTTTACTTTTAGTTTAATTGGCTCAATGGATTTTAAACTTTTCTGAACAACCAAATTGACCGAATGGGCAAAACAAGACAAATACCTGCTTTGAATTTTTTTAATGCAGATTTAATATTGCTAGAATTGTCACCTACTATACCAGTTAGTTTATTTGTCAAGTTCCACTCATCTACAGTATTATTTAAAAAAAATCTCCAAATTATCTGCTGGAAGTTCCGTCGAGGAAATTTTTACAACCTAACAGTACTGATGACAACTGTGTTTCATTTTCAGTGTCAATAAAATGAACAGTAACTGCAACAAAAATGTCATTGTTTAATGAAGTCCAGCATACAAACTGCAGAAACATTTTTTAGTTGATTATTAACCAGTAGTTCAATTGTAGTCTAAAAATAAGCTTTGGTGACAGTTTTTCTCGATGGTATTATATAACTTGGATTTAACATTTCAAACAAATTTCTCAACTCCTTATCATCAACAACAATAAATGTGTGATGCTCTTTAACTATAAGTTTTACTAGTTGTTGTTCAACTGCCTTTGACTTACTCATTGCAATTGGTCTTTGAACAAAGTTTGTGTACGGTTTGGCTGTCTGGTAATTGCAGTGTTTTTGTAGTATTATGTGGCAGATCGCTTAAATAGTATTTTGAATTTTCCCGCTATTCATTCCGCATAATATGTACAGTCATACAAACTTAATGATACTAATAATATTACTGATAATTTGTTTTTATTATTTGGTCACTATGCATCTCTCCCTTTTCCTTGCGTCGCAGCGTTGGTTACCTTTCCACTCCGATTAGAAATCAAAAAAATTGGGGTTATTACTTCATTGTCCATGTTTAATAACAAAAAAAAAATGGCAAAAATACTGGTAAAAAATTCTCAAAGCCAACAACCGAATACTAAACGTGACTAAAATATTACATTAGCAATTGAAAACAACGCCGATTGATCCACACGCCCCATGGAAATATGTACAGATAGCATGCCAACACGAGATCGATCGGCCAATCAGAGGATGGACAGCATGTCGACAGACGTGTATATATACCGGCCTGTTTGCCGGGATCACACACTCTTTTTCAACACTTCAAACCGTCAACAATTAGACGATCCAGAAGTACGAAACCGAAAAAACCGACCAGCAGCAATCCCGCATTCGAGCGCCAGCAGAACAACGAAGATTAAGTCAAACTGCGGAAGTGGCAGCGAGTCGACTCTAGTGCCGCCGCACACTATACCAGTGCCACAGTCGAACAACCAGCCGACGACACGCCGTGCTTAGGGACGTTATATCGAAATATTTCTTTCGATAATTTTGCTCGTATCCAATCAAAAGAATTAAGAAAGTATCGATATTACTCATATCGATATTCAAAAAAAAAAAAGTCTTCGGCTATACGACAAAACTTTGCAAATTGCAAGTTGTATACGAAAAGGTGAGAAAGGAATAATATGTAAAGACGATATTATTAATGCCGTAATGGCGCAAAAGATGGATTTATTACAATAAAAACAATTTTTATTAAATAATATACCACAATGGCACGAAAGACAAGGTTGTTACAATAAAAACAATTTTTATTAAACGATATCGTAATGGCACGAAATACAAGGTTATTAAAATAAAAACAATTTTTATTTAATACTGAACGAAAAAAGGCCGACCGAACGCACTGTCGGTGGGGAGACAGAACTCGAGGAAGGTGACAAACACGGTGCAATGCCGGAATAGTCCGACTATTGCCCCACGGAATGCACAGAGAAGGCGATCGATACAATGCCGGAATAGTCCGACTATTGCACCATTGATCGTCTCAACCGTTCGCTCGAGTTCGGTGGGAGAACCTTTTCCTAGTCGCGTAAGTCTGCCCGGGTGGTTAAAAGAAACCCGATAACGGTGATTTAAACATTTTAAACATTTTAAAGTCAAAACGTGTAGAATGTAAGAAATGTCATATGGTGATTGTTGGTTTGGTTGCAAGAATGAAAACCCATGTGTACGAAACATGCACTGGCTCTTCGATAAATAATGATAATGAATTGGACTCCCCATCAACTTCCAATCAATGTAAGTAATAATGTATAGTTAAATATAATATGGTTAGGTATGTTCAGTGTGCTTCCTACATCTTAAGTTCAGTCTATTTTGTTAATTGTATAATTATCACTAATCATTATATTTTTAATTTTTATATTAACTGTTAACCCAATATTAGAACTTTGGAAGAATTACTTTTTAGTTTTTTATAATGAAGTAATATATAGTATAAACATCTGGTTAAACATAATAATTATTATAATTTATTAAATATAGGTACAAACAGAGTTTAAAAATAATGATATTTGTTTAAGTTTTTAATAAGAGTACTATATATTTAGTTATCAGTCTTCACTCCATTATTACTTAGAAGTTAGAAGTTAGAAGCATACTTATAGAGTTGAGGGTACCTACAAAATAAAATGTAGGTAGTAGTGCTCTGCACGGTCCGTTATTTTAGATACCAGACCGGACTTCAAATGTTAACAGGGGACCGAAGTCGGACCGGATTGAATAATGATTTGACCATGTGAACCAAACCGAACCGTTTGCTGTTATTTAGCATATTGAGAAGACCGGACCAGACCATTACATTTTTTAAACAATCAACAGACCAAACTGAACCGATTTTAATTGAAGTAAGACCAAACCTGACCACAGTAAATTTTATTTTTAAATATTAGACCGAGTTGGACTGATATTATTTGATATAAAGACCAAACCGGACCAAAACAAATTTTTCGTAAAATAGTTATTTATATATTTATACGATTCTATAGATATATAATATAATAGTTCGCGGAATTGACAATTATACATATTACATAACGTCAAAATACGATTTTATAATTATAGGTACCTGGGTATCCCTATTTAAATTATTTGTTGTTGTTATACAAGCTCACGTCAGTCTAGACAGTAATTATTATTTATTCTTGGAAAAACAGAAAGAGATAAAATGCTATTAGTGGCTTAAATTTAACATTTTATTAAATGTATAATATTATTATGTAATATATATAATTCTTTCTAAACATAAAATCGTATACGGTGGAACCGGGACCGAAGACCGGACCAATACTGGGACCGGTCTTAAACCTGGACCAGGACCGAGTTGAAAGTAAATATGAATATTTTATTCGAACCGAACTGAACTGTAACACAAAACATTTCTGTTGAGACTAGACTGAATTAATTTTTAAATTTCTAAAACTAGACCGAACCAAACTGTTCCTTAATTTTATTTCATAGGACTGGACCAAACCATACCGTGGTCCGGTCCGGCCCGGACTGGACTGATTAAGACCGGACAATGCAGAGCACTAGTAGGTAGCATACTTAACTAAATAAATTAAAAAAATATTTCAAAAAAACTTGTTATAAATTAAAAATTAAATTACATAACTTATTTTAACAAAAGCCTAATACAAACAATTATATTTTGAATTAAGTCAACTTAATGATCAATCCGAAAAAAAAGCTGGAGTAGAATTAGTTGAAGTTAATAGTGGTAAAGCAATGTCAAATCTTTACGAAGAGAACATGAGTGAAATAGTTCAACCAAAGAGACAAAAAACAAACAATCCACTAATGAATACATTTGTCATTCGAACAACGCAGTATGAAATAGAAAAACTTGATAATCAAGTAGCGAGATTCATTTTTGCATCAAATTCACCGTTCAGAACAGTCGAACATCCTCAGTTTTTAAAAATGATAAGTATGCTACGTCCTGGGTATCATCCACCGAATAGACATTAAATTGCCAATGAGTTATTAAATGATGTATATGATTCTCTTTCTAAATTAATCAAACTTGAGTTAGATGGAAAAACGGTTTGCATGGCTTTAGACGGTTGGTCAAACATTCACAACGAGTCTATAATTTGTGTTTGTGTTACTGATATGAGCGACACTAAAAATACTGTTTACTTGTTAGATACTATCGACACCAAAGACAATAGCCATACATGGGATTATCTTGTTCAATTAGCAGAAAACACTATCAAATTATGTGAAAGTTTTGGTTGCACTGTTGGCAGCGTTGTTACCGATAATGCTAGTAATATGAATAAAATGAGAACGAATTTAGCTATGAGTGAAGGACTTAATAATAAACATATTATAACTTATGGCTGCTCCGCTCATTTATTAAATTTATTTGCACATGACATAGAAGCTGTAGGTGTAAAGACTCATGTAAAATCAATCTTTAAATATTTTAGAAACACACATTTCTTTGCTACCAAATACAAACTTGAAGGAGGGAAGTCTCTTATTCTTCCTCAAGATGTTAGGTGGAATACACTTTCAGACACGATTCAGTGTTATTTGGACAACTGGCACATATTATATAAAGTGTGTGATGAGAATCGGACTGCATGTAATCCTACAATATTTTCCAAGATGAAAGATACAGAAATAAAAACAACTGCTAAAGAATATCTTGTGAAATTAAAAAAAATAAGTATAACACTAGACAAAGTTCAGGCAGATGGATGTACTTTAAGTGAAGCAACTCATTTATGGTTAGAATTAAAACAGTTTTTTGAACTTGAGGTTTGCAATGATTAAATGGTTGAAAAAGTTCAAAAAAGATTTGATATGGCAGTGCCGGAATACCATTTAATTGCTTATGTTTTGGACCCTAAATATAGAGGAATAAAAATGAACTCTGATCAGATGGATTCCACTCTAGATTTTATAAATTTATATCATCAAGAAATTATGCCAGAAATAATAACATATCAAGCTGAAGCATATCCTTTTAAGGATTATCTTTTTAAAGAACAAACAGTCAGTCAAATTAAACCATTAACTTGATGGTTATCATTAAAAAAAAATATTTCTTCAGAAATCCTATCACTAGTTACAAAATTATTTACTGCTAGTGCTTCTTCAGCTGGAGTTGAACGGATATTTTCTTCGTATGGTCTTGTTCATTCAAAATTAAGAAACAGGCTTGGAATTGAAAAATCATCAAAATTAGTTACAATTTTTAAATCACTGAACAAAGATTTCACTTATGACTAATAATTATTAATATGTTAAAGTTAATTAAACTTTTGATTTTGTTAATTTAGTAATAAGTTTTTTATATAATTTTCAAAGACTGAAAAGAAAAAAACAAAGTATGTTACCTTAATTTTTTTTTTTTTAATATTATACTAATAGTCAATAGGTATTATAATATTTTCAATATAATATGATTAAATAATAATTATTAATATGTTAAATTTAATTAAAATTTTGATTTTGTTAATTTAGTAATAAGTTTTTTATATAATTTTCAGACTGAAAAGAAAAAAACAAAGTATGTTACCTTTATTATTTATTTTTAATATTATACTAATAGTTATTATTATATTTTCAAAGGCTGAAAAATGAAAAGCAATAATTTATATTATTTACTTAATAGTTAATAATAGTAAATAGTTAATACTTAATACTAATTTTTAATTTGGTTTTTTTTAATTTACAACTTTTTATAATAAAATTAATAAAATAAACGCTATAAAATGGTTATTACGAATTTTAATTTATAATACCTTTTTGGACATAATTTTAAACTTTTAAACATGTTTAAAACAAAATGTTTTAAACAAAACAACTCTGGGTGGGGGACGACTGGGCAACGACGAGCGATGGGAGCGCCGTCGTGCGCGTTGTACGGGTCGCCACAATAGCATAAGCCATATAGGTATCATGCAAGATAAAGGCTGCGATGTAATAATAGTAATAGTAAATTTCGCATATGGCGCAAACACAAGTCGATTTATTTTTTCTTTTACCGGATGCACTGTATAGTTATTTTCTATAGGGCTGTATATAAACAATTACGTTATCTTATCAATCATGTGTTATCACAAATTGGTGGTCCAACAAGCAACGAATACTGTTGTAGTTTGCTACGTTTTCACTGTTTTCAGCATTGAATTATTTTGTAGTTTCTTAATAAAGTCGTTATTATTATTTAAAATGCCGACTATTTGTGCCGTTTTCGGTTGTGGAAACAAAACCTTGGACAAATCTTTGTCATTTTATCGGTTTCCAAAGGTTAAAGTGAATGCTGCCTCAGATTTAAAAACACAAATATTAAAACAGCGAACTGCGTGGCTTAACGCATTACACAGATCTGATGTTCATGAGAGTCAGTTGAAGAATATGAGGATTTGTTCAGTTCATTTTAAATCTGGTAAAATTTTGTTGGAAATAAACAATAGTTACTTAGGGACTGCTTTGGTACTTCTCTTTAACTAATATGCTACCTATCCATCTACAGAATACAATTAATAATCATACTTGTACAGCTGAGACTGACTTTATATAGTAGGGACTATAAGTTTTATATTATAAGAGTTATTTAATCTATAGACTAACTCATTATTGATTATGTGGACAAACATAATAAATTAATAATAACTATAATCTTTAAGTACCTATAGCTGCTGTATAAGTTACATTTCTTTATTATAATAAATTATTAAATATTACTACACTACAAAATATAAGGTTGGTAGCATATTATTAAACAAGTATTCATCAATTTTATTATAAATTATGATTTTTTTTATTCAATTTTATTTTAAGGTAAACCAGCCAATTACAATGATGATAAAAATCCAGATTGGACACCAACCTTAAGCATGGGCTATAACTCTGGAAGAAGTAAATAATTTTTTCATATTTCTTTTCTAAATTTTTAATTAACTATTTTTTTTTCATATTAGGTAAAGCGACTACTCCTGCAATTAAAAGGTACAATCGTGCAAGTAGAAGAATGGAATTAAAACCTACACAATTGTTTCCAAATACAGTACAATTAAATGTGGTTGATTCTTCTGAACACAGTATGAGCATTGATGTACCAAATAATGTATTGAATGATGCTACTGAAGAAAGTGGAACAGCTTGTAATACTGACCTTAAGTTAAATGATATCAACGAGTTGGAGAATTTACGGGATAAGTGTTCTGAATTACAAAATCAAGTAGATTATTTTAACTTAAATGAAAAAACATTTATTGGGCGAGAAAAAATGTTAACTTATTATACAGGACTGGAATCAATGGCTGTTTTTAATTTAGTATTGGATCACATTAAACATGGACTAACTGCTAATAATCAGAGATTAAATGAATTTCAAAAACTTTTATTGTGTCTAATGAAATTAAGATTAAATGTTCCATTTACTGATTTAGGATATAGATTTAATGTAACATGTTCAACAGCATCAATTATTTTCAGGAAAGTGATCATATTATTAGAACACATGTTTAAAAATCTAATATATTGGCCAGAGAGGGAAGCTCTACGCAGTACAATGCCAAGATCATTTTTTAATATATTTGGCAATTCAGTTGCTGTTATTATTGATTGTTTTGAGATTGCTATAGAAAAACCATTAAATTTAAAAGCAAGGGCGCAAACATGGTCGTCATACAAAAATAAAAATACTGTAAAATATCTTATAGCTATAACTCCCCAGGGAAGTATTTCATATATATCAGATGGTTGGGGTGGTCGAGTTAGCGATAAACATATAACTGAAAATTGTAATTTTTTAAATAATTTAATTCCAGGAGATGTTGTTTTGGCTGACAGAGGATTTACTATTAATGAAAGTGTTGGTTTTCATTGTGCAACATTAAAGACTACAGCTTTTACAAAAGGTTTACCCCAGTTGCATCCATGCTCTGTTGAAGAAACCAGAAAAATTGCATCTGTTAGAATTCACGCTGAGCGAATTATTGGTCTTACTAGATCAAAATTTAAAATTTTAAATGGTCCAGTACAAATAACTACTCTTAAACATCAAGATGATGAGACATGTCTACTAGATTCCATTGTAACGGTTTGCTGTGCATTAATAAATATATGTAGTTCAGTTATACCTTTAAGTTAAAATTATTATAATTGACAATTGTATTAAAAAAAAAATATATGTACATTCAAAACCTATTTAAACAAACAAGTACACTTTCAATATTGAAGTTATTTGCAGAATTCGCATTTCCATTTCTTTGATGTTGGTTTGCGTTTAATTCCCAAACATATATAATGGTACCAAAGATTAGGGCAATTTTCCTGTGTACACATAATTGATTTACCTCCTTTGTCTTCCTTACAGGTACAATATTTATAAGGTTCTTTAGCAGTATCAGTGTTTTGCATTACTTCCATATTATTTTTTACTGACAAAGTCTCAGTATTAGTGAAATACCGCCCTATAAGTTCAGGTAAGATTGCTTCATAAAAAAACCATTTTGATTTAGCTACTATTTCATCACATATTTCATAGTCAATTTGAATACGTTCTACATAAAAATCTTCATATGATGACCATACTAAAAAATCACCGTAAGTTACACCACACATCAACAACTGAGTTTGTACCTGATAATAATACTGATGATTTTTATTTAACTTTCCAATAGTTAAGTAGGTCATGCTTTTTATACTTTTGTCTTTAGTTAAGCTATAGGGACATTTTATTTCTACGCAGCCTTTCCCACAACAATCACAATTAATTAATCCATCTGGACTGGCACCAAGATATGGAAAATTTGGATTAATTACTAGCCCAGAGATAGTGAATGAAAAATTTATGTGATCGTTTTTTAATTTTTCTATGTATGCATTTCTACCATCAATTTCATGGATTTTACCCCAATCGGTAGCAGCGCTTTTAAACTGTTTTGTTGATGGATAGCATATTGTTTTTAAAAGACTAATATTTGAATCATATGATTTAACAGTACAAATGTCCTTGGCTCTAGAAGCTGTAATACGGCCACTTCTATACATAAACCAATCTTTAGATTCTGATTGTAGTTTTGTTGATTTCTCTATATCAGAACAATCATTTTCATTTAAAGAAAAATCTAATTTTGAACCTATATCTACTAATTCCTCTCTACTAAATCTGGCATACTCATCTTTAAAAATATTTGTTAAGCTTTTTGGAAAATTATTTTTTACAAATTTTAAATTAAATGGTGTTACAACTTTCAAAATACTAGCTTGACTATTAATGGTTTGTAATTTTCCTAAGAAATTTTGAAATGTATTTGAATCCTTTAGTGTTATAGGTAACTTTTGTATGTAACTAGATTTTGGTTTCAATTTAGATTGTGTGGAAGCCATGTTCTTTGGATGATTAAAGTTTATTTCACTTATTTTATTAGGAATAAATTTGTCAAGAGATGGTGCTGCCTAGTATGCATAGACATCTGTAACTGATTTTGTACTTTTTATATTAAATGCATGTTGCAAATAAAAAAGGACTGCTCCTACATGTGAACAACATTCACCTAATCCAGCCATACATGAGCAATGGGCAGCTTCAACCTTGCCATTAATCTTAACTATAACCCATGGCAGCAATTTAGTGTCATTTAACCTTTGAGAATGAGCTACCTAAATGAAAATAATAATAATAATGTAGAGACAATAGGCTCATAATGAATAATGATTGTAATCTATCAGGGGCGCCGATGTATTTTGAAACACATAATAAAAGTTTTATTTTGAGTCAATACACTCAAAAAATAAAATATCCATAAATAATTAGATATAATTGTTTAAAAAAGTAGGTGTTTGCCTTCAATTATATTGTATACACCCACCCACTCACTTAGTTGCCTATGAAACGTGTCAAAGGCAAAACCAACTTTCGGCGCCTCTGTAATCTATAATCTGTCGAATGTTGTAAAGAAGTAGTGTGCCAACTACCAAGTAGTTTTAAAACAAATAGTGATAATAAATTTACTTAGAATCTGCAGTTAAAGTTTGGTAGAATTATACTTACACCAAACAGAACTGATGTTAAATTCCTAGGCAACACAACATTTTTAATCTCTGATTATAGAATAGACTATTATATAACCAGTAAGTATGTAAAGAGTAACAGAAACCTTTATATACTTTTTAAATTAATCTTTACAACACAGAAATATATTCTTATACTTGACTTACTTCAGCAACTACAAGAACATAACAATCTATCACAGTCCATTTGACATTTGAAACCCAACCACTAACAAAAAATTATATGCATCTAGACTTTTGTATGCTTTAAATTCTTCCAATGTGTAAGCACTTTTAGTCAATACTAGGTAGTTACAAATATCAGGGTAAGTAATTGAAGGCACTAAGTTTAAATCTGATGTCCAAAGTACACAATTGTCTTTCAACAACAAGTATGGATCTTGAGAATTTAATAATAGTATTTTGTCTAAATATCGTTTCTGAACGTCCCCGGTTAAACTACGAGCGTGGTTACTTAATTTAATAGACATAATTATAACGTTATAAATAAAAAACACAATTTTAAGCAAGACTTGACTAATAAAAATATGACTAAATCAAAAAAAGTTAATTAGAAACCACATACAAATGGACCACCAATTAGTGATAAGAACGTTATCATATTATAAACATAACCTAAAAGAAAGTGATCAATACCGTGGTGTAGGGTTAACTAATCATTATAATTTTATTGTTCTGTGATAATATTAATTTTTACGGGTTTTCATAAGATTAAGATACAAAAAAAAACATGTAATCATGTAATATACAGTGTGTAAATGATAATTGAGAACACTCAATATCTTTGCGTAGAGCCATACGATTTGAATTCTGATTTTTCGGGTGTTGTTATGACATAAAAATACACATTTTTATTGTCTTTGAATTTTTTATACGCATGTCACTTTTAACATACGCATGTCAACTTTTTTTTAAAATGACAACCACCTGTTTTAACCGCTCATTATTTTTCGCCTAATTTTTCACCTAATTTTGGTAGTTTAATAAACTTTCTAAGTCCAAAATTGATCAAGTTACAGCAATTCAAAAAACGTCATACGCTTGTGCCGCATGACGTTTGAATGACGAAATATATCGAAATGTTCAGTCATAAAATTTTAATTGTAAAATTTTAATTGCAGTCAATAAGCTAAAAATTATGCGCCTTTTTTATATATTTTTTTTTTTGTTTTTTTGAATTGCTGTAATTTGTCCAAATAAATTAGGTAATTACCTATGCTAATCTAATACTTATCGTATTTTATCGGTCATTATAAAATTGAACATAAGATTTACTTTAAAGTAAACTTTTATCTGTATAACAATTTGATTCAAAATTAAATACGATAAAATAAATGAAATGACTGAACATTTCGATATTTTTCATCGTTCAAACGTCATGCGGCACAAGCGTATGACGTTTTTTGAATTGCTGTAATTTGGTCAATTTTGGACTTAGAAAGTTTATTGAACTACCAAAATTAATTAAAAAATTAGGCGAAAAATAATGAGCGGTTCCAAATTGTCACTGTTGTCATCGCTATTGCATTCACTGTTATCATTGGACTCATCATAATCATTTTGATCTGAATGAAGTGGCTGAAGAATTGGTGCTGGCAAATCTAATAAATGTATGGCTTGTTTAGGTAATGATTGTAACTATTTTTTACAAAAATTTCTCTTGCTTGAGATGACCGTATCAGAACTTAATAAAAATAAATTGAATATATGAGTGTTACATTTTTCTCGGCTACATTTTCTGGAATTATTTTCACGGTATTTTTTAAAATCTTTATTGCGAGTTACTTGTGCTTCTTCTGTTAAGTTGCCAATAGGCAATAATGCATATTTAATTATATCTGGCCCATGGATAAAATATTTATGTAATGTAGGAGGCATATTATACCAAAGGTACCTCTCCACAAAATATCTGGCAGTGTATTATGTGAAAACTCTCGGAACTTATTAACATGGATTTCGTGTCTACTAGTAACAACTATCAATAAAATATGCATTTTTTTAATAAGTCCTATATCTATTCGGGTAATATCGGCAGATACTTCTGGTTGATTAAAGAAACGCCTTGCCGTGTTCCCATTATTGGAATTTCCAAATCCAAGTTTAGGTTTATCTACGATTAAACCTAATTTTTCTCTAAATTCATTTTGTATCCGTTTTTTATTTTCTGTAACAATATTTTTATCATCTCCTCGAGCTTGTCATTTTTTTAGTGATAATTTATAAGCTATGTGAACCAGGCACTCAAAAAAACGAATCCACCCGTGTAATACTGACAAGCCAAACTCTAAGTTGTCAGTTTTTACTTCTCGTTGTATCATTTCGTCAATATTATTACTAAGGATATAATACTATTTAACTTTAAACTGTTTCAATAGGTAAACAGTAACTTAGTTCTGATGCCGGCAGTACACATTCGCCGAGATATAGACTCGGCGAGGCGAGGAAGCGCGAGTGCACGCAGTAAACACTCGGCACTTGCATACTTTTTATTTCAGTTTTGACTTTTGAGTGAACATGGACGCTGTCGAGGTGGCCGCTGCTACAGCCTATTGTGCATTTGCGTACCATAATTACGTTAACGTATTTTATAAAAACAAAATCAAGAAGCCTTGGAAAAAAAGAAGATGGTGGATGAAAAGTATTCATCGAAATAGAACAACGTAAGTATATAAAAATATATCTATAAACTTAAGTATCTTGTAGCCGGTCCGTTACCCCCAAATATACCCTAATGACCATTAAAGTAATAAAAACATTTTTTTTTTAATTTTTAATTTATTCTCAAACAATGTAGTTCTTGGGTAACAGACCTCCTTGAAGATTTATTTATATATAATTAATATATTTGGTAAGAATAATTATTAACTTTAGTATAATATATATAGTACTATTTAATTTTAAAATTATGTTAACCCTCTACAGGCAAGGCCCGGTCACGGGTGACCGGACTAAGATAAGACATTAATAACTAGATTATAACATTAAATACTATGCACCGGATTATCCCATACCCTTTTATAGATAAGCCCACCGTTTGCCTGATATATTTTTGCTTATCTGCTATACCTCAGTAAGCTTCCAGCTGTCGAATAAGTTAAATCGTTCTTGTCGTCGGTCACGGACGACCACGCTTGTCTATCACGTAAGTTTTTTTTTAACCTATTCTGTTTTCTATTCTATTTTTTGTTTGGTATTTTTGTAATATTTGTATTTTTTTTTGTATTCAGCATGGACACACTTCTAAAAAGCGTCGATGACATTACAGCAGAGCTTTACCGACAGTTGGATGAAGATGATATATCCGATGCCGATGATTCGTCGAGTGAAACAGAAGATCATGTTTTAGAAAACGATAACGTCGTAGCAGACGACTTTCAATTATCGTCTGACGAAGAGTATGACGAAGAAATAGAGGCAGATCGTGAGTTTTTTTTGGGAAAAGACCAAGAAACTATTTGTTCATCTCAACCACTCAGCTCAAAGTACTCCAGAACTCCTAGTCGTAATCTAGTTATATGCTTGCCCGGGCCGAAAGGGGACGCGAAAGGTGAACTCAAAGAGGTCAATTGTTTTTCTCTTTTTTTGACAAATTATATGATTGAAAAAATTGTCCAATATACGAACGAAGAAATCGCGATTAGATCTCAAAATTATACAACTAAACAGTATTATTTAGGACCCACTAATGTCGTTGAAATTCGGGCAATTATCGGACTTTATTTAACAGCAGGGATATATCACGGAATATCCATGGCCGATTTATTCTCGGTTGAAAACGGTCCTCCATTATTCCGTGCGGTAATGTCATTCAATCGTTTTAAATTTTTGACATATTGCTTGCGGTTTGATAGCAAATCAACGAGAAACGAGCGACGTTTGGTTGACAAGTTCGCTGCATTTCGAGAGATGTGGGACTTATTTACTATTCAGTGTAAAAATAATTACACCCCGTCGGAATATGTCACTGTAGACGAAACATTATTGTCATTTCGAGGACGATGTCCATTTAAAATGTACCTACCAGCAAAACCAGACAAGTACGGTCTCAAAATTATTTCTATCTGCGATGCCAAAACTTTTTATTTTTATGGAGGAATCCCGTATATTGGCAAAGAAACACGCAACCGAAATGATCTACTTATACCTACCCAATATGTTCTGAACCTAGTGGAACCAATTATGGGAACAAACAGAAATGTCACAACCGACAACTGGTTCACCTCTATTGAATTAGCAGAACAGTTACGTGTTAAAAAATTGACATTAGTAGGTACATTGAGGAAAAATAAACGCAAATGCCTGTACAGCCTAGCGGTATTCAATTGTCACCAGGTTTATATTATTTTTTACAGATGCCGTCTACAAAAGAAGAATGGCTAAACGTGGAAAAAGGATTCCGTGGAAACTTTCCACATGTCATTGGAGCCATGGACGGAAAGCACATTGTAATACAATGCCCTGTTCATACAGGATCGGATTATTTCAATTATAAAAGATCATTCAGCATTGTACTTTTAGCTGTAGTAGACAGTAATTTTCAGTTTATTTTTGCTGACATCGGGAGCCAAGGAAGGATTAGTGATGGAGGCGTATTGCGGAATAGTGTATTATGGCAAAGAATTTCGGAAAATACTTTGAATATACCAACACCGTGCCCTTTGCTTGGGTCAGACGAGCCCTTGCCTTATGTTTTTATATGTGACGGTGCTTTTGGGCTAAGTATGCACATCATGAAGCCTTATCCGGGAAATCATGAATTTGGATCTGATAAACGATTATTTAATGAAAAATTATCTAGTTCACGTGTTAGTTGAAAACACTTTTGGGATATTGGCATCAAGATTTCGAGTATTTAGATAACCTATTGGCTTAACCCCAGAAAAAGTGTCACTTTTGACTATGACATGCATATTACTACACAACTTTATCAAAAAAAGTAATTCTAACCATATTTATGCACCACCAGGGACATTCGATAAGTATGATGACAACGGCACTTTGATTCAAGAGGGATCATGGCGACAGGACGTACAGGCTTCTTGCGCAATTAGGTCTTTAGAAGTAGTACCTCGCCGACCAACAACAAATGCTATTAAGATTCGACAAGCATTTACTGCATACTTTTACAATAATATGTAATATAAAATACCTAATTCGTTTATTATAATATAAATAAATATATGGACTATCGAGTTATAAAAAAGTGGTTGTGGCGTTCGTACACTTTTTTACTATCTTTTGTAAAGATGTTTCACGTCAATTATAAATTATATTTAACAAGTTGAATAAAAAAATATAAATAAAACAAAGGTAAATATAAAAAAATTATTCAACTCGTATTAAAACCCATATATACCCATGTTAGCATCCGTCCAAAAATACAACGGCGCACGGGACAAACACATAACGTTTGAGGACAGCTCTATAAAAACACCGTGGCAGTCAACTTGTTAACGATAAATGTATTTGAATTACAAATATTTTTATTTATTGTAGGTACTTACATCATCTTGAGTATTTATAGTTGTCTGGCATTCATACATTTGTGCTAGAAAAGACTCCATATACTCATAAGCAAACCATATAGGTTTGTAAATATCATTTGCCCCAGCTCCTGATTTAATAGAAGCTTTTTTTTTCGTAAATGACCTCTAAATGTAGCCATAAGCGAGTCTTTCTTTTTCTTTAGTTCTGTGATTGAACACTCTAATTCTTTACTTATTTGAGCCCACGCATCATTGATTTTTTTTTTTGTCTTTGTGATGATTAAGCTTATGGTTCCATATAACAGGTTCATTTTGGTACAACTCCAAAAACTTAAACGTTAATTCGTTTGTCCAATCACACATAATTTTTACCAATCACACAACAACAAAATTAGTAGATAGAAAGATAAGAAGTAATAACTCAATTACGCACGAAGAAATCGCGACAATTAATAGGCGAGAATATTCTAGAATGTACGAGTGTGTACTAGGTGCTCCCTGGCTCGCGTCTCGGCAAGCCTCGTGTCCTTTGACTCGGCACAAAATACCGCTCTCTCACTCGACTGCCCTCGTGCTGGCTCGGCAAATGTGTACTGCCAGCATGAAAATTTCAAACTTCCATATTTAACTATTAGCTTACCAACGTAAAATAACATTATGCATTACGTAAAATGACCGAAAAAAAAGTGCAAATATGTGCAAAAAAAAAAAATTGCTATCTGTTCAACAGTAATTAAGAATGAAAAAAAAAATATCTCGATCTACCTATTGGAACCTAATCAAATCATTAAACATTCATAAAATAATTATTAAAAATCACTATTTTCGTTACAATTACCATTTGAATGGCAGCAAAATATAATTTCATCATAATATTAAAATAATAGGTTAAGTAACATCTTAATACATACTTGAAGTAGAAGGATTCATCATAAAAATAAGTTCGATCTGCAAATTCAATGACAACAAGCACAAGTTCAAAAACTACGTGATTTTCGAAATCACAAACGCGAAAGCTTATATCAACACCTGACTACAAACGAGGCACTTTCTGGTGGATATGAGTAAAATAAACATTTTTAATCTGTCTGATTAAAATGAATGGGTCTATAAAGATTACAAAAATGTCGATAACTAAGATAAATATAGAATTTTTTTTTTTGCCATCTTTGATAGTCTATTGCCCCACTGTGAGCTTTCCTCGCCCCCTATATTTGTATGTTTATTTTCAATAGAAATAAACAAAAGTTGTTTATTCTACAATTTACACAACAGACTAAATTATTACGGGACGGTGGCTCGCCAATGGTATTAATTTTTGTGTAAATATTTTTTTTGGTAGGTATGTATGTATTAGAGAAGATGAGGTTTTGTATACTTGAATTATTTTGTACAATATATTCTTTTATTTTAACATTAAACATTCCATTTTTTTCAATTACTGTCTGCAACATTGCAATGTCCACTGTGTTGTGACCAATACTTGGTAAATGGACCATGGCATGCGAAAGTGCTTTGGAAATCTACATAAAAAAAGTTATAAAGTTATTTTTATTTTTATTTGTAACATGTACAACAATAAAATACTTGCCTTAGTGGTGGTCAATAACGGTATGATTTTTTGTTTTTTAATTTTTTTAATTTTATTTGTTTTTGCAATACCGTTATACCTCCCAAGAACTGGAGTTGGGAACAATTCTGGGTATTGTAGAGTTGAAGAGGATTGTGACATAATTTTTTCTACATTTTCTAAATAAGAAATTAATATAATAATAGATAATATAGTATTAAGCCTTTGAAACAATATATTAGGAGCCTATAAATTCCTATAAATTGTTATAAACTATTGAATGTTATTCTGTATATTCGTTTTATACATTATTATTATTTTCTAGACTTAGTTTTAAAAATAATTGTTCGCCAAACAGGCTCCTACCGGGGAGGTTGGCCTGAGTGACTCACGTCCAGCTCAAGAAATTATTGGATAGGGTAATTACAATAATATCAATAAATAATACGATAGTGATATAATAAAGGTTGGCAAAACATGCGCCGAACAATAAATATAATATGAAAAACAATAATAATAATAATAATAGAAACGACGAAAGCAACGTTACGGGATTTGCGGTGATGACTTGCGCTTCCCTGGTCCGATTTATGATGCGGCCTCTCACCACGGTGAGGTGCGGTGTCAGGTGCCGGTGAGTGTTCTGGGGCCAACGCCACGGGAGTGCTGCACGGGGCAGATTACCGGCCTCCAGAACACTGAAGCTGCAATGCACACTAGATATATACCGGCGGCACTATGCCACGACAAAACGTTCGACACGCACGAAAAACAAAAGGCACCGCGGGACGGTCGCAAAAGTCACGGCCGACGTGACTTGACGAAGTGTCAGACGCGGAAAAGTGTCGCGACAAAAACCCGAGGTCCAGACAGTCTCTATAGTTGTAGAGGTGGTTATCGTGTCGACCGACGAAGTTTCTAGATTCTTCTCGTAATCGACACGATAATCTTATCGGCGACGCGCGATAGCGGACCGACCTTGCGAGTATCGAACAATAATTATTTTAATTATTTTATTAATATAAAAATTATTATAAACCTACTATGTGTCTATATTACGATGAATTATTAGAAATCTACTTTAAAAACCAAAAGTATTTGAAAAGTATTCCAAATACTTTTTTAAAGTATTTGAGTAGTATATGAAATACTGCCACTAAGTCACTTTTTCAACTAAAAGTCACTTTTTTTTTGGAAATCTCTAAAAGTCCCCTTTTTTTTATTAAAAGTCACTTTTTTAAAATATAAATGATAGTTTTCTTAAAATTAGCGTTTTTTGTATAAATCGATGTATAAAATATTGATAAAATGAGTTATCATTATATCGTTATAGTTATCGTTGCCAACCGGCTTCCGATCAGTAAGGTTTGGTATATTATAGGAGGAGGACCGATGCGCAGCGACGGACAAATTTGTACGGTCGGACTCTCGTGGGCCGGAGTATAGTCCAACATTAGCTGCCAATGAGATTAAAAAAAAATCTTTAATAAAAATATAGTATTTGATAGCAAATATGACTATTTATTACCTACCTGCTAAAGTATCTAGGTAAAATGTATGTTTGATATAATACAATTTTAGTTATTCATATAAAAATTAAAGTTGCATTTCCACCTATAGATTTCATATAAAAACAAATACTCATATTACATAGGTAACTGAATAAATTAAAAGTATATACATTTCAATTTGGAATTTAAATTACTATAAATTATACAATTTTAAAAATATTAAACTAATAAGTACCTTCCAAGCTTTTCAGCTCCTATCCTTTGGAATTTTTCATTTGTTGGCTTGTAGTACCATAGCTTATGACAGTAAGATAATCACAACTGACTTAGAAAATCCAAATGATTAAAGTTCTGATAAATTATTCTTATACGTTAAATTTGAAGAAATTAAATGTTTGACATGGAGTTGGTTGTTTCGGGTGGTCTCACTGGTCCAACAGGAGCCATCCATTATCAAATGTAAAGACTGTTTTGAAACCATGAACTAAGATAATATGGACTGGAAACGAAATGGTTGGCGGGGGTCGAGGGTCCGGTCACGTTTTAGTACGTATATTGCGTAGAAGGGGAAATTGACGAGCCGCCCTGAACCTGGTGGTTAATTAATTAATTAATTAAATTAATTAACTGTAAATTAATTCTTTACAGTGCTTGAGTGGCGAGCATTCATTTTAGAAAAGCTATCTAAACATAAATGTCTTTTTGTTATTTTTGTACACACTCTTTTTGATACTTGTGTTAAATTATTTTTATTTAGTATGACATAGTGATCCCATTTTATTAAACTCTGCTCAGGTGATATCTAGATTTAGAATTTAATATTGTTTAATGACATTATATTGTAAATACAGATGTTATTTGTAGTATTAATAAGATTATGTTTACTCTTAATGTTTTATTATTATATAATCTATTTCTGACAGTTTTTATAAAGTGTGGTGCATCGGAAAAAAAAATATATACGACGTTTTTCGTCCATTGGATGCTCAATATAATTCTTTAAACTTCCTAGTTTACCACACACGCCTAATTCACTCCAAAATGTTCTGTTTGTTGATCCAGCAGCACTAACTATACCATCAACCATTGCTCCAGGTTTTTCCAAGAGGCAAATAGCTTTAATTACTAATTGAGTGAGTACAACACCTACAAATTTTAACTCATTCTTTATGTTTACCTAAATCCAATAAGTTCAATTTGTTGTACCTTTAACAGATCCTTTTGAAGCAAAAACTCCAATTGGCTGTGTTATATTTGATCCCAGGCTTTGGAACATCACCACAAGACCATGGTTGGCTTTCTGAACAGAATTTAAGGTGGACTCATCTTTACCATAATTTTCCAAGACTGAATATGATAGTGTACTGCTGTTGACATTTATGCTTTCTCATAAAAATATCTCATCGAACAGTAATACGCAATGCTTTTCTGTATCTTTTAAAAGACTTATTGGGGCCAAAAGTTTTGGCCCCATTTTGTTTCTTAATTTGCTTTTTACCACATTCATTTGACTGAACAATCGCTCTACTTCGGCATTAGACCATGGAAGAACAAGTATTCTCATTGCCAGATCTGAAACTTCTCCAAATGGGTAAGATCCGCTAGCATCTGTGTAACAAGCTACTTCATTCCAAAACTTGATGGTATTTGATGTTTCTGTCCACTTGACATTTAGTATATTAGCCCACTGTATATTTAATTTATCAATAATTTTGTTTTCAACGTTCAAAAATTGTGCCAAAGGAGTAAGTGGATCCTTTATAACCTGCAGTGTGTTTTTAATATATTAACATTTTTAGGAAGACGCTGTTGTAACTGTTGGAGAAGAACTTGAAGAAATCGTAGACATCTCTCTTTTAAATGGTCTTTTTTTTCTTTAGAAGATGGACAAGATGCTAAGATTTGCTCAAACTCATACCCAAAGTAGACATTTTGTACTGTATAACTATTCATATTTCAAGTTAAGGGATCTTCCATACAATTTGGATTTACAAACCTCTTTGAAACAGAATAAATGAGATTTGTTAAATCTTTGAGCAACTTACTTGGGTCAGCTGTATTCGATTCAAAGGATTTATCACTAATTGCACTTCTTCCAATATCGGATATAAAAACTTTAAATATGCCAAATTCATGTTGTCGTTATACATTTCAAAGAGTACATAGCAGCATAGCACTTTTCTTTGGTCCTAGCTATACTAAATAAGGTTTTAAGCTCTAACCATTGATTTAGAATGCGACTAACAGCAGACTCTATAGATAGCCATCTTGTTTCACAAGACCTAACTATTTTTAGTGGATCATGACCATCGTTTATGGCCCTATATAAATTTGAATACTGTGCTTGACGCAAAGTTGAGTGACAAAACCAATTATACGTTTCTCTTACCAAATAGTCAATATTTCTTGGAAGGGTTTCTGATGCATCAGCAGACACAGCTAACTGCAACGAGTGGCACACACAAGGTATATGGATTAAAGCAGGAATCTCTTCCTTATGCTTTCTCATAAAAATATCTCATCGAACGCAATGCTTTTCTGTATCTTTTAAAAGACTTATTTTTTTTAAAAATAATTTAACCATTTTTTCATTAAAACCACAGTCTGATTTTACCATAAACAAATACCTTCGTATAGTTCTAGAACAAGGGTGTGGTAAAATCTCCTGCTCTCTCAAAAAATTATAAAATTATAACAACAATTATTACAAAATCCTCAGTTCTCTCATGCTTGGGTCTAAAGACTGTTAAAACTTCTTCATCACTAAATTTGTACCAACTCTTGGGCAAAGTTATTTTATTTTGTAAATCATTTATGTTAAAATGAGCGAAATAACTATCAGTTTGTAATATCTATTGAATGAAAAATTGTTGTTATTTATTATATTAATATTTTACTCTTTGTTTTGATTTTTAGAATGTAAAACAAAACTAAGAAAAGAAAAAAATAATTGTGTAAGCATAACAATTCATTACCTACTAGAATAATAAAAACGTGTTGAGTCAAAAACATATATGTTTACCTGAGACCTATTTGAATCTAGATTAGAAATCCATATTGAACAGAACTATTAATATTTAAAAACGAGTCACATTTGCTTTCAACTGGCCATAATAATTGTTTCCTACATTTATTTGGCTTAAGATGATCTAGACTGTCTTCAATAGTTCTTTTCATATTTTCCTATGTAAATTGTTTTTAATTTTTAATGTTCATTAGAATTATATATAAAAACAAATATAACTATTTTAATTTATATTTTATGTTTGTTAATTACCTCTGAGGTACAAATTAAAGTTTCATTTTGTTTTCCAATAGTATTAAAAAGTTTTGGTATAGCCCCTTTGACTAATCTGAACACTTTTCGTTTGGAAAAAGGTATATCCTAAGGTAATAATGGTTAACACTAATATTTAATTCTAAGCAAATACCTAATAATTAGTAAAATATTTTTTACTTCAATCCCAGAATAGTTTTTAATCACATCTTGTAAAAAATGTTTTTCACAAATGAACTTTACATTTGTTACACTACCATTTACACTATATCAGTCCAAATATTTACAGATGTTTTAGGAACACTAAAAAAAGCACATTCACCATCAAAACTCTTACAATTTAGCACAGAGCATTTTCTAGACATTTTGGAAATAGAAAATGCAAAAGGCAATACTATTAGGTACAAAATATAAACTATTAAATATTGACAATACTATAATACACCATTTATAATGCTGTGTTTTGTCAAATAATGATGGGCAATGTAACTTGTTGAGACAAGGTAAAACATGTTTCTATTATTATTTATTATTGTACTTAAATTTTATCCATGATACCTATTAATATTTTAATTTTGAATATAGTTTAATTAACAAGCACCTAGATGGCGCTGTAGTCTCTCAATTTCCCACTCTGCGTAATTTTCGTACGCAAACATGACCGTCGCCAATCATTTCGTTTCCAGTCCATATTATCTTAGTTCATGTTTGAAACACACGAACATTGCTAGCCGATTTTTCTCCCACCATGGTTCCATTCCCCCTACGCGGAAACGTGTATACAGCGGTTCACAAAAGCACTGCTAATGCATTGCGTCGCCACGTTGGTTACCTTTCCACTCCGATTTCTTTTTGGGGTTGTTACTTCATTGTCCATGTTGAATAACAAAAAAAACCGTCAAAAATACTGGTAAAAAATACGTTATAACGTAATCGTTACTTAGAAAAACAAATAGTGTAATCGTTATTACTGCTGTCACTACGTATACACGTGTGTCAATGATGCCGACCGGCGTGGCGATCGTTGCCGACCGGCTTCCTATCGGTATGGTTCGGTTATGGGAGGGGGACCTATGAGCAGCGACGGACGAATTTTTACGGTCGGACTCTCGTGGGCCGGAGTATAGGTTGCCGGTGTAAAAAGTAAACAAACAACAAACCAGGACATCGCTTATTGTATAAAAAATTCGTTCACAACATCACACAAACCTCCAGCGATCGGCTACCAAGCAGAGTGTCGCTTCTATATTATTCTGTGGTAGAGGTAAACACAATAGGTATCACTCATGTAAACTCCACCCCGGTTGTTATCACTAGAGAACTAATTTTTATGTACTAAAAAGTATCAAAATATATAATATAATATGCAGTCAAAGTTATGAAAATATGCAAAAAATATTCAAGCACAAAATTGAATAATTGAATAATAAAATTCAATAATAACATATCACTTGACATACAGGGTGTTTCTGAAATAGATGAGGTAACTAGTACATGCTCACTCAGTGTGATGACTCAATGAAGATTTTTTTGAAATTTTTTTTCTATCTTCAAAATCTGGGTTTATTTAGCTTATTTTTAGAACACTATCTTAAATGTAAAAATAAATACTCAAGTTGTATTTTTTACAAAATTCTCATACGAATCGAGGTGTCATATCATTTCCACGCTCGAATTGCAGACTAAAAAAAATGGTGTGCACATTGATTTGCATGAAAAAACTACAAGATAAACCAGTGGTGATAGTTATTTGTTGTTATTTAACATACACGATTAATTAACACACTGTTTTACATTGTAAAATAATCATAATTAAAAAAAACTTTATTTTTAAAATCAATTTTTATCCACAACATTTGTTCAATGTGACCCCTGTTGACTTCGATGAATTTTTCCTTACGACGATCTAATGAATTCGAACTTTTTTCCAACAAATATGGTGTTTGACAAATGATATTAGTTACATTATGAATTATCATCAAAAGTTCATCTCTATTATTTACTTCTTTAGAATGGGTTAAAATCAGGACAACAGGGTGGCCATGTTATGGCCGGGGCGATATTGAGCATTGTTTCCAGCTACCAATAAGTTTATCTGGGAAAAGATAATACAATTGTTGTCGGACTGACTTTGTATGATGAGTAGGTGCACCATCTAACATAAACCACATTGTTTATTGTTCTTCCAATGTTGTACGTCCTCTAATAGTACCGGATGATCATACATAATAAAATTTAAAAATCCTTGACCATTTAATTTAGCCGGCAGTTCGTGTGGCCTATTAAAGTATTTCCAACTCATCCACACCAAATATTTATACTAAATTTGTACTGGGAACCCCTTATACGAATGGTATGCGAATTTTCCTCAGATCACAAATGTGAGTTGTGTTGGTTAAATTTCCCATCTTTTTTTTTAAATACAGACTCGTCAGTAAATCAAATATTTTTTAAAAAATTTGGATTTATTGTGATTTTATCAATAATTGTTTGCGAAGAAATCAACCTTGCAGGATAGTCACGTGGTAATAATTCTTGAACTCGTTGCCGATGTAAGGGCACATGTTGTTTTGGTGTAATATTCTCCATACTACTGGTGGAGAAATTCAAGTTTCTTGAGGCTTTGCGCCGGACACTAAGTTCCAGATCTTCGTGTACTAAATCAAGTACCAATTCTTCGTTAACCACATTACGTACAAATATCGGGCGTCCATCGACGCCTACCGGCTCCGGTCGCGAAACTCGAGGTCGTGCTCGGTCACCAAACCCCTCAGGAGTAGAAATAGTCAACCTGGTGGGGAAATGACCCCTCGGGTGGGAGGGAAGAGGTTATTAAATGAAAACTTAAGCAAACTATACGTGTAACCCGGGTGATCTAACCTATAGGGGTAAAGTTAAAGTATAACAAGTAGTCACTTCCTATGCCTACCGTTAATTAATTATGAACATATTATTATTATTTTTAGTTCATTATTGTTCACTAGTGTGGTGGGGGTCCGCTAGATGTCACGCCACTCGCAACCAAAAATATGCTTTATCAGTATCACTGAATAATGGAATAATCAATTATTTTATGAACGTAATATTGTTGAATATATTTTTATTGTTGGTCGTCCGAGCTGCCCGTGTGATGAGCCGGACTTCAATGTTATATTGTTATAGGTACACCTATTATAAAGTTATTGTTGTTTAATGTAAAAGACAAAAAGAATAACACTTCCGCTTCAACTTCAAGACATAACGAGGTTTTATATTGAAAACAAAAAAGTTATATTATTCACACATTTAGGTTAAGTGTACGCAACAAGATAACACTAAAAGGTGATAACAAAAGTGATAACAATTAACAACACTTCCACTTAATCTTGTAACTACAAACATTAATTACAAATTTCAAGTATACATTATAACATAGGTAAAATAATAATAATAAATAAACATAATATAAAATAAATAACAATATTATACTTGACTATTGACTAATTTAATATAAATCATAAAAAATGACTAATCTTAGTATTCATTTACACCAATAAGTTTCTTCAGTCTCATAAATGTTGAAGCCGACAGTGGTTTAGTAAGAATATCGGCTAGCTGATTTTCTGATGGAACATACTCCAATTTTATTTCATTGTTGGCAATTGATTCATTAATGAAATTGTACTTAGTATCCAGATGTTTAAGTCTTTGATGTTTTCTTGGCTCTTCAGCAATTTTGATGCAGGATTGATTGTCTTCATACAAGACAATTTGTTCATCTGCTCCTATAATGCACATTTCAACAAGTAAACCTTTGAGCTACATAGCTTCTTGTATAGCTGATGCCAATGCTAGATATTCAGCCTCTGTTGAGGAGATTGCTACTGTTGATTGCTTTCTTGTAGACCAGCAAACTGTGGATCCATATATTTGAAATAAGTTTCCAGAGGTAGATTTCCTATCGTTGATGTCATTAGCGAAATCTGCATCAACAAATCCCCTTAGTGGACTTACTTCTTTACCCTTTTTATAGATAAGACCAAAGTCAGTAGTACCCTTCACATAGCGTAGTACTCTTTTGAGTTGAATGTATAAATTGTCTGTCGGTTGAGACTGATATCGACTAAACAAGTTCACTGCAACGCTTAAATCCGGTCTTGTTTGAATCATTACATACATTAGACAGCCAATTAACTCGCGATAAGGTTTATTAGTTGCCTCTCCATTTTCTGTATGAAGTTTGGTTTCCATATGTGTCGATATTGGCTTGCAGTCTTTCATTGAGAATTTCTTCAGCAACTTTTCCAAATAATGAGTTTGACTAATTTTCATAGTTTCTTCAGTACGTTCTATTTTAATACCTAGAAATGATTTTGCTTCGCCTTGATCGGTTAATTTAAATTCTTCTTTCAGTGTTCTTCTTAAGTCATTCATTGACTTCATAGAGTTGCTCACTATTAGAACATCATCCACATACAATAGTAAAAATAAACATACATTACTATTAATTTTTATATATAAGCATCGATCAGAATTACTTCTTACTAATCCTTGCCCTTCAATAAATTCATTAGATCTTTTATTCCAACTATAAGGAGCTTGTTTTAAACCATACAATGATTTATTTAGTTTACAAACTAAGTTTTCCCCTTTCTCAAAACCCTCAGGTTGTCTCATGTACAATTCTTCTTCAACTATTCCATTCAGAAACGCTGTTGTCACATCCATTTGAATAATATGCAAGTCTTTGTGTAGTGCCAGTGATAGTAATGTGCGAACAGTCACTATGTTGGCTACAGGTGCATAGGTATCCACATAGTCAAAACCCAACTTTTGAGAATAGCCTTTGACAACAAGTCTTGCTTTAAATCGTATAACATTTCCTTGTTCATCAGTTTTAACTTTAAAGACCCACTTGTTGTTCATAACCCTTTTGTTAGGCAGTCTTTTAACCAAAGTCCATGTATTATTCTCATTAAGAGCTCTCATTTCTTCTTCCATAGCTGCTTTCCACTGAGTATGATTTGGGTGAGTTTTGATTTCTTCAACAGTTTCTGGTAAATCTTGAACATAGTATTCAGCAGAAAGTGCCATCATTGACATTTCATAATCCTTATGCCACGTTGGAGTTTTTCTGTTTCTTTTCAATTGTTCTTGTGTTGGTATATTATTTCCAATGACTTTATCCACATCATTTTCTGTTTTTCTTTCTTCATCTTGAGATTCTTATTCAGTGGTTTCTATTGATTCCTCAGCAATTTCTGAAATATTTATTTCAACAAGTATTTTCTTTTCATTATTAGTAATTATAGGATATAACAGTTCTTTTTCATTAAATATGACATCTCGACTGACAAACACAGTCTTTGTTAATGGATCCCATAGCCTATAACCATTTTTTCTATAACCAACAAATATACATCTTTTTGACTTTGAGTCTAACTTACGCCTCAATTGGTCTGGTATGTGTGCGAAAGCAACACATCCGAAGATTCTAATATTGTTTAAGTTAGGCTTACTTCCAGTCCAAAGCTCAACAGGAGTCTTCTTTATATTTGCATGTGTTGTTAGTCGGTTTCCCAAATAAGCGGCCGTGAGTACTGCTACTCCCCACATTTCTTTTGACAAGTTTGATTGTAACAGTAATGATCTTGTTCTTTCTACCAATGTTCTATTCAACCTTTCTGCTAAACCATTTTGTTCAGGTGTGTAAGGAACAGTATAGTCAACAACAATTCCTTTAACTGAACAAAAACGTTTTAACTCATTGCTTACATACTCCCCTCCATTGTCACATCTCAATATGGAAACTTTTAAATCAAAAAATGCACTTACAGTTGCTTCATAATTTTGAAAGCATTGAAACACTTGACTTTTTTTTCTAATAAATAAATAATTGAAAAACGGGTATAATCATCAGTGAATGAAAGAAAGTATTTCTTACCGTTCCAAGTAGTCGGTGATATTGGTCCACACACATCACTGTGCACAATTTCCAGTGAACGACGAGTCTGAAAAGACCTTGATTGAAATGGTTTTCTCGAGTGGTTGCTTTCTACACATGTTTGGCAGAAGTCCCGAATATCATTCTTGTTAAGATTTAGTCCAGTAACCATATCTCTCAACATCCATAGATAACTTTTGTTTGGATGTCCCATCCTTTTGTGCCACTAACTCTCATCAATTTGTGTATCAATACAGTTATTTGCACAAGTATTTGGTTTTAGAGAGAAAGTTATACCATACAGAGTTCTCATTCTGCGTGCAACAGCAACTACATTTCCACTAGATTGAGTGATTGTTGCAAGACCATTTTCAAATACAACTTTAAAGTTCAACTGTTCGATCTTACCAATTGATAATAAGTTGTACCTTAGATTAGGTACGTAGTATACGTTTTTAAACTTACACAGAATTTCTTCACTATCAACTCTACTATAAGAAATTATTGTACCTGTCTTAGTCGCAATCAAACTTTCCCCATTTTTGGCAACCCCGATGTTCAGAGGAGTTTCCATTTGCTTTATAAAGGAGAAATATTTTTCTTGATTCACCAAGTGATCTGAACAACCGGAATCAATGAACCAAAAAATTTCACTTGCCTTCTCGGTAGGTTCCATATCTTTTCCAATTGAAAAACAAACCGCATCTTCACTTTCGCTGACTACATTATTTGCTGTTGACTTTTTCCAAGATTTCTTATTTTTGTCTCTACCAAACTTTTTTTTAAATTTACATTCTGATACCCGATGACCAACTTTATCACATCCATAGCATTTAAATGGAAAACTACTATTACTTGTAGTTCCAAAAGCTGTACTTTTCTGTTGAGGTATATCTGTAGTATTTGTTTTCTTCGCTTCTTCATCCAGCAATCTTCCTTTAACAAATTCAATTGTTAATTTCTCAATTGAAAGTGTTTCTATTGCTGTCACAACATTGTTATATGTTTCCGGCATCGTCAACAGAAGATGACATACTATATCTTCTTTTTCCAGTTTTGCCCCAGCTGACTTCAACTGTCTTATAAGTTCATCAAATTTTTATAAAATGAGCTTCAAGATTAGTGTCATTTTCAAATTTTAGTGTAAGTAACTGCCGTCTTAGATACAGTTGACTCGCAACACCCTTACGTTCAAACGTCTGAACTAGCGAATTCCAGATTTCGTTCGCAGTTTCTTTGCCCATTACATACTCTAAATGACTGTCAGCAACACATTGAACAATTAGGGACTTACATTTCTTGTCATCCTTTTGCCACTTTTCCAGCTCTACCTTTTAAGTTGAACTAGGCTCATTACCTGTAAGGCAGGCTCTTACTCCAAATTCTTCAAGAAGTGTTTCTACTCTAAATTTCCAACTTGGAAAATTAGTTCCAGCAAATTGAGTTATCCCATATTTGTCATCAGTTTTTTTAGCCATGTCTGGGCCCATAACCTGTTGTTTAATGTAAAAGACAAAAAGAATAACACCTCCGCTTCAACTTCAAGACATAACGAGGTTTTATATTGAAAACAAAAACGTTATATTATTCACACATTTAGGTTAAGTGTACGCAACAAGATTACACTAAAAGGTGATAACAAAAGTGATAACAATTAACAACAGTTATGAAGGTGATAATATTGACGGGTTAGGTGTAGCGTACGATAATCTTATATTTTTTAGTTAGTTGAAATACGTACGTTGTCGCCGCGTTGAAGGATGATACAAAGTAATGCAGTCTGTAAATAATTGATTTTTAAAAAATACCTACTAAATAAATTATTATTCCGCAAACCCGTTGTTTTTGTTTTTCACAGGCAAGTCTGATCAACTACAAAATTTGTTTATACACAATTTTTTTTAAAGAAAATTACCTTCACTCACAGCTTAAGATAATATTATAGACTATAGTTGCAGAAGGGCCTATGCTATACAACATAATGAGACAAGCTGGAATGTTATTAAAAGTCACGTAACTAAAATGACGAGCCTGCAGCATCATCGACAGTATTTTATTGAACTTGTACCACATTTATAATATTCAGACCATTATGTGCTATTTATAAGCAATAGGTATGTTGTATGTACCTAAGTATTATTATTATTATTATTGTTCCTGCACGAATTTACGTGTTAAATACAAATTGAAACGTTATTGTTTTGATTCATAATGTAATTGAGTGTATTTCCTATGATCTTATTTAAATCGTAATAGTTTTTTAGTAGTATTTGATTGAGTTTTTAAAATACCTTATTATGGCGAATTTCTGTGTAAAATATCGGCGAAAGTTTTAAAAACCACTTTCGGCCTTTCGTGGTTCCACTAATGGTAAAATTAATAAATAATAATTAATTCTATTAATTAGTTACTGTCTATTGAGTATTGATAACTAGTAATTAATTAATTATTAATAAAAATACCTAAGTGAGAACTGTTAACCTGACATTTATTTATTAATTATTGTGTATTCGTTAGTGACGGCCGGTGGGAAATAATAACAGCAACATTGATTTATAACAGTTACTTCTATTATTCGTATACACTATAGTACTATACACGAACATAAATAATATTAATATAAATATTATTGTATTACCACCGGATAATAGATATTACCATTGATTATAGTATATTCTATAATCAATGATATTACTATTTACTTTTGTATAATATTTAAGAACAATGTATATATTTAATATTTATTAGTGAAGTCATAGTATATCACCTAGAGAGCGCTGTGTGCTAGTGTAAAAGCCAATATAATACGTTTTGAGCTTCACATTTACATGGTTCGTTCGTCGTTCCGCAATCACTCACCACTCCCCCCAGAAAGCCTAACCCGTTAAATATGCAAATTAAGACTTCGTATTTGAATTATAAATAACACAAAACAAATGTTGGCTGAATCCATTTTCTTATACAATGTAGCAAAATAAACATGCTGATAGTATACCTATTGCTTACTTAGATACGTGTTTCCTAATGATAACGATTCAACAATCGTTATATATATTATATATTAATTATTTTAGTTTTATTAAGATACCTAGTCTCGTTGTTTTTGTGGAACACCTAGTAATATAAAATGGAAGACCCTTGAAGGTTAAATTTAAAAATACCATGATCCAAAGTTTATCTTATAATCAACTTATCAAACTCAGATCATACATGAATCCATGATCAACAATCAGTGTAGGTATCGATCATGAATTTCTGAATATTTCATCATATTATGTTGTTCTTGTTATTAAACTTATTTAGTTAGACACCAGCCTGCAGTAGATACATACAGTTTTAGTTTTCTGTTTACATGTTTACATACCTACACTTATTTTCATTGATATTTTTGCACTTTTTGAAAAACAAAATGTATCTATACAAAGATGATGTAAAATAAAAGATATACTATAAATATTTTCAAAAAAATTAAAGATGGACATTTTGTAGAGTTAATTTTTCTGAAAACGTTGGCATTTCAACATTTTATTTTCATTATTCTCCTGATTTTTGAGAAAAATTGTACGAGCCGGTTACACGTCGGTAGGAGGACGCGGGCAACATGTTTGAATGCCACTACGGTATTAAATTAATTCACAATTTTTCTCGAAACTAAAAAAAAAAAAATTAAAAATCAGTAAACTAATGCAAATAAAATGTTGAAACTTCAATATTTTCAGAAAAATGAACTCTACAAAATGGCTATCTTCAATATCTTTGAAAATAGTTAAACAAAAAAAAATATATTTTTTAACTTTTTTACCAAAACATTAAAATAAATGAAAACATGAAATATTTGTAGTTCTTGTTCCTTGTGATTCTTATTAAAAAACCAGAATTATGATATCTTCATTATTTCAGGAGATAACGCAATGGGTAAATCCTCACGGGACACCCTGTAGAGTATTTATTAAAAATGTATGTTTTATTAAGTACTAGCCGACCCGTCACGGCTTCACCCGTGATTGGTTATTTATTTTGCATTCGGAAGATTATATGTAGAATTTTTTATACAAATTTTATCGTTTAATGTGATCGGCAAGTATATATATACAAAAAACGGTTAATGAAAACGTATTGAAATATTTTTTTAGGAGTATTAATGATAAATATATTTTTATTAAAAATGAATACAGATACAAAATAAATGTTAATTAATCTGTTGACAAAAAAAAAATTAAGAATCAGGTGATGTCGTGACATGCAAGAAAGTATTTGGTAAAACTCTGTGAAAAAAAATTGTAAAAAAGTTCAATAGCTCCGTCAGAAAATTGAAATATTTAAATACAATACACCCCCTCCAGACAAAAAAAAATTAAAAATCGGGCGTTGTGTTGATACTCAGGGGGGTATTTGGAATAACTCTGTGAAAAAAAATTGGAAAAATGTTAAATAGTGTAGTCACAAAACGGTAACATACAAATAAAAACCCCGCTCTCCCACCCCTCCATCAAAAAATTAAAAATAAGGCGATGTTGTGACATTGATGAAAGTATTTGGAGCAAATCTGTGAAAAAAATTGTAAAAAAGTTCAATAGCGTCGTCAGAAAATTGGAACATTTATTTCAATACACCCCCTCCCCATCCCCTCCAGACAAAAAAAATTAAAAATTGATCGAAGTGATGACACTCGGGAAGATATTTGGAACATCTCAGTGAAAAAAAAAATGGAAAAAAGATAAATATTGTTGTCACAAAATGGGAATATAAAAAAGTTCTGTAAAAAGCTTTGTTTTTTAATTTTTCAAGAATTTTCAACTTATTTTTTACTATCAAAAGTGGTACTAAAACCTTCAGCAGACTGTCAGATATTGTATATAACAGTAAAAATGTTCAGCCAAATCGGTTTAGTAGTTTTCTTGGTCGTAGAAAACTCCTTAAATTTTATATATTAGTATAGATATAGATAGATAGGTATACAATTTACACGTTTATTTTAATTAATAATAAGTTTTTTTATTAACTATCGGACTAAATTTATGCCAAAAACCTTCTCTGTGATGTCCTCTTTAACTGCACGACGTGCGACGATCCAATAAGTAGTTTCGGAGTTAATTGTTTATCCAGAACAAAAAAAATCGACTTCATTTTATATAGTAGTATAGGATATAGACCAGTGGCGTCATTTGGGGGGGGGCAGGAGTATGCATTTTCCCGACCCTAGATTTTAAAGTAACCAAATGGGCCGGATAAAAATAGAAATTTGTGGTATATCATAAATCATAATAATATATTAATTAATATTTAATACGTTATTATTATTATTATTATTATAATATTATTCTATTCTATGGAACTATATTCGTTATCTCAACGATAAAGTAAGTTTAAAAAACCACGATTAAAGATCAGCTATCGACGTCGTGGACCGTGGTAACCAGTATAATGTAATGTAACTATGACCACAGAACAATGTGACCGAGCTATGACTGATAAGAGCATAGTACTGTAAATGTTCGTTATCAATAACAATTTTTAAAATGACCAACGAATGTTGAATTTTTCATTTTGAATTTGATTTGATTTAGTGTCTACTGTGTACTGTGTTTGACGTTTGACTAAAAATTAATTTTTTAAGTACCTTTATTATGTCTCATAATAAGCCTAAAGGCGGAGCTGAGAAGCGACGTCTCAAGAGAAATTCTGAGTTAATGATTGCTGGTAATGATAGTAAACAAAAGAAATTATCTTTTTTTAATATAACGACTCAACAGTCAAAAGTCTCAAAAGTTGAATCAAAAGTATGTACAATTTATTGTTATTTTATTTATATTTTATTGTCTTATTAAACTTGTTTCTTATAAAATATTTTGGTTTAATCATTTGAAAGTTGAATGGAAATAGCTATTAAATATAATTATTTGTTAAATTAATTTCTAATAAAATATAATCAATAATTTAATTTTGTGTATCCAGGATAAACCTGAACAAGTTTACTCAGTTGAAGAAATTGCGAACACAGAAACAAATTCCAACAAAATTCTAACAACTGTAGATGCAAAAGTTTTGTTAAAAGATAATAATATAGTACAAAACCATCCACAAGACCTTTTTTCATCGAAAAATGACCATCCAGCTCAACCCAAATTAACGATGTATCCAACTACTAATGGTCGTCGTTTTAGTATAAAATATTATCAATTATATGAATGGTTGGAATATTCAATCTCCTTAGATGCGTTTTATTGTTTTGTTTGCCGACATTTTGCTGCCAGTATTACTGCACCAGTTGAAGTTTTTGGAAAATTATGTTTTGTTGATTATGGTACTACCTGTAATAAATGGAAAGATTTTAAAGGAACTCTAAATAAACACGAGGGAAATAAAAGGCACATCATTTCCATACAACGTTGGATTGATTATAGATTAGTTCAAATAAAAATGAATTATCTGTATCAAACCAAATAATACGTGTTCGACAAAATAATATTAATAAGAATCGTCAACATATATTATTTTTACTCAAAGTAGCATTATATTTAGCTAAACAAGGGTTACCATTTCGGGGAAAAAATGAATCAAGAAAAACCAAAAATAGGGGAAATTTTTTAGAACTTTTGGATGTGTTTTGTGATGCAAATATGAAAGAAAGACTTGCATCAAGGTATGGCCACTACACAAGTCCAGAATATCAAAATGACTTAATTTCATCTATACCTGAATGTACTAGACAAAAAATTTTAAATAAAATTAATCCACTAGGTCTTTTTACAATCATGGTAGATGAAACCAAGGACAAATCTAAAAAAGAACAAATGGTAATTGTCTTACGGTTTTTGGATAGTGATATTAATATTCACGAGAAATCTATTGGTTGCTTTCATATGTTGATTTCTAATGCTGATAGTTTGTCAAAAAAAATTATTGATACAGTTTTGGATAATAAATTAGATTTACAAAATTGTGTGGCTCAATGTTATGATGGTGCTAACGTTATGAGTGGTATCCACTCAGGTGTTCAAGAACGAATACTTAATGTTGTACCACATGCCATTTTTATCCACTGTTATGCACATAGGCTAATTTTGTGTTTAGTTCATACATTACAAAACATTCCTTATATAGTCAATTTTTTCAACACTTTGCAAGATCTCTATAAATTTTTTATGAATGGACAAACTAGGTATGAGTTATTTGTTAAAGCACAACAGGCAAAAGGATTACCCGTATTACACCTAGAAAGATTAGTTGAAACTAGATGGGCTTACTGGTTTGGATCAATTAGTAAAATAAATTTGCGGTATACGGAAATTATTGAAGTACTTACTATACTTAGCGAAAATGATGACCAAAAGGCAAGAGCTCTAGGAATTTTAAAAGAAATGAATACACTGTCATTTATTAAAATATCACATGCTATGGAATCACTTCTTAGAGCCATCCACTGTGCATCAAAGGCTCTCCAAGACTGTTCTATTATTTTACCAGTCGCCATTGATTTAATTAAATCTACAAAACGACAGCTTTATAATATGCGCAATGATGAATTTTAGGATGATGTTACAAAAAAAGCAAAAACTATAGCTGTTAAAAATGGTATCAACATAAATAAAAAAAAGAATCCAAGAAAGACATGTTTGAATAAGAATCTATTAGAATTTTATGTTGAAACTACGGTTGGTCAAAGTAATAAGAACAAAACTTCAGAGTTGAGTAAAGACTTGAAAATCATTTTTTTTTCAGCAGTTGACAGGTATGTATCTACAACTAAAATAATCTAAAACTTAAGGTATTGAATTTGTTTATATACCTATATATAATTTTCTTTTTGTAGATTTGTTAATGAATTAGATAAACGCTTCAATGATACAAATAACAGCATTATTTTAACTAGCAGCATTTTCCTTTCCTCCAGCCCTGAATATTTTAATTTTTAATGTCCATTCCTTGATGATTTTTTACAAAATTACAAGCACTTTAATATTAACACTATCAAACTAAAAGCTGAATTTCTGAGGGCTAAAGAATTACTTTCGGGTGATTCAAATACCAAACATGATCTATATTCCATTTCAAAAATATTACTCCAATTACCTCAATGTTACTCTGAAACATTAAAAATAATAACCATTCTTATGACCTCACCAGTTTCCACCGCTTCTAATGAACGCTTTTTTTCATCACTTAAGCAAATTAAATCATATTTAAGATTAACTATGGGTGATGATCGTCTCAATGATTTATTGGTTGTTGCTGTTGAAAGTGATGAGGCCTCAACAATTAATTTAGATGAAGCACTTCAAGTTTTTGCTAGTATGAAGAATCGTCGCTACCCACTTATAAGCTAGCTAAGCAATGCACAACTATAAATTATAATGCTTTTAAATTGTAATAATAATAAAGAACAAAAAAATATTTTAGTCTTTAATTCCTTTTTTTTATTATTTGCTTATGCTTATTGCTTTTTTAAATTTAAGTATTATAATTTTTTTATGTTATAATTCAAATAAGGTATACTTAGTGAAACAGTGCCACAGTTGTGGTACTTTAATGCATATTTTATTGGGAAACTATTATTAATATTATACAAATATTATTAATTATTTGGTTTTCAGAGTAAACTACCTACATTGAAGATTATAATAATATGTTGATGTGAGTTAAGATTAGGTATTTCTGTTTTAATAAGTAGTATGTTAACAAAAGCGGCTACAGTTTGTATTATATAAATTATAAAGTATAAAAATAATAATTGAAATAAAAATTGGGCTAGCTAGGAAATACACATATTATTTTAACTAAATAATCAAAGAGCCGGTAAAAATTTTGCCCCACCCTAAGAAAAACTGAAATGACGCCCCTGATATAGACATATAGTAATAGATATAGATTAATACGAATATTTAGTATACATGTTGTTGGTGTACGTGCGATAAAATTCTCAGAACAACACCGATATCAAACACAATGCAATTTGACGAACAAAAAGGTCAGGTTGCAGGTAGCTGAAAACCCGTGGGCCGCACAATATGTACAATAATATATATAGGTATACAATTTACACGTTTATTTAAATTAATAATAACTAATTATTCATTAACTTAATCGGACTAAATTTTTGCCTTAAACCTTCTCTGTGATGTCCTCTTTAATTTAAAAAAAAATTGCACGACGATTGAATAAGTAGTTTCGGAGTTTACCCCGCACAAAAAAAAGCGACTTCAATTTATATAGTAGTATAGATATAGATATACATTAATGTAATTAATAAATATTGTAATAATTAAATTTCCATCGTGTTACTATACGTCTATACCTAATAGTTATAACACGATATTTATGCATTCACAAATGTTGGAAATTTATCTATTCAAAACCTGTTTTTTTTGTTTGTAAGAATTAAGGTTGTTTATTAAAATGTAAGCAGTAGTATAAATAATTCAAATTTTGAACTATATAATAACATGTATCCAAAAAAATTAAAAAACTGACTTTTCTAAAATTAAAAGTGCAAACATTTGAATGGAAGATATAATAAATATTATATAATCTATATAACGATGAATATCAATGTTCCCGGTCTGAACATACGTTATACAATTATTTTATTATTATACTACTTATAATACGTAATATTATCTTAGACCCATAATACGTTTTTCAAACTAACATGCGTCTGCCAACGACCGAAGACGTTTTTATTTTTTTTTATAGCCAAATCAACCCTTTTAGCATAGAACTCTTCGATTTGCACACTAATTTATACGCAACAACCGCAGCGGTGTTGAGCGAATATATTTTGTTCCACAGTAGGTATCTATGTATAACATAATGATAATAATATGCGATTCAAGTGTTTGCATAGCATTTACATACGTTTACCTAATGTCACGTTGACGTTTACCATATTATTATAAGGTATATTGCACATATGGCCACTGTTAAAGGCATTGTTGTGATTACTATTGTAACCGATGACTACTGTTTTTGTCCGAAATATCGTGTGTGTTATATATATATAGTCGCATGTGCGCCGCCGTCGCGGAGTGTTATTGCAAAAGATTGGCGCAAGTTCCAGTTTTTTTTTTTTTTTTGGCCACGTTGCGTAACCACATAAATATTATATTTTAAAATGTAAATTTTACGAGTTCGCAATAAAATCGCATCTGTTTTGACGAGTCACGTCGATCGGGCTACATGCGTGCGGGCTCGAGCCGTAGGTACCTAATCGATATATTATGTACCGTATATATTATTAATATGATATATTTATTTTTGCGGGCACCTACACTTTAAAACGTACAAAATGAATTTTCTTTTCTTTATTTCGGTTAATACTCGATTATAGTCCTTTTCCGCAATCAGTTACATATGTCATGCTGTCGTCAGTGGTGTAAGCAATCACTACAAATTATACATACCTCTATTTTTTATTAATTAGGCAGGTACCCTCGTACTTACACTCGAGCAGTTCAATAAGTATTATCAATTATTAATACATAATATTCAATCGCATATAACATAAACCTCCTAGCGTAATAATAGTTAAATAACCTTGGGTCAAAACAAAGCCAAACTCACTTTGCATTACCTATCTAATTCGAGGAAATAAACAATTTACATTTCTTAAATCTTTGTAGATAGGTACCCACCTAATTTCAGTCAAGTTTCAATTTTTATTAAATTCGTTTTATTTCTTTTTGCAATCATAATAGTGTAGGTATTACAAACCTAACCAAAATATGTGTTTGGTTTTTTAATGTTAATAATTAAAATGTTTATTGACAATTGTTTTATAAAAATCAATGTTCATTTATAAAAAATATGAAATTGTTTTAAAACATCATCATTATTTTTTTACTGAAATCAATTAATTTTTTTAATTTTTTTTGTTTTTATACGTACGTTTAATATTATTGATATATTATAGAATGGACTCATGGTCTCATTGGTTAAAGATAGGTAAGAAAGATTGTAAGTCTTTCAACTTTTATGTTTAAAGTGGCGGAGAGCTTGAGAGTAAGTAGGTTTGTAGTTCAACAAATTCATAGGAGTGTCTTGTTTTCTTTGTAAGGTCAATTATTTTAATAAATTTACTATTTTTATCAAAGGACAAGAAATGTTTGTTTAAAACATATCCAAAGTTATTAGGCATAAACTTTAAGTACTTTTTCTCTAGGTATCTTTTATTTTATTTTAAAAAGCTTTACTAACAGTATTACATTTTTAGGAACAAATGCTGTGCCAATTTACTCTTTAAAGTTAGAGAAGTTTTGTTGCTCCATTTGAATAAAATTGTATGGGAGGCTTTTTTGGAACTAAACTAATTAGTAAAGTCCAGTCTCTTGATAATTCAATATACACATTTTTTCTGATTTGCAATGACCGCATTTAATTTTATCTGATTCCATAGTATGCCTAGGTAATAAGATGGGCAAGCGGGTACCACTCTGCTGTACACGAGGAGTCGCGTGGGTCACTGTTATGGATGTGTCAAATTTGAATTTAATGATATAAAATCGTTGTATACAAAAAACAATTCTGTCTGTCAGCATAATTTTTTATTATATTTTATAATACAATGGCTATTAAAATAATTTATTTCCGAAAACATTTCATTAAAAAATGTCATTTTGTGTATAATTTATAATAAATTAATAACATAGGTACTTAAAAAGTTGTAAGTACCCACAAAAATATTTTTAAATTTCAAAGAAATAACTACCTATAACATTGGTTTTTTTCGTGTAAATAACTAATTTTGTCTAAATTTAAACTTAAAATGTCTATTAAAAAAACTGTGTTTATATATTTTTTTAGATTTTTTGGTTACAGTATACTGTAATACTATATATAATATTTATACTATAAACCATTTATGAGAAACCTTGTTTTAAATTTTCATTCTTTAGCCATACAAATTAAATATTTAATAATATTTTAGATATGTTGAATGTTGGTTATTTGTTTTAGAATTATTAAACAATATAAGAAAATCGTTCGATGAGATATTGTTTGTTTACGAGTGTTTCGAATGTCTAACGCTTCAAACCGATGATAAAAATTATGATGGATTAACGCAAATTTTTTTTTTTTATTTTGACTAAGAATTACTTTTGAGGAATATTGTATTAAATTTTCAAGTTTTTTGATTGAGCAAAAAAATGTTTATTGACAATAACTAAAAAAAACAAATAAAAATAAAAGTTTTCTTATGTCTATAAATAACTTTGAAAAAATCAACATATTTTGAAAATGTTATGATTTTTAAAAACTGTTTATATTAACATTTGGTGAACATTAATTTATGTATCTAGTTTTTTTGAGTTAGGCTAAAAAGCAAAATCGATTTCGTCAAAAACTGTTTTGCGTAAACATTCCAGTTTTACCTTAATTTTAATTTTAATTTTTCACAACACTTGAAATTTATTAGGAATTTTTGAAAATGACTTCTCAAAAATTCCAACTAGATTCACTTTTTCACAAAAAAAAAAACGCTGATGAAGAAAATCAAAGCATTTTATCTGATAGGAAAAATATTTATACGTAGACAGAAAACAAAACACATCATTGTAAAATCAATACATTTTTTTGCACAATCGCACCGCTCAGAATTTAAAATTTAAAATGCCTATGAATAAGTAGTTTGAATAAGTCTCTAAATATACTGAAAATTCCATTGTGAATAGAAAATGAAAGTAATATAGGTATATTTCAAGTGACAAGTTACTATATGATTAGTATTTGTTAAAAAACAGAAATAATTATTTACATGTACAATGTATAAGACCAACCCAGAGGAGTTTGGGTTGGAATAAGGCGTCGTTCGAATATGACAGGTCCCAACACTATCTGCGTCTCCCTCCAGTTGATGACGTAATAGTCGGCAAAATCTTTAGTGTGTTGAGAATATAGCAATCTGACTAAGTTTTTGAGAACATCAGATGGCTCGACAGGGTTGTCCACCCACCAGTAGTTTACAGCTTCAATCTACACAACTGTCTGTCGTACTGATGGAAGGAGATATTAATTACTAGTTGAATTACTCAGCTTCGCCCCTGTATATTTTTTTTTTCATATTTACAATATTATCTTAGAATATTATGGGTAACATTGTTGAGTGCAAAATAGTTTTTATGCACTTCGTTGCCTATTAAAAAAAATAATTATGCCAACTCTATTACGGATAATGGGTTTTATTTTATAATATAATATAACGGTTAAAATATACTAAGTAATATCGTTACAACAACTACTTTGTTACAAATTACAACAATACTCAATTTAGTTCCGGCGTTGCCTGAGCCAAATATTAAGTTAAGATTAACCTGAAGTGATTTACATGCATCTAAACCACCTAGGTAGGCAATCCACTGCATTAGGACAATATGCGAGCAGTATATTATCAGGTAGGCAATCAACCTACGGTTAGGTGAAATCATAATTGGGTAGGTACATGAAAAACATTGCGACGGTTGCCGGTGCCAAAGATTTGTTTTTTCTTATAAATTTTCCAAAATGTGTATATTATTATTTATATAAATTATAACGTAGATTATTTTTATCGATAAACTCCTCGGAACAATTCATATAATCATATCTACACGCCGGTGTCAATCACATATGGATAAGTTGCAGGTAGCTGGAAACCCTAGGGCCGTCTTGCCGTGCAGCACAATACGTATTGGCGGTGAATGATTATTATTAATTAATTCACTTAAAGTCCTTTATTATTTCACGGTGTCAGAGGAACCACTATTCCAAATTTCAAGTTCGTACGTTGAGTAGTTTTTGAGATACACCGGTCAGTGAGTCAGTGGTATTTGGATCGTATATAATATATAGATAGATTAACTACATAATAACAAACATAAATGTTTTATATTTAACTTATAAAAATACTTTTTATTACCAAAACAACAAATAAATAAAACAACTTACACTTTTGTTTTTTAACTTTTAGATTCTGAGCAGAGCAACAAATTTATTGATTTTACAATGTTGTGTTTTTTTCTTTTGTCTGTCATCACGTTTTAGTGCAGTAAAAGTGCTTCGATTTTCAACTTTAAACATTTTTGTACATTTACAAGGTTAATTATAATTTGTATGTATAAAAATTAAAAAAAAAACAAAAATCGTTAGTCAGAATTTTTTTTATAAGCGTTTAAAGTTCAAATTCTATCAAAATCAAGAAATTTCGCAGCTTTTTTTGATTAAGAAATTCATAAAAATGTATATATTAAAACCTAAGAATTGAAAATTTAACACATTGATTTCTATCAATTTTTCTACCTTTCTAAAAAAAAAAATTTACCCGAAAGTCAAACTAATTTTTTATGAGAGTTTGAAATTACACATTGGATATTCGTCCGTTTTCTCCGGGAACGATATTCTTATTTTGATATAACTCAAAAAGGAATAACCGCAGACATTTGAAAATTTCACCAAAAGTTTAGATTATCATTTCTATACACCAAAAAATTTAAAAATATTTTGAAAATTTTTGAGCTATTTGTAGGCCTAAGAAATGTTTGTTTTTTTCAAATAACGTTTATGAGCATTTAAACTTGAAATTTTGACCGAAATTCATCATTGAACATTTGCAAATTGTTTTGTGGTTAAAAATTTATAAAATGTTCAGTTATTATAGCTAAGGATTGAAAATTTAAAACAAGTTTTTTTGTAAGTTCTAAATGCAGTTTTAAATATATAATATAATAAATATATATATTTTTTTATAAGCATTTACATTCAATTTTGACCAAATTCATCAAAATCTTAAATGTTCGCAAATTATTTAGTAGTTAAAAATGTATAAAATGATCAGTTTCTAAAGCTAAGGATTAAAAATTTTTCTTAAATATTTAATAGTGTAACCATAAAATTAAAAATTTTTAGATTTAGACGAAATTAGATATTTAAATGGAGAATAACAATGTTATTTATTTCGTTGTAATTTAAAAATATTTTTCGAGGGATCTTGAAACTTATAAAGTATATTATTATATTTTATTAAAATAACTTAATTAATTAATTTTTTAAATGCAATGTTTTCTGCAAATATGAATTCAACCTGCTGTATTATTAATAGTAATAAAATGAATTATTTTAATAGCAATAATATCTTAAAATAAGTACACCGAGTTACCTATGTAGGCTGACAGACGGTCTTCTCTCAGAATTGTTTTTCGTATATAATGATTTATATCATTGTCCACCTACAAATTTAATACATCGATGGAAATGTAACCCACTCGATACCTACTGTACAGCAGAGCTGTGGTTCAATCCACTTGCAGAAATTTTTTTATTTTGGTTTGAACAGATTTTATTTTTAACGTGTCAAGCATTAAACAGTATTTGCCATCTTCGAATGCACTTAGTCAATGGCTCAGAGCCTCAGACTAAGGATCAAAAGTTTCTAAGATAACATTTTCGAAAATTGAAGGACTCCCTTTCTTGTGTGTTATCTAGTTCAGCTATTATTTTAATGTTATACTTAAGTTATTATATTAAATAAAAGTGCATTAAAAATATAAAACGACCTATGTAGTTACTATCTGTAACATCATTAGCATCAACATTATTAAATTTATTATCTATACCTATTAGATTCTCACTGAACGCATAGTCGGTAGCATCTGAATAGGCTCTTCCATGATTCTTGTTACCTTTATTAAACTATCGGCGTTGTCACAAGTTATAGAAAAAATTGGTTTATGGGAATACTAAATGTTTTTAAAACTTCACAAACCTAGAAACAATAATTGTGTAATTAAATAACACCAAAGACGTAATTTAAATTAATAATAATTAAATACGGCATGTTTTAAATTTTCCGAAGTGTGTATTGCGTCAATTTGTGTCATCGCCAAAGTCTTGAGTACCATGTCATCATTATTGTTCATATATTGGACATTAATTTCTAATCTCGAACGTTTTTGGCGAGTAACACAATGTAATTTCAAGCTAAGAAGTTTTCCAAAAACTTTATCACTTATATTTTTAATAATTCCATTTTCTTTCGTAATAATTTTCTTTCGCATTTTTAACATTTGTTGTGTATTTTTTAATATAAAAGATCAATTAAAATGAATATTTGGTCATGGTACTATATACTATATTTAACAGAAGAAATCATAAAATGTACAAGTAAACTTTTAAACACACCAGGTCCAAATTGTATAAGTACAGGAATGATAATTTTCCTAAATCCTGTATCAATTTACCATCGATACAAAACGGTCTACCATTATTCGTCACCATTTCCGTACACTTACCTAACAAGTCTTGGTACTCCAAATTAATTCTTAATGTTTTTTTATTGTTGTTAGATTAAAATTTTTAGAATTAATTGAAGCTTGTTTCTATAATTTAAAATTAAAACTTAGTAATAAAGTAAACATTGCAAATACGGAAATGATTTATATTAATTAATTATTAGTTCTTTAAGTCCTAACTCTTAACTGTAATAGGTATATAAATATGATATATATTTATATTCATTACACTACACCAATTTTGTAATTTTAAATATTTTTATATACAAAATTCAATTTACTTTTGTGAACAATTATTATTTATTTTAAAATTCTCAAATTTTTTTTTTAATGTGGAAGTAGGGTTTTTGGGGTCACGCATAGCCTCGTTTGACATAATTTTTTTATCTATAAATTATAAAAATAATAAATAGTTAAATAAATATCCTATACAATTAAAATTACATACTAGTACCATTTATATCACCAATAACAATATTTCTGATTTCTGACTATCATTAATTTGAATTTACTTACCTTGAAGTTCTTCGAATTGTATAAAAAATATTTTATTCGACCGGGTTGGTATTTTTGAGATTCATATTATGCATTACTTCAGCATATTTTCTGCAGTCAGAAAAGTTAGTCTCTAGTTAATACTTCTTTATGTACAAAAATATTTACGCATAATGAGTTTTCGAAAAAATCGATTTTGTTTTATTCGTGTAATTCAAAAACTAATAACCGTAGATACTTTAAATTTTCACCAAATGTTTATATAATCATTTTCCCTACTTGATAACATTTTTAAAATATTTTGACTCTGAGGTCTGAACTATTGTTATATGCATGAGCAGTATCGGACTGGTTCCAAAAGGCCCCATCGCAATCTCTATAAAGCGCAGCAAACGAATTGCGTCCCAAGATCCCTTTTTCATACGAATTGCGTCCCGATAATATTTAACAACTACACTAATTGCGTCCCGATAATATTTAACAACTATACTAATTGCGTCCAATATAAATACATTATTTTCCTTCCCATTTAATACAGACTTAGGACTGTCAATAGCAACATAAAATATTATATTGCTAAAGGTAGGTTAAAAATATTGTTTTTTATCGTTTCGTAATTATTATGTACATCAAAAATATTGTTTTCGTCGTTAAATATAAAAATAATAATTAAAAAAAAAATTTCAAAAAATATAAGTTAGGTTATAAGGTTATAGTTTTCACATGTTATTGTAATATTATTTGTGGCTCGGTAAAAATTTGAACGATACAGTTTTAACATAATCAAAACGTGTAATTTCGTTAAAGTCGTATTTCATCATTTGATTTCTTAAAAATTCTTGTTTTTCACATATTTCACGTCTTATTTTCTTCCTTTGACTACTGCTATGAATTTTTATGTAAGTGTCTTTTTGTACGTTTTTAAGTACATCAATAAATTTATAGATATTTGGATGAGCAGAATAAAACATACCGTTTAATTTTGAATGGAAAGCTTCACAGTTATTTGTTGTCCTTGTAATTGATCCCGAATACATTGCCCATAAAGAAGGAGGAAAGTCACAATCGGGGGTTAAATATGTGTTTAAAATATAATCTGTAAATGTTTCTACTTTTTTATTCTGTGGTAAAATTGATACTATATCATCGGTAAAACAGTTTACTACATCTTCAGGTTTCAAAAAAGGGAGACCAAAAAATATTTTTAGGTAATTGCTTATTTCTGAATTTAGATTAAATTCATTACTCAAACCTAGAACTTGAATTTTTCTCCACCAACTCTGGCCTAAATGGAATCGGCATCCTTTTAATTCGACAGATGGCCAAACAAATAATGCGGCCGAGTGAATTGCTTTTTCGAAATCAGCAAATAACATTTTCGGTAAAAAATTAATATTATTTTTTATACATTCTGAATTTAGATGAAAAAATGCTTTCTTGTAAGTTTCTACATTTTTATCAATTAATAAAAAAAAAACTAATGGTATGTAATTTCCATTTGATAAACCGTGAATGGTGAATAATTGTGTAAATAACTTAGGACAACTTTTAAAAGTTCCATCAACAAATATTGTGTCAACTTGACCTAAGAACTTCAAATTAGTTATTGTTGAAAAAACTAGTATATTATTTTCATGGTCGTTAACTAATAGAAACTTTTCATCTTGGTTACTTTTAATGTTTTCTTCTTTCAATGAATTATGTAAATCTAATATATTATTTGGCAGCTTGGGAATTACAGATGCTCGGGCGTGATGCATATTTTTGCGAATTAAAGTTAAATCATAACTGGTCAATGTCGATACGTCATTTGACAATTCCCTATGAATGAGTTTTGAGGGCTTATCATAGAGATCGTCTATTGCCTTTCGTTTTAAATTATTGCTTAATTTTTGTCTGTTTAATATTTCTACAGAATCGTTTTCATGTTTATGATCAGTAGGACGTTTCAACATTTCATTTTTATCGTTTAATTTAGCATATGACTTACATGTTTTTTTAACACACTTCCAACGTTGTAGATCATTTTTCAATAGTTTATGAAAACAAAATTTAAAATCGTTATCGTTTGAATCCTTTATAGAAATCAATGTTTTATTTTTTTCACTTATCATAACGTCACTTACAATTAAACTCATATTTTTAAATAAAATAGAACAGCGCACAATTGTCAACGAAACGGAATCGAAAGACATACTAACCGATTTTTTTTCAGAAATACTCATATAGTCGTATCGATTATTGATTGAGATTATCAAAGGTATATTCTGATATCAGATAATCGAGAAACAATTAGAACAGACGTATCGAAAACCCGGGACGCAATTAGTATGTCACAAATCGCAATTTTTATATCGGGGACGCAATTCGTATGCAGCCCTATAAAGGGCCCCCATTTAATTTGATACATTTATAGTATATGTCCAAAACGTCCATGACTTAATAACATGTTTCCAAGTTTCATAAAAGACATTTTTTTTATCAAAAAAACAATAAATTTTCAAAGTAAAAAATTAAATGAAATTAATGTTTTAAAGTTATTAAAAAATGTTTTTTTAAAATATTTTTTATTTACTTATCTTACTAACTACAAATGTTAAACCATACATAACTAGTTAATAATACTAAAATATTTTTTGATCCTTTTTTAAATTATTATAAGATTTAAACAAAAATAAAATAATAAATCGATAAACCGAGGGCCCCGTCAGCAATCGCTGACCTGCGGTCCGGGCCAGGTCTGTGCATGAGACATTTTCAATTATTGTCGATAAATAATTATTTGCTCAGTCAAAAAACTGTAAAATGTTTGGTTGTACAAATTTTCTCATACGCTGTAATTAGTATAATTAAAATAAAAAGTTTAGTGTAAATTTGTAATTATTTTTTATGACCGTCTGAAGTTAAAATTTTGACAAAATTCGTTAAAATTACGAAAATGTACATATTACTTTGAATTAAAAATTCATTAAAATAGTATCAATTGCAAAAGGACATGATCGTTTTACTAGAAACCGATTTGACTAGGGTAGGCCGTCAACTACATATTATGAATGACATGATTTATACTTTTTAAGAGTCTTATTGTCTTTAGCCCAAAACAATAAGTACTTATAATAGAGTTTAGGTATATCAACCAATACGAGCGGTACATCCTCTATGTTTACTCGTTAAGCTTATAGGTCCGACAAGTGATCTGGGTTAAGCGAATAGTTTTCCATCTCTTTACCGAAACACTCCAAACGTTATATGTCTAAGCTATTTCCAACTTATGTATTGCTTTGACCTACATAATTTTACATAGCATTTACTCAGCAATAATATTTATATTTTTATAATATGGCATTAACCATAAATAGTGCATAAAGGTTATAATAATAAGCTTTACTATAAGTTGGTAACTAATTTTTTTTTAGGATTATCGAAAATCATATTATTTTTAAACATTAGTTACATTTAAGTATAGCCGTATACAGTTGTAAAATATATATTATTATACTTATTTTATTGTTTAAATTGTATTTTTAATGATGGGTGGGGGGGGGGGGGTGCTTTCTAGTGACGCTAATTAAATGGTGATGGAGAACGTAGCTTATTGTTAAAATATTTTTTTAGATTTTTCTTTGTTCCACTGTATGAAATACTTATGTTCTTGTAACTATGTCCACCTTCTATTAAATTGTCAAGCCTTAGCTATACAAATTGAATACAAAATATATTTTTAACTACAAACGTTATTGCAAATGTTCGTGTTTTGACTAATTTTGTCAAAATGTTAACTTAAATTAATTATAAAATTACAAAATAAAATCGGGACAATATATTTTTAATATTATTTTTATACAAAAATAAGAACAACTTATGTAGGATGGGGTTGGTATCCAATTTTCATTTTTAACAAAATGTATAGAAACAATTTAAAATCTCAAAGTTCATGAGTGTATGGCCGTCATTTTATTTTTGTATAAAATATTGATTATGATCATGAAAAATTAGTACAAATATTAGTAAAAAATATATTTGAATAAAATTATTAAACCGTACAGTAGCTATAGCTTAAGTCAAATGTTAGAAACCCCAAAACTCATGCAGTGGGTCGATACCTAACCTATCCGATGCTGCAAGATACCAACTAGATTCATTTTCTTAAGTTGGAAATTAAAGCATTTTTACTGCTCAAAAAAGTGATGTCAGCCTATATTATATTATTATACTTATTAAATTATCCAATTTTTAATTTTTAATGATCCAAAAACCACTTTCAAAGTTAAAAATCTAAGTTTTTTTACCACTTTAAAAGACAATGGCAGTCACAAACAGTTTTTTTTTTAAACACATCATTGTAATATCAATACATTCATCAAGCTTTGTAATATACATATTATTTTAACCAAATTAAGATGTACGTTGCGACAGCCCGGCCCGTTTCGAAACCTTGGAAAATGTTTGCACCAATATTTAACATGTAATTAGGACGAATGCGCATGATTAAAATTAAAAAGTGCATGATATTGGTTTAACAGTTAAACCCAAAATTTGAAGGGCCGGCTGGCGCAACGTTGCCCAATTAAAAAAATATTACTATTGACTACCTATTGATACCTATATTGATATACCAACATTTAGCACGCCATTAGCATGAATTCGTACGATTATCACCAGATTTCGCATGACATTTTTTTATGGTTGAAAAACAGATTTTGTAAAAGTCTTGAAATGGAAATGTTGTGTTTTTTGCAATTTTGATACTGCCAACATTTAGCCGCCATTAGCATGAATTCGCACAACCTTCGCCAGAATTTGCACTACACTTTTCTTACGGTTAAAAAACAAATATATATTATGAAAAATGTTAATAAAGAAACATAGAACTATTCTTTTTAAAAATGTTTTTAAAACTAATAAATATATAAACTTATAAATTATTAAATTACACTTTATAAATACATTATTCTATATTGTATAAAATAAAAATTCACACGGTTCCATGATCGTTTCTTTAACACCTATTGACTTCTTTAAATCGTCATATAACTCCCAATGGTTCGTATTCCGTCTAGAAGAGATATACCTACATATATATTGAACATTAATTGTAAATGATATATTTTTAAAAAGAATATGATGACTTCATTTTATAAAATGGTTATTATTTGTAATTAATAATATTTTATAAACAATTTTGTTAAAATTATATTGAAGTAATCAATTTACAATCCAGAATTTAACATGTTAGGAAGTTGCTAAACAATTTTTAGAAAACCTAGATACCTACCACATTGTTGTAGTAAGTATAAATAATATATACTATTATTTTTGTTGAAAAATCTCATATACGAGGAGTAATTACGTTATGATAATGTAGTAATATCTAATAAAACTATTACCTGTTCAAACTGTAAAATTATAACGGCATGAATATTATAGGTGTATTTGTAGTTAAGTTAAATGCAAAATTGATATTTTTAATTAGAAAAATTAAAAACCATTATTAACGAAGTCAGTGAGTCAAAAGCATAAGTATGGTTTACAATTATTTTGTCTTTTTACTTGTGTATGAAGTAGGTACTTTTTAATTGTTTAAAACAACTAACAAGATCCATTTTTAATATTGGCATCGATCTTTGATTTTTTGACGAGTTTGTGATTTTCACGTGGCGTAAATGAGGATTTGGCACAAGGTAAGAATTACTTTTTCGTTGCTGGACACTTTTTCTGTTCCAACTTTCTCTCGCATTATTTCTTCATCTTGTATTGAAACAAATCTTAGTTTATTTTCTTTAATAATACAATAAAATGAAGTATGTGAATCTCATTTTTTCGAGCGATGTCATACTAATGGCGTGCTAAATGTTGGCAGTATCGAAAAAAACACAACATTTTCATCATGGGAAAATTATGTAAATAAAACTATGTAAATGGCCGTTTACGAAAACTGTTTTTTAACGTTGCGCCAGCCCTGCCCATCAAATGTTGGGTTTAACTATTAAACCAATATCGTGCAAATTTTAATTTTAATCATGCTAATTACATGCTAAATATCGGTGCAAACATTTTCCTAGATTGCGAAATGGGCCGGGCTGTCACAACGTACGTCAAATTAAGCCGATAAAAATGTTTCCCGACCTAAGGAAAACTGAAATTACGTCCCTGAATTATAATAACAAATATAATTTTTAAAATCACATGTTTTGAATTTGTATTGGCTCAATGCGATTAATCGGCTCAATAGTAGAGGTACCTTTGTGCCATCCTTAATATGCTGTATGGAATAACTGTAAACCATCCTTAAGATATCACACTGTTTCAAAAGTATTATCCTGTTTAGTAAAATTAACGTACTGCTGTGTTATCATATTTATCACTCGGGACAAATTGTATGACACTGCCCTTTTTAATCTCTTACCTATTGCGAAAACAATAAAAAAAATATAGATAATAATAACCTCTTTGGTCTGTAACACATTTTTTAGTTTTAAGCCAATTTATATATTATATAGAATATTATTATTACAGGTTATATATATAATTCATATTTTCTAAATTTAAGTAGTTGGAACATAAGACTTACCTTGTAGTAGGTAATTTTAAAACAAAACCTAACAGGTAACAACTAACAAATTTTTTTGCCATAGGTATTTTAAATTGTACTTCAATTCATAATACATTTCAATACAAAAACATTAACTAACATGTTGGTAGTGAAAGTAGTAAGAACAATTATTTTTGAAAATACAGACACATTTTAATGTAGGTATACCGACTTATTTCTCACTATTCTACAATTTGTTTTTAATGATAGTAACCTTCTACCATAAACGATAAATTTAATTACCACGGTGACGTAGACGACCTTACAAACATTATGGTTGAATTGGTTCCCAAAAATAGTGGGATTACTCTGGACGAAAGTCGATAAGTGAAAGCTACTTCATAAATTTTGACCAAAACAGAACTGTGGCTGAGAAGGGAAAGGTTCGTATGGGTGAAAAATGGGTTATTACCTGTTTATTATACTTAAGGGAGAATATTTTAAAATACTGAGCAAGGGGGTAACCTATATCTGGACAAGCTGTGGACAATATATTTATGTTATACCTACGAGATTTATTGTTAAACGGGGTGGTAAAAAAAAATATAAAAAACATAACAGTTATAGGTAAAACAATTGAAAATTGTAAATTGATACTGTTTTTGCTACAAAAGGGAATGCTACTTAGGTAGGTACCTACTTAATATAAAAACTTGGTTGGAAAAATAATAATATTATATATGGTTACTACATTTCAAGAAATTGTTTAATAAGTACCTTTAATAATAAGTTAGGGTTCCCAGATTTATTTTTAAAAAATACGGGACATTTTAAAACATACTTATATAGTAGGTATATACAGTAGCGTATTTACGGGGGGGGGGGGGGTGGGATCAAGCCGATCAAGGGGATCGATCCCCTCCGTAGGGGTGTATATAATATGCATTTTTTTTTTTTTTTGGAGTCCTAATTTTAGACCTCTAACTTAATAAAGCTATATCCCGCCCCCCACCAAGAAAAAACCTAAATACGCCACTGGGTATATACTTGAAATGTACATGCCGACAGCCGATTTGATAGCCGATATAATATCATTAATCAGTAATCAGTGTAACCACCACAAAACCAACAAAAAAATGTATTGTTATTATAATCAAATAATTATCATTTTATTTAGTTATTATCATTTATCAATAATTTAAATTTTAAAATGCCAAATAATAAAAAAAAATTTAATTTTTGAAATAGTTTTAAAATAAGGTACATACGGGACTGGTTGTCCAAAATAGGGACAATAGTATTATTTTTTAACTTTTGGATCCCTATAATAAGTATAATTCATGTTCAGTAGACAGTTTTTAGCATGTACAAATAAAAAAAATAGTATTTAATACGTCGAAACAAAAAAATATCATATACAATTCAAATTACTACTTATTAAAAAAATTAGTTATTTTATTCCGCTCTTATTACTATTTGTTGTAAATCGTTTACATTTAAATTTGATATCTGTGTTTTGTTGATCTACTAAATATTGAGTTGATGACCTCCAGTAATAGGTCCCGGTATTTTCTGGCATCGGGCACGGCGATAAAAGTTATGGCTGGCGATTTATATTAAATCTATACATCTATACCTAGTATATACCCATCTATGTGGAATCGAAATAGTAATTTTGTGAGTTCTTTTATACAAATTTAGAAACAATATAATATACAACTGTATAAATAAAACAATATAGAAAATAAAGTCAATAGTTATTAATAAATATAAAAACTTATTTAAAATTATAATTTCATGATAGGTACTGTATTTCTGATGAGTGGTATAAAGTTATAAACGCGGAGCACAGAAGTGCACTCCCAGATAGTTAAAAAAAATACAAAATATTAAAATGTTCGTGTCTATCTAATTTTAAGATAAAACTATACGTTAATAAATGATTTTATTATAAATGTAATTTAAATATACCACCACCAACAAAGATTTTGATTTTAAAAGTGCTGCCTTAAGTTGTTGTAAGTATTTTGTCTACCACTAAACTATAAAGTAAACTAAATATTTTAAGTAATGTTGTTAACACACGTTTACTCATATGTGTGAGCGTCGGAAGAACATGATGTCTATTTTCACATTCATCATAATCAGAGCGCTCGCTACACTGTGGACAGGGGGAAAATATTTAAATAATATTGGTATTTTAGTCAATACCGACTTGCCATAGAACGGTGTGAATAACTGGTTCGTGGTATAAATAGGAAATAGCTTAAAATAAATGAAATATTTCTAAACATTTTGAACATTTCATTGTGTAGAAAACGAAACAAACGAATGTGTTTCCTATTGTAAAATATAATAAAATACATAAACGTTTCAAGTCCCTATGAGTTATATTTTTGAACGACAACAAAGTAAGTAAAATCGTATAATTGTTCGTATGAATATATAATATCGTAAAAAAATCGAATTATAATATGAAGGTAGGTATATGTTGAACATTTCAAGTATATACGGTTTTTCGTTTTTAAATTATAACTATAAAAGAATATAATAAGAATTTGTTTAAAATATGGGTTTGACGGTTTGAGTATAAATCCCGGTTTTACCTTTTTTTCTAATCATTAAGAAAAGTACAGGTAATTTTTACTTTTGATCCCCCCAAAGTACCAACTAGGTTCACTTTCCTACCAAAAAAAATATCGAAGTTGAAAATCTATGAATTTTTACTGCTTCAAGAGGTGATGAAAGAGGCAAAATAAAACACACATCATTGTAAAATCAATAAATACGAATAAATACATAATATAAATCGTTTTTTATTATTATTTTACTGTACGAGTGTACGACGCACAACGCTGTCAAGTGAGCCACTTTTTTGGATATTTTTTTAAATTCCAACCATTTTTACAATGTTAGATCGAAATTAATGAAACTTGGAATATCCGAGTATATAATCTAAACTTATAAGTATTACGGGCAATGTAGGCTATATGGTAATGGATACATTTTCCAGTATTTTTGGTCAATACATTAAAATACTATTGTGACCAGTTCAACTATACTTCGCCAGTAGTATTTGGGTATTGTGACTTTACCTATAAACACAAATTATCGCTTGAGTAAATTTTATTAATAATGTGTTTAACTGGAAGAGTAGGGAAGCTAGGATAGGTACAATGTTACAGTAAAATTAGTAGTACATATTATATTATTATTACTATATATTATTATGTTATTATTTATGCATTTTTATAATTATATAAAGTTATATGAAAGCATAGAGCTTAAAGTATAATAATATTATATATATTTTTTTTTATTTCACAATATGGGCATAGCCCAATTACATGAAATATAATCACAATACATAATTTTTACTTAATAATAATATATAATAACATCTAAATACATAATTCATTATGAAACCATTTTCTGTTTGCATATCAAATACTAGTACACAGGTACCAATATATAAAACTCGTAGCTCGGAGTGACCTTCGTTGTGTTCTTGAAATTTTCCTATCAGGTAAAACACGAATTTTACTATAAAATTAAGTACCCATGATACATATTATTTTAATATTTTAATTTATTATTTTAGTTCACTGTGATAATTATAAGATAGGAACACACATATAGTCGCAACCAGTTGACTACGTGCAAGGAAAAATTAGTTATGATACTGTTGTAGAGGGTGTGCCTGATCTGTCCTGATCTAACAATTACAATAAGAGGAGTAGCAAGGAAATATTCAGAGACTTAGAAGGATCGGGTTATGATTGGATGTAATTGTAGTCAAACATTTTCAAATAAAAATGTAAGGTGTAAGGGAAAAAATATAATTTATAATGTCATTCCAACAATACCTAATTGTAAAACTAAATAGTTAAGGCAATAATATTCACTAATAAATAGTAATTGAATAAGTAACCTATTAAGATTTAAAATTATATAAAAAAAACATTTTGGGGTTTACATTTCACAACCTAGACTGGGCAGTTCTATATAATCTGAGCAATGCATAATTTTAAATTTATTGACCATCATAATCAGACAATACCATAATGCCCGAACAATGTAAACATTTCCCGATAGTTTACTTTGACCATAACAAATTAAAAACAACGATTCGTGATAATATTTTTTAAATTAGACGTTTCAATAGTTTTATTTTGTGTTTAAAAGTGGTTGACTTTACCTAAGTGACAAATAAAAAGTCTTTAGTATCATAAACTAGTTGTTCCAATAAAAACATTTTTATGAAAATAGAAAAAATTCTACCTCATACTTTTAACAAATCGATAAAAAACCTTCAATAAAGAAAATATGAAAAGTATATCTGTCCATTATATTATTTAGTATAGTATAGTATTATAACAATGCAAGTAGGTTTAGGTCATTGTTGTTACTCTTACTCTTTGATATTTGATATACAATCTCGTATGTATGTAAATATATTATGTTAACCAAATAACTAATCAATGGCGATGAAAAAGATTTTTCAATGTTAAGTTGAAATATTACAGAATATTTTCATAATAAAAGAAAAATATTTTTTTAACTGTCTTTAATTTATTCATAAATTGTTGAAAATTAAATATAAATATAAACCTACATTTTATTTTAGATTCTCAGCGGAGCCATAAATGTATTGATTTTACAATGATGTGTTTTTTTATTTGCCTTTCAATTTTCTTCATCAGCACTTTTCTAGTTGAATCTAGTGTGAATCTAGTTGGTCCTTCAGGGGGTCAAAGGTAAAAAATTGCATGTACTTTTCTGAATGATGGGAAAAAACAAAAAGAAAACTAAGGGAAAATGGGAATTTATTCTCGAAGCCAATGTTTAACAAACCCGATTTTGTTTTGTGTTGTAATACAAAAAATAATAACTGTAGATACATGACATTTTCACAAAATGTTTATATTATCATTTTCTTTACACTATACAATTTTCAATATATTTTGACTCTTTTTGAGCTAATAATTGGCATGAGACAATTTCAACTTATTACTTATTATTATTATTATTTTTTTTTTTGATATTGATAGAATTCAACTTACTGTAATATTAATAGTCGAATGAATTATTCTGATATCAATTATATCATAAAATAAACTTAGTAATGTAGGCTGCCTTCGCTCAGAATCGTTTTTCGTAAACAATGATTTTATATCATTAAATTCAAATTTAAGTTTAACACATCCATTACAGTGACCCACTCGACACCTACTTTTTATGTATAATTTTAAAATATATCCAACCCTTGATAAAATAAAAATAACTATTTGGTTGGTGTTTGATCATTTGTAAAATGGTATAGTTAGGTACGTATATCTTAAAAATATTTTATAAGCAAAGCTGAGTAAGTTAATGACATTTTTTTTTCAATTAAGTTAACAAATACCATAAGCTTAACTTAACTTGAATTAATAAGTTAATACTATACTCTATTGAAAAAATGGATAACTTGGATAACTATTATCCGTGTTTATGTCGAATAAAATGTTAGTAGGTACAAAATACCGATTGGCTCATAAATAAATAAATAAATAATAGTGACAAAATAAAAGTTTATAGGTAACCAATCAACTAACCGATCGTTTGCAACTTTCAAGTACCAAGTAGACAGAAGTGAAAACAAATACTAAATAAATAATAATGCTGTAGCAGTGTAATGAGCGGGAAATGAAAAAAATTGTATAAATGTTATAATACCTATAATATAATATTATGGTTATAATATTTATAAAAATTAAAACTTGAAATCATGATAATCATATTAATTACTAGCAAGTACGTAACTCTAAAGTAGGTTCTATGAATATAAATATAATTCATGTTCTCGTGGCTATTAATGTCTTTAGATATAAAATATTTTTCTGGATATTATGAAAATTCAAGAAATTAACTTACTTGGGAATATTAACAAAATGAAAAGTTGATTTAAGTTATTGTTGAGGCAAATTAGTGGACGTTAAAGTTAAGTTAATTTAAAAATAAAACTAGTAGGTAAGTTAAACTAATAAGTTGAACTAAACTTTTAACTTTTAAATCTCCTTAGACCTTCATGCTTAACATTGTTAAGAACTGTTAAAAATCAATGACCGAGTGGGCGTGAGGTATCTAAATGTGATTTCGGATTACAATTTAACAGTTATTTACACTTGTTCAGTCGCGTGTCAAACTGTCAAAGTGAATTTAGTAATTTACTGTACTCAAACGCAGTATTGACGTTGAGCACAGAACTGATAATAATAAATGTTGGCCAGGATTCAGGTTATAGGTAAAACCGCAGTTTACAACATGAGATTATGTTGCTGACATTTTGCTTTTTTTGAATCAGTAGCGCTGGTAAAAATATGTAAAGGATTGGATCGGTGGCGTAATAGCAAAAAATATACGATCATATCAGTTTTTAGTATAAAGTATATAATATCGTGTATGGTATAAATGCCTACAGCGATAAGTACAAAAAAAAAAGTTTAGAAAAATCTCTAAAACGATTTTGCAGTAACTATTATTATGATTGTATCGTTATATGTATATCGTATAATATACGTGTGCATATTACTGTGTATCATATAATATTTTACCGTAAACCTTGATAAAGTACGGTAGTCGGTAATAACTCACCTTCGTAAATATTTACCATTTAGAATGTTGTACCCATTATCTGCATAATATAGGTGGATGCTATTGTCTATTATATTTTATACCACGCATGTCTGATTTTTTTTTTTATTCGTCGTTGTGTTCGCTGTACAGTTAAAAAATGTTGACGAGCAAACAGAGCGACGTCAACTTTTCAGAGCTGATCATATTTGCACCTGATAAACTTGGGTTTTAGTCCGAGATAACATTACATATAGTTACTAATGTAGTATTATGCTCACAATATATACACAATAAAAGTTGATTGCCCGTTTAGAGTTAATATATCATATGCCGTCAGACGAGATTAAGCCCAAACACTGCATACATGCACCTAAATGCTCGATTAAACAATTATCTATATCCCCCGTTAAATGCGGCGTAATAAAGTTTAATTTTTATGTTTTAAAGAATTTTATTTTTAATTCTTAGTGACTGAGTACTTTCCTGACTCATGTAGATACGAAAAATTACTGGCAAGCAAAAATTATTTGCATGTGATACCTATATTGGCTATTATATTGTGTTTATCTGTTGACTATTATCTTATGAATTATATAATTCATATTGCATCACAGTACTTCAAAGGTACTTCATGGGTATAATTAGGTATTTGTTAATATTAAATTACTACGATACGTCATATTTTTATGCGATAAAAAGAAATGTGTACCTACCACAAGTAATCCGTAACCTATGTATTTAAAATAAATTAGAGTTGCTATGACATATGAGTACAACATAATGTGAGAAAACTTGGACACCTAGATATTTTCAATGCTGTACATTAGGTGGTGTCGTGTGGGTCACTTTAATGGATGTCTTAAGATTAAATTCAATGATGTAAAATTATTAAATACGAAAATCGATTCTGAACGAAGGCAGCCCAATTGCTATTATATTTTATGATGTCATTGCTATTAAAATAATTTATTTCCAAAAACATAGCCTTAAAAAATATCATTGTGTATATTATATATATATAAAAATATGCTTACTTTTTAAGTGCAAGTACTCAATAATAATTTATTTAAATTTCAAAAACAAAAGTTTAAGTATATAATTTTGTCCAAATTTGAACTTTAAATGTCTATTAAAAAAAGCTAAGTCAATATATTTTTTAGATTTTTTTGGTTACAGTACGAACTACTTATGAGAAACTTCATTATTTTCAATCCTTAACCATAAAAATGAAACATTTTATAAAATACTTTTTAGCCATAGAACAATTTGCAAATTTTTAATATTTTAATTAATTTTGTAAAATGTTGAACTTTAAATGCTTATAAAAAAAAAATCGTGCCTATGTATTTTTAATATTTTCAAAAAGCTACTAGAATAATGTATGAGTAACCTATTGTATCAAATTGTCAAGCTATTTGACATTTTGACCCAATAAAAGAAAATCAATAGGTACCTATCCTAAAAAAAAACTAAAAAAAAATCGAAAACTTTATACGCCCATATAGTAGTCCAAATTTTTTTTAAATGTTTTGAAAATTGTCAAGCTAAAAAAACAAAATCGATTTTGACAAAAACTGGTTTTGCGCAAAAATACCCGTATTTTCTTAATTACCTATTTCTTAGTTTTTTATTTTGACCTCTAAAACATACCAATTAGATTCACTTTCCCACCAAAAAAAGATGCTGATAAATAAAATCAAAGCATTTTTTTCTGGTAAAAGAAAAGGTTTACAGACGGAAAAAAACGCACATTATTAAATTCAATACATTCAATACTTCACTCAGAATCTAAAAATCAAATATTTCGATTTCGATTATGTATTCTTATTCTTTTGACAGTTTCATTGTTTGAAGAAAATGGTAATTTAAAATATAGTAAATGTTTAAAGTTTCAGCGATTATTAATTTTTGAATTATAACAATATAATAACAATGTGGCTTTACAATAAAATTTTTTTAAATTCCCGTAAAAAAGTCTCAAACACTCCAAAGGATTACCTAGATTGAATTCGCTCGAAGAGACCATTCTCAGAAAAGTTGAAGATTGAATTATTTTTACTGTTCTATAAGATGATGATGAAAACAAAAAATGTCATCGTTCCATTTAGAATCTAAAATAATTATGATAAATCAGGGTAGTTTTTTTGTAGTATATTACAATTAAACTACTATTAAATAATATATTTTTTTATTAAAATTGTTGAGTATTAAAGAAATAAATTTTATCATCTGCATCTTTTTTTTTGAATTGAATTTAACTTTGAAGTTCATTGACAAACAGCCATTTTGATGATAAAATATTTAAAATCATACTGATGCGTTTCAAACAAACATTTTTTGAAGTTCATAGTTAAACTAATTTTTATTTAAATTCTAGATCCTATTTTAGATTCTATTATTGAAAATTAATATTATACAAACTACGTTTTTTTACTTATTTTGAAAGCAACACTTCTGTATCCGGTATCCGAATCAAGATTAGAAATAATGTTTTGTGTTTTTTGAAATTTGTATGGAATTATATTCAATTATTATCTGCTGCTATTCAAAATATAAGATCACAATGGCTATTATTATAAATTATAATGTATAAGTGACTCTAAGAAGTAAGAGTTATTGTTAGCAATACAACATACTTAGGTTATATATAACTTTAAATTATACAAAAAGGTACTATATATAAATGTTTATAATATCGCATAAAAATATGTTTCGTAGTAATTTAATAATAACGAATACCTAATTATACCTTTTTTTTCCTTCAAAAAACCGGGAACTAGTGGGAACTGTATTACAATACTGCCGTCTGCCACCCTGTCCCGTAACGTTTATTCACCAAGATAGATTAGTTATACATAGGTGGGGCTGTGGGGGCCTCTAACCGCCCTGAAAAACTGGCCTTCGGCCCACATAATAACACTGCATTTACCCTACCTGTCTACCTCTTGTCTACCTGATGCGCATCCTACCAAACGCTCTCCTCTGCTTGTTCACCGTCTCCTCGACATATCATCTGGGAGGAGCTCCTGCTCCGGTCCCAGAATGATATCAGGGACATCCTCGGTCCATAGTTGCCGACTGATGCACTGCTCCATCTCATACATACCCTCCGCCTAATGCGGACAATGAAACAGCGTATGTTCCGCTGAGTCCTCCGGCTCCTCTCAGTGGTTGCAGCGGGGATCAGCCGCCCTCCTCATCCACAGGTAAAGCTGCACGCATCCATGTCCAGACAGTGCTTGGGCCATGTTAAATGACATATTTCCGAGCCTTGACTGATTCAGCCACCCCCGGATATCCGGAATTAACCGCCTTCGTCGTGCAGTTCCACAGCTCCTGCCATTCGTGCAAAGTCACCTCCCGCTCCTGCCTCGACCTATGAAGTGAAGTAAAGTGATGCAATATGAATTGTATAATTTATTTTTACTCCAAATAGGTACAAATTGTTTTTTTAAGCGTTAAAAATCACAAAGTTTGCAAACATTTTGGGAGCTTTTAGGACAATTTTAGACGCTAAAGCTTTAAAATGTACCTAATACAAAGTTCTGCATAAGATGGCATCACAATATCCTAAAGATATAAAAATACAGATTACAATTATTATTTGTTAGCATTTAAAGTTCTTATATTTTGACGAAATTGTACTGACGGATAATAAGCGAAAAAAGAACGATTTTATTTTTGTAACGATTTTGGGTATTTTGTTATAACTAAGGCATTTGATAAAATAATTTGTTTTTCGTTATTTACAATCTTAACATTACATATACCTACAATTTTTGCGTTTATCGTTAATTTGAAGATAGGTAAAACGTTGTACATATTTTGGGTATATCGTTTATCGTTAAAAATCCAGAAATGGCCCTGATACTGGATATAACATTTTTTTTGGATTGATTGCTAAGATAAAAATTAGTTACATAGAATAATTATTTCTACAAAACCAATATAATAACTTTTAAGTAAATGGATTTTAAATTATTTCGTTTTGCGTTATTTTTCGTTTATTGATTTATTATATCTTTTTGTTTTGTTCTGTGATATTCAATTATTTTTGTTTACTATTTTCCGTTTTAATTACGTTTACAAATTTCAATCGTTTTTAATCTCATCTATATAACATTATTATTATAAGTTTTACAAGTCCTAATATTAGATATATAGTAAATATGTGATATTTATTTTAAAGTAGGTACGTTCGGAATTCAAACGTTATACAACTTTTGCGTTTATCGTTTATCGCCCATCGTTAAAAATAATATCTCATGGAGAGAATGGTCCAGACTCCAGTTAAGCAATATAATACATTCTTGGATTGATTGTTATGATAAAAATAAATCGTGTGGAATAAATATCTCTATAAAACCAATATTATAAGTTATAACTTTTAAGTAAATGGATTTTAAATTATTACGTTTCACACTATGTTTTGTTTAATGTTGTTTTAAATATTATTTTATTAATCTTTATGTTATGTTTTATTTAATTATATTATATTAATTGTAGGGACTTAAAACTTTTCACCATTCCGTATATTATTATTTTCTATACAAAATTCATTTTTCACACGTCTACGGTACGTGGTATTGACTTTTAAGTTATACGTTCATAACAATAATTCAATAACTAATGATATAATATAATAATTATTAATAATATCATAAATACAACATTTTTGTTAAAAATCAGTTCATTTTAATACCGTAGATACTTACTAATAAAACATTAAACTAGGTATTAAATGTAAAGTACATTCTTATTACTTATGAAATATCATATTAAAGTTAGAGTCTGATACGCAGTCTCCGCTCAAAATATTTTTTTTGTATACAATAATTTATTATTGAATTTAAACTTAACTATTAGCACTTTCATTACAGTGACCTCCACAATGACGAGTAACAACAATTGAAACCTACTATACAGCAGACGTCTCGGTTTTTACTTTTAGATATAGGTACTTTATTTCTAGTTTAACTGGCATAAGGGGGCCTTGAAATATAATTAATAAAAATGTTCAAAACCTTATTCTAAATGATTAAGCGATTGATTGATATTGTTATGAATATATATTTTTTGTTAAAATTAATGCGTTATGCGTATACGGTATACATAATTATTATAATTAAATAAATATATGTATGGGTATTTTGACTTTTCTATTACCTACACTTAATATCTCATACGTACAAGTGAACCAAAAAATCTAATTAATAAAGGTAATTCATTACTTATATAATTATAAATAGAGAAACAACGAGATAATACAGACAAATTTAATTTACAATTATCGGCAAAAACTCTTACAATATAATATAGAATATTAAATGATTTATAAGTAACATTTAAATGGGCGTGTTAAGAGTGCTAAGTAATTAGCCAGACTCGACGTTGATCCCCTTTAAAACATATTATACGACATTCAAATTTCATATTTGTTGTCATTAACCTACTCGAGTTAATACTTTTTATAGCAAATACAATTTCAAATAGGGATTTGTATAATATGTAACTTACAACTTGTGGACACATAATAAATCAAAAATTACGTATTTTGTTGGTTGTTAATTGTTATTCACTTACAGCTAATTAAAAATATATTTTTTTTAAATTTAATTTCTTAATAATGACCTCAATTATGTAAAGCTATTAGTAGTAATAGTTATAGTTTAAGGATACAGAAAGATACGATAACAATAATAATTTGAAAATTTGCCTAAGTACCTACCTATATGCCTATAATGTATTTAAACAATTAGGTACAAATCTATATAGTCTATAAGTATTAAGTATATATATTTGCGGTCAATTATTTTAATTATGACTAAATACTTTTCATTTTTTATGAAATATCTGCAACAGTTTTTTGATAGACTAGGAAATTTTAATACCATTAAAGTTTAAAGTAGGTTAGTTAAATACATTAAACAAAACTGTTGATAAGTGTAAAATGTGATGATTATTCGAAATAAATATCATTTAATCCATATATTTTAAAAATTGACCCAGTGGCATATAATTCATTAATCATTAGGTACCATTATAAAATATATAAAATCATTCTGGAAATGTATACTTTGCATAGATAACCATAACGGTCTGTTCTCAGTTCGCCGACTCCCAATTCGCTGACACACGGTTTTTAGACTAAAAAACCAGTTTTTAAAGAAAACATATACTTTTAGGTTAAGAGACAACAAAAATATTTTAATTGAGTACGTTAATACAATAAAATACCATATTCGCTTATTATTTTTATATTATTATTGAAAGGTATATAAAATAGTACCTATATTTTTTTATTGTTTTATATTATTATACCTATTACATTATATTTATTTTAATTTTGTATTACATACATATACATAATGTATGTGTATATAAATAAATAATTGTATTAAAACGAGGTGCGAATACTATCCTAACCTAACTGGGTGTCGGCAAACTGGGAATTCACCACCATAACACCAATATCATTTAATATTTTAAGTATTATATATATTATATTATTATGTAATTATTGTTATAAGTTGGCACTGACTTCAAAAATTCCAAGGTAACTCACTCTACTCGATAACTAAAATAATATTAAATAGGTATGTATTTAAGTTTAAAATGTACTTTAAACATTTATTATATATAGGTACAGCATTATTAGTTATGATCATAATATATAACAGCTTTTTAATCTATGTTGCAAGTGTATTTCATTTTGTTTCAATCCGTGCATACTCACATTTTGTTAAAAAAAAAAATTCTACACTTGATTCAAATATAACAGACAAACATATATAATATGTGTATACGGCACCTAGTTGAACATAATATCGTTGTTAATTTGATTGGATCGGTAGAAAAAAAAACCTTCGCAAAACGAATTTTCTCCAGATACCTACCATCCACTTGGGATATAAATTGATAGAATAACGTGGAAAATCGATACGTAAATATCTATTGTGAATTATATACAGCACTGTAGTAATCGTATACGAGTAGGTAGTACCTATATTATGTGCATTTTAAAATCAGTATAATATAGTATGTGGAATTTAGGTAGGTATACAACTTGAGTTATCATAACATTTACGTCATATCAAACAAACACTCACACACACTTACACATATAGTATACATATAAAGGTATAAATTCTCATAGTAATTGTACTACCTATAAATATAATAGGTGTGTAATAAATAATAATACTATAATAACGTATTGTTTTAAAAAGTATTTAGACTGCAGCTAGTATGCGTCTGTTAATTTGTTTTTAATTTATATTGTTGCACGTTTACTGATAATCGTTTCGATTTTTGAAAACAATCTTTAGAAATACCTGTTATCAATTTATTCAATCAGTACAGGTTTTTCAGCAGCTCGTGTCTTACGAAACTAGCGATAATCAGCAATAGTAGGCAATTGGTTGAATTAGGTAAGTATAATATATTATACAATACGTTAGGTATCACTTATCACTGAATGGCAATATTATGTTTAACCTTGGTATTCTATATCATTTCTAGAAATTTTATAAAATACCTGGTTTTTTTTAAAAAGTTTATATTATATTATTTATGAATAAATAAATTGTTTAGGCATTATACAATGACATTACATGACATCACAAATCTAATAAGTTCACTATACCGGCAATGTACAGAAATGTAACATAACTAATGTCTAATAGTGCCTCTATATAACTTTTAGTTGAATATATCTGTGAATTTCAAAGTCCGAAAAAATATATTATCATTGTTAATTGTATTACTAAAGTCATCGTTAATATTATAAATATTTACCGATATAAATAATTTATTACAACATTGTAAACTTGAATGTAGTTATCAATATTACACAATAATTATTTATTTATTAAACATTTTGCACCAATTATTTTATTTATTTATATTTTTTGTAATTTACATCTAATGAGCAATTTTGATAAGATGTACAACGTAAAAAAGTACAAAATCTATTATTTAGAAGTAATACGTGTAACAATTGAGTTTAGAAATATGAACTAAAATTAAAATACAAAAGAAAGTGCTAGTACCTACCAAATTATAGTTGAATAAAAATCGCCTAACAATCGACCAATAAAACCCCGAAATTTCGTGCACCGGACCAGTTGTAATATAATAATTAATAGGGTCGTTTGTTGTACCCTACGTGAGTTATTAATGTTTTGGTGAATAATCGATATGGTTCGCAAATGTTTCACCGCTGGCATACTGACTTAATTTAAAGAATCATATAATATGGGTAAATATTTCAAATGGAAATTTGAGAAAGGACTATCTGTTTGCGGGACATTTCGATTGTGTAGGTACAATAATAATAATTGAACACGATCTAATTAATGCGACAAATTACAAATTGTCTTTGGTCAGGAATTCCGTTTGCAAATCGACGACAACCAGCAAATATGTTATACGTAATAGCACTGTATTACGTACACTTAACAGTACCTATACCTCATTTACCACAGCCTGTCATCGGATGGATTTACGAATTGTAATTAGGATTTTTCTATTTTAGGAGACAACATTCAAAATGTTTAACAAATTCTGGTTAAACATTCTGATATCTAGGTAAGTCCTAAGGTACCTAGGTATAATTCATAGGTATTAAGTTTAAACTTATTCTCAAAAGTGATTAATGAACTACTTTTCAGCCAGATGTCTAAAGGGGGTGTTTATTTTTAGTTTCTACATATCTATCCATAACTGTAGCACTGGCGTTCTTTTCTAAAAACAAATTTAATAAAGTCTTATTTTAGGATCAGGTCGATCTGATAATATTATTATTTGAATCATTAAATTAAGTTGTTTATTAAAATAATACTCTCCGTAATTTATTCTTACTTCTAACTAATCTTGGACGTAAAATAAAATTGGTTTGTAATTTTACATTCACAAAGTCACAATTAACATTATATATATAATATATGTTATATACTAAAAATGTGTTTATTACTAATTACTGTAACTACTTATTAGTTGTATTAATTATGTATAATATTAATTTGGTATAAATATATTATATTTAGATAAAGTGATAATAATTACCACATACTTAATTTTTTTCCCTGTTAAACAAATCTAAATAATATTACATATCTAGTGTTTGTAGGTACTCGAGTGGTTAGAAGTGTTCAGAAGTTCGGACCCAACACTTCACTGAATTTACTGATAAAACAATTCTAGGTTAAAATATCCAAGGTCAAAATATCTCAATTAAATAAAGTGTAAAAAATGAAAATATATAACAATAATAATAATTAATTAAGAACTTACTAAGTTTTCAAAATTGATTGTTTCACCAATATCAAAATAACAAAAACATTCAATAAAAACCCTATACATAGGTACCTAGTACCTACATATAATTAATAACATATAAAACACATTTGTATCTAACTAGATTTTAAATATACTAATTTCTTACAAATATGGTGTGTATAAAGTTCCGAGGTCTGAACATATTATATGTGTTATGTGTATGCCACAAATGTATACACGGTGAGCTAAACTATTGGTGTGTTTTGATTAAATTATATTATTATTGTAGGTCAATACCGACGTAAAATCGTTAGAAGAAGAAAATTATTTTGGTTTATATATTTTGTCCTTGGATTTTTTGACCAAATACCGTTATACATAATCATAATAATAATAATATGGGCATCGCGGATGTAACAAATAACTATAATAACTAAAATTAAGTACTTATTACTTATTAGGTAACTGTATAGACTACATATTTATAGTTTATAAGATGTTTTGGTGGGCATTCGTCTTTCCACCGGTTGAAAATGACCAGTCTTTCAGGATCTTATTTATTTTTCTAAGTTTATACCGTTTACGCTGTCATGCACAAAATACACATTGGTCAAATCAATATTTTTTTATTGAAAGTCTATAAAACAATTTAGGTACATTACACAAGTTTGCGACGTGCTAGTAAAAATTTAAATTTAAAGTTTTTTTTTTATTTTGGAAAAATATAATTAGTGAATATTTACAATACGAATTTTTGATACCATATAATATATTTTATTTAATTGACGGGGACAAATTAACTCGAAGAGAAACCTTCCCTCGAAAGTCGGAAGCGCGCCTACTTAAATTTTAAGAGTAAACGCATTCTCTAATTATTTAGTTATAATTCAGAATAACATATGGTAGGTATAAACTGTATAGTGTATACATATAGTTAGCTCTTAACAGGCACTTGAAGTTAACACTTATCCACAATCATATAATAAATACCTATAATATAGTTATTTACTTATTATTTGCTTATAAGTATACTTAGGTACATTATTACTACATTACAATTGTTTTAGACGATTGTAATCGAACATAGTTCTAAAACAGATTAATTATAATATATAATTTTATATGTGTTTTCTGAATACAAATAGATTGACGTAACATCATCGGACGTAATAAATGCATTGAATTAGGTATTCAATTTTATAACAAAAATAATATAATATAAATACTTACTATAAATTTGAAAATCTATTGTTCCGTCGAAATCAATGTATGGAAAAAAGTTTAAAAAAATATGCAATAAAAAACCTACATACCTACCTATTATTATCATACAACACATTTGTATTAAATTTGATTTTAAATATAGGTACAATAATTTCTTACAAATGTGGATTACATACATTTCCGAGCCCTGGACTAATTATTATTATACCGTGAGCTGGGCTTGATGAGCTTTGATTATATTATATTATTATTATAATATTATTAACTTATAACTTATATGCCAATACTAATATAATATAATCGTTAGAAGAAAAAAATTATTTTGATCGAATACCGATACAACTGTTGCAAAGTTGATCACACTGTATGTGCTGGATTTAATGGACATGTCCTATGTTTTTTTAGACTTGAAAGTGTAATGAAAAATCAATTTTAGGGTGTATAGTTCGTTTATATCTATACCTTCAAACGGTATGAATAATATAAATATGCGTTCACAATAGTAATAACATTAAACTAAGGCTGAACCGTAAGCTCAAAATTCTCGTGGGATTCGCATTTCTAGTTATCGCCGCTGCACGAGATTTAAAATCGACAATAATGTGTGCTCAGCCAGCAGTTATCTATAGGATGATGTTAATCCCTTTATACGCTAAACTTTTTTTTTGCAATTCCGGTAAGAAAAACTTTTGAGGAATCCTGTATCGCATTTTCAAGTCATTTCAAAAGTGTTGTATATTTTTAATTATAAAATAATTTACAAACTATTGTAATATTGACGGATTTCGTCGAAATTCTTCAAACAATTATTAATATCAAAATAATACTTTATAAATTATATATTGCAGCAAAAATAACTTAAGGCTTCAATCTATAAATTCAAGATTTTTGACTGAAAAAATTGTTTATCAACAACATACCTCATTAAAAAATACATATTGAAAAAAATAAATAACATTTCAACCGTCCGTAAAGTATAAATAGGTAGCTCAAAAAGAGACAAAATGATTTGAAAATTATTTCATGTGTATGAAAAGCTTTCTGTAAGGAGGATCAATACTTTTTGAATTCCAACAATAGCAAAATAGATTTTGTCGAAAATTGTGAAATTTCTACTTTTAACCCCCTCTCACCACCATCATCAAAATTAAAACTACTAACTAGATCAAATTCCCTATGAGAAACTTCTCTCAAAGTTGAATCTTTAGAAGCTCCAATATGCGATGTCAGTTACAAACAAATATAATTAATAAAAAAATAACACAATAAATCAACATAATTTTATTTTCATACATTATACGATATAATATGCACACTGCACGTTGCACACAATAGTCACAAATTGTTGTATTCGTGTTGAACATATTCGACACCACCGTAAGGCGTCCAACATAAAATATTATACAGACATATTTTGACACCTCGTTGCACGATTTACAAAGTACGCTGTTACAACTTACAATACTAAGACTATATAATGTCATATATTAGGCCGCTTATACCTACATTCTACAGAGTACAATATACACCAAATCGTGACCATTTACAGCTGTATAGGTACGCGATATTCAAGAGAAACATCACATTATTAATATATTCAATTGGACAAACATAATAATATACAACATTGGATCGCACAAACATATATATCTACTTAGGTCTTAGGTACCTATATGTAATTTACCAATCTAGTTCATAAGCTTTTAGTTCATCCCCGGATAGGATAATATAGAATAAATTATTATTATTGTTACAGTAATGTTTTTCTGAAGAATAAATTATTGTTCAGATCCAATTTCAAAACAATTGATTAGATCCTTACAACGATTAAAAAATCACAAAAAAATGTAAGGAAATAATGTAGTCGTTAAGAATTCATAAAACGTTTTATTTAAACACACATACGATTTTTAAATGTAATATAAGATTCATGATAAGTTTTATATTCTGAATGGAGCAATTGTATTGATTTTACAATGATGCGTGTTTTTTTTATGTCTGAAAACACTTTTTATAGTAGAAAAAATACTTCATTCTTTAACATCATATATGTGTAATCTTTTATGATAGAAAAATTATTCTAGTTGGTACTTTTGGTAAGTTAAAAAAAAATTCCTGGTATTTTTTTTAATAATTTTGAGATATATAGGTACTGTATAGATATTTGAAATTTTTTTAAGTTGAGATATATAGGCTTAGTCAAAAAACTTGACTATTTAATAATTGATTCCACAGAAGTCATTCTCGTTTCTCTATAAAAAAAAAAACTATTAAAAACACAGGTAGGCATGATTTTTTTTACAAGCATTTAAAGTTCAAATTTTAATAAAATTCGCAAAAATCACAAAAGTCACGAAAATTTGAAAAATTATGTCGTTGTTTAAGATATATAAAATTAAATTTTCAACATTTTTGGATTCCTATATATAATAAGCTACATATTCCTTATTCACACAACTCTACGGTAAGTCGGTATTGACTAAAAAGCTTATTACAATAATATATTTTGATGTGCATGAATACTAATATAATAATTAATACGAGTAAATATATGTATATGTTACAGGTAAAACCCGAAATCCGTTGAAACTAGTTTTAACTAGTCAAAACTAGTCTCCACAAATCCCTTCAGTAAATTCTAGTTTTAACTAGAATTTACTAAGACCATCACCGTCAAAACTAGTTTAGTTTATTTTTATTTTGTTAGAACTAGTTGTGTCTAAAATATATTTGTGAAAACTAGAATTATCTAGTTAAAATCCATAGTTTTTATATTGATAGGTTAAACTAGTTTTAACTAGGGAATAGTAGAAATATAAGTACACATTTGAATAATTACTATAGGCATTTATTATATTATTTATTTTGACAGGACAAACTATCGTGGCATTTAGAATTACATAGTATTTTATTTTTTCTACATAAACAACGATTTGTTCGGCAGGATGTTTTACATGTGCATCTTACAAAGCCTTGACCCGACCCCGTCGAAGCTTTTGTCGCGGCTGCACGGAGGGAAATATGATTGTTTGGAACTTGATTCTCTGTGATGAATTTTTCTTCGCATGTTATAAATTCAGATCTGAAACAATTTTTACTGATTACTAACTATTTACTAATTTTATTTTATTTGGTGTATGAAAATGTGATAATGGACGCACCTGCAATAAAGTTTTTCTAGAACTCCATCCTTACTTCCGATTTTATATAGATCGTGCTCTGTTTTTTCTAACACTACTCCGATGAGATTAGGATGATCTGTTTTGCCTTTGTCAACATCTGGAATGCGGATTACTACGTTGACACCAACATCAACCGCGGGAAATTTTTTTTCTGATCAAGTCATCATTCGGGTTGCCTGTTTTTCCAAATTTTCACGAGCTTCTTTTCTAATTGAACCTATAAAAGAAGTATCTGAAACATATCAAAGAAATAATTTATAATTTTTCTAACTAAAAATATTTTTAAAAATATTAAACTTAATGTAATTAATAATAATAATATTTGACTCGCCATCCGCGGGTTACCAGCTTTTTTGTATCGCCAAATTCCAAAACATTGAATCGCTTGATCCTTCTATATTGAGTAGAGGTTTTTTTAGTTGCTGATATCGCATCCTCGACCTCTTTTAGAAGAGAATCATAAGCATCTTTAGTAATGATATTATAATGATTGTCTTTTTTTCCTTCCACCGATTCCATCAGCTTCTTAAAAAACCGTTCTCGGGTACTCATTTCTCTTTCAGTTACCGACATAGAATATGATTATAAACGCTTAGAATATAAACGGGTAATTCGCGACAAAAATACGTAGGTACAACGACTACAACGAACACAATCGTACTGACGAAACACGGCCGACGATATAAGGTGACCTATAGATCAATATCGTATTATTATTAATATTATTGTAGGTATAATCTGTCGAAGTTATCGTATCTAAATGATGATGGACGACTAGTTACACTGTTAAAGTTATCTTAATTGATTTGATAGTCGACCGGTCGAATTATTATAGAGCAATATTTATAGATCGTCTATGGTCCCGTGCGTTTTATGTAGTATGAGTTTGATACATGCATTTTAGTTAAAACTAAGTTTTACTGACTTATTTGAACCTGTGGTGAATTCTAGTTAAAACTAGTTAAAACTAGAATTTACTGAAGGGATTTGTGGAGACTAGTTTTGACTAGTTAAAACTAGTTTCAACGGATTTCGGGTTTTACCTGTAACATATATATATCTCGTAATATGATAAATTCGATTGAAATTAATTTAACCCACCGTATTACTAGTGTTGCGCAAAGATAACTAAATATTTATCTAGATAAAGATAAAAGATAACTGGTTAAAATTTATCTAGATACAGATAAAAGATGATTAATACCTTAATTATCTAGATAAAGATAAAAGATAAACACTATATTTATCTAGATAAAAAAAAAGATAGAAATTTTAATAACTGAACTACACTTGTTGTCAAAACTACAATTTATTTTTCAATTATAATTATTATTTAGAAATATAGAATATATAAAATACCTATATTGTTTCATTCAAATTTTAAGATTAAATTGTATTGTTATAATTAATTCATAATTATTTTTATTTTTGTCTAAAAAATAGACGATAGATGGGTATTATTTATTAATAATTGCGCATGTCGTTACTCGTTAGGTACCCGTACCCATATCGTTTCGGGAAATCAGTAAAATCATAAATATCTATTTATGTTATTTTTATTTAGAACTTACCGGATAATTCTGAGAGGCCGATTAAAATATCATTGAGTGTGTGTGTGTGTGTGTGTGTGTGTGTGTGAATGTTACAACACAACATCATTAGTCGCAAAATATTTCGACTGCATATGTCTGTATATTAATTACCCGATCGTATAGAATTATTAGAAATGACGTAAATAAGCAATACGAAAAATGATTATTAGTTTAAATTCAATGGTTTATTTATCGAAATAAAAATTTACCATACCTTCGTTTTTGAGGCTCTAATTAAAAAAAAAAAAATTGTACCCATAATTTATTTATCTAGATGATTTGGGTTAAATAACATAATCATTCATCTAAGATAACTCATCAGATAATTAATTTTTTTATTATCTAGATAAGATAAAAGATAATTAATTATTTATCTAGATAATTTATTTAGATAATTTATCTAGATAATGCACAACACTGCGTATTACCCATAGTAATAAAATAAATAACTAGCAATAAAAATATAATATCATAAAATATAACTACTTAGTAACTTAGATTGACAGACCATTTTCGTTCAAAATTGTTTTTCATACCTATGCAATGACTTATTGTCGAATTTAAATTTAAAACTTACATTAAAGTGATTTACTCAATGACTAGGTACTCACGACACTTGCTCTCTTAATTAACAGCAGAGCGTTACCTACATGCTAGCTTTTTATTTTTTAATAAAACATTTAAAAAATGTTTGTTAAGCTACATCGATTTTTTTATGTTAGATTGAAGCAATACAAATATGTTGACGACATTGGTGAATTTACTCGTAAAATAATGATTCCATAGTGCACACAATTTTATTTTATAGTAATTTGAAGTTTAATTTTGACAAAATTGGATATTTAATCAAAAAAATTTTTTTTTTAGTAATTTTGGTACGGTTCCAAAAACATAACTTTTAAACACTTGAAACTTTTTTCCATTCCATATTATATTATTTTACCTATAGATACTCAAAGTGTATTTTTAAAATAATTTATAGTAATAGTTTTAGCTATTTATTTTAACCTACTCATTGTGTTATATAGTAGGTAAAAGCCTATATATTGAATTGTACGTTAATAACAGCTAGGTTTAGTAATATTACCTTTATGAAGTAGGTATTATTACTATAATATAATGTATGCAATTTTTCTTTGACAAAAATTAGCTTAACCTAAACCTACCATATTACCAATGGTAAAATAAATTACTAATTATTACAATATAAATAAATAATAAAATATCTTTAGACATAAGCTAACAAACCGTCTTCGCTCAGAATCGTTATACGTACGCAATGTTTCAATAATTTATCATTGAATTCAAATTTAACGCATCCGCATACACCTACTTACTTAATGACGAGGTACACTCGACAAATACAAATATATAATACAGCAGATCAAGTTTCCTGATTTTTTAGTTTGTACCTAATCGAATGCGTCCCCTCTTCAAAAAATTACGTTAAATGAATAAAATGTCTTAGTAAATAACTAAAGGAGTAATTAGTTTTATTATTTTGTCGAAGTCGATTAAATATAATAAACATGACCTGAAAATTAAAAACGTATTTCTTTTAATTCTAACTCATTAATTTGTTAACGTAAACAGGAGAATATAGCTAAACGAAACAATAACGGACATTATACTTATTAATTATAAAAACCGTAGGTACAGCTGCATTCATTTTTTTCTTTATATTTATTATAATTATTGTGACTTTCATATGTCGTACAGTTGTACCTATTATGCGCAATGCGCTGATACTGCAATTACCTAAACCATAGGTAAATATTTATTTTATTATTTCTTACTAAAAATGAAATTACTTTAAGTACGTTTAACTGTCCAAAATTACATAACTAGGTACTGCAAAGTTAATAGGTATGATTGTGACATTGTGTTTATAAAATACCATGATATACTTGAAAGTTTTAAGCCTCCAACAAAATATTTCTGAATAACATCAAAATAACTAAAAAATTTAGCTACCTATAAAAATTGATAATTTTTTACATTTTTAACTTCAAAATAATTTGAGATTCGACATTCGAGATTTTGATGAATTTTTAGTCAAAATTTGAACTTTAAATGGTTATAAAAATAGTGTGCATTTATATTTTTAAAACTTCATTTAGAACAACTTACGAAAAACCTTGTTTTGAATTTCCAATAATTAGTTATAAAAATTGAACATTTTAAAATTTTTAACCAAAAATAATTTGAAAATGTTCGATGATGAATTTCTGTCAAAATTTGAAGTTTGAATACTTATAAAAAAAAGAGTGGCTAAAAAAATGTATTTTTATTATTTTTGATCTGCTATTTTAACAACTTATAAGGAATCTTGTATTTAATTTTCAAGAAATTTGACCAATGTAATTTTTTTTATCAATATTTAAAGAAAACAAATTTGAAAAAACCGAACATTTCTTAGGCTTAAGAAGAAAATTTCAAATGTCTACAATTATTATTCTTTTTTTATATACATTAAATAAGAAAATCGTTCCCGGGGAAAACGTGTAAATATCGCATGTCTATTTTCAATGAAATTCTAAAAAATTAGTTTGACTTTCCGGTAATTAATTTTTTTAGATTAGTAGAAAAACTCATATAGATACTTGTGTTGAATTTATAAAACTTAGATTGAAATAGAAAATTATAGAATTATAGACATTTTTTTATGAATTTCTTAATCAAAAAAAAATTGCAACATTTCATGATTTTTACGTATTTTTTTGAAATTTCACACTTATGATCAACTTTTTTTTAATTTTCACTTTCAAGTTATGAAGAACATCGTATTATATTTTCAAGTCTTTTAACCAAGTGATACAATTTTTATCTGCAATAATTAAAAGAACATGAAATTTTATTATGCCTATAAACAGCTCAAAAAGTCAAAATGTTTTGAAGCATTTATAGTTTATAGAAAATGCTTATATTAACATTTGATGGAAATTGCATGTATCTACGATCATTATTTCTTATATTTTATGGCGGTTTTGCTAAACTTTATAAAAAATGTCAACCTTAAATGCTTTAAAAAAATATTGTGACTGTATTTTTGAAATTTTTTTTATTGATTTGTGAACAACCAATGAGGAACTTTATAAAATTATAACACGTGTTCAAGCTTTTTTCCCAAAAATAAAAATACTATCATACATAAATCAAAAAAAAACTTAAAAGAGGTAAAATACTTTTCAATCACACAAAAAGATCCCAAATAATTTTAAAATAATTGCATCTCATGTGATATGAATATTCGATGAGAATCTTAAGTCTGTTTTTCTTACTCAATGTTTTTTATATCATTGAATTCAAATTGAACACATCCATATAACAGTGACCCTCTAGACACCTAGTGGTGTGCAGCAACGCTGTACCTACCCACTTACCCATCATTCTTTTTTAAATTTATTTTTAATTTCTTGTAGTTTAATACTTAATACATAATATGGGCTATAATTACTGTAATTCAATAATGAAAATAACACGACCTACACCGACTACCGATCATTGTAAATTATTTCTAGTTCTATTGTTGCTATAATATCTATACTGCACCGTGTTTAAAATACTATGTGTGCTACGATAACCGCTCTATTATACTACTCCCGGCCGCATTTCGAAATCTGTTTTTTAAAAGCATCCTCCCCACCCACCATCACTCGTCGGACAGACGAAAACGTTGGACCGTCCGAGATCGGAGCAGTGCTGCACTTGTGCACGTGTGCATCCAAAAAAGTATATAGATACGTGTTGTTTTTATATACATTATACATAACGCGGCGCGTGATATCAAAAATATGCTAAGATCAATATTGCACGCACAAGTTGCTCCGCGCCCGAAGTTGGCCGAGCGCGTGCAGCGGATCGCCGAGGTCTCGCGATTCCTGGAATTTCCCGATACGTTACACCGCGGCCGGCGGTTACTATCCGTACAGTATATATATATAATATACATATACTATATATATACATACGTATACCGTCGTTATTACGCCCCGACCGGCGCGCACCACTGCGGAACGTCAAGTACCACCGCCGCCGCCGCCCCGCGGGCTTCGTCGCTCCCGGTCCGAACAGCCAACGGCCATCCCACCCGCCCGCCGACCCAACTTTCCGGACCGACCCGATGGCCTTCTGCATTCCGGTGGTGGCGGGGAGGAGCGCCTCGACACCGTCCGTCCCCGCCGCTGACACTATCATTTCACGTACCATGCGGGACGAACGCGAGTCCCGTCTCGTCCGTATAACGCTATTATTATTGTCGCCGACGCTATCATCGCACGTGGCCGCGAAGCCGACGAAGGGATGATGTCTCGGCGACGACCGCGCCGCTAGACCTACCGACCACTAGCCCGCCATTTCCCCTACCGACCGCCCGTCCTACCGCCGGCCTGCGACTGACGACTACCACCCCCTTTCACCCCTCGCCACTAACCAGAGGCGGTTGATTTCTCGTCGGCGCACGCGACCACGATGAGTTTCGAAAGAGCCGACGACAACGAGTCCTACCCGTGCCACGGCGCCCGAATACCGTACAGTGCACGCACCGCGATCAAAAACGGTAAGTGAAAACCACGGTATTATTATACCTATAATTAATTCAGATGGGCGCAAATAGGAAATTAAATCGACGAGAGCCAACGGGCCCAATTATTTTTTCGATGCCTTCGATCGAAAACTGACTTACCCCCCTCCCTACCCCAACAATCAAACCACAATACTAATTTTAAAAAAAAATTTAACAATACAGGACATAGTCAAAATATACCATTTAATATATTGGTAGATTAGGGTAGGACTTAATTTCCACAATGGTGAGCTACAAAACCAAACCCCACCCTATTTGCGCTTATGCGAATACTATTAACAATAATAATTGTAAGAATTCGCCTGCAAAAGTGTAATACGTCAGTGTGTAATGTTTTTATGTTACCTACTACCCGCTTTCTTACGGGAAATGTAGAAATCCGATATTTTGATTAGCATTATGAATAGGAGGTAGGTAAATACTTCGACTGGCTTTTTTGATCCAAAATGATGTATAACAGTTTAACATTTAGCATATTATACTTTAGTTCATTAAAACATTTTATAGAAATAAATACAATATTACAGTTACTTTATACGAGTAATACTCATATCTTGTTCTGCAAATAATATGCTTATAACTTTTTTTGATTATAATTAATTTTTTTAAATATTTGTTTTCTTTATATAATATTGACAAATCTATAAGTCTGCCCTGCCTAAACCCTAAGTCAAATATTTATTTATCGTAAAGCAGAGTTCGAACATTCACGCATGTTGAGGAACTAAAATATGTATTACCTATCTACCGGTAATGTAAGAACCATCTGAAACTTCAAATGTTAAACTGAAATTTATAGGTACAGTTTAAAATAAATTGATCAATGCTACATGCCTTATTTATTAATTATTACTATTTAATTAGTTGTTATAATATAATATTAAAAAATGACGGTATGAAAAGTTAAACAAATTACTTATAATAGCTGGTAAATATTTAGGTACCCATTATTATCAATTATATTTTTATCTGGTTTAAACATTTTTTTCGCAACCTTCATTTTAGCTATAAGTGTTGCAATTTCAATACTAAATAAATCATGGAGACATGGATTGTTATACTTACTGTGATGTATTGTAAAATATGTAATTTGTGATCGCATTGTTGGTGACAGGTCGCAGCTGTCGGAACGCATGTCTTGTAGAAAATAAAAACTAGAAATTAAAAATTAAAAATAATAAACACTTCTATAATAAGATTTTATAATTCACTTCAACATTTTAAATGCCAGGTAAACATTGTTTTAGATTTTGAGCAGAGCTATGGTTCAGAAATTTCACTTAAGATGTTTCTAGCCATGTCCAATTTTGATCTTTCTTCAGGAGTCATTTCTATAGTCATTTCAAGTTGGTACTTCGGTGTAGGGGGGGAAAAAGTAAAAAATTCCCAATAGCTTTAAAAAAGTTGGGAAAACCAAAAAAAAAGTTAAGGAAAACATAAATCTTTATGCAAAACTAGTTTCTGACAAAATCTATTTTGTTTTTTTGTGTAGCTAAAAAATATATTTGTAGACATATAACATTTTCATCAAATGATTATACTAGCATTTTCTAATCACCATAAAGTAAAATAAATTACTTTCATAGCAAAAATATCATAAAATATACTTAGTAATATAGGCTGATGACCGTCTTCCCTCAAAATCGTTTTTCGAAAACAATGATTTTTTATTATTGAATTGAGATTTAACGTATCTATTACAGTGATCTCTCTAAACACATACTGTATAGCACAACGATACCCACTTTGAAAAAAAAATATTCTCTAATTACGAGTTGTTTTTGGGTTTTTATATACTTACATTTTTATAAGCAGAGAATTTAGTACATAGGTTAGTAAGTCTATAGTGATCATTAACTTATTATTGTATGTTATTAGAATAATAATTTATAAATAGTTAGTCTATCACCTTTTTTCAGATTATTTAATCAGTGGGAAAGTCATGTTGATTGGTGTACACTGTACCTACACTTGCATTTCAAAAATTGAAAAAAAATTGAATTGAATGTAATATAAATGAATATTTCCAATTTCTTATTGTCAATCACGTTGTTAATCAGACATGACCTTGTGTCGCAGCCTTGTCTTGTCGTTGTACGTCGTCTTTATATAAATAACATCGTATTTATTGTTTTGCACGAACATTTAGTCATTATCCGTCACTATTCACCAAATATCAATTTAGTGGTTTCTTGTTATTGTGTTGTGTGGTTGAAGCTCATAACTTTTTAAAAAAAACGGAAAATCGACTCTGAACATCGAGTTCTTTAAATCAATGGGAAAATGATTACTTTTTATAGAATGGCAAAATAAAGGTATATGTAAAGAAACTATATCTAGCAGTTTTAAACGAATTCAACATAAAACGACACTATTAAACGAAACATAAAGACAAATTTAAAAATATAATAGAAACGAAAAATGTAGTTTGTTAAAAAAAAAATCTTAATTTTCGACAAAATATATTTAAGAAACAAAATCAACAAAACATGGCTTAGTCCGTGTTAGTTATCTTGTCGCTCAGTCTATAGCTAATTAATGTAAACCTTTTCCTGGTGGAGAATTTGTGAAGAAGTGTACGTTGCGTGTTATTAATAAAATAGCCCCGAGAATAAATGCTTATTTGAACAAATTAGTTTGTCACGTCCGACAATTATTAGGAGAATATATGATCTTGGATTTGATCATTTTAAATAAGTCCAAGAAAGAGCAAAACATTCTTTATATTTTTCAATAGCGTTTGATGAAAGCTCAGCTATATCCTATACGACACAGCTCCTAATTTTTATACGAGGTGTAAATGATAATCTTGAAATAACAGAAGAATAGGGAGCATTAGAAAGTTTGAGTGGTACTACAACTGGAGAAAATATATTCAAAGCTTTATCAAATACACTTATCAAAATATTGATTTTACTTTTGACAATCTTGTTATAGTGCCACTACAGATTGTGCGAAAAGCATGATAGGTTCTATGATTGGACTTATCGGAAGAATAAATACAAAAATGTCTGAACCAAATATTCCGCCACCAATTGGAGTCAACAAGCACTATGTCAAAAAATTGTAGATTTAGAAAATGTTATTTCTATTGTACTGCAAATTATTAACTTTATAAGGTCACGCATGTATTGAACCACCGTAAATTTTAAAATATTATTTAACAAATAAAGTCTTACCATAAAAATGTTTTATATCACAGTAATGTACAATGGTTAAGTAGAAATTTTTTTTCGAAACGTTTGACAGTTTGCAGCCAAGATGTCTTGTATATTTGGTTCAACTTATTTTTGCAAGTAAGTATTTTCAACTATGAAAATCAATAAAAGCAAAACTTGGTCTCGCATAACAAATGAACATTTCCATGGCGTTCTTCGGGTAAATTCGAGCAAATTTAAACCTAATATTGATGTTCTCTGTTCTCACTCACATTAAAAAAGATATGTTTATACTTTATATTCATTGTCATATTTTATATCATTTATGACAATCAATTTATAATAAATAATTAAATTTATCAGTGTACTCATATTAAGATGTGCCTACAATTAAATACAATGATCAATTAAATTAAGAAAAAGTTTAAGTGGCCCGCCAAGAATTTTTTTTTATGGCCTTCGGTAAAAAAAGGTTAGTCACCACCGACCTAACATATAAATTATAAATAAATGCAACAAAAAACATATTTAACAATTGAAAATTGAAATGAAATAAAATGTTTTTGTCATTAAGATAATCATATTATATAGTCGTTAGTATAGCACCAATTCCTTTGTCCCATACTCCCACGTACGTAGGTACAGTTTTCATTTAATAATTTCTCGGCATTGTACATAACTATCTAAGAAATGTACATATTACATTATTATACATAGGTTATACATAGGTATACATATTATTTATATTAGAATATTATTTTATTTTATGATAATACAGCATTACAAGTTACAACTGTATGTATTTGGTTAAGTTGACTATTGGTTATATTACCCGCGTCAACTTTGCTCGATACGTGGATAATATTTTCTCTGGATTATTTGTTGGTTATTTTGAAATATATAATAGACTTTTACTGCCTAAAAAAGTGTCAGACAAAAAAAAAACACAAATCATTGTAAAATCATTACATTCATCGCTCCTCTCAGAATCTAAAATTAATATATGATTTTTAATATTTGGCAGAAAATAGACATAATTCTGGCTCAAGAAATGTGGGGGGAAAAATTGTCCCGTCTATTTTTATAGGTCAAATATGTACCGGTAGAATTTAAATGTTTTAAGTCTGACTCTAAAATCGACTATACCTATTACCTACCCGAAAATCGGTGAAATTTACATGCACCATACCCAGGTATCCCCTAGTCGATAGTGTATAAGCTATAAGGTTTAACGAGGAATAGTTATGTATAAAGTTTAAACAAGGCATTCAACGTTGTGTGTACTTACCTACCTATTAAAATTAAGTATTAAATTCGCCAGTTCGTAATTTTAAGATTTTTAGCCAAGTGAGGCTTATACCTATATCGTTACGCACTAATGGCAATACCTTGTATTTAAATTTGTATCATATTTCATGTATAGGTTCTTTGTAAGACTGTACACATACGACATACTTGTTACGTGTAGATAATGATATTAAGTTTTGTACAATTGGAGGGATGATATTTATAAACAATATATACAGGGTGATTCTTTTATCAAACAACACTCATTATTTCAAAAAGTGTAAATATTTTTTAACATGGTTTCAAGTAATTTACAAAACAACTTTTTTACTAAAAAATTATATTTTTTAATATTTTTTATCCTTATGATTTTTTAAGTTTTTTACTTTTTTGAATGACAACATGTAGTTTTAATTTTATATTCCAAAACTTCATATTTTTCTAAGAATTTTGATACATAAAAATCGAATTTAGGACTATTAGTTTATGAGTTATAAGTATTTAAAGTTTAGATGAGCAGAGTGGAGTGGTACGGGGTTACCCCGCAAAATGTTTGTCCACTACTCCACTCATCTAAACTTTAAACACTTATAACTCATAAACTAATAGTCTTAAATTCGATTTTTATGTATCAAAATTCTTAGAAAAATATGAAGTTTTGGAATATAAAATTAAAACTACATGTTGTCATTCAAAAAAGTAAAAAACTTAAAAAATCACAAGGATAAAAAATATTATAAAATATAATTTTTTAGTAAAAAAGTTGTTTTGTAAATTACTTGAAACTATGTAAAAAAATACTTTCAAAAATATTTACATTTTTTGAAATAGTGAGTGTTGTTACTGTTGTTTGATAAAAGAATCACCTGGTATATATATATAATAAATCAAAATAAACACAAAAGAATAAATAAAAAAGGTGGGCAAATATGTTGATACGCAGGTTGCACTATGCCATAAGTGTATCGATGTATTGGTTGTACAATGATATATTTTTTGCAATTTATTATCTCTTTTCCTTTGAACACTTTTTAAGTAGAAGTGCTCAAAGAGTTTCATACAGCACCCTTAAAGGTAGGAAATATAATTTTATATCGAACAATGAACATTTATAACAAAACGATTTTATTATTTTACTACCTACACAGAAGAAAATGTATAACTAAAATACCATTTACGGTCGGTGTGAAAAGCGTATAGTCCCCAATCATATTGTGTGTTGCTTTTTTTTACATTTTTCATCCTCAAACCCCCTCAATCCTTTCTAGAGAAAAATCATAACTACGTCACTGAAGCAAACAATCACAGTTTTTACCAAGCTCTTACTAAAAACTATATTATTTGATTGCGATTATTATTACCTAATCAATGTTTTTAAGTATGATACTATGCCACAATACCGTTCTGTATCGACGAAAGCGAAGTTAGACGAGTGCTAACATCCGGTCTAGCTTTTATTTCAAGAGAAGGGAATCTCCAAATAAAAATTCGTCCCTAAACACAAAATACTTCATACAACGGCTTCTGAGTCCCGGCCTTTTATTTTATAGACACTACAATATACATATTATACTTGAAAAATTAAAACGTGTAAATAGTAAAGTTATTACTTTTAACATGTATAATTACTAGCTAGTAATAATACTAATACAGTTTACCTATTTTCGTCGTTTAATATCAATAGGCGTAGAACGAAAAATGGACCGCAGAATTTTGTTACTATGTATTAATATTGAGTGCAACTCGTAGCCCGTAGGCATTTTATTATACACTATAGGTATACTACTATTATATTAATTATTATGTAGTAACATACCATAATAGTACTGTTAGAATACACCTATCTGCCCACACAAATGCTTTCACTGTATATGTGTACAATAAATTGACGTTTAATGATTTTATAAAGTCTAAACACATTAAGCTTAACGGTATCGCCGATACAACAGATTTTATAAATAATATTTCAAAAAAAAATGAAGACCCGTTTGCGTTGATTTCACAAACATATTATGAAATTATTAATACTTAGGCTTTAATGATTTCAAATGTTTGTTTATAACCGGCATGCATATGTATAATATGTATAATATATCGTATATCATTATGCGAATGATTGAATATTTGAATATAATAAATGCGCAGTTAAACGTACATACCTACTATTAGAAACACATTTTACTCACTATCGCGGATAAATTACATCCCGATAAAATTTCCAACTTATTGTTTGTAAAGATGTCTATATATTTTTTTTAGTATTTAAATCCAATATTCTTCAAAATTTTAGGTACAGTCGTACCTATTTTATTGTTATAGTAGGTACTCATATGATTATGATTTTTTGTTTACATAATAATAGATAAAAATGCCTTAGTGTATTGTTGTTTTACGAAATGATCGTATCCTACAGGGGTGTAGCCCATAAGCGCAAAATATGACCCAAACGCAACCCAAAAGCGCAAAAATAAATAACCCATAAGCGCAAATCAATTTTATAAAACAAGTGTCTTTAATTAAAATCGTAGTTATTATTAATATTAAATTAAGCATTTACAGTGTCACAGTGATATTAAAATTGGTAATAAAAAATTAAATAAAAATAGTAATAAAAAATATAATGTTGAGTATTATTTTAAAATTAAATTTGAAATTTAAAGCCCAATTGATCTTTCAAATTACGATGATATGATTCTGGACCATTGGTAGTCAGAGGTGTGGTGGATATCTGCTGTCACTTTCAATAAAATTCGCTAAAATATAATCTGAAAATAGTTAAGATAGAAAATAGTTCATAAAATGCATCAGAAATTTCAGTAGATGGTAAAAAAGCCAATCCAAAAAAATATTTTAACCAATGTGAAATTTCTGATTCATTTCGGTCGTATTCAATTTTAAGTCTCAATTTTGCAATTTGTCTATACCAGGCTTGCCCGAGATGAAACCGGCATTCTTATAATTTTAACTTTATAGCGAAAACCAGACACATACGCACACGTGACACGATTGTAGCTCAGACACCAACTGATATAGGTCGATATCTGGTATACGATTTAAAACATTTCACTTGATTTTCAAATAAAAAGGCCAAATATAAAATATAAACTATAAAATATATACTATAATTATATTATTATATTGTATATTATAGTAATCTTAAAAAAAAAATTCATTTTGTGCTTTTGAGCTATCGAAAAAAAAGGTCGATTTGCGCTTTCGGGCTTCACCGATCCTACAGCTCTGCTTTGTTAGTATTTAGGTTGTTATTTATTGTAATTACTAATAACAATGAGACATACGTATATTATATTTATACTCAGTTATAAAATAGACTTAGGGTCATTGCGTTTTGAAACACTCAGTCATTTATGTGTAATTGAATTTTTTGTAGACATTGACTATTTTAGAACCTAGAAAATCAATGATAGTTATAACTAAAAAAAATTATGAAAACGTGTTCACTTAGGCTTCCGACATACTGCACTCCCGAAATGATAGATTTATGTGGAACATACACTTTTCTCTTTTGTTTAGGTGAAATTGATTTGTGTTTAATAATTGTATTATTGTACACGCTGTTTATTACAAATTACAATGCATACATTTAATTTACCGTTGTACTGCAAGCGCATAATTAATGCCTAATGGTATCGAAATAATTAATAGGTAGGTGCAACATTACCAACGGGCAACGAGAATTTATTATATATATTATGTATCTTGCATTCTAAATACCAAACATCCCATAATTCGGCAAAGTGTGTAGATTATATAAAAATTCGGATAAATGTCACTTATTATCAGGGCCGGTTAGGCCCGGGCTTGAATCAGGTCAATAGTCCTGTATCAGGACAATTTTTGTAGGCGGCAAATTTTGAAAGAAATTTAAAAAAAAGTCATATAAATATTTTATGCATTTATAAAACTGCGTAAATTAATATTATTTAATATTCAATATATACCTATGTACATATTATATTTTACAATATAATAATATAATATTGTATATAATATTAAATGTATAAGTAATAAATACAACATTTTTTTTCTTAGGGTAGGGGCGGCATATTTAGAAGGGCCTAGGGCGGTGCCTGTTCTAAATTCGGCACTGCACATTATACAACATAAACAATGTACTGATTCTACATTGAATGTGATATTCGTAGTTTTATACCGTTAGCAACGCTGTAACTATAATAGCCAAACAAATTTAAGAATAAATAAATACTTAGGACAATTACACTAAGAATATTATGTAGAGCATTGATTGAAAAAAAATATCATGGTTAGGTTTCAAAACATTAAATTCTCAAAAAACGTGACAAATATTACATCGTTTTTGAAGAATTTAATATTCATGATGAATGATATTTTGTCTGTGAAGCCGCTTTCACTTTGAGCGGTGAAGGACACACAAATATGAAATATGACTAGATATGAGCAGCGAAAAAGATACCTATTCCATAATTTTTCAATATTAATTTCCTTACACACTCGTTTAAAGAAAATGTAAATCCTACACTAGAATAATTATAATTTTTTATATGGTTATTTTTTAATTGGTGTTAATATACTATGTCTGTCACTTAAAAAAATTATATAACTGCACCTGTATGTATATACAACTTTGTACCAATTCGTCCGATTGCAATCTAAGCTACAAAGTGATCTAATGGTCGTTCACCATAAATGTGTTGACGGGGCAACATTCAGTTGCCTGCACCTATCTGTGACTTTCTTTTTAGAACATTTTATAATAGGTACAGAAAAACAGAATTCTATTTCACATGTAAATCTTAAAAATAGTAAAAAAAAATGTTGTTTTTCTTCATTTTTAATTATTATGAAAATGGTTATTAAATCCGTCATTAAAACGATCCCTTTAATTGCTACTCAAATGTCATAAGTATGGGTGTGCGAAGCAACACATGAACCATATAATCTTTCACTATGTAAACAGTTTTTATTGATCTAGTTTTTTTTTTGAAAAAAAAGGCATTTTTGTTATTCATTGTGTGTTTATTCATAATATAAATATGACATTAACGTAACCTATATACTATTACGTTGGTACTTGGTACGTAATACACATTTGTTGCATGAGTACAATACAATATAATTTAGTTCTTTAACAGTAAGCTTTTTGAATTGTATATTATTGTTGGTTGCAAATAATTGCAATACATAAAATAATAATATATTTATCACCTTTGTAAAATATATTACTCGGCACTGTATTATATTATGTAACAATATAATTTATGAGTAGTTATGTCAAAATGCCTAATATTCGCAGTAGATAATGGATACATAAATAAAATAAATATGAATCATATACATATTTGTATATTCTTCTAAATAAACAATAAATATAAATGTATTCTATTATTTTTTTAGTAGTAACATTTACGTAGGTATTAGGTACATCAAAATCGGATGAGTATCCAGAGTTTTTCTTTAGGGGGTGGGCTGATAAAAATAATGAATTTTTATACTAAAAGTTACAAACACGATGATAACACTTTTCGTAGGTATTCTAGAAAATAAATTTTGCGCAGCTTACATTTTTTATATTTGTATCGTGAACGTAATTATACCGTAACTTAGTATTTTATTTTTCTGTTTACACAATTAATAAAAACTTATTTTTCAAGCCATTGATGTATAGTAAGTATAAAAATAAAAATGTACAAATATTCTTTTGGATAAAATAAATATTAAAACACATTCTTTCACCAAAGATTTTAGTGAGCCAAATTAAAGTTAAACAAGGCTTAATTTACATTTATAAAAACTTCACATATATTACATTGAGTTGCTGGAATCCCGTCACCATTCACAATTCCCTTCTATAAATAGATATGGTGCTGATTGAAATATTTAGTGTATCAATTACTACTTTATGTATTTTATTTTTATAACCCGACATCAGCTTACTAAATAAATATGTATCTTATCGAATATAGTATTTTTTTTCTTTGCTACTATAGGCCATTGTAGTTAGTAATTTTTACCAACAACATTAAAAATAGAAATAAGAGTTGATGATGCTATAACATAGGCTAGATTAGGTTAAAGAATCATTTGAATAGTAAATATATCGTTCTAAATATACACCAAAAGGCAACAGTAACAGACGAACGTTTAGTACCAACAGCCATTACTGATGTTGAAAAACTGAAGTTCTAATTTGATTTTAATAAATTTAATAATATGCAGTATGGTTACATTTTACCTTTAATACACTTATACAATGATGTATTACTATTCAACATTTGACAACAATAACTCATAATATATCAATAGGTATATTATGTATCAAATCAACCAATATTTTCGACTTGTTGTGCAATTTATTGAGTGTAGCTATACATACAATATTACAAGGCCATAAAACCAACAGAGTTGGTATTGACTTGGCTGGTTATTATTTTCTCTCTAGCTTAGATATAAGTAATGACTGAAACGATGCGAATTGCTTTGGACTTTCATTAGGTTTTTTATATGCTTAAGGACATTACTTTAAATTATTCGTTAAAAGTACCATCTATGGAAAAGATTTATAGTCCATGAAGAGGCAACAGTGTGCTACATGATACTTTTAAAACGTTTTTAGCACTTAGTCAACGCTTTAAATCTTTTATTAATTTAGGTATAAATAAAAAGTACTTCTTGATAGCCGGTTGATTGATCTAATATTATTTATAGGTAGTAAATTATTTTGAATATTTCTTAATTATGTCTAACTTTACAATGGTATAAGTATACCTAATACCTACTATAGTTTACTAAACTATTCTCGTTTCATTTATCAACAGAGACAATGAACTCGTGTTTTTATTTACAAAATGATGTGCTTGCTTTACAATAAAGTAGTAAAATACTGTATATACTACAAAGTATTATGCCTTGAGCCAAGAGTATATGTAATGTATTACTTAAACACAGTTGCGTGCAATGTTGGATTTTTAATGGAATTATAAGAATGGAAAAAATATTACGTTGTGTTCTACATATTTTTATACGGAACATAACACAAATAAGTACCCACATATTTTAGTTACCCCTGCACTGCGCAATTCATAATTTTGAAACAGTAAAGCCAATATTATAACGAGCTCACCTAAAATATTAACTAAACATTACTAATCCAAATTTGTTTGTTGCATCCATTTATCATAAAAATTGGTGACCTACTTTTTTTTTTATTCAATATTTTCTTTCTTTTGAACTGTCTTCAAATAATAAATATATTAAAAATACTATTTTTTAAACCGTTTTAATAGCAAATATCAAATTTTACCAGTGGTTTATTTTCAATTTGTAAAGCAAAAGTCCAATTACTTTAACTTAAAAGGTTTTTAGAAAACAGTTTAAATTAAATCTCAATTTATATTTGAACATCTATAGTTGTAAGTTATAACCTTCACACATTAGGTAGGTATATGTAAAAATACATACATTTTGATGAGATATAAAAATTAGATATTAATATAGATTTGTTCATAAATGTAATTATTTAAATTTAAAAAAAAAAGATTTCAGAGAAAAATTTTAGTTTTTTATGATAAACTGTACGTACCTATATAATTTAAAAAAATGTATGCCAAATTTATATTTTTGTTAACTTTGATAGGTAATAACAGTAGCAAGTGTTGTCATCGAGGCATTCCCACTTGACATTTGTAATGATTCGATGTCCACATTTATATATTTTAAATTTTGTACTCAGACGAATAGAATCACCACATAACTGGTAGTTTCGGAAAATTGAATTTTAAGCACAACATAATATTGCATTGCAATACCACATTGCAACAATGTCACCTTTAACATAATTATAACAACTTTATCATGACCACTAACTTTGTATAAAACTTATAAAGTACAAAACAGATAATTAATTTCTTAAATACTATATTATATTTTACTTTTTATCGATTTAAGATTTAACCCATATCTAGAACACGAGTACCTAACTATAAAATAGTAGGTACGGAATACCTCATGAGTGGTAATTTGCCATTAATATGTTTAAAGTTAATAGATTTAACTATTTAAGCTCGGCCAACGTGCATTATTTAGTGGGTGGCAACCAGAAACGTATACAAATAATAAATATTAGACTCGATTCATAGAAATAAAGTTCGAATCAGAAAATAAGTAGTTATTCCAACTTTTAAACTTTCTAATAATACAAAGAAATTACCTTAATCAATATTTATTTACAACTAAAAACTGAGCCCATACACAAGTGAATACAATAACATTTTTTTTTTAATAATTAATTGTGTTTGAAATTATGTATATTGTATATACCTACTATGAGTTTATATTTTTGCATACCTTACTTTATAATTTGTACCAAATTATTAGATCAGTGCATATTCAAATAGTTTATAGATTATTTAAATTGTTTAATAAATAATATTTTATATATTTATAATTTGCGTTATTTATGCTTAAATTGTATTGTCAATTATCATTACTCCTTAGTCACACAGTATGAACTTAATTTCTCATGGAGTGTTAGAATTGTATTAACTAATATAAAAGAACTAAAAACATCAAAGCTAAAAATGTACTGCTTTTAAAAAAAAAAAATCAAGTGACTTAACGTAAATTAGTTTAAGAATATGAAGTTTCTTATTTTCAACAAAAAACGCAGTACGATACACAATATACATATGCAATTTAAAAAGTACAGAAAAAAAATTCTAATATCTGTATACCAAAGTACAACCGTACCTAGTACCTATCCATAACTACCTATTATATTGGTAAATATTTTTTCATCCATAGCCTACATACAAAATCATCTTGATTAATAATGGATTTATTCCCCCCAAGAAATTAGGTGTTTGTGTAATTTTAAAAACGTCGGGTGGATTAAATTACTATTTCTAAAAATGTATATTATGTAGGCGTGTGATTGTGTGAAATAATTTATGGGTTCCATTGCGACCATAGAGTATAGGTATTACATTTTTAGAATACTGTTTTTCTAATCTCCAAAATTAATCTCCGCATTTATATTATACTATTATTATCATCAATTTTCTACTAAATATTTTAAATAAAATGTCTGTTTTACAAAACACTTCAGTATATACTTGTTACTGTTCATATTTCATATAATAAGTAAAATCATATTATAACTTGATTACAAATAATTATGAAGTATTAAATGTTGATGGACTAAACTCCATCGTAAATGGAAGTAAATAACTAGTAAGTGATGATAAATTGTTGGCTGAATTATTATGGAGAAATGTACCTAAAGGCAATGCTTTTATATTTTTATCCACTCCCCGGTATACTAAATTTTCGTGGAGAATCTGCTCACACACCAGCACAACCCTGCCAATTTTGTTGTTTTTAAACACAGAAATACATGCATAACATAGGTACGTCAACGCCCACCTATCACAGTATTGCATGCGACTCTACACACGAGTATACGAAGTACGACCGTTTATACTATACCCAGGATTCAGGAATACCTACATTAGAAAAAAATCCAGATATACAAATACAAATGGTTATGAAATATAGATAGATACTGTGTACGTTAAGTTTGGTACATAAGTACATGACAAACTATAATGGAGCAAACAATAAAACATTTTGAGGTCACTAGAATGGATGTATCACAGATTAAATTAAACTAATTAAATTAATTAAATAAAATTAATCTGTGGATGTATTACAATTTAATTAAATGATACATTTTTTATACGATGAAAAATGATTCTGAGCGGATACGGACTGTCAGTCGATATGTCTAAGGATATTTTATTACATATTTAAATTGCTATAGTAGCATATTTTTCTATTTTAAATACGGAAGGAACTAATTTTTACCAAAAACAAATCAGATATATTATATAGTCATTAGTAATTAACAGGCACGAATTCATAGCATAGGGTGATATAGCATCTCCTTGGCATGTTACTTCCTGGAAAACAAATACTCTACACAACATGTATTTTTCAGTAAGCTGGGCACATTTCTAAACAAAATTGATATGTAATTTTATTATGATATATATTAGCTATGTATGACCTGTAGTGTATATTATGGGCTGTAAAAAGATATGTGTGTTTGATAAATATAATACCGTATATTATAAAATTATAAAAACAGCTGCAGTTGTAAAATATATTTTGCATACAATATAATTGTTATCAATAATTATGAGTGTTGCCTAAATGCATGCCTTGTTCCTAACCTAACTTGCTGGCTATAAACCATTGAGTGAGAATTCCATACCAAAGGAACCATACTCGAGGATGGGCCTGACTAATGCACAGTATAATACCTTTAATGATCTTGAAAGCTTAAATTCTCCAGCGATTCTCTTTCTAAAAACTAACACCTACCAAGATCACAAACATCACTATTCACTATCAACGGAGACAAGGACAGTGTCCTTAATTGGATAGAAGAAAAATAATATTAGTGAAGCAGGAAAATCTGAACTAGAAAAATTAACTAGTGGGACAAATTGAAGAATAGAAGAGTGTATACAGATTACAGTTAATGAAAATATTTTTAGCAGAGTCAACATCGCAGTTGGAGAAAGTTGAGGCCCAATCAAAGGCAGACATAAACTTAATGATATTTTTACTCGATCTGGATGAGATCACGACTCATTTCACATTTTCACTCCTACCCAAAACTATATAGGTAATACGTGTTCCACTGTTCCCGAACGGTGACGCAAAAAACAATTAGTTATAGATCAAGATTTGCTATTGGAATTTCAACGCATTTCAAATATTATGCTATAAAACATGTGGACGCAAAAAACACAGAAACGGCGATATCGAGAATCTGTTTGCTGAGATGGACGCGGAAGAAACGGCCATGACTACCATTGTATGAGACTAACCTACATAAAATATTACGTTTATACAATATGGTCAGCAGTTACCTCGACTGTGCTTACCGCGGTCGGACCACGCAGACTTAAATCTTCACCGGATTTGGCTGATAAATTATTCGGCGACAACTGCATATATGATACCATAACTGATAGTACTATAAAGTACTATATATATATAAGTACTATAAATCCCCCTAGGTCCTATGTACGGTAGTAAGTACATCCAAAGGCATCCCGCCCACAAGGTACCGGGTGAGTACCGAGTGGTTAACTGACATACTTTCTGTTGGTCATCACTCATCATTGATTGTCACTGCCATTTTCTCCGTTTTCGTCTGATTCGTGATGATTTCTGATCGGACCGTTTTCGGGTCGGTATCTACAGGGCCGTCCTTAGGATTTGCGGGGCCCAAGGCGATTACTTGTAACATATTTTAGGTATTATATATTTATATCTATCTATACTATAGATATATTATAATATGTTTATAGATTCTATAAACATATCATGAAATCAATAATTCTGATCACACAAAAAATGTGTTAGGTACCTCCCTAATTATAATTAAAAATGAGGGTTTTTTTATAAAATATTGTAATAATCTTAGTAAATAAAATAAAATAATTTTATAGTAGACACAAATAACATGTTTTTCTTTATTTACTCATATTATATAATTCATTAATCGTCCCTTAATGATATTTATACAAATTTGCATTTTAATAAAATAAAAATAAAATATAACAATAAATAACAGACAAATTAAAATACTAAAAAGTACAATAAAAATCATTTTATTCATCAAAAATTAATTTTTCTGGCTTTTAATTCTGCGAACTTCTCAATAATATCATTATAGTCTACATTTTCACACAAATCACGTTCAATTGAAATAATTGCTAAATCAGAAAGTCGATCTTGCACTATTGTTGTTCTCAAATAATTCTTAATGATTTTTAACTTCGAGAAACTTCTCTCAGCACTGGCAGTGGTTATTGGAAGAATTAATAATATTCTTAATGCGATAGCAATATTTGGAAATCAACCACATGTTGATTCCATTAAATCAAGACACTCGATAGAGGTTTTTTGTTTATTGAAAATTCTACAAAATATTTTTAACTCGTCAAAAAGTTCAATTCCATTTAAATCGCAATTTTCACCGTCCTTTAATAACATTTCTAAATCCATACAATGCTTTCGTAATGTTTCATCTTCAAATAACTTCAAATTTTCAATATTATATAAAAATCCAAAGTTTCATCATCAAGGCTGATGTGTTGCGATTACGAAAATATTGTATTATGGATATTCCAATACATATTTGTACGTTGAAGTAACTTCGTTATTTTTATAAATTTTTTCATATTTACTAATTAGGTATATAAAAGTGATAAAACATACAATTTAAATACTACAAAAAAAAAACAATTAAAAAAAGCGCGTGGCCCGGGGGGTGGGCCCTGCTCGCCCCCCCCCATAAGGACAGCCCTGGGTATCCACGATCGTGTATAATACAATTACCTAAAATTGCCTTTACAGTCTACGATATTTTCCCGATACAAGTTTTGAACGAGCTTCGGTATCATCTTCAACCCAACAGAACCATACAGAAACCGTGGCAGATCGAAAACGAAGGATAGATTAAGGAAAAATGTATTCATATTTCCCTTGTGGGGATAGCAACAATTTCATACGACTCTACGGAACGTATTTAACATTCATTTTATTTGCGTAAATAGTTCCGTACAATGTTTTGTTGTGTGTTTAGATTTGGAAAATCGAAGTAAAACCTTGTTAAATAGTCACAAACCACTTAGGTACTCACGTGACAATAGTGACTTATAAATATTAAATATTAGTGTGTTACTGTGACTGCTTTGTTATACACTTAACACTATTTCGGTCATAGAACGCGTATGATTTTATAGATGTCACTAGATATTTATATTTAATAAGTAATTTTATTATTGTGACGAGTGCAGGCTGACAACGGTATAATTGTATAAATGTATAATGAGTCTTTGCCAAAGACTCGTTGGTATATCTGAAGCTTAATCAAGAAGGGATATAATAATTGTAATTCACCTCAAAATATCGCAATGGAATATCCATTATCCACCCTACACACACACACACACACACTTTCAATGACAGATTTACCTTTTAATAATTTTATCATGTATGTAATAATAATAAAAAAATCTTACATAATAACAAAAGTACCTAAATAAAGAAAAGACATTTTTAAAGTAACAATAGAGATCATTTTTTTCATTATCAAATCAATCTATAATTGCATAATTACTTGGACTTCAATAGCATCTGTAATTGTACCTATATTTATTACAATATTTCAGCCTAACTAGTCAATCTTTAATAATAATAATAATATGTCCATAACAAGTGTTATCGTGACCTAAAAAACATACATAACATTATGACTGATAAAAATAAATAGTTAATAGTAAAATAGTGGTAGGTGGCTATTAATTGGCCACAGTAGTGTAGTTTACGCATAAAGTAATTATTTAATTATTATCTAATACAAAGGATAACTAGATACTATAATGTCTGATGTCCTATCACTTATTTTTGAAACACCTGCAATCATAACAAACTCTCAATACGCCTAAAAATAATTTATGAAAACACCACCACTAAAAAAAAATCTTAAGGGTGGAAGACCCATCGGTCTTAAAATAATTTGAAAACTTTATTTGAGTATAAACTATAAATGAGTAACAGCGATCAAGATAATACACTGATAGATATTCCTTTTTATTAATTGTATTAAAATAATACATTCACCATTTGTATTTTATAACACTTAATAAAACAAATACAAAACTACTAGTCAACAATATATCATACCTAAATAATCCATTCTTTTATTTTGGCAACAATGCATAAAATAATGAAAATATAATTAGTTGAATATAAAATAAAGGCAAAAAATATTATCGAACGTTGAAACAAGTGCTTCCAAAAACTATAAAACAAAAATAAACAAGTAGGTTGTTTGCTAAATTACATAATTAATACGAAATAATTAACATATTACAAATTTGCATACAAATCGTACAAAAGATAATATAATATAGATTATGGTTCAATAATTATTTTCATGCACACATATTATAGTTAGGTACCTGCTAATGACCGACGATGATAAAATGAACAATAATTACAGCTATACTATAGTGAAATTACACATAAATCATCGGTTTTTTATTCTTGGTTGGTAAATTATGCATTGTAGATGTAAAACGCTAAAACGTATTATCTAATAATATCAGTTTCAACTAGACTTTGTACAAAAAAGAACAAATGCCAGCCAGGAAACAAAAGTCACCAGCTGTGTGGACTTGTGTTACTAAATATTCTACTCAGCTCAGATCAGTGAGTATCTAAAGTATTGGTATAAAACTATTAGTATAAAACATTTGAAACCATACCTGCTATATCATCATAACTCAAATATCCATGATACTCATTACAAATTTTTGATTATTTTTTGATATTGAATATTATAATGACTTATGAATAACTGAATTATTAGTAACATTGTCTTAAAATGTTGAGAGAATGTGACAACATATGTTGTCTCCGTCTTATAAGTGTGTAACAATGAAAAATTGATGCTAAGCAGTTGATGCTTAACTTCGTTAGTTTAAAAACTAGAGTGAATCGAACTACTATTATAAAACTTAATAGTTAATGGTAATAAATAATTATAATTATCTGTGTTCGTATGTTGGTTTTTACGATAATTCAATTTCTTAGCAAGTTTTGCGTGAATAAAATAGAGTAATTTAAAAATGCTCATATAAAGTTAAAAACTGGACTACCGTAGAAAACTGACATACGAATACAGAAAATATACTTGCTATTAAGTTTCATTTCGCTATAATTTTTAAACACGAATCTAAACATTAACTCAGCAGTTAGCGTTTATAGCCGCGTACATTTGCTATACGAGTATAATGCACTTGTACGTCGGAGACAAAAAATGAGGGTGTAAGGTCCTCTTAAGACTTGATTTTATTTTATCTTAAAATACAAATTTTTTTTGAAAGAAATTAAAAACCTAGATTTATCCTAAAATTAAAATAAACTACACATGGATTACAATTTGTCAAAAGTTAAGACTCCTAGAAGTTTTCAAAAGCGTTGGGAAAAACCAAACACAAAAAGGACAGCAAGTGGGTATAGTGTGGGTACCCATTGTTGTACCATAGGTGTCGAGTAATGGACACTGTAATGGATATGTTAAATTTGAATTCGATGATATAAAATCATTGTACCTACACGAAAAACAATTCTGAAGTCAAGACTTGTCAGCCTACATTATTACATGAATTGCTATTAAAGCAATTTATTATACTATCAGTAATACAGAAGGAAAGTTAAATTAATTTTTGACGAAAACGTTGCATTTTAAAATGTCATTGTGTGTATAAAATATTATAATATACTATAAAAGGTTCAAGTACCCACGAATAATATTTTTTAATTACAACGAAATTACTAACATTGCTATTCTTCATTTAAATATCTAATTTCGTCCAAATTTGAACTTAAAATTTTTTTTAATTGTACTTGTTACATTTTTAGATATTTTTGTTTTCAGAATAAACTATTTATGCAAAAACTTGTATTTAAATGTCAAGCATTAGCTAGAAAAATTGAAAAATTTATAAATTTATAATTGAAAAATAATTTTCAACATTTTTCAATAATTTAAATGCTTGTAAATAAAAATCACGGTTATGTTTCTTTTATATAATTAAATACCTATAATAACAATTTACGAAGAACCTTCTTGTGTTAGATTATCAACATTTAAATCGATATTATTAAAGAAAAAAAATCCAAAATGTTTCAAAATAGTTTTTAAAAAAGGATACACAACCATGTTAATATATTTTAAAGATTTTTTGGTTAATTTATTAACTATACTATCTTATTTACGATAAATCTTGTATTTAATTTTCAATCTTTAACTATAAAAATTGAACATTTTATAAATTTTTAAGTTAAAAATAATTAGCACATTTTCGAGATTAAGAGGAATTTTAACAAAATGTTATCTTAAAACGATTATAATAAAATTTGTATAAGTTTTCAAGCTATTTGACCAAACAAAAATATTTTTATCAATATTTATAAAAAACATTTTTTTTAAAAAAATTGAAAATTTCTTATGCTTATAAGAGCTCAAAAAGAGCCAAAATATTTTTAAATTTGTATAGTGTATATAAAATGATAATCTCAACTTTCGGGGAAAATTTCAAGTGTACGGTTTTCTATTTTGAATAATTACAACAAAATAAGATAATCGTTAGGTACCTAATAAATCGGTAGTTTACTGGTGAATATCCAATGTCTAATTTCAAACGATCATAAAAAATAAGTTTGACTTTCTTTTAAAAGATACATTTGCCTAATTTTTTTGCAATCATTAAAAGTTTAAATTTTGTTAAAATCAAGAACATTTTCTAATTATTTTTTAGTTAAAAAGTTATAAAACGTTCAATTGTTATAGCTAAGTCTTGGGAATTTTATACAAGGTTACTCGTAAGCTGTACCCACTTGGTCACTTTTTTGAATAATGGTCAATATTGTATTAAATGTTTAAGTATTGAATGTAAAAATTTCAAGTCTTATAAATATATTTTGATTTTCACAAAATTCCCACTATTCTAAAAAAAAAAATTCAATTTTTACAAAATGATTACTAAACGACATTGAAAAAATGTTAAACTTGTCATGTTTTGTAAATTTTTTTTTTTAACTTTAGCTACAAAGGCCAAAAGTTATTGTTATTGTGCCACACTGGTAACTAATCATATTATTAGCTCATTATTAACTGAATTATACTACAAATTCATCTTTGGTTTTTAAGACTTAAAGTACCTCTATACACATAATTTATTTAACTACATTATTTTGTTTATAATAAACTAAATTATGTTAGTCTTACCTATATTCAATTTTCCAGTCTTCATTTTAAAAACTGTAAATTTATGTTACCTACATAAAACTAAGACTGCACATTTTGAGAAATGTATATTGTGTTTTGAAAACTTTTTTCCGTGAATAAAATATTTAAATAAATAAAAAGTGAAAATTCCAAGTCTCTGAAATTATAATTTTATCAGCTTAGTCAAAAATATCAAAATTGATTCGTTAAAAAAAAATAGTTTTTTAACCACTAAAATGTAATTACCAATTCATTTATCGACTAACTCAGAATCTAAAATCTTCAACTATGATTTTGTGAATTTGCGTGTATCTACAAACTTTTGCTATATATTAATTGTGAGAAAAAAACAACACGTAAGTACATTAGTTTAAAGTTAAAATGGGTTGTTCGTTATTTCGATTGGAATTTTTATTTCATAAATATTATTTGCGGCTCAACACATCCTTCACGTCAAATGTATTATTCCGATTGGCGTCGTGTATATGACCGCGCGCCGCGCTGTCGGACTATTGCAGGCGCTCCCGGGCCCGGGGTATACATTATAATAGCTTTATCGAATCACTTTTTTCGAATAAGGTTTCGATAATCGCATTTACCAAGAAACGGAAATTTAAGCAGTGTATTATACAATTCCGTACTCACACTCACACACTCACGAGTCACGAGTTATGACACATATGCATACACACTTTCCCGCACTATACTAATATGTTCGTTGTATACACAATAGAAATGTATCGGAAAACTTTAAACGATGACATGATATATTACCTAACTTAAGGTATGTTTCTTTGTCAGACGTCCAGTCCTATATATAATGTTTATTTTATTTGTATTTTATGAACGCACTCGGTCTTTTTCGTATTATTCCCCTACTCCCCACAAGACCCCCTCCCAGAGGTTATACAATTTCGGTCGGGATTTCACCAACAGCTGGTTTTATAGTCATAAGTCACAAATCTCAATATTACGAGTTTATTTCTTATACCCATTTCGGTTTTGTATTTTTTTAGAACCGCTTCAGATCACCGTGATATATAACTACGGTGATATTAGTATCATCATTGTGTTTGATGCGATTCTATGTTAAAATATCCAAGGACAAAATATCTAAATTAAAAAAAAAAAAATTGTATTTATATTTTTAATTTAAACTGTAGGTATATTATAAATAATAATAATTCAAATACGGAACAGACATTTTTAAATTTCGTTGTAATCAAACTCAATAGATTAATATTCTAATTTATTAGTACCGATAATAGAATTTATTAAATTGGGAATATCTCTACGTGTACCATCATTGTATTTCTCATCAGTCATCACACAAATGTTTTAATTTATTTTGTCTACTACTATTTTTAAATTGTGGTGGATAATGGTATCCAATTCACGCTGTGCTATAATTTTTGTCTCGTCATCTGCATTTTCAAGTCACATTTTTGTAATTTTAATGTACACATATTCGGATGTTTGTGATTCCTAAATCGATATTAAATCAATTTTATTGAGTTATTGAATTTTTAACAATAATAATAATTAATAATGAATAAGTACCTACTAAATTACAGAGTACCATTAGTTATACATAATAATAAAAATATTGATGTAATAATTAACTAATAACTAAAATTAGGTTCTTATTAGGTAACTGTTTAAAGATAATACTATAAACTATGTATTTATAATTTATAAGATGATTTTGTGAACATTCGTCTATTCGCTGGTTAAACGTTACCAGTCTTCCAGAGGTACCCACTCAGAAAATTTATCTTTAATCAATATATTTAGATGCGGTTTTTTACAGTAATTTACAATTTGCAAATGGGCAGAATTTGTCAATTCTAATTGAATGGCTGAAGTTTCAAATTCTTTAACTGTAGTAGTATTATAGTGTTATAGTGTATACATAAAGTTAGTTCTTAGTAGTTAGTACTTAGTGGGCACTTGGAGTTAACACTTATCTAAAATAATATAATAATATACTTATAACATAGTTATCTTCTAATAATTGCATTTAAGTATACTTACATAGTTACATTATATTATGGTATACTTGCATTAAAATTGTTTTAGACGACTGGAGTTGGACAAAGTTCTAAAACTGCAGTTTAATTATAATATTAATTTTATATGTGTTTGCTAATTATATATAGATTGGCATGCCCGCAGTATGGTTACTAGCTAGAATTGTATATTTAAATATAGTATGCAAAGCATATAATATATTTTCCAATTTGAAATAAAATTCTTATAGGATTAATGGCTTACAGTGATGTATATTTATCTACTTATGGACTATGGTGAATAGTACATTGAACGCTATCATAATGACAGTATTAAAATAAAATAAAAATAATAAAAATTCCACTCTTCTTCGCGATCATTTGTTCAAATTGCGTCGCATATTCCTGAGGATTTCCCTAAATGACACGTGCCTTCTGCCGCCGAGTTCGACCCGCCGACCTAACAGGACGAACAGAACGCACGCGTCGTATGGTCAGTATCTTGCTACCTAGTTGCTTAGCCTAATACCTACACGTGTATATTATATCATTATTTATTAATAATATACATGTGTAGGTATTGGGTGTATATATATACACCATACACTTGTATATGGTAGATATATATATTACATATTATGTAGTAGGTAGTAGTAGGTTGATGTCCCCCCCCTCACCTCTAGTGGAGCGCGGTATTATAGTGTATATAGAAACTACGACGCGGAGCAACGACCCGAGAAGAAAAAGGATCGACACGATCTATAACATACAATAATAATAATAGTAATAATCCATATAACAAACGACGTAAAGAAATAATATATTTGTCCGTCGAGAGCCGCAACGGACGAATGACGATCCCGTAGTCGAATCGTATAATTTATAATAATATGTAAAGGTGTACAATTGCAGCCAATGATCGCACAACGATACACGCCTGGTCTATATTATATTCGTCGAAGTCAGTTTACCAGCCTGGCCGTCGTATAATATTATGTGACACATTTCTTGTGGATTTGATAAACGGTACGACATACCTATATTTTACACACAATGTACTCTTTTAAAACCACATTCAGCTAGTATGCGTAAGTAAAGTATATTGTATATTATAATATATTATACACTTTTATTGACGTCATATTATCATTGTTCATCTCGGAGGCCTCGGAGGTGTACGAGTCCCATATTCTGATTCATATCAGTGTTTTTCTTACTAAACGCACTGATTTAAACTTTGAAGAAAACAATTTAACATTTCAACATTTTTGTTAAAGCTCTCAACGGAGCTTGTGTACGTAATACGTATCAAGTTAGTTTAATAATTTAAAATAAAAAAAAAAATAGTAATAATAATTAAAATTATTATTATTATTATTTATTTATAATTTTTAATTTTATATTTTTAAGTATTATTGTTTTTTATTTTTCGATCAGGTACCTATACTTAAATTTTCAATATAATTTCATGCAGTACCGCACTATATAGAAGAGTGATATGCTTTGCTTGGGAGTTATCATTTAAGTTTTTGTAGAAACTAGAAGCATTTTAATAATTTGTTACAATTACTTTTGTTTTATATTTTATAAAACCTATAAAGTATATACTATAAATATTAGGTGTATAATATCCAGAGCGTAACAGAAATAACAAAATATTAAGTGTATATTTTTTAATTAATAATAATCATGTATCTAAATTAAAAAGGTGTGCAAGTGGGCACGCTCTGTTGTACAGTAGGTGTCTAGAGAGGTCACTGTAATGGAAGTGTAAAATTTGAATTCAATGATATGTATAAAATCATCGTATACGAAAAATTATTCTGAGCTAAGGCGGTCTGTCAGACTCTGTCGGACTTTAACTGTTTACACTAACAAAAACTTATGAGGAACTTTGTACAACCTAAATTTTAAAGTTTTTTGACAGAGCAAACAATTATTTATCGACAATAATTAAAAAAAAACTAAAAAAACATCGACAATTTGTTCGACATGTTATATAAACATTTGGTGAAAATTTAGTGTCTACGGTTATTAGTTTTTGAGCTACACCAAAAAAAATTAACCGACTTTGTCAAAAACTGGTTTTAAGTGAAAATCCCTGTTATTCCAATGCATTTTTTAATTGTTTTACTTTCTTTCTGTTACACCCGTTGTAATACATAATATAACTATAGTAGAGTATTTGAAGTGATAATGACAATCAGACAATATTCATATTGTTACTAAGAACTTTTATTAATGAAAAGATATTGTTATCAAATTTGACATAATTTTAATGTGTTTTTCTTATTGAACTTTTGTGTCCTGGGTCATCCATAAATTACAATTACGAATACATATTTATTTTACAACTTATTAATTTATAATAAATACTATTTTTGTTATTACTAAAAAGTTATGTTATTAATAAAAATGTTCAAGAACTAACATAAATAATTAATTTACGAAAATTTCTCATAACCCCTCTTAAAACCGACCAGGAGAAAGGGACATTTTGAAAGAATATCGTAATTCTATTAGGTGTTGAATGCTGCTACTATGGTCTATAACGTTTCTACATTAACTGCTATCAAAAAAAACTGAATTCGTTAAACTGGTTGGGTTTTATTCACCAAAAATTGATGCACACGTCGCACAAGCTAAACCATACAAATGTAGAGAAAAAAGCTTTCCAGTAATTTAAATATAAAGATTAAGTTAGATGCCTTTTTACTTAGTAACAAAAATATTTATCCAAGTATAAATAAGTAACTAAATATAAGTATTATGTACCTACTAGATGCATTTTTTTTCGACAACTGACAATATTCATAATAACATGCTACAATCTAAAAATTGATAAAATGTACAAGATAAAAAATTGTTGGTAGATGCGTAACACAATGTAAAAACTAAATAGTGTGTTTTACTTATACATTGTTATCATTTTTAAGGTATATTTATAGGTGATTTAAATTTTACTAAAATAAATTTAAAAAAGTAGGAGTAGTCGAATGGTTATGACTTCATGAGTTATGACTTAGGAATGACTGAAACATAACCAACTACAAAAGAGATTATTGGTACATCAATAGAACTCAAAATAATGTGAAATGTTTTAGTAATTAATTATTCAAATAATTCGTTTTCATACATCCATGTTTTTGTTTTTGACCATAGTTCATTTTATTGGCACTACTAGGGCCAGAGGCATTTGAGGTTATTCTCGTTCATCAAAAATATACGATAGTATAAATTGTTGTCAATGCCGGACACGGATATTAGCCATTAGGCCACATTCACGTTAAGGCTACAACATGGCACTGTGTAATTGTACATAATATAATTCATGACATACCTAGATAAAAACACAATTAATGACATTTAAATATTTTTACATTTATATTTATTACATTATGCTTCTTTGTATTAATTTTTATTTTTTTTTATTAAAATTGACATCTCTCTTGCTTATTAATATGACAATATGAAATGCGTGGCTAAATTTAGCCATGATCAAATAATGATCAAATGACCAATGTGAATAAAGAAAGAAAAAATTGAAGCATTATACATAGGTAGTTGAAAACTACTATAATTATTATACCTACCTAAACATTTTGTTTGTTTACAATTTTTGGGCTGAATTTTTCTCGGATATTGCCCCCTCTGTTTTGCCTCCCCTTAAAATACCATCGGTCCTGCCTCAGTTGTATATCGAAATATTATAACTATAACTACAATAGGTAATGCCGTTGAAGCCGCCGCGGCCGTCGGTGGTACGATGACGTAGTCCGTATGGCACGCGGGTCTGCGGGTGGTGGTACAGTATTATTATTATTCACGGTTTCTGTGCGGCCGTGTACGTCAGTGCGTGCGTGCACGAGCCGTGCGTGTGCGTACGTCCGTGCGTGCGTTTGCGTGTGTGCGTTGGCCCCGGCGACAATTATTATTATTATTATTATTCGTACCGCCGCCGCCGAGATTATCAGCCGTCGTGGTGTGCGTGCGTGAGCGTCTATGTGTGTGTGTGTGTGAGCGCGTGTTAGTGACGGGTGTGAGTGTAGCGAGCGGCGAAGGGGGAAATAATCGAAAGAAAAAATAAACTGACAACAGCGGCGGCGACGACGACAACGAACCAGTATTATTTTGTTACAACACACGGTAATCGTCATTCGTCCGCCGTCGACTTTTTATTATTTTCTAGTACTACGATTAGTATTATATTATTATCGTTGTCCGGCGGCCCTCGAAACACATAATATCGCCGCTGAGCGATTTGATTATTATTATTATTATTATTCATTTTTATCTGTTATTATTCGTTTTAACCGTCGCGGTAAATACCGTACGGCCGTCGCCGTCGTCCGCAGTGTGACGTCCAACGCGCGCCAGTGTGCTCTGTTACGCCGTCGGCGGCCGCCGTCGTCGTCGTCGTCGTCGCCGTTGTCTTCCTCCTCGTCCTCCTCAACACGACACACGCAGCAGCGCCTTTTGGACGATTCGGTCGTCACTCGCCGCTTTTCTCGTCACTAGTCTGCCGAACGCGCAAGCCCGCTCACTCGCGCCGCCGCCACCACCGTTTGAAAATGTCCCGGGAAAACGTTTGACTTTCCGCGTTTAAAGAAGAATCCGTTACGCCGACGTCGTCCAGGTAACATTCCGACTTGTTTGTCGTCGACGGTGTACACATTTTTTTTTAAAATTCTGCCCACTATTTGAATTACGATTCTCAATTCGTATTCTGTTTTTTCGTCGCGTTCAGTCGAAAATTTTCCTGTACAATTTTGTTTTTAAATGTCATAATTATATTAGAGTGACCATCTAAAACATTTATTAATATCAGATAGGTAGGTTTTGTATTTTAGTTTTATGAGTTTACTCTTAGACATAATAATATGACACTGAAATCAAGCTCACTGTGAAGCAATTTACTTTTACTTTTCAATTGTTCTATAATATTGGATATTTTTTTGTTGGAAGCCATATGCATAATATCTTTAACTTGTCTTCATTCAATGAATTTTGGATGCGAGTTTAAATTATAAAATGTTAAATGAGATTACCTGCCACCAGGTTTTCAAAGAAATATTTAAGCAAGTGTAATAAAAAAACCTCAAGCAATTGAAATATAAGTTTATTGCATAAGTATGTATATCTGAGTTTAAGGAACCATAAAAAGATGTAAATGTAAATGTGAATTGTTTATATGCATCACTTTAAGGCTTAAAAATACATATTTCATTAAAATATTTATTATATTTTTAAAACTATTTATTAGTTTTAAATGCTTAATTGTCCTCTATTAAATATTATACTTATCTTTTAAAACTATTATATTATGTTCATCGTGTTACAAAAATTAAAACTGTACAATTTAATGTATCCATAGATATAGATAACAAAACTTTGAACATCTAACTTTAGAAAAAAATAAAATATCTGAAAAGCAAACAGCACATTTTATTTTCTTCTCAAGAATTTTTATGATCTTTTTATGTCCTCATTATCGACAATATCTTATTAAAGGCTTTTATCCTCATAAAAATTATAATTATAGCTATAAAAGAAATTCATATAATGATTTTTAAATTTTATTCTAGCTTAAAGATAAATTTAATAATTTTGGTTGTAAACTATTCATAATAGTAATATCTTTGTTAATTTTTTCAAGTTTTATGCTATTTGCATACGAAAAAACTTCTGGAAATCTATTTAAGTCCACCAAATTTATCAAAATCAGTAGATGACAAACATGCTAAATTTCAAAGTATTTAATTTTTTTTTCATAAATTTTCTCTCTATACTTTCAACATTTCCCACAATAGTATAATATTATATTGTTGTGTACATTTTTTTAATTGGATCAATAATTTATAAAAGTGTCATATTTGGTTAATTTGGTAAATTTGAAAGTAGGTAGGTAGATACATATTGTAACTATATTTATAAAATATGATTTAACAAAAAAATTGTTATAAAATATTATCAAGAACCATTGGAAATTTATTCCCTATACGCCAATCTGTCCCTGATCATATTTAAATAGACTAAAATTGGGGCAAATATATAGTACTTACTACATTTATATGATACTTGTATTTTTACTGGTTAATAAAATTAGTCATGCCGAGTTTGAAAAATTTACTGACTTAGTACACCAATTATTGACCACTAAATTATGTTTAAGGGACCATTAGCTCACTATTGATTCATTAAATGTTTAGTGATCGTTCATGCTACCCGACATTAAACTATCAGTAAAAAGTGACTATATATGGATTTTAAACTGTTTAATTCTATCATATAAACATACTAATTGCTTATATAATTTTTATGAGAAAATCCAGTTTTTAACAGAATATTCATTTTTAGTTAGTTTTTTTCAAGGATCTTATGGAGTTTCTGACTTGGAATGATGGTTAAATCGTAAATTAAATCAAAATTTGATAAAGTAGAAAATTTCCAAAACCATCTCTAAAAACTGGAATTGGTACAAACAAATTTTATTTAAAATAAATATTAAATTCCAATTATAGGTACTTATTAATTTTAAAAAATTTGTAATGATTTAAATGTTAAAAAATGATTATTTGATGACGTTATTTATGACTTACTTAAAATTATATTCATTTTTTGAGTTTTACCTAGTAAAAGAATTTTAATATTATTATTAATAAATAAATTAAAATTTATTTATTATTATTAGACTAACTGAATAACTAATGGAAAAATAAACTATGAATATCAATACAAATATCCTTTGAAATATAGGTTGACAAATTATTTCTGCCCTGAATCATTTTTTGTACATAATGATTTATCTTTGAATTCAAATTTAATACATTTCAGTGACCAGTGGCATAGCCAGGATTTTTGATTTGGAGGAGCTAAACGCTGTTAATTAAGTTCGTCCCCTCCCATGAAATGTAGATAAATAATTTTTAATAATATTTATTAATAAATAATAGATAATTATAATACATTTCATCTCAGTCTACTTGTTGTTCTACTCTAATAACGGCATCCGCCTAGGAGAATTTTTAGCAAATGCTATTATTATTTCTTTTTTATTAATATCTCCTTTTCTATTAATATTAGCCAAAGCTAACCCATTAAGTCTATTTTGTGATATAGTGCTCCTTAACCTTCATCCGCTCGCGCCTACTATAGTGACACTACTACTGCTTGCGATCACGGCAATTTGGCCGTCCGCAAATTTTTATTAAAATTTGTTTGCCTGTTTTTAAATAATTAGGACTAATTAACTATTACACAGTACGACAATTAATTTTCTGCTAAAAATATGTATTTAAAAAAAGAACTGAAACTTTTAAAATGTTCATTATTCAACATATAATAAAATTGTATTTATAAAAAAAAATATTTAAAATATGGAAATATATGGAAAAATATGTAACTAGAGAATACATACTTATCCCACCGCACTATTACCACACCGTAGTAGACCATTCAAGAACATTTAGAATGACGGCCAATTTGCCGTCCGCGCGAGCGGATGAAGTTAAATAGGTTTTCATCCTATTCAGCACAGACAATATTCTTTCAGAAGTGAAAGAGGTAACTGGTAACATGTGAATTATAAAATAAATTTAAAATTTATTGTTTACCACTATGGTTTCATACTTCAATGTACCACAGTACATTTACACTATTTATATTAAATTAAAGTTCATGATGACCACCAAAAAAGAATGAAGATAGTGATAATCACAGTTTTAATAATATGTGATAAAAATTCCACAAGATAAAATTACGTAAAAAAAAAATTATAAGCTTGAGCTAGATAATTTAACTACAGACTTTTATGCTAAGAAGTATAGTATAGAAGACTGAATGTAACGTCTAATGTTGATTGTTCAGTGATAACTGATAATAAATATGATTGTTCAATTGTTGCCTGTTAACGCATATGTAGCACCTGTTAACATTAACATTTAGTTAATACCTAAGTTGTAAGATACTAAATAGTATTACACTTAAACACAATCCATGGGGTGAGTTTATAGCTTCCCCTAGCCAATGACAGTTACCTCAAAGTAGGTAAACTCAATTACTTCTATGCAGCAGAGAAAGCTGACTTCCCTAGTTCTTTTTTATGAATATAGTAGTGTATTAGATAATTACAATAGTTTTTAGTTTATTTAAATTTAATTTTCAAAAACTTACTTATATATTAATTTAGAAGTGTTTGAATTCCATTATTATGAATTAAATCAAATAGCAAACCAGTTCTCTAAATTCCAATTACCTATGCTTAATAATCCAAATATAAAAAATACAAACAAATCCAAATAGTATTTTATGAAAATAAAAGTATAAAATTAAATACCATATTGGCAAAATGGAGTTCCTTTTTCTTACTAAAATGTAAAAATATTCATTTTTATCACTTCAAATTTAGATTTGAATTTAATGATTAGGTTTAAAAATTCCAGTTGTTTTTTGTTTAAAATTGAGTACTTTAATTACCAAATATCAATAATATTTTAATATAATAAATAAAAAATAAAAATCAAGTACTCAGATTATTATCATTTTTAACGAATACGTTGTGTTATTCATACAACTCTTTATATTACAAAAAGTTGTAGTCTGCACCCTCATTTAATAACCATAATTTAGTTTTTTTAATTGCTTTATAGTTTTCTAGGAGGTACCTACTTGTTATGAATATATACCTAATAATTAATAATCAATTTTAGTCCTTTTAGTCAATTGTGCTGTAGCATTAAATAAATAATATAAACAAATGTATAACTATGTATATTTATAAATTTGTTTGTATAAATAAAATGACCAGCTAAAAACGAACAAGTTTTAATAAGTAATAATTATTGCTATACCATTATACTAATGGTTTCAAAAAAGTGTCGGTACTTTAGAAACTATTTTTTATATATTGGTATTTTTTTGTTGCAGGTATTTAGTTATTGCAATGGAAGTTTCAATAACAAAAGAATCTGATGAAGTCTCTATATTGTCCCAAACTGATGAACCTACTAATGCCAAATCTCACAATGTAAAATATAATAATGAAGATTGCCTTGTTGATATTAAGGATATAACTGTTACAAACATTGATCAAGTTAATAATGAAGAAATATCTACTGTATCAAAAACTTTATCCGACTGCTTAGTAGATACACCAAAATTATTATCAGATTCAGAATGTACAATTCAAAATATGTTATTTAATATAAAATCTGATGAATTCAGCACTAATTCTGATGAGAAAACCAGCATTGATAGCAATATACAACTTTACAATGGTGATGTTAAAAATCTCAGTGTGTGTTTATCCTCTTCGACTTCAACTTGTATGTCCTCTAATGAAACTCAATTTATTTCAAATACAAATGAATCAGTTTATTCAGATGTAAATAATATTTTTACAACTAATAAAAAACGGGGGTTTTCAATTGAAGAAATTAGTAAAGACGAAACTTCTCAAAATAGCCAAAGCATGTCAACATACTCAAATGATTATACTTGCTTTTTAAGTGAGCAGACAGATGCTATAAGCAATTTAACACCTTTCAAAAGAAGTAATAGCTATTATTTTGACTCTCCTGTAAAAAAGTTATGTATGACAAAACTGCCAATCGATGACAAAACAAATGAAGTGCTTAATAGCATTAATCTGTATTCAAATAAAAAAGATAATAAAATATTCAGTGGATTTACTAGCATTCAGAATGACTTAGAAGCAGATTGTATACAAGACCGATATGATGGAAGCGACTCTGGATTTGGATCAGAATTAGCAGAAGATAAGAATAGTACTAGTTTAGATGTAGCAGTTTCAACATCAAGTGTATCATACAAAACTGATTTCACATTGAATCAAGAATCTAGTTTTGAAGATTTGCAAAGAACTTCAAATGAATTTTTATCAGCAATGGAAGTCTTGAAGCCTAAATTTTCAGATTCTATTCTAGACACAGTACCATTAGACATTAGAAATAGTTATGGAATTGTTAAAGGCATTTTAAAACGCAACAAACTCATCAATTATGGTGTTCTAACATCTGATGTTACAACAGTGAAGAAACGCAAAAATATAAATTTTGCAAATGTAACAGTCTTTTATTTTCCTCGAGTTCAAGGATTTACTTGCGTTCCATCTCAGGTAATAATAAATAATAATTTTTATTTATAAATTGAAAAGATGTTTTAATAAATATAATTTCATTGAACAATTAAATTGTTATTTAATTTTAAACTTATTTTGGATTTATATGACTTAATAAATTTTATCAAGAAAATTATTTATTTTAGGGTGGTTCTACTCTTGGCATGACAAGAGTTCATAGCGCATCACGAGTTTTTTCCCTACCAGAATATATAGCGGAACAAAGAAGAATACGTCGAAACTTGATTCAACTAAGTCAATCTGAGGTTTCTGGTACAAATAGTGATGACAGTGATAGCGATGTAGGAGCAGCAGATGTTTACTCTGAATCTGACGCCGATATGGACTCCGATAGCAATGGGAGTTTTCTACAAGTAAGTTAATCTTATTATGTATGATTCACAAAAAAAACTTAAATTTGTATTTTAATAGCCTGTACCTACACGACAAAGACGTGCTCTATTGAAGGCAGCTGGTGTTGAAAAAATTGATTCTTCAGAAAAGGACGACTGCAAGAGCATAAGACTATCAAGAGAATTTTGTGGATGTTTGTGTCGTGGTTTTTGTGACCCGGATACATGTGCTTGTTTTCAAGCAGGCATAACATGTCAAGTAAGAACCAAACAAAATATCTTTTCCTAAATAAGTATTATAATTTTTTCCACCAAATTAATATAAGATTGGAAAATCATATTGAGAAATTTAGCTACTAATTTTCTACCCGTATTTTTGTTTTGGTCAGTGTACTTTGAATGGCGATGGAACTGGTCATTAAAGCACGGGAGAAATATATTGACCATTTTACTATACTAAATTTTAGCTTCAATAATAAAAATGAATATTAAAGTAATCTAACCTTATCATATTTTGTGACTTAGGTCGACAGGATGAATTTCCCATGTGGATGCACAGTAGATGGCTGTGGAAATTCTGTTGGGCGCATAGAATTCAATCCAACAAGAGTTCGAAAACATTTCATTCATACCATAATGAGACTTGAAATCAAAAAGAGAGAAGCACAAGAAGAGGAGCACTGCAATAAGCTAGCTATGACATCACCACTTATATCTAATTTTTCCTATCATGATTCCAGACACATACAACCGTATTATCAACCACAACATTATGAACACAATTTAAATGATTATAATTATCATTCATTTTTGCCTGTTTATGATAGCAATCACATTGCCCCAGAAAGTAGTACACTGAACAACTATCAGATTAGTAATTCGAACACTTTATATGAGCCATACCAGCCATTTCCATCTGCGTTTGTGCCTTTATCACAAGATAGACCTAGAGGATTGTTAGACAATAGGCCTGAAACATTCACAGATTTATTGCAACCATATTGCTTACAAAGTATTGAAAGTACTGATTCACTTGGTATACCAAATAATCCAAGTACATTAGTTTCGGATAGTTTCAATTTAGAAACAGAAAATTTAGGAGAAATCATTAAAAATACAATGGTTGAAAGTGTCAATTCTTAAAATTTCATTCTCTGACAACTTGTTGAATAACAAATGTTTTTCTTTAGTTGATTTTTTTTTATTTGTTGTATAAATTTTTTAACTTGGTTATTCTAATAATAATAGTTATAGGTGTACTCCGTATTATGTAAGAGTAACCTCAGACAGCTAGTGATTTTTGTATGGTTCCAACAGACTATTTAACCATGCCTATCGATTAAATCGATTTTCGTTGTCAGCTTTTGTTTTTGACTATTGGTCACTGCCAAAAAATTGCTTTACATTAGGAAAATGCAGGTTGTTGAAATAATTAAGTGACTACTGAAAGTGCAGCACTCGGTGCATTGGCCACATCCATTGCCACCGCCCTGCGCAGAAGCCACTTGATGTTACTCGTATATAAGACTAAGTATAGTTTACACAAAAATCTATTAGATTTTATCAAATAACTTGTGGTTGGTGATTTTAGTAGACTTTAAATACATTTGTTTGCAACCAGACATAAGCATTTTTCATTAAATAGTAAATTATTCAAGTACTTGTTAAGTTTCAATGAATTTTTCAAAATGTTTTTTTATAGAATTGTTTGCAATTTATTTCTAAATATACTATTGTTTAAATAGTGGTTTGCGTAAACACAATAAAATAGAAATTAGTGTAATTTGTGGTGTTACTCAAATATAATAGGTATTATAATCTTAATGAAAAAAAAACTAATTTTAGTACTTAAGATGACTAAACTAAATATTTCTGAAATACATTATGAGATCTCTTATTGATACCTGTATTATTTACATTGTGTTCCATAATCCATAGTTAGAAAATCTATTCTTTTAAAATTAATTTATATAATTTTATATCATCTGAAGTCCAAAATAATTAAAAATTGAATGATATGCCTTTTAAGGTTGCCCTTTTATTATCATTCTTGTCTTCTAGATAATTAGTTTTCGGTATTTATTTTATTATTAATTAAGGGGTGTAAGGGAAAAGACACAAATAGCCTGATTAGGATATTATGTATGTTCGAGTAACAAAAATTCTTGAATATGTATAATAACCTATTTTATGGCTACTTATGTATTTAAAGCAATTGCATTATTTTTACTGACTCTATGAAATGTAATAGTATTATTTTTATTTAGTTTAATTAATAACTATTTCAAGCAATTTTATTAAAAATAATGCTAAAATAGTGGAAATCATTTTTATGTTACCCAAAATTAAATTAATTTTTGGTACATTTTAAAAGTATTTTATTTCATCTTTATTTTTTTTCGAATTTTGTTTCGTTGTATTTTATGTAAATACTTGTGTTTCTTTTGGTCCAATTATCAATATTTTGTTAAATGTATTAACAAATTGCTTTTACAATTAATTGTATTAGAGTATTATTGAATTAATTTAAAGACATGTTAAATCGAAATGTATTGGCTTTCCTATGTCACATTATGGAAACTCATTATATTATAGTACAACGTGAATATAAGTTACTTATAATGAATTTGTATATTAGTTTAAAACAGGCGATGGATCCTTTGTGCAATGTATTAAGATTTGACTATAAAATGGTGTCTAAGAATACACTAGTGTTTTTTAGAAAAAAATATTTAGTTTATTTGCATAGGATTAAGTCTAACTGTTTTATTATTGTGATTATAATTATGATTATTAATAATATTATAAGTACTATTATTATTTTAATTATTTGTATAGTAGTTATTATCATTTTGATTTATGTGATTATTTTCTGATATGTATCAGGTTTGTTTTTTAAAAACATTGTTTTAATTGGTGTATTTATAATACACAATTCAGATATTATAAAGTTAACTAAATAATGTGACCCATTGGAAAAATTAATTTACTGAAATCACAGTTGTTATGTGTTCAGCATCTTATTGAATATTACAAAAAGTCATTATTATACTTGTTTATTTGAAATAAAAATAATTTTCATCTTGTAATTATCATACTTTAAGCACTTTTAAATAAGAGAATCAAATTAATATTTATGTTAAGGCAAGCTTGTTATAGTTAGTTAATCGTTTTAGTAGATTGTCAATTATCGCGATTAGTGTATCAGTGCTGTATTTATACAAGTGTGTTTGCTAATAAAATTAATTTAAATTATGAATATTTATATACTGTAATAATAGTTATTAAGTGTTTTTTTGTTTTTTTAAGCCTTAGGTGACTTAATATTTTTGTCTAATCCATTTCTCAACATGTGTGATACTTTAAGTGATGCTTTGTATTGAGTGCTAGAGTTGTAAGTTAATTGTAGACACTAGACGTATTTTCGAGATAATGTAACCAGGTTTAAGTGCATATTATAGTATAGTAATATATATAATGTTCACAATAGTAAATTTATATTTATCAATTTTATAATGAAATAATTAATTTATAGTTAATCTCGAAAGCACGGCTATTGTATTCAATTTTGCAATACGTCCATAACCATAGTTCAATACTTTTGGATCTAGTTTCAGTGTCATTAAAAAACAAACATGAACATATAAACTATGTACCTACTTAAATATTTATCAGTCATACAAATGACAGAAAAATACCTTGCTGGTTGGTGACTGACCATCACTACCCTTGAATTCTTAAATGGTATCACAAATACATGAATTTGATGTTATTGTCAAACATTGTGATGATTTCTACCTAATCTTTTCTATTTTATTTTTGATTTAAAATGTATAATTAAATACTACTGCAATAATATAGGTATTTTTATTTTTTGTCTATTTTCCTTAAAAATGTTTTGTCATTTTATCTTCCTGTAAATGCTATTATTTTTTTTATTCATCAAGATTACGTACTATGGGATGGTAAAAATGTACTCAAAAATAATAATAAGTTACATATTATGAAAATGTTGGTAGTAATCTATTATTTATATTTCAATAATGTTAGTGGATAAGGAACTATTATATACACACCGAGAATACATTTATTAATCAATTAAAAAAATTTGTACTGTATACTTAAATGATATCCGTGTGTGAATAATATTATTTGTAGTACACTTATGAAATAACAAAAGCGCATGACAGACTAAATGATTTTTAATGTTCATATTTGGAAACAAGCATTTGTACTTGTAAAGAATTTTAACTACAACCGCAAGAAAAAAAAATTTCATGGCAATCTTTGTTATCTTATTTTAAACAATAAACTAAAAATAAATAATATATTTATATTTTTCATTTTGATACATACATTATATGTAAACATAATTGTGAAATTGATGTCAACATTATTTTTAAATATTGGTATGTATGAAAGTACAAACAATTTAAAATTGAATAATAATCAGAAATAATAAAAATTGTGATGTTAATGTAATGAAATGTTTATTATGCAGGCCAAAATGTAGAAATTTCCTCTTACTAAAAGTATGACTTGAAACAAATCAGGTCCATTTGTTGTAAATAAAAAAAAGAAACTTAAGAAATCAACTAGAATCTATACAATTAAGTTAATGTCTTCATTTTTTAGGAGTATGACAACATCACAGTATCTTTTTGGGATAAAATTGTATGATTGGCATGTTCATCCTTGGAAATTTGAAAAATTTTGCTTTCATCCAAGTTTTTTGTTGATTGCTCTAAAGAACTTATTAAATCTAAAGAAGTGTTAGTTAGAAATATAAAAATCTGTATTCGAGTATCAAACATTCTACTCATTTGTAGAGCGGTTCTGAAATCAAATATTTATGTCCATATGTAAATTTTGGGTAAACTTTATTTAATGACTCATCAAATGCAATTTTGTAACAATTGTAATTATAAATTATGTCCTGAAACTCTAAAAAATCGAAAATATCTTGTGAGTCCATAATTTAATACCTATTAACGGAAGGGTGCGTAAAATACATGTGTAGTTTACCAGCCTTTAGATACTTAAAGGTAGGAGCCGTTAATGATTGAGATGTAAATAATTTGAACACAAGTGTAATTTTGTACTTAAATAGTTTTATTAAAATGTAAACGGTTTGAATAAATTAGTGCTGGCGTGAAGGTGCTCGTAATTACTCTGGTCAGACACGTCTGAATGGGGGCCGTTTCTGACCCCCTTATATATATGGTCTACTCCTATTACCAACGTCATTCCCATGAGATAGTGGTAAACCGAAGTCGGAAACTGGTGTACACCTACCACTGTTTTATAGAATTTCGTAGATTTCGGCCCTTATATTATCATAATCAGTGGCGCAACTAGGATCTTTGGGTCCCGAAGACAAAGTAAATCTGGGGCCTATAATTACTTAAGTATTTGTAATACATTTTTTTTTTAATGCTGATATCAATAGGTACCTAAATACCTAACCAGTTATTAATATTATCAAAAGAAAATATTTACGAAAATTTGTTTATTGAGATGTACCTATTTGTTTTGAATCATATTGACATATTATTTTGTTGTTAATTAAGTAATTCATTTTGTTTGAAAATTGACTGAATACCAAAATAATATCGTGAAGGAAAACCTTAACATTTTTTTTTAAATTCTACTCTATTTTATTGTTAAAATAATAATATAATATATTAGGTAATGTGATTCGTTTTTGTTTAATATTATTTTTCCATACCTAGATATAGTTTATTAAATTTTCACTGTAGGTATACTATTAATTATTAGATTTTGTTATCAAGTAAATAAGTAATTCATTTTTTTTTTATTCAATAATAACCCTGACAGAGATTAATTATTAAGATCAATAAGAATATCAATATTATTTATTTAACTTTATAGTTTATTTTATGCATCATACTAATACATTACTAATAGGTAGGTACGTACCATTTTTGTCGCCTTGTCGGGTAGAAATCTGTCGAAAGAACCTCGTAATTTTTTCAACTCAGCATCTTTTTGACTCGTTCTTTTCTTTTTTGAGAACCACTTTTTGGTGGCATGATATAAATATTTAATTTAATTAATTTAAAAATTTAAAATTATAACATACGAGATACTGAGTGTCGGTGTAGGCGGTGTAGCACGTACGCAGTGTTGCCAGATGGTACGATCTGGATCGGAAAATACGATAATTTTAACTTCAGTACGATCCCCCACCAAACCTTTCGATAGAATGGAAAATATACGATCTTAACGTTTAATATATTGAAATGAAAAAAATGTATCTATTTATAGAAACTCCAAATATTTTCCAGTATGACGATAAAACAACACACCATTTTAGATTATTAACAGTTAAAACATGATAACAGATAAAGTAAACTTTGTTTTATCATGACTCATGACTTCATGACTAAAAATTATTATAGTGTAAAATGTAAATTATTATAGTGTAAAGATAGCCAAATAAACTTATGTAATAATGGCGTGTAATAAAATGTATTCTAAATCGGATGACGATCCTGATGATCCAGTTAGAGCTAGAACACCTGAAAATACGAAACGTCGGAGAGGAGAGAGCTCAAAAAAGACAGAACATAAAAAACAAAAATTTCGACACGATTGGTTAAGGGATCCAAAGTTTAGTAACTGGTTAAGTGCTGTACATAACAACGAATTTATGGCAAAATGTAAACTTTGTATGTCCGATATGTGTGCCGAGTTGTCTGTAGGTACTAAAAAAACATGTGTTGTCAAAAAAATATCTGAGCTGTGTACGTTCAACTGGAACGCAACAACAATCAATCGGTAATTTTGTTAATGATCAAAGTAAATTAAAGGAAATTGAACAAACAAGAAGAGCAGAGATACTTCTCTGTGGATTTATAAGTGAACATAATTTGTCGTTTAACCTTATGAACCATTTAACTGCAGTATGCAAACAAGCCTTTCCTGATTCTAAAATGGCAAATAGTATGAACCTCAGTCGTACAAAAGCCACATCAATTGTAGTAAATGTCATAGGAAAAAACTATAACGAAGATTTGGTCGATATACTGAAATCAACCTGTTTCAGTAAAATTATTGATGAGAGTACTGATGTCGGTTGCCTCAAAACTTTATGTATTTGTGTGAAATATTTTGAAGAAAGTTACAACAAATTTCAAACAAAGTTTTTCAAACTGATTCAACTTTTTAAGGATGCTGACAGTGCAAATGAAGGTGCTACTGCTCAAAAAATTTTTGATGAAGTAATGAAGGCATTTATTGATACGGGAGTTCCTTTGGACAATATAATAGGTAATTAAAATGTTTTAATTATCATTTTTAAATAATTAGGTCAAATATTTAATTATTTAAATTATTCATATTAAAAGTTGTTTTATAGTGTAAATTAACTTATTTTAATTTTTCTATATTTAATACTTCTATGATAATTTAAATAAAAAATTAATCATTTTTACATCACAACAAATATTTTATTTTTAGTAGGTACTATTCATTTAAGTAATAAACAATTCAGAATAATCATTAATTACTAATTTTCATATCCTAAATTATTGATAGATAATTTAAATAACTTTTATTTTTATAGTAGGTACAGTATTAACTTTTGAAAAAATAATAATGTATCAAAACTATTGTTTAACATATATATTATATACATATTATAAAATTATAGGTTCTATTGTGGCTGCACTCGCATAGGAGTATATTTTGCTTCATATAATGATTAATATATCTTAATTTTATTATTTTTATTTCATATTATTATTTTTTTATTTTAAGGATTTGCAGCTGATGGCTGTAATGCCATGATGGGGGCTTGGAATTCTGTTTCATCTAGATTCCAAAAGCATATGCCACGTAAATAAATACAGTAAATATGTCAAATACATTTTCTATTGTAATAAATACCAAATAAAATTTCTTTTTCAGGAGTGTTTATACAAAAATGTATTTGCCATTCCCTTCATTTATGTGCAAGTGCTGCTTGTAAAACGTTGGCCAGAGTATGTGAAGACTTAGCTCATAACATTTTCAATTACTTCAAGTCAAGTAGTAAGCGAATTTGTCAATTTAAAGAATTTCAGGAATTTTGCAACGTTTCACCACACCAAATCTTACGCCCATCACAAACGCGTTGGTTGTCGTTATTTATGGTTGTTACTAGAATAGTAGAGCAATGGAATGCATTAAAGTTATTTTTCACTTCTAACTGGTATGAACATAGGTTAAAATCTACGGAAGAAATTTATAAGACTTTACACGATCCTTCAATATTTATATATTTCAATTTTCTACAGTGGGTTCTTCCAAAATTTGTGAATCTTAACAAATTATTTCAAAGTGATCGGCCAGTGTTATGTTTAGTTTATAACAAAATGAAAGAACTGTACTCAGGGTTGGGCAGTATCTTCGATACAAGTATCTAAGATACGTATCTTAGATACATTTGTATCTTGTATCTCGATACAATTATGTGAAGTATCGAGTATCTTGTATCGCGATACATTTTTAGTCAATGTATCGAGTATTTCATGAATTAATTTAATCGAAAGATACTTGATACATTAATGCGATACTTTGAAAAATTAATTGTTTACGATTATTTTTACTCGTCAGAAACCACTTTTGAAAAGTTAGTGGTGTAATGGTTGTATATAAAATATAATATTATGTTACACGCGTACTTTGATAACCTTTCGCGATAAGGTAGGTAATGAACACGATAAAATTAGTAGATTAGATTTTTACACAAACACTGCCGGCTACACACCTGGTGTTCTGCAGACTGTGAGTCACTATGTGACGATCGTTTGCCTTTATTATACTGACTCAGATTGTATGTAATATAATATTAATATGTCTGAAATTACAAATAATTTGTTTATTCCACTCATTTTGGATGGAAAATATTTCAAAATAAAAAAACTACCGACAATGGAAAATGAAAATATCAAAGCAGAATGTGTTCTCTGCAATGATGACAAAAAAGAATATAGCGGCACATTAAGATCCACTTCTAATTTTCGCCTTCATATCAAGGTAAATTTATTAATTATTAATATTTATTATTTATTACTTTATTAGTATTTATTAATTATTATAATGTTATTTTATATTTCAGAGAATTCACAGTAATGTTCTAGAAGAATTTGAGAATTATATTAAATCTACTGTTAACGAACGTCGTGGTACAAAAAGAAAATTAAATGATTCAAACCCAAACATGCATAAACAACAGAAATTAAATTTGTATTTTAGCGATCATCAAAAAAACGAGTCCAAACAAAAAACGTTTGATACAAATATTGTAAATTATGTCGTTTGTAGCATGAAGCCATTATCAACGGTTGAAGACGAACATTTTATAAAGATGATTAAAGGTTAGTATATTAAGCATTGACATATTGTATTTCAGTATTTGTATAGTTATTTTTTCACGGTACCATTTTTAATATTATGTTAATTATATTTTATGTAAATACCTATATAAAATTGCATTTACAATTATAATTTATTATTTTTATGAAAATGTCGCATCAAAAATATATTGGGGAGAAAATGTCCGGTTACCCATATATTCATATATATTATGTTTACCAGTCCAGAAAATTAATCCTATAACTCATAACTTTTTGTTTCTTTCTAATAATTTAATAGATATTGATGGTACTTTAAAAATATTTTCGAGAAGAACATTAAGCCGTCGCATTCTAGAAAATTACACATTTATTTGTGAAAAATTAAAAAATGTTTTTGAATCTGATCCAAGACCTAGTGTATGTACAACAGCTGATATTTGGTCAACAAAACACAAATCATTTATGGGAGTCATAGCACATTGGGTACATTTTATTTTTATTTTAGTATATAAACTAATACATTTACTATGATATTTATAATATATTTTAGATTGATGAAAACACATTAACTCGTTTAAGTTGTGTATTAGCCTGCAGGCGATTTCGTGGCTCTCACACATATGACAAAATTGCTGAATTGCTACATGAAATAATATGCGAGTTTTCAATTGAAAGAGAACAGCTGATTTCCACTGTTACCGACAACGGTTCAAATTTTGTAAAAGCATTTAAAGATTTTGGTTGTGAAATAGATTGGAATTTCCAAATTGATGATTTAGAATTCAATGGTATGAAAAAATATATAAATATATACATGATGTACCTATGGTTTTTGTTTTAATTAAATTGTTTTGAATTTGTAGATGATAGAGAAAATGCAGACGAAGAAGAAAGTACTGATGACGATATGGCTACATTTGAAAGTATCGATGTAGATGACACCATGACACAAGAAACTGAAATTTTTTGCCTCATCATTTACGCTGTGCAAGTCACACATTGAGTCTTATTGCGACTACAGATTTTAACAAAATTCTAAAAGGGACTTCAGCATCTAGAATCAACAATTCTGTTATGGGTAAATGTACAACACTCTGGAATTTGTCACGAAGACCAAAATCTTCAGAAATCATCCATACTATATTAAATTGTTCACTGAAATATCCATGTCCTACTCGGTGGAACTCTCTTTATGACGGTATTACACAGCTTTTGAAATACAAAGATAAATTAAATTTAGTGTTAAAAGAATTAAATGTTAAGTATAGTTTCAAAGATATAAATTTTGAATATTTAGAGGAATTAGCTGCGTTATTAAAGCCTATTGCTGGTGCCTTAGACTTTTTGCAGAGTGAGAATCAATGTTATTACGGTCAGCTTTTACCCACATTATATTCACTTAAAACTAGACTAGAAATGTTAAAAGAAAAAAATTTTCGCCATTTAGCTAATATGATAACACCATTGGTTAATTCTTTAATAAAACGATTTAGCGATTTTTTTGAATTATCTCCCAGTATAAATGAAGCTATTTTAGCAACTTGTTTTCATCCATGTTATAAATTAAGATGGATCTCTAATGAATATGACCACGAAAAAAATAGAATTCAAAACCTATGTATAAATGCTGCAGAAAATATTTTTAATAATGATATTACTAATAACTCAAATTCTAGCGATTAAGATGACGACAATTTTATTGTTTATTCATCGCAACCAGAAGCTAAAACCATTAAAAAAGCTGATCTGGAAGTAGTTACTTTTTTAATGATAAGGCTAAATCGTTAAATATTCTAAACAATTATCCAATTATAAAAAAACTTTTTATTAGATTTAATACCAGCTTATGCTCCTCAGCACCCGTAGAACGAATGTTTTCCATGGCAGGATTTATTAATAATCCTACCAGAAATAAATTATCCGATATAACGTTTGAAAAACTTGTATTTTTAAAAGGAAACAAAGATAAATTAACTATATAAATGAATGATGTTATGTTACTATTACTTTTGAAATTTTTTTAATGTATACTATTGAAATTAAATTTTTATTATACTAAAATTATTTTTATTATTTATATAATTCAATACGACAATACCAAGTAAATATAATTTTTAATGTAGAATTATTATTATTTAATTGTTATGTAATCGTATAACACAATAATAAACATAATTTTTAAAAATCCAGTGACTAATTTTATTAAAATGTATTGAGTATCGAGTATCGCGATAGTCCAAAGCCAAGTATCGAGTATCTAGTATCGCGATACTCTAGAGCCAAGTATCGAGAATCTAGTATCTCGATACTCCAAATCCAGGTATCTAGTATCTACTATCTCGATACTGATTTTTGAGTATCTTGCCCATCCCTGGCTGTACTTAGATTTATTATACAGTTATATGAGAAAATGCAATAATCCGACTTCCATAGATCCTTCAGATTCCGCTTATTTTTTACCATTAAAAGATATTTATTTAGGATCCCAAGTTATGGCTTTGATGAATAAACCAGATATAATTGCAAATGAAATTATGGTACAGGATATATTAGAGAGGTGCCGAAAATTTCTTATAACTAGTTGTATATAAATTAAAATGAGATTTGACTTTGAAAATCCTATTCTCCATTCATTGGGACAATTAAATCCTAATCAAGTTTTAAGTGACAATCGTTCATCTACATTACTTCCGTTTATTCAACAATTTCCTGTAATAATAAAAAAATATAATAACATTCAAGAAATTGATGATGGTTGGAGAAAATTAAGTATTATTGATTTAGATCCAGAAGTAATTAATGATCTCAGACAACTTAATGTTGAAAACTTTTGGATAAAACTTAAAATGTTTAAAAAAGACGATGAGTTTCCATTTAAAATCATTTTCAAGTTTATACTTACAGTTTTATCATTGCCTCAATCAAATGTTGCATGTGAACGTTTATTTTCAAAAGTAAATCTTATTAAAACTAAATCACGTAATAGATTACAAACCCTTTCATTGAATGGTCTCCTTAATTCTAGTCAACACATGCAAGAAACTGCTTGTTATAAATTTGAACCAATAAAAAAATGTACAGTTTAATGACAAGCAACAATTTATACAGCAATAATGATGATAATAGTGATGACGATGAAATTACTTTTGTTAATCTATAATTTAAAAGTTAAAATTAAAAAGTTTAAAGTGAGTTGAACATAAGAGTTATATTTATTTTGAGTATTATCATGACATTGTGTTCAACCTAATTTAGTATGCATATATTATTATTAAATTTTTTATTTTGTTTAACCATTTAAGGCTGAAAGTTTCAAGTGATGGTCACAAAATTGTTTTTATTGTTCTGTTATTTAATGAATTAAAAGTGAGCTTGGTACAATATTACATATATTTTCAGTGTTTTTATGTATTATAATATTTAGTATTTCTGTTATTAATATTTTAAAATTTGTTTTGTATTAATAAGTATTTTTTGTTATGTACAAATCATTATTTGTATTTCGTTATACCATTTAAGGCTTGAGTTAGTGCACTAAATTTGTGAAATTTTAATAAATAAATAATAATTGAAGAGACTTTTTGTGATATGTGTTGTGTATGTTTTTTTGATAAGAAAATGTGAGGACCGTAAGTCCGAGCAAATTTTTTTGCTATCTTTTGATCGAAAATACGATAATATTGAAGGTTTCATACGATCTTCAAATTTTAAAATCTGGCAACACTGCACGTACGGCAGATATTGCACAATGACGGATTTCGGTAGGTACTTCACGTTTATAACAGACGAATCAATGTATATCATATCTAGGGTTCGTAACTCAATTTTCATATATTCCCCAAACCCAGGTTAAAAATTTCCCCATTTTTTCCCTGAAAAAAAAAATCAGAAATATTGATTCAGACTAAATTAAACAAAAGTTACTAACGACGTTGGTACTATTGTTAGTTAATGTGGCACAGTCTAGATGATAACATTGTGTACAATTATTACAATCACTGATAATATTTACTATCTATTTCATTGTCATCAATGATTACAATTAATTTTTATAAAATAATATGTTGACCACAATATTATGGTCCATGTTTAAACCACCAATTAAGAATTAAGATAGTACTATTTTGGGTGCTTTTCAGTCATTAATATATTATATATTATAGATAAACAAATGTATTAAATGTATTAAACAATATAACATTTAACTATTAAACAAGTTATTTAAAGAACTACTTAACATTATACCGTCAAATTTTATTAGAGTTGTTAAAAATATCAATATCAATCTTGATAAAAATGTTAAGGAACATTAAACATTATCACTTTTTATAACAATTAATAAAAAATATCATATTAAAAATAAAATTATAAATTTTTAAACTTTTACATATTTTGGTTGAAGTTTTTTAAAAATCCATTATCTAAGGGGTAGCTATAACATTCTGAGCTTGACGCTTTAAGCATGCTTTTAGATTGTAATAGACCACACAAATTATCCGTTTGCAATCTATTTCGTTCCTTAGTCTTAATTGCGTTGACCATTGAAAAAATTCTTTCGATACACGCACTGGAATGTGGCAATGTCATAACATTTTTAACTAATGTAACCATTGATGGGAACATAGGAGCATCATTCCCCTTTTTTAGTTTAGAAATATGGGACCAAAAATCTAATATATTACTATTTTTATCAAGCTTTGCAGATTTAAAATCTGTAAATGGTAGTTTTCTCCATTCCCTATCAACTTCATTAATGTCCATATCCCCAAATAAAATTGGTAGATCAGCAAACATTGATCCTAATGAACTTATTTCATTATCAAATATAGTATCTGGACAAATAATTTTCAAATGCTTCAGTGGTTGTAATAGCTTAAACGGAAATCTTTGATACACTTGTTTAGCTGCTTCTACGTAAAAAGATTGACATCTTAATTTGAAGTCTTGTATCATTGTACTAGTTATTTTCTTTTCAGCCAACATGTGGCTTATTGAAGCCGTAACTTTACCACCTAAATATAAATCTTTCAAATCTAAATAGAATTTAGGATTTCTGTACTGAATTTCAATAACATCTTTGTTGGAAATATAATTCTGTTTCATATAACAATTCAGTATTTCTTTATATAAAGATCCAATTCTATCATAGACTACATGTATTTTGACTGTTGTAGATTGCATTTCAATGTTAAGGTCTATGAAGAATGGCAAAACAAAATCAAGGAATTCAAAATAAAGTAATGTTAACGGATTTGTTAATCTATCCAAAATAATTTTTGCATTCTTCAATCCATCATTTCAATGCTGCAGATGTGAAGTACAGTTTTAAAGATGGATATTGTGAAAGTCTTCTTTTTACAACTGAATGCAGAGATAGCCATCTCGTCTGGGCTGGATGTAAAAGTTTATGTGGTTTTAAATGTAAAAATTGCTGAAATTCTTTATACTCGCATAGGCGTTTTGGATTGTTACTTATGTAATTATATACATCACGTGCAACATCCTCTACATATCTAGGTAATTTCATACAGGCATATGAAGCACATAAATGAAATGAATGGCAGATACACTTAAATATAAAAAGGTTTGGTATGTCGTTGCGCAATTTTGTTGCCAATGAATTGTGCGATCCCATCATATTGTTCGCCCCGTCACTTGCATATCCTATCATCTTATTTTGGTATGGTATATTATTGGAATTAAAAAACTGTATTACATGATCGTATAAGGCTTGTGATGTTGCACTATTCACTTCAATCAAAGTTACAAATCTATCCATTATGTTAAATGGTTCTTTGACTATACGGATTACAAGAGCCAAGTGTTTAATTGCCGATCTATCGGTGCTTTCATCCAAAATGATTGAAAATTTAAGGGTTTTGAGATCATTCATAAGGTTATTGTGACTTACGGATGCTAATACGTTTGAGATGATAGATTTGCATTTATTGTCCCCGCATTTTAACTGTTGTGCAATTTTTGAATCAGGACAAATTTTTTTGATCAGCTTAGGTAGGTGATTCATAATTGAGTAGGGTAAATTGTGTTCAGCTATAAACAATGCAAAGTGCAGTTCAGCATACTTTACCTATAATAATAAAATATAAATAATTATAAAATAGGTAGGTACCACCCATATAGGTTATAAAACTCATATTATTCCAAATACTCAAAATAATAAATGTATTTAATTTAATATTTTAATTATCAGTACCTAACATTTATTATTAACTATACTCTATTCAGAATAAGATTATTCAAAGTAATAATTGTAAGTATTTAATTTATAAGAACTAATTAATGTATTTATATTTCAAATTGTGAACTCATGGGCCCCCACACGAACATGTTCAGTGGGGCCCATTATCTTCTTGAAGAATAAAATAAAAATAAAATAAATAAAATAAAAATAATGTATTCTTATTTTGAAAAGAGTACCTATATAAACTATAAAATACATTTTCAAACATACTTCATTGTCCAATTTGTTGTTCTCTGTGAACATTTGGCAAATATTTTGGTTTTTAGCGTTTCCCACATTTTTCTTATGCTTTATACCATTAGCATGCTTTTCGATTTCAGATTTCCCAGCTACTCCATCTACTAGGCATGCTTTGCAATAGAAAAACGTATTCCCTAGAAATAAATTAAAAATTATAATATTAATATCAATATATACATTATATTAATAACTAAAATATATTATTTAAATATTACCTTTTTTGCTTGATGAGAGCCATCCTTTAAATGCATCAACTGATTCCCATGCAACGGAATATTTTTGTTTGTAAGATAACTTAACTTTTTTAGGTGGCGTATGAGGATAACCGACCTCTGAGTCCGACATTAAAAAGATTTCAAGTACAAAATTTAAAATTAACTAACAAGAATTAACTATCAACAACTTACTGTCAACCAACTAAACAAAAAACTTAAAATCACGATGTATTATAATGACTGTAGAGACTAGACAAAAGACAACTATAGATCATACAAAAACTAATAAAACATTATATACATTATATTACCTATAATTAGGTAGGTTATATTTAGATTCATATCAATCAACAAAATATTTTAATCGTTATTATCACGAACTAAGATATAGTATATCAATACACCTTGGTTCGTGGTTATTATGGTTATCGCAATTTTATTATTATCATCGATATTTTGGCGACGTGCACAAAAGTTTAACCAGCCGGAATCTAGTGGACATTCGGTCTGGTGTTCGGGCCCCTTATATATGTGGTCGATATATAGTGTCGTGACTGGGTAGACTGTAGCGGCCGCCATTCGATTGTGCGTCGCCACAATATGATAATATTAATAACAGGATTGTGGCGATTTAATGATAATATTTTGTGATATACGTCTGGTACATAATATATCATATCTTAGAATAACGATTTTTTTTTCCATAATTTTACTTACAAAATAACAAATCTCAAAAAGTCCCTAGAATTAAGAGTTTATATACAAATATTCCCCATTTCCCTAACAAGATCTGAATTCCCTAAACCTAGGGAAATTTCCCTAAAGTTACGAACCCTGATCATATCATACTAATTAATTTTACATGGAATTTAAAAATAACTTCATAGGACCGTAGGCCGTAGCCCTCAAGAAAACCGGTATATTTATGTATTGTTAACATGATCATAGACCATAGACGTAGGAATCACTTATAAATAATTGTCATATTACTATATTAGTTAATATTTCTATTTTAAATAGCCAGTGTATCTTGATATCTATAAATATATATTAATAATATTTATGTTGAGCATCAGAATCGGAAATAAATATTGACCATCGATATTATAACTATCATTATAACTATCGAAATATAACCATCGATTATCGGGCTGTTATTCTCAGAATGTTAACAGTATTGAGTATTTATAAATAATATTACATACAAAATATTCAGTAATGGGCAATGGCTGTAGTAGTATAGTCTATAGAATATAATACCATATAATAATATAAAATAATACATAATATTATAGTGTTAACTGGCGGACTGCAGTCTGCACGTACCACACTGTGCCATTACGTATTAATTATTGATTATTATTATGTTATTGGTATCAAAATTAACTGTATTCAAAATTTTAAATGATCTCAGATTTGATTTAATTCTTTAGCATTAAAAATACCCTCCCAGGTTACGACTGGCATTCGCTAGGTCTCGATGTGGTCCCGAGCGTTTTTCTCAGAATTTAAAACTCTCTCGTTCAAGGTACTTTCACGCCGCTCGCACACATTTTCTATACCACTGTCAATCCCTCTTAATGACGTGCTTAATCCGTGCTTTATTATATCGTCGGGGCATCAGTATGTACTATGTAGTACTGTATACTTCAGAGTGTGTCAACCCTACACAGTTCCCCTTACCGTCGAGGTATCTACTGCTTTTATGAGTTATGCAGCGTCAGGTAGGTACGTAACACATGCAAATATTACATATGAACGTGAAAACCAAGAAAACATTTTAATTAGTAAAGTTCTATTCAGAAAAGATATTACAGTGGATAGGTACATAGGAACATGCAAATTAGGATAAATATTACACAGTGTAATAAAATCCAACTCTGTTTGTTTGGTATACTATTAACTTTATTTTGAGATATACAGTTAAATACAGATATATATATATAATGGTTTACAGTATTTTCTTTTAATATATTTATATGTGTTACTCATGTACAGAAAAAAGCAATACATGATACAACTCACAACCAAGTTAGTGAACATAACAAGTGGTGGTAATGCAAAACCTCAAGGACTGATTGACCAATGTTGGATTCCAATTGAGTGATTAGGATTGCACTGTGGTACGGAATACTTGATGTTGAGCGTCCGCTGTGTGTAGTGTCTTCAGCTTGTGGACAACTTGTATAATATTGAATACGTACACACTTCACACCGTATGCCAAGCACACAACGATAATGACGTGGTCGGTGGAAGTGGAAAAATGGGTAAAAACAATATGTGTACTGTTTGCTACGGTCTCCTGTAAGAGATGTACCATAGACACTAGCCAGTAATCACATAAATACAAAAATATAGGATTCCGTATGCTACGTGCCTCTTATGGAGGTAACGTAGCCGGTAATACGATAGTTGGGGCGAAGGAGTGAAGTAGGATAGACTTGATGCTTACCAAATATGAACCGGTTTAGCTACGTTCATTCGTAGCCCGTATTCATAGAGGTGGCATAAGACGATCTTTTCACCGGGAGACCACTGGTCGGGGGAAGGTACCGATTGCGCTCTCGGTGAGCTGTATTTACGTCTTCTGACGGGATGGCCGTGTGGCCGTTTTAGTGGTACAACCTCATTTTATATGCCTGTTTACCTTTGATTATATACATTTTAAATATTTTTTACCCTTATATTTATTAAGTAAACCTCCATCGACTTTTGATATTCAAATGACAACCTATATTTATAATTGCATAAATTAAAAAAGTTATTTTTTTCATGAATTTTCACTTTAAAATTTTCAACTTTCGTTAACTAGTTGACGAGTTATAGCTGCTCAAAGTTGGGTGGTTTTAGAAGGTTTTTAGGTGTTATACATACATAGGTGCTACATAATCAGTAATAAATTCGATATCGTTGAATCCGCGATTGATAATTATTGAACTTTGTACCTATTATAATTTAATGGCGCAAAGCCTGCACGGCGCGCGGCGCAAGCACACTGTTACTTACAATCCCCTCGACCCCACTCCATACCATTGGAGAACGGGTTATGGACACAGAACAATACGGTTAATACGTATGGTTTATTATTCTAATTTTCGATTAGGTAAACATACTAATAATTTTGATCAGCTGTTATTTGTATTGTTATGTCCACGATTAAAGATAGTACCCCAAGTCCAAGTGCAATCGTGTTTTTTCAAAGAATAATGGATGGGCAGAACTTCAAAAAGTCAATAGTATTCATAATGGTACTGCACTAAACGTAAATGTGGAACAGTATGATTCAAATGATTTAGTTTATATGAAATATGCACCGATTACATCGGTTGTCGTGGAAAGGTATTTTTCTATGTATAAAAATATATTAGCACCCAATAGAATGACTTTTAATGAAAGTAACTTGACTAAATATATGGTTGTAAATTCCCTTTTTAATATTTAATTTTATGTGTAATTGAAATTTGCTTTTTTAGAATTAAATTAATAAATGATTTTTTTGGCTACTTAAAATGCTTTTTTAAGGATTTATTTTGCTACAAAATCCGAGCCCTAATAATAACCAATTAACAAATATTAGAATAATAATATACCTAAAATAAACAAATAGTATAATAATAATAATAGTAACACATACATTTTTCACTTACCTTCATTCTGAGTTAAAACACTCTTTGCGTTTTGTCCAAAGCAAGTACAGTGTCTACAACCAAAAAGAAAATAACACATACATTTACTTATTCAATTATAAATACTATTTGAGTATAATAAAAGCACTAATTTACCATTAAATACATCATTTATGACATCTTCTCCTTCATCGTACATATCTTCTTCTACCATTGCGTTACTTATAGGTACTACAGTACCATCAAGTAGAGTGACTAAATTTTCTAATGGCCTACTGCATTTTGCTAACATAAACATGAACAAAACAGCATTTTACCACAAGTAGTAATATGAGCAATGTTGTATTTTTTAAAAATGTATATTACTTACCATTATTATCATCGTACTAAGAACTCTGTCTTCCAAGACGTTTGTCGCCCAGTATTGCACAAACAGCCTTCTCATTTTCATCGAAGTTCACTTCAACATAGAGTCCCCTCCAGTACCTCTTATGCCTGCTTTTTCGTCTCCAACTTTCTTCAATACTCTTTTTTTTAAATTGGAATATTTGTTTTTCAGCACTAATGCAGTCATTGAATCATTCCCCGCATAATTCCTATTGAATTCGTTTTCAACAATTTTCCCGGTATCATTTTTTTTCCTAGGAAAAAAACAACATTAGTATAATACCTATATATTTATATTATATTATATGTAAGTGTGTTTAAATAACCAGTAGGCCGTATAAAATAATCATGACAGTTGTATTTCATAAAATGTTGTGGGGACGTGGGGTACCTACCTGTTCTGCATGTTGTCGGTAATTTTACATTCAAGTATGCTTTTATGTTTTGAAACCAGTAGAATCAGCATCTCTTCTTTCTGGCTGGTAAAATTCGGCGTTCTTTTGTTATCCATCGTAATTTTTACAAAAGTTAAAAAGTCAGACAGCTAAAATAGTGTAGTTGCACTAGTTGCAGCAAAGTGGCAAGTGCAAATAAAGATAAATGGATTTAATTAGATAACAGAATTCCCCGTTATCAACATAAATGAATAAATTGCATTAATTGACAGCCAATCAAATAGCAGATAAACGTTGATCCCCGGTTAACTCGCTGAAATCGGTGGTTCAAGTTAACTTCAGTTTAAACCACGGTTAGGATATTGTAATACTCCCATTTTGATTTGAACCAGGTTTAAACTCCAACCGAGGTTTAAACTATGATTATAAAACGGGCCCTTAGTGTCGAAAAACTACGGTCAGCAGAGGCAACAGTAATGGTTTCTATATTAGTTACAAAATTGAGTACTGTATTCGGTGGGAACGCATAATAGGCGAATACGTCTTAGTCATAATACTCATAATAATGGAATTTGGAATTCAACTTATAATTACAGCTTCCACAAAACAGTAAAAAAAAAAGAAGTCTCGGCCGTCGGAGGGGAGGGCTAATGCCCCTATGCCCCCCCTCAAACACGCCACTGCAGTCTCGGTTATTAAACTATCAGCCAAACAAAGATTTTTCACAATTATTTGTATTATCAGTACAGGTTGATAAACTTGGGATATTATTAGATATTACCAATTTTTGACTTGAGCTCTCATCGTTTTGCACAGGAGAATTTGTAACTTCTGACCTCAGCTTTAGATATAATGGTTGCACAACGAGTCATTATTTTGTGATCACCAATTGTTGTTATCAGAAATCTGTTAAAAGTTACGTTATAGCGCTATCTAGCTTACATAAACATCATCAAAATTGTATTCTTATTTTGTATTTTCGTGTTCTCAAAATATTCCGATAATCCATTATGGCCTATGGGTATCCATTTAAACTTCAAATTCATCAAATCTAGAAACGAAAAGAATATCACTAAGTCAGCAATCTTAAATATAAATATCAATCCTGGGAAACTATTAAAATTAAGTGAACTAACAAAAAACAGTAACAAAATAACTGCTGTGAAGATCCATCAATGGATAATTTGTACGTAGTGCCTATTGTAAAAATTAATATTTTTTATTCTTAATATTATATATAAACTCTAATATACTTTTTCTGGATTTTACTGGCAATTATATGGTTCCAAATTCTCTAACAAGCAAAAAGGAAAACATAATATTATTAATAAAATATAAATTCAATACTAAATAAATTGAATATATATTTTTTTTAATTTAATTTTTTAATCTATTAAAATAAGGTATAATGTCTAATTTAAGAAGTACCTAACTAATTTTGACAGTTTTTTTTCGTACGATTTAATTTTTTACACTCAATATTTTTAGCGTAGCTATGCTGCCTCATCCATGCGGAGTAATAGTAATGAATGCATAGTAATAAATCAAACAAAAATATCAAAAAATATTTCAATTCTATGTTTGGCCCATTTCCCATTTAAAATGCAGATTTTCATTTTTAAAAAAAATCTTCATAAGTATCTTCAAATACATTAATTGAATCTGCATATTTTTAAAAACTGGTTTCTAAAAACTTTATTATTATGTACATTTGATAGTTGGGATGTGTTAAGAATCCTCTTGTTTTTAAATTCACTAGATCAGCAGCTAGGTGGATGTTTTGTTCATATTCAATGTTCATTGAATTTATACATAATGAACATTTTGTTTAGCTTTTTAATCTTTTTATGATATGCCTAAAACACGACTCATGAATCTTAATAATTATCTTTTTATGCTTGACAACAAACTATAGTTAATTATTATAATTACCCTGCTAGAAAGTAAACAACACACTCAAAAACAGTTGAATCTTGTGTCTGGCAATAATTATGGCCTTGAAATATATCATCCCAAGTTCCGTCGTCAACTATTTGATCAATTTTTGATTTAAGCTTTTTTGTTTTATTTTCTCTCTCTGACATTATGTTTTGTTCTTTTATTAAATATATCCTTGAGATATTGAATAGAAATTACTGGAGTATCTTCTAAAATAATGTCAGTGATTTAATACATTCCTACTTATAGTAACATTTTTTATCTTATGGATTAATTACCCTCTGAAACACTACAATTTCCTGATTCAGGTGTCTGATCATCCTTTTTGGGGTATCACCGGTCTTTCTGCGGACATCGTATAGTCTGCATAGTCGTGCAAATTATATATTTATATATTCGATATCTATATTTTTTTCTACTGGGCCGGGCTAGCGCAACGTTGCGCCAGCCCGGCCCATTAAATTTTGGGTTTAACCGTTAAACCAATATCATGCAAATTCTAATTTTAGTCATGCAAATTCATGCTTATTACATGCTAAATATTGGTGCAAAAATTTTCCAATATTTCGAAATGGGCTGGGCTGGCGCAACGTATGTGCTTTTGGGTGTGTGCGAGATCAAACCTGTACCTTTTATTGTATTAATATTGATTATTATACGGATATCAGCACCTCAAGACGTCATAACCTCAAAGGGTAGGTGATGCATCACTATTAGTATGATTTTTATTGTATCATTTATATTATATTAGACCAACAGGTCCATCTTGTATTATTTATATTGATTATATTAGTTATATTGTATCAGACCAGCGGTCCCTAATATATGATAGTCGAATGTCCAAAAACAATTGTTTTACTATTATCACACTAGGGACGATAGACCATTAGTTGCCTATCCTCCCGGCTGTTAAGGCAGAAAATATACTATTTATGAAGGCCGAACACGAGCCAAACAATTAATAATTTATTAAGTAATTGAAAAGCAAAATTACAATTTATATTTATATTTTATAACGTATCTAAACGTACAGTGGCTTATTTACAGGGGGGGTCCAGGGGTACTGGACCCCCCCAGAATCTCTCTAAAAAAAAAAAATGCGCTTACATATTTGCAGACGCCGATTTTTGTAAACACAGTGGACATGGTTTTTTCTTGTGAACAAAATATTTATATGAAATATAGTTTAAAATTAGCAAACGGTTGAACGTTCAAAAACCCGCCGCCGCATATAATTAAATTTTTCCTTGTATTGTATGTATTACCACTTTATAAAATACCCGTATTAGATAAACAAACATTATTAATTCTCGAAACAGTCAAAACATTCTTATCGCAAGAAATGTACGACGCACATCATTCTCCAATAAACGATTTCTATAGGTAGCTATTATTAATCTATTTGCATTTTTGCTTTGTTAACAAGGCAAAGTCATCGTAGAAATCAGAAATGTAATGTTTAATGTAGAATCATTTACTTCATGTTTGTATTTCGTTACCGAACGACGGCGTCGGCTACAAGTGCAGTTTGTATTTTATTATTTGAATATTTCTTCAATCAAATATATTAGATCTATTACGTATGTAAGTAACAATTAAATATATAATAAATTAGTTCATAATAATATTAACTCATTGATCTGATGTGAGCCGTAAGGAATTTATTGTTTTTAATAATAACATAAAACATAAATGTAATTATTGGCGTCAACTGGCCGACAATTAGTATTCATTAAGGGGGAAGGTCAGGCCCATACATTTTAATCATAAAATGGTCACGGCCGCAGTCTAATTACTGTGTAAGTTATGGAGCAATTTTTTTGAAAATGGTTTTAAAATTTAAAGAAATGTCTCTTTTATGCTTCTTGTACATTGGATCTTACCAAAAGTTTTTTTTTTAATATGTAATTATTGTTTTTATTCATAAAATTTCAAAATATTTTAAAAATATTTTAAAACCTCACTTAGCAAATCTATTGTACAAGAAGCATAGTACATTACGTGACAATTTCAAAAAACTTTATTTGAAAAAAATCTGATGAAATTAAGTTCATCAAAATGTGTTTTTCCTTTTGTAATACTCTTGCCGTAAGCTAGCGCTTTCGTAGACTAGTGGAATATTTTGTAACGTCGCTGTCGGCGCGACGGCGACCAGCCGGATATAAATAACTCAGTTATTGTTTTATTATTTATATTTTATATATTCCTGACAAAACAGGATTGTGTATTGATCATATCACTCATATCATTATTATGATATGATTTGTTGATCTTTTGATCGTACAGACACAGTTGTTGATCTGTTTATTTTGCTCTATTTTATTTCACTGTTAAAATGTCAGAAAATTATAGAAAAGGCAAAAAAACGTGTTTGCGTATCAATGCAAAACGCCGAACACGTTTTATAAACTCTGGTTTATTGAAATGGAGAAGTGAACGACAAAAGTAAGAACTAAATAATTTTTTATTATATTTTTGAGTAGTAAATACTATGTGGTTTTTTGTACACTATTATGTTTAGGAATACAAATGATGAAACCAATTCTTGTGTTATCTACGATATAATATCCAGTAGTCCTGTGAATAATCCCTTGTCTGTGCCCAGTACAAGCACAGCAGATGAAGGTTTACAGTAAGTTATTATTATAAAATAACTATAAGTATCAGCCTGATTAATACATTTTTTAAGTTTATTAAAAATCAATCTTTTATTTAATTAAAACCATAAAATCTTAGTTACAAAGTTAGCATAGTTTACATATTATAAAAAATCGGTTTGTCAAAGTTTAACAAAAATCAATCCAAAATAAGGTCGGCAAGTGGGTAACGCTCTGCTGTACAGTAGATCTTAAGGGGGTCACTCAATGGAACAAAACGATTCTGAGCAGAGACGGTTGCTTATACTAATATAGTTAGTAATTATTTACTAACTTCAAACTCTTATAAAAATGCATTGTAAATATTTACCTTTAACTTTTTTTTTAAGTTCCAATAGAAAAAATTTATGAAGAACCTTGTATTCAATTTTCCATACTTAGCTATAAAAATTAAACATTTTATAAATTTGTAACCCGAAAATAGTTTGCGAATAGAATTTTGATAATTCCTGTCAAAATTTGAACTTTACACGCTTATAAAAATCATGTCTATGTATTTTTAAACTGTTATTTAAAAAACTTTTGAGGTGTTACTAACTTAAGTGACCGAAAGTTTGAAGTTGAAAATCGAAGCACTTTTACTCAACTAAAACGTAATGACCGACACAAAAAAAAACACACATCTTGTAAAGTCAATACATTCATCGCTTGTACTTAAAATTGCCACTTAATGTTTCTATTGGTATTACCTACACGTAATATAATTTTTGACAACAATTGAGGTGTTTTGAGCTGTTTATAGAAATTAAAATTTTTTTTTAGGAATGTTGATAAAAATTACGTTGACGCTTTGACTCCTGGTTTTTGAAATTATTTATAATGGCAATATAAATATAACATAAAATATTCTAGTCTGACAGACCTCCTCCGCTCAGAATCGTTTTTCGTATACAAGGATATATTCTATCATGAAAATGTAATTCATGATTCCTCAGAAGTGGTCTTACAGCTATTTTAATATTTGTACATTTTTAATATAGTGATAATATACCCATGGCTGTTTGGGAAAAACATGATGTAACTTCCCTCCCTTAATTATTGAGAAAGAACCATTCGATCCAGGACGTGACCCATTTATAGATCAAATTAAAGGACGTTTCATCATTGATGGACAACATTTCCTTAGAGAAATTCGTAGCTTAGAACATCACCGAGAACGCTGTCTAATAAGCAATAAAGCTTGGTTTAAACTAGTTAGATGTAGTATGAAAGCGTTAGTGTGGACTTTGAATTTTGAATGTCCTTATTGCTTTGAAAAACGAATTATCACGAGTGAACCGATCGTACCAAATAACTGCGTCAACACATCTCCCCTGATATCTGCTGACGCCCATACAACTTTGTCAATCTGTGATTCGACAGTGTGGGGAATAATTTCGTCTGGAGGTGGCTACAGAAAAATGGAAGAAATTTTTGCTTTTTTGGGAATTAAATGCATAAACAAAGCTACTTTTAATAAAGCAGAAGCAAAAATGGGCAAATGTTGGAAATCAGTCTTATCAGATGCGATAACTAATGCAGGAATCGAAGAAAGGAAATTGGCTATTGAAAACGGTGATGTCACTGACACCGGAATTCCATTTATAACTGTTATTGTTGATGGGTGGTCACACAGAAGTCATGGGCATCGCTACACGGCCAACTCAGGTGTAGCTTGTGTTATTGGTTTGCGTACTTAGAAGTTGTTGTATGTAGGTGTTCGAAACAAGTATTGTTATATGTGTCAATACTTATTAAAAAATAATAAACCAATGAAGCACGATTCGTGCTTTAAAAATTGGGACGGAAGTTCCCCAGGAATGAAGTCTGATATGGTAGTTGAATCTTTCAAATGTAGTTTTGAAATGCATAAAGTTGAATATAGATATTGTATGATTGGTGATGGAGATTCAAGCGTATATGTAAAAGTTAAAGAGAAAGTTCCGTATGGACGAAATGTAATAAAAAAAGAATGTGCTAATCATGTTGTAAAGTGTTATACAAAGTCACTGTTTAAAGTTCAGCTAGAAATAAAAAATAGAAAAAAATTATTAACAAACAAAACTATTTTAAATTTGAAGTATATGGCAAGAAGAACAATTGCAAATAATTATAAAATGGGATTCAATGTTGATACACTAAGAGAAGACTTAAGAAATGGACCAAAACATGTATTCGGTGATCACAAAATGTGCAAAGACTATTATTGTAAAATAGACAAAAACGAATCGGTTTCTTTTAGTGTAGAAACCCAAAAAGTAGTAGAAAGAGTTGAAGATGTTTTAAAACCATTTGTTCGAAAAGCACCTTAACTAATTACAAATGACACCAGTAATCTAGCCGAAAATTTGATGTCATTTGTTGCAAAGTTCATCGGAGGAAAACAAATAAGTCGCGGTAAAAAAGGTTCATTTACTTATAGAACATATGGAGCAGCCTTGGATTTTCAGTATGGACCTCATTGGACACATACAACTTGGAAAAAATCTTCTTTAGTCAGCCCCTATTCACCATTACGCAAATTAGCGGAAAAAAACAATAAACAGTTGGATTATAAACGTAAATCGCTGTACAATAGTTTTATGAATAATTGTAATAAAAACAAAAAAGTTAAATTTATTCAACAATCTGGCGAAGATGGGGATTACGGAGAATTTTGTCAAAAACTTGATATGGATGAAGAAGATTATGAATTAGAAAAGATACAATTTTTAAAATCATTACAAGTTACAGAAGATACAAGAAACAACATCGAACAAAAAACTATCGGCCAAGCTGAAAACAGTAATTGGTTTGAAGCTAGAAAAAACCGATTGACCGCATCTAATTTTGGCTGTATTTGTAAAAGGCTAAAAGCAACCAAGTATGGTCCAACTGTACGTCGTCTCTTATATAAAGATAATAATGAAGAATTACCAGCGTTACAATATGGCCGAATAAATGAACCGGAAGTAGTGAGACAATACGAAAAAGAAAAAAATGTTAAAGTTTTACCGTGTGGCCTTTTTGTAAATTTACAGATAGGATTTTTAGCAGCTACGCCTGATGGGTTGGTAGAACCCAATAGTATAATAGAAGTAAAATGTCCTATTTCCATTAGAACTCAAGATATTAAAACTGCAGTTAAAACTAAAAAATCATTTTACTTGAAATATAATGAAATTACTCAACAAATTTACCTTAATAAAAATCACGAATATTACTATCAAATTCAAGGCCAACTACATATTTCCAACAGAGACTTCTGTGACTTTGTTGTTTGGACCCCAAAAGAAATACATATTGAACGTATACAGAGAGATGACATGTTTCGGGAAAAGAAGATGGAAGCATAATTAATTTCTTTTTACCACGATGCAGTTCTCCCAGAAATTATTGACCCAAGACTCTGTAGAAATATGCCACTGAGAGAGAATGAAAATATTAAAAAAAAATTAAAATAGTTCATATTTGTTTTATGTAACATTTTTTTTAATTCATTTTTTTGTAGTTTGAATAAAAAATATAAGTCATTGTAATCTAGTATTGTTATAACTAAATAAATAAAATCATGTTTACTGCACGCTTATTGTTAAAATAAAAATGTTTATAATATATTACAACTTATTAGTTATATAGAAATAAATATGTTTTAAAAAAGTAACATACTATAACAATTTAACGTAAAAGACGAATTTCGAAAATTAATATTAATTTAATTGCCCCATACTATTTTCTATAGAATTATATTATAAATGTACACTATAGGTATTAGGTACATTTAAATAGGTAAGTAATAACGCAATAATTACAAATCAAGCTATGTTGTATTGCAAATTTTATGATTTATATATTGGTACAAATATTTAGGTAAGCAGTAACTTCAATTAATAGTTGGTTCGTGAGAAGTAAGCGTGAATTACAGCGGCGTTTACGTCTATGAATTTTATATTGATGCGGTATATCACCGGACGAACATTCATAAAGTAATAAACAGGCAAACAGCGCTCCCAGATGAGCACTTGTCAGCCAGCCGCCGACTACGAGAAGTGGGCGTGGCTAGGCCAGTTTACAACAATCTATGCGCGTTCTATGAACAGCAAAACATACTACTTGTCCGCGACCTTCCCCCCGTTCTGGTAAAAAAAAAACATACAACGCTCAAGAGATGGCGTTGTGCGCCGTATCGCCGCCGTCGTGGCAGTCTGTAACCACGCCCATAGTTTATGCACCGCGGTCCGCGCGTAGTGATCGCGGGAGAGGTACATTATTAAATATTATTTCACAGACCATCGTTCAGGTTGTTTGGAGTCGTTGCGCAAATTGTCACCCGTGCATTTCTTATATACTAGCGCGCGAAACGTGGCTGCTAAATCACGATCCGCGACCTATTTATTAATTAAAGCTCCTGTTTGCTTAAAAATATTAACGAACCCCTAAGGCATACAAATTATTATACACCATAACTTGATTCATATTTCTAACCCAATTACTTTTTAAAATACATGTAAAATAATAATTTCATTACGATTTAATAGTTTTTTTTTCAGTAAATGTGTCGCGTTTTTTACATATTAATTTATAAGTGACCTGAAGTACTTATCGTAGGTACGATATTTTAATCTCCAATATACACATTAGTATAAAGGTCGATTCACACATATCAGTCACGAGACGGTTCAGTTCCGAGATTTCGGGTCAGTCTCAGTCATAGAAAATAACGTTTCGCTAAATTTAGATCGCGTCATCCACACTCATCAGTTTTCTATCCGAATCCGATCCGTCAGTGTCCGTTCAGTCACAGATCCGAGAACTTTTGAATTCTCGCCAACGATATTTTGTGTTTTGACGGACGACAATTGTAGGCGAAATGGATGACGAACATCTCATCGAATGTGTTCGACAGTACGAAGTGCTGTACGACCTATCAAATTCAAAATATATGGACACTTCATATAAAAACGAAATTTGGAGTAAAATTGCAGAACAATTGAAATCAGATGGTAAGTTATATTTTAAAAAAAAAATGTTTATATTATATAAGTCGCATTCTCTTCATGAAACCTATAGGCTATAATATACCTATAACAATACAATACCTATACATTTAGCATTTTATTTATATTATATTATTTATATTTAAATTGGTTGTATAGTGTGCAATGTATACGAATAATATATGTAAACCTGAAACCATATTATATTATGACGACTGCGAACTGACAAACAATCTTGAATCTACGCATCGACATATTATTATTTTAATCTACACATGGGTATTTTATAAACGTTAAATTAACTGGCTATACCAAATATTTGACAAATATAAATATTGCCGATAAGGCGATAATAAAACCCAATCAAAATAATTTTATTTTAAATATAACATCAACAATGCACAGTCTTCACGATTAATACAATTGTGTAAATATAAATTGTGTATTTAATTTTTTTTCTATATTATGTATAATATTATTATGATAAAAGTTATTTAATTTATTAAAATATAGTTGATAATAGCGCTTGGCAGTAAATAAAAAAACTTTTATTTTATTTTTTTTACAATATATCATACCTACTAAAAAAATTAGATTCGATTTAATTAATTCTAAACTATTCCTTCTTGCCACGATACAGATCCAACCTCTGAATTAAAATAATCCTTGAATTTTTCTCTCACATGGAAGGCATCCTTTGTAGCATTACCACCTTGCATAGGTAAGTTTTCTAGTCCTTTATCATTAGGTCCATTACTGTAAGTTTCATTCCTTTCGTAATTGTAGGTGTTAGTATCGTATTTTTTAATAAAGTTATGCAATACACAGGTAGCCAGTATTATGCTATCTACATTTTTCGGCATAGCTTGAATCCTCCTATTGTAAATTCTAAATTTTTGAGTTAATATTCCAAATGTATTTTCAACCACTCTTCTAGCACGGCTTAAACGGTAATTGAAAATACGTTTAGAAACATCCAAATCTTGTCGTGGGTAAGGTCGCATTAAATATGTTTTTAAGGGGAATGCTTCGTCCCCAACAATGACATATGGAACTTCAATAGATGTGCTAGGTAACTTTACACTTCGTGGTATTCGTAGTTTATCTTGCTCAATAGCTTTACCTAAATTAGAATGTGTAAAAATTCCACCATCGCTACTTTTGCCGTATGCACCAACATCAACTGCAATAAAATTGTACTTAGCATCAACAAGAGCCATTAAGACGACTGAGAACGTCTTCTTGTAATTAAAGTACAACGATCCACTATTTGGAGGAGCTTGAATGTTAACATGCTTGCCATCCAAAGCGCCTACGCAATTCGGGAAGTTCCAAATTGTATTGTAGTCATTGGCAATAGATTTCCACATATCTTCCGTTGGATTAGGCATCATTTCAGCCAACAGATTGTCACATATAATCTTACAAGTATCGTTTACAATTGCTTGTACTGTGCTATGTCCCAAACGGTAACTGAAAGAAATTGTCTGTAGAGAATCCCCTGTCGCTAAATATCTAAAAAAAATTATTTAAATTACTAAATTTAAATTAATTTAATTAATTTGGTTTCCAATAACAGTTTAAATTTATTTTATGATTTATTAAATTTATTTGTTGATCAATATTATTAAAATTCCGATGTACGTACACGGAGGTACGAGTGCATTAAAAAAATAATATCTAATTTAATTATTTATATTTATAATATTATACAATGATACCTACTATCATTACATTCAAATTTAACACATAAATTATAATTTATAGTAATCTACCTACTCCACATCTACTATACAGCAGAGCGACTTTCCCGGTTTATTCGAATAAAATGTTGTAATTGTTATGTATATTTTTAGTTGCTGCGTGTAAAGCAAGATGGAATAATATTCGAGACACTTACAGAAAGTCATTGAAAAAAAATACAACAAAAAGTGGACAAAGTGCTGCTAAAAAAATAAAAAATTATAAATTTGCAGATCAATTAAGTTTCATAAACAAATATTTTGAGGAAAGAAAATCTAAAACAAATATTGAATATGAAAATGAAGAAGAAGAGGAAGAAAATATGCAGCCAGATTCAGAGAAACAGCTACCTGAAGAAGATTTACAAAGTCAACCATCTCTCACCCCGGTACAAACCAATGAAATTCATGTTCCGATAAAAACCATAAAACAAAAAATTTCGAAGCCAACTGCCTCTGCGAAATTAATGGACTATTTAATAAGTAAAAAAAAAGAAGAAAATCAAATGTCCACAGGTTCACATCATCATGTTGATGCGTTTTTATCTGGTATAGCTCCAACTTTAAAAACACTTTCTCCATACGATTTGCACTTGGCAAAGTCAGAAATTTTTTCTATTGTTCAAAAATATGAACTACAACAAATATTAAGAACAAATTCATCAACCACGTCATCAATGAACTCAGTCACTCCACTACCATCGCCCAGTCAAGATTTTAACGCACACATTTCACCAAATCAAAATATATCTTCAGCGTCATTCCATAACTTGCAAAGTTACTATCAAAATTATCAATCTGATTAGTAATACTTTTGTTTAAAATAAAAATGGTATCTTTCCAGTAATTTTTTAACTATACATATTATAATATATATTAACTTATAATTTTTATTTTTTATTTATAAGTAATTTTATAGCATACCTTAAGCAAACCGCTAACCGTTCCTTTGGTGTTATAGATTTTCTCCAATGTGTATCTTTTTTCTTTAAATATATACACAATTTATCAAGTAACGTATTAAAACAATATTCAGACATTCTGAAATATTGATAAAATTTAGTTCCATCTTCAATCAGTTCCTTATAAAGTGTCAAAAACTCTCCTTCACTGTCTCTTTTTTGCCATGCCTCATGCACCCACTTTCGTCTCTTCGGAGTCTTCTTTTCTTCTTGTTCGGTTTCCTCATCCAAAATAATCGCAATAATACATAATTCTTCGTCAGTGAAATTCGCCATATTCACGTTGTAATGCTTAGTATTATTTTATTATTTTAATTATTTTAATTATTTTAATTATTTTAATGTTTTAACAAAAATATACAAAAAATACGTGATGAATAAACGCGTGTTTGGTATAGACTCAACACGACTGACCGGTCTCGGTGACTGATATGTGTGAAACACACTTGACTGATCAGTCAAAAACGTTGGCGACTTGACTGTCTCTGATCGGATACGTTACTGTCTCGTGACTGATATGTGTGAATCGACCTTAAATATATCCAATATCCATATTACTTAAAACTTATTAAAGGAAGTGAAAGGTATGATTGCAATGATGACAAATATTATATTTTTGACACACATTTTGATTGGTTTCAACCTATTAACAGCAAATAAATAAATAAGTTAATAAATGTTAAGGCCTGGAAGGTCATATACTAAAAAGTATTGAAAAAATGCACACTATTGTATAATAATGTATAATATATTTGTAAATTCATTCTAATTATTACAACTAAAAATCGGAGATTTTGATAAATTTTCAAAGATAAATCGGTGGGTATTTAAAATATGAATGCATCTATTGATTTTACAATGATGAGTGTTTTATTATTATTATTTTTTGTCTGTGTACACGATAAGTTGTCGAAATAATGCTTCGATATTCAACTTCAGAAGCTTTTCCGGTTAGAAAGTGAATCTAGTTGGTGCATTTGGTAGGTCAAAATTAAATTCCCAGTAGTTTTCAAAAGTACCCAGGAAATATATTGAAAAATTATTTTTTTAGTATTTGGATTTGTTGGGACGTAATTCACTTTTAGAAAATAATCTTAAGTTTAAAATCGATGTATTATTTTGGCTATTTGTCGTGTTTAATACATACACAAAAATAAAAAAAAAATCATTGTAAAATTAAAAAGTAAATGTGGTACATTCATCGCTTATAGCTTTGAGTTAAAAAAACAAATATTTACAACAAATTAATTTAATTTCACGAAATATAGGTAAAATTCAATAGTGTAATTAATAAACATTTAGCGGGTAAACGAATAAATTATTCACAAAGAAATTCATATAATGCTCGAGTTGAAGCTGCGGTTATATCATCCAACTCAAGACAATTTCTTCGGTTGATGCATAAAAATATAGTATAATGAAATAAGTCCAGGTGAATAATTTATTATTGTTATTTTAAACATTTTGAAGTACCCATACCTAATATAATAATGAATAGGACAGAGAAGTTATGGGATTAGCATGTTTTTTTCTGAGCCTTTATTTCATAGCAAACCAAGTTATAAATATATGTCATAGGCCCAAAAGGTGGAATATTAATTTTTTTTTGCATATTTTTGCATATTTTGACAATTTGCAACAAAAAGGCATATTTTATTGTTTTGTGCATATTTCATGCATAGTTTACATATTCAAACAATTTCTAGAGAAAAATTACCTAATTTTTGATTGATTATAAGAACTTTATGGTGTTATATTATACGCTGTGTCCGTGTAGACTTTATTATGTACGTATAGGTTACTATCGTAGGTACCTGCATTCAATCTTTATTTGGTGGACATTCGGATAATGTTTTTTCGATTAATTTTTATCGAAGAATGTAATCTTTATTATTATTTATTACTACTAAAAAATTTCCAATTACGATAAATTTAATTTTAATTTTTCCAATTTTTTTTTTCATTTTATTATTAGGTATATGACTTTTTATAAACAATTAATTTGGTAAATAATTTTTCTAAAATATAGTATAATATATAGACAATTTTCTTCGAAAGCAACAGAATATGCAGGTAGTCACTGAACCACAAGCTATCGTCGTATTGGAAAAAAAATTAAATTGTAAAGTGAATCAATGTGGACTTATTATTGATGAACAGTTTCCTTATTTAGCAGCTACTCCTGGTAAAATATATCACCAATATAGTATACTTAATTATATATTAATTAAATAAATATTACTAATTTATTTTTTTTCATAATTTGTAGACGGTCTTGTCAATGACGATTTTATAGTTGAAATTAAATGTCCATTTGGAGTAAAAGACACTAAGACATTTTTATAGAAACTATAAACAGTAAAAAAGTAATTGTATTTTATGCATACAAAAAACGATGTTCTGAAAACATTTAATTTGATAGACTTTAAAAGTGTCATGTACCCTACCTATCTACAATCTACAAATAATATTTTTTAAATTCAAATTAAAAAAAAAAATAAAATCATAATTCAATCGCAATATCTAATTAGTAATTAATTAATTTTATTGGTTCCAGTATAAACTAATTATGAGAAACCTTGTTTTAAAATTGGTTTCTTAGCTATAAAAATAGAATATTTTATAAGTTTTTAAGTCTTAACAGCAAAATAATTTGCAAATATACGAGATTTTGACAAGATTTGAGCTCCAGAAGCTCATAAAATATTATTGGCAACTTTTTTTTTTAATAACATCTTATGATGAACCTTGTATCAAACGTTCATGTTTTTTGACCGGGCGAAATTTTTTTATCTCAAATAACTAATAAAAATCTAATATCTAAAATGTTCTTATTATAATATTCAATTTTAGTTATCCTTCTGTCATCTAAGTGAAAACGGTAAAATTATATTAAAAGTGGACCATAGTTACTATTATTAAGTTCAGGGACAATTGCGAATTTCAAAACGAAATTTCTGTTATTTCGTCGTTTATTCGCCAAATTGGATTGAAATACAAATAATTAATTTCGATGATGATTTCTAGCGCGAAAAGATGATTGAAAAGTTAAAAGTGTCAATTCCCATTTCCCAGTACGGAAAGAGGATGTTGGTAGACGACATTTTAGATCCTCAGCATATTTTGGAAAATATAAAAACAAAACAGCAAAAACAAAATACCAATAAAAAAAAAAAAATTAAAACTTTTTAGATATTTTGTCGATTAGAACAATATTAGTATACAATGATATACCACACACTACGCACAATGTACCTATATCTTATATATAAAATTCTCGTGTCACAATGTTAGTTAAAATACTCCTCTCAAACGGTTTGGCCGATTTTTATGAAATTTTATATGCATATTCAGTAGGTCTGAGAATCGGCTACTATCTAAATTTGTATGCTGTGCGATAAGTGGTTCAGGAGTTATGGCGAGTTTAAGTTATTTTGAGATTTACGATGGAAATATTTGTTTATAAATGGTTGCTATTGGTAACTATGGTTGCTATGTATTTGTTTATTTGTAACCAGGGACAACCCTATAAATAAATAGTACATAGAAACCACGGTTACCAATAGCAACCATTTATAAACAAATATTTCCATACTTTCGATTGATTTCGACTAACTAACCTAAGAGGCCATAACTCCGGAACCACATATCGCACAGCGTACAAACTTCACAGAAATCATCTACATATCAATCTTAATATGCCCTAACATATCGAAATCGGTTCGGTGGATCTTGAGCTATAAAATACTTAAAATACTATACTATAATTAAAATTATAAAGAGGAAAGATTTGATTGTTTGTTTGTATTGAATAGGCTCCGAAACTACTGAACCGATTTAAATGAAATTTGGTACATAGATAGTTTAGACACTGCGAAGGATATAGGCTACTTTTTAATACTAAAAAAGGCTGTAAGGGGTTGAAATAGGGATTGGTATGTATTTTTCCCTCAACGTAACACCATTATTAATTTTTTTAATGGACAACGATGTGCACGGGATCAGCTAGTAATATATAATTATGTCAATATTACTACTATTATAAAATTATAATATAATAAGTCTTTAGAAATTATATAGATTTTTATTATTTTATACAATTTGATGATTTATTATGTCCTACTCATTATCTTATTAAATGCTTTTATTGTAGGTATATAATAATATAATAATATTATAATCGTAGATTGCAATGATGAATGTAATGTCTTTAGTGTCATCTGTAATTTGTTTTATCATAATATATTGAATTGGCTTTAATCCGTTTATATATTAATATATTATCAATAAATAAATAAATAATCTGTAATGGATGTACTTCCTAATTAAAAATAATTACAGCATTTGACTGCTCTATATGAAAAATTCATATAATTAGGGATTAATATGATTTATTGTTTCAATTATTTTAATTTATATAAGTTATCGAATTATGTCGTATATTATTGATTACTTTGGTCACTTTATTCAACAGCTTTTTATTTATTCGTATGTATCTAAGGTTTTTTTGTTATACAGATTTAAATTTCATATTTATTTGGTCAACGTTAAAAAAAATAGTTTATCGTCAAATGCTCTACAAGTTTAAAAAAATAATTATTCAAATCGTAGTTTTTTTAAACGATTTATAACTATTTTATGATTAGAGATTTTTAATTTGTGTCAAATGGTGAGCAGAATACTATTATACGAAATATAAACATCGATATGGGTATTATGAAAATAATAAAATAAATATTCTGTAATCAACTTTAGTGCGTTCGAACCGACTATTTATAAACGGCGAGTCGGTTGCGACTCGCGATATGAAAACTAGTTGACCTATAGTGCGGTATGGTTACAGCCGCGCGCGGGGCGGTGGTATGAACACTGTTCCTGAACGCTGCCGCTATAGTCAGCAGAGCAGCACATGCCAGCCGTAAATTTATAATTTTTTGACCGAAAACATGCTTTTGTACTTCAAGTTTTTCTCAGCTTTGGGTAGTCGTAGAAACATAATTTTTGCACCAATATGAACGTGAGAAGTTCTTCTAGATTTTGTCGTTCCAGATTTTTGATATCTTTTTTTGTAAATTTTATATGATTTTTTAAAAATTTAAAAATGTTGTAAAATTTCAAATGCAAATATAATCGGTTTAAATTGAAAATTCGAAAATCTGAAACGTCAAAATCTAGAAGAACTTCTCACATTTATTTTGGTGCATAAATTATGTTTCTACGACCACCCAAAGCTGAGAAAAACTTGAAGTACGAAAGCATGTTTTTACGGCCGAATTTTGTTACCAGAACGGCCTCTTAAGAACCATGTTTACATACGTATTATTTATTTTCTGTCCAGAGATTAGAGTGATATGGACAACTATTGTCAAAATGTCATATTTCTACAATTTATTTAAACCTTTCATTATTTTTGCAAGTTAACACGAAGTTGACAACATATTATTTAACTGCTATCAAAATAATATTAATTGTCAACGTGTACTGAGAATAATTATTGATATACGACTATCCGAGCTAGGTGGCTCAATATTCGTTTAATCTATATTATATACTGAACTTTTATATACAAAATCATATTATTTATTCTTTATAAATCTATCTGTAGCTCTATCTGTACTCTGTGTCTCTATGATGTATATCGGTTCATAAATGCCTCTGATATAAAATGCATAGCCGCTTAGAATCGTCTTACAAATCGTCGAATGCAATGATTTTTTTTTTAATAACCTTTTGTTTAATATTAGTTAATATAGAATATTTATTTTTAAATACAAGGGTCTCTCATTTGTGATAGGTGTAAATACAGATTTGACAAAACCTAAAATTTAATAATTATTTAATAAATACTATCAAATTAATTTTTTTATTTTTTTTTATAGTTGTATATTTGTATCTATTTATTGTTTGGAAATTGGAATTGGAATAAATATGTCTTCAAATAAAAAAATAAAACAAAGTTCATTGAAATCATTTATAACTGTATCAGTTGCGTGTCCATCAGATCAAACAGTCGAATCTCTAGCATTACTAATTCTTGAACCACATACAACAAAAAAACGTTCTTTATCGCCCAATATTGATGAATCAAAAACATTTTCTGATAAAAGAGTAGATGAGAATATTAATATCCATGATATAGGCATGTATACAAATCGTTTGCTGAAGCCACATGAAATTGAAGAAATTCTTCAGCAAATTTGGAAACCCGAAAACAATTTTAAATTTCCAGTAACTGGGAGTTGTAAAAAAAATTTAAGATTTCAATTTTCATGGTTGTCTAAATTTACTTGGCTAGCGTATTCCTTAAAGTTTGATGGAGCGTTTTGTAAATTTTGTATTGCATTTGCTAATAACGAAGCAGGAACCAATTCCCAAAATCCCAACCACATGGGGCTTTAGTCAAAAACCATTTCGTAATTGGAAACACGCAACTGAAACTTTTAGAAACCATTCCAGTCTACAATATCATTTAAAATGTTTATCAGACACCGATAATTTCCTTAAGAGGATGTCAGCGCAACTATTTTATGATGAAAAACATGCTTTAGCATTTCTTAATTTTCTCAACTTACAAATATCTTAGAAATACGAAACAAAAACCCATTGATTAACAACAATATTATCTAGGGCCCTACGGTGCTGATTTTTTATATCTTAATTTTTTTATTTGTTATAATGAATTAAAAAACGAATAAAAATTGATATTTTAACCATATACAAAACGTATTTAAATATAGATATCCCAAAACGGCACCGTAAGGCGCTAGATAATTTTGTCATTAACAAATTGTTTTTTGTTTCACCGCTCTATGACCTTCTGAACTTGAGAAAATAGAGAAATGCCGAAGTAATATAACTATTTGGTTGATGGTGAAAAATATAATTCCGTAATCGACCTGTGCTGCTTCCGTTGCAATAGCGGCAGCGTTTTGACTTTTGAATGTGTTCTTACCACCACTCCAGCACAATCGAAATTTAACTATTTACGACGCGCATAGCAATGTTTATTTATAAACTAAATTATTATGATATTATTACTATTATTATTATATTAATACGGGACGAGATATAAATAATATTATTATAATACAACATTACAATTAGACAACAATGATTTGATATTTTGATTAGTTGATACGTCTTGTTAGTTTATCGCGTTGTACACATTACACATTTACATTTTACACTGTACGAGTACGTCTGTACAGTTTGTTACGTGTCACTACTCAACGTGTTTACTCTTAGTGACGTTAGTGTTATTAGTAATTAGAATAGGTACTCAATTATTATGGCGAATAAAAAAGGATTTCTTTCTAAAAGTAAATCCAATAACAAAAAAAAAAGAGGAAGTCGTCTTTTTCAACACAATAAAAGGTAATTTAAAAACAATTAATTTCATACTTGTATTGTTCAAGAATCAAGGGTGTGTTATAGTTTATAACTTATAAACTTATAACTTTTCAATAATTATTTCCGAAAAAAATTTAACACTTCTGAAATCCCTTCCTTTTAGATAAATTAAAGCCGCCCTTGATTACAATAAATTTAACTTTTTTCTACATTTTTTTTGCTATAAAATGGAATATGTTTTAGATACAAGTCAACGTCAAGTTCCCTGCAACCGGTGCAACCTATAAATGCAAATGTTGAAGCACCTGAACATACTGTACTTGAATCAGTAGAATCTCAAGACAGTATACAAAATACTACGTAAGAACTAAGAATAAAATAATAACAATATACTGGACTATAATATAATTATATAAGTAAAAAAGGTGGGCAAGTGTGTACAGTAGGTGTCCATTAGGATATTGTGCTAAATTTGAATTCAATGAAAAATCATTATATACGAAACATGATTCTGAGTGGAGACTTATATAGGCGTAAGCCAATAATACAATAATATATTGTATGATCTTCAAATATGTATCTATAAAAATAAATTGTGAATTTTTTTTAGATTCTGAGTAATGAATATATTGATTTTACAATAATGTGTTTTTTTTCTGTCTGTCATCACCCTTTGGAGCAGTAAAAGTGTTCAGATAATTATAATTTTCAAAACATTACATTTATTTTTTAGCTATTTATACATTTGAAACTTTCGTTTTTTTTTCTAGAAATGTCGATAAAAAAATTCTCGCTAGCTAAAAAGAATTGACAATTTAATACAAAGTTCCTCAGATATAGTCCATTTATCAAATAAAAATATTGAAAATCCTTTGTCACAATATTTTTTTATAAGCGTTTTTGACCAATTCCGTTAAAAATGCTACAATTTACAAACTATTTTGTTGTAAAAAACTCCTAAAAAAATTTTCATTCATACCTAATATTTTAAAACTTAATACAAGTTTTCTCATTATTTATTCTTTTCGGAATTGAAAAAAAGCGTACTTTAAATGCTTCTAAAATGAAATCGTGCCTATATTTTTTTAAATGTTTTAACTGCTTTTAGAATAAGTTTCGAGGAACTTTGTATTAAATTTTCAAGTGTTTTTATTGAACCAAAATTTTTTTTATCGATATTTATAAAAAAAACACAAAAAAAAGTCAAAAATTTCTTTTACCTACAATTTACTCAAAAAATTTCAACAATTTTTAAAATTAAATGATGTGTAGTCGTGTAAAATGTAATAATCTTAACATTTTGTGAAAATTTCAAGTGTCTACAATTATTGGTTTTTGAATTACAACAAAGTAAGAAAATCGTTCCTTGAGAAATCTTCGGTTTACGGGTGAATATCCAATGTCAAATTTCAAACGCTCATAAAATTTTTTTTTGACTTTCCGGTAAATTTTTTTTCTAATAAAAATCTAAGGTTTAAATAGAAAAAATGTTATGAGTTTCTGAATCCAAAAAAGATTTTTACGTGTTTTTTTGAAATTCTAACTTTAGAATAAACAAGAAAACAAATTTTAAAATACTCTCAACTTTTTTTTTAATTTTCACTTATAACAAGTTATGAAAAATGTTGCATTAAATTTTCAAGTTTTTTGCCGGAGCAAAACATTTTTTATTGTCATTTAAAAAAAAAAAAATTACAAGTATCAAAATAATTCAAATATCTACGTTTATTATTTTTTGTGTTACGCCAAGGTGTGTACCCCCCCCCCCAAAGTACCAACTAGATATTCAATTTCCTGCCAGAAAAGTTGCTGATGAAGAAAATCAAAGCTTTTTTACCGCCCTAAAACAGATGACAGACAAAAAAAATAAAAATAAAAAACACACAACATTGTAAAATCAATACATTCATCGCTACGCTCAGAATATAAAATCGATAATTTCAACTATGAATTGCTCAAAAGAAGTCATAATATTTTGAAATTCTTTACAATTGTGAACAAAAATAATAAGGAGGTCAAGTATATTTTATTATATTTTTATGATTTATTTATTTATTTCCGAAAGCATAATTGCATGTATTTTGTGTATTTATTGATATGCATTTTATAAGCATCTGCAGAAATTTTCATTCTGTCAAAGAGCTCGTAAATGAAATAAATTTTCCTTTAGGTATATGTATTTCATATAGGAACTTAAAAACTAAAAATGTAATATTTGTACATACATAATTTTTTTTAATATATATTTTAAGTTTTACTTGGTGTAATATTCACGTAATAATAATAGTTTATGCAATTGTAGAAGTATACCTACTATAAGATTATACAATTAATACAATTTATTTGTTTGACACTTTAACTACTCTGTATATATTATTTATAGAGAACTCAGTATGTCAACTAATGACCCTGAAATTGAAAACATAGACTTTATTACACCAATTCTGTAAGTAAAATTATTGAAAATCCTTATCTTATTATAATATTATACATTTTTTTACTTGGTTTATAATTTTCATTATACCTTATAGTGTAAAATATTTTGTTAATTAGAACTAACCTATTGTACATTAGAAGCCAGTAGGTAGTATACCTATGTTACTACTTTTATCGCGTATTTTGTTTTTGGGCTTTTGTCTGTTTAGAAATAATAAATAAATTAATAACTAGGTTTACTTCGACGCCTGTGCAAGTTGCCCCAAATGTTGAATGTAATCAATCTTTTAATTTAAATGATATTGAATCTCACACATTACCAATTGGCGAGGGTAACAGCAATACTGAGTAAGTATCAGAAAAACATAGATATCACTTTTTGGTTCTTATTTCAAATTTCAATTTTGATTATGTTGTTGTTTTATTTTTCTTTAAACTTATATAGGGTTATTACAGACCATTTATCGGGCAGACGAATTGTAGATGTTGATTATATGTTTAAACAAATTCAAAACAGTTCACATGGTGGTGGACTAGACTGTTCGTTTATGAATATGTCTTTTGTCTCAGAAAAACGATACGGTTTTTTTTCCAAATTCAAATTTCAATGCAAAATGTGCAACATTATAACTATCATTTCTTCAGAACCATCAGATAAATCATATCTTCCCATAAATAAAGCTGTAACAAATGAAACTGTAGCAATTGGTAAATTGAAAAAAAAAATTTTTATATTTACGCAACACCGGTTTTTGTAAAAATCGATTTTGTTGTTTGTTGTAAAAATTTATTTTATTTGTTGCAAAACCCTATAAGGGGGAGAACTCCCTACCAATAATTTCTACTTTAAAAATAATAGAACATTATTATGCAAAGAAACACTAATGCTTATAAAATCTTATAAAATCTTCAAGGAATTGGCCAAAAACAACTAGCTGAATTATCAGCTGCAATGGAAATTCCGTGCATGGCAAGTACTACTTTTTCAAGAGAGCATTAAGTTCTAGCATTCACAATTTAGCGTGGGAGGAAATACAAAAAGCTGGAGAGGAGGAAAGAAAATTAGCAATAGAAGCAGGAGATGTTGACGATAATGGGATACCGTTTTGTACTGTTGTTGCAGACGGGCAGTGGTCAAAACGGAGTTATAAATCGAAATACGACGCTTTATCCGGAGTGGTACGCTATATTTTGTACTTTAGTGGTTTTTCATTTCAAGTACATTTTATTTTAAATATTACTCTCTTCAAAATAGTACAAATATTTCGAATATTGTTAGATAAAGGAGGAAAAATATCACAGTAAAATCATATACCTATTTAAGCATAACTATATACGTATGAATTATTGTTAATATTTAGGCCACTATTATTGGATACAAAACTCGAAAAATTTTATTTGTTGGAATCAGAAATCGCTTTTGTATTATCTGTAGCCGAGCTGAAACAAAAAATGAAACTCCAAGCAGGCATACATGTTTTCTAAACTGGAAAAAAGCGGCTACCGGTATGGAAGCAGATGGAATAGCTGAAGGTTTTTTGAAAAGTGTAGAGTTACACAAATTGAAATTCAATAAGCTTATTGGTAGGTTATTCAATTTTAAAACTAATGTGCACCTATATTAATTTACTTCTGATTTCATAGGTGATGGTGATAGTAGTGTCACTAAAAGACTTAAAGAAATTTTACCCTATGGGCCTGATTGTGTTGTTCAAAAGATCGAGTGCCGAAATCACATGTTACGAAATTATATCCAAAAATTAACTTTTATTGCAAAAAAAACAAATTATCCTATTAAATTAAGGCAATTTATTTTGAAAAATGTTTTGAGATTTCGGACTGCTATTGTGACAGCTATAAGACACAGAAAAAATGAAAATTTACCAACAGCACAGAAAATTAAAAGTTTGTGAAACATTTTAAGTATAAAAGTACACGAGATATTTCCAATTTTTTAGGTTTATATTGCTCGTTCAAAAGCTTAAAAATGTAATACAAGGTTTCTTATAAGTCGTTATTATAGCTATTCATTTACAAATAAATATGTACAAACCTATGTTATAAATTTAATATAAAAGTATAAATGTATATTGTACTAAATATGAATATTTTTAGATCTATCGATGGACTTATATAACAGTCCGTATCATATTTTTGGCGATCATACAAAGTGTGATGATTATTTTTGTAAAAAGAGACTTCTAGAAGAAGAAAATTGGGTAGAGCGTGCCGAAATTTGTGGAATGATGCTCGAAATAAAAAATATTGTTAATCGTTTAGTGGTAAATTCGGCAAGTTTGATTTTGGACGTCGATAATAACATATGCGAGCAATTTAATAGTATCATTAATAAATATATCGGAGGAAAAAGAGTTAATTTATCGCAAAGAAATTCGTATAATACCCGAGTTGAAGCTGCAGTGGTATCATTCAACTCTAAAGAATACCTGCGGGCAATAAATAAAAACGTGATGAAAAAAAGTCCAGGTAGGTATTCATTTAAACTATTTTTAGACAACTAATAAAATCTAATTTTATAAAATATATAAATAACAAATATAAGTAATGAATTCTTATTTTTATATTATAGGTTTAAAAATTTAATCATATCATATATTTAATCGTAAAATGTTTATGTAAATTCATATAATATATCAATAAATAACTATGTGTAAAAACTTTTTTAGGGAAATTTAGTAAATTGTTTTTAAAAGATGTTGAAAGAAAAAGACGTAATAATAGACGAAGACGAGAGTTGTTTCCTTCTAAAAACAAAAAAAAAATGAAAAAATGTGGCCCAGATGAGAATTACGGATTAGCAGACGAATTGGTTGATGATTTACCTTCTGTGGAATATCAAATCAGAAAAAATAATTTTCTAAATGAATTAAAGACCACAAATCGAGGTAAACAAAATTAAAAACCTCAAATAAAATTGATGCTATGATTCTTTTGTTTTAACTTTTCAGAAAAATTAGAAAATGAAACCAAAGGTCAAGCAAAGTCCCAACTTTGGTATTCTGAAAGAAAAAAAAGAATTACTGCCTCAAATATCGGGAAAATATGCAAGATGAGACAAAATACATCTTGTAAAAAAATCGTCTACGATTTGCTGTATAGTAGCATCAACATTAAAATAAAGGCTATTGAATATGGACGTGTAATGGAGAACGAAGCCAAAAAAAAATTTGAACAAATATATAATTTGAAAATTGCACCAGTGGGTTTGTGTGTAGATGAGAAAATTCCATACGTAGCCGCAAGTCCAGGTAATTAAAAACCAAAAATTATTAAATAATAATTAATTTAAAATAATTAAAATCGAATTAATAATCAATACCTAATTATATTATTTAGATGGCCTTATCGGCGAAGATTCGATTATCGAAATTAAATGTCCCTATTCAGCTAGGAACTTTTCTGATATATTTGATGCTATCGACACAGGAAAAGTAATATGTTTAGATTTTTAATACCTACCATATCTTAATAATATTTTTAAAAAAATTTAAATTTTCGCAGATTCCTTTTTGTTGTAAAGACGAACAAAGTAATGTTAGATTAAGAACAAATCATAATTATTTCTATCAGATTCAGGCTCAATTACATATAACCAAAAGAAAAAAATGTAATTTTTTTATCTATACAGAAAATTGGTATTATAATATATGTGTTACCAATGATGATAATTTTTGGCATCAAAAAATACAGTCTCAAATACAGTTGTAAGTAAAATATTAATTATGATAAATCATTTTTAATTTAATTAATTTTCAAATGTATATCCAAAAATTGAATTATCTATATAATATCTATCGTTATTCAGGTTCTATAATGAGTGTTTATTACCGGAATTAATAAATCCACAGTTTGGCAAGAGACTTCTAGTAACTGATATTATTGATCCACCAAGAATTTTAAAGGAACAAGAAACCAAAAAAAAGTATTTTTTTTATTACCTACATAATTTTGATTAAATGCCTATACTAATTATACAATATCATTTTCTTTTCTAGATGATTTATCAATAATATCAGCATCTCACACATCATTATGTATCAATGTCTTATTTTATTTTTTATCATCTGTAATATACATATTTAATTTGTATTTCAAAAAGTGGGGTTAGGCTACAAATGCAATTCAAATTGTGTTATATTAATGTTATTATGCTCTATACAGGATGTCCCAGGTCTATTTGACTAATGCAATAACTTTTACAGTAGTAACAGTGAAATAATTTTAAATTTTAACACACTTTGAAAATTGTTTAAAAATTAACGACTTAACCAAATTAAAAGTTTTAAACTCCAAAATGGTTTTTAAATACTTATTTATGAAATAGCTATCTTAGATTATTAGAAAAATATTAAATAAAAAATTTAAATTATTTATTTTTGTTGTGAAAAAAAAAATATAAGATATACAAATTATAGCGCAGAGCTCTACAAATCATTACAAAAAAAAAAACTTAAAAATATTGAATAGAAAAAAAGTTATTGCATTAGTCAAATAGACGTGGGACACCCTGTATATTGGTATACGTCATATTAATCTTAGAAGAAGTTTCAGTGAATTATTAGTAGGTTGAGAGCACAAAGCTGTAATAAGAGGGATCGCGCTGAGTGCATAGAAATACAAGACAACATCAAATACGCAATGGGTATACTGTATTGATGCGAAACGTTAGACATGTCTATCCGCGGAATAATAATGAGTCTCTCCCGCGATTTGGACACGCGGACCCGTCGCGTATCCGATGGGCGTGGTTACGGCCTACCGCGACGGCGGCAATACGGCGAACAACGCTATCTCTTGAGCGTTGTGTACGTTTCACTTTTACTGTGACTGCCTCTTAATATAAAAAAAAATCCGTCATCTATTGAAAACCAATTGGATTCTAGTCATGTAAAACAAGTAATGGAAAATAGAAAAAACATTATTGCAATAATAGAAGCTATAGTTTTATGCGGACAGCAAAACTTGTCAATCAGAGGCCATCGTGATTCTGGTAAAATTGAAGTAGAAAATTCGGAACTCGGAGAAAATGATGGAAATTTTCGTAATATTTTAAAGTATCGAGCACTTGGGGATGCCAATTTAAAAAGATTCCTTGAAAGTCCAGGTCGTATTAAATACATTAGTCCCACTAGTCAAAATGCCATAATTGATGCTTGTAATTCTGTTTTACTTTCGAAGATTGTTAATAGAGTAAATAAAGCAAAATGCTTTACTGTCCTTGTGGACGAAACGGCTGACGTAGCTGGAATTGAACAAGTTTCCATTTGTGCGCCCTATGTAAATCGTGAAACGTGTATATGGCATGAAGAATTTTTACAGTTTGTTCCGACAGCTGATTTGACTGGCAAAGGATTAGCTACCTTAATACTAGACAACTTAAAACATTTTGGAATCGAACCACAGTATCTACGTGGGCAAGGTTTTGATGGAGCAGCTGCAATGTCGGGGAAATATAATGGTGTTCAATATCATATAAAACAAGCTCATCCACTAGCCGTTTATATTCATTGTTCTGCCCATTCTCTTGACCTTGCGGTCTCTTCATCATGTGGTATTCAAAGTATACGAAATTGTTTAGGAATTGTTGGAAAACTTTGGGATTTTTTTATTTTTCTAAAACGTAAAGCTGTGCTTTCACTAGCTATTGAACAATTGGAAAATGTGTTATCAAAAAGATCATTAAAAAAGAGTTGTGAAACTCGGTGGATAGAGAGATATCATACAATAAATGATTTTTTGGAACTATTCGATTGCATTATAGAAGCTCTTGATATAATTTCTGAATGGAATGATACATCTGACACCTCTCACAAGGCACAAAGTTTAAGAAGTTCGATTTTTCAATCGGAATTTATTATAGCATTGCATGTAACATCAAAAGTATTTGGATTTGGGCTATCACTTTCGAAACAATTTTAAAAGTTCAATATTGATCTGAAGATGGCCATGAGTTTGGCTCAAGATACATAGGACGAACTAAATGTATTTAAGGAAAACGCTGATAGTGAGTTTCATGAAATTTTTATAAAAGCAAAAAATATATTGCTGACAAATTTGAATCACCTTTAAAGATACCAAGAATATCTAATGTTCAAAAAAAATAGAATGAATATTAAAACTGACGACCCCGAAAAGTACTATCGCATATCCATATTTATTCCATATATTGACTCATTTATTAATCAGCTCAAAACTAGATTTATTGACCATAAAACTATTTTAATTGGCTTTCAATCTCTTTTTGACACAAACGCAAGAGAAGATGATTTTATAAAATAAATTGATACATACAAAGAAGAATTTAATTCAACTACATCAGTTGTACTTGGAGAGTTCAAGTTATGGCAAAGAAAATTAAGTAACATGAGCGACAAGCCAAATAATGCAATTGATGCATTGAATATATGCAACAAAGACATGTATCCTGGTATATTCAATTTGCTTCAAATTCTAGCAACACTCCCTGTATCGACTGCGTCAAATGAAAGAAAATTTTCGAAATTAAAGTTCATAAAAACGTACTTACGTAATACTATTTCTGAAGTAAGTGTTAATATTTTATTAAGTAAAATATTATTTTTTTATTTGTGTAAGATTACTAAGATTTATGTTTTCTTTTTTCTAGAATAGACTTAATGGATTGGCTATGATGTCCATTTATAGAAAAGAATCACTCTTACCAAGCGGCATTTTAGATGAACTTTGTAAAAAAAAAAGACGCATGGATTTTGTACTTTAAAATTATAAAATATAATAAAACAACTATTTTTTATTCTTATAATCTATTAAAAACTATTTATTTATATCAATACCTATCTATATTGTGTTAGAATTATTGGACCACCCCCAGAAAAAAATTTAAAATACGCCACTGTAAACGTACCATACGCATACACTATACATTAAACACTTCAATGTGAAATATGAATAAACATCAGCCAATCAGACAATTTAATAATAAAGTGACAACTGACAACAGACAACAGGATATAAAAATAAAACTATGAAAGCGTATAACCACCGCATTGGTACATTAAATAGTACAGCTGGTGAATCACGATAGCCGGTTTAAAACAAAACACGGTTATATCGCATACTCTATGATTGCCGGAATCCTACTGTTAATGTATATGATAAAAAATTATACATAAAATTATGGTTATAGTGGACTGTATATATTTAATTATTGTGCAGTAAACAATCACGTATACTATTGAAATGTACAAGAGAGCACCTTAACGCTATGTTAGTCCTAACACAAATACATTAGTTTAATAATTCATAGAATATTCATCAAAATAATGATAGTAGAATCACGAACGTGATAATGAAATACAAACAAAAAAAAACATACGACGTGACCACACGATCGTTGTCTGATAATAATAACAAATTAGATAGTGATAAGTCTGACCGTGGTACTGATGGTAGTTGGCTCCTCCTCCGTTGGTGTTAACAGCAGCTGTCCCGATCCGACTGATAATATAATACCCACGTGTAAAGCGGGCACGATTTAACGATAGAATAAAATACGCACCGCTACAACGCTGGATAAACACAGGAAATGCCACGTAACAAAGACCATTAAAATATGACGCGTTGCTAGAGCGTGCAATAAAAAAATGCAACGCTACGAAGAATGGCCGGTACTATGCGCAAATATGTGGGGAAAAGGGCCTTCAATGGCAACGGCACACCACACGCATCGCGAATTCACCGAAACGAACGATTGGCGCAATTTGTGCACACGGCGCGAAGAAACGTACGGACTTAAATGCCATTCGCGCAACAGCGAATAGATCTCCGAATAGATCACCAAAAAACACAATATGACGAACGAAAAGGTCGACGTCGGACGTGTACGGTTATAAGCTTACATGGCGTATCGCGTCCGTACAGCACAGCACAACTAGACGGCTCGGTAACGACCAGAGCCAGTCCGCTATCCGACACGTCGCGACCCCTGACGGGTGCAACATCGAACGCGACCGTTGACCACAACAGGTTGACGGAAACCGGTCTTTTAATTGTAAGACCAATTAACTGGCGCGATCTATGACGTAGGTGGTCCGAACATCCTCCCCCGTTTTGAAAGGGTGCTTTCAAAAAATTCTTGGTCAGATCGCATCACTTTACAACTGAATAATATTATAATACATACAAAAAAATAATTAAATAAATAACATTATACAAAAAAAAGGATGCAAATCATAAAAAAAGGAACAATGCAAAAAAATATGAAAGGATATCAGCAATATGGGAGCCCCCTTGTTACAGTTTTGAGTCAACTGGAAGCTTGACCAGCTTGACAACGGGACGCTTGAGGATACCTTCTTGTGTCTGGACGGTAGCTACACGCACAATATTATCCACACCTGGATGAACCTCGACGATTCGCCCGAGTTGCCAGGCCATGGGTGGTCTCGTCGGAGTATTAATGACTACGAGATCACCAATGGATAAATTTGGTGTCTGTTTATACCATTTTTGTCTGGCTTGTAGGGTGTGCAAATACTCGTTACTCCATCGACGCCAGAATGATTGTTGAGCTTGACGAAGGAACTGCCACCGACTTGGACGGTTGATAGGAGTCTTTACTACATCGTCTTCCGGGAGAGCTAACAACGGCTGCCCTATCAAAAAATGACCTGGAGTCAATACGCCTAGGTCGTTAGGATCACTGGAGAGCGGTGACATCGGCCGAGAGTTCAACACGCCCTCGATGCGCGTTATTAATGTTGTGAATTCCTCCGTGATATATACTTGAGCACCAATTACTTTCTTCAAGTGAGTTTTAGCGCTCTTGACGGCAGCTTCCCATATTCCACCAAAATGTGGGGCTCCAGGTGGGTTAAAATGCCAATGGCATGGTACACGACCATATAATATCTGTTGATGGGAAGCTTCATCGAACAATCGCTTCAATTGTTTGGCAGCACCTACATAGTTCGTACCACAATCTGTATACATGCTGTTAGGAATACCACGTCGCGCAACGAACCTGTCTAACGTGGCGAGGAATGCATCTGTGGATATATCTGACACGGTTTCCAAATGTACAGCCTTCACCGACATACACACAAATACAGCTAAATATATTTTATTAGTACGAGCACCACGACGTCGGCTTTCGCGAACTAGGAACGGTCCACCATAGTCCATTCCTACATTAAAAAATGGCCGATTTGCTACAAGTCTAGTAGCCGGCAGATCCCCCATAAAAGGTCGCGGGTTCACACTTCTAAACTTTGTGCACGGAATACAAGAGTAGGTAAAGCTGCGGACAGCTGCTCTGCCAGAAATAATCCAAAAATGTTGATTTATCATCGAAAGTACCAACCGTGACCCTCCATGCAACGAGATATGATGGTAATGATGGATAATGAGCTTAGCAAGGTGAGACAGTTTTGGCAATAAAATAGGGTGCTTGGCGTCAGTTTTTAAACCTGAATGTTGTAAACGGCCTCCTACTCTAATGATACCGTTGACATCCACAAATGGTGCAAGCTGAGCGAGGGAACTTGGGGTGACGACGGAGTTTGAATTATCTAGCTGGTTGTACAACTCCGGGTAATGGGACTTTTGACTGTACAATGCTACCTTGATCAAGACCCGCTCGTACTCCTGCCAAGTGATTGGTCCACTCACAACCGGACGTTGTCGAGCCCTGTCGGCAAACCGAAGACAGTATGCTAATACTCGTTGCATTTTGCGCAGCACCGAAAACCGCTGTATGAAACTATCATCAGCCTGTTGGACTAGCAACACGTTTTTCGATGGACGCTTGTATTCAGGAAGTTCTTCCGAGTTCACATTTGATGTGGTGACAACCGGCCATTGACATTCCGGATACTGAAGGAATGTCGATCCATGTAAAAATGATGAGCATACAACCAGAGCATCTGGTAATAGTCCTCGAGACGCAGGGTCAGCTGGGTTTTCTGCGGTATCAACGTGTGCCTATTCACACTGGGGAACAAGGTTTCGTATTTTTGATACACGGTTAGTGACGAATATCTTGAACAGACGTTGTTCGGCTGTGAGCCAAGATAAAACAATAGTTGAATCTGTCCATGCCCGGACACGCGTGATCTTGACTTTATCCTGTAAGGTTTTCAAACGCAGTGACAAGAGACGCGACAACAGGAGCGCGGCACAGAGCTCCAACCGAGGTATGGTTAATGACATGTCCGTGGATGATGACTTCAGCGGTGCCACCTTTGTTTTGCATGATAAAAAATATACCTGGATCTTCCCATCCTGATCTATCACTCGCAAATACACTGCCGCAGCATATCCCACCTGAGACGCGTCGGCGAATCCTAGTAATTGTATATCTTGACTATTAACTACTGCAATGTGTCGTGGCAGATGCAGGCGCGCTAAGTCAGGAAGTTTATCGATAAAACCTCGCCACATTGATGTCAGCTCTGAAGGAAGTGGTGTATCCCAATCTAATTTGTCCATCCACAACCTCTGCATTAAGCACTTGGCCCAAAATACCATTGGACCCAACGCACCGATCGCATCGTAAAAACGAGCAACAGTTGATAATACTGACCGTTTAGTAGGAGTAACTTGGTCTATCGTCGAGTGATACCCGAATGTGTCTTGTACAGGGTCCCAATGTACTCCTAAAACCTTGACGGCCTGTTCCTTGGTTGGCTCTATCCACGGTGTCATGGCCCGATCTTCAGTACTAATAGTATTCAAAACCTGGGGACAATTGCTAGCCCCTTTTTTCAAGCTAAATCCGCCCCGATTTAGTAAGCCAATTACTTGAATTTTTGATTCTAGAATTTCCTCCAACGTGTCCGCACCAACAAAAATATCATCCACATATGTGTCAGCTAACAGGACGTCTTTGACAAGTGGAAAATCGGGTCCATCTACCAAATTTAGCTGTTGCAGGCATCGAATTGCCAAGAACGGAGCCGAACTCACACCGTATGTGACCGTACATAACTCATATTCCTGCACCTCATCACTAGGCAGATTGCGCCACAGTATATGCTGATAAACCCTATCTTCTTCATGTATACATATTTGACGGTACATTTTGGTTATGTCGGCTGTAAACACAAATTTGTGTAATCGACTGCGCAGCAAGACATCACCGATCTCCGTCTGAAGCTTTGGCCCAGTCACTAAACAGTCATTTAATGACACTCCAGATGAAGACGTGGCTGAGGCATCGAACACTACACGAATCTTCATGTCTCCATTAAAACGTTTAATCACTGGGTGGTGTGGTATAAAATATTTGCCTGGTTCGGTTGCCAACTTCATATGTCCTAACGAACTATACTCGTCCATAAAGCCCCGGTAGGCAGTATACAATTCTGGATCCTTCACAAGGCGACGTTCTAAATTATACAGTCGGTTAAGAGCTGAAGTTCTGGATGATCCTAAAACGACCGACTTATCATCTTGACAACCTATGTCAGCTGTATCTGTGGGACATACTATCGTCTTATATGGTAAACCAACATAAAACCGACCGGTGGCGTCTCGTTTCGTGGTTCTAACAAACCAATCTTCACATTGCCTGTCTTGTGTAGTTGGCATTGTAGACTCTATGGGCTCCTCTACTGTCCAGAAACTCTGCATCAACTCTTCGATTGGAGGCGTTGTACTAATTGATAATGATGTAAGCGGAGTATGTGCGTTATTCTGTAACGCGCCAATTATGACCCAACCTAATTGTGTGTTCATTGCTGATGGTAAGCCCTCTGTATGTATAACATCAGCTCTAGACTGCATAACAGACGGATATAAGTCTCCTCCAATCAACATATCAACTGGCGCAGGGTGATCAAATTGAGGATCGGCAAAGACCAGATGACGATAACGATCTCGTACCTCAGCTGGCAAAATTGTGTTAGGCATTGTTGACATAATGCGAGATAAAACAATGACATTGGTGACCTCAAATTCGGGAGCTTCAGCTTGTACAGGGAAAAATTTTAAATTAGTTTGACCTTTGACAGTAGTAACTGGTTGTTGAGAAAGTCCGATGACTTCAACAGGACACTTCTTCCGAGTCAAACCTAATCTGTTGACACAATCTACTGTCACCGCGGACACCTGCGATCCACTGTCCAGCACCGCCCTGACTGTTTGTAAAACGCCTGTACTGTCACGAACCCTGACCACAACAGTTCCCAACAAGACGGTGGTGTTAGTATGGGTAACTCCTGAAAACTGGGTTGTATTACAACTTGTAGTGGCTCGTTCGGAGATATTATTTGTCTTATCGGTAATCGATTTTGTCGTATCATCTGCCAGATGTAGTAACGTATTATGCTTACCCGAACATGTACATGTAAATGACGTAGAACACGCATTACTCATGTGTCCACCGTTCAAACAAATAAAACATAACTGATTTTTGGTAACAAAGTCACGGCGACTACTTACTGGTTGTCTCCGGAATCCAAAACACTTGTAAATTAAATGTGGATGTCCACAAAATAAACACTTTTTTAACTTGCTCGGGGTGGCCACGGCTAGCGATGTCTTCTCGGACTTCTTACCCTGGATCTTCTTAGTCGTGGTCCTTCCTGAGTTCTTCTCATTGTTTTCCACACAACTAATGCCAAAATTACTACCCACATTTTCCAAAACGTTACATCGTTGTGATACGAATTCTAATAATGAGTCGAAATTAGGTATTTCATTTTTAGCGACAGTAGCCTCAAATAAACGTCGTGTGACGGGATCGATAACTCGTGAACCGATGTAGAACAGTAAAAAACCAGCCAAGTCTTTAACTCCGAGAGCTTGTATAGCTGCCACATTTTCCCGGAAGGTGTTGACAAACAATGAAAGTGAAGCGGGAGACTCTCTTAATAACGGCGCGAACGTAAATAATTTTTCAATATGCGCAGTTACTAATAAACGTTGATTATCATACCGATCTATAAGTGCGTTCCAAGCAATAGGATAATTGTCCGCTGTAAGTGGTACTGTTTTTACTATTGTCAATGCCGGACCTGACAAATAGGACAATAAGTAATGGAAACGTTCAACATTTGAATATAGATTGTTTTCATGTACCAAGGAACGAAACATATCGCGGAAAGAACACCACGCGATAACATTTCCATCAAATTTAGGTATCTCTATTCTTGGTAATATGAGTGACTGTATAGACGCCTGACTCTTATTATTGTGTGAAGTAGGTATCGATAGACTTGACTTAAAATTTGATGCTATCACATTAATTTTATCGCACGTTGATTGCATTGTTTCCGTGACGTCCTCGTCTACTTCCGTGAATTGTTCTATTTCATTTGTCTCCGCGAGTACTGACAGAACGTGTTGTTATTCATTATTGAACGTCATGACAAGTTTGTCTAGTGACAAAATTCGTGCTTCAAATATAGGACGATTTTCGGAATTAATTACAGCATCCTCAGCTATAGTTAATATTTTATTAATTGACCGTAACGTGACATCTCTTGCCGTTCGCGCACGGGTTAATGCGATTTTTTGATCATTCTGAATCTGTTGCTGATTTTTCCTCGTCATTGTATCGACAGATGTAGTACCTATAACCACCTAACAACGCAAAACCAACAATACAGGACAAAAAAAACAAGATGCTAATAGGAGAAACAAATAATAATATCTCACAGCAAATAATATACCAAATAATACATTGATAGCGATCCGGCCCGAAGGACCAAATGGTGAATCACGATAGCCGGTTTAAAACAAAACACGGTTATATCGCATACTCTATGATTGCCGGAATCCTACTGTTAATGTATATGATAAAAAATTATACATAAAATTATGGTTATAGTGGACTGTATATATTTAATTATTGTGCAGTAAACAATCACGTATACTATTGAAATGTACAAGAGAGCACCTTAACGCTATGTTAGTCCTAACACAAATACATTAGTTTAATAATTCATAGAATATTCATCAAAATAATGATAGTAGAATCACGAACGTGATAATGAAATACAAACAAAAAAAAAACATACGACGTGACCACACGATCGTTGTCTGATAATAATAACAAATTAGATAGTGATACGTCTGACCGTGGTACTGATGGTAGTTGGCTCCTCCTCCGTTGGTGTTAACAGCAGCTGTCCCGATCCGACTGATAATATAATACCCACGTGTAAAGCGGGCACGATTTAACGATAGAATAAAATACGCACCGCTACAACGCTGGATAAACACAGGAAATGCCACGTAACAAAGACCGTTAAAATATGACGCGTTGCTAGAGCGTGCAATAAAAAAATGCAACGCTACGAAGAATGGCCGGTACTATGCGCAAATATGTGGGGAAAAGGGCCTTCAATGGCAACGGCACACCACACGCATCGCGAATTCACCGAAACGAACGATTGGCGCAATTTGTGCACACGGCGCGAAGAAACGTACGGACTTAAATGCCATTCGCGCAACAGCGAATAGATCACCAAAAAACACAATATGACGAACGAAAGGTCGACGTCGGACGTGTACGGTTATAAGCTTACATGGCGTATCGCGTCCGTACAGCACAGCACAACTAGACGGCTCGGTAACGACCAGAGCCAGTCCGCTATCCGACACGTCGCGACCCCTGACGGGTGCAACATCGAACGCGACCGTTGACCACAACAGGTTGACGGAAACCGGTCTTTTAATTGTAAGACCAATTAACTGGCGCGATCTATGACGTAGGTGGTCCGAACAACAGCTATAATCCACCGATATTAAATACGGTTTTCTATAACTCTAATCTAAAAATAAATCTCAATACTCCCAATGATACAGCCGATACGGGGAACAAAAATAAATATTGTTTATAGCTAGATGATAATGGTATTTTTCTTATAGAGTGGTTAAAAATATTAAATTAGTCAATTTGCATCTTTATTTAAAATTATTTTCAATCTTCATTACACAAGGTTCAGTACTTGAAAATGGTCCTAAGGTCCCCATACATCAACACAGGATAGGGACTACCGGGAAAATCCCGGGCCTATCCACCACTGGTCAGACCTTATCTTCCAAGACAGCTGTCTAATACGAATTTGCGCTAAGATAGAGTGCGGCTTATGCCACTTTTCATTAGCTGAAACACTGTCATTCGTTATTGTAATTTTGATTATCAAATGATAAAATTATTGATAAAATAAAATAGACCAGTTGCGACTTTGATGGTGAGGCAAGTGAGGCGGAGCCTCACTTAAAATGTTAGAGTAAATAATACTCAAAAAGTAATACTTTTTGGCTCACCGATATCAAATATTTTGCTAATAATTAGGTACCTATTACCGTATTTATAATTTTATTTGAGAACAAATTCCTCTGTACAAAGTTTAATAATATTATTATCATTCCGTGTCTAGACGAGTGACGACTGACTTGTATTTTTATTTTTGATCAAAATGAAACGAAGTAATTTAAGTTTATTACATATTTTTTAAAATTATGTTATAATTATATTATGTACCATACCAGTATCTACATCCACTCCTGACAGATTATTTTAATGTATGAAACGACTAAAAACCTATTTAAGAAACTCAATGACTGAAGCACAGAATAGATTAAATCAGAATGGAAACTCTCGCCGCCCAAATTTTACTCCGCTATATTGAAAGGACTCGACAGTTTTCCCATATAGCAAAAAAAATGTCTATACTATTTATGTGTTATTTGTCTACACTGTTTTATCATAATATTTATTTTTATATGAAATTTTTAATTTTTTTGTATCTGTCACCACGATTAATGGCAGTAAAAGTGTTCCAATTGTCTTCATCAGCATCTTTTCTGATAGGAAAGTGGATGTAATTGGTACTTTGGGGAGGGGGGGGGTCAAAAGTAAAAATTTCTCAATAGTTTTTAATCTCGTCGAGGAAAACAAAAACAAAATTAAGGAAAAAACGGAAATTTTTACGCAAAGCCAATTTTGGACAAAATTGATTTTTATTTTTGGTGAAACAGAAGAAAATATAATGACCGTAAATACATGAAAATTTCACAAAATGTTTATATAAGCTATTTCTATACACAATAGTTATATTTAATAGTTTGTTCTTATTATTATTATTATTATTTGTATATATTATGTTATAATAACTCTCTTTTATTTTGTATATTTATAACTAATTATGTAACTAGTAATCAAGTTAACCACTAGGGATTTCTTAAATTTTTCAATATTTTAAAAGCCTTAGTAACTTGCTCATTACCTTATATTAGTCATATTTAAGTTGTTATTCATACTTAGACTTTTTAAATAATATATTTTGTTTATATTATGTCTTTATCTTAGAGTAATGGTTTGTTCCACTATTAAACTGAAATGTATAAAAAATGTAATTATATTTAAATGTTTTTTTAATTTTTTATATTAGTGTACCTACATCCAAAATATAAAAATGTTTATTATTGCATAAACTATTTAGTCAAACAAAAACAGTTTCCTTTTTAATAGCTTCTTTCTATATAAAAGAAGTTACCACTTCAATTTTTTTTAATGTTGTAAAATGTTTTAAATACTTAAATAATTATTTGAATAAGCTATTTAGCTTGTACTATTTTAAACATGATTTTTTTAGCCAACGTTAAAAAGAAAAATCCTTTGTATTAAATACCGATGATCCAATGTATAACGCAATTAATAAATATGTATTTATATCAACCAATATACATTTTTTATGAATTATAAGTATTCATAAGTAAAAATAACTTCACTTTTGAAAAAAATATTGTATATTTTCAATAATTGTATATTTATTGTACAGAAGATATTTCATATTAAATTTTAGGTCAACACTGATGAGCCCTTTCAACATGGTGGACCATATTCTTGGGCGGCTGTAAGAGCCGTGTATTTCTTTATCAGTTTCCATTCTGATTTAATCTATTCTGTGACTGAAGTAAGGAGTACATATTTTATTAATGTGTATTACTTCATATTTTTTATAATTTTATGTCCTTCTTAGAATCGCCCTAACGGCTTAACATTGTTTGGCCATAGAGAAATCCCAATTGATGCCAAAGATGTTCTTGATGTGATGGCTCAAAAATCAAGAAAACTCAATATCACTTTGTAAATTTAATATTTTGATTAAAAATATAAAATTGTTGTAATTTAATGTATGTGGTTTTTATATAAAAAAAATTGGGTGTAGGGGCTTGGTTCCCACAGCTCATCTTTTAATAAATTTAAAAGTTCGTTTGAAGTTCATTGCCAAGGAATTTGTTTCAAAAATATCAGAAAGAAAATTAACATTCAAAAATATTTAAAAAAAATTGTTACTTACACTTAAATAATTTATTTTTAATATAACTCCAGGTAGATCCAGGGTTTTAATTATTTTTATTCTGTTATTGAGTACTCAGACATGTATTACTAACTGTCTATGATCTATTAGTATTAAATAAATATAATTTATTTATTGATTTGTTTCAATATTTAAAAAAATTGTATTATTTTTTTATTCTTATTATTTTAATAATATTTAAAATTAAAATATTTATAAATAAGTAAAATTATTCCATGCATAAAAAAAATTGTTAATATCTTGTTTATTAGTTTTTTTAACCACTTTTTATAAATATATTATTTAAGTTAAAAATATCATTAATTAATAATAATTTTAATTTGGACAACTTCTAAAAGTTTATTGCTTACGAGTTTATATGTAATAATATTATGATGTTTCCTAAAAATTAATATAATAGATAAATATCAAATTTTTTTTATTGTCCTGAGGTAAATATAATATACTTCTATTTATACATTTTTATTATTCTTATATTATACTATTATTACTTTATCAACATAAAAAAAATATATATTTGAATGGTTTTTTATTATCGATCACAGAAGTATATGTGTATATATTATTATAAGTGGCCATAATAAATATTGTGGCCAGGATTTGTATGCCCCCACCATCATAAAATAATTTATACATTAAATATATACGTTTTTATTGAATCTATCAACAAAATGTTTCGAATATTAATTGGTTGGCATCCTATTCGTTACTAGGTGAAATACGATATACATAGTTACTATACATTTTGTAAACTTGAAATTCAGTACACTCTTCAACGCTCATAGTTTTTAATTAAGAAGATATTTTAACAGATTTTTAACCGCTACGTAAGTATATTAATTTACGTTGTTATATAACTATAACTGTATTATAATGCATTTGTGTATTTTTATTCACATTTAATGTTATACTTTAGCCAATTATAATGGATCATTCACAAAATTTAAATCGTGATCAACACTTTTACTCAACCGAACGCGATAACGCGGATATTTTAGTACTGAAAGCTTGTTTAAAACAAACGGAAGGACAAAAAAATATATTGGATGGAAAGGTGGCCAAGCATGACCGGGTCAAAGCAGAAATTTGTGATTTGCAAATGAAGTTGGATAATCTCCAGCGAACGATTGAAGATAAAAAGATTCTTCACCAACAGTCTTATGATGAAGTCAATCAAGAATTAGAAGATACGTCATCGAAGTACAGCCAAGCATTGAGTACGGTAGAAGAGTTGGAACAAGATAACCATGAGTTGGATTGCAATATAAGATCTCAATCGTGTAAGGAATTACAGATAATTGAAAAAATTAACAAGCTGGAAGTTTCGAAGACAAAAACTATTGAATGCAATAGTAGTATATGGGATAAAATCAATAAAGAAAAAGTAATTTTCATTACATTATTATAGTTAGACAGTATCTCAGATACTTACATACATGTATCATTGTATCAAAGATACAATTGTATCTTGTATCTAGATATCACGGACTTAGTTAATACAATGGACTGGTATCGCTGATTTATGTAGTCTTATATTTTAGTGTTCATTGGGAATATGGAGCTAACAGTGCATATAAATGGTACAATTTAAAATGTATATTTATATAGTAAAATTATATTATGTGAAATTTTCAATTTTCAATTTATGTATTTTCACATTGAATAATTCTTGTGTAGAACTATAAACTATTTTGTTTTAACACATTTTTATAAAAGTATATGAAAATATTAATTGATTATACAAGGATACCAACCCTTATATTTGTCCATTCTAGATACTATTATTTTGTAGCATATATTTTATTATTATACACAGTAATAACTGTAGTTTATACTCAAAAACTTGTTACCTACCAACAATGTGTAATCTCCATAAAGAACCATTGTAAATATATGTATCCCTACTGTACCCATGCTTCGAAATACACCGTAGAACTATATATCATCGATGTTTTTTTTTTCTATGATGCAGGAGAGTTTAAAGTCATTGCAACGGCAACAAACTGACTTGGAATCAATGATCGATTGCAAAACCACTGAAGTACAAAAGTTACGATGCACATTGACCGATAAAGAGGCGATGGTTCAGTGCCAGGCGAAACAGCTAGCCGAACTCCAGCGACAAAATGCTACCAGCGACAGGTGCCTGCAGGAACTTACCACCGAGTTTCGGGAACGGGAAGTGGAACTAGAGGCACATAGGCATACAGCACCCGAGAAGTTGGCCCGGGCTGACCAATGTACGGATATGGTTCGCCGAGAATTGGCTGATGCGTGCGCCGCAGCGGCCGGCTGGAAGACCAAGAGCCAAAATGCGGCCAACGCGCACTGTGAACTGAAAGCAGCCCAAAAATCGGAACAGTGTCGTGCGAAGGCTATCCTTAGGGAACTAGGTGAAGAGCGATGCCGGTTGGCCGAACAGCTGAAGGACACGTTGAACCAGCTTAAGTGTACAGTGGCTGAAAACTGCCAGCTCACGGCAGACGCAAAAGTTTTGGCCGAGCGATCAGCTTGTCTGTCGGCCGAGATAGACCGACTGGAGAAGCGCAAGTTCTCCGATCGTCTCTCACCGATGACACAATGCACGGCGTTTGATGCTCAAGATGACAGGACAGCCAGGGCTGCCAGAAAGTGGCAAACATTGGAGTCGGTCGAAAACGAAGTAGAACAGTTGAAATGGGCGTGCGAGGACCGCGAACGGGCAATTAGAGACGCGAAAGGAGAGCTCGGTGACTGTTGTACGACCAGCGCGAAACCTGACTGTCGTTACGAGTACTGATTGACAGATTATCCAAGGTGTTCTGAATCTATTGCACGCATCTTCATGAGCTTTAATAAAACTGAAATTATTGTATCTTTATTACACTAAAATTAAACGAAGTTTAACGATTCATTGATTTGATTAATAATATTATAATTAGTAATATTTATGTCACATTATTAAATAATAAATGCAATTATTTAATTGTAAATTAATTAGAAACGCAATAATATTATATTATTTTTGGGAATTTTTAGACATGAGTAAATCTAAAATTATTTATTATTCATAATTTTATTATACGTTTAACTTATACAAATTTTTCATTTGTATTTCTCAGGTTTGACTGTTACAATTTGTATAGTATCAAAATTTGACGCTAAAAACCATTTTAATAATTAATGTAATTAAAAGTTTGTGATCTTCTCATTTTATTAATTTTGTACGTTTTATATTGAGGAAAACTGTTACCTACTTCCATAGGCGGAAATTTGGTGAAATTACTGGGGGGGCTGAGCATTATATTTCTCATTGCACCCAAGGCCGTATCCAGAAAAAATTTTCAGGGGGGGGGGGGTCCAAAATCTGTAATATTTATGTTGGTATTAAAAATAAATATTTATTTAGTTAAACATTTGTACACTATTTAGGAAATTTTGGGGGGTGTCCTGACCCCTTGGACCCCCCACAGATACGCCCTTGATTGCACCTAAATAGGCACTAATGTCCTAGTCGCTCACAATTATTTGTTTCAACAAGACAATTTACAAAGTTTGACATACTAAACAATTTAACCATAATTCAGTACAAAAACAATAATGTGCCTTACTTTGAACATTTATTTCTAAACAAAAAAAGAATTAAAATTAGCATATTATTACGTAATTTCATTGAAACCGGGACGACGCGCGACGCGACGCGGACGACGCTGCTAATAAACAACCAATGCGGGTGTTATTACTTATTAGTTATTATTAATATTACATTAAATACGATCTTTCCAAATTATGACAATTGACAATAAGTTTGTAAAATCTTACTAATTTAATTTAATTTAATTTAATTTTTATCATAGAATATTTATTTATAATTTATTTTGTAATCCAGATTTTAAAAATGCATTTTTCAATTATTCTAATTATTGTATATTTAGTCACATTAAAATTGTGATGGCCAGGGGGGGCTAAGACCTGTACTTTAAACTTCTGGGGGGACTTAGTCCCCTCTAGCCCCCCCCCCCGATTTCCGCCTATGCGGCTACTTCATATTTCAATTTTTGAGTCTATAATCTACAAACATATGGACATTGCCTTTTAATTTGAATTTGAATAAGAAATAATAATTGACTATTTTTTTTTTTTTTATGACATAAATCGGTTAAAAAACTACTTTTTATATTTCGCATTACTTGACGTTGCTGGGCAAAATTGTAATTGTATACGACAAATAACGATTCTGAGCGAAGACGATCTAACTTTTTGGGAACCTTTGTTACCTAATAAATTATACAAAAAATACTGATAATACTGAAAATTATGAACAATTATTCGTTTTTTTTTGTTCTTACCGCTTGGTAAAAAAATACTGAGAATTATTAATTAATTAGAAATTATTATTAGTTTCTGGTAGCTTTAGTTAGTTCACCTCGAATATTATTATGATATAGCGAGGGGTCAGATCTTCAGCTGCAGCCGATGACCCTGTAGAGCAGGGGTCGGCAATCTTTTTGGTTCAAGGGTTAAAAAATAAAAATTATTTTTTTCACAGGTGATAATGTGAATAGGTACACCTTATTTTATTACAAAGGATTATAGTAATTTAAAATTAAATTTATTTAAGTACATCACTGTTTGGTAATTTAATTATCGAGGTATCTATAAATAAAGTTATAATAATAATTACACGTCATAATAATAATAAAAAAAATACATAGTAAAATAAAGTAAATTGGAAAAAAAAACTAATGCGATTTTCCAATTGTCCAATCTTCTTTAAAAATACGATGCTTATCTTTAATTTTTCGTTTAGGAGCCATAGAATGACACGTACAAAAATATGAAACACAGAATTGAGACGATTCGTATTTAGTTTTGTATAATAAATTATTCGACGTTTAGCGAAACGTAGTTAACGTGTACAATGTTTTTATACATAATATCTATTTTTGTTCAATAATTGTGCAACTAACTTCTCGTGAGAAATCCCAATTTTTATCAACACAAATTACGTGTTGTATAATATTTTTTAACTAATTATAAATTATTATCGCGGGCCGCATAAAATCAAAGCGGGTTGCCGACCCCTGCTGTAGAGCACAGCCAGGACGGGTCAGCTGAGAATCGTTAACTAAAAAATTAAAAAGGATTTAAAAATAACTATTTTAAGAACCAAAAAATATTGAACATTCTTAAATTTCAGTTTTTAACATTTTCATTGTCAAGCTCTATTAATTTATACTAAACGAGTACTGGCCAAGAAACATTTTTTTTTTAAATTATATTTTTTTTTCAACTTCTTTAATTCTTAAATTAATTATTATTATAGTATGATATTTAACAAGCATTACAACATAACAAAATTATTAACAAATAAACTTTATAAGAATAGAATAAAATAATAACAAATAGTATAATATAATTAGTCATAACTCATAACTTATGGTAGCATGGTAACTTCTATGTGGTATGACGATTTTCTATAGGGGGCTTGAGTGTTTGAAGTCAGGGTGTTTTCTTTGCGTTTATTATTTAAAGCTTGTATTAATTTCGTCGCATCATCGTTGCTATTAGTCCCTGTATACTTGGTGTATAGTTGTTTTCACTCTACGTTAAATCCAGGGATATAGTTTTTTCTTACCCCCATCGAGATAAACTTTTTGGCTGTGCTAATTATCAGTTTAAAGAAACGGTGGTAGTTTTCGTTAGTAGGAGGTATCCAGCGTACGCTGTCATCAAGAGTTTACGTAAATGCGGGCATGTTTGCTTTTTGAAAATTCCACCTTGGTTTAGGTATGGAGTTAATATAGTTGATGTCGATGCCTATTTCAATGACGACTGGTCGGTGTTTTGAGTGCGGGAAATCTTTTAGCCTTTAGGACATTTCTGTGTGTATCACTAAAGATTTCCTTCTTCATCTTTAGAGACGAAACACAGGTCAGGGTTGTTATCTCGATTCCATCGTGCTGAATGAAACGTACCTCTTGATTTTGCATCGTGGATGAGTGATAAGTCTTCAGCTTCTGACCATTGTACAAGATCTCCATTTTTGTTTGAATCATTGAAATCTCCCATAACGACAGAGGGATGTTGAACATTGAAAGTTATGAGTAATATCCAATATTTGGTGGCTTGTAGATGTCAGCTACTCTCAGATTATTAATTTCTATTTGAATTATAAAGATGTTGTTATCATCAGTTGCTTGTATAAATTTAGATTTAAGGTTTTTCCTTACATAATACAGTACCATATTTACTATGATAAGTCGCTCCAGTTCTATTGTATATCCAATGGTATATCCAATGTCGTATAATAATAAATGAATATAATATACCATGTGAATAAATTAATTTAAAAAACCGCGGAAGTATGACGACCACTGAGTGGAAATGGCCGCTAGAGTCGCGCCGGTAACCAGCCAGTTTTCGTTGCGAGGACTATAGTAGAAGAATTTCCAGTACTTCAGATTTCGCTTTGCTGATGCCTTGTATGTTTTTTTTGCATAATGCGGGTGGCATCCCTTGTCATGGAGCTCTGAAAAGGACTATATTGGTATATTGTTGTTGTTGCTTGCATTTAGCGGAAGCTGCTGAAGGTGCAGTTCGCTGATCGAGATTTCGTAAACTTTAGCCGGTTCGATAACAAGTTATCGACTTGTTACCAGGGTGCACTGCGAGGAAGGGGCTCACCCCTTCAAATGAATAATTATTATCAAATCATCACTTTTTTTTTGTCAAGGAACTTACGCCTAATGCTTTATTTGCACACTGCCAAGCTCATAGATTAAATTTGGCACTGCAACATGGCTGTAGCATAAATGCTAAATGTCGTACCTATATTTTTTGCTAATCTAACTAGTATTGCTGCTTATTTCCACAATTCCACCTCACGTACTATATAATGCTGTAAACAATATTGCCGGGAAATTAATTCCTCAATTTGTTCAGACTAGATGATCTTCGTGGTTAAACATTTTACATACAGTACTTAATGAGTGGTCTGGGTTTATAAATGTTTTTGATTTTATTAGCAATGATCCAAAATCATCGTCTTAATCCATTTGTGGTGCTATAGGTTATTTAAAAATTAAAAACTTTTGAATTTGCTTTTTTAGCACTGATATTTAGTAATATATTCATATGTACCGACAATTTATTTAACATACTACAAAATAAATCATTTGATGCAGAATTTTGCTTGAGAATTATTAAATATAACATGTGATCTTATAAATAAAAAAAGAAATGAGTCTGAATTTTTAAAGGTATTTAATCAAGAGGTTACTCTTACAAAACCTCTTTTAGCCTTATATTCACTCCACACATAACAATATCCATTTCTAGAGGACGATTCATAAACAGCAAAATTATAAACGTATAATTTATGTTTATAGTAAAATATATTCAATTCTACACATGGTGGTTGTAGTACACTAGTACTGCCTGTAAATCATTACAGCAAACTTGTACCATCCCTTCTCTACCTTTTAGCATTAGAAGACCCTGTAGTAATCCTACAAAGTAAATACATAGATTGTGATTTTGGATATTATCTTTGAAGATTTGAAAAAAAGATTTGATGATAACTACATTGAAGTAGCAAAAGATTTGTACTTGTTAACCCCAAAATGTGTTTCAAATATAATGGAAAAATCAAGTTTTCTATTAGATGCTTTTGTTTCAATCTGTAAAGTTTACAACAAATATTTAGTCCGAGAAGATGTTATTCGAGAATATAGTCAATTTATTAAATCCAAAATTAATTCAAATTCCGGGATTGTACCTGATTTTGTACATCCTATACCTGAAGAAAACTCTGATTTCTCTGACAACGAATCTAATGATGAATCTGAATAAAAACGAGAGTATGAGCATTATAAAGATGTACGCATTATTTGTAAACACTGGACTTATTACAGTATTTCCAAATGTGTTTACAATATTAAAAATAAGAGTAACACTGCCAATTTCAAGTGTTTCTCCTGAACGTTCCTTCTCCAAACTTAAAATCGTCAAAACTAAACTTAGATCAACTATGTCACAAAATCGGCTTGAAAACCTTATTTTGATTTCCTGTGAGACTGATGTTGATATTAACACTGAAAATGTCATTAACAACTTTGCAAGAAGATCGTCCATTTTAACTAAATCATTAATGTATCTATAGGTATTAACTTCTATGATTTTTTATGTAAAATAAATTTAGTGATGGAAATATTTATAACTGAGTATGTATTGTGTCCTTTAAGTAATATAATAAATACTAATAAATAATAATATATATTTTTATATAGTTTTATTTACTATGAGTTATGACAAGTGACATCATTTAATATATTATATAATATTAAGTATAGTTTTACTGCTCACTTGAAGTATAAATATTTTTAAAGTCAATATGATACTAAAGGAAAAAAAATAGTATTTATATTTTATGTATATACACATAGAGTAATATAGAGTGATAAAATAAATTGCATACAAGTATGACACAGAATGACAAAATTAAATAATTTATATAAAAAAAAGTAATTTTTGTAAAATAATTAGTGGTTATGACTTATAAGGGATCACTAATATGATGGTGGGGTGGGTGGTAAAATTTAAATAAGGTGGCTGTCGACCAGACCATTCAAAATATGGTTCGGCGCCACTGCCCTCAAAGATAATTAGTCTAATGATTATATCAAATATTTTAAGTTAAAACAATTGGCAAAGGTTCAAAATAAAATTGAAATATTTAAATAATAATCTATTGATCTTGAACACGTAGTGATATGATGTTCACGAGAGAAAAATCAATATAAAACTATTAAAGAAAAAAAAGTAGAACACTAACTATTTTATTCGTTACAAAAAATGTACTGTTTGGTTGTATTTTATTAAATTATCAAAGTGTTTGCTTAAGTAGTTACAATTTCTAAAACAAACCGAATCATGTCTGACCAAAAAAAAATCCATTGAACGGCGAGTATTTGATTTCCGGGAACAATTCATACAGCTCTTCGAGTATTCTCGGCCTCGGAACACTTTGCAGTTCAAAGATGGAACAGACTTTATCGGATCGATGGAATGTGAATTTATTTAGGTCAGTCATTGGTGCCAGACATCTGACAACTAGACGTACAGTATGCATTTTAACTGGTGACCACTCTGAGAAATTGTGTCCAACGTCTTTTTAAAACATGTCCAATAGTATGACGCCTTGTAAATTTAAATTGGCTTACTGGGTTTTGAAGTTTTTTTGCCTCGCACTTTTACTTAATTTATGGGGAAACGTTGTTTTTGATATCCGTGTTATATGTTCATATTATGCAATATGGTACTTATTTAGTATGATAATTAACTTAAACATGTTGTTAAAATAAATAACAATAACATGATCTATTCTGTCGCCATAACTAAATTAAACAATATAGATAGGTACCTACTTCAAAAATACGTTGCCAAAATAATACATTCAGATTTAATTATAATATTTTTAATAATACTTAATAATTTCTCCACATTTTTTTATAAGTTCCATTTCATTTTATCTAAATCCAATGTTCTTGTAATAATCAAAATACCAGTGTTGGGTAACTAAATTTCTATTGAAACTTAATAAAATTAAGTTACTTGTTACATAAAATATGCTTATTTAAATTACATTCGAGTTACTTAACATTATTTTTATCAAGTTTCATTACATTTTAATTTAAAAGTACATTATGATTATTTTTATGTAAATACTGGTGGCCAAATTTGAAACCTCCTCCAAATGCGCAGGGGTCCTAGAAAATTCCAAAATTACACTAGCAATTTTTGTGAAATATCTACTAAAACATACATACTCAGACTTGTTTAATAAACAGAGAAATATTGGTTTCTTTCAACCAAAAAAGAAGCAGTGTTCTATATGTGAAGCATGAAAAAACTGCAGTGATATAGAAAAATAAATAAACCAAACAAATTATGATGCTCACATGGAGGCCAAAATAAAATGCTGAGAAGAAAAAGAAAAAGATGAATCCTAAGCCCCCCCCCCACTAGTTGCGCTTATGGCTGTAGGTGAACATAAAATATGGGTGTGTATTGACGAAACCACAGATTCAGAACGACGTTTTTAAATGTCCTAAGAGAATCGCAGTTCTGAAAGAAAAATGTCCAGAATTGCCAAATCCACCTAGACCGATAATTACGCGTTGGGGTACATGGATTAATGCAGTAAAATACTATTGTACAAATTTCAATAAACTGAAATCTATAATTAAAGAATTCGAAGAAGAATCTGAATGTGTGAGAGTAGCTAAGACTTTTTAAAATGCCATCGATACAAAGTAATCTGGCATATATTGTATCTAATTTTGGATTTTTGCCTGACACAATTACACAACTAGAAACATGAGGTAACAAATATTATTTTTATGTGTTTTACACGTTTTATATATTAAAATATACTGTGTATGTTTTAGGTGTATTACTATCGAAAAGTGTAGATATTGTGAATAATATACAGATTAAACTCGAAGAATGCAATGGCGAAATAGCTAAATTGATTTTGGATAAATTCAACAAAGTTATATTGAAGAACAAAGTATGGGAAACTATCAAAAAGATCAACCAAGTATTGATTGGAGACACCACAAGCGATGGCGATCTATCAAGTAGCAATTTTAATTTAGATAATTATTTAAGTATGAAATACGCCCCGATAACTTCGGTGGACGTAGAAAGATCCTTTTCGATGTACAAAAATATTTTAATCCCTAACCGTAGCCGTTTTTCCGAAGATAGTTTATCAAATACATGGTAGTCAATTTTTTTTTTAATACCAACTAGTTTATTTTGCATTAAATTAACTGGTATAACTCAAGTAAGTTAATATTTAAAATTGTTTTTAACTAATTCTTAGGACAAACCTTTTTTTTTTTTTATTTTTACAAGATATTTACAATCTGTTCATAGAACAATAAGCAAATTTGATAAGAGTAATAAAACATGAGTAGTATTACGGAAGAAGCCACCCATTGATGACACTACCTATTTTGTTTAGAGTTTATTATAAGAAGGATTTAGTCTTTGATCTATGATTCAAGCATCTAGCAGGTCACGGCACCAGTTTCGTTTGAGACGTCTAACGGAATTACCCGGAATCGAAGGGACTGCAAGGTTTTTTATAAGGGGGTTAGGATGATTGGGTAACTTACTGTGGAAACGCTTATAGTAAAGTTTTGCTTCATCTTTAACGGAATTCAACCTGAGGCCTTGCTGTATAAATTGGTTGGAGATATAAGGTGGAGCATTAAGTAGTTTCCTTAGTGCAATGAGTTGAAAGGTTTGAATTTTGTTCATGTTCGATTTTTTTGCATTACCCCAGAGCTGTATGCCATATGTCCAAATGGGCTTAATTAGAGATTTATAAATTAGAAGTTTAGTTTTAATGTGTGTGTATTTATTGTTATTGCAAAATGTTTTTAATAGGCGCAGCCGTAGGTTTAAATTTTGTCTTTTAGATTTAAGGTGGGGGGCCCAAGTAAGTCTGCGATCAAGTGTAAGACCTAGATATTTGACTGTGGAAGAAGTAGGAATTTGAGTGCCGTATATAGATACCTCGGGGCAAGGAGAGAGACGTAGTGTGAATGTGGTGTGGATAGATTTTGATTGGTTAATTTTAATTCGCCACTTGGTATACCAGTCTTCCATAAGGGTTAGGTGGTTCTGAAGATTATATGAAGCTATTTCCGGGTTAGAATTGATAGATATAATTGCCTTGTCATCTGCATAATCAGCAACTAGAGTGTTTGGTGTAATAGGCTGATCAGCAGCATAAATGTTATAAAGTATCGGGGAGAGTATACCCCCTTGGGGAACACCGGCTGAAATATTAGATATAGTTGAGTGTGCATTACCGAATCTGATTTGAAAATGGTGGTTGGACAAGTATGATTTAATGGTAAGGTAAAAAACAGGGTGCAAGATTTTCTTTAGTTTAGCAAGAAGACCATCATGCCATACCCTGTCCAACGCCTGAGAAACTTCTAAAAAGGCACAAGTACAATACAGTTTTTTTTCTAGTGAGAACGAGATGGCATCGATAATTCTATGTACCTGATGAATAGTAGAGTGGGCAGAGCGGAATCCAAATTGGGTATCAGGTAGAACCGAGTTTGAGATACTTGGTAAGATGCGCTTAAGGATCAGTTTTTCCAGAATTTTCGCGAAAAGTGGCAGGAGACTAATGGGTCGGAAGGAAGATACAGTATCTGGAGGTTTTTTAGGTTTGGGAATCATAATAATATTAGAGAATTTCCATAATGTTGGAAAGTAGGAAAGTCTTAATCAACAATTAAAAATGTGAGTGAGGTGTATGATATCTTTTTTAGGTAAACATCTGGCAACTTCACCTGTGATGAGATCAAAACCTGGAGATTTTTTCCGCGGGAACTTATCGATAACAAATTTGACTTCACTTGGAGAAAAGTGTCTTACAGGACGAGATATAGGAAGAGGAGAGCTTAGAGACTCGACAACAGCAATATTATTTTCAGGAGAGAATATTTCAGGATGGGGTTGGAATGTCTCATAAAGAAAATCTTTAAATAATTCATCTTTTTCCAAGTCGGAGCAGACAAAGGATCCATGTGATTTTTTAATTGGTATGTTAGGATTATTGAGTTTACATGTTCTTTTGGTGGCTCTCCAAAGACTGCCGTCATTTGGAGACAGATTCATCAAGAATTTTTCAAGTAAAGAGGCTTTATGTTTTGCCAACGTTTTTTTAAGGAGATTAGAAAGTTTATTATAGTTATGTTTAAGAGAGGGAAGGCGAGTACGTTGAAAAAGGGCTCTAGCCCTCCTCTTATCTGCAATTAATATACGAATATCAGAAGGAACTGTAGTCTGATTTAGAGGGTGGTGAGTGTGTGAATTGGATGACCAGGCCGCTGACTGGATCAAATTTGTAAAATTATTTATAGCTAAATCAATGTCGTTAGTAGATTTTAATTTAACATTTAGCTTAACATCCTGATTTACAAGGTTGTGAAATTTTAAACGGTCGGTAGAGGCATTAAATAGCTTAGGTGGCTCAGAGCGAGTAAGCGGGATGGTATTGAGTGTGAAAAGGACTGACGAGTGGTCGGAGTTAAGATCCAGGAGGTTAACAGCAGAAGAGTGTAGATTAGAAGGTATTTTTGTGACAAAAATATCGAGTATGTCAGGATTTTTACGAGGAGAAGAAGGCCAATAGGTAGGGTCAGGAGGGGCAAGTACATTAAGGTTTTTTGCACTTGCATAGGTATGAAGAACACTGCCACGAGGATTGTTTGAGCGACAACCCCAACTTTGGTGCTTAGCATTATAGTCGCCTCCCACAATAAAATTATTGCCAAGGGTACTAAAGTAATTATGTAGGTCTACATTTACAACTTTGTGTTTTAGAGGGGAATATAATGCTGCTATTGTCACAGGAATACTATTTAAGTATATTAGTACAGCGCACGATTGTAAGTGATCATAACAGTAGTTTGGAAGAGATTGAAATATTATTGAAGATTTGATGAGAATGCCGACACCACCGTGAGCAGTATTGTCCGGATGGTTAGCCCTAATAAGCTTATAACCAGGAATGTAAATATATGAGTGCTGTGTAAAATGTGTTTCTGTAATGAGCGCAAGGTCAATACGTTTGTTGTGAAGCACGAATTGAAGCTCATTTACATGATTTTTTAAACCATTGGCGTTGAAAAGAAGTATTGTGAGGGATTGGTTTGTGAAGGAGTTGTTGGACATTATTTTTTGTCGTGTAGACAGGATATTACTTGGGTAAGAAGAGCTATTAGGGGGTTAAATAAAGCTTTGAATTCTTGAAGGAAGCTGGACATTAAGTTGTTAATGTCAGGAACTTCAGGAGGAGGGGGGTGGTAAACATTTTGGCCTGATCTGACCTGTGCATAAGTGGAATCATGGGTATGTGTACGATTTGATGGGTGGCTATCTTGAACAACGCGTGACTTATCTCTAACATTAGGACAAACCTGGTTTAAAAAAAAGGTACCTAATCTATTTATACAAAATAGCATAAGCTTAATGTAGTTTAGTATTCATGCTCATTTTTAATTTTTATTTTTCTCAAAATGTGTGAATTTTAAAGTGTTTAAAAAATGTTCACTATTTTATTATGTAGTATATTTATGAATTGCCTTTTCATATAAATTAAATGCCTTTTTTTGCCTTTTTTTACATTTTAAATGCTTTTTTTATTGATTATATTGCCTTTAAATCCGAACCCTACTTATCAGCAAAGAGCCCCAACCAATATATAACACATGCAACCAAATACTAACCTTTAAACACATAGTGGAGGAATGCGCACTGTACACCTCAATACGCACCGACCTAAAGATGCCACCAAAATACCCAATATTGCAGATGCACTCGATGAACACAACACGTCAAAAATCATTAAATTCCTAAACATTACTAATATTATTAAAAAATTGTAAACTCTGTAAATAACAACTGTAAATAAATTAATATATCATAAATGTACACCTAATTTTAGGAAACATATATGTAACACTTTCAGGCTAAGAACCTTTGCTGTTGAAACCTTATTCATTAAATAAAAAAAAAAAAAGTTACATTACATTAACAATTTACACAATATATATAAAATTATAGGGATACTTATTTTATTTTTATTTAAAATAAAAATATTATGGAGAATCCAACATCTATAGGCTAACGGTAGATAAAACGAATAGCTACTAACTAGGATGAATATACAATATCTTTCATCGTTATCTTCGTTCGTCGTCAAGATAAAAACCAAATCAATATTACGAACTATGAGAGAGGAGAAATAACACGAATAGAATTTATTAAACGTAAGTGTTATAACTATAAAAAAAATTAAAAATCCACATAATTTTATATTTATTGTGTTAAATTAATAATATAATATAACTTTTATTTTTTATACTTTTTAACTTAATTCAATATATTATAAATTAATAATTAACAATTATTGTTATTATTATTTTATATAGTTCATTCAAAAAAGTAGTTTTTTGGTAGTTTAACAAAAATAAAACAAGAAAAGAATATTTCATTGGTGATCAAAATAGTGTCCTGGCCGAAAACGGTCATTTCAGAATGTGGCCGAAAAGGGAAAGGTTCATTTTGGCCAAAAACGGTGCTGCCCATATTTGTAGACTTTTAGTTTAAAGGGTAATTTACAAGTTAAGCCTAATTGTGTAATCAATGCGATTGTGCTTAGCAGTCTTGACAGTCTTGGGTAGTATTAAGTATTCCATATACAGTATTCGGAATTCTTTTCCCAAAGTTTTTTATGCTGTATTCTGAATACATTTGAATGTATTCCAAATACTATATTCAGAATACTTTAATAAGTAAAACAATTAATTTTTCTTAGGATTTTGATTAGTCATTTATATAATTTAAAACAAAAAATAAAAACTTATATTTTGTATTGGAAATTTGTAATTAATAACGTCTATTAATATCAAACTATAATAAAATTATGACCGGTATTGGTTCATATCTTTACTGATTAGGGATTGCCCATCGGCGATGGCGATTGCGATAACAAGAATGCTATAAATAAAATTGTTAATTGAAGACTAATAAGTATTGCCTCTGTAGTTTAAGAATTGTACCCAAACTAACTACGTCCTTCTTTATGACAAGCCATGTAGAAATGTAGAATGAAGTGTGACAGTGACTAATGAACATATTGTCATAGTCTTTAGATTGAGTACAGACTTACTTTTTGTTTCGTTCATTTTTAAATTCACAATTATGACCGTTAAAACTGTAAATAGTGTAAACTATCATCTTCCTTGAATTCAGTACGAAAATATATATAAAATAGGTAGTTAAATTGAAAGAAGATCTTGAATCGCATCAAAAATATTTATTGCCTTGTAAATATTGTGTATCAACTAAATTACTAACAGCAGACAGGAGGACATGTTCAAATAATAATAATTGAAACACATATAGGTAGTCTATAGAGAGGTTATCTAATTTATTTTAGATTCAACATAAAAATATTTGGACTTCAACAAATGATGGGACTCAAACCAAATTGAAGAGAACAAGTGATTGTGTTGCAAAAGATATTAACAAAAACTTAAATATGACGAAAGATAAAAAATCAAGTGCTACTATATTAGATTTTTTTAGAAGTACTTTAATATCTCAAAGTAAGTCAGATTTTAGTTTTAAATTGTTGATTTATTTTGATGATTATATAATATTCTACCTTTATTTGCCTGTACTTTAATATTGGCTGAAGTTGGCTACCAAAGTAGAGTTCATTGATACAATTTTTCTAACGTTTGATTTGCCGAGGTTTTTTTTAAAGATTACTTATAAAAATGATTTATTCAAATGCAGTGTATGGTCGTGTTAGCTGTTTAGCTGTTAGCTATCATAATTAATTATTATTTTCCTATTAAATTTTAAAATTAACAAGGCTGGTCATGTATTGATAAGATAAACATAGATGAAAAATATAACGGTTCAACATGAAAATTTCATAGAAACAATAAAAGATGCATTTTCCAAAGTTAATGTAAAATATTTAAATACTAATTATATGCTAATTGTTGGTCTTATTTTAAAAGGTATGCCATTAAAATAATTAAGTATTTTATAAAATTATGTATAAATAATTTTTTTTAGGTCATATTTGAGATGAATTGTCATTGGATTAATGCAAAACCTCTTGAAAGATTATCTTGTTTATTGCACATTAAAAGCTTACATTATTGATTACATTATGTAGGATGCACTATAATTTAATATTTTGTCATATTATGACAATTAACATAATATATTAAGACCATTATAATTTTATTTTTGTTTATTTGTGGCAGAGTAATGTTTAATTAACATTTAATTTCCAGAGCATAGGGATAGAGACCGCTTTTAACTGAAATACGTTTGACACGGTCCGCGGCGGCAAACCGGTACAAAGTACAGGTGCCGCCGCGACCTGTCTGCGCTCTTACCAACCGCCAACACGGGTGACAACGGCGCGACACTGTCGACCCCCCACCGCCCTGCAAAGGCGCTGGTGGGACGGGAAGACGTGTCGTACCGGACGAGCACCGGCCGTCGGCGGGCTCGCTCTCGATCGCCAACTGTCGCGCGTATACCCCGCACGATTACGACAACCACGTTCCGTTATATTTGTTTCACCGATTACTATTATATCTTTTTTTGATTGTTCCTCGCCGCACTAAAATCCCGCTTTTTGTTTAACCGAGAGTGGTTGCGACACTCCGCCGCGAGGACAATCCAATATACATATTGTGTAACATTTTTTTTATGGTGTGGTACCTAACGGGCCATCACTGCGAATAAACGGCGTACGCCTTCTATTTCAAAAATACTTCGTTGTGTCTGTGATCTGTTCTCCTTTTTATAAATAATATTTCACCGACGTTTCAAGACCGGCTAGCCGCGACCTCAAACCACGCCGCCGCCGTGTCATGTTACTAGAATAAAATGCAATTTTTTCTAAAATATGTGGTAAAAAATAAATCATGTTTCATGATGAAAAAATAATAAAACGGAAAATATTTTAAAACTGCATGGAATAACTTATTATGGTTATATCAGCTAGATATGTTATTGACCACAAAATTACAAGTACAAATAATAAATAAACATTGCAATTATCTTAGAAATAGATATTAGATCCAAAGAAATATTATATAACTTGGTACTAATAATAATTATATACCACTGATTAATATAGGTACATGTCTTGTTAAGAGAGGGCCAAAAATATTGTAGGCACCCCCGAAATTCAGGTCTGCGCATACCTATAATTGCACCTATTATTTAGTACAAATAATGCTTCAAATCGAAAACGATTTAATTTTATTTAAATTTTATTTAACATCTACGGCATGATTAATGTTTTTATCTCGTGACGCATAATGTTGGTATTTTAGGGGGGGTAATCTACTTTTCCGCAAAAATTGACGTTTTCGTTTACCGCCAGTACAATAATACGAGTTTATATTTCCTTTTTCCGCCACCACAAATTTCAGTTTGTATATTTTGGTAACCCATGAAAACACGTATATTGGCAATGATTTTTAAAATAACAAAAATAATTAGGTAATCAATTATTAATAAAATATATTATATTTTTAAAAAAAAACACATTCGAGTGATACTTAAAATAATTGCAATCATAGAATATTATACAATTTTACTACAAGTCAAAATTACGACATATTTTATTTCTTATAGTTATATGCTATTGATTTGCAAATTGTATATCGAAATATCTCTCCTCTTTTACACTAATCAATTAAACACTGGTTTTTATTTTGCCGTTTTAAAATTTGGCTTCCCGGTGTTGTTTGAATTCCTACAATCAGGGGTTACCAAAATATACAAACTGAAATTTGTGGTGGCGGAAAACGGAAATATATATTATTGTACTGGTGGTGAACGGAAAGGTCGATTTTGGCGGAAAACGGTGATGCCCATTTTAGGAAGGGCCGGTCTATGAGTATAAGGTAGGTTGACTTCGTCCCGTTTTAATTGTCCCTTTTTTATCATCATATCTCGTTGTCCCGACAAACTTTAAATTGGACGCTTTTTGTCTCTTTTTAAATCCCGTTATCTCCATGTTATATTATGTGTGTAAAATAAAAATTAATTTATGAAACAAATACAAAACAAAATTGTATAGAACAGTTTTATATTAAAATTTGAGACCAAGGTTATAACAGCGTGCATGGAAGTATTTTAAATCAAGATCAAAAGTCGTTATACTCTATTAAGCTAATAAAAAATTATTTAACTGTTATTGTAAAATATAAAAATTACTAAACAAAAATGAGAAGATTATTTTTTCAAGATTTAACCTAATACTGTTTGTCTCGTTTTTCATTTTTTTTTACATAAAAATGGTCACCCTAGTATAAGGTCTATGAATAATATAATTACATGGTCGTTGAGAAAAGAATTTGTGTATATTATAATAATATGGTAGATGCAATAATATTCTTCATCGCCGCTGCACGCCGTAGCGCGTCGGTTGGTTTTTGGTGGTGATCGAGAAATGATGGGTAGCAAAGTGTACCACGAATGCCGTAAAAGCATTTAACAGTTGTAGTCTCGTACGTCAGTCAGGGGTGTGTAACTTAATAGCGGTGATAGCATGATTTCGCATTCAGAATGACAACCTAATAACATTGTAAGAGTTGGTATTGGTAGAAAATACAAAACTGTTATTTTTATTCATAGAAAAGATATTAATTAATTAATTATCATAAAAAATATATTGGTTATTTGGTTATTCGATTTTAGTTTTTCGTGTTTAGTAATTATTAATTAATATTAACTACTACATATTTTGAATTTTGTATTGCTAATTGCTATAAAGTGTAAAGTATGTCAAGTACCTAGTATAAATACGTGCCTATAATATATTATTTATAGTCTTCGAGTACCTATGTTACTGAAGTAAGTACAAGTCATTCACAAACTAAAATGTATTGGTTAATTTACTTTAAGGAATTTCTTAACAATATGTTGCTAAATATATTAATATGTGGTTGGTTATGTTTAGATGCCTTCAAAAAACTGTATTATTTTGAATTGTGATACAACATATAAGGATAAATCAACAATCCGACATTTGTTTCCCAGGGATGAAACACGTTTTAAAATTTGGATTCAGTGCTCAGGGAATCCTAAATTAAACAATCTTAGCATCAATGAAGTTTACCGTTCATTTGTTGTATGTGATAAACATTTTGAAAACAATTGTAAAAGTCCCGGAACAAAAAAGTTAAATTGCAACGCTATACCAACATTAAAGTTACCAAATGGTTTGTATCATAAATTAATGCTTTTTTAAATGTTGCTGTGTCATATGTGGATGTATATGTATAAGTATGGTAGATTCTTAAGTAAAGTCAATTATATTTGGCAGTGTTATTAAGTTTTGAGGTGTACTTATTAATAATGTACTTAAAAAATATAGTTATTAATATATTATATTTAAAATTAAACATGTATTATATTATATATACAGTATGTGCACACCTAAAAATGGAAACTCAATTGCTTATAACTAAATGTTTAATAGCTTAGTTTATGTTTTAAGTAGAGACTGGATTTTTATGTTTTTACATATCTTTACTGAGAGTTTTTTAATACATTTTTTATGAAAAAGAATATTTTTTCATAAAAGAATATTTTTGCATAAAAGAATATTTTTGCATATAAAAGATTATTTTGATGAAATTATAGAGCATAGAAGCAACTTATTTTCAAGATTATAAGGGTACTATATGTATTTGTTATTAATTTTTGTGTTTCATGTTGTACTATAAAACGAGTGCTTTATATGTTGATGTATATTTGGGATCTATACAAATACATCTTTTTGGATACCTATTTCAGTCAATGTTGTATGTCATTGGGTAAATTTAATGAAGGTAGGAATTGTTATCGTTACAGCTTTTTATGTCTCATACGTTTGAGATTATTGTTCAATTAAATTAAATTCTGCAAAATGATATGTTAAAAATATTTTATTCAAATGAATATCTTTGTTTTTATATTTTAGTTTACAGTGTTTCCAGTAACAATGGAACCAGTGGATATATTCTGTCTGATAATGAAAATATTTTAATGCATCCAACTTGTTTGACAGGTACCTACATATTTATTTTAAATTTACTGATATTTATTACAATTACATTTGCATTATAAAATTAAAATGGTATAATTTTTCATATAAATTGTTATTAAGATCAAGTTATGCAGGATTCGAATACTTCAAATAGTTCAAACTCCAGAAATATTCCTGTGATCTGTACAAATGATATGACAAGTAAAAAATAAAAATAAATTAATAATTATTAATACTTTAATGTATAGGTAGTTGCTCTAAAATGTTAATTTTTTTCTTAAAAAAGAATTCCTTAAATATAAAATCAAATGTATACATTTTTCTAGATTCAACTGAAATATGTGGTATAACTGACTTGTCAGATTCAAACAAAATACCTTCAAAGGCCATTTCCACAACTTTGAATTACCAAGGTAATAACAACTAAATTTGTACACAATGGTTTTAATTTTATATATTATTTGTAATTACTTTTCAACAGAAAGAAAAAAGTCAAAAGGAGTTTTAAAGAATATAAATATAAGGCGCAAAATAGATTTAACTCCAAAAAAAGCATTTATATATGATGCTCTTAAGGATCCAAAGAAAATAAATGCCACACTTAAGTATCGAGACGTTAAACTTAAGACACGTTTACAGTTGGCTGAAACATACATGGATAACCATAAACAATCATTTTTAAAATTAAATAAAGTCACTACCAACTTCATTGAATCACAAATAAGCACTCAATCTAAAAAAGCACGAGGGAGAAGATTCACATTTGATGATAAAGTATTTGCTCTATCGGTGTTCAAACAAAGTGGCAAAGCTTATCGATTGCTTCAAAAAGTATTTGCTTTACCGTCTAAGAAGTCATTAACGAATTTACTACAAAAAATTCCATTTCACACGGGAATAAACAAAAAAATATTTGAACACCTCAAAATAAGTTAGTAAAATAAAAAATCCATTGGATAAATACTGCACTATTTTATTTGATGAGATATCATTATCTCCTGGTTTGCAATACATGTCTCACCAAGATAAAGTGATAGGCTTTGAAGACCTTGGTTGCAAAAGAATAAAGCCAATTTTTGCCGACAAAGCTATGACATTCATGGTGAGGGGTGTTCGTAAAAAGTTTAAGCAACCTGTGGCATTTTTTTTTACAAACAGTACCATAAAAACTCCAGAACTCGTAGTTTCCATAAAAGAAGTACAAATGTAGCTGCAATAAATAAGCTAAGAGCAGAAACCAATGCTAAATATTTACGACTTGGTCAGGAAAATCGGCTTTTTGGATTTGAAATTAATAACCAGGAAATTATACCGTTATTTGATCCTCCGCACTTATTAAAATGTCTTCGTAACAATCTCCTAACAAAAAACTTAAAGTTCATTTGTAAGGACAAAATTCAACGAGTAGCAAAATGGTCACACATAACTCGGTTTTATGAATTGGACATAAGTGAATCTGTGATTGGTGATCGTATGAATCCAAAATTATCTGATGCCCATATTTATGAAGAGAAAATGAAAAAGATGAAAGTTTCGCACGTTGCACAAATATTCAGTCAGCGGGTTGGTTCTATTATGAAAGTTTTGGCTTCATGGCCAGGTAAGTTTATAATTGACTAAAACAAAAAAAAAAGTTTAAAAATTAAATTATTCTATTAATTCTTTTTTACAGGAGGATCAACAAAATGTCAACTTGACTCATCTGCCATAGATACTGCAGTATTATGTCTTTTTGTAGACAAGCTGTTTGACAGCGTGAATGGTGGTGCAATATCACCACCAATTGGTAAGGATCTGAGATGTGCTGTTACCAAAACCTCTGGTCATTGGACATTTTGGGACGAAGCTATTGGTGTACTACAAAAGTATGGAGTTTGTGTGCAAGCAAAATAAAGTAGTTTCAATAAAAACTTGCGCAGGTTTTATATCCTCTTTTAATATCTAACTTAACTACAAAAAATTCGGTGGGAGCAAATTGTGAAGATAATTGTGACGGAGTTTTAAGCAGCTTAAAAGATTTATTATTATTAGATGAGAAACTGATGAAGAAGAAGAGGAACATATCTCAAAGTTATCTCACAATTTAAATTTTACAAATCTCCAAACTCAAAATGTATCATCTTGGTTTGTTTCCAATAATACCAGATCATATGTAACAGGTTGGATAGTAAAAAAAAATTAAACCACTTGTCAATAATTGTAAAATGTGTAAAATGAAATTAATATCTGATATTTTTTTAAATGAGCATAACTTTATTAAAATCCGTGAATATGAAAAATGTAATTTAATTTATCCAACAACTGGAGCTTCTAATTTATATAGTCTATCTATACATTTATTCAATACATTTATTTCAGATTTTATTGAAAAACCAAATGTAAAAAAAAAAATATGATTTCTATTATGAAACATTTTATTGATTTAGAATTATTATCCTGTCCTAAACATGACTTACAATATATCTTTTTAAAAACATCTGTTAGATTACTAATTTTTTCATTCATCGCAGATATTAACTTAATTTTAAATAAAGGAGAGAAAAAATCAATAAATACTTCTAATCAAATTAAAATGGCCGCTTTAAAATATCATAAAACATATAAACTAAGAACCAAAAAAATTTGCTCCCTTAAATTATAGAAAATATAAAGTGTAGCTACTTACATTTGTTGTATTGTTATTGTAATGTTACTATTTCATTTTTATATTGTAATGTATATTATAAATATGTTATGTAATTATTTTTTTTTAACTATACCTATTTAATACTAGTTAAGAGTTGAGTAACTTATTAATTAGGTACATATTGTAATTATATTGTTATTTTTATTTTGTTATATAAATAATTAATATCTATGATAATAAATAATAATATTATACTCTGTATATTTTAATGTTTTGTATAAAATATAATCCAACTTAATTGTAAATGTTTCATCTAATTAAAACTTGATTAATACATAATGAAAATTGGTGGTTTTACCCAAAAAAAAAAATCAATTTATAAATATTTAAAATAATCGATTATCATCAGCTATTGATTAAATTGCGATAATCGAATAATGTCAAACTATCGATACTTTAGTTTTTACGACAACCACCGGGAGTGCTCAAGTCGCTAACTCAATGTTGCTTATCAGGGTGCGCTTTCTATTTAATATATTTTCTATGATGTATTGACGTCTGTTCAGTTCGAAGCGGTTGCCCTCCACTGACTGTTCGTCGGTGCGGACGAAAATTGTTTGGGTCCCATCCGTTTCGTCGTATAACTTATGCGATCTAATTTTTTCCAACGTCGTACACCATACCCATACTTATTTAACTTGACAATAATTGTCGTCTATTATAACTGGAGCAGTAACCAGTTTTAATATTTGTTGAACACCGAACAGAATATTGTTTAAACATTAAATAAAAAAAAAGAGTAAATAGCAATCAGCAATGTACGAAAAGCTTGTCGGAGAAACGTTTAAAGTTGGCTGCCATTGCGACATAATGTGTATATTGGTAAAGCCCCGTTCACACGATCAAATAATTTGTCAAATATTTGACGTTCGTCAAACTTCAAATATTTGTTTGAAAAATGGTTCACACCATCAAATATTATATCAAAATTACTATAGTTAAAACTCGTTAGTGATCGGTCAATTTTAACAGCTGTTGAAGCCGCAAAAATTGAAATTCCTCTTATAATAGCACTTAGAGTATAGTGTAGTGTATATATATACTAGAATTATCATGTTGAAGTTTTATCTTTTGTGAACTAACTGTTCTAAGCAGGTACTTTTAACTTTGAAAAGCTTTAATTATTTTATTAAATTTTAAGTACTAAAACATTATATTTGATATGAACTACGATCGTGATAAATTAATACAGCTTTATAAATTAAGGCTGCTTCGGAAATTGTACAAAAAGAAACTTATAAGGTACGTAGCTACGTAGGTATTAATGAACCATCATTTAATTATTTATTTAGGTATATATATTATAATTTATGACTTATATCAAGTTATTTGTTGAAATTTCAGGCGTACCATATGGTGTAGAGAATGGTTAAGCAGGAGAGATACATATAGCTGTGCTGGTACTTTTAATATGCTCGAGAACGAACTTTTAACTGAAGATGAAAAAAGCTACACCAACTTTTTAAGAATGAATCAAACTGTATTTAACAAACTATTAGAGAAAGTTGGATCAAGCATTGCTAAGCAAAATACTGTTATGAGGCAATCAATAAGTGCTAAAAAAAGGTAAATAAAGGTATATATAATTAGTCAACTGTATAATATTACGTATTACCTAAAAACCACTTTTTTTATTTAGATTATCACTTACACTACGATACTTGGCTACTGGAGAAAGTCATGTAAGTCTCTCCTATTCTACTAGAATAGCAAAAAATACAATTGGTGGCATTGTTATGGAAACTGTAAATGCAATTATATCTTGTTTAATGAAAGATTATTTAAAGGTAAGTGTTAAGTATTCTATAATAATTATTGAACAAATGTTAAATTGAAATTTTTTATGAATTGATTTTATTTCTATTAAGTTAAAGCTCATTGTTAAGCTTTCGATTTACTATTCATTATTTGTTTAAAGATAGTATGAATATTAATTTTAATTTGTATTTTAAACATTTAAAAAAAAAAACTCGTTTACAACAGATTCCAGATACCCAAGAAGAATGGGAGAAAACAGCAGCAGATTTTTATGATATGTGGCAGTTTCCAAACTGCTAAGGAGCGATGGATGGGAAACATATTACATTTAGACCAAGACGAGTAGATGGTGCATTTTATCATAATTATAAAGGAACCGATAGTATTGTTCTTTTAGGTGTTTGTGATGCTAAATATAGGTGATAATTATATAATAATTATTTGAATATTATAATGAACTATAACAATTATCTATATATAATTTAGATTTATATGTGTGGATGTTGGTCAAACAGGCAGAATGAGTGATGGTGGAGTATATAATAATAGCAAGTTAAGTAGTGCTATTAAGACAAATGCACTTAATTTCTCAGATGACATAACATTTCCAAATTCTAAAAGTAAAATAGTTATTCCTCATGTTTTTATAGCAGACGATGTATTTGCATTAAGCGAAAGACTTATGAAACTTTTTCGAAATAGACTACTCACAAAAGAAGAGTTGATTTACAATTATAGAGTTAGTCGAGCTCGAAGAGTCATAGAAAATGCATTTGGAATTTTGGCTAACCGGTAACTACAATTAAAATATCTTTGTTTACATATATGTTCTCTATAAATGTATTATTCTAAAATTCAATATAATATTATAACTATTTATACAGGTTTCGAATTTTGTTAAATACAATGAACCTTTGTGTCAATAAAGTAGAAAAAATAACACAGTGTTGCGTTATTTTACACAATTTTCTTACACAATTTTCTATACATCAATAATGAAGTGGATAAGATTGATGACATTGGTAATATAATTGAAGGCTCTTGGCGTTCAGAGGAATTTCAATTTACTTCATTAACTCGGCAAAGTGGTAACCGTACATCAGTCATTTCTAATAACATTAGAACTGAGTACATGCGTTTTTTCAACGACAAAGGAGCTGTGGATTGGCAAAACAAAGCTATACAAAGAGGCAATATATAAGTTAAAATCATAAAATACAATGTACAGTGATAACAATTTTTATATTTTATTATAAAATTAACATTGTTTTACAAATAAAATAACTTTAAAAAATTAACATTTTTAAATATTATGAATGATAAGTTTTTTCATTAGTTATGTAGTCATAGTTTTATAAGCTTTAGCCTTGTCTTTAGGACTTACAAGTAACAATAGTTAGTTCCTATTGGTAAACATTTTTATCTTAAATTACTTATTTCATAAATACTAAAAATTTCAGCCTTGTCTTTAAGACTTTAATATTAAACATTATAACAATTAAACAAACAATAATATTTATGCGTCAATTTCATCAATTAAAGCTTCTGTCAAAATATTATTCATTTTATTTTTAACTTGTAACAGCACATGCTTACTTTTAATTTTTTCCAACTCGACAGCAACATACTCTCCAAACACAGTAAATTCTGATTTTTTACCAGAGATGTCTTTCAGTGCAGAATAAAATGCTCCATCTACTTCATCCATTTTTTTTCTTTTTCTTAAATGTTTAGGAGACTCGGTTTTAGTTGATATTTGGTTCAAGATGGATTTTTTTTCTAGATGCTCAGCTAAGGTATATTCAACATCAACATTCTGCAATATAATTAATACAATGAGTATTAGGTAAATAAATGGTTGTTTTATTTTGTATCAACTTACCTCTTGGCTGTCTTCGTAACCCATGTTTTCACCAACAAATATAACTTCTATATTTGCAATTGATTCCTGTTAAAAATGAATGTAAGTAGGTATAAGTTAGGTAATACCTGTTAATATTATATACTTCAAGTTCAGGATTTGTATCATCAGGTATTGATATGTTTGACTCTGTAGGTCAAATAGCAATATTATCTTTCAGAAAATCTAAATCCCGTACAGCTTTAGGGATTTCAACTAAACCAGTTCCACTTTTATAGCTCTCCTTGTATCGCTTATAAGATGCATTGAAATTTGTGGTCATGGAGTTTATAAGTTCTTTCACATCATCAACTGAAAATAAATACTTACTTATTATTAACTAATATTGACTGTATAATAAAACAATAAAATTATTAAAGTTTTGAAATTTATGAAATTTTAAGAATAATTTGTAGAAATGTATTTAATAAAATATAAGGTTTGTAAATGATAATACAGAATATATTCATTAAAGACATTAGGTTAATACATCTGGTTTATTATGACACTCAGTGGCGCTACCAGGGGTGGGGTTTGGGGTTGTGACCTCTCCCAAAATGTTTTTAAAAGTAAAATTTGAAGTGCTTAGATGTATACTAGATATATATTCATTATTCTATATTATGTATAACCCGTCCTGAAAATAAATCCTAGTTACGCCACTAATGACACTGTTTTACATCTAATAATATACATAAAGGCTTACTTGTAGTTAATGGTCGCTTTTCGCTCATTTCTGTAGCTATTTCATTCAGAAGAATTGTTCTTTGCGTTTTATTTATACAGGGTGTCCCACTGAGTTCTGACAAATGAAATAACTTTTATTCTAATTGATATTTTTTCATTTTTTTTTTTTTGTAAAATTAATAGACGCTTGCTCTACGAGTATAATATAAAATTTTAAATTAAAATTTTTTTTTACACAAAATAAAAAATTTTAAATTTGATTCAATTTTTTTTGAAGAAATTCAAAATAGCCAATTTATAAACATATTGGAAAAAATAGATTTAACGTTTTCAGTATTCAATTTGAGTAATCCGTTTGCGACTTATTACCTTTTAAATATTCGTTACATTCACTGCTACCGGGCAATTTACTAGACCCAACAGTTAAAACCAGAAGTCAAAATGAAATTATATCTCAGGTGACTTAATTTAACGATACCCAAACGATCGTAATCGATAATAGATACAATGGTCATATCAATTATCAAATGGACATTTGGACCTTCTATAGTTCTATATCTATCCATTCCCCACCACTAGTACAAATCGACTGAACAACATCAAGCTTGACAAGCTTGCAGCCTGCAGCAGCTGTATAGTGTAACCTAACATTTTAAATTTATCATCATGGTTACAATGGTTACATGTCCTAATGTAGAACACATTTTGTTATTGATTCTTGGTATACGGTTTATCACTTATCACTGATCCACGTGGAATTATTATACTATTGTAGTATAGTAGTAAATATTAAATACTAAAGTCTAAATTACTATAATATTAAATAATAATTTATATTTTTTATTCAATGATTTAAATGTTTCAACTTTATTAAGTGATCAGTATTAATAGTATTATAGTATAATAAATACATTGTAATGATATGTAGGTATAGATTTGTCGACAAAATGTTTACAGAAAACAGTTTGGCGTATCCTGTATTCGGTACCACAATAAAAAATAAATGAATACAAGGTACCTACTTAGTACTTACACCTATTACAATTATTTCAAGTTTATCAATTAATAAATTGCATGAAGAGTCTTTACTTTTCAATTTGATGGAATGTCAAGTTCAATGAAGTACATTTTAAACCAGTTAAACCAAGCAATTAAAATGGCATCCTTATTATTTTTAACACATCCAGAATATAATGCACCAACATCTTCAATTCCTTCCATTGTTAAGAAATTATTTACTTAAAACGTTAAATTATCAACAAAGAAACTGTAATGTGTACCTTTCAATGCAAGTTTCAAACAAAATATTTGTTTGATAATTTTTAACGGTGCCATATTAATATACATTTTATTGCTTGAACAGCATATGTATGCACATATAAAACTGTAATATTTCAATTTATTAATAAATAAAGTACTATATGTAATAAAACTAACAAGTTTAATTAGTTGATTACTTTCAATACCACGGATCATACCTAACAATCATTATGGACTAGGTACTGACTGTTAAAAAAGTCTAGTCATAAAATGTAAGTATAAACTCTTAAGGTTTTTATTTAATAATAACGATATAACATACTATTTAAATTAAATTTTATCATTTGTTTCATAAATATGATCCAATTAGTTTATTGTTTGATGTGCCTGAACATACATGGAACATTAACTGGTGATGAACATCATTTGGATTTATCTAAATTTTCATCATTGTCAAAACAAAGTCAAATAGAAAGTCTTATCACAAAAAGTAAATATAACTGAATACCTAAGATCTTTATGTATTAATATTATACACTTAAATAATAATTATAATAATTAAACAATTAAAAACTTAATAGTGAATAATATGTATTTTGTATAAGTAAATAGTACTTTACATGATATTATTAATAAACAGTTTTTTATTTTATTTTATCTTTTAGGTAAAAGTGACCTTCGAAATGGATTTCATAAAAGTATACTAACAACATTGAATATTAATATATACATACAGTATACCTAATATGTAATCTTCTATAGTTTGATATGTTTGAAAATGATCAACACTTTATGTATATATCAATTGATAAATTAAGTATGATTAAGTTGGTTAAATAATTAAAAAAAAATATATTTTATAGGTAGGTGTTATAGTTTGAATGATATCACTATACTGAAAAAATCTAAAATTTAAAAAAATGCTTAGCAAATACAACTTTTTTTGAATTTAACAAAATATGAAACTATGGTCACAAATTCTAGTTTATAGAGATAATAATTAAATTATTTAATTTAATAATCTTTGTCACTATTGTGGTGGATTATAAGCAGGAAACTATTTATTTTTTTTCTTAGAAGTAATGATTAGATTTGTTTGATTACTAAAAGATTTTAGATTTTACACAAATACTCTGCTTATGCAATCCGTTTAGTAAATTCTAATATTTTTTAGTATATTTAGTGAATTTGGTCAGTAATTCAGAAAAAAAAATATATTTTACTAAATTTGTATCTTAACAGCAATTACATACTTTGAATATAAGTTTCCTTTAATAAAAAAAAAGATAAATCCTACAATACTGATTGATATAGGTAAGGTATATGTATAGTTTTAAAATAGTCATGCGAGCCAAAAAAACAAAATTGTATACCTATTTATCAGTTTGTAATACACTAATTTCAGCCAATATGCAGTTGAGGCCTTATTCTTTATAATTAAAAAAAAATAGTTATGATAATGATTATTAGTTATTAATGCTTATGAACTATTATTTTATAGTTATTAATAATACTGTTATAAAGTTAAATAAAAAAAGTTGATTTTTAAATTAAAAACCTGTGCATGCCTAAAAAAAAATATGTTTGATGCATCTTTTTGAATTAAATATGTAAAATGTATGTTTAATTGATATTATTGAATTATTAAATAAAAGTTAAACAGTAGGGCCCACAAAAATCATTTAGTGCAAGTTTGTTAATGTTGCTGTTAAGATACTTAACTTTTAGTACATACCTATTATAAGTAGATATAAAAATAAACAAATTATTATTTAATAATTAGAATAATATATTATTTAAAGGGTTTTTTTTAACATTATTATTTTACGGCCAACATTTAGGTTTTTGATACTGAATAACTTATAAAAATATAAAACATTATTTAGTCATGTATGTAATATGTAATAATATGTAATATGTTGTATGTAATATGTAATATGTAAAATTTAAAATAATTATTCAGTTACATTACTGTTGTACAATAAATTGGTACTAATTAAAATTTTAGAATTTATTAATTATTTAACTTAATCCAACAAAAAAATATGTATGTTATTATGTTAATGATTAAACTCAATTTGTATTATTGATAATACTCAATATAATATTATAAACCACGGTCTTTATCTTCTAAGACCGTGTTATAAACTATAATCATATCTATGATATTTGTTAACATTAACCACGGTCTTATCAGTTTTATCAAAGAGTAATGTGGGGTTTTATCAAGGAGATTATAATTCAATGTCTACATAATGTACTACATTGTCTGTCTCTCTCGCACATATGTTGGCTTCAATGTACCAATTATGCGTAAAATGGTTATTATTATTTCTATGGATATAATGATACTATCTTAGCTTGTTATCTTGGGTTCATTTTGACTTCTGGTTTTAACTGTTGGGTCTGGTAAATTGCCCGGTAGCAGTGAATGTAACGAATATTTCAATGTTAATAAGTCGCAAACGGATTACTCAAATTGAATACTGAAAACGTTAAATCTATTTTTTCCAATATGTTTATAAATTGGCTATTTTGAATTTCTTCAAAAAAAATTGAATCAAATTTAAAATTTTTTATTTTGTGTAAAAAAAAATTTAAATTTAAAATTTTATATTATACTCGTAGAGCAAGCGTCTATTAATTTTACAAAAAAAAAAAAATGAAAAAATATCAATTAGAATAAAAGTTATTTCATTTGTCAGAACTCAGTGGGACACCCTGTATAACCAGGACTCTTATTTACATAGAGTGTAGGACGTGATCGCCAAAGATCAATGAATGTCGACTTTTGTTCATTGGTCCATGGTACTTTTACTTCAGTCTAATTAGTATAAAATAATATTATTACTAAGCTGTTAGCTGACCAAAAACAATCAAATTAAAAATGGTTTTTCAAGTTATGAATGTATTCTGTATTCTGTTCAGTATAGGTAGTCTTTACATACCTTTAATCTCTTTGGTGGCATTTTGAAAGTATTCAAAAGTATAACAAAAAGATGAAATAAATTGAAAATAAAAAGTTTTAACTTTAAAGTACCTAGGTACCTAATTACATGACAAATTATATATTAATTAAAAAGAAACTGTGATCAATTTCAATGATACAATGATAACGAATTTTATTATCAATCCAGTAATCACATATTTGACAAATTAATCAAATATTTTAGAAATGGTTCTAAAATATTTGGAGTTTGACGAACGTCAAATATTTGAAAAATTATTTGATCGTGTGAACGGGGCTTAACAGTATTTTCCAGCAACGAAGTTGTCGGTGGTTAATGTTCAATATTTAATCAGCAAAAAAATAATTAATCATGTATTACGATTGTAACAAATTTGTTACATATAATTGGTCAAGTTTGAATCAAACAATCGAATGAAAGAAAACGAGTCTATTTGACTTTCTATATAAATACTGTTATATAGACTTATATGTCGCCGAACGAACCGTGAAGTTCGAAACCAGATTCATTCGACAATATTTTAAACATGCTATTTGGTTCAAACTCGAGTGTAGAATTTTATATTTTATAACCTACATTATTTCTATCCGTCTTGAGGCAATCTGTTTAACGACATTCGATTTTTGTGCATGAAAGGTGTTGTGTAACTTGACTTTTGGACATCTGCCTATTCACTAAAAGAGATGTAACTATACTTTTTTTTGAGCTTTACCTCTCAACTATATCCTGTCATTTTATTTGCTGGTTGAAATCCAGTCTGTTCAAGTCAATAGTCTTAAAACTATTAATTACATTACACCTCGTCCTCGTGCATGCCTATGATTAAAAGTATACTTTTTATAATATAATATGTACATGCACCAAGTAGTATATTATAAAATAAGTATGATTTTATGATAACATCATAGGGCTTAGCATAGGGATTGACGTTTATATAAATTTACTATTTGACCCGACAGACGTCCTGTCTTAACTATAAATATTGTAATCAAATGTGTATAACTAATAAAAATAAAATTTATTCCAAAATCATAGTGTTTATTATTTTAATAATAATAATTAGGTATAAATTTAGTTTGGTACCCCCTCGAATTTTCGATTTTTTTTTTTGATACCTATGAAGTTCGACGAGTTTAGAACGATGGTGCAAAAATAAATTTTCGAAAATGATTAGTTTTGAAGTTATAGACTTGCGAAATTCACGATTTTCGATCTTTTACTTATGCGCGCAATGCTCTATTTTAACGCTCTTATAACAATTTATTTTTTTCGGAAACATCGGTATTTCAACGAATTTAGAACGATTGAGCAAAAATAAATACAACATAACTTACCCTGTGACCTACTTGAGGTGGTGTTGCATAGCAAGTCGAGGGATATTTTCGATTTGCGGAGCGCAGCGACGGCGCCGTGGAGCGCAGCGACGAGTGCCGCTAGCAAGGCATCACTGCCCACATTATAAGATCGTTAAAATAGTGATTTAACCCTTTGTAGACCAACAATAAATGGTGATAGAAATTTGATTTTTTTTTTGCACCTTTATAAATTATTATTTTTTTGATGAATTTAGAAATTAAGAAATTTGAAATTGAAGGTTTTTTAATATATTTTTAAGGAGTTGGACAAATAAGTCCCATTGGTCATTTAAGGACTATACTTAAAAGTCCCTATGGTCCGTTACGACACTACTATTTTCTTATTCCCTATGCTAAAAAAGTAATAATTAGTTAAAATGTAATTAATTAATTAATTAAAAATATAATGACCATGTTAAATATGTATATAATTCATGTTTCAAATTAACAACAATATAAACTTAAAGAAAATAGTTATAGTATCAAAAACTAAATGGTCAATTTTTTTATATTGCAGACTAATTAAGAACATTGAGTAGTTACTATGTTCAATATTATAAATGTTTAATTCATAATTTATCATATAATAAGACTTTTATTAAAAACATAGTTATAAGCATAAATATAACATAGGTATAACATAATAAACATAATAGTAATAAAAACATAGTTATAAGCATAAATTTAACATAATAAACATAATAGTAATATAAAATAAAAATAATAATTATTATAAAAATGAACACATTATTTTGAATGATATTCATTAAAACATGGTTTCTTTTCATTTAAACATAAAAAAATATTACAAGTAGAACATTTAGTATATGGTTTAGATTCTATATTATTTTTACTGCACACTTCACATCTACCTCTCGTTTTACTAAATTGTAACCAGTGGGCCCCTAAGTTCCCTAACCTCACATCTGAAGTTGTTGAAAACAACTGTTTGCCCCTTCTTGGTTGTAGACATGGTCTACCTTTTGAAGTCCCTGGAGATATATCCGTTGTTCTTTTTAGGCCAGATTTACCTAGTGTTATTAGTCCTTGAGCAACTGCTCTTCGAAATTGTAGAACACTTAATTTTGATTCATTAAGCTTGTTATTAATTACAAATGAATTGACAAATATGATATCAATAACACCCCAAAACAATCTATGCCACCATTTTTTTGATTTTCTATTAATATTATATAGAGCTCGTAATTGGTCTGCTTTGTCTACTCCCCCCATGTATTTATTATAATCATCAACTACAGTAGGACATTTTATAGTTTTTTTTGTTCCGTCACGTTCAGTTCGCAATACACTACTTTCTACAACACCATGGAAATTAGATGCCAAGTGTACAATTCTATTATCCTTCCACTTATAAACAGTAATACCTAAACGAGAGGTCTTAAAATCATACATGCCCCTTTCTAAAGTTTTATCCTGAGCTAGAAGAGGAATACCCTTTCTATTTGATCGTATGGTACCACATGCAAAGGTGTTTTCTAGCTTTAATTTTTCTAATAAATTTATAGATGTAAAATAATTGTCAAAAAACACCTTCATTCCTTTATTCCAATAAGGCTTTGTTAGGTTTAGAACTACTCTCTCTCTCCCAAACCAAAATCAACAAAGTCATCAATTACTTCCTCTTTCCCTTGATAAACAGAGAACTTACTAATATATCCATATTGATCAGCCAAACACCATATCTTACAACCTCTTTTTATTGGCTTCATTGGATTGTATTGCTTTATTGAGCTACGCCCTTTAAATAAAACCATTGACTCGTCCACACTCACTTCTCTAGTTACTTTATATAATTCCATGAATCTAATATTGATAGAATCAAGGAGTGGTCTTAGTTTAAAAAGTTTATCCTTATTATCAGTAGTCTTAGCATTATTGTTATTAATATGCAAAAAACACAAAATATCATCAAACCGCTTTCGACTCAGAAATTATTTTTACACCTAAATCATTACTTGTTGACCAATAATCTTTCCAGGATGGTAATCTATTATATCCCATTACAAAATTAATACCAATAAAAGCTTTCAATTCTTCAGTTCTTAAATTCAAAGTTTTCCCTCGTTGAGTGGCATACAAATTAGACTGTGCACAGATATTTTCCAAAATAGGGCCACACACTTGAAGAAATACATCAGTTGGACTTGCACAGTTGACAAAAATTCCATGAATTGGTCCTATATAACAATTTCAATAACAATTTTACTTTTATATTAAACATATTAAGTACTTATAATGTACCATGAACAATTAAATTAAATTATGAATAAATAAGTAATATAAAAATACCTTCAAAATCATTGTAATCTGGAATATCGACATGGTGATCCAATTTTTTTTCCAGCCCATGTCACTATCAGGACGATTTTTCTTTTTATATTTCATTTTTTTTCTCACTACATTGAGTATCTGTCTCTTCAGAACTGTCATCCACATGATCATCAAGCACATCTTCATATATAAGATTATGCATTGGCACAGCATTAGATGGCCCTGCAATATTTTCAGCCTCTTCTGCAAATTCTATTGGAAGATCTATACAAAATATAATATTATTACATTTATATAATAATGCAAAAACAAAAAATTATAATTATATTATATACATTTTTTTATTGATTACATACCCATTATATTTATTGCTGAAGTTTGTATATTCGTGCTTGAATCTAAAAAGTCTAAATAATTGTTTTCTTCGATATCGTCGTCACTTATGTCTTCAAGATCAGTTAGACAGCCACCATCGCCAGGAATTTCAATTAATACATCTTCGATCTCACGATCGTTTAATTTTGTAAATTTATTCATTTCACCAATATTAAATAAATTAAAAAACGAACGAGTAAATAATAATAAATAAATGTACAAACAGTTCTCAAGAGCGAAAAGAATAGCGTACGTATAAACAATATACTTGGCGCGCGAATGCTTGACTGAGAATATTCGTCGAAACTATAAAAATGTCGCAATAGACCATAGGGACTTCAAAGTCCGTTGTGATTATTGTCAATAAACACATATTTATACATAATAATAATGACATTCAATGGTCGTTCTGTTTCTCGGGATTATAACGAAAATAATAATAATAAAACCCAATGCTTATCTATACTGGTTCGCGCTGTGGCTATTTATATAAATATCGATATTTATTTTATGAGCTAAACTATATTTATTTTATTATGTGATATATTTAACGCCATCTATTGATTTCACAGAACATTTTCGGGAATATTATTGATTAAAAATGGTGTGACTTATAAGTCACTATGGTCAGATAGTACATAATTTATTTAACCGATGTTTAAATGGATAAAATACACGGAGGACTCAAAAGTCCCGTTGGTCGGCAAAGGGTTAATAAAATATATTCTTAATCTAACAATATTATAAAATAATTTTAGTAAATCTGAGACCAATCGTTATGCACACCAAATAATAAATTCACGTATATTATCAAAATGTTCTCGTTTGAAAAAATGGACTCCTATTGACCGTACCGAGATGAGAAACTTTTTAGGACTTATTATATGGATGGGATTAGTGAATATGCCTAGTTTAAGAGATTATTGGAGAACAGATTTTCTTTATAAAACTAGAGTTCCAGAAATAATGAGTCGTAATAAATTTGAGTTGATTCTAGGAATGTTTCATTGTGGAAATAATGAAATTATTGAGCACAGTAGACTAAGCAAAGTACAACACCTAGTTGATATGTTAGTAGCCAATTTCAATAAATGGTACATTCCTGAAGACAAAGTGTGTATTGACGAAAGTGTGGTTCCTTTTATAGGACGATTAGTCTTTAGACAATATCTTAAAAACAAAAGACATCGTTATGGAATTAAGATATTCAAACTATGTTCGAAAGATTTTTATACTTTGCGTTATAACATTTATGCCGGAAAAGAAGTAGTAAGAGAAACTGACGTATCTTATAAAATTGTATTAAAGTTGATGGAGCCGTATCTTAACTTTGGACGAACCTTGTATACTGACAATTGGTATTCGAGTGTTAAGTTGGCTGAAAAACTTAACCAAGAAAATACACATTTAGTGGGAACTCTGAGAGCCAATCGTAAAAAAAACCCGGAGAATGTAGTTAAAAAAAAATTTAAAAAAGGAGAGATAATTGCTTCACAGAGCAACAATAATGTAGTTATTCTTAAATGGCGGGATAAACGTGACATTTTATTAATCACAACCAAACACTCTGACCAAATCATAGAAATACAAAAAAGTCGAGGATTATAATACTGGAAAATCGTACATAGACCGTTCTGATCAAATGTCATCTTACAGTACACCTTTGAAGAAAACTATTAAATGGTATAAAAAAGTTGCCTTTGATATTCTTCTATCCACATCATCGGTCAATGCATTATCTTTATTTAAGTCTGTTACCAAAAATAAATCCATAACAATAACTACTTTCAAAGAAGAAATTATCAAGCAGTTACTATATAAACCAAATGTTCCTCAACCTATTTCACCAGGCTTAAAACACTCACTAGTTACAATACGACAAAAAAGAATGTGTAAGCCGTGTTATGCGCAGAAGTCGGAAAATCTTGGTAGATTAGAAGCACAAAACAAAACAAGAAAAGTATTTACTTATTGTGAAGGATGTAAACTACAAATGTGTAGAGATTGCTTTATAAAAAAATACAAAAATGTATTGTAGATATTATTTACAGTTATAACCATTTGTTTATATATAATTTACATTATTTTATAATTCATATATTATTTATTTATTTATTTATTGAATAAACGGGCGTGAGCCCAGGTTAAAATAATTAGGTGTACAATACAATCAAACAATAACATATTAACATGAATAATACAACAAGGTATAAAATATAAATATAAATTACTAAACAATGAATACAAAGTAAAACTATTAAAGAAACAACGGATCCTCATTGGCTAGTTTCATTAATCTCGTAATAGGTTCATTTTTTAGGTAGTTTCTAGTGCAGAGAGGTATTAAGAGAAAGGATGATTATTGCGGGTGGACCTAACAGGAACTCTAAAGTTAATGAGAGAAAGAAGGGATGGGGAATCGACCAAGCCTGTTAGGAGTTTGTTAAGGAAAGAGAGATTATTGAAGCGACGACGGTCAGCTAGGGAGGATAAGTTAAGCAAACTGATAAGAGGAGTGTAATCATGAGGGGCGCAGTTTACGTTAAGAGAATGTTTCATGTAACATAAAAATTTTCGCTGAACCCGTTCTAGTTGAAGACAAGCATCAGTTGTTTGGGAATCCCAAACAACTGAGCCGTATTCTACGATTGGACGTACAAGTGCACAATATAATGCTTTGAGAGAAGCGGAGAGCTTAAAGTCACTAGATATTCTTTTGACGAATCCTAATACCTTAAGGGCTTTGCATGTAACTCTGTCTATGTGAGCTCTAGGACAAAGAGAGGAAGTAAAAGTAAAACCGAGATCACAGATGCTAGAGTCAGCTGGAATCAAATTAGAGCCATTCAATGAGTAGTGATGAGTAATAGGAGTGCGACTTCTTGTGAATGTCATCGACCGGCACTTTTCAATGTTTAATGTGAGACCGAGAGATTCAGCCCATGCGGAGAAATTATTTAAATCATCCTGGAGTTTGTGACAATCATCGACAGAGTTAATTTCGAGGAAAATCTTCATATCGTCGGCAAAACAAAGAAGTTTGCTATGTTTGAGAGAGGATCTAGCACTGTTAACAAACAAAGAGAATAGAAGAGGTGATAGATGTCCCCCCTGGGGAACGCCTGAGGGAGATAAAAATGCGTCAGATTTAGTGCTGAACAAATTAACCCATTGAGATCTATTTACTAAAAATGAATTGAACCAAGATAGGATAGGATCCCCAAATCCAGTAGCACGAAGAACAGAGACTAAAACCTCATGGTTAACGGAGTCAAACGCCTTAGCAAAGTCGGTATATATGACATCAACCTGTGTTCCATTTTTAAAAGATCCGAATATGTAATTGCAGAAAACAAGGTTACAAGTAACCGTTGATCTGCCAGGACGGAAACCATGCTGTTCGTCGGCTAAGATCAAATTTACAGAAGGCTGAATTGCATCTAAGACTAAAGACTCAAAGAGCTTAGAAATGTGCCCTAAGATAGAAATTGGTCTGTAATTAGTGACTAATGAACGGCAACCTGATTTTAAAATTGGAGTAATAGAACCAATTTTCCACATGTCAGGAAAAATACTATCATCGAGGGATCTTCGAAATAGGGTCCAAAGAGGATAGAAAATAATGAACCTCGTTCTGTAGAGGAAATCGCCAGGTATTCCATCGGGTCCAGTAGAAGACACATTTTCTAAAGTATTAAGCTTGCGGAGGATATCGTTTGGAGAGAAGTAACAGTTGTTAGGTAAGTCGAAGAACTGTATATCTAATTTCTGAAGATTTGAGGTAACGGGCTCTGAAGAATAAACCGAACAAAAATGTTTAGCAAACAGATTAACACATTCCAGCTTACAAGAACTATTGACACCATCTAAGGAAACTGTATTCGGAACAGCATTGTGGGAACGATTCTTGCGTACAAAATCCCAAAATTTTTTGGGATTTAACGATAGAGATTTTTCAGACTGTTCGACAAATTCTTTATGACATTTTTTGGAAGTATATTTACATTTAGCACGAAGCAGGGAAAAAGCAGTGTAATCAGCAGGGTCGAAGGTAGATTTAAACTTTGCGTGAGCTTTATTCTTACGATAAATTAACAATTTGAGCTCTTTAGATACCCATGTGGGAAAACTGGATTTATAGAAGCGTGATATAGGGACAAATCTCAAGATTGAATTATGAAGAGCATCAGTGAAGGTATAAACCGCAGTATTTAAGTCAAGGTTGGATAGAGTAGAGTACCAATTGAAGGAAGACAAAAAAGAAATTATTGAATCGTAATCGGCGTTTTTGAAATTCAGAAAGGAATGTGATGAATTACATATAGTAGGGGTGGAGATATATGGAAATGAAATTTTTAGAGGAGGATGATATGGGTCAGGTGGTACAAACGGTTCAAGAGATTGGGTAACAACAACGGAGTCTATGTTACAACAAATTAAATCGAGTATGGAACCCTTAAAGTTTAAAATAGAATTTTTTTGGTAAAATCCATTGAAAGCAAGTAGTTCTGGAACACATGGTACACGAAGAGCGGATGAAGAAGTATAAGTAAGGCCATGTGAATCATTAGACCAAGAAATCTCAGGCAAATTGTAATCACCACAGAGCAAGAATATGTGATCAGGATGGTGTTGATAAACAGTTTCTAAGACGGACATAAAATTTTCAAATAAATGAGATGGACAAAGAGGAGGGAAATAGGCAGCATTAATTATAAACTTGGAAGACCCAACAGCGAGCATTACAAATAAGTGTTCAACATTGATTTCACGAACAACAATTAATTTGGAAGATATATCTTTTCTTATACCAGTGAGTACTTCGCCACCCCTTAAATAATTACTAGTAATAGAACTTCTATCATATCTGTATATATTATAATTGGAAAGACCAAGTTCAGAATCAGTAAAAGAATCGGTTAACCAAGTTTCAGTTAAAACAAAAAAATCATAATTTATACAGGCTACATTACATTTAAAATTGTACATTTTTGTCCGGAGACCACGGCAGTTTTGGTAAAAACCAGAAATTGAGTTGGCAACTGGCGAATGATTTAGGGGTTGTTGATAGTTGGCCTTTGATTGAAATTTCCATCCTTAGGGTGGTGAGACACAACCTTCGGGAGACCATTAATATGAGCTATATGTAGTCCGACTACGCCGGCTTGAGTTCTACGATCAAGTTCAGTGTGGCAGTTACGCAGTAGGGTCCGTTGTAGGAGAGTCTTATCTTTAGCAATGCGGAAGTTAGGCGGGAGATTAATATCACTTTTCTTAACATCATAATATTTGTATAAAATATTAGAGGCACATTCTTTAGACTCAAGAATTATTTTCAAGGGGCGAGTGTTGTTAGGCTGAGCTTTACCCAAGCGAATCAATTTGTAGCGAGCAGGGAGGTTTCCTATAAGAGGCACTACAATTTTCTCTAATGCGGATTTGTCGTCGGTAATACGCTGAGAGGTAGATTCAGCTGAAGACTCAGGAATACCGTATACCAATATGTTGGTTGAGCATCGTTCCCGTTCAAAAGTTTCCTGGAATACTTGGGCAACAACAGAAGAAGAGGAGGCAGGAGAATCCAGAGATTCAAGCTTAAGAACTTTATCTTTAAGAGATTCAACCTCTAATTTAAGAAATTTATTTTCAGCCTTGAGTTCAGCGAGAAGAGAGGACATATTTACAATGTCAGTCTTAAGCTCTTTAAATTGGTTATCTTGCTTCATGGATTGATTTTTAAAAGACTCAGAAAATTCACTACGGAGAGATGATAATGCGGTCATGCTGTCATCGTTGGTTGAAGAGCTGCTAGCAGATGAAGGTGCAACTTTAGGTGAACCAACGGCCGGTGATCTAGTGGTAGATCGAGTGGTAGGTTTCAAGTAAGTAGACATGGCACGATAGGATACTAACAGATGAACAGTAATGCGCAGTGGGTTGCATATAAGGCCAAATATGCGGGAGCTAGAGTAGTTTAGTAACCAGCGTTAAAGTCTCCAAGAAATAAAATAAACAGCTGATCCCAGTCCTGGTAATGAGTATACTGATAATGTGATATTACCGCAGTGATAACGGAAACAGAAAAATGAGTACTCATGATCAACGGCCACAGCTATAAACGACCAGAAAAAAGTAGTTCTAGGAAGAAACAGGTAGAAAACACTCACAACGCACTATCAATAGTTAAAATTTGGAATGAATAGAAACGTGTAACGGTGAGAAGTAGAAAAAATGCACAAAAAAAAAAAATAGTTAGTTTATGATAATGTACACCAAGCTTATTATCAATATTATGTTATTTAATTTTTTCAAAATAAAAAGTACCTATTATTATATATTATATCTGATGTATGAATGTGTAATTATTCCAAAAGTTAAATATTGTATTTTTACATAATTGTATATAGCACTAAAAATTGAATAAAGGATCTAATGACCCTACACTTGTCATTAACGCCACGTAGGGTTCTAAGATCCATCACATTTTTTATGTGTGCATTCAATTCAGGTAAAAAAGTTAATAAATAGTTAATATGTGATAAAAAGTGATAATTGTCTTTCTTTTCGGTGAAATGTAAAAAATTAGTTAAGTAGAAAAGTACTTGTGTAATAATACATAGATATTGAAAAATATGGCCAATACTATTGATGAGACTTCATTCATGTTGATACGGCACAAACCGCACGCAATAATCTAAAACGGCCGTTCTCACGGCCATCAAATAATAATGACATGCCAGGTGTGAACAACACAGTTGACGTCGTACAAACGAGGCGGTTGTACATGAACATTCATGACAAATAAGTCAAGTGAAAACAACACACTCGATACCAATCGACCTGTTACGACCTGTTCGAAGACATTTACGAAACATACCAACAACCACCAATCCAAAGAACGCAAAGGGCCGATCGATGCGTATAAATATGGGTGTATTTGACCGACCAAACACCAATTCCTTCTCCACCTTTATAGACTTAGAACCAGTTCAAACACTCACCGTTGACGTCTATGAAGGAAGGAGAAACCAACAGCTACTGCCGAATACGAATTTCGACCGCCACCGATCATCGAAGCCGTCCAAATCAAGAACGAAGAATGCGGCTGACTCCGGTTATTATTTTCGGACTCGTGATCCACACCGTCAACCCATAAAGACCGCGGTCTAGCTGAACCCGGGACCCGCGGTACAGAACGAGCTCGGAGCGTTACAGTCCATCTTACGGAGGAACAGTCAGCCACCGCCAGACCACGAAGGCCACCACCAGGAAGAAAACCGTCAGAACGACGGGAAGAATAAAATAGCCCTTGTCAGGGCTACTCCAACGTTTGTCAGTTCCCCCCAAGCGCGCCTGCCTAGGCCACGCTGTCCGGACGGACCCACGAACCAACGCCACTTTTCTGAGCGGGCCGGACGTGGTAAACCGTACCCTTCCCTTATTGTACGAAACATCTTTATATTCCTATCAAGATGGTCACGTTCCCGTGATTCGCATCCGCGATCTTGGGAAAGAGAACCATACCCCCATATCATTATAATAATATTTATATTACCATAAAAAATAAAGCAAGTTGATTACCTTACAATCACAGCCTTGTCTTTTATCACGCAACGGTCATCCACACCAAGCTGGTACCGTTACAATGTACGGCAGAGTGAGACGTTTTAAAATATTGCTCTGAACCTCCACATTCCATTAGGAATGAATTCGAAAATACAATTAAAAGATGATCACAATCTGTGATGGAGCTAAGAAACCAGCAAAAATAAAATAAAACTTACCGGGTACAGAATTTTTTCATAGGATCAAAAATGTAAATTTAGGTAAAATTATATACATTATTATTTTATATCATATATATTTATTTATATTTGTAGTCTTATTAGAAAATAATTTTATATTTAATAATCATTCTGCTACAGTATGAAGTATTGTTTGTACATTAATCAAAAACAAGTAGTACAACTTCCTAAAGATAATTACTCATTTCCAAACGCTACTCCGACCTTCAAGCTTTAAATATTAAATTAGTACCTATACGTGGTTTTTTTTCAACTTCGACTGCATTTTAAACGTAGGCGTTATTAAATTTACATTCATCACCATAGACGGCGCTATGGATTACGATTTCTACTAACCTAATAAAATATAGGTTATAACTTATAACTAATATTGAAAATAAAATAAAAGATATATTATATAGACAATACTACAATAGTAGGTAACTATTACATTAACCTAAAAGAAAAATAATTATTATATATCACATAATATTAATTATTAATAAAAAAAATATTTTATTTTATTTTTCATGAATTCCAACATTTTCAATTTTTAATGTTACAATAACTGTTGGTGAGTAGCCTAGTATTTATCCAAATCGCAGGCTACCGGAGTCCACAATGAACACAATTATTTTACACAATATTATTATAATTTAGAATAAAAAAAACAATGTTGTTTACTATGAAGATTTACAAAATGCACAAAAAAGTTCACAAATACTGTATTTTCATATTAATAAATCTTAGGAATTTATTTTGAACTCTTTCAATTTTATTTAACGAGTACAAGGCTGGGGTTAAAAACTTTAAAGAATCGTATAGGTGGTATTTTTGACTTGCAAATTTCGGTAGTGGACTTGCAAATTCTAACGAGTGTTTTGACACTAGTTTTGAAATTTTCGGAGAACAAGTCGGGGCTGCGTGAAGTTACCCTTCCTCGGTTCCACCCCTTATAACTCCTTTGTTTTTGACTTGCAAATTCTTGCTAATTACTTGCAAAATATTGGCACTGTGTAAGGGCCAACTTACGTTGAATTGTTCCAAAAAATGTCGAAGCTTGAACTGAATTTTACACAGAATGTCTAAGAACCAAATTCAAGTTATGCGAAGCACAAGCCTTGAAAAATGCTCTAGGATTTTTATTTAAAATTCTAGTTTGCACTCCTTGATACTTTCCGACCATGTTGGAACCATTATCATAGGCTTGGCCTTTGCAATCCATAATATTAATACCAAACTTGTTCAAGTTTTCTAAAAGAATATTAGAAAGATTTAATCCTGTTGTTGAGGAAACTGAAATGAAATCCAAAAAGTACTCATCAATATTATACTCATCATTTAAGGTTTTTTTTTCCTATTTTCAGACGTGAATGTTTATAATATAACAGACTAATGTCCTAATGTGATATTGGTTGTTATCGTTCTGAATGCTACAGCGGTTAATACTTTTATTTTTACACAATCATAATATTTCCAAGAATGAATGTTGTATACAACTTATATACTTGAATATACCAACATAAATAAACTTAAACAATAACTAAATTACTTATACCTATAAGAAAAATATTCTAGCCCTTAATTACGGTATTGTAAAATGTAATAAAATTTAATTACCTATAATTATTACACTTTAATATTGATAGTTAAGGAAATTGTTTTTTTAATTGTGGAGATGTTTCTTTTAAAGCAGTGAAGATACGGGGCCCCACCGAGTGTGGGGCCCCCGGCAATTACCCGGAATGCCCCACCCTAGGTTAGATTAGGTTGTCACTGAGATGGGGCCCCAGCACACAATAGTAACATGGTTCGAGAATGTTTAGTGTTTTGAGTCTAAAACCAATTCTGTTGACTACCATGATGATACGAATGGCGATACATTTTATGAATAGTTTGTTAAAATCCTGCCATTACATAGATGAGTACGCAAGAGACAACGACAAACTTGTATTGCGATTTCTTCCATACCACTGCGAGCTAAATCCAATCGAGCTCGAGTGGTCATCCGTGAAAAGTTATGTCCGAACGCATAACAACACATACAAACTAAAGGACGTACTAGAGTTGTTACAAAAAGGCGTGGAACATGTGACTCCGGAAATGTGGAAGAATTTTGTTGAACATGTCAAAAAGGTGGAGGAACAGTTTTGGGACATTGAACACAACTGATTCAGTGATGGACGAACAATCTGAAGAAGAAGATCGTCATGTTCTTATGATAGGGACAGGTGACACGAGTTCTTCAGACTCAGATTAATTTCTTTGTTATTTTTATTTTTTTATTATTTACATTTTTTTTGTAGTAAATGCATATTAAAAAGTGTATTATATAATGTACATTTTCTCATTTTTGTTGATATACGTAGATAAATGCATAAATAAAATATAGATATTACATATATATTATTTACATTGTTGTTTTATACATAATAGGTGCGCCAGTCGCAAGGTGTTATTTTTTTTGTAATGTCTCACTTGAGCCGGTGACCGGTGTATACAACCACCGGTTGCCGCTCGGCCGCCGGCGGCCTTGGAATTAGCCGCCGACTCCGCGTAGTGAGTGGGGGAATTTACGGCGGCGACTACATAGGTACGTAAACGCGGAGCTCGGTCATTTGGATGCGCCAACCATAGATTAAAGAATAGTATAGATAGGAAACTACTACGATAAACACGAGCGGATCAAAACCACCCTGATCCATGCACATTATTATCAATTCTTCGTTATCACTATAACACATTTTTCGGTAATTTTAACATTTTAAGTGTGACCAACGTAAAAATAAAATAATGTGCTTGTGCGATTATTTAACCTTTACTGTTTGTACATACTGTATAAAAAATTAAAATAATACAATTTTACATTACAATAGAAAGTTAAACTATGACATATTAAAAATTAGCACAGGTCATCATATTTAAAAAAATATTGTAAGAAATAAATAATAACATGTATAAAAAGTTAATAATTGTTAAAAATAATATTAAATAATTAAACTAATTAAAGTATTAAATAATTTAAATGAAAAGCTACTATTCTATCACTTAATATGTATATTATAATATATAGTTATGTTACAAAAACAACTGTCATATTTACAAGATAATATTAAATTAGTTATTATAATATATTATGATTATAATATTTATGATCATATTCAGTATTTACAACTTGGCTAGTTCTATTTGTATTATTAATAGCTTCTATAATAGACACCTTTTCTTTTTCAGTTGGTTTTGACAGTCTACCACTGGTTAATTTTCGTTTCTTTCTTGTTGAATTAAAACGTTGTTGATCTATATTTCTGTGACTTGGCATGTCAGGTAATTCTGAGAAATGGGACCCAGATGAGTTTGAGTTTTCAGACACATTTTTATTTGATTGTAAAATCTGAATAGCTTCTTCTATTTTTTTACAGGTTTTAAGTTTGCCTTCATCTGTAGCAGAACTAGCAATTCCTAATGCAGCATTAAGTAAAGCTGTTAATTGACTAGAAGCTGACACAGCATCTCTTAGATGAGTTGGTTGTTCCTGTGATCCCATTACAACACTATTATTATGACTTTCAAAGGCTGAGGTTGTTACTTCTTCATTAGTAGTTAAACAGGTTTATTTTTATCAGATATGCGTACACAAGCATGAACATGTTTGCAAAAGTTCCCCTTAATTTTAAAATCGATACATGTACATGTGTAATAATGAATACATATTTTACATTCAGGGCATGACAGAGGACAGCCCATAAAACTTCTATGGTCATTAATCGACACAGAATATAATGTTGGCCCAGAAGATGACTGTACAAGCCATGTTTTCTGGTCAATTATTTTTATTTTGCTGTCCTCAATTTTGTTGCTTTGATGATGACTGTGGGCAATTTGCTCCATTCAGAATGTAGGCTTATTTTTTGCCATGCGAATGATTCGTTCAAACATCATGTCTCTAGAAAAGCGCATTAGAAAGCTAATACATTTATCGACTCGCCTGTTCTGGTTTCCATGCATGTAGCAATATTTACGTTTTTTGTGCATGGCTTCTAAAAACATATTAGTATTCAAGGCGAGATCACTTCGATAGCAAAATGCCCACTGCTCAGGTCGATGAGCATAGTGTTTTTCAAAGTAAGCACCAAAATTATGAGTGTCACTATCATCGTTACACATTGCCAGAAAACTTTCTAAAGACTCATGAAATTGTTCAACATCCAAAATTTCCATGAGTGTGCGGCAAGCTTAATATACTTCAGACTGCTTCATTGGGTCTGGTATTTTATTGAGGTTCTTTCTCCAGCTTCTATCAATATGCCAGTTACAAATTAAATGGTGTTGAGGCTTGCACAATATCTTTGTCCAGGAGTTGATATATGTTGGAGCATCATCAGACATCAATATTTTGGCAGGAATAAGACCCATTTTTCCCTTTACAGATTTAAAAAACTGAGAAATAGCTACAGAATCAATCCTGTTGCTGATACAGAAAGCCACTGGTCATCCAGCTCCAAATTCATCAATGGTAAGCATTGTTGTGAGCTAGAAGTCATGTTCAGTTGTCCCATGAGTGCTGTCTCTGCAAACTTTGTCAATAGCATATTTTGATAATACATCTTGCTGATATTTTGTCATTAATACAAGCATAAAATCATCTTTTAAGAGATCATCGTTTTTTTCGCATCCTTGCATTTTAAAATATAAAACAGGTGAGTCCTCTCCAAGTGCCATCTGTTCTTGAACCCACATCTCAGTAAGAATATAAGAAAATATAACTGATAAATCTAGAATTACCAAATGGAAAATCTTAACTGTAGTTGAATTCAAAGTATTTTTGGAAAGTAGAACTCTCGTATGAGTAGAGTTTACATTTTGCGAAAAATCCCGCACAAGATGATGCGCCCCAACCTAGGAACCGTTTGTGTAAAATTAACCCTCTTCTAGATATATTTCATGAAAATATCGATCGAATTCAATATCCAACAAGAGTGCTTGTAATAGATTTATGGTCCTGTGGAGAGGCAGTTTCATTTTTCGTCAATTTATTCACGGAAAAAGACATAAATATGGCATTAAAATGTATGTTCCGACAGATTCATTGGGATTTGTTTGTTGACTTATGTTACTCGTAACACAATGCCGTGAGTATTTGTATCTTAGGATATCTGGAATTGGGTGTGGTAGAATTAGGAATGTCTCATGCAGTAATTATACTTTTTCTATTTTGTCTTATGTATATTTATATATATATGATTAAGAATTTACCTATTACTTATTTGCCTATATATAATTCAAATCAATTCTCTTGTAGAAGGATTGGTAGTCGACATATCAGAACACGTGTTCTGCTCCACAACCATGCGTCGAGAAAATAATTACAATATATTCAAAGTTTGATGAAAACAAGAATTAACAGGCAGCATAATATAACTTACAATTATAATGAACTCACATAAGTATGTGGTAGGTATTTATTGTTTAAAAATAAACTTACATTTTTGCGTTTTTAATTATTTAACTTTTATATTTATCATTGCAGTAGCTGACTGTAAAGAACGATGGAAAAATTTAAGAGGGTCATATACACGTCATCTGAAATCTAGCATTAGTCCGTCTGGTAGTGCTACAAAATCAAAGAGACCGTATTACCTTACAGAGCACATGCAATATTTACAACCATTTACAAAATCACGCAAATTTGTTTCGTCAATCAGTAATAGTAATAGGCCACCCTCACAAATATCTAACAACTCGTCCGAAGATTTTATTGGTGAAAGTGATAGTTCTGTCAACTTACCTGAAACACCTGAAGATGAAATAAGATCAGATAATCAGTATGAACCTGATGGCATCCAATCAACAAGTCCGTTATGTAATGAATTATTCAAACCTCCTAATAAACATTTTAAAACGTCCAAACAATCTATCTCAATATCTGATGTGAACAATTCGGCTTATGAATATTTTCAATCCAAAAAGAATACCAGTAAAATAGTACATGAGAACAAGCCTCAAGATTCGGAAGTGTCTTTTTTAATGAGTGTTCTGCCCGATTTCAAAGAAATGAACGCAGATCAGAAAAGGCGATTTAAAATTGGAATTCTTAATTTGGCATTTTAAATGAAAATACATACAAACCTACTTTAGAGTCTTTTAACAACCCTACATCATCGGCATCTTCAACTATGTATATTGATCAAAGAAGCACACGTTTTAAACCATTGTTAAACGACCAAACATCAATAACCTACCCATCGACAGACTGTACTCAAAATGTCTTAGCTGAGTTTCTGAAATATCCCACAAAATAAAAGGTATAATTACTGATTAGTTTTGATTTCATCATTCATTTTATTGTATATATTATTATATCTACTTTTATTTATTTTTATTAGAATGTATAATAAGGTTTTTATGCTAGAAAGGTAGAATTTTTTATTTTATTTGAACAAGTATTTTTTTATTTTTGTTTAAAAAAATGTTGAGTTTTTCAAGTGTTTAATTTTTTATTTTGGATAAAATAAAATCTTTCTTGAATCTATGATTTCTTATTTTGAAACCTGATTTATTACGATTTTATTCAAAAACTTACCTTAAAGTGATTAAAAGGCGCTCTTCTGGTAAAACTGAGTCTCTAAAATTAGTATCTTGCTTCCTAATCGATGGTTCTACTTTTTGAAGTAATAAACTAAATGTATTTGTATTCATTCTATAAAATGATTGGAATCGCTCAGGATAGGTATGTAATTCTTTGAATACATCAAAAACACTACGTTTTATTTTTTGATTCTTTTTCCAGTATGGATGAACCCAATACTGTCTTTTTTTATTATTTGCGTTATTAACATTGATTAAATTTACTAAAGCCAAAAACTTTCGTCATCCGATGAAGAAGAAGACTTATTGACAACTGGTGTTACTAGTTTCTAGATACATAGGTAGGCGTTGTGTCTCACCATTCGTCATTTTGTTGTTACGTGTTTTCTATATCACTTGCCGCGTCACACGTCACGTTACTTTGGTGGCTGCTTGGCCTATAAAGGCCACGGACGGATAAGGCAACTGCACGACGCGCCTGGTCGCTACTAAATCGAGCGTAGCACCCTCAAAGGTTGTATCGTTAGCCAGATTGGAGCTTTGTGCTGCCGTTTTATTAATACAGCTGGTAGAAAAGGTGATACCAAGTTTAAAAATAAAAATAAAACACAAGTATTATTGGACGGACTTGACCATAGTTTTAGCCTGGCTAAATTCGCAATCGTCGAGGTGGAAAACGTTTGTGTCGCACAGAGTCGGTGAAATTCACAAGTATTCGTCAGCCGATTAATGGAACCACGTCAAGTCACAAGACAATCCCGCTGATATCATATCACGTGGCTGTAGTCCGAATCAATTAAAAAATAATATTTTGTGGTGGGAGGGTCCTGCGTGGATGAAAAAAGAAAAATCGGAATGGATAAAAAACACAAGTACTACCGAATGTCTGTACAATCGTTTGATTAGTTGGTGAGTAACTATATATTTTATTTATAAAAGAGGAAGAGTGGGTGTCGAGTGTACCAAATCGATCGTTTAAAAAGTTTGAAAATTGAATGCAATGTTCCTCGTAAGTTTCCAATTTAAAAAATATCAAATGTACATGGTCACAATATTTTTTTATAACTTAAGTTAGAACATTTCCAAAATTGGTGAAAATTACTTACATTTTTAAATTTTTATATAAATAAAAATGTATAGGTAAAATTATAAAAATGTTCTATCTAAATCTAAGATTTGAAAATTCAACAGAAGATTCTTTATAAGTTTTTCTACCTTTCTAAAAAGAAAAAGTCTGTCGGAAAGTCAAACTAATTTTTTATAAGCGTTTGAAATTAGATGTTGGAAATCCACCCGTTGTAGGCGATGTTGTTTCTACGGTATAGTAATATATTAAAATGTTCCACGCACAATATTATTATACCTCACATCGGTATAATATATAATGTGGGATTATGGTATATATTATGTGCAACGATTTATCATTAAATTAGAACTTACACTTTCATATTAGTTACCTACTAAATGATAAGATACCAAGTACAAACTATTATAAATGATTATAGATTTCAACTATGCAGCTAATTTATAACTTATTACATGAATCAGATACAAAAAAAAAATAGTATCTATTTTATTTTTAATTGATAGTTATTATACAAATATATTATACATTTATAATTATAATTATTGTATAGAAAATACTGGATCAGGCACTGGCGTAATCTAACACAATTATGTCTGATGAAAATATGTTTTATACATTTTCTTAATATAAAAAAATAGTCATCACACTATACAATAACATTGCTACAATTGTGTGCAATGTATGATGTGGTTTTATCAAATTCCCAGAACTTTTATTTTTCTTCTTTTTTTCGTGTTTCTCGTCATCATGTGGTTTTATAGTAGAGTGTCCGGGTTTAGGATCAATTATAGCATTTACCCATTTTAAATAATAGTTTACGAAGATGTGCGCAGTCCACGTGTCTTCATCGCCACAAAATGCATCTTTCCCTCCTTTGGAGTTATATAAAAAAGAGCATACTCCATAAAGCATGTCGTTACAAATAATCGGACCACCGCTGTCTCCTTGACATATCATTGACCTGTTTTCCATTGATGAACACAAGAGCTCCTTCCACGCGTTCTTGTTATGACTTTTTAAACAATTATTAAATTATATAAACATACTAAAGGAATTATTTGTGTTAAATATAAACAGAACGACACTTAAACCAAGTCCACGGAGCGATAGGTGAAGAGGAGACGTTACATTACAAATAATGGAATCCTAAACAAGCATGTTCACTGTGTTTAATATGAGTGGTCATCTTAAATCCATCAGTACCATCACCATCGACTTTAGTTGTACTACCGATTACCGAATCCAATATTTGTACACTCCACTGCTGCGTTGTTTTCGAATTCTTGAGGAGTATCGCCAATTTTTATAAATTTTGAAAAATTTGGGAATGATTTTTCTAGCTAAATTAAAATATGATTAAAATAATGAATGATAAATATACGAATATGTATAAGGTAATCAGGTACACTTTATAATTATTTATAATAGAACAATAAATTAAACAGTATAGTATGATAAATTATAAATAATAATAACATACAGCTTATGAAAAATGAAGTTAAAAATATTTTTTTTTTTGACATTAATAGAAATCTGACAATTTCCAAAGCGGTACATAGTATAATATTTTATAAATACATTGCTGCAAATGAGACATGCAAACATAGGTTTAGCCAGAATTTATCGGTTGGTAAGAGGTTAATTGAATATTTTATTATAATTATTATAAATACGGTGACTTATTAATGAATCAATGTTGTTTAGACGACAACGTCGTCACACACTGTAATCACGGTTTGATAGGGCTTCAGAGTTCCGATCGAATCGTCGTAACACATACTCTCTTTCTCTCGCATCTCTCTGTGCCGCGGACGTGTTGTGCCCACGAATTAAGATATACAGGATTGTGGATACACAACGAGAGCCTGTTATCAATAAACTATTGTTACTGACGGTTCTTGTTCATCGAATAGACACACAGCGCTAATAACTAATCAGTGGCAAAGTTTTGAACTAATCTACTATGGTTTTGACTCGAATTAAATTTAGACTCGTGCCTCATGGATATTAGTAATAATTAATAATTATTCAAAATCATATCCAGTAAGGTATTAGGTAACTAATTAATATAAAAATTAGCATGACTGCTAAATGTTGCGTACCAAATTGCCAGTCATTGGCAAAATCAAGATTTGGTGTCTCAGAAAAATCACTAAGTGTCTGGGAGAGAGATTGGTATTTCCTTGTGTACAAAATCATTCAAATATACTTAATTTAAAGCAAAACGTATACGAAATTACGGGAAAATACGACAAGCTACAAGCTAATAATAGTACCAATCCCGACTTGACGTAGGGCGAAATATAAAATATTTTATTTATTATTATTAACGAACATATTATAAAGTATGAATTTGAGTGATAGACTACTCGGATAACAAGTTTTCATTATCATTAATGATCGTTATCCGCCTATTTATCTGCCTAATTTGTACGTTCCACACGCTGTCTAATAGGTACTATACAGACATATACTATAAATGGGATAACACAAATCACAATGGTATGACATTTATATGTACGAATGTACGATATTGTAATTTGTTTATGATTCACCCTGTATATTTACAGAAATTTAACGATCAAAAAGTGTACTAATAAAAACATAGATAGTAAATAGGTACCTTGTCAGCAGTTTAGTATATTTTGAGTGTTTGAAGTTACAATATGGACCTCTTACAACAAGTTCTGAGTGAAAAAGGCAAACCGTTATTGATTATCAATGAATTTAAATTTCGAAAAATTGGCAAATCAAAAGATGGAATTAAGTGGAGGTGTACCGTCAAGGCATCAAATCATGTACCTCAAGCGTATGTTCTGATGAAAATGTAACTACGCTTTTAACTTCCAACTTAAATCATAATCACGAAAAAAGTTCAAATATTAACAGGCAAATTGTTGCTAATTCTTTAAAAAGAAAAGCAATAGATCAAATAACATTACGACCACCGAAATTAATTCGGAACGAAGTGCAATCAAGTGCAGTTGATTTAACGTTGAACGATGTAAATTCCATAAGACGAAGTGTTTATCGTTCACGCAGAAAAACGTTACCACCACTACCAAAAAACTTACTAGAATTACATGCAGCTTTAACTAACTTGGATACAAGTACAATAAGTACATACAAGGGTGAGAATATATTGTTAATAAACGATAGTATTTTAAATATAATATGTTTTTCAACAAAAACAAATTTAGAATTTTTATGTACTTGTGAAAAAATATTTGTTGATGGAACTTTTGAATTTTGTTCCAAATATTTTTATCAGCTATTCACGATACATGGCTTAAAAAACGGTCATTATATACCATTAGTATTTACTTTGCTGCCAAATAAGTTATCTAGTACCTATGAATATTTATTTCGAGTTTTGACTAGTAAATGTGCAATTTTTAACCTTTATTTTAGTCCAAAAACAGTCGTTGCCGATTTTGAACAAGCGATTCATTTTGCTGTTAAAAAAGTTTGGCCTTCAATCACTCTGGTAGGTTGTAGGTTTCATTTAACACAAGCTTGGTGGAGGAATATCCAAAAATGTGGACTACAAACTGAGTATAAAAATCCAGATTCTGAAATAGGAAAATGGCTACATTTAATTTTTGGTTTGTCACTTTTTCCACACTATGAAGTGGAGGATGTTTTTATAAATGAATTAATGACAATTCAGCCAACGAATTCAAATGTTACTAAATTCACTAACTATATCGTTGAAAATTACATATCATCAACCTCTACATTCCCTCCCATATTGTGGGCATCGAATACAATAAGCTCTGAACGTACAACCAATGCATGTGAAAGTTTTCATGCTTCATTTTCATCAAATTTTTATTCCTCACATCCAAATATTTTTGTCTTTCTAAAAGCAATTATAGAAATACAAACCAACACTTATATTGCAATAAACAGTACTAAAGAAGATAAATATATATCAAACCGAGCGTATTTAGTTAAGAAAGTGGCCATAGAATCTATTATTGAGAAATACAAATCCGGAAAAATTACTAGCAAAGAATTTTTAAAATCAGTTTCTTATTATTACAATAAAACATAAATTGTAATTATATTTTTATATTTTTATGTATATTAATTATTTATTATTGACGTGTATCTATGTGTATGATTTGGTATAGATTTATATTGTACAATTATTATTAATATTGACGTTCATTGTATAATTTTTTTGCATTGACTGAAAAAATCTATTTAAAATACATATTTTTATAAAAGTATTTTTATATACTAGGTGTAATGTAGAATAATATTATAAACCCTGAAAACAACTGAGCGCAATTGGTCTATCTATCCAAAAAAGACAGAGTGCAATTGGTATATCGACCCAAAAAAGACAGAGCGCAATTGGTATATCGACCAAAAAAAAAACAGAGCGCAATTGGTATATTAAAAGGTCATTTTAAGCGCAATTGGTAAACTCCCAATTGTATATATTTCACGAAAATCATTGAAACATATATTTTTTTTTTCCATCATTCGCTGTTACTATATGATATTTCATGTAAGTAGATTATTTCTAATGCTTTTCATCAAATGAGGAATATCATACATTAAAAAAAAATTTTTGCAGTTAATTTCAGTGAACAGATTTTCAAGAGTTCCGCCAAGGAAGGAAAACATTTTACGGTTACTAGTTCCTTGATCACAAGTAATTATACTTAGTGAAAATCCAATTTCAAATAGTTTAATGATGCTACTTCTTACAATATTGGCCATTTCATCACCTGTGACCCCAGTACTACTAATGAAGTATACAAAAGGTAGTTTCCATTTGTTGTAAAGTCCACGGATCATTACAACAAGAACAAGTTTTGCAGACTTTTCTGACCGACCTAAATGCCCTAAATCTACATAACCCTCAATGAAATCTAATGATTTATTATACTCCATACACATTTTTATTTACATTTCATCAATTAGCACTACACATTTTTTTTCTTGTTCTGTCATTACTTTTGAGATTAATGACAATTGAGAATTATATTCTCATACAAATCCGGGTAAATACATTAAAGATTTAATCCATCGTTGTATAGACGTCACACCTGGTAGAACTATCTTGTTTCTTCTCATAAACCTGTATGTTATGGGGGATTTAAAATATATAGATGTGGCAACATTTTTCTCAGCTTGTGTCCATGGTTTTTTTTTGCTATGCAAAAGCTGCATAGTGACGATTGCTTTGGAATTTTTTGAGCTGAACACAAAGTTATTAATCAAAACATTTGGATCCAATTTTTTTTTGTTTTTCTTCGAATTTGCATTTGGTTTTATTAAACGTGATATTTTAAGACGCTTCTGTACCCATAATTTTTTTTGTTTCATAATTGTTTCTAAAAGTTTTTCATATTTTGTACTTCGTTTTGTTATTAATGGACTTGGTAGTTGTGTCAATTGTGCCACATATTCTCGGGTACTCGGGGAAACAGTATCACAATAATTACATGTTTCATCATATTCTTCATCGATATTATTTTCTTTACCTTGTGTCTCTGTACATTTTACATATGTTTTACGTGGAACAATTGATTTCAGTTCTTTTGGTGAAAAGTCTTGTATTAATTTATCACCAAAAGGGCTCTTTTGGAATACATTTATGTGTTCTCCTCCTCAGGGGCGGATTTAACAATTTTCCGCCCCCATGCCAAATTAAATTTGCCGCCCCTATCCAAAAAAAAACTTTTAAACTACTTTTTTAATAAGTTATCCTCATATTAATTTATTTTTTCAATACCTAATACCAATACAATTAATTTTCATTAAATAAACTAAAAAAAATTCTGATTCTAATATAACATATTTTGTTTATTTTTTCAAAGTAACAATACATAATTTAATAAATATAATAAAAAAATTAATTATTTTAATTAATTAAATACATTTTATTTAATTTTAATATTACATAGGTTTTCTTCTTGATTTAATGCTTGAGAATTCATCAATAATGTCTTCATACTCTAATGATGACGTTAAATCACTTTCTATAGTTAATATGGCCAAGGAATTTAATCTTTCTTGTGTTGATCTTAAATAATTTTTCATTCTTTTTAGCACCGAAAACGAACGTTCGGCAGTACAATTAGTAGCTGGGGTTGAGATAAATATTCGAAGGGCAATTTCAATATTTGGATATAGATCCTTCATACTACGTTCATAAATTACAAGCAATAGTAACAATGGTGTGATTTTTTTTACATTGAAACTTGTAATTTGATGCGAACGAAAATGTAGTAGTTCATTAATAAATTCATTTTTTTCCAAGTCCGATTTGTAAATGCAACATAACTCATTTGCTTTAACCATTATTTCAGAGTTTTCCAATTCATGAAGTTTAGTAAAGAAATAAAACGGTTTACAGAATGTTTCATATGCTTTTCGTCTATTACTTAATCCAGTAGCTAATCTATCAAGTATAACATAGAATGTATTAATTCTAAAATTATCTTTCGCTGATATTTCTACTTGTCCATCTCGAGTTTCGTCATGGCGAATTGTTTTTTTCCTTTTTATAGATTTTTCAGATTGATATATTTTGTTTTTTACTTTGCTTAGTGCTTTTTCTTCATATTCATCAAATGCCTCTCGCTGTGAATTCACTAAATGAATCAATGAATCATATAATTCGAGCACTGTACACACATTGATATTAACACTCTGTAATTTTTTACTTACAGCATTTAACCTATTAAGTAAAAAACCCCACAAGACTGCTATGAATGCCATTTCCAGTTTCTCAAGTTGTATTCTAAGTCCACGAGCTTCACATATTGTTTCTGATTTTTCAGTTTTATCCAATTCGATTGTACTAAGAACTTGTATTATTTCATCCCAAGATTCATTCAAGCTGACACAAGCATCGTTTCTTGAAGACCAGCGCGTAACTGAAAGAGTTTTGACTGTTTTAGCATTTGATTTTAAATGAGACGTTAAAATTGACCATCTATGAGTTGACGCCGAAAAAAAATTATAAATATGTTGTAATAAACAAAAAAACTTGACAGATTGACTTGAAGCTTCGGCAGAGTGTGTTCCCACTAAATTTAAAGAGTGCGCAGCACACGGGATGTAAAAAGCTAACGGATTAAGCTCTCTTATTCTAGCCTGTAAACCTTTGTATGACCCTGACATGTTATTAGCATTATCGTATGACTGACCCCGACAGTCAATCAAATTTATTTCAAGACAATCCAACATATCAATAATAATGTTTGTAAGTTTTTCAGATTTGTGTCCTGCATTATCTATAAAACCTAAAAATCCTTCCACAGCGTTTCCATTTTCATTTACATAACGTACAATAAAAGATAACTGGTCGACGTGAGAAATGTCGGGTGTCGAGTCTACGATAATCGAGTAGTATTTGCTTGTTTTTATTTGAGTGACAATAGCGTTTTTTACTTTGTTAGACATGAGTTTAATAATTTCTTCATATATTGTAGATGATAAATACGAAGTATTTCCACTTCCAGAATTTTGAAATCGAGTTACATGTTGAGATAAAAAGGGATCAAATTCAGAAAGTAATTCTACAATCATTAAAAAATTACCGTTATTTACGGATCCTATTGTTTCGTCGTGTCCGCGAAATGGAAGTCCACGTGAGGCTAATTTTTTAACAATTGCTACAATTCTAGTTAAGACACTTCTCCAATATATTTTTTCTTGATTTACTTGCTCCATTAATTTTGAATCAATACGTTGTGTTACGTTACCTCTATCTATAAGTTTAACAACACAAGTTCTATGACATGGAGAATTTTCGTGCTCTTTTAATCGCACAGATGCAGATCTCCAGTCATTGTACCCTTCAGATGCTAAATATGAATCATTATTAATTTCTTTGAATAATCTACATGGTCCACAAAATACTTTTCCTGTTATTTCAGAATAAATTAACCACGGTCTATTGATGATTTGTCCATTAAAATATTTTCTCTCAAACATATTTTTCGTTAATAAACGTTTTTCCCCATCATTATATATACGCAGCGATTTAGAAAAATCAATGTTTTTATTTTGTTCAAAACCGTTAACAGCGAAATAATCTCGGAGGCCATCATTTATAATCCACATCGAAGGATCATTAGAATAAGAAATTGATAATGACTCGAAACATGTAATTATTTCGTCTTGTGGGGGAGGCAAAGGTTCTAGGTTTTGATTTTCTAATATTTGTTTTTTCGGCGAATTAATAATATTCGAATCATTAGTCGTGTTTGGATGGGGTAAATTGGAAATAGATACCTGTTGTTCCTCATTTTCTTTTATTGGTTTAAAATATGCATCAACCTTTTAGGTCCGATTAAGAATATCAGTTAATTTTTCAGCCTTTTCTTTTGATTTCTTTTTATACTGACACCCACTTAACTTTTTTCTGTTCATATTAACACCACTTTTAACACCAATTTCGTCACTATAAATAATTCACGCGCGTATGTATAAAATATGTGTAAACAGTTGACACCACTATCGTCATTTGTCACTAAATATTAAATAATTCACGCGAATCGCGGACGTATACTCTTCGGCGAAAGACAACTATCGACTAATTCATAATAAACGGTTAAATATAAGAATTCGGTTGTCAAATATCGTTGTAATCTTATTATTGATAATAACACGACAAAACACACAATACACACCGCTCTTCGTCTAACTAACCACTGATTAAATAATAGGAAATATTCCAAGCAAATATCAATTAAGATAATCTATAATAAAATACGATCGTCGTTGTGGTAATCCGTAGGCGAGTTCCTGGGAAAATATTATTTTGCTAAAAATAAACGAACACAAAATCAAAAATTTCATGATTTTGAAGTGATCGATAAAATTTAAAAATTATGTACCTAATTTTACAAAATCGAAATAAATATTCGACATAATTTTGCCGCCCTCCAAAATTTGCCGCCCTATGCGGCCGCATGGTTCGCAGTGCCTTAAATCCGCCCCTGCTCCTCCTACAAATAATGATAATGTAATTTTTATTTATGTAATAGTATGTGTAATAAAAAGTAATTTGCTGTAATTTTTAAATGTTCCTAGTAAATAATAACTAATAAGTAACAATGTATTATTTTAAAACATATTATAAAAATTGAATTTGTATTTATTAATTTAAACAGACATTAGTCAGCCTTGCCTATATTTTTGTACTCTGTAGTCAGTAGTGTACCTACTATATTAGACGTTACAGCAAGTAACCTATATTTCTATATCATTTTTTTGTGGGCAAAATGTAATAAAACTAATGTTTTATATTACATATTCTTTAGCTAAATTTATTGTGGCCACTTGCTACAAATCACCACACAATCTAATAAAACATTTTCTGCCAAATTGTTGGATTTTATAAAAATATAAAATAATGTTAAATGTTGAGTACAAATTAACAATTTTTAACAATTAATAATTTCAACTTCAAGTTTACAGTTTTTCTTTTCTGAATAATCTCAACAAAATCGAGATCTGTTTTGCATATGTTTTGTATAAATGAAAAATAATAACTGATGATAAATGTGTGTACTAAATATATTATTTACCTGTTTTATTGAATGTAAGTCTTCTTTTAACTGGTGTCAGAAAGTCTGTACTATGTGACACTTTTGATGAAACTTCATTGTCTAAATATTATGTTATATATTATAAATTATAAAAGCTTCTGTAAATATTTAAGTGCATACAGTTTTAATTGTGTTATAATAAACTTACTATTTGCATTAAACTTAATGGGAATGGTTCCAGGCATTAGCCTGTTATGATCTGGTCTGGTAAAATCATGTGTATTAAAATGATCTTCACACAGATACCTATTTTTAATTTTTTTAGGTGACAAATCATCTAATGCCATGTTTCCTACAACCAAATTTTGAAATTGCATTCATCTTAATTTCTTCAAATATAATTTATTTTAACTTACCTGAATTGAGAATCCATTTTCTACATATATTTCTGTCTGTAGGAAATCTATACATTAAGTTTTTACAATTAGATCTATTATTTTTGCAATTAGAAAAATTACAGCTTCCGCCAGGCATTTTTATTCACTTAATTTCAAAAAATTAGAAAATTACACAATTATCAAAACGAGTAAAACCATAAGTAGGTATATTAACAGTTTGTTAAAGTCCGTTAAATTGTTTTTTAATTACATAAAGAAATAGTAGTTATTTTCTTGTATTATACATCTGTGTTTTTTTCAAATTATATTTTTGGCGCTCTATGTACAATTTTTTTTTACGGTATTTTAAATATATACAATTAATATGTATCATTAATATGATCATACTGCATTTGCTATCCGCGACAAATTTAGGAATGCGCCATCTATCGGCTGCCATCCCTTTGCGCGTATCACATATTTCATCTATAGATGGTTTCTCTATACTATCTATACTCAATGATAATACTAAAAAATAATAAAAATACAATATCTTAATAAAAATTATTTACAGATGTTTCAAAATAGCTAGTTTTCTATTTTTCCGTTTCTTTTCAGACAACATAGACCTATTTAAAAATCTAATTGCAGTAAAAATTCTAAAACGTATAAATAAATCTATTAAAAATTGTTTGTTAAATAATACACAAGGACGATTAAAACGTACATTACAAAGTAAATCTTTCAATATGGACCCGATATTATCATTAGTTGCAATAGAAGGAAGTTTTCAACAAAAATATCTTCTAATTTAATAACATAATTATAGAAATCATCATGGGGCATTAATAGTTTACCAAAGTCGGAAGAGTCATTTGCAGAAAAAAATTTAAAGAAAGCCAAGAGAAAGGACTGATCTAATGTTTTTTGATGATTTGCATACTCCATACAAACCTGGCATACATGTTTCTCCATGCATTTCTTCATTATGTATCCACACACGTATGTATAAGCATTTTTTTCAGGGATATTTAATTTTACTATAATCAACTGTACCAATTTTTATTGATTTGAAATTAAATAGATCCCTTTGTTCTTCAGAAACAAATAATCGGTTTATTTTATTTATTCTTGGTTGATCGCTCATATGAGTCAGTACTTGATCGAGTTCTTGTAGACAATTAGCTCCTGGGGAATGTTTGAAATACTAAAGGCAAAATATTTTTTTAAATGATTGAATAAATTGGATAGGTGTAGAATTTGTATTGTTGCCGATTTGCTGTCTAAAAACTCCAAATAAATTTTCAAGACAATCTTGATTCAAACGGCCGGTAGAAATTTTATATAATTTGTTTTGGGTAAGATTTAAGGATTTCCAAAGCATTTATAACCCACCCAGAAATAGAGACCAACCAACCATTAATAAAATTTGTCCGGATAGTCACATCAGTATTATTTTTTTTGTTTATAATTTTTAAGTTAGTAAACAGTTTATTAAATGATCTAACTGAGTTTTAAAAAAATAAAAATATTTACGTTTACAACTATGATATCATCAAACATGCGGATAATCAGTTTCAGCAGCATAAGAGAATTTTTAATTATTTTTAAATAACGGCTACACTGATTGCCCAAACATTTTTCAATGATTTTCGAGTTCTCATTAAGTGAGCGTTCTGGTTATTCTGTGACAAAACTATAAAATTATAAAAAACAAATTAAAAAAAAAATACAGTCTCATTGATCAGTCTTTTAGTTACCTGCCTAATATTTATCAAGTTTGGTTTTTGTTACATCATAATTATAACAGGTTTTATCATTATATTCTTTTATTAATTGTTTCGACAGTAACAATCCACACAATGTTTTTGTAGACAATCGGTTCCTTAATTTTGTTTTGTTTATATTTACAGCACTAAACACTCTCTCAACACAAGCACTACTATGTGGCAGTGACAATAATCCAGTAACAAAATTATTTATTTCAGGATACATTAGTGTATCATCACCTTTAAGAATACTAAGACTATCTTTCCAAAATGTTAGAACTGACTTGTTTTTGTCAATGTTTATGTTACTAATAAATAAACGCCATTCTCTGTCTAGTTCATTTGGGTCATTTACTAATTTAGGGAAACATGCAGAAACCAATCCTAAAGTTGATGTATTTTTCACATTGTTTGGGTCTAAAAATGTCATGTGTTTCAATGATTTTACTTCATTTGAATTAAATGGAAACCGAACAAATATTTGCCTGGCACATTCTACCAGAAAACTTAAACAATTGCTTCGAAAAATGTCTTTATCTTGTAAGGTTAAGACATTGTTTTGAAATGCTACAGCTACTGCAGGTCCCAAATATATATTTTCTGACGGTAAATAGTTTTCTGGATTACGGTACAGCAGTACTGAAATGTCAGAATTATTTAAAATATTTGGTTTTATGTAGCACTGTAGAATACATTTATAAGCAGAAGCAATTCGATCATAAAGCAAGCATAACTTGGGAGCTTCTGATTGAAATTCAAGATTTACGTTTACTATTGTAGGCAAAATGAAAGTTAAAAACTCAAATTTAACTCTTTTTTTGGGTCATCTAAATAGATAGAAATGTTTACTATATTTAATACATCTTTAAACTTCTCCAAATGAAAGTACGATTGCAGAGCTTTGTATTGTTCCAAAATACGCTCAACGGCAGCTAATACAGAAAGCCACCGGGTGCCTGATAGTTGCAACAGTTTACGTGGCTTAATTGACCAGAAGGTTTGAAAAGACTCGTATTCTTTTTGACGTTTAAAGCTCTGTTGGAAATATGTATAAATTGAGCGAACCATGTTTTCAACTGTATCTGGCAATTTTTTACAGGCATAATCTGCACATAAGGCCTATGAGTGACAAACACGCTTTAGTATAAACAAATTGGGAACATCACCTTTTAACTTAGTTTGTAATGAATTGTTTACACCCATCATCGCATTCGCTCCATCAGAAGCAAATCCAATTAAATTATCTTTATATGAAATTTTATGTTGATTAAAGAAATTAGTAATTACTTCATACATATTTTGTGATGTGGCATCTGCTAATGGTAACAAGGTAACAAACGAGTCTGATACTACAAAATTAGTTCATGTTCGAACAACAATCGCTAAATGTTTCGACGTCCGCGAGAGCGCGACCGAGAACCGGTCCGGCCGTTGCCTCCAACGGCGGACGGCGGCTTCAGCTTTCGCTGGACCGTCGTCACGCCGTACACGTTCCTAATACATCAATAAAGTTGTCTTATGTATTAATAAAGTGGTCGTGTCATTATTACAAACCGTTCCTATACCAAGAAGTGGCGCAGTCGGAAAAGGAGTAAGGTAAGTGCTAATTTTAATAAAAAATAATTTTACGTAAATTAAATTAAATTAGCACATATTGGGTTAAAAGAATCTACAATAGGTGTCCTGATCATACCGGTTCCTAAAAGTTTCATAATTTTATATTAAATAAAATATTAAGGGCTTATCCAATCTAAGGTGGTAAATTGTGGCAAAATTTATATAATTTAGTGTAATTCCTACAGTGCTAAACTTGGTTTAGGCTATTTATAGATTGGAAAGTACAGGTTAGCCAGCGATATCCCGAGCTACGTTAATCTCATATCTAGCGCACTTTAATTAGGCAGATAATAGCAATTAAATTTAATAATTACAACGGGCAGTAAACGTATTGGTGACTTAAATATTGTTGAGATTAACCGGGAGTTACAAAAGCGTGGCATTGAAACCGGGGGGGTCCAAGGTCGATAAACTATTAGTACTTGAGGAGTTTATTCGTACCAAGGAAAAAATGGACCCAAGATCATTGCGGTTTGGGGTAACTGACGAGTCGTCAGCCCAGGTACCGGAAGGGAAGACATCGGAAGCTCAAAGTGAGGAGGATGAGGTCAACTCTGAAAAAATGCTGATAAATCAATTCGTGGAGCAGATGTTAGATAAGCTGGAGGGGTTGGAAACAAGGTCGACAAGCAACAACTGACAATCGCTACTCTCAGCGAAAGCGTGGAACGCTTGGAGCGAGAGTTAGCCGAAGAAAAGCTGAGGTCGACCGAACAGGTGGAGCAAACAAGTCGCCCATGCAGTGGGAATCCCCACCAACCAACCACCAGCGATATATCCGGAGCAAATCAGATTTGCCCGGACGAAAGTCAAAATCTTCCGGACAAAACTCAAGGCGTGAGTTTTGAAAGCCGATGGGCGAACATACGGAACAGATTGACCGGAAAAACCCGACAAATCGGAGTTATTCCGGAGTTTCCGGTAACTGGTCCAGAGTGTCCGGTGAAACGTCCGGAGTCTTCGGGAATCTGTCCGGAGTGTTCGGTGAAGAGTCCGGCAGAAGTCACGGGGAAGCGTTACGGAGTAGTTATTCCGGTGTAAAACGTGTGCATTTCCCGGACAGCCTGCTCATTCCTCAGAATGAGCTGAATATGGCCCGTGCGTCGATACCAGAGTTTGCCGGTAAGAGGGAGGAAGACCCAGGGCGGTTTTTGCTCCAAGCCGAAGCAATACTTGAAGAGACTGGTATTCACGTAGCTAGATGGGTAACCGTATTGGCCCCTCAGCTGAAGGCACAGGCAGGAACATGGCGGGGAACCATGAAAGCGTTGGACTTCCCATGGTAAGAGTTCAAATCGGAACTATTGGAAAAGTTCAACGGGGACGAGTTGCAGTCGAGACTACAATCAGAACTGGTGAGCACCGCTCAGACCAAGACCGAAACACTGGGGGAGTACGTCCTGCACAAGTACCAGTTGTATTGGAGGTTAAACCTTGGTCTGACAGAGGAAGCAGTGGTAATGACAGTGATTGGACTCATGCGTGATGAATTTAGAATTCATGCACGTATTCAACGACTGAAATCGTTCAGCGAATTACGTGCACTTGCTCATGTTCTGGATGGTAGCAAGGCCGTAGTATCGGATAAGGCGGGATTGAGCACCAGCGGACCACCAAAGTTACAATGGTTGGATAAAAGAAAAGCTGAGAATGCTGAGAAATCCCAGGTACCAAATCCGAAGCAACGACCATCTTCCGGAGCAGGATGCAGGGTATGTGGAAAGCATGACCACTGGCAAGCAGCATGTCCCAAAAGAAAGTCGGAGTTGGGAAACGCCAAAACGACCGGTGGGACCGCAGGGTCCCGGCCGGCCAGGAAGTAACCGGCGGAAAAATCACGAATCGTCCGAAGAAAGGTAAACAACGGAGTTCAACTCGGTCAGTGAGTAACATTCCGGTACAGGAACCCACAAATTACAAAAACTGACCCGAAGAAACGGTACTTAAGAGCATTACGGTCCGGAGACTCGGAGAAATCGGGCCAAAAGAGTTCTGACGCGGCGAATTCCTCCGGAGAAAAACTTTGGTCGCCCGAAGATAACCTCCGGAGTGAGGAGTTGTCCGGTGAAAACCGTCGATCCTCCGGAAAAACACCGGAGAAATCGCCAAAACCACTCGATGAAATCCATTGAAAGCGACGTTCCGGTAAAGGAACCACAGTTCGTGACAATGGACCGGGCAGATGGTTCGGTGGTGGAGAGATGGTCCAACCACCTGGACAACAAGTTAGGAAAAACATTCAGCGTTGAAAATGTACCGGACAAAAGTGAAAATCTTACCGAGGTGAGTGATTTTTCCGAGAAAAATGTCGCGGACAGCAAGTCAAGTGATGCGGAACAAGATGAGTTAACACAGAAGTTGTTAAATTGTCCGGTCACAGCCGAAGATTTTTCCGAGAAGTGTACTCCTTATTCACGGGAAAAGTGCAAGAGAAGAGATTCAGATACGGACTCAAAGTTTGAGCCCCGCTGACAAGGCCCAGATTCTGCTACAAAGGTTTCACGACCACGAAGTAGCAAATCACCTAGGGTGGAAAGAAACGTACCGAAGCGTAAAGAGTCGTTTCTTTTGGGCCGGTATGCGAGAAGCAAAGCGTAACTACGTTCGGGCGTGCCATGTCTATGCACGTGTAAAACCACTGAATCGAAAACCAGAAGATCGGATATGCACCCGAGTCCCACGCCAACCTTGGGAGGTGCTGAGCATCGATCTTATGGGTCCATACCCACGAACGCAGCGGGGCAAGACAACGATTTTGGTAGTAACTGATTGTTACAGTCGCTGGGTAGAGGCTTACCCCTTAGGAAAGGCGACGACCAAATCGATTGTGGATACTTTCGAACGGGAGTTGTTCCCACGGTTCGGATACCCGAGGGCATTATTGTCAGATAATGGCCCGCAGTTCGCGTCCAAGGCAATGGGAGATGCACTCAAGAGGTGGGGAGTGGAAGGATGGACGACTCCAATATACCACCCACGTACCAACCCGGTAGGAAGGCGAAATCAAGAGTTGAAGAAAGGATTGCGACTTGTTGATAAGCCTTATCATCTGTGGGATGTCTACCTGCCACACGTGTTGTTCTCCGTAAGAAACCGCGAAAACCGAAACACCGGACAGTCGTCGGCCAAAATGCTGTTTGAGACTGGCAGCTTGAGCTGGCCGAAGATTCTCCGGACATGGTTAAAAATAGACCGGAGTGGGCCGGAGCAGATCGTAACCCTTCGGTAGAAATCGAAGATTCTCCAGTGGAACCGGATGATGCTCTGGTGGTAAAGGGGGGTTACCCGGTGGTGTCCAGCCCCGAAGCCCCCAGTACCCATATACCTACAGAATCCCCGGGAAGAACCAGTCTGTCAGTAGGAGATTGGGTATATTACAAAGCGCATCCGCAGTCAAGTGCGGAGAAGCGGTTTCACGCGGGGTTCACCCCAAAATGGTTAGGTCTGGTTAAGTTGGGTAAACCACTAGGAACCGGAGTGTTCTTGACGGAGGGTAAACACCCTACCAAGTTACATGTCTCAGCAATGCGAGCTGTAAGACCGTCAGAGAACATTAACTAACCATACTTTGTTTTAGATGGCCGACAGAGAAAACAATCCACCCCCAACCCGCAACAACAGGCCTTCCCGTGGCATGATTGCCACTCATGTGGAAAAGCTTCGGGCAATGGCCGCACAGTTGTTGCGGGAAGCCAGGAGGCTGTCGGTTGATGGTCCGGAGGACACAGTTGGTGGGTGGTCAGCCGAGCGCGTGGCTACAGCATCGTTCGGCCGAATACGGGCAAGCCCGACTGCGTGGGCCCTGTTCGAGCGAGGGTTCGCTGAGGGACGGCGATCCACGCGGGAAAATACCCCGCAGTACGGAGCCGCCAGACCACGTTCAGGGCCACCCACGCGGGCAAACACCCCGCGGAACGAAACCGCCAGACCGCGTGCAGGGCCACCTGGGCGGCAGCCACCACGCCGACTTACCAGCGCCACGATGTGCGGGACAGACGGGGGCGGTTCCAGCCCCAACAGCCAGCTGTACAACCGGTAGTCCAACAGCCTGCAGAGCCACCGGTGCAGCAGCCATCGCCGCAGCAGCTAGTCACGCTACCGGGCAGCTCCCAGGAGCAGTGGATCGAGGCCATGGAGGTGACGTCCGAGGCCCCACACTCCAACCCGGAGTAGGCCAGTTGCTCGGGAGCGTCTCGTGGACTCGGGGGGGGGGGAGTATGTCGCGGTCGTTATCTCAACGGCCGCGGCGTCTCTATCGACGTCCGCGAGAGCGCGACCGAGAACCGATCCGGCCGTTGCCGGCGGCACGAGCCTCCGGCCCAGCCAACGGCGGACGGCGACTTCAGCTTTCGCTGGACCGTCGTCACGCCGTACACGTTCCTAATACATCAATAAAGTTGTCTTATATTAATAAAGTTGTCTTATATATTAATAAAACGGTCGTGACATTATTACAAACCGTTCCTACACCTACAGTTTTATGTAGCTATTGTCTGTTGATTCATAACATTTAAAACGTTATCATATCCTGTAGCTCCTACAACATTATTTATGAGACGTGTACATTTACTTCTGTTACACGATAACTTCTGTAAATCTTTAGTTTCTAAATCAATGGATTTTATTAACCCAACCAGATGGTCAACCGAATTAATGGGTAAATTATGTTCTGCAATAAACGATGCTATACGAATTTCTGCAACTTTCACTTTACGCACAGAAGAAATCAAATTTTTGGTAGAAGGCATATCAAAAACAGATGTGACTTTGACATTTTTCAAAGTTTGTTTGTGTTTGTTGGATGATTGGAGTTTTTTCACTGCCGACAATCCACCTTTGCAATCGCTCAAACAAGATTTACAGTAAAAATATCCTTTCTTACTACGTGCAATCCACTTTTTAAAATCTTCATGGTTTTCCCAGTGTTCTTGATATTTGTGTTCGGAATGCCATTTTTTTTGTTTCTTGGTGGCACTCGGAGTTCGAGAAGGACTATTGCTTTGAAGATTGTCATCATCAGTACTTGACACTAAACAATACATAGGTATATAGTTATAACTTTATAAGTTTTAAATTATTCTTAAATCTCTATAACCACATGGTGTGACCTACATTATATAGTATTAGTGTAAGTTTTCGGACCTTGTCAAAACGATAAATATTAAACATAAAATAAATTAATAAAAATGAATACTTACTTTTAAAATTTGATGCTGCGTCTCTGCGACACTAACGACTAACAAGTAACAAAGTGAATTTCAATATTTCGAAGATAACAACAGATTAACAGAATTCTTGTATCAAATCAATTAATTGATAAGATACCGTTATGGAGGCACTGAGATAGATATCTAGGTATCTATCTATAGCCGCGTCCACACCTAGCAAACATTTTACGAACGTTCGACCAAACGTTCGTCGAACATCTAAAATAATCCAACAAACATGTTTGGTTGGTATAGACACGTTCCCAAACAATTTTGTTTGTCCATGTCCCAAACAAAATTGTTCGCTAATTATTCGAACATTATGGCATACATTTTGTGATAATCAAAACTATTTTATACAAATAACTATTTATTTACTATGTATTATTAAATATTATTTATATAATATTATAATATTATTTATATTTAATATACACTTGGAAGTGGGGTCAGTGGGGCTGATGTTTAAAATCGCTCACGTGCCATGTGAACTATGTATAGCTAAAACCCGTACATCTATATACGCGCGATTTACAGTAGGTACTGTCTGGATTGTACGCGAGTATATATTATTATGCTATTATTATAATAAACAACTATTTATGTAGATAAGATTATGAAAACCGATAATTTATTGTCAACTGGCCGTCTGGCCGTATTGAGTCAGTCTTCGCGTGATTTTTGTTGAAGTACAACGTTTTTATTTTACACGTTTAAAATAATACAAAGTTTAGTGGTGTCTTATTTGTTTTGTTTTGTTTTGTTTATTTTTCCTGGGTGAAATGAGTGACAATAAGTGGACGAAAGAAAATATAATTCGTTTAATCGAGCTATATGAAAATGAAAAATGTTTATGGGACACAAAGTCATCGGATCATAAAAATAAAATAAAACGGACCGATGCATTTATAAAAATTGCCAACGATCTTAATTTTGAAGAACAAGAGGTGAGAAAAAAAATGGATTCTCTTCTTACACAATATCGTAGAGAAAAAAAAGCATTAGTATTAAAATCAGGAATGTCAAGTGATGATTTAAAAACACCATGGTACGCTTATAAATATTTTTATTTTATGAACAACAAAAATGATCCTCGAAAAACGCGGTCTAACACTAATGAAGATGTGTATAGTGAAGAGGATTGCGATATACTTGATATTGAATCAGTTAATGAGGATAACGAAAATGACAATGAAAAAAAATCCGAATATTCGGAATACTCGAGTACAGAAAGTCCCAAAACCAAAAAGAAAAAACTATTTATATCACCAAAACCGGCAAAAAAAGTTCCGAGAAAAAAAAACCAAGAAGACGAACAAGTTAAAGAAGCTTATTCTATTATGACGTCATGTTACTCAAAACTACAAGATCAGCAACCAAGGGATGATTTAAAAGTTTATGGAGAATCCGTTGAATTTAGACTACGTAAAATACAAAATCCCATGAGCGTATGTCTACTGAAAAATCAAATAGATAATCTATTATTTCAAGCGGAAATGGATCAATATAAACAAGTTACTATTCCTGTGCAATCAACACCACTTTTGTCTACATTTCAGCCAACAACATCAAATTCGCCATCACCACAGTCAGCTACATCAGTGACACCACATCCTCATCAAATACAGTTACAAGACTACGACATGCAAAATCACTTTGAAAATTCTCAATTTTATTAAGTAAGCTAAAAGATTAAAAATGTACCTAAGTTAACTTCATCTTTATTCTAATTCTTTATTTTTTAAGTACCTTGATATGCATTTCATATGATTTTATAAACATAATAAGTTTACATAATACAATTACATTTACATTAATTTTTAATTATTAAAATTAAATTATATTTACTAAGTGAAAAATACGTATTTCTTTTTTTTATTGCATTGCCTTTATGCATATTTATCTTGCCAAGGAACACTTCCGGTTTCACTTGTGAAGTATGTAGCGAACTCATATCTAATAGCTTTAGCATTTTCTCCTGATTTACGTCCTATTCGTTGAAGTGGTAAGCATGAAGAGTTTTCTGACTGTCTTCTCCATGTTCCTGGTGTAATTTCTCCAGATCCATCATCAATGTCAACACTTCCTTGTGGAGTATAACAGTTTTTTGATGATTTGCTAGCTCTTAGAAAATTATGCAGGTAAGCACATGCAAGAGTAACTGAGGTTGCTTTTTCAGGACTTAATAATATGGGTGTTCTAAGTACCCTAAAAATAGAACTCATTATACCAAATACATTTTCTGATACTCGTCGTGCTCTGCTTAACCGATAGTTAAATATCCTCTCCTTACTTCCTTTTGTTTGATGTCCATGGTAAGGTTTCATTAGATTTTCACTTAGTGAAAATGCATCGTCGGCCACTATAACGTAGGGTACAGGATTATCTCTACCAGGTAAGCTTATTAGTTCAGGTAAATTAAGGGATTTATTTTCTAAACGTTTCCATAAGTCAGTATTTTTGAAGACTCCACCATCGGATATGCGGCCTTGACATCCAGCATTTATGTAAATAAATGAATAATCCGCATCAACCAGTGCCATCAAAACTATGCTAAAGTGGCCTTTATAATTAAAAAACTCACTTCCAGAGTTGATAGGTGCTTGTAATAGTATGTGCTTCCCATCTAAAGCACCTAAACAGTGCGGGAAGTTCCATTTTTCCTCGTAATCTGCAGATATTTTCAACCATTCATTTGTTTCAGTTGGCATCTGAAATACATTTCAAAGATATTTAGAATTTATAAAATATACTATACAACATTTATTTTTACCGTAAATTTTTGTGAACAATTTTTAAGTAGTTAGGTTTCGGTATGACTATTTATTAGACTAACATTGTCTGTTAAAAATTTAATTAAAATTTTTTTTTATTAAGTGTCGATACGTATTAAACCAATTGATAGTGAATACAGTGTGTTTCAATAATAATTGTATCTTTATGTTACAGTATAAAATTTATTTAATTTAAAATTATTCTTACCTTGATGTAGTTTTTAAGACCAGATATTAATGCTTCACATACTTCTGGTACAATTTCTGATATTGATTGTTTGGATACTTTAAATGTGTACATTAAAGAATGATATGATTCACCAGAAGACAAAAATCTTAAAGTAATTGCTAGGCGAACTGATACTGAAATACTTTCACGAAAATTTGTATTTTCTTTTGCAACTTTGGGTCCAATTAAATTTATTAAAAACTCAAAATCGGTACTTGACATTCTTGTAAAATTATTAAACAAATCACTTGCGTGTAAATCCAAAATGAAACGCTCACCACTATAAGTTTTTCGACGTTGTAGTAGTTGTCTTACCCACCATCGTCTCTTACTTCTATACTTCATTTTATTTTTATAGTGGTTATGAATAATTATGAATGCAGCTCCTACACACATGACTTGCTCTAGAGACGCCATAATCGAAACTGTAGATTTATGTATTGAGCAAACATTTAAGCGAACAAATAAAATGTTTGTTACTTTGACAAACTATTTAAAAAACATTTGGCAAACGTTTGACGAACATTGGGCAAACGTTCAACAAACAATGTTTCCCCAAATGTTTGCTAGGTGTGGACGCGGCTTATCTCAAACCTCGTGTATGGAGGTAAATTAAAACTTACTTTTTAATCAAAAATATTGATAACCATTGTAACATTTTATTTTGAAATAATAAAATTGCATTTTATAATAAATTTGTTAATTTTGAGTACAGCACACATTTTGTTAAAAATCCTCAAAATTTCAATTTTTTGAAAAGTTTCTCCTCAAATCTCCAACTATGTAAAAATTCATCAAACATGGGGAAAAATTACCAAGTGTGGCAACAATGCGCTGAATGCCGATAAGCGACAGGGCACAGATACGAGCAAATATAATTTCATCGTGGTGGAGGAAATCGTATTCGGTGTCGCTGTGGCCGTAAGCAGCAGCACATTACAGCCATAAATATTCAATAAAATTGAAATCTTTACTTAAAATGCGCGGGAATGAACCGAGAATGTTACAGTCATAATAAAGAAACAAAATTCTCAAAACAGAAAAAGAGGAATTTTGATTGTGCAATGTTGTTTTATTTTTTCGACACCAGAACTGAAAATAAAGTTATTCAAGTTTAAAAAATTCAAAAATACTGCATTTTGAAACAATAGGAACTTTTTTTGTATTAGTGAAATCGAAAAATTAAAAACAATGTTGCACAGTCAATATTCTCCTTATTATGTGGTGAAAAAGTCGTTTCTTAGTTATGACTGTAGCCTTCTTGGTTCTTTCCTGCGTGAAACATTTTTCAGGGACAAATGTATAGACATGTGTAGCGTGCTCTTAAGATAAAATAAATAATCGTGGTTGTTTATTCTTTTAATCATGGGACCAGTGGCGTATTTACGGGAGTGAGGGGGTCCCTGGTCTTGACCCCCCCACCTCCCTCAGAAAAAAAAGTTAAAAAGTCCTACATAATTTGCTACGTAGGTACAGAGAAAGAGAATATTAATTTATATTATTTATTTTTAATATTTAACCCCCCCCCCCCCAACAAAAAAATTTGAAAATAAGCCACTGCGTGGGGTCACTGCTTTACGCTTACAGGCTGAATTGATAATTTGCCAGGTTAATTAGACTTCTATCGGACTATGGCCTGCTGTATGACTTTCTTCAAATTTGACTAGTACATAATTTTTTTTTGTAAACATTTTAGCAGGGCTCTGTTTTTGTGGCACCTCATCCGTGTATTGTCGTTTTTATACGTACACATGTATAAATTTAAAATTGTTGTATATTACCTTTATATGCCAACGGTTACTTGTTATCACTTCAATATTCTCCGATATTACGGAAAAAAGTTTTAAATTGATAGTTTACATTTTCGCAGACTACGGTTTCAACTTACAGGTTCAGACTAACAGCGAACAATTATCCGAGGATAACATCGAGATGAAATAATAATAATAACGCGGGAAACAAGAGGTTCTCGAAAAATATCTTAAATAATTTATTATTTTTTTTTTCGGAAAACAGTTACACCGTGTAACAAAATGATAAAAATAAACATTTGACAACAATTTCAAGTTATTACCTATCTACTGTTCTCCGTTTTTAAATTAAAACAAAAAATTGAATGATGAAAAATAGTTGATTTATGTGTGAATCAATAGTAAATTTTTATTTTTGTTATACTTGAAAAACTTTTTGAAGAATCTAGTATTGAATTTTTAAATCTAAAATTTCATTTTCTGAATTTCTAATTACAAAATAATTTGCAATTTTGATGAATTTCTTCAAAACTCTAACAGTACAATATTATAAAAAATATTAAGGCTATGTAGTGTTGTGATATGCATTAGGGTGATCCTCTGGTATACATGAAGAAAAAACAAATTGCAAAATGTTCAAGTTACCACCCTCAAATCGGTTATATTACTTTAAAAAAGCATAAGAACATTTTTTTAGACAAATTGATCATTTTTAACCCGTTACGCAAAAGCTCTAAAGTTTTAATAACAAAAACATATTCGAAATCGTTAGTTTTTGAATATAATTAATCATAACCATAGGCGTAGCGCGATGTATTTATATGGGGAGGGGGGCTATAGCCTTTTTTTCCCCATTGTGGTACACTGGTATAGACGATGCTACCGGGACTTCTTTTGAATTAATTCTTAAATCTAAGATTTGAAAATTCAACAGAAGAATCGCTTATAAGTTTTTTTACCTTTCTAAAAAAAAAAAATTTACCGGAAAGTCCAACTAGTTTTTTTGAGCGTTTGAACTCAGACATTGGATATATTCTGCAAAAATTAAATTAACTGTAACCTACTGTATTAATGTATTATTAATAGTAATATGATGATTTTAATAGCAATAATATCATAGAATACACTTAGTTATGTAGAATGACAGACGGTCTTAGCTCAGAATCGTTTTTCGTATACAATGATTTATATCATTCAAATTATATTTAATTTACTAATACTTAACGGTATGTTACCTCACCAACTTGCCGACCTTTTTTGTTTTGTTTTTCACGATTATTAAAAAAGTAGTAGGTATTTTTTACCACCCAAGTACCTACCAGCTAGATAGAATTATCTACAGAAATCACCATCAAAGCATTTTTTCTACTATAAAATGTGTTAATTTAAAATATAAAAACTGTATTTTTTAGAATTTTTGATTGCAATATTAATTTCTTATGGTGAATCTTGTATTAAATTTTCAATGCTTGGCTAAAAAAATAAAACATTTTATACATTTTTAACTTATTTTTATTTTTAAATGTTCGCTATTTTGATAATTTTTTTCTGTCAACATTTGTACTTGAAATTATCATAAAAAAAATCATGCCTATGTATCTGTATAATTTTGAATAGGTATCTGTAATAAAAACTTATGAAATCATTTATGACCGTTTTTTGAATGTAAAAAAAAATTTAACAGCAGATGTTTATCATTCTGTATTTGATACAAATGATACAATAATTATACTCAAAATACGTAAAATGGATTTACAAATAATTATGAATTAGGTACTTACTGATTCTATCGTATTATCACTAACACATTTTGATTAATTTAGGTCTAAAAGCAAAATACCATAGTAATTTTTTCTAAATTTACTGTACAATTAAAACCATATCTTATTATAGAGGAAATGGTATTAAAATTTAATTGTCTGGAAAAGTACCTATTAAACTTTTCTTTGTCTTGGAATTATATGTATAAAGATATCTGTGGACGATAAATATAACCAAGGAATATAATATGTAAATAATAGTGACACAGAAAATGAAGAATAATATGAAGAAAAATACCCATCTCTCAAAACCATGTATAACACGTAAACTTATTGTGTTGATTTGTTGTAAGTTTACTCTTTATAGTTTATTGTAATGCATATTCGACATACTCGATTGCATATCTGTTGTTGATGACTTTACCAGTGACACATTATTGGCTAGCAAAAGGTTATTTTCAACATTAAAGTACCTACTTAAAACGTACACGGTAATGGCAGACGGCAGTAGAAAAGCCTATTCCTTTTTGGGTTGATGTTTTAATAAATGAAGTTTGAGAAAAATCAAAATTATTCTCTAAATTACTTTTATAATTAATTTCATAAACTCTGTATATGTACATACCTATTGTGTTTGTGAGCTACATTACAATTTTCGTAGGGTATGTTTCAGCTATAGTAGAATAGACGTCCGCGTTTTGATTCTCGATCTGTACACGATATAATTACATGCTGTACGGTAGTCATATTATATCAAACAGATGTGGTGTATCCGTAAATACCTGGCGCTGAACAATAGCTTTCTCAGCGGGATTTGTTTTCATCACAATGCCGGCGGGGTGGATCGAAAACAACCCCATATTTATTTTCATTCATTTTTCCTGCCCGATCCGTTCTCTCTCTCTCTTTCTCTCTCTCTCTCGTTCGTTTACGCTTTAGTTATTATTATTACTATTATTATTATTATTATTATTATTTCCAAGTCAAATACACGAACGTGTGCGTGCGTGTACACACGGACTGTGCGCCGATGACGAACGGCTGTCATCGAGGAAAAAACTATGATTTTTTTTTGTTTACCCCCCAGACAATTCAATAGTCATCCTACGCCCCAATGACTTTTTCATTAGTGCGAACTTCAAAACAACAATCGTACCGAACTACTATTAAAACTGACGGGCCAGTGATTTCAAAAGTATTGGTGGACAACCTCACACTTATAATTGTTATTTTTTCTCATTTGTTGGTTTATTAAATGTACACATCGATACAATATTATTATGAAACATGTGAAAGAAATTAATTTTCATTACAATAGTTATACTATTGTACTATGGTGCATTCATTCCGGCACCTGCGTTCTATATTTAAATTAAAATATGATTTCGAATTCACAGTAGGCATTTACGACCTACACGAGTAGCAAAACATGATGCATGGACGCATAGTCAGTTTATTTGTAATTTAAACATCTGAACCGTCGTAAAATATCTGGGTACCCAGACAAGTACATTGGACCGAAGATTTCCACAAAGTACAAAGTTCAGTCAACCAACTAGAAATGTATCATTAACCTAAAACAAAATATTTTCAATCATTTTTTACACCTAGTATTTATAATCAATGGTTATGCCTACACAATAATAATATATTAATATAGTGCATCATATTGATTAGCGCCCAAAACGTATTAAAATGCAACTCATCATACTAGGTCACTTGTCAAAAATGTATGAAAAATTAAAAATAGTCGCATATTGGTATTGAGCACCTATATTAAATATTCTGAATTCTGACCTAAATTCTTGGTCTATCTATTTTTTTTTTAGTGGCTAAATAACTCAAGTCTAGAATTGTATATACAATCATAATTAGGGCTCGGAATTATATGCACTAAAAATGTACGAAATATGCATGCATTTATGCACGGATTTTTATTCAAATATGCACTTAAAATAGGTATGCAAAAATATGTAAACAAAAATGCATTTTAATAACATGTATTTAGTTTAAAAATGTATATAACTCATTAAATAATTAATATGGAACAAAAAAATGTAATATTTGCCTAGTTGAAACAAGTTAATTGAATTTACTATTTTGTATGATGTATTCAACTGTATGCTGCATTTTGAATATTCACAAATCTAAATGAAAAGTCACGAACGAAAATCAATACCTAAAGCAAACTTTATGTAATTATAGCGAGTTATAGCGGAAATACGTGTAATTGTAAATTGTAATAGTTGTAACATATAACACGATTTTTTTTCTTTCCACATTCGCTTGATTTACGTAGGACATTGCGTTAAGTATTAGTATTAATAACTTAATACTATTTTTTTCTTAAACATGCATAATATTTTAGAAAAATGCCAAAATATGAAACATTTAATTTTGCACATTAGGTTAAGATTCAAATTTGTGTCTTACCTAGCTACTTTTTAATTTAATAAATAAAAAAAGGTCGGCAAGTTGGTACCGCTCTGATGATTCAAATTTGTGTCTTACCTAGCTACTTTTTAATTTAATAAATAAAAAAAAAGGTCGGCAAGCTGGTACCGCTCTGCTGTACAGTATGTGTCGAGTGTATCACTTTCATGGAGGTATTACGTAAATTTGAATTCAATTATATATAAATCATTCTAAACGAAAACGGACGAAGACGGGTTTTCAGCCTCACAGATTTATAATACAACTAGATAGCCGACTACAAACTAATATTGAAGTCCAGTAAATGGCCGACTTTTCTTATCAAAGAGCCCATTGTTTACATTATGATTATTGATAATGAATAATCAACGGTTGTTGTTTTGTACTTTTGTCATGACAAAGTAGTATTTTAATTTGTCGTGATTTATGTTAAATATTCATATGAAAATTAAAATAATAGAAAAAGTTTTGAATATATCAATTCCAATGAAAAATCTTTTATTTATTTAACAATTAATATTTAATAGGTACCTAATTAATACAATTTGAAACAACTAGGTAGGTAACATATATTAAAAAACATGAGAATAATACAAATTTAAACATTTTAAAACTTAAAGATTATTATAACAAAATAAAACAACCCTTTTATTAGTTCATAAAAAGTATCTGTTTGGTTAATTTTTGTCTGTCACTAACTTCATTCAAAATTTCAGTGGAAAACATTTTTCCAAATGAATGGAGCCTTATAATTAAATATTGCTTGACTAATAGTGAAATTAATATCATTTTGTGGGGTCTATCAAGAAAATGACCCATTGCATGATAAATTTATTTGCAAAAACATTCTTATCTAAACAAAACTTTTTGTTACAATAATAGATTATCTTAAGGTCTAAATTTTGAATATTTAAATGTTTCAAATTTTCAGTTAAAATTAAAAAATACATTTCTGCTTCATTTATAATTTTAAATGCACATTTAGAAGCAAATATAAGACCTCCATTATTTCTTAAATTAGTAAATTGTTTATGTTTTTCTGTACAGATGTAGTTATGTTCTTCAAATGGTTCAATAAGCGATTCAATGCATAAAGTAGGTACATTCTAACAATTTTGCAATTTTTTTCACTGCATATCCACAAATGTAATACAAGATATTTTCTTTGCAATCTTTATAGTTAGAATTAATATTATTCAGTAATTTTGATCGGTTTATAATGTCTTTATTTATGTTTCCATTATCATAACTAGGATCATAACTATCGGTTAAAGCATATTTTTTTTTTGAAGGCCATGGAAATGAAAATATTGACAGAGTAATGTCTTCATCAAATGTATTACAGTTGCAATTGTTAGAGCACTTAATAGAATTTTTCAATAATATCTGCTTCATTGCTGTCTTAAATTATTATATTGTTACTTTTTTATTGGGGCAGTTTCCAATAAAACATCTATGAACCATCTTAAATTAATTTTAATAAAGAAATTAATAATTAAAATAAAATAGATTGTAATATTACGATTTCCAATATAGTATTACAGTAATACGTTATTACAATTTTATCAACTAGAACTATGTAAACAATGGGCCCTTTGATAAGAAAAATCGGCCATTTTCCCAACTTCAATATTTGATATTGCTGCTATAGGAAGTCGGCTATCCAGTTGTATTATATATCTGTGGTCAGCCTACATAACTAAGTGTATTCTATGTAATTATTGCTATTAAAATCATTCATATTACTATTAATAATACAGTTGGTTGAATTAACTGTTGCAGAATATATCCAACGTTTAATTTAAAAAAATCAAAAAAAAATTATTGGAGACTTACGCTTAGCTTTTTTTTTAACTACCATTTTTATAACAGCTGATGAAGAACCTTGTATTACGTTTTTAAACCTTAGGTATAAATTCTCAAAATGTTATACATTTTTCACAACAAAATAGTTTGTATATTTTCGTGATCTTGTAAGAATTTGAACTTTAAACGCTAATAACATATTTTAACAGTTTTCCTATCAATTTTTTTTTTTTTTAGTTTTTGTAAAACAAAACCTACGTTAAATCTAGTGTTGAATTTTCAAACCTTAGATATAGAAACATATTTATGAATTTTTAACTACAAAATAACTTACACATTTTCGTGATTTTATAAGAATTTGAACTTTAAGTGCTTATAAAAAAAAGTGTGGATTTGTATCTTAAATATTTTAAAACTGAATTTATAACAACTTACGAAAAACCTTGTTTTGAATTTAAAGTCCTTAGTTATAAAAACTGACAATTTTATATATTTTTAACTACAAAACAATTTTCAAATGTTAGATGATGAATTTCGGTCAAAATTTGTAGTTTAAATGCTTATAAACAAAAATTGTCCCTATGTATTATTATTATTTTTGATCTGCTATTTTAACAACTTATGAGGCATCTTGTATTAAATTCTCAAGAAATTTGACTTAATGAAATTTTTTTTATCGATTTAAAGAAAAAATATTTGAAAAAACCAAAAATGTATTAGGCCTACAATTAATTCAAAAATTGTCAACATTTTTTTTTGTGTATAGCAATTCTGAATAAAATCTGAACATTTGGTGAAATTTTCTAACATCTACGGTAATGACTTTTTAAATTACATCAAAATAAGGAAATTTTTCCCGGTGAGAACGGGTGAATATCCATTGCCTAATTTAAAACGCAATTTAAATCTAATTTAATTTTTGAGTTTCCAATAATCTTTTTCTTTTTTGGAAAGGTTTTTATGGAAATCCTAATTAAAAAAAAACTGCATCATTTCGTGATTTTCACGTATTATGTCGACATTTTAACTTTAGACGCTTATAAAAAACTATTAGAAACTTACGCTCACTTTTTTTTTTAATTTTCACGTACAACAAGTTATGAAGAACATTGAACACATTTTCAATTTTTTTGACAGACTGAAAACATTTTTTGGCATTAATAAAAATAAAATAAAAAAGAAAGAAAAATTAATTATGTATAGAAATTGCTTATATGAACATTTTGTGAATTTCATGTATTTACGGTCATTATATCTTCTGTTAATTTTTTATTTTTTTCCCGACGCATTTAAAAATTATTGAGAAATTTTTACTTTTGACCCCCTAAAGTACAAACTAGATTCACTTTCCTATCAGAAAAAAATGCTGATAAAGAAAATCTGAATACTTTTACTGCCCTTAAACGTGGGTGACAGACACAAAAAAGGGGAAAAAACGCACATCATTGTAAAATCAATACATTACTCGCTCCGCTCAGAATCTCAAATAAGATACATGCAATTTTCCACTAATAAGTATATACCTACTATAGATAATTGACAAAATTATTATATATATTACATTATACATAAATTATAATTAATGCATGAATACATAAATTATTATAACATTATTCTGTAAATGAAACGGAGGATTTAAATTTTTTACGTTTGCAGCGTGTCAGTTAGTCATAAGTAATCCATGATCTCGACAGTCGTGTTTTTTATTCAGTACTCCGTTTTCCGGATTGTACGACGGTCCCGTTTCCATTTATACGGCGAAGGGTTACCTGAAGACAAAACAAAAATACTGAATATCTCAGACAAGACGTGATAATACTTTAGATCATATACAACGGATGGAGCACAGCGTATTATTTTGTTGTCGGTATTAGCGACGAGTATCTGTATTAAATGTAAGATAATATGCGCATGCACGATGATACTCGTCGTATAATTACCAATATGTCGTAAACAGCACAGATAATTAATTAATTTTATTATTTAATATCTATGTTGGTACTCGTTGATTATTATTTATTTCATTAATTGTTATCAAAATCCAAAATATAACGATAAGAATATTATGATTATTAATGACAAATATTCTGTGGATTAAATATATAGGAAAAGTCTCTGTACTCTTAGGTCTCCTAATTCAGAGACTTGTCTGAGCAACGTACATTTGTATTGATATAATACACTGTGGCTCGATCCATTGTATATGAGTAGTTATGCTCCTAATTCTGAGCATAACTTAAAAACCCAAAATTTCTCGGAGTTGAGACCTTTACCAATAAATTCCTTACATAAAAAAAACCATTGGGTATAAAATTCTGACGATATCTTTGCGTCGTTTTCAGCAAAAAAATTAGGCACAGACAAACGAAATTATTTGTCTGTTAACTGTCTAGGCATAGTATTTAATATTGTATTATAAATTATACTTTTTTGACGATACATTCCATAATCGAATGTATTAATGGGTCTTTCATATTTTTCATCTTTTTTGTTGATTCGGCGATATTCGTCAGTTTTGTACCTATTATAAATTATATTTTTTTTACGATACAATTCCATAATCGAATGTATTAATGTGTCTTTCATATTTTTCGTAGATTCGGCGAGAATCATCAGTTTTTTTAGCTCTTTCGTGCGTTCATCCTCAATGTCCACTACTGGTGGTTGGCTGTTCGGCCTCGAAATATCAGTAATTTGATTTTTTTCAGGATTGGATCGTATTAGTCGATTCGGACAACCTAGATAAAATATTAAATAATACTGCATAAGACGAGTGCAAAAAATACTCGTTATATAATATTATAGGTTTACGAAATATTATGAATGTTTTCCGACTTGATTACGTCGTTGTAACATAGAATTAATAATTATATAATATAAAGTATACTTTTTTGGCGATACAATTTCATAGACGTATGTATTACATTATCTTTCAACTGTTGCACAAGTTTGGTGGCATCCATTAATTTTTTTAGCTCATCTGCGAGTTCCATTATTGACAAAAAAACGGTAGTACCTACCTACCAAACAGCTACTGGAAAAAAAACAAAATATTAATTTATTGCACTATTATGACGTAGTTATTTAAGTTTATATCACTAAAAAATAATATTTCTTTATGTTTATTTATAGGGTGACCATTGGTTACGTATATTATATAACACTATTTTAATTATTAGTAGAAGTATAGCATTTTCACTAATTTTTTTTTTTTTTAAAACCTATTCTCTGGTACAGGTAACCGGGGTGGGGGACAGCAAGTTAGTTAAAACTTAATATTTATTATTATAAAAATACTTGTTTGTTTCTAAACAATAAATTATCGTGCTATTGTAATTCCATCTATATATCAATTGGCGACCGTACATAGGGTAAGACGATAAAATATAAGTATTATACATTTATTATCGAGCTGGTGAGTGTCTGTCACTCGACCTTGGTTGATTTAGTGAACATCAATGACCAACTCGACTGATGATATTAACCGGTCAATGTAAGTTAACGTTTCCTGATTTTAAAGAAAATTACAAAATTTCTCACGTCTTTGTCCGTAACATAATTATTTATAAGTAAAATGAAAATTCACGTTGAGAAAGTCATGAACTTGAAAAATATATTGGAAAAATAAATTGATTGTTTATCACGCATTTACGTTCCTGCTTATTGGAATATATAATAAGGTCCGACCAGCCCTAAAAATGTAAGTTCCTACTGGAAATCATTTTGAGTTTTAAATTTGTACAAGTTTGGTGGATTAAAAAAAAACATATTCTAGTCATCTTCATAAATAATAGTGGTCAATCAAAATAAACTGAGGTGCTGAGCGCTAAAAGGGGCCTAATCCACTCAAACAGCATACAGAGTAAATGAGCTTTAAGGTTTTTATTAACTAATTAGATAGTTTCAATGTAAAAAATATTATAATTGATAAAATTTAAATTCCCTAAGTTTATGTTGAATAAGTCTCTTTTGCATTTTTCATATGACCATTTCATAATTATAAAATTTGGTTATGGTCAAATTTGTGAAAAATAATCAACTATGTTATTATTGCACACTAAACCTTTTAATCAACTTTTTATACAATCTCAAAACATCAACATCAATAATTCAGACTTATGAATTGTTTGAAATCACAAAATATTAGGTATTATCATACCTTAAAATATTAAGAAAACAGCATATTACAACACGTAATAGTTACTTAATTTTTTTAATTTTGGTGGAATAGGCCATTTTTGCGCTCAGCTCCTCCAAATTTTATATATTTTATGAATAATATTGATACATACTATACGAGCTCATATACCTTACGCAAAATCGCAAACCACACGCTTTTCAGGGATTCACAGCTTTTCACTTAAATCTGCAATAAGAATTTATTGAAGTTTATTGATTGCTTTGATACACTATACTGAGAGCATAAAACAATCAAAAAGACGATAAACGGATAAAATTAATTGGACTTTAATTAAACACTTTTTATGAGTTAGTAGAAAAGTACTTGCGAGAAGTTAGTAGTCAAAATATGTGTAACGAATATAAGCTTTACGGTATATTGTTATTTGGTTTAAACACTTTTGTGGTTGCTCTTAGAGATACGAATATAGTTGTTATGTACGTCCTATGTCATGTAAAAGTTAAAAACAGTGACCAGAAAGATTTTTATAAATAAGAAAAAATCATTTTCCTCACATTTTAGTGTTTTTGAACAGGGGCTAGGGGGTGCTAAATTAGAGCTTAGGGGTGCTTCAGCAGTTCAGCCCCCCACAGCACCCTCCGAATTGTGCCTATGTACAATGGTCTATATAAGGTAGTGCATTTTGACTTTCTCCGAGTGTAAATTTTGTGATTTCTGTGTACGATTAAATAAACATTTGAAACCTTTGAACCATCGGTTTGATTAAAGCTGTTATTAAAAATAAGATACGGTTTTAAAATTGTATTCTTTTATGCTTCCAAACAGGAATTTAATTAAAATAGTGTTGGTAGCAAAACTATAAAAACAAAAGCACTTATTTTGTAGTTGAAACTTTGAAAGCAATCCTAATCATAAGCAATTGGTTTTAATAGTTATTGTTTCTCGTGTAGCAAGTCGCATCTTGCGTTTTCTAGTTTTTAGATAGGTACTATGACTATTGGCACAACTCAACTCCGACTGCAGGTCGAACCTCAAACATGACAATAACTGTACTGTGGTCTGTGGGGGGGGGGGTTGTCTATCCTCAAATAGGTATCAAAAATATTTTCATTTTCGATTTCCACAAAATATTTGAGGATAAAAATAAATATGGCGTTCTTTTTTATTGTTAATAATTTTCTGCATAGATTAATGTCTAATCTGTCTACAAAAAAGTTGGCATTTTTTACGATTATGTTATTTGCAATAACCATGGTTTTTAAGAAAATGCTGCCTTTTGGTGGCAAAAAACTACGATAAACACCAACAATCATCACCCTGTCACCAGGTTTGCACCCATCCACCAAATCATCGTCGAACAACACATCAACAGACCGGGTAAATTGCCCGGCTAGACTTTTTTCAGCGGATTCGCTGATGGTTGATGTTTGCCGATCTTTAAAAACCGAGAGCCCAAACTCTGTTTCTAGCAGATTGCCGTCATTATCTCTTGTTGGGTAGCGGAAATTTGATGTGTTTAACGACGTATACGCGAAGTTCGGGGAAGTGTAGTTGGTGTGTCTATGCTCATGCATTTGTTTAGTAGCCGGGCAATAGTGTACACTTTTTAAAAGTACCTGTTCCACTTCTGACCTCTGTGACACTACCCCCTCTAGACACACCAAACTACCTAAGAACTTACATCGCAATGTTCTGGGTGTAACATGTTGCCCACCAAACGACCCATAAAACCCGAAAAAAAATTCTTCGTATTTGTTCCCATACGTTTCATCAATTGCTGTGACGGTTTGTTTAATTGCTGTCTTAAGAGCTACCTCCTCCACCATGTAATTATGCAATAATTTTTTACACCTAGTCTGTGAAAACTTACGGAGGTCGTCTATTTGAACCTGAATCCTCTGGCCGTTTTCATTTATTAATTTTTGCACTCTGCGACGGTAAATGTTATCACGCAACTAGTCGTCTAAGAAGTTAAAATATTCAGAAACTTGATTATTGTCGTCCATTTTAACGCTCAACACTCAACACCGTTGGAGAAACGAATGAATCGTGATTTTAAGCTACGGCTACAACCTACTATAATAATAATTTGAATTACAATGGAGTTCTTGGTACACCGTCTCCCTGTCTATTTCCACGGATACTAATGACTAACTAAATGATGAGAATATATATTTATATCGTATTGTAAAAGAGTTGTATAACGATACGTAGATAATTCCATGATACAGACCGCGGTGCGTAAACAACCTCGATGTTTTGAATTTCAACGGTTTACTTTTCATATTTAACCCTTTATAGGGCATAAGCCGCTTTTGATTTGTTTGAGCCAAAATTTGTTTTCCAGACTCACATATAAGTATATATAAATAATTTTGAAAAAAAAAAATTTTTTTTTCTTATAGTTTGGTAGTTATATGGTGGTAAAATAGTTTACCACAGATCGTTTAGGGCTTGTATTAACACTATTTGGTTACTGGTAAATTATTTTACCTCTTGATAGCTTAATAGGAATATAATAAAATAATAGTTAAATATGCATGTAAAATTGTTTTTTTTATTAACAATATTCAAAGAAACATAAAATTTAAATTATCATTTATCACACATTTATTATGACTATATCCTTTTCAGTCTTATAAGTTTAATACATAAAATTAATATAAAATTAAAAACTTTTACATTTTTATAAAAAATTGAATTAAAATATGAATAACATAATAATTTTTTACAAAGTATAACATTTTTAACATAATAATAATATGTTGTACCTGTTTATATCAACATAATACTTGTAAGAACAAACAAAAACCAATTAATAATAATGAGTATACTTGTCAGTCTTTTGTATACAAATAATAATCACATTAAAATAATTAGCCAGACTTTTGACTTTATTTCGGTTTAGAGACACAGATGAGTTAGGACTGGGTGTAAAAGGAGATTCGATGTGAGTCTGTGGAGTACTGTGGCCAGATGAATTGAGTGATCTTGTCGGTAAACTGTTTGTTTGACTTTTGGTAATGATTTTTTTGGTTGCAATCCAGCGGTAAATCGCATACTTACCTGCTGGACGGCCGTTCTAGACACTTGGGAATTTTTTCAATGCTAAGCCCAGACAGTTTAGGTCCCCCCCAATGCAACCATACCATTTGCAGAGCTCTAAGTATAAAACTCGACTTACGACGACCGTCTAAAGGCGAGTAGTTACGATTAACGGAAAAACAGATATGTTCCAAAGGGAGGGGGGGGGGTATTGAGCACATTTACAACTGTACAGTATTTCTACTTTGAACAGTCACCAAAACTCCAATTTTTGTACCACCTTCATAAAAAGCATATGTATATATTGGTACACACGTCAGCTACTCGGTGTAAAAGTTTCAAAGTTAACAACTAAGAATTACAGAGTCCAGGACTTATAAAAAGGTTGTAAGTTAACTTATAACTAACAAATCGATCCTCTATTTGTAAAATACGCCTTAATTATTATTAGGCCTATTATTCATAATATTAAATATTTCCATATTCATAATGTTATTTAGCATATTATGATCCTCTAAATCATCATCAAATTTCATAGTTATAAAATATAAATATCTAACTATTTAAGTTTAAACGAAAAAATTATGATAAACACAAATTAATTAATAAATATAATAGAATGATGGGTGTTGAAAATAGTTTATGATAAACAATAATTAAATAAACATAATTCACAATCATAATTATTAATAAACATAATTCACAATCGCTGTTAATTGTCGTATAATACTATAGAACTATGGCCGTTGAAAACGATTTGAGAATAGTATATTTTGTGGAAATCGAAAATGAAGATATTTTTTATTATTTTTATATTTAGACAACCCCCTCCCCCCCCGTCAATCCTCAAATAGGTATCAAAAATATTTTCATTTTTGATTTCCACAAAATATACTATTCTCAAATCGTTTTCAACAGCCATAGTTCTATAGTATTATACGACAATTAACAGCCCTCTGAACTTACCTTTTTTTAATTCTTTATTGTTTTTTATAAACTCTACGAATGCTTCTTTTTGTTTCATTGTTACAGACTTATACTTATTTTTTTACACTCATTGTACTTAAAGTAACTTATAAGTTTACTGAATACCGTCTACAACCTACCTAGAATAGACTCCTTTTTTGTTTTATTTAAATTTTAAATTTTAAAATTAATCAACTAACATAAAATGCTGCTGTCATTAAAACTAATGATAACAATTAAAAATATCGTGGAAAAAAATACGACTTTATTCGATAGTCTAAATGTGCGTCGAATGTAATTTATTCGATTTGTCAAGATTTGATTGTTGTTTTTAAGAATACGATTGAAAATTACCGAAAATTTATGATCGAATAATGTCAACCGAACAATATTTTTCGACCATAAAATTCGATACCTTTGAGAATAGACCCCCTCTGATCTCGGGACCCGGTCCAAGCGAGACTTGCTTTACAAATGCAAAATTACTCACCGGGAGGATAAAAAAAAAAAAATGAAAAATGCCGCTTAAAAACGGAACGGACCTGCGCATCTGCACGCGTATAATATTATACATAATATCCCAAACATCGTATACTTTACGACGACACAACCCTTGTAGCGCTTTACGCGCGACTGGCGCGTCGGCGTCATCCCCGAGGCGTGGTTCGTTCCCCGCTAGCCCCGTGCGCTGTGGTGTATCGCGCTCGCACGGCGCGTCGTCTATCGGCCGGCGGAGGCGGCGTCGGCGGCGGTGCGGATCGCGATAACACGATTAGAAGCGAAACGGAAAAATAAAAAACCGTGTAGGTTACACACACACACACGTATAATATATAAAATAACAAACAAATAAAAACAACACCGGCGGCGGCGGCAGTGCGATATAATCTCGGAACGGAAGTTTCACGCGGAGACCGTAATTCGATTAATAGGACGACAGCGCCTCCTGGGTTTTAAATTGACACAATTGAAAATAATGGACAGAATAAAAACGCTCGCACCCCGCGGACTGGGCGGGTGGCCGTCCGGTTAGCGAGGGGGTGACGATGTGTGTGTGTGTGTGTGTGTGAGAGAGAGAGATTGTGTTGCTAGTCGTGGTGGGTGGGTGGCGGGTGCGAACACCCACGCGACTACGCAAGCACCGCAGCGCCAAGACTTGATATGGTTGTATATCGATCAACCCACCGCGGCCGCCGACACACCGGTCCGGTGTATTATTTATCGCGCGCGCGTTGTGTATGTATCGCGGCGCATATGGCGCGGTAACGGGTCAAGGCTTTTGGGGTAAGGGGGGCAAAAAAAAAATCTCTCGGAACGGCCGTGTCTTTTGGCGGAATCGATACAGCGGTAGAATTCGTGGTTTACCGTGGCTTCGGAATAATAATATTAATAACAATACAAATATTATAATCAATCCGCCGCTGCAGCTGCTGCGGCTGGTAAAATAGGTAACTTACAAAGTTATTAGTAAGTAATTAAAGTTCCTTCTTTATTAGCACCGGACGTCGAGGGTTCTATGATTTCTAAACTGGTAATGTCTGGTGTGTTAGTTAATTTTTCTGGCCATAAAGAGAGCTTAGTTGACATAATTATTAAAACTAAATTCTTTATCACAATATTATTGACGGGTACAATTTATTGTATTATGAAGTTTACAACTTGTGTTTGGACAATACGAGTTCAACTGCTCTTAACCAGCACAGAAATCATAGTAATCAGATTTGCGTGCGCGTCTATTTGCATAGGTTTTTCAAAAATTAACAACATTTTGGAATAATATATTATTATTACATTTTTCAGTATTAAAGGTTGTTTAGGTAGCTAAGCTAATTTATATTAGTTGGTAATTTAAAAGTTCAAAAATTGGATACATATTTTAGTACTTTTTTTAATAATTAGTAAAAACAGACTATATTATATTTTTTCCAAATATTTAAAATATAATTTTCTAGGCATAATGTTATTTTCAAAATATTTTGTTTATTTTTTAACTTAAAAACATTTGAATTTTTACGTTGATAAAATTGTTGTTTTTTTGTTTAAAAAGTTGTACAAATTAATAGTAGTTTCCTCTTTAGTTGTTTTTACAGCAGTTGATAAGTATCGAAAATACATAGTTACAACTAGATTACATTTTGATGACAATGGATATTTAAATGAAAAATAATAATTTTCTGATAAATAGTTATGTTAGAGTATTAGAATTTCAGATATTGAAATAATTTTAAATGATTTGTAATTATTACAAATAGCCAAAAGTTGGTTATAAAATCGTTGTATAATATTATGTGTTGAGTATTGGTGTATTAGTATATGATACTCCAGGAATTGAACTTTAGCCGTATTTACTTGTATTAAAGTAAGCTATAAAATAAACTGCTATCGGGCTCAATAACTATATTGTTTGTAGTTTGTGCATACCTCTCTTCTAAAATTTGCAATAGGTACTTCACACATAATTAAAACGTAATGTTTTCTAATATTATACAACAACTGTGCTGTACTGAATGGATACTAATATCATATGATATAATGGAACAAAATAAGTATAGCTGTATAGGTAAATCAAACAAAATTTGTCTATTTTATGATATACAACTCAAAAATTAAATTAATAATTTAATTACTTGGAGTGTATTAAATAGTTGTCTGTTTTAAGAACGGATGTTTAAGCTTATGACAAGCAATAAAACATTGTTACGCATAGATTATAGGTTGGTAGGTATTTTAAATCAAGAATTGAAAACTTATTGCATTTATAACGTATTAATAAGTGTTTGACAGACAATATTTTTACATTGATTAAAGTCCGTAAATTAAGTAGTGAAAATATGTTGTAGGTATAAATAATATATTAATATAATTTATAACCTAACCATAAATGTATATCGTACATTATAATATCTTCTAGCAATTAATTTGTCGTACCTCCGACCTCGTATGCATGTTGTCTATAAGTTCTAACTACAAATTATTTTTCATTGATCTCTTAAACTTCTTGAAATAACATTATTTCACTTCTTCGAATTAACTATAGTTTATACTTTGTATTTTGTACCCGCCCACATAGTTTAGTTTCCGAGTGTGTAAGTAACCAAAATGTAAAATGTAAATCAATGAGCAATTTAATATAATAATTATTTTTAGACACTATTATAAAGTTAATTGAGACGATTAGCAAATCGGATGAATACAAACACTTTGTTTGAAAGATTTTAAATAAGCTTTAAAAATTGCAATACATGGTTTTTTAATTACTACAAATCATTTTTTCGGTAGGTATTGATAGGACCTAAAACATGATGCGAGTCGAATATTTGAGTGCCCTCTACAGACAAAGTTCACATTCAAACAAACCTAGAATACAATTATTTAGGTGTATAATATGTCAATGTCATCTTTTGTTTTACTTTCAGACACGGGGGCGTATGGTTTAAAGTAAACTAGGGGTCGTTAATTATGGCTTCCAATTAGGTCTGATTTTTAAAGGTTTTCATTAGTCATCATCGATGCAGCTGCAAAATCAGATACCATACAATATTATTATAGTAAATAATTTTCTTTTGTTTTTTCTCATTGCCAGCAGCTGTTTTATATGCACTAATTTGTTTCGCCCGCTGCCATCGGACATCTGCAATAGTAACATGACCGTATTTTTTTTTATTATTATTGTTATTAGGTACCTATCTACTGTGTATGACGCTCGTAAAATATCATATCAGTATGCGCAGATTATATTGTACAAAATATAACAAATATAATATTTAAAAATTTTCAAAGTAATCAAAAAAGTTTGTGAATGTAACACAAAGTTCCTTGTGCGTTGCTCATATACAAATAAAAAAGGTGCGCAAAGCAGTATCACTCTGCTGTGCATTGGGTGTCACGTTGGTCGCCGTAATGGATGTGATTAATTTGAATTTAATGCTATTATATATTATCATTATATACGAAAAACGATTCAGTGCGAAAGTCTGACAGCCTATATAACGTAGTATATTTTATTGCTATTAAAATAATTTATTTTACTTTTAATAATATATAGTAGGTTGGGCTATTTTTACCAAAAACATTGCATTTAAAAATGTCATTGTGTGTATAAAATATAAAAATATACTTTTAAAGTTTCAAGTAACTAAGAATAATATTCTTAAATTTCAACAAAATAATTAAAATCGATGTTCTTTGTTTAAATATCTAATTTTGACCAAGTATAAACTTAAAATATCCATAAAAAAACTGTGTTTTTAAATTTTAATATTTTATGGTTACATGCAGTTTACAGTATGAACTACTTATGAGAAATCTTGTTTTAAATTGTCAATCTTTAGCTATAAAAATTAACCATTCCATAATTTTTTAACTGTGAAATAATTTGCAAATTGTCGTAATTTTTCTTAATTTAAATGCTTATTCAAAAAAATTTGTGCCTATATATTTATAATATATTTTTTGATCGAAGTAAGAAATAATGGTAGCGGTGTCGTATGCTATCTACGCAATAAATGTTATCTACAAATTTACTATTTACGTATGATTTATGTCGTATAATTATATAAAAAATCTTACTTCGTTTTAAACCAGAGCACTTCATGAATAAATGAAGATTGTCAATGAATTTTCTTAATTAAAGTTGAAAAGTATTTTTCATATCATTAAAAACTGTTTCGAACGTATTTGTTGTATTTATGGAGCGCCACCATTCTTCTTTAAGCTGCCTTTCCAGCAAATTAGTGGCACCATGCGATTTTATACCATATTTCACCTTTATATGTCGCCAATAACATCCCATAGTTTGAGTTTCAGCTCCTGTTTGTGGAATTATTGAAATGAAATTATTTTTATGATTTACGGTATTGTGGATATAGCTATCCACAATAAGATCGTTTAAACAGCTGTAAGCTTCTCATTCATCTGAGAAAAAGGTAGTCCCTGGCTCAATAAAGTCTCTTTTTTGAACAAAATGAAATAGTATTTGTAGACAGCATACAACACTAATATTTATTGCGTAGATAGCATATGACACCGCTACCGAAATAATAATAATATATAATTATATTGATCATTGTTTGCGTAAGTGATTTCAGAGTTTATTTTTGTATTAAATGTTCCACGTAAGACAGTATAAAACAAAACTGGTGGTAACATCAACAATTATACATACTTAGGTATCTAATGATATGTCGGTAAGCTATGATGTAACGCTCTCCCAGACGGTATAAAATTGTTAAAAGGTATTTTTGATAATAATAATATTGGGTAACTACTCGTAATGAAACTGTTAAAGATGACGAAGTATTTACATTTTTTTTTCGATATATGTTATAAATTGTTTTGTTCCTTGTATTTACAATAAAGGATTCCTCGTGAGTTTTTCTTACGTCGGTTAAAAAAACAAAACGAAAGTTAATTTATTATAGATAATCAAAATCCAATTAGGTTAGGAATGTGTCTCACAAATTGCTTCGCTGGTACCAACACGAACGACATTTATGTTTTACAGTTCCAAGTCTTGCCAATTGTCTATCGATGCACCGAGTTTTGTCGGGATATTTGGCTCCGACGACACACCAGCGGTCGCCGTTTCGATTTCTGCCGACTCGATATTTGGCCGTCAAACTGCTAAGAAACCACACCTTTCGACGTCCAATTAGGACGTTTTCAGTAAGCACATCCGTTTACAGATGACGACGTACATTCGACGCCTAGTGTACAGTAGAGCAGATATGTTCCACGTTTTTCTAGTTATTACTTATTAGTTGTCATATTTATTAATAATGCTACTGTATTGCACTATGTAGAAAACATATTATCCTATAAGGTAATTTATTAATTGTTTATAATAATCAATCAAATAATCATAATATTATCAAAACGATTGATAATATAAGAACATACTTACATACCAATTTAATCGGTTAGCCGTTATTGTATTACTTAGGTATAAACAAAATATGGTTACAAATTACAATTACAATAGTATTCATAGGTATAAATATTGATACCTTCTGATTGAGTTTTATGTTTTATAATTTGTATTTTCAATTAAATATGAAACAAACATGAAATAATATAACATTTTTAACACGTTCAATGCCACTGTCGACACGTAGCGACAACTGTCACACGGTCTCAGGGACCACGGTCGACAAACGTATATCTTTATGTATATTTTATGCATATATTTCTGGGCGTATTATTTGATTGGTTATAGACGCACCGTTTCAATATTTATATGTGGATATTCAGTAGGATCTCGTGATTTCAATGGTATATTTTGATTTTCCGTATCTATTTTTAGCGAGTTTTAATTATTTTTCCCCGAACGACGATGACTCCGACTTCTAACCTAACCTTCGATTACTTGGCTGTGCTATTTCCGATAATATTTTCGTTGTTACTATAATATCATTCTGACGAAATAGTATTAGTTTATTTTAATAATGTACAGGGTGTATCATCTTGCTCGGCTGTATAATAACAATATAAAGTGTATATTTATGTTCGCAGACTATGGTACACTCTATATTCATATTTTTACATACTGTTTATTACATATTATTTATTTTGATACCCATTTGTCTACGTAGACTCTACGACAAAATTATTATTTCTTGGTACTACCGATCATTAGTAAAACAAATCAATATTTCAAGAACGTAAGTTCATGAACAGCAAATAATGATTTTTATAATATTTAAATAACAATTTCGTGAAACCGGTGGCGACACGTAGTCGCGGCTCAGTTTTGGCGCGGATACATACTATTTGAGCATCATAAAATATACTGTGGCACTCAACGTGTTAAACATCAAAATATCTTCAAAAATACAATAGGTAATAATATAGCTATTAAATACTATAGGTATATTATGTAATAATTTTCAAAAACCTTAAGTAGGTACCTAATTTTAAAATAGTATTAATCATTACTCATAGTCGTTATACATACAGCAAGAATTTTAAATTCCTAAGTTTATTATCATTTGTGCTTAGTGCCCGTATTACAATTGTTAAACTAAGGTGTTCCCGAATTCGGCCGGTAAAATCAGTAGGTTAAGCGTAACAGAGGTTTAAACTATGATTGTAAAACGGGCCCTTAGTTATCTTCCATGTTATCTGTATGTAATTTAAATAATTTAATATTATCAATATCATCCAATATATTTTTAATTAAAAAAAAACATCTTACTGTTTAGTTTATTTATATTTTAAATTTTTAGTAAATACAATTTTGAAAATCTTTACTAAAGTATAATTAGTTTAAAAAGTTAAATTACCAAAAACTATTATTTGTTAAAATGTAATTAAATATCAATCATAAAAAGGTAAACAAAATGTATAATGTAAATTTAATGTTACTAAGCAGTATATAAGTAAAGGATAAGGCAGATGTTGGACAAGTGGTGACAGTAGTATGGGTGGTAAATTCTTCCCAATATAAAAATAATCCCTCGTGAGATGAAAGGCCGTTTTCTTTTTTCTTATAAATTATAAATTTATTAATTGTTTGTTTTTATAGTTCGTTTTCATGTTTTTAAGTATTGTAAATAAACATACCTTTTCAGGACGGAAGGCTGTGTCTGGAAACTCTGCAGGGTTATTAAAATCTATAATATACTCAAAATGGGAATGTATTATTAATATAAAATATTGTTGGGAATCCAGTGTCAATCAATCTTAACAAAAATAAAAATAAATACTAAAACCCCCTTATTTTTACAACTTTTACAATTATATACTTGACAAATTCAAATGGACATATTGTATTAGGAAATAAAAAGGAACTTATATCAAGAACATACGAACCATTGCAATTTGCATCTAAGTTTAGTTGGCAGCAGTAACGATCCAAAGTTTTTTCTCGTGACTTCCCTTATGATGATAAAACGCCGAGTAAAGCTTACTGTCACAAAGATATCGACTGTTTTCCTAGTTCCTTTTTGACTCCAGTCTAGAAGCTCAGCCGAAAGTTCCATAAACTTACATGGTGGATAAACCTTGTAACAATTTAAAAGCAAGTATACTTGATCATAAATGTCAAGGAACATTTGATGTTTTTTTTATTTTCATTATTGATTAGTTTGGTCTCAATAATCATTGATTATTTACATTAACAAAACCAGTGGATGATAACATTATAATCTAATAAAAAATAAAATAAACGTTTGGTTAATGAATTAGTTATTAACATTTATAATATACTTTTTTGTTTCATAATACATGTTACTCGTTGATCAAAACATCTTAACCCTTAGATCCAATACATTTTTATTGACAGATTTAAAATCGAAATCATATTTTATAAATATATAATTTATAATGTAGTTTGGTACGTATGTGCAGTAGAACACATATAAATATTTAGAAAACAAAATTTATTTTATATAAATATGTCAAAAAAAATTACATAGAATACTAATCATAATATTTAATAACAATATAACATATATTATAAAATCATAGAATATTAGGTACCTATACTCTTATTTATAATGAAAGCCTAAAACATTAAGAATTGAACTTATTGCGCTAAATATATTGTTTATAGCAATAGGTTCACTAGTTTTAACTTTTAAGTATGTATAGGAAAAAACAACAATTTCAAAAGGCTTAAATTCTTGAAACTCCGACATCACGATACTTACGTTAAATTATTTTCTAATGACGCAAAAAAAAGAAAAATACACAAAGAAATCAGAAATGTACAAATGCAGAGGAGTAAAGTAGAAAGTGTTATAAAGAGAAAAATCGCGCACAGTTTCAGTAAAAGTGTGCAAACGACTACGTATTTATTTCCTTGAAGCCCTTTGTGGGAGAAACGTTATTGTTTATTTATATTTAATGTCACTAACAAAAATAGAAATGCGACTGCATTATTTGATGAAGTTTAAACTTGATCCATTATTTTGAGTTAGGATTGAATTTATTCATATTATATCACTATATACAACTTTCTTCTCTGAATAAACATAAAAACAAATTAGAAAATGCACTTAGTAGAGTTTTATCTTTTTTTTTTAATTTTAATCTATTTGATTTTATGTGACTTTCCAGTATCGAATTTTTATGTTTTTGATAACAAGTGTTACCACGATGCATATCTTGGAGGCAGGCTGATGGATAAACGTTGGATACATTTCAAAAGATTTGTAATAACCACAAGAACACAAGAATAAAAAACCACAATCTCTTATCATAGAATCCCAAAACGTGGCGAATGATTAAAACAACATTTTTTTCTGGAGCAAAGTTACCTGCTCTTATAACTCGGTATCTGTTGTATACTGTTTTGGTTGGTTAAATAATAATAATAAATAATTCCAGTTGATGGCAGCGGAAACAGACCCGCAGACACTGGTGATGGCAAGTGAAGGGGCCGGGACAGGCCGGGTGGCAAAACATTTCCGAATGATATGGAAATGTAACGCTGTCGGGCGAACTGTGGGTCAGGAACGTTTTGCGCTGTCGTCATAATAATTTTTTCCCAAACGTGTCGTTGCAGCGTATGCGCGATGTGCATGCTCCCCACCCACCACCCCAACAAATTACACGGTGTAGTATTCCCCGGAGCCTTGACCATATTGATGTCGCCAGGGTAAGTCCCGGAGGAACGGCATCGGTTTGGTTTCCAGCAGCGGAGGCGCCAACTTATTGAAGGAAAAAAACCCACACGAGTCGCGCATGTATCATATTCAGACTTTTGACTTTTGGGGGTGGTTTATGGGGTCTGGTAGCCAGCGTCGGTAAGATATAACGTTGGTAGGGAGGAAGGGGGTTCAGGAAAAGTAGGTCGGCATTATAGCTTCTAGTGCCAGTAATATTCTTGTATATTGCGTAAATAATTAGGTATAACGTCTATTTCTGTCGATTAGGTATAAGTTGAGAAGGTGGATTTAATTTAGTCTCTCCGAAACGAGCAATAACCACTGTATTCAGGCTTAAAAACATTCCCCGGTATTTAATATTCAATAAGCTCATTTAGTAACAAATAATGTAGGTATTTAAAATCATTTATAATATAATACCGAGGAAACAGAGCACACTTTTTCACTCATTACCTTGTAAATATTTTTTAATTCTGTTAAATTAGACTAATGGGTCATAAATTCCTATGACTTACAATTTGTTTAACTCTTGTATTTTACGCATGCGTATTTGTGCTAGATTAGACTCACATAGGCACCACGGTATAGTTTATTTTATCCCTAAAAATGCAATACCTATGTACGAAGTCTTCCAAATTGCATGTGACGAAAATGGTGGGGATTATGTACCTAGTTAGTATCTCACGCGATCTTCGCCATTTTTGTCACACCAAATTTGAAAGACCCTGTATAACATAAAAACAATTTGATGGATTACAACTTAAAAGTGATACACTATACACTGTATTATTATTAGTTCCTTCGGTGGGTGATGTTTATTTTATTAAATTTGTTTTCATTATTAAATGTATTAATATCACGCACGGATACATATAAAATGTCAAAATTACATTGCACACTATCACATTATGGGTACATTTAATATGGTTGCCGTGTGTACTTACCACTCAAAGTGATCGAAGGTTGATTGCTGACACCGAGCAATTCATTTTTTATTTTATATTGGTACTCGTTAATATTTAAGTAATAACAATCGATTTTTAAAACAAAGTGTTTCTCGTACCATAATAATATACTTTATTGAAAATGAATTCACATTTCACTTTTCCTGTACCTACGCTATATTCAATATACCTGGTTTATTTTTACGGTACAACTATATTACAATGGATCATCTACCTACTTGTTTAAGTATGAATAAACTCTATAATTTATTTAGTAACCAGATCAGAGTTTCAAAACTAAAACTCAGCTATAGCCTCGAATGTCAAAGAATGAAAAAATCATCTTTTTAAACCATATTGAAGACTGTTTTATCCGCAAGCCATATTATCTATGTTAGTATAGTCCAAAGTAGTGTTTCCTAACCTTTTTGACCCCACGTCACATTAATCCCAATATTTATTTATCCATAGCACACTTAACACTCTGACTATATAGTTTATTATAGTTTTATCAAATTAATAATGAATAGCATAAAATTGTGTATTTATTAATTTATATTTATTACCTATTAATAATTTTGATTTGGAAAAACAGTATATAAATGTGTCATGTATGTATAACATTGAAATTGTGCGTGAAGTGCTTATTATAATCATGGCATTTCGCGAAACAGCTATGGACCCTCCTGGTTGGGAAACATTGGTCCAAAAATGTATCACAATTCAAAATTATGAAACTGTGTCACGCGACCACCATAAGTAACAGTGTGTAAATAAGTGTTAATACTAACGACAGATATAGAAATAAACTTAACCTTATTTTTGTGTAGACCACTCCGACTAAATGACACTACAGTAGTATCAACCTATAATTTGCGACCTACCTTTATAATTTGAAGAGCTTTTATTGGTTAATTACCAAGTTTGATCACTTTTACTGTACTGGAAAACAATTTAAATATTAATATTGATTAATGTAGTGACTTGTGACACGTGTGTTATATTGTATAGGTATACTTATAGTATGATAGAACATAATATATATAGGTATATTTAAATTAAATTAGTAATTGCAAAAGAATCTAAAGTTATTAGTTTTTATTTTAATTACGACAATTATTAGTAAATTTAATTAATAAAGGCTATGTTCATACAATTTAAAACTTAATCAAATATAGTACCTATATAATTATAATTCTAGACAAAATAGTAGATACATAACTACCCTTTTTAGTTATTACTATCAATTGACATAAAAAACATAATAGGCGTTAAATCACTATAGTTATATACCTATAATAAACTACTAAGCTAGGTTAATAGTTTTAGATTCTAAACGGACCTATGTGTGTGTGACGTCACGTTTAGCCATTTAGGAGTGGTAAAAAAACTACAACTTTCAACTTTGATAGTTGTTTCTGGTAGAAAATAGCATCTAGTTAGTGGTTGTTACTTTAAAAAGGGAGGTAAATTTTTTAAAATTAAAAATTCCCAGTAAGTAAATACTTATCAAAATAATTGGGAAAAACAAATTAATACATAGGTACAGCTTCAAAATTGAATACTGGATATGTTGTTCTTACTGAAATACAAAAAAGTTTAACATAAAGTCACATACATTTTTTATTAGCTTTTAAAATTCACATGTTAACGAAATTGGATGTTCAAACGTAAAATAACGATTTCTCCTCAATTATTTTTATTATTTCGTTGAAATTAAAAGAAAACACACAGTAGAAACTGTTTATTTAAGACACTAGTAAAAATTGGTCATAATAACCGGTGATCATTATAATCAAAGTTATAAAAAATAATCTGTGTGTGTACAGTTTCAAAGTTTCTTAATTGATAATTTTACATTTTGATACTTCTGTTTTATTTTTTCTCGAGGATTTCTGCATATGTTAGAAATTTTAAAGTGATCTATACCTAATTCATTAGCTATGTCGGAATTTTCCTCCTCTCTTTTTGTAAGCAAAAAATGACATTTGATTTTTCTTCAATTATGAATTTCCAGTAGTAGTGACTTGAAATGTTACTTAAATGTTAATTATTTATTCATAATGAAAATCACGAAATATTTTCATGCTATTTATGGTATTTTTGAATTTATTGTTTTTTTTCTTATGTGTTATTCTATATTTTTATTTTATTTTATTAACATGACGAGCGGAAGCCCAATGTAAATAAAATACAGTATTCGGTATTACATTTTTAAAGATTATTATATTAATATACAATTTACAATAAAAATAAAACAAATATGATATCAATAAAGTAGGAGAGGAGGTGTCAAGATTGACCCGTCGGATACAGCGAGTTCATTATTTAAATAATCTGTTGCACATTACGGTACAGTAAACTGAGCAAGGTTACTGGTATTACGTGCAGAAACTCTAAAATGAACATGTCGAAAGAGAGATGGATAATAAGTTACCACCACACATGAGATTTTTATGGAAAGTTAAGTCACGAGCAAGTCGGCGATCAGCCAGAGATAATAAATTCAAATTTTGGACTACTAGAAGTACTGAAAAAACGAAACGTGTAGAAATAAAAGTAAGTACCTACAACAACATATACAGCCATACAGGCTAGGTAAATATATTTATGTATTTTATTATTTTATTAGGTAGTCCACATAATATTTTATACCTTTGAATTTCAGCCATACACTTATCTGTTATATTTTAAATCTTAAGAAATGCAAAAAAAAGTAATTACAATTTACAAATAACGAAATCATTATAAATTTAACAGTTTAAATGATATTCGAAAAATATTATGAAATGTTATCAAGGGGTGACCATTGGTCACATTTTTCAAAGGGTCAGCGGTGGGGCAAAAAATATTTTTTTCACTCTTTTGTTGACTGATTTATTGACTGTATGGAACTGAAACACAGTCTTTCTTTTTCTTTTCATCGATTACTACTGAATAATCACGGATTATATTTTTAGTGAAAAATTCGTTGTCGACTTGAGGGGAATATCTCCACGTACATGTCCCCAACCCCAACCAATCATAATCTTGATATTTTTTTCAAGTCGACCTTTACCAGTCAATTAGCAACAATTTGCAAAGCAACTTTCACAATTTGCAAGCTTAATCATAAAACAAAAAAAACAAAGGGTGGGGCTGGAGACACATGTCCCCAGCCCCACCCATATCATTGAAGACACATTTTAAAATTATTCTTGAACTATCATTTAGCAACGATTAGCAAGGTGGTCGCACAAATTTCCAAACCAATATTTAGTACGCAAATGAGGTTTTCGGAATTCGCACATTTCTCCAGCCCCACCCCAAACCAACATAATGCGGTTTTCGACCTGGGATTCATGTCAACATTTAGCAGCCAATTAGCAACGATTAGCAAGGTGGTCGCACAAATTTGCAAACCAATATTTCGTACGTAAATGACGTTTGGTCGGCCTCCCCTCCCCCTCCTTAAAGGAAAATCTATAAATAAACTTTGCAGATATTTCGCACGTAATTCGCACGAATTTGCAAGCCTAATTTTGGAATTCGCACGACGTTCCTTCCTCTCCAAAAAAAAAAAAATCATAATAAAAAATCCATTTCATAAAAAATCCACAGTCAATAATAAAAATCTTGATTGAATAAAACAAACCATAAGCTAAATTTAAATTAGTTTTATTACATAAAGATTTTTTTTATAGAATATAGACTTTTTATGAAATAGATTTTTATTATGATTTAGATTTGTTTTATTCAATCAAGATTTTTTTCATTGAATATAGATGATTTTTTTTATTGAATAAAGAATTTTTTATGAAATATAGATTTTTAATATTACAAATAATTCAAATAATATACAAAACATCTTTACGAATAACATAAATAAAAATAATTAATTTAAAAAAACTTATTAAAATAAGAATAGTAAATTAATAAAAGTAAATAATAAAAATTATGTTTAGGTATTAATAATTAATAAAACTATAATATTTTCCAATAATTAATAAAATTGTCCCATAAAAATTATTGACATGAATGTTGACATGAATCCCAGGTCGAAAGTCGCATTATGTCGGTTTGGGGTGGGGCTGGAGACATGTGCGAATTTCGAAAACATCATTTGCGTACTAAATATTGGTTTTGCAAATTTGTGCGACCACCTTGCTAATCGTTGCTAAATGATAGTTCAAGAATAATTTTAAAATGTGTCTTCAATGATATGGGTGGGGCTGGGGACATGTGTCTCCTGCCCCACCCTTAGTTTTTTTTGTTTTATGATTAAACTAAAGGCTTGCAAATTGTGAAAGTTGCTTTACAAATTGTTGGTAATTGACTGCTAAATGTCGACTTGAAAAAAATATCAAGATTTTGATTGGGCGGGGTTGGGGACATGTACGTAATATCTCCCGTAATCTTCATTAATTTGATTATTCTTATAAATCTAGTTTTTCGCTATTATCTTGGTTCCCCGATTGTTATCATTTTTATATCTATTGCACTTTGTATACGAAATTCTTGATGTGTTACTCAGCGACTCTCTGTAATACCTCTCCTGGTTTTTCAGCATAGCCTGACCTATGTGTCGTGTACAGTTGTACTTCAAATGAGGATCTAGTATTTGATTTAAACAGAGACCGTCTATAGAACACAGCATACGTGCTTTATAGTCATTATTACGGCTTGTCTGAAAATAGATAAGTATTAAAAATAAGTTGTTTGCAGTGAGGTCTAAAAAATGTTATATTTATCTTTTCATTTCTGCTCATAACTGTAAATATTTCAATTGTTAAAACCAATTATTTCATCGACAGAACTAATAGAATCTAAGTCTATAAGTTGACAGATGTATTCTGAATTTTTTACAGTAGCCTACTAGAGACTTATTGTTGGGGTAACCGGCGAGGACCTATAAATCTTTCTCACAAAAAAACATTTACGTAGCCCATTTATTAATGTTTTCGAATAACAATAATTAACAGTATAATAAATATTCAGTGTCATAAAAAAAATAAAAATACATATTTTAACGATCCTTATAAAATTAAACTTTCGTTTTTTTATTTTTACTTTTTGGAAAATGTATTTATCATAATAGGTATAATCCACAGGACACAGATGAATCTACGATAATGCGGTTGATGGATATTTAACAGCACTAAATGAACATAGTAAAATTCATCAAAATCGCGCAATCGCAATTCCTTACATAATAACCTATAAATTATATACGGTAATTAATAAAGCTACTTATAGGAAGTATTGCCAACGTTCCCATACTTGTATAAGCTACTGATTTCTTAAACACTATTTTACTTTACAATTTAAAATCTCGTTATTATAGAGCTGAGTGTTAACAACTAATTCGGTTCGGTGTACACGTAACGTAATAACAAACTATAAAATGTACAGAAGACTCTATTATTATTATTTTTTTTTAATCGAATCAAAACATATGGAGCCATTTAAAGTACAATGGTGAAAATGCAATAAATCTTCACAGCTTTTATGGAACGTTGGTGTTTCGACCCCGTTTCGAACGTACAAAATTGCATCTAGTACGGTCGATTGCGCACGGTGTTTTTTTAGCCGGGTGTTCGACGTCCAAAACAAAACAAATCATTTTTTTTTTATACATATATAACAGAACTGTGATAATTGCACCCTCAAGAATATTGTGTTTACAGTATATTATCACTTTATATTTCTCGTCGTGGTAGAATAAATTCTCTATTTTACCAATTTTGTTTCTCTAAATTAGTTTACTAAATACTAGTTTATTAAATTAGGCTGTCTTCAATTGCATGCGGTCTACCCCAAAAAAGTTTTAAAAACCTATCCACTTTTTTGATACTTCTCCATCGTGTTTCAATTAGGTAACTTTAAAATAAGCAATAAATATAACTATGTAAATACCTTGGACGGAGATTCTATGTCGTAACACACGTGTTTTTAATTACTTTTAATATCCAATTATACTTTTAAAAGTTTTATTTTATTTGTTCAAATGTAATTCTTTGTACTCGGTATTCTGTACGTATTTGCCAGCCATTCATTTTAAATCGGAAATGTTATCGACATTGTTTACCAGAACGAAAAAGTACTCGCCACACGGCATAATAACGATTAACTACTGAAATAGTATCCAATCTTATAAAAGCAACAAGGTGAGACAATTTTTATTTTCTGTTTTGGCCATGTTTTTCACTAAATTGTTTAATGCGTGCACGAAACACTATGGTATTATTTTTAATTATTTTACGTTGCGACAATTCCTATACATTTTATACAATGTCAAAGTATTTCAATAAATTAAAATTATATCAATAAAAATATCAAAATGATGTATAATATGCCCAATAATATAGAAAAGCCTAAAAATATGCCAAATAGGCAAAAAACCTCAAAATATGATAAAACCTCACTTACTTAAACAATGGTAGGTACATTGAAATAATGATAATCTATGACGTCTATAATTAAATACAATTTAAAAAGGTGGATATGCAAATGCATGAACTTACAAACCCTGAGTGATAAGAGTAGAAAAATCAATAGGAAAATGGAGGACTGCTATAGACACAAAAAATAATTACTTTTGGCACATCATTTTTTTGTGTAAACCTATTTTCATTAAAAATACCTGTATGTAGATTCTAAATACCTAACAACTCAAGAAATTTATTATCATATTAATAATTTAACCAAAAACATTTTTATCAATTGTCATAAAATGTAGGTACATACATGATGCATATTTTGTTTATAACTTACTACCTATTTTAAAACGGATAATTATTAGACACAAGAAAATTATCCTATTTTTACATTTTACCATATCTTTGGTAGATATGAGTCTATAGCTAATGGTGTTTTATGTTACTCATTTATAAATTAATTTTATAATATTATGTGTAATTGAAATCATATCATGATATGTAATAAAAATAAAATAAAAAACACATTCAATATTATTTAAAAATAAAAATGTATGCATATTTTATTGTTTTGACATTTTTGAAGACATATTTTGGTATTTAATAGTGCACAATGTCCTCCCTTAACTGTTTATTTATCTTTTTATAGTGGTAAAGGGGACGGGAAACATACAATTCAGCTGTATAGTCAATAAAATAAAATGCATAAGTGAACAACTGAAGTGAAAGTAAAATGTTAACTATAAGTAAAAAGTTCTTTTCAAAAAAACATATTTATAATCTTAATTAACCTGAAATTTTAACGAGCACTTGGATAATAATAAGTTAAAATCAGTTGAATTATTGTTATTTAATTAAACAATTTCCTAAGGCTATTTGTAACAGAAAAATTATATATTAATTGTTATATTGTTTTATTATCTGACTCCTGATAACTTGATCAACAGTTTATTATGCTACTTATTAGTAAATTAATTATTTTTAGGTATAACAAATAAATCTTTATGTTACAAAATAGTTACCGACAACTAAGAAAAGTAAAAATACAGTATACACGAAGATAATACATTATTCAACAAACATTAAACTCAAAAGTTTTCGTCAAAATATCGTTAATTTTTACTGTTAACTATAAAATGGGGAATTAAAAGCCTTTTCCCTAGCATCACCTGGAAAAGACCCTATTGTTAAGTGCCATTTTCTTTAATCGTTGCACTTTGGCTAAATCCACAGAGATAACAGGTATAATAGTATTAAAAAAAGTTAATTTGTTTAGATGCCGTCAACGAGGTTTTAGTTCATGGTAATCGAATTACTTTATACATTTACACCCTTACATTCCAGTACAATTTTCAACTGAATAATGATTATCTCGAATTACAATATAGTCCTAAATGTACATTTATAGCATATATGATAGACCAAAGGTCTTCGACCTTATTGTACTCGCAACCCATTTAAGTAATTATTTATTTTTTGTGACCCATACATTCAAGAAAAAAAGTTGACTGACAATAAATTGTTATTTAATACGTGTAACAACGGATAACATTTTTATTGTATTATTATTATTATTGTGTTAATTTTATTTGCTTCATACAACTCTATAGTCCATGAAATACATTTTTAGCGTTTTTTTTTTTTAATATTATTAAAACAAAGGTATATTTAGCCTTAATTGTGAAGTTCGCGCTACCCAAAATTGGGATGAAGACCACTGGGGTATAATACGGTATATTATCACGTACGGAAAATCCGAGCTACCCAACAAAACCATAATTTAAAAAACAAATACATTTTTTATCGTTTATAATATTATTCTTAAGATAACGCCTCAACAGTGCTTTTAATGGGCTAAACATAGGAAAATTTAAGATAATATTTTTTAATGCCATTTTATAGTGGAGGCAAAGATAAAGTTTTGTCCCCTGTTTAAGCTTTAATTCGTTCAATATTATAACACATTTTTTTCCAAGCAATAATGCTTGTGCTTGAATATTATTTTTCTGTGTGTATTTTTTGTGATGATTGCATCAGATAATGTAAACTATCTATGTAAACAAGTAGTTTTGAAAATTACACAAGTAAACATATACAATTTTGGTGCAATGACTCCAATGTTCCATACTACTACAGGGGTCTTGCACATAAGCTCGTTTTTTTAATCAGACGATGTCGCCGAGAGCCCTAATCCGCCTTTCTTCCCAGTATTTCTATGTGGAATGCTAAAAAATTATAATATTTATATGATGTTTGAATTATTTAATTTTATATAATATGTGTCTTTAATATGTCGACACTTTTTGTATGGCGCTCTGAATCTTTCTCCGCATATATAACATGCATATAATTTTTTTGACGCATGGTGTTTAGATGGTTTTTTAAATTTTTATTCGTGGAAAACGTATTGTAGAATTTAAATACTTTAGGATTTTTAGAATGTTTTTGTTGCATACCTATATTTTTAATGATTCTAAGTACTTGTATTTTCTTTCACATTGGGGACACTTAAATGTTTGATCGCCTTCATGTGTGAGGTAGTGACTCATCAAGGTGTCTTCCCTGTGGAAATTCTGACGCCAAACTGCATATTTATAAATTGGAGTTACATGCGTTGCCATGTGCCTGATAAAATATGATCTATACTTGAACACATTATTGCAATGCTTGCAAATTTTGATTTGATTATCATCATCATTAAGCACTACGCAAAATAAAAAAATAATAATAAAAAACTACTTTAAACTGTTAATTAAAATCAAAAGAAAAATAAATACCAATTAATCATATATTAAAGGAATAATTAGAATGAAAACTACCTTCATGACTTAATCCCAATATATTTTTATCATCACTGCTGCTATCTTTTAAATCATTGTTTGGACCTTTACCATCATCAACGACTGGTTTATTAGTATTGTACTGTGCGGTTTCTGCAAAATTGTTTTGACACCACCTGCTACTACCAGGATAATAATAATATTAAAAACAAATAAATTATGATGTTTAAAAATATAATCTTATACTGATCAACTTACAATCATCCACAACGTGTGCAACTGTTTCAGTATCATCACTATCGGTGGCCAAGACATCATCAATAACGGTACCTGTAACCGTTTTTCAATATTATAGGAAAATAATTTATAAACTTTCATTTCATTTTAATTAACTTTTTATATTTGTTATGGTTATAAACATCATAATGCAAACAATATTCAGTTTTATAAATGACTAAAAATACAATATATTTAAAAAAATCAATTTTTGAAAAATATTTTCATCTGTTCAAAATCGAAGTCTTTAGTATCACTATTCACTACCATCATAATATCACAAAATTTGTCGTCACTACCACTTAGCCTAAGCCTAACCCTTAGCGGGATGTTTAAAATAATCTCATGTCGAGATCATTTAAATTTGAACGTGCCAAGATCAAGGCCGGATTAAGCACCTATTGGGCCCCGGGGCTGAAATTTTATATGGGCCCTTTTGACAAAACATGCTTTACAAAGCCGCTCGCTACGCTCGCAGAACGATACATTTTTTTTAACTATTTCACAAATTCTCAATACCATTATAAAATTAATAGGTTTGTACAATTTATGTCTATAAAATTACTCATTTTAGTATGATAAAAGTAAATACAAATTTTCATAATAACTATTAAATTTATTAATAGTATACAACAAATATCAAACTTAAGTTAATAATATATAAAACAAAATAATTTAATTAATTAAATTTTTTTTTCTTGCTTTACTTGAAGCCAACTCTTTTAGTACCTACATCATTTAAGTCTAATGATTTTAACAAATCATTCTCAGAATATAAAATCATTTGTATATCTAAGTTTTCTTGGGTTTGACTAGTTCTATACTTATTTTTAATTCTAGTTAATTTAGAAAAAGCCCTCTCCACAGAACAATTAGATACAGGAATTGTAAAATATATTTTTAAAGTAGTAAATAAACAAGGAAATACCTCTTCTAGTGATTGATTACCAAACCAGGAAAATAATTCGGAAATGTCAGCTGGACATAGGCGCAAATAGGGGGGGGGGCTTGGGGGGACTTAGTCCCCCCAAATTTCAGTCAAGTCCCCCCAGTTCAAAATCTAGTAATTAGTACTAATTTTTATATTCTGTGGTACTAAGCATGTATATTTTTAAAAAAAATATTTTGAATTTGTTAACTTTTGTCAGCGTATTTTTGATGATAAGAAAAATTTATATTGATTGTGATGTCTCCATAGATATTTAAAATCTATGGATATTCCTTTACACAGCAATTTTGTTTCTGATGATAACAATCTGAGTCACTGTATATTTCAATCATGGTTTGGTTGCTGTGATCGATTTACGCACCAATTTTCGAACGGATCACATTGTTATCATTGATACTTGTTATTTGTTACCTACTTGCTAAGTTATATTTTATTATTTATTTAAATCTAGTATCTCTATCCAGTCCAGTATCTAGTATTTAATCTAATCTAGTATAATAATATGGTCTATGACTATTTCTATTTTATCCATAGACCTAATTTCTCTTATTTCTGTATTTAACCCACGTGATTTTTTTTAAGTCAATGTTCTGTGTATTTTTCTTTGAATTAAATTACCATGAGTAAGTTTTTTGACATTTTCAAGAAAAAAAAATAGCTAAAACTGGTGACAATAATATACCAGTTGAAGAAGAAAATGAATCTCATTCATTGCTTACCTACTGATGTTAGAGTTAGCACAACACTTACTGCATTATCGATGATAATGAACCTGGATTTTATGGAGAGCGTATCCATCCAACATTTGTATTACTTATGGCATATGGTGAGGAGAGAGGCTTGAGTCCCCCCAAAAAATTTAGTCAATTTGCGCCTATGCAGCTGGATCAAAAGAAGGTTGAGAAAGCTTCCAGTATTCATCTTCCTACATCATTTTTTTATTTTGAAATAAATGTTGAGACACTCAAATCAATTTTTTCATTAAATTCTTGAGTTAAGTGTGTTATAAATAAAAAAATGATCACCAATATATTCATAAGCGGAAATTCTTTTGTTTAATTCTGACACAAATTTATCAATAATAAATATAAGTGTGTCTTAGTGCGTGGTAAAATGCGTCTTTTCTACCATAGTGCTTTTGTAAGTATTTACTATTTAGTTATTTTTGTCGATAAAAAAATGGTTTTTAAAATATAGAAAAACTATTTTTTTTAAATCACTGAAAATTGTGTATCGGCTTAAAATTGTTTGGGCCCCTTTCACTTGGGTATTCTAGAGGGCCACGGGGCCCCGGCTAGACCCCCCCCCCTTAATCCGGCCTTGGCCAAGATGATCGTATAAACTAAAGATGATTGCCGTACATTTCACAAATTTTATTTTTACCGTACTTTTGTGTTCAATGAAGATAACCGGAACAAAACTGACATAATGAATCATAGTTTCGATGGCAATGGTCCAAATCAGTATTGTACAAACTAGGTGCTGATTAATTTCTACTTTTTCGCTATAAATGCAACTAATAATCTAATACATAACTACAGTGAAATCGATTATCCGTCACTCTCACTCTCACGTCTATATTATTAAAAATATTTATGTTTAAAGTATGTCTGAATTCTGAATTATTATACAATATACACGGGTAATGATATAAATAAACACACGGGTATGCACGGGTATTATGCACGGATATACGCGGGCTTTAATATATTTTTTGCTCCCGGGCTTCGTATACCCGTGTATTCCAATATAGCAATACCCACGTTCACAACCACGACCTCTACATCAAAATAAATACACTAATACGCATAATATTAAAATTATTAATACATACTAATTATAAATTTAAAAATTTATTTTTCTTTTATGCGCCACTCTCTTGGTCCCGATTGCATGCAGTTTATTGAGGTTCTACTGCATTCATATTTTATAACTAGGGCTGGGAATGCAATGCCCTGAAACAACCCCAAAAAAAATGTTTTTATGCCCTAAAAATGTAAAAAAATACACCTGTAAAGTTTCTTTCTTTTTTATTTTAAACAAACATTTTTTTAAATTTAATTTTATAAAAATGTTTGAAGTACTGCATAGTTTCAAATCTTCTACGTGGACTTTTAATCTGAAAAAAAGAATTATTCTCATTTAATTTTCCATTGTACTGTACAGATCCATTTGAAAAGTTTCGATTAGGTGAAATCTATGTCAATATACCTTACAAAATTAATCTTAAAGTTGAAAATTGACAAAAAATGCAAAATAGAAACTTTCTATTAAGATTTAAAAATACATGAAATGTAATAAAACGAGCATCGCGTATCTAGTTTTGGAAAACAATGCAAATTTAATCTAAATCGTAGTTAAGTCATAACAATATAATATAATATTATTAATTGTTTTTAGTAGAAAGAATAATATGTTTTTTTTTAATGTTGGTAAGTCTATGTTAAATTCTCGATATATTTGATTAATTTTGTTTTCTTAAGACTTCTATAAAATATGGTTATTTTAATAGTTCTTCTGTTATTACTTATTAATAATAAAGAAAATTGAACTCACACAATATTAGTTGTTATAGTTATTGTACTTATGTAACTATTTTGTGTGTTATTTTATTATTTAAACCACGTTAATGATATTATAATTCATATCAAAATTTTTATTATAATTTACTGTTTAGTAATATCGTAAATTTATTTCTGAAATCAGAGCCGTAGCAATGTCCATTAGCCAATATCCTGGCCATCTAACATATTTCCGCCCTTATAAATTGTTTTTAATATACCCCCTCCCTCTTCATACACACACATATATAGGATTTATGCATTTTTTATTTTTATTAGTTATAATAATAATAATTACGATATTAACAAGAAAAAACAGTTATCATTGACAAATGTATTATAAGTTATACCCTTATATAATAGTTTGAAAAAAAATGTATTTTTGTACATTTCAAAATTTCACTTTTCGTGCGTTTTTAGTACCTAACAAATTCATCTATAACATTTTCGAAGTTGATTTTTGTAGCTAACAATTCACGTTCAATCGATATAATACCCATACTTGTCAATCTGTCTTGTGACATTGTAGACTTTAGAGTTTAGATAGTTCTTAATAATTTTCAGTTTACTAAAACTTCTTTCGCAAGTTGCAGTTATCACCTGTATACTTAAAAATATCCTTAGTGCATGTATATTAATTGTCAATTCATTAGAATTATATTTTACATTTATTTTTATTATTATTAACCGTACAAACAACTTAATAACGTATAATAATTACTAATTAATTTTATAAATATAGTATTATTATATAGGTATTAAAAGAAAAATCAAGTTCCAAGAATTATTATTAGAATTAAATCAATACTAAGAATATTAAAATACTGCGTATATTAAGTTTACTTTACTTTCTTCCCCTTTTGAAAATCCCCCCAAATGTTGGGTCATTGCCGCTACGGCGCTACACCCTTCACAAACTCTATCCAATGATATAATTTTACTCAAGATGTTTATTATTCTAAATAAATTATTATTGTATATTTTTCATAAACCATATTCATCCCTTTAATGCTTTTTTGGAGCTTTTATTAATATCCATTTCAATTCTTACAAGGATTTACTATTAACAATATGTATATAATTTCACTTAATTATTATTTTGGAATTAAAACTGAACACCTATTTTTATTTTTATATATTAAAACTAGGTATTATATAGATACCTACACAACCAGGCTTCATTCAATTTTATTAAAACAAAAACGCATTCAGTAAGAAATTGTTTTATTAATTAGAAACCAATAAAATTATAAGATTAGATACTAAAATGTTAGCATTTGTTTTGATGCATGATGTGTTTCATAGATATTTTGAATTAGACGTCTATACAAGTTTAGTTAAATTTCGGTAATTTAAAAAGATAATAAAATCCTTTATAGGAAATGTAATTATATTTTAACGAATATAATTTAATGAGTTATTTTTAACATAATATTGCATTTTTAGGTCTTAAAACCAAAAATATATAATTGTATAGGTATACATTTCAATCATGAATAACACTATAAATTTAACGCTTAAATACAATTTTAATTAAAAAATCATTATATTAAATTTCTAAATTAACTAAATAAACAACTAATTTAATCCTGATTTCAATATAAAACCCCGAAAATGATCAAAGCTGTTATCATCTTAAATGTATTGTAAATAATAGGTAATGAAAGTAAGACGGGATACAGATGCATCAGATAGATCACTCGGTATTAGTCACTCGTTTCACTTCACTTTATGCTATTAGGTTGTGAACTTTTCACTGCCTAAAAAGTAGTCATATACCTACTCATATTTATAGAAAACTAAAAATACACATTAGTATTCATTGACAAACAAATACATTGATCGGAAATCAATGTTTATTGGAAATTTAATTCAATCTAAAACGAACAAAAATTGTTTTATGCATTTGTTCATCTTACACATTAACATAAATAACTTAAATTACATCAATAACTTGAAGAATATTTTATACAGTAATATGCGAAAACAAGAACTGTAAGAAATAAATACGGGAATGTTGATTTGAAAATCATTGACATTTCGCATTAGTAGTATATAATTATCAAAGTGTAATATATATTTTTTTTTTGTTTACATTGTAAGTACAATTAATTAAACCTACCTAATATATTTTTGTGAACAAAATCTGAAAAATCAAATGTCGACACTACATAAAATATAATATAGAAATGAATTAAAAAAATCAAGTTAGTTACTCAATATAACTTCTATACTCGAGTATTTAATACGTTAAGGAAAATAATGTACGTGGGCTTTATAAAAGGATCGTATTATAGTAAAGTGAAATCCCGATAATCCAGCTAATACTATAGCGCAGCACGTCTATAGTAATGTAGCCATCGGCGGTAGTATTATTACATGACACAAAAGCTACTTTGATAACCGTTGTTCGATTTATTAATAATGTAATTTAATAATATACTTTGTTCGTTTGGTCTACGTAAAAGTTCATCGTTTAATTTTATAAAAAAATGTTTTTTAAAAAAGTGATTCAACATAATTAGAACAATATTATACAGTTTTAAAATGATGAAATATATTTTAAATAATCCGATTCAATATTAACTAAATCAGTGAATATTTCCCTGTATGTTTTTATAGATACATGTGGAAATATAATATAATTAAAATTATTGTTGATAAATAAAACTATGTACTTCCTATGCATTGAGATATATTTTATTTTTTTACATCAATGGTCGTTTTTAAATCAGTGGTCACTTTTACTTCTACAAATGTCTGCAGATGTTTATCTATTATATCCCATTGACTGTTTGGATTCTGCACTTCCCACATTTTGGCGAGTTTGTTCTGTTTTATAGCAATGTCACTAGTGCCTTCCAATAGCATTAATCTTTGACCACTCCGATTCCAGTAAAGCTGTTACATTTTCAAGTTCAGGCTCTTCAATCTCAGCATCAACCTCTCCTTCAGACTCAATATCCATGTAGTCCGGCCCATAGTCTAATTCATCTTTGAACATCTCTGTGTGGCAGTTTCCACTTTTTTCCTTTTGGCACTTGGGCTCGAAGAGTTAGTCTCCGTCCGTTCTTCATCTATTTTGTCTATTGGCATTTCCTCTTTTTTGCATAGCAGTACACACACCATGTCATGTCTGAGGCTGAGTTCCCTTTGGTGCCAGTTTGACATTAACATTGGTAACGACCAAACTACAGCATAGGTAGTACAATCATTTTCTGATTTGCGCTACAGCTTTTAGTCACATTCGAGATAATTTTTTTAAAGATAAATAATATTAATAATAAAAAAAACTTTAAGAAACAATCCTTGTGCGAGGGATATCAAACAACACGCTTAGCCTTAGGAGTTCTATCGTATAACATCATAAACTGAAGGGTTTTAGGTCGTTTGTTTTGGTATGTATTTTTTCCCCCTCGCCACTCGGCTTTTTCATTTACATCGATATTATTATTTATTCGACGAGTCCTACGCTTCTTTTACCGATGACGACGACAACGGTGGCGGCGACGGCGACGTTTATTCTCTCTCCTCTCTATTCCCTCAGTTCCGTATACCACCGCACTGCGTTCGTTTGGCTTTTGGGATGTGACTGGAAGGAGAGAGAAACTGTGGAAAAAGCTAGGGAGGAAGCATTATTACGTATGCCCACACACACACCGAACATTCGCACGCACACCTATATACTATTGGATGCGCGGTGTACCGGTGAGCGTGTACATTTTCATATCCTCTTCACCACCCACCCTTGAAACACACACCCCTACCTCATTCACCCCCTCTATGCATACACGGAACCCCGTCGTTTTCTTTTTTTCAATTCTTTTTTTTTTTGCCAGCGCGTCCTCCGGTGACAGAGGATGCGCACTCGGCATGCAAACGGTCTGAAGTTACGCTGGAGTGACGTGGTGGTGAGGGGTGGATTTATAGGGGAGGTGAATGGGGGCGAAAAGAAAACCCGGCAAAAACCACCACCGTGGCGACTGGATTTTTACCGCGCACGCGCCGCTGCTGGTACGCGCGCAATGGCGGTAATTCCACGAGGGACGGACGCCGAGCACAAATGAGGGTGGAAGGGCGGCGGTCGGTGCGTGTGTACATGTATATGCGCGCCGACACTTAGCGAAATTAAACCCCTCGGGCTGCAGTGGCGGCAAAACGCGACGTGGAAAGCGGGGCGAAGAGTGTTAGGGCGAGAGCGCGCGCGCGCGCGTATCGCCGCACCCTCGCCAGCCACCACATCAGGGCGAGGTATCCATTCGGTTTTCCACGCTTTCCGCCGCCGCAATCGCATAACACAGAGGCCAAACCTCCACCACCACCGCCGCCGCACAAAACCACCGCCGTCCCTCATCGCCGCCGCTGCCGTCGCCACCACCGCCAGCCGGCGAAAGTTCGGCCGCCGCCGCCCGATGATAAAAGCTCGCGTTACAGTCCGTGTGTACAACTACGTACAATCTTCCGGTATCGTACCACTGCCACCGCCGTTGTCGCGACCCACGCGCACGCACACGTCGCCGCTGTGGCCGCCACGCGTGGTCACGCACACGCACGCACCCACAAGCGACATCCGCGCCGCCGCTGCCGCCTCTCGAGACTTTTGCACCGTCAACGTACGCCAGCCACTTGGTGGAACCGGGTCGCAGTTAGTAACACCGTCGTCGTCGCTTTTGATGACGGCCTCTGGTGCACCCATTCGCACCGCCACCGCAGCCGACGACACCACCGCCGCCGCCACAACCACTGCAGCCGGTGGTTGACGACAACCGGCGGGTCAGCGTTCACCGCGGGCGGTATGTCCACGGTGCTGCAACAACCGCCGTCCGGAGGAGCACCACAATCGTCGCTGCTGCCGCATCTGCACCCGCACGGCCACCACGGCCATCATTTGCACCACAGGCCGGCCGCCGAACTACAGGCTGCGGCCCACAACCCGGATGTCCTGCTCGCTCTGCTAGCCCGGAACAAGGCTCTGGAAGGTAAGTCTCGCTATTCCGGTACATATGGTTGCTGTTGCCGTGAGAGGTTAGGTCAGGACGTTTATATATTATTATGGTACCGTCGTATATACGCGATGGCAAAATCTTATCTTCTCCACCAGTTATGTCGTGTGTTGATCGAACAAAGTGTTTCATAAATAGTAGAATTATTCAGAGATCGTGATTTGGACGAGTGTTGTGGCACTCTTTGGTTTTTCGTAAAACATAAGCGATTGAAATAGTCTGATTTGTTTTATCGCATTATTTCATCTATACCTAATACTTATACCACTAATAATATAACCACTCGGAATTAAATAATTACATTTATGACCAGATAATCATTTGGACATGTTTTCTTCTATTTTACACAATATCCCTCAAATGTAGCTAGGTACCTACTCGAAACAAGTAACAATCAACATGCTAATCAATCTTCTATGAAAAACGTGAGATTTCAAGTTTTTTTTTATGAAAATATATGCTTAGTACTAACATTTTAGTTCGTTTACTAACTAAATACACATACAAAACAAAATGATTTTTTTTTTGCTCAAGAATTGTACTTAATTCAAAAGTCTGCAGTAGATACATTTAATTTACACATCCATTTTATAATAAAGTTATTTCTCTCTGAGTATAATACTTTTAATGGTATCGCTATGTAAGGTATTTTTAGTATTTCATGTAACAATGCTTACATGAATAGATATTTATAATGTTTATTTATTTTATTCATACATTTTATAAGCTTCATAAAATAGAAATCAGTATTTTACACCGACTCTGATTTACTTAATTAACGAAATATTATAATTTTACACTGTGAAGATGGTTTAAAAAAATAACATTGTGTAATAGTTTTTATTCGTAGTTAAATCAGTTAATTCCATGGGAAGTGTAACCATTGCTATTATAAAAATTAAAAAAATAAATATGTTTAAACTAAAGATTACACATAACCAAACATTTGGAGCAAGTACGCCGTCTAGTTTGACATTGGCTTCTGAGAAAACAGCTTGACGATATGTAGACATGTCCACCAAGAATACAAGTAACTGTGTTTCGTGTAAAGTTAGTTAATTTTCATTATTTACACACGTTTAGAAAATTAACGGGCAGAATATTGTATAGTTCTAATATTTTAATTTTTTAAGTAACTATTTAAATATCACAGACTATTTGTAGGTACTTTTTGTTTTGGTTATTGAATTTTTCCTGGCTTGTCTGCGTATAGTAAATGTTCAGATTTTCATAAATTCAGCAAAATAAATCAAGTTTTGTACCATATGAATTTGTAGATAGGTACTATTATACAACGTTCATTTCCGGAACTACAAAATATGTTCTTATATACCTATGTATATACCTAGGTTATACACCTATCATGAAAATGAAAAAAATAATTGAACAATGTTACTTTTAAATTTATCTATTTCGCAAACAGTCACCAAGTGTAAAATACGTTTTTCCACTTAATGGAATTTATAAAATGTGTGTGTATCACGCATGGACATAAAATCGCATTACACAATATGACCCAAGTTTGAAAAGCCGTAGATGCTTTAAACCTTAAAAGGGATGCCTTACTATATGATACAATTGCATATAGATGGATTTATTTATCACTAAATAAATTCCATGTGTAAATGTAAAATATAAACCTTAAAACTGGCTATTTTTATTACTTTACCGAATAAATACCATTTATTATTTTGTTATTAATATTTTAAATCTAATCAAATTAATAAGTGTATTAGCCTGATTTTTTTCTTAAAACCCAATTCTAACTCAACTTTAACTCAATATTTTTAATTCGTATACATAGATACTCATAAGTCATATTTTATGCTTTATAGTTTATTTCAATAGTATAGGTACACAAAATGATAATTTACCTAACCATATTTTGTCGTTAAAATAGCAGGAATATACCAATTTAGCTGATATTAAAATATTTTAATATAAATTAAATACGCGATAATATAATCATTTATTCTAAACGAATTGAATGATAATAATTTTACTTTTAAGGGGGATTATTTTTTCATAATTATTATTAACCCTGATTGTGTGTACTCGTTCCTATATAAAGTAAAATTATATATAGGTAAATTCATTTTATATTGTTCAAAGATTTCCAACATTCAAATTAGCTTCCACACAAAATAATGTATTATACTATGTGTTATTTTATGGTCAATAACCATTAAGATTTAATTTAAATGTATATATTATTTTATTTTCCCCTAAAATTGTACATTAATATAATGACGAAAGAAGCCAGTGAAGGCATTGCGGATGACACTTCGTATTTGCTTTATTTTGATTTTGATTAGGTAACTGATATTTGTCTCTATAAGTCTCTGCATCTTTTGTGCATCATGCGTCTTGGATGATAATCTATTATTTTAGATATTTCGGTAATCTAACTTAGTCTAACTTACAATTATTATTTCGTATCAAATATAAACCTAGCATTATTTATAACTTTATAAGATCGCTATATATTTTAAAGAAATAAATAGCTACGATTATAAAATTATTTAAAATTATCAGAAAACAAGTAAACATAATAATTATATATAGTCAACACGAATTTATAGGGAATAATAATATTCAAAAACTAGTAGATATGAAAAATATGACATTGACGATATAGTTCATTATAAACAAAAAGTATTATCAAGTATGAAGTATCGTAATATTATGTAAATAGCTGGGTATTTGATCGTAATTATAGGTAATTAAAATGTGTGTGAACAATTATTGCAATATGTTGTTTTATTTGTGAAAATTCGATTGTTGTTGGAATAAGTTCTTTGTGGCCCAGCATGAAGTGACTTTGTAGTTTGTTTTAGTTATTTTAAATTATATTTTATAGATAGGTTCATCAAAATGAGCTACGCTCACCTACATACTTTATCTGAATGTTCCACCTTTCCGCCAAAATCGATCTTTCCGTTTTCCTTATATAAGTCCGTTTACCGCCAATATAATAATATATACTTTATATATACAAATTTCAGTTTTTAGATTTTGGTAACGCCGAACTATAAACAATATGTGGAGTTATTGCTAATTATTAATGATTTTAAATTAAATTAAAATAATTAAAGGTTATCGATTAATATCCGAGGTAACTCGCACAACGTTTCCAATCGTTGCTACTCGCGTGTGGACTGATTCTGATTTTCTAACCTGATTCCGACTGATTCATAAAACTTATAAATTACACAAAATTTACCTTCAATATAATTATTATGCATTTGTTGATATAAATTACACAAAACATATCGAAGTCTATAATAAAATATATCAATTCTTTTAATAAGGGGTTGCCAAAATCTAAAAACTAAATTCGTTATGGCAGAAAATAGAAATATATATTACTATAGATACTGGTGGTAAGCGGGAAAGTCGATTTTGGCTGAAAACGTCCACGCCCACTTTATATTTATTTATACGTACAAATGTTTAATAGATTTTCTTGTTTTTTACTAACTGTTAAATGAGTCATCACATGCATTTAGAGTAATCGAATAAAAAATGTAAGATACAACCCTGTATCCTTACATGAATTTATATAAATCTCTTTTTTTAAATCGTATTAAAATTCCGCAAATTAGCAAAATAGTAGATAGTGTCTTCTATCAATATGCACGTTCCAGAGTTACCCCACACACTTTTTTATCATACAATTATGCTCAGTCGATATAATCTTTACTAAGGTTAGAGAATAATATACTTACACTAACGGACAAGGATCCGATACCGATGCTGATTTTCAAACGTTGACACCTGGATACTATACAACACCTAGTTGCATTTCATTTTATCCACTTATATATTTTTTTTTCAACAATGTTCTAATTTTTCAAATTTTTCTACTCCAACGTCCAATCGTGGTTACTTTATTAGGCTGAACAGCGGTAGCATATTAACATATAATTGCTATCAGTTTATAAAATACATTTTTTTAAATTTAATTTGATAATAATTAATAAACGCTGTGCTAACTAATAGATAGATTCTGAAGTCTGAGACGACGTAACATTCTGTTGAGTAGTTGATGATTATGCCTGGTTGAGGTGAGATGGATCAGAATGGGAAATAGATAATCTCGTCGAGTCAGAAAGAAAACGGAAAGAGACAGAGTGTATGATAAATATACTTCCCACATGGATAAATTATCTTTATATGGTCATACAATTATAAAAATAAATATCGTCTATTTACATCTTAAAATATTCAAATATATATTTCACTTTACAGTCAAATGACTAACATAATTATATAAACCATGTGGTTTTAAATATTAATTATTATTATATTATATTTATGTTATATTTTATTATATTAATATTATTATACATCAATACAAAATAAATGTAAACATAATTTTCAAAATATCGTAATTAAAATATATAAAACAAAACAAATGACAACATTTTTTTTTTGTATTATATAAAAAGAACTATTATTTAGAAATACAAAAGTCAAACTATATTTTTTACTATCATGAAATACCGTCAGAATAAAATAAGCGATAGTATAATAAATGGTTATACGTCACGAATTCACGATATATGATATAATAAATGATTATTACTTAGAACATTAAGTTCTTATCCTTTCATAGTTTAATTTTTTGACCATAATCTTTTATCCACTTGAATTAATTGTCAAAAACTAAATTGTATTCAAATTGCATGTATTTCTTAGCTATCTCTTTATTAGGTATGTAGGTAATCAGAAATTGCCCCTTCAAACAACTCAATAATTTGTACAAATTGGTTAATTTTCATAATTATAAACAATTATCAACTAGTAAAATATTCAAAAGTACATTTAGCAAATAAGTGTTATTTGATTTCATTAATTCATAATTTCCCACTCTCGGGCGTCCTTAACTTCTATAAAATGTCTCAAGTGCGTTAGTATTTCGAGCAACTTTGGACCTACTCCGATCTAAGCTATTCATGGCCGTACGATTACAATTTTATAGGTACCTATAACCTATCTTACATATTTTGTTTTTTAGGTATTTAATAAAAAATTATTAATTTTACTAATCTAATCCTGAACAATATCAAATTACATTAGGCATAGGTATGGTGAACTTTGAGATTAAGAAGTTATTAGACATACTAATGCGGATATTTATTAAGTTTCTAAACTTTAACAGTTAAACTGTCAAACAATATAGAAAGTACACATAAAAGATGGGAGATGATACAAAATCCAATTATTAGAAGTGCTCTATTGAATAGTATTACAATATTGACATTTATTCCCCATATGTGCATTTAAGGTTATATATAATGTATTCCATCGTTAAAAATAAACGATGATAAAAATATTGGTTCTCTCATAATTCCCATGGTAGAGACACCAGAAATGACTTTTTCAGAAATTATCAATTTCACAAAACCTCTTTATGGTTTATTATGGTCTATATTCTATATTTATATATTCTTCACTATAATGTACAACAATTTATAAGTTATTTTTACGTATTTGCATAATCATAAGATTGTTCAACTAGTTTTTTTTTACATTTAAAATCTTAAGTTAAAAATACGGAATAACAATTAAAATATATAATTCATTAAACTTTATCCCAGCTCAACATTTATAAAAAAAAACAAAAGTAAGGTTTGTCGATAAAAATGTAATTTAAGTATCGTTTATATAATCATACAATTTTTTTATAGTAATAATAATTAAGAATACTATATGAAATCGATATCAGGGGTACTAATACAAAATATTAGTTTGGTAATAATTAATAAACAATAATAATTATTAATCAATGTACAAATGGCTGGCATAAAAAACTAGATAGGTCACACTTATACCAGAAACATGACACTCGTGCGTAGGTAGGAAGGTTGAACTCAACCACAGCCAAATATTTACCATGTAATTCGATTATGATTTATGAATAACGCAATGGCGTTGTTTATAAATAAAAAATAATGAAAAACTAATGTTAAACACAAAATTAATTAATTAAATAAATATTGGATGCAATTCAATGGAAAAAGTATATTATTCATTGTAATATGATTATTTTGTTTTCCTAAGTAACCTTATTTATTGTTCTACCCTTTTCCTATTCCGTAAATGTTTGATGCGATTAACTTAACTTGATTTCAGTTAAGATTTTCTGTCGTTCTGGGCCACTTAGAAATAATTTATAGATACACAGAGATGTCATGCTGTAAGTAAAGGATCGAATCCATTGTTAAATCCCTCACAAATAGTGTTAGTCTTAACCAAGTCACTTTCAATTATATCAAATACATTCCAGTACATTGTGACATTTTGATGATTGTAAGAATGAATCATTTTCACAGTTAATAATAAAATTAAGTACCTTATTGTATACAGCTGATGATATAAATTCAAATTAATTGTAAAATACCTAAAATACCCTCATAATAAGTAGATACAACAATGGGTGTAATAGATATACAATATATTATATTGCTGCATTACAATGTATTTTTTCGTTTTAATAGTTTTGAAAACAGAATTTTTCGCATGGTCGTGGCAATTAGGTGACAATTATTATACAAATGTATTAAAACTTAATTAATTAATAACATAATCTATTTAGACACAGATTCATCACGTTTTGGGGGTGTTAACACAAAAAAACTAATGGAAATATATGTAATTATACCTACGATTTGAATGTTTTAAGAGCTCTATTTTTATGGTGGCTTTACTCAAATATTGCCATCTACCTACAAGCACTGTGCAGTGTGCGCGTACTGTTTTGTCAATGCGTTAGTTACGGTCTAATAGATTCTAAGTACCTACCGACAAAATGTATTATACGGGTCCTGGCTCCTTCCCCTCACGGTATTTTGCGTGATCATCCTCGAAACATAATAAATAATAATAATAAAAAAGGGACACACCGACAGAGCAAAAGATAACTATCGGTCGTAACATACGGCAGCACTCGGCGTCACTCGGAAAAATGACCGTTCGACTAGTCAAAATAATAAAGGACACGGGACCACCTGTTCAATATGGATATTACTATGATTAGTCGCATGAACGATGGGCTACCCTCCACGGCGATGCCCCTTATTAGTCATCGTTATCGTGTGTGCATGTGTATACTAGTTGCATGTAAACGACCGATTATTATTATTATTATTACTATAAGCAGACCTTGTGAAGTGCACGCATTACGCAAATGGTTTTCGAGACGAACGTTAAAAAACTGTATATAAACGGCCAATTACAACGACCACTTGGATTTTTAGGAAATGTAATCACTAAACACGAACAAAAGGGTCATGCGTGAAAGGGGTCAGTCGGCCGGTGTCTTTTCTCTTGGGACAAACAACGAAAGCGTGACGTAGAAAAACGAACGTCGACTTGGAAGACTTTGAAAAGCTGTCCGTTTCATTATTATCAATAATAATATACACATAAACAATCGAATAGTAAATACCACAAGTCAGTTTTAAATAAATATTACAATCTCAGTCGATAGGACTGCAGTTTTGTAACGCGGTTTATTGTTTGTACTTACCTATGTCAAACACATATTCTCTCCTGTGTGCAAAATATTTGTACCACACGAGCAGCTTATTTGTCAAAATCGAATAACCTATTTGATTTGTATGAACAACACAATCATAATATAGTTCATCTTATTTTCATTAGTCATAAAATACAGAGCAAAAGTTATTGCTGTTTTTAAAACATTATTTTAGAGATAAATAAAAAGGTTTCATTGACCATCCCTTTTATTAGTAGGTTTCTTCTAAGGATTCCGATGAAAACACTATTATACAATTGTCTAAAATATCTTAATAAGAAAATGTATATTTTCTGATTTGTTTTGGAGGGCACTTTGAAAAATGATCATCCAAAGGTTATTATTTATAAAATGTAAAAAACTTGTTATTTTCACTGACTTCGAGAAAAATACTGCTGTAATCTTGTTTACTCGAAACCATAAAAAAGGGCCAAAGGTATACGATGCAAGTTTCATTTTATCGAGTCATTCCGGCGCTTTAATATGTTCTACTTAAAAGCTGGAGGGTTCCCCCGGTTCGACCTGCAATTAAAGGCGTTCGGAAAGGTTAAACACTTGCACCAACCGTTAAGTAATGAATGTTACTGCTGTTCACTGGTGTTGATTAAAACTTACAAAGACCTCTTTGCACCTGAGGCTTCCTTTTAGCATGTGATTAATTTTTCTTTTTTCATTTTTTCTTAGTTTCCTCGAGATTTCTTTTTCTTTCTTTTTATATTATAAAAAAACTTGAATATTACCTGCATTGTTCCATAATGGCATAAAAGTTTCGCTATAAATACAATTTTTAAAATACAAAAACTGTAATTTATATCTCGAAAATAACGCAAACTGTTATTATTGAACGAACAACATTTTAATTTAATTTTATGGATATAATTTCTAAAAAAAATGTATTTTTATATACATAATTTAATTATTGGGCAATACGTATACAATTTTGCATTATAACATTCAATACTGAATAACATAATAAATAATTAATTCTTGATACTTAACAAATATTAATATACCTACATAATTTGTATCATTAACTTTAACACAAAACATAAGTGTGATGAACTTATGACTTTGTTCAGTTGTTACATTAGGCTTAGTTTTTTTTTTAATTTAGACGAAATTCAGTTAATGGATTTATTAGTATTATAGTTTAACGAGTGAGGCAAGAGAAAAAAAATTAGCTTGTATTCATAAAAATATCAGCATTTTGGTATTGCATATATAAGATTTCCTTTGTAAAATAAAAAAAATATATATTTAAAAAAGGCACAAAAGTTACATTTGTGGGGACTATGGTGAATATTATGTCGTGCCTACACATATACATAGAGACCTATAGGTATACAATATACATACCGTATTAAAATATAAGTCAAACTACAACGATTAAACGTGTAATTTACTTAACTAGTCTGTGTATAGAATTATAATTATAATTGTTTAATGAGGATTATAATATAGATCAACAAAATATAAAATAATCAACACAATAAATTAGTTACAAAAAAAATAATACGTTATACTTCACTATAACTAAAACACATATTATCAAAGTACACATAGTATGAAAGGAAAATTATCTTCTAACAATGTAAGTACTATGATTAGTATAATTACGAAATAAACATGACGTACACATAGGCAATACTATAATGCAGTAAACACATAGTGCATATTTTAGTCGCCTTTAAGTAACCCTTTTACAGAAATACACGATCGCGTGATTTACATTTACAATAACAATATAGGTAATATGATGCAATTAAAATGTTGTAATCTTATATAATATTTTGATTATATTTTCAACAATAATTTATATATATATATATACTATACATGTAATAGGTTCAGATGTACATGAAAATATGATTTATGAAGAAAATAAATGTTAATCAATATATTTAGTGTTTTTATTTTCATGGAAATTACAAATGGCGTATTTTTTATTATTATATATACAGCTCCACATAGGTTTTGTAATTTGACATTCTTACAATGTCTTTAAAATAATTGTTCACTATAAAAACTTATGTTTTCAAATAAACTTTTAGATCGTGAGTATATTTGTTTTAAAATTATGTTTTTTTTTATTATTTTTTTTATGATTGTTTTAGTGATAAATGGTTCGGTTAGAATGAGGGTTTAAAAAGCTTCTATATATAACACTGTTTTTGAAAAGGTCTTTTTTGATTTTCTCAAAACTTTCACATAGTCTTTAAAATACCACAGAAAACTGTCGTATATCAGCATGTTTTCACATTTTTCACCGATAAAACTAGTCTTTTATATTGTGATACATCATCGTTACTATCAAATTGAATAACAGAAGTCACAAACTCACAACACGCTGAAGTGAGACAGTAGTTTAGTGTTTAGCACCCAGCCTGTATCCAGGGATGGGCGAGTTACTTGATGACATGAATAAATATTTATTCGTGTGAAGGATTCATAAGAAAAATGTTTTATGTAAGTTATAATATTAAAATGTATAAAACTCTTGGCCCATCAATCTGCAGTATTGTAAAAATGCAAAATAAACATTTTCCAGGCCAAACAATATTTTTGGTACAATAGAAAATTATCATAATAATTTTTTGCAGTGTAATGTGATTTATATTACATATTGAAATTCTATTTTAGAAATGAATAATAAAGTCACATTTCCGCGTAAAACATAGTCCTTTAGTCGCTGTATTTTCATATTGCACCTAGTCTTATATGATGTGCTATAAGCTCGACTCATCGGCGACAAACAGCGGGTGGGCGACTATACTTGGGAGCGTGCAGAGGGAAAAAAATGAGCACGAAAACTAATCAACCGATGAAATACGTCCAAATGTTTCACTTAGTCCAAATGCCATTTTACCCCCTACAAAACGGCCAGCAGTTAAAATCGGTCGAGGGATTACCATTGATTATCACTAAACCTTTCCCCATAGGATAAGTCACAAACGACGATCGGCGTGCTAAGGATCAACACCGTGAAAGGGGACATGTACACACATACTGTACGTTCTGAACACTTAGAGGGTGAGGATTATCATAAAACGCCGATGTACACATAAAGAGAAATTTAGGAATTAGCTACAACTAAATTTCGTAATGGGGTTGACAAATCCCTCAAAGGCCACACCACTGCTTTTAGAATGATTAACTGAAACCAAACTATGCAAATACTGAACAATACTATATGTTTATCATTAGGTACACTTGAGTTAATTCATAGGTAATGAAACATGTATGTTCCGGGCTTTGTAATGTTATATTCTAATAGCAGGTTCCAATAACTTATAAATAATTTTACTATCAAATTATCAACAAACAATTTTATACTTATTTTCATATCTCAATAAATGGTAAATTAAATTTATGAATAATAAGTATAATAACCTACTTACCTACCAACTGAAATAATAATAGTATTCCTATATTAGGTGTAGATACTTTAGACGTCTAAAAGATACAGCATTAAACTAAAAATTGTTGATACTTTAAATGTATAGTTTTTAGTAATTATTTTGTTAATTCTGTCACACATGTCACTGTTTTACTTTCATTTATCATAGGCACGTTCGATGCTATAGACAGCGTCATATATCCACGAATAAACATAATTTAATTACGTTCACTTTTTGATATATAAATACATAAGAAATTAGAATTTATAAAAATATAAATAGATACCTACTTAGATCTGTGTCTGGCATTCGATGTTATTTCACTGGTACCTACAAAACAAGATCTGATGTACCTACACATATTATTATTCACGATTCACGGAAATTGCAGATGCTAGAGATTTCCCTTGAAAATAATTTATTACACGACGTGCTGGCTTTCAAAGGCTTAAGCTTTTTACGTGCGTCAGAATATTATATTATTTAAACATAGTATTTTGTGAAAAACGGTTTTGTGCGTAGTCGTGTTACGTATTGACCCTGTCACGGGTGTTTTTTTTTTAACCTGCAGGGTTACTCCTGCAACCCGACGACGTCGTGTTCGCTGTTACAGTTACACAAATTGTTTTCGTTTGCTATTGTGCCGTATGTGTATAAAACAATCGCACAAAAAAAAAAAAAGAAAAAAAGAAAAATATTGTTTGATTTTCATGTAGAACACCACGCACGCCCGTGTGTTTTATATCACCCAAAAGATGGCACGTGACTTACGTTGTCATTGTTCGCGGACTGCCATTGTTGTGCCGCACGAGACTTCACAATATAATACAGCACACGCACAGACCTTCACAATAACGCAACCCGTACGAATCTCGTGCATTGTAAATGTTTCCCTAATGTGTTTCTAAATGACTGAATGAGCTTATTTTTTTTCTCCCAATATTTTCCATGCTTTCACGCCTTTAAAACGCAAAACAATAACAACACACGTGTCTCCGCGATCCCCATATGACAAATTGTCCAACGGTCTTGGTGGAATCATCAATAACGTAAGCGAAACGATCACAAAGCAACCAAATAAAAATAGAAACACTACCTAATGGGCGATGAACTGTACACAAAGAATTTTTTATATAAAACTTATTCAAAATCCTCGAAAGCCCGGTGAATAGAATATATTATTTAAACTTGTTCGGATAATTATATTCACAGATCACATAGTTTTAACTGATATTTAGATAATACTATCACAAATCTGTACAAAAGTCTTAACTTCTAAATTCAAGTTTGACATTTTAGGAAGCTTTAAAAATAAAATTGTGTTCAGGTACTTTTATTAAGATATTTAATTTTTGCTTGCATAGATGCTTTATCAGTTCTTAGACTGTTGTCACAATTAAGATTTAATTCATCGATGAGGTATAAACATGAAATCTATTACACACTGGTCTAATATTTCTTAATATTAAAAAAAAAATACTGTGATTATTTAATATTTAAAATAGGTACTGAGTAATGTTTAATTTGGAGTAAATCTTTTTTGTTTTTTTGTTAAATAGCATACATTTTTCAAATCAAAATAAATATTATGAAATTTATAAAACCACTGAGATTGATAAAAAAGTTTTATGCTGACCTTTTACAGTACAAAGACATTTAATATATTTACATTTATGAGTTGGGTTAGAGCAGTTATAGAAGCTTTTATTGACGTAATATATTAATCAAATATTATGGATGTTCAAAGAAATAGATGATTAAATAGACACAAAAAGATAATTTTAATAAAATGTGTTATAAATAATAATTTGTACCTATACATCACTGTTTACTATTGACAGTATCCCGGAATACGGTAGTACCTACTTTATTTGACTTTCGTAGAAAATTAAAAATTATATAAATATATTCGTACAATAATATTAATATATTAAGTAGATTTAACTTTTAAAGTACTCACTTTTAATGAAATGCCATAGAAATATGCAAATGATGTACCAAATAAATAAAGGTCATGGTACTGTATAAGTATATTATCTTTATTAGTTATAAATCGTATACACAGAAACAAATTGCAAATAATATAATTCCTCAACCCTATTTACAACACTCAGAATTATTTGTATATCTTTAAAGCAAGTGTCTGTTTGTGAACCGTAAATAATTCCATGCATAACTGTATATTTGCCCACCGGCTCGTGGTACTCATATTCACCGCAAATAAACACAGGGGCTAGTTTTTATGATCCTGCCGCGGTTATTTTTTTTACTTTACTTTTAGTATTTGCTTTTCAGTGTCCATCCTTCGGGAATCATATTTTTTATCGAGTTTATTTGTTTTACATAACAACTGCGCGCGTATTGGCCAACCCTTAACTTTCCTATACCATTATATTATCACTCCCTCGTCTTTTCTTTATTATATTAATTTTATTTGTAGAGTAAATATTAGGGTTTTCAAAACTCAAATAAATCTGAATGCATAACCAACAACTGTAAAAAGTAATGAACTACAATTATAATATAAACGACAACAATTATAATTTAACCAAACTTATAATTAGTGTGTAACACACGTGTGTGTTTACGAATACGCTTTTATGAATAAATATATAAACAACCTTAGGTACTTACTCATAAAAGAAAAAATGTTTAGGAAATCGCAAAAATCAAATTTTTCTATGTTAAAAAAAAACGATTTAAACATTGTAAAAAATATGGTGAGTTGAGGTAATTTTAAAATATATAATAGACTTACACGATGATAGTAAATATATAAATAATAAACCAAATTTGTAATATTATGGCCTAAATAATGAAACACGGTGAACTCGTATAGTGTAAACGTTCGTTGGATAAAAAAAATCAAAAATACAAACAGTTAAACATCTTCATGGGTGGAGCATAAAAAATTGAGTTTGGCGACAATATTAGATGGCACAAAAGCCACTGAAAGAAGTTTACGTGGTTAAGCAAAAATACATAGAAAGAGGGAAAAGAGGAGGAGTTTATATTATAAATACGAAAAAAAGTATACAATGAGTATTAATCAAAATAAAGACCCAAAGAGCTTCATAGTGATGGTACGTCTCATCTATAGAGATATACGTCATGGTACGGGCTTAGAAGCCTTCGAAATGTTTAGGTTTTCATCGTCGTTTACAATATTTTTCGAATCGATTTGAAAGCCTTTTCGGTTTTTACTAATATCGCACAAAGACTGCTGGGTATTGTTCGATTTGCTGCTACCAAAGTTGGTTTGTAGCGGCGGCATTGCTCAGCACAAACGATGCGGCGTCGAAATTTACTTTTACAAAAAAATAATAATAATAGAAATTGGAAAAAAAACCTTAATCCACATCCATATAGAGATATATGGATTCGTATATGGATTATCGTTATTACATATATTTTTATTATAATTAAAGACCGAAAATAGTTTCGTCGCCGAGAGCTGTGGAAAAATCAGCAGTGTATACTACACCACCCGTCGTAGGTGCATAAGCACACACACACACACACTTATATATTAAATATTTTTTTTGCTTTTCAAGCGATCCATCGCCTCGTGTTTATAGGAAATAATAATAATTATTATAAATCATGTTTGACGGACGGTTTTTTGGGGAACAGTGGGAGGAGCACGTCGGCCCGTTTAATTTGTTGATTGAAATATACACGACGTGCACATTTACACACACGCATATATACATATATACATGGTATTATAATATATTATACCACTACCACTACTACTACTACTACTAACAACAACTACTACGCGCACACTTATACATTATTATTATTATACTGCGAGGGAGACCCCGTTGTGGCTTTACTGGTCTAACCCGTCTTAACCATCTGGCACGCATATATACGCGCACATAATCTGCTACCCTGCTACCCTCAATTACCACCACCTGGAGTCAGTGGCACGCACCCTACTCCAAACCGATACCGCCGCCGCCACCACCCATGTGTATACAGGCAGAACGAGAGAGAGAGTGAGAGAGAAAGAGAGCGAGAGTTCCCGATATATACATATATATTGAATAAGTATAAGTACACATATGCATGGCGTTTATCGAATCGATAAACGGACGCGAACGATACCCACCCCTCGCTCAGACCGCGGTGACGCGTTTCCCTAAATCCGATTCCGTCCCGACGACTGCAGCGATGATAATTACACCACTTAAACGCGCGCTCTTTTCGAGAAGAAAAAAACTCGCGTACAAAAACATTGTGTGTGTGTGTGAGTGCATGTGTATTTTTTGCTTTCGTTACTTGTACCTCCATCCTGCTAGGAGAGAAGTGATGCGCTGCATAACAATATAAGTATATCTAACCATATTCTATGCGCGTGTTAGATATGGAAAGGTACATTTTTCCCTCTGTATAGGTTTAACATTTTAAATCCCGCGTTAAAGTAGTTTTCGTAGAATTTTTTTTTTTTTTTGATTATAAGCTTCCAGATGAATATATATATATATATATATATTGTGGTTCAAATCACTGTATCCCGCGGAATTTTTCACAAACAAAGTTGTATTGCTATTTGCTACGAATACAGCAACCCACGATCAGGGGCGGATTGGGAACTAAATTCAGCCCGGGAATTTGCATTGGATCGTTATAACACGGCATAATATTATTATTCTTACATTATAAGACAATTTGGAACTTTAAAAATAAAATTCATATTGAGTATTGAAGTAAAATCAAAATTCATTTAAATTTACCAGTTGTCGCACATAATTGTCGCCTAACCTCTACCTCAACAAAAAACAATGTTTACATTCTTAAAAATATATAAATATATAAATATAAGCATTACTATTATTGGAATTTTACAAAATTTACTTTATTATGATTATATGATATATCCGTGATAGATACTTTACACATTTCATGATGACTAATAATAATAACTATATATATACCAGGTATATTATACCTAATACCTTTACTAGGACTCATGGTCCATTAACAGGCCAGTAGGCCACAAAACACCCAGCATTATTTTAATATGAACCTACCTAATTAAATGTATCTAATAGAACTTTTGAAAAGGTGTTTATGACGTTGTAATCATATATATTCTGCAATGAACTTATGTAGACATTAGTGAAGTTTTAATTAACACCATTCAAATTAAATAACTTCAATAATCCATTCATCGTTAACAATTTAAAAACATAATTGATTAATAGAACCAACAATGTTAGGCATATATTATGATAAACATAATTTTATATCTAAATTAGATTTTTGATTAACAAACAATTATAAATATAAAGTTAAACTTGGCAGTTAGGCATAACAAAATGATGAAATTGCAATCTTAAAATATGTATACACATTTTATGTAACATTCTTGCTAATAAATATTAACCAATTTCATTACTGTACTGTTGGCTTAAAAATAAGTATTTTTTAGAACACTTTCACTGAAAAAAAAGAAAAAATAACGGACAAATAATTGTTCAGAGTACAGCTATAATATAAACTAGATAAATATGTTTTAAAAAATTAAGTCCAGCGTATAGTCACCTACTTTTTCTAGATGATTTTAATTTAAACAAATTTAAGTACTAAATGAAAAACTACAAAATATATTATTACTGTTTACAAGAAAATTATACACCTATAAAAACTCCAAAAATAAATTGCTGTACAGGAGTGTATTCATTATAGCAACTTAAACAGAAATTGAATATATGTTATGTTCAGAAAGTAAATGCTTTCATGGCCTCGTTTTTTCATCATATATTCACCCCCATATTCATTATAGGTTCTATATTTCTATTATAACATATTAAAGTAAAACGTGTTTACACTTTTTGTTCATTGTACTGTCGCCTTATTAGATTAGTTTTCAGAATATGAATATTTCTTTTCAAAAAGTTAGCATTGGGAAATTACGACCTGATAAAATATTATATTGGAAAACGAGAAATTTAGATTCAAGAAGAACCTTCAGTTTATCAAAATTAGAAAAATCATTTACCTATCTAACACGATTTCTCGTTCACCAGAGTATTTTATTGTTTTCTATAAATACTTTTAGTTTTTAATAATTATAAGCATTTTAAGGAGACCTATCGGATACCAATTTTAATTGTTTGTGGAATTTCACTAATTGCAGTACTTATATATAATGAACATATTTTGTATAATATAAATGAAGCAAAACAAATAATTGTTTTATTAATCATTGAAAAAATTGTGTAAAGTGTCATTGGATATTCAAACACCTTATAACAAATTGTCTCCTAAGGATATTTATTATTTTGTAATTATTCAAAAAATATAAATCCTAGAACCTTGAATCAATCCACCAATATTACCTAAATTAACATTTTTTATACACTATGTCGATTTCAAAATATTTAGTCCAATTTTATATAATTTATAGGAATTTGAAATTTTGAAATAACTTGAGATCTTTATTTTCAAATGTTGATAAACAATTTGAGGCTTGATCAAAAAGTTTACAAATTGAAACAAGATCCCACATAAGTTGTGTTTACAGAAACTTTAAAATCCATAAAATACATAAGCACAATTATTTTTTATACGCATTTCAAGTTCAAATGTTGATAATAAACGAAAAATAATGATTTTATTTATTTTTATATGTAATTCAAAAATCATTATTCTTAAGGACTTAAAAATTTCACCAACCTCGTAAATTATTCGTTAATATATCTGCACAATCAAAATGTCTAAATATTAATATTGATTTTGAGCTATTTATAGAATGAATCTATTCACACCATTATACAGTACATCGGTGTTAATTCATTAAGTTAATAACAGCTAGTAATATTATATGAAATAATACTATAGGTAATAATTACTATCTATCATATTATATTCATATGTAATTTGTTTTTGGCAAAAATAAGTTCAACCTACCATATTACTAATAGAAACATTTAGAAATTAATTTAATTACTTATAGGTATATAAATAATAAAATATCCTTAGAAAAATATGACGGCAGACCGTCGCCGCTCTGAATTGTTTTTTGAATGCAATAATTTATCATTGAATTCATATTAAATACATGCTTTACAGTGAGTCCTACTCAATTGCGAGGTACACCAACTATACAGTAGAGCGACTTCTCCGAGTTTTTTTATTTGTATACATCGTTTTTAGTGGAGATATATCATGCATCAAATCAACCTGCAAAGTTTTGCAAAACATTTTTTTTTGTATTTTAAATAATGGCTCTGCGTACAATCAAATAAAGAGGTGAATTTGACATTCATTTATGGAACACTTAAACAATTGAAATGGTATTCTAAATATAAGGCCATCTGTTGTAAAGCTAGGCGGGTCCAGTATAGGGTTACTAAGAATTGGACCATTGTGTATGACTGTCGTTATTTGAATGGTTGTAGTAATGATATAGTGCCAAAAAAGTGATGAATATAGATATAGAGAATATACACTTAGGGGGAGGTAATTTACAGAATATTATATACTAAGTGATACCTACTACATCCATTTACCATTCGGGAGATGTCGGAAACTCAATAACTTGACTTTTTACTTTCAAATGAACTGTGTATCCGGATTTTTTTGTAAATATTTAATAGCTTTTCTGTCTGTTATTTATAAGAGCTAATTTAGTAGTCAAAAACATACAGTCTTTTATAAGGATTTGATTGATTTTGCATTATTGCAAGTGAGTGCGTTACTAGTACCTATAATAACTATACACGTATCGACGATTGTTATGAAACCTTGTATAGTTGTACTGTAAATTATTACAGAATTGAAAAAAAATATTAACTATGGCGTACTCGTATATATGAAAAAGATACTGATCACAATATTTATTTGATTCAATATAACATTAACATAAACTTTATATAAGTATATATATTTATACAATGCATTTTGAATATTCTAAGGTCACAAGTGGTTATACATAAACTGTTATTGTTAGAAACAAAAGATCCCTTTGATAATGGCTCTATAAAAAAAAAAATCACTCGAGTCTTTTGTGTATCAGCCATGAGAATCAGCGGTGGATCTAGAAAAAAAACATTAGGGGATACTATAAACACCCGCCATAAATACACATTGTAATTTAACCCTACCAACCTTCTCTCGTTTATGCTTTTCGAATATTCGCTTAGTACGCAAAATTTGTATTTATAATATTGTTGTCAAAACCGTGTGCCCATTGATTATGTTCATAATACTGCTCAAACATGGTAATAAAAATAATAATTAAAAGTGTGACAGATTTAAAACAATCCAATCACAAACCACAGTAAATGCAAATATTAAAACAGTGTTAAAAATGAAGTAAGTACATTATATCATCATAAATTACAACGCGTTGAAATAAAAATGTATAAGAAGTTGTTTTGTATAAAAAGGAAATTGAATGTTTTAATTAATTTAGTTATTTAATAGTCCTATTACCAAATCAACAATTATAATATAAACTGCTATCAACATAAAAGCGTCGTTAAAATCAGGGGTTTCTGTGAACTCAAAAGTTGACATCAATGTTGGGTACTTTAAAGCTAAAAACGTATTTAATTTAAGAGTTATATTTATGTTTTAAGTTTGAATATATTTCTTGTACTTTATATAACAATTATTGTACATGTTTTGGGATCGCTCGGAAAAAGTTGATTACATTACATACTAAAAGTGTGTAATATTTTTGCTGCCAAGTCGGAGTGGGGATGACGCGTCTTTTAGTAATATTCCGAGAATCAACGATTTTTCCACTGGCATGGTATAAAGAACAAACGCCCACATTGTTTATTTTCTCTGCGGAAGTGCACAATTTCCCGGTTATGGCCGTTGTCACGTTGTTCGCGATGTTTACAGGCGTGGCGATAAACGTCAAAAAATTCTCTCCTCCTCCCGTCCCGACAGCAATCCGCAACGAAACAACCGCTTTCGGCTATAATAATATTATTATTATCATATACAGCGGTATATACAGTCGATACTCCAGAGCGTCGCCACTAACGTTCCCAGATTTGCACCCTCTCGACTTCCGATCGTGTAATTATATCAGACGATAGTAATAATAATAATAATAATAATAATAATAAAAAACGAAATATTAATATAGTAACCGTAGTAGGCTGGGGTGAATTTTGATAACGGTGGGAGTCCGCGGCCGACGTTTACCGGCGGAACGCTTTTGTTGTCCGGGCAGCACGTGAACCGCACGCGTTCTGCGGAACACGTCGGCTGCGCGGAATGAGAGAAATATAAAACACAAAATAAAAACCTCACATTATAATATTACGGGCGGTAAACGTTTTCCAACGACCCGCCGCCCAAAAATAATACACATCCGATAAGGGTGAAACGGAAGGGAAAAAAATGTGTACGCACGTATGTCGTAGGTGGCCTCGCTGCACCGTGTAATATGTATATATATGTGTGTGTGTGTGTGTGTGTGTGTGTGTGTGTGTGTGTGTGTGTGTGTGTGTGCCGTCGTTTTTGTGTACATTAATTTCGTAATGGACATTGGACATGCTCAGCGCACCGATGGCCGTGCATTATTGTACGTCGTGTTTTATTAGGTCATCGCATCGCCAGTTTTTTGCCCCTCTTCAGCCCCGTCCACGAGGCAAATATTGATTCCGCAGAACGTTCCCGAGACTCTTCAACCCGCTCGTGAAAAAAAAATAATAAACCGCAACGTATATTTTCACGATATCTGGTCCACGTCGACGTCAGTTTTTATTATTTCTATTGTAATAAAATATGCACCGTGTACACCGCGAGAGTCGAGACACCAGTCGAAAAACGCCAATCACGCAGTTTTAATTCATTAACATATTAATATTATGTCGGTAATAATAAACGATAGTACTATGTCGTCGAATATGTTACCCGTATTTACTTCCGTTGTGTCTCAAAACAAAATCGGTAAAATAAAACTGTTTCTAAGAAGACAACCACACTATTTAAACATGTCATATAGGCGTAATACAATTGATAACAAATATGCATAACATTATATGATAGAAATGTATTCTCGAGACTAGGCAATAAAAATTAATGAAATTTGAAGTCTATTTTTGTTTTTTTTTGTATTGAACATAATATAGCTTCAGTTACAAGGGCCATTAGCTTTGTGTTAAATATTAAACTAACCTTATTTTCCGCAATGGTGATGTTTCATAAAATGTATGGTTTAAATAATATATAAATATGAATCAAATACCGAATTATTCAGTAGGTTACCTACTTGTGTAATATTAAAACGACTATTTAAAAACATCAAAATCCTGATGCTAAATTATTATCTCCAATACGTATAAGTGCATTTTAGCTTATTGTTCGCCGCACAAATAAATGTTATTTGTTAGTCAATTTAACAATCTGAAATGATTCAATAGAATTCAATAGCCTGTGACATTCGCTGTATGTGTCGATACTTTATTTTTATTACTGAATCATCTGTCATCGTGGTTTTTTCGGGTGATCATTTATCCCCCCCCCCCCTCCTACATATTTTTTTTTGGAGCTATATTTCGATAAGACCATTTTTCGGAAAATAAAATATTTAAAACAAATAATGAATACTTAGGTACCTAAAAAATAATGAGGTACCTACTATAGAGTTTCTTGATTTCAAAATAATTTAAAGAATTTAAGATTGAAAATAATATTATATTTCCAAATTGGAAATAATCTATATAATATAATTAAAATTATGCATAAGGTTTATTGTATGTACATACTCGTATTAAGTATATATTAGTATGTATTACTTAGACATTTATTTACTTACGACTATACACCTGGTGGTTTAATATTATTATGGCCTCAGCGGCTTAGCACGTGAAAAAACTGAGGTACCTCTATTATGCAAAATAACTTTGGTAACTTATACAAGGTTACGATATGTACAGGTTTGACATTTGAATTAATAAATAAATATTAAAGTATATTTTCAATTTACGCATTTTATATTATACAAGATAACTTTGCACGTGAACATTATATACTCTGTACTAAATATTTATTAAGTACATCTTTTAGTCACGTGTAAAGAAGTTTAAGAATTAAACTTGCCTTAAAATTATAAATCGGGAAAATACATACCTACCTATAATATTATTACTGTTAACAATATTATTAAATCGACAATAACAAATTAACAACTCTTTTAGTAACCTTCATAAATAAAAATAAGAAATTACATAATCACCATATATACCCCAACATAAAAAAACCTTCACGTATTTTCATACAATGTCCATGAGTAAATGTAATTCAGTAATTGATTTGATTAAACATCAATTCATCAACAATTACATAAGGCTTACCTACTACGTTTTAAACACGAAAAAAAAACATTCTAACTAGGTTCAAATTTGAATTCACTATCACAAGGCAAACTACAGGTATAGAGGAGGAGAGAAAATTGAAATAACTTTTGGATAAATAAACCGTAGTCGAACTTAAAGATAATATTTTATCTAAAATTATATTATATTATATTTAGTTTGTGCTCAACAGCAACCGCTTTGATGTTGTTGCAAAACGATTTTGCACGTGTGCTTGCCATTACTCTTTGCCTGGTTTGTGTTACGAACCACGTTCGATAATTCAATTTGGTACACCCGCCCAAGGCGGACGAGCGCTGCCGCGGCCACAGCCGTAGAAAAGCAAACCGGGGGACGGGGAAAAAACAAGAGAAAGAATGAAGAACGAAGAATAACTGTTTTCGAATCACGTGCCAAACCGATCCTAAGCGCAAATAATAATTAGGTTTGATGGATATCAGCCATCGGGCACTCTTGGGGTTTAACCGCGCACGCGACCTGTCCCGGTTCCCGCGCACCGCCGACAATTCCACCGCGGTTTTCTCTTGGGGATTAGACTGTGAAATTATCCGACGGTTTATATCCGCATTATAATCTTTTATCATTATGCATCTTTTTTTTTTTTTTAATTTTTTCCTTTTTCTGATCATTCTTTTATAGGTACCTATATAATATATATACACTAATTCACTTTGTGTAAGACTTCCCGCTGGTATTATTGTTGTCGAGGACCCTCTGAAACGGCCGTCCAGTTTATGATTACATTTTGTTTGACCTAGATGACCATTGTACGAACCGTCCTTTCCTCATAAAAAGTTTACGGCATTATATTATACGAACAATATTAGTAGGGCGGTACGCCGCCGTTATACTGGCATTAACCTTTACTGTCTCTTTTTCTCTGACGGAGAGTAGAAAAACTAGCTCCTAAGCAATATGCTAGAATTATATTAAAAACGTTTATTATTAAATCAAACGAAAATATTTAAGTCTAAAAGTCTGTACGAACCTATTCCTACTGTCTACAATAGTTTTCAATAATATAGGTATACATTATTCTTGTGTATAATGGTACATACCTATATATATTATTTTAAATATAAAATTTAAATAAAGGAAAATTGTACAATAAGCATTGTTTGTAGTACTTATATAGCTATATCTGAAATATATACAATGTAATTTCATGAATACTTTGAAAAAACGCAGCTTTCCTGCAGCCGCCGCATTCATTATGTTATAAAAATTGAATTGAGCCAATTTGTTCGCGGTCCACGACAGTTGGGTTGATGAAAGGCGACGAACAAATGTTAGAAGGTTACTTTTCCTTTATTATTAATTAGCATCAGAAAATACCACATGTACAATATTAATACTGACGTAAGTAAGGAGTACGAAAAGAAGACAATATAAGTACCTACAGACAATTAAAAACGCTAATACATTTTTAAAAATAAATCTCTTATACTTGTATTCACTGCATGATGTTATGCACTTGTCATAACCTATGCTCCTGCCACTTTTTGAAGCCACTTTGGAAGTCTTAAACTTGCTTGAGTGTATTCACTACAATTGAACCAAATCATAGTGATTCTGTGGAAATAACATTGAGCCCGTAAATACGCATTATTAAAACATTTTTTTAAAATTGTGTTGGCTTCTTACATTTTTAACCCCAAAAATAGTTTATTTGCGTTATTTGATTATTTAATAATAGACAAGCATTCTAAAAATACTTACATTTTACTAGAATATGCAAAAACAAATATAAAAACATTTTTCAAGTAATGAAGATGACTTCAGATTCAACTATATTTTAAATCTGAACAAATACAATAAACATCATAACATATTTGGTATACATAATATATTTAACTTGTTATAGAGATTCAATTTCATATAAAAGTATTTAATTAGTTAACTAGCTATCGAGTAGGTATGCGTGTAATTTGTTTTTACGTATAACGAACGTATTTCGTGCAAAATAGTATTAAATGGCAATAAATTATTATATAGGTTAACATCTCTATAACGAGGGCGTTTCCTGTATTGATTATATTGTATACACAACAACGTTAAGAAGTGCACCAATATTCAATTATAAATTATCCCGCGCGTATCATAATATTGTGATTTGTGGCAATTAAACATTAAAATCATATTATAGCAACGCATTGCAACGCGTTACGAACTTCAGCAAATGATTTCGATTCGGTCGACGGAATACAAAACGAACAGGTGGCACGTCGAGTACGCGCCACATTATACGCAAGCCTAGACCATTAATATAATAATTTCGATAAATAATATAACAATAGTGATATAATATAACAGGGAAAAAAATTGGAATAACAATAATAATAATAGTCAAATAAATAAAAACATAAGTCATCGCCGCCGCGGTCGTCATCGAGCGCATTCGGACAATCGTCATAAAAACGCGTAGGTATTATAAAAAGGCAGTATTCTATGTGATAATATAAAATATAATGTGACTTTTGGGCGGCCATCTGTCGTATCGGTCGGTCGCAATAATAGGTTCCATACTGCAGCAGCAACAGCAGCAGCTATATAATATACACTGCCGGGTCGTGTGCGCGTATCCCTTTTGTATAGTTCGTGCCACGATAATAATAAAATATAGAATATAATTCCTCTAATGCTCCCGACAATAGCGGCGGCGACGCGCAGTGTATAATATTATGTACCTCTGACACGACAATATTGTTAAAAACTATCAGTTACCAAACGCCCGCGCTGGGGTCCGTCCCGCGTTCAGCATTTTAATATATTACACTGCGGACCGATACGTTTATGTAAATGGCAATACTAATTTTCAAAGTCAATTATGGTGGAAACAATGTTTTTTTTTATGCTCCGAAATATTTATGACCAAGCTATACGTTTTTACACCAAAAAATAAAAATTGTCATCGTTCGTGTAGGTAGGTAGTCGTTTTTGGATATTTTAATCTGCATATAATTACGAAATAAACGGCTTCAGTTTTTTTTTATCTTACTCATAGTCAAAATACACTTCAACGATAATTTTTATTTGCAATCATTTAATTCTAAATTATTTATTTTTGTTTTATTTATGCACATTTCAAGTTTTGAAAATATATTAAACGAGCAGAAACTATAGCAATAAGAAGTTGCGCAGCAACATTTGTGGTTCACTAATCATATTATTTTTAAATACCTTTACTGTTATAAAATAAAATAAACTATTCTTACAGAGTTACAGCATTTATACACCAACATTTTTTTATAAAGAGTATTCAATAAATGAGTATAAAATATGTAGGTTGTTATTAAAACGCGATAAAATAATATATTTTTGTCATGAAAATGTAGCGTTGTTAATACATCAAATTGTGCTCTTACAGTCATTTTTTCTGAAACCCAAGAATCGACTCAGAAATTGAGTGTAGCCAGTTAAATGGATTAACCCCCGTATTATGTACTATGTAAATTATCTGCTTGCAGCCCCTCCTCGGCAGACTCGGGGGGAAAAGTAATTTTATTTATTTATTTATTTTTTTAATTAAATCATCTCGAGTCCCGACTGGCGCACTCTTGCCCGAGTAAAAAAAGGGAAAAACATAATTCACTCGAGAGCATATTTTACGTAAATTGAAGACGGGGCCGCCTGCGTTTTAACAGGTAGGAATCGCAATATCTATGTACCATATTATAGTACCTATAAAATGTAATACCATAGACACCGCGGGCGGCAAGAGACATCTGTTCGTAGGTATATACCCATTCCATTCCAGTTACACTCATATAGTATTTTACTATTTTAGTAGTATTTACCTACGTGATGCAAGCGGTGACTTTTTCAATTTAAGGGGCTCCGATTAGGTGTTTCCCGTTTTTACATAACGTTTTTCCACGGTAAAAAATGTTCATTTTTTAATATTGTGGGACGTATAAACACTATTTCTATAATAATAAAGTTTTTTTTTATCTAACAACGCCAAAGCGACATACTATACATAATCATACTTTTTCTGCACGGCACACAATATTTTCCCTACTCGGGTGAAAAAATCATTTTTTCGTATGTATAATTTAACCACTTGTATAAAACCAATACCTCATTAAGTTGAATGTTTTTCTTATCTCAAATTATATTAGTAATTAATAAATATTCTTGCATCAGTAACAATTATTAAATCCCAACAGTTTTTTTGGACATCTACATTTACACATTACACAATAATATATAAGTAAGCGCTAAGCATATTATTAGTTGCAACTTGTAACTTTACTATTGAAATTAACTTATAGAACACATAAGAACATAAACAACATATTTTAACCACTAAGCCTCAGACTCGATTTATTAATTAAACATTTCCACTGTTATTAGGACGATAATATCTCTTGAATAATATATTTTTATATATCTTGGATAAAATAATACCTACATTAATGTAAAATGAAATTAAAAAAAAAATCAATATTTTAATATTGGGAAATTAGACTAATTCTTATTAAAACTAATTAGATTTCAAATAAACTGGAATTTATAATTTCATAAACAACTTTTGAACAACATCATTATATTTAAACTTTTTAGTGTATTATAGCCAAATGTTAAATACAAATGTAAATATGTACAGGTGTGTAAATTGTTCAAAGTTCAATTAATAATTGTATTCACATTTTTAATTGTCTATCAATATTTACAGTGTTTCATAAATATTCCAACATACAGAACAATATTTCACATTGACAAATTTTTACTCTTCTTAAACTATGACAATGTTGTGTTTTTAATAAAATAAATCATGTTATATTGGTACGCATTTATGTAATTCTTACTATTATGCAATCCAACTTTAAGTAAAAACTAAAAAGACAGTGTGCATTAAACGTATTTATTTTCGAACTTTCTTGTACGACAAACTACCAAGCACTGACAATTTATATAACTTAAATCGATAATAATTAAGATAATTTTGATGTTAAAAATATTATTGCTCGAGTTTCATTTTTTAGCGACACAGTTTTTTTTGCAAACATAGTATTGTGGTAGTACCTACACGTAACACTTAAATATTCTGTAAAATTGATTATTTCTTGGGATTAGGTATGAGAATTTCATTTGAATTTATTAGTTATCTGAAGGAGATAACCTAACAATTAACAATGTAATATCTGTAGTTGTTGAAATTAATAAATTTGAGTCGACACAAAGGCATTCTCTACGTACATATAGCTTATCCACTATCATAATAATATATGATGTAAATAATTTACAGATGGATCATTAAATTATTTTGTTAAAACTTTTCGATCATTTTTAAAAATGGACGAATAACAAATGTTATTATAAAAAATAACTAATCGTCCATATTTTTTTAATGTGGTCTGCTCAATGCTTTTAAATGTCAGTTTTTATTATATTTATTTAAATATAAACCATTTTACATAGAATACACATAGTAGGTATATACTATATAGAATGTCTTCGTGCAATTCTATTAAACATTCTGTTTAGGTCAGAGCAAAAATATTTTCATTTTCTTGCAATATTGTCTCTGGTAGGTAACACTACAGCACATCTAAGAAAAATATGTAAATAAAATAAATTTTTTTTTTAAAATAAATGTATCTTTTTAACGAAGAACGTTGATTATTAAAATTCTGAATGTTTGTGCAGTTGTTAAATTTTTTCAAAATGTTTACAATACCTAATGTCATTTTCTTTTGTCATCTTTGTAAGATATTGAAGGGCGTTTACTAATAAAACACCAAAATATTTTAACTTTACAACAATCTTAAAACAGATTTAAAATTCTCAATCTGATATTATTTTGAACAACGTTTTTTACAATGAAATATTTTAATTTATTTTTGGAGACTTGTAATTTAACTATAAAATTAATCATACGTTGTACGTTTATGACATTAATATTATAATGAAATAAGCAAAATTCGAAAAGTTTTTTCGGTACTTCATCATTGTTTAAAACTTAAAAAGAATAACAATAAATTGCATTAACACTGTATTTTTTTCACAATATTATGTAGAGGTTAAACAAGAAAGCATAACTTTATGACTTTAATATATATATACGTACAAAATACATTATTCACTATTTGAACCGAGTATAAAGTCTAGTTTAATTTTACGCTGAAGTCGTATACATTAATTTTTAATTTTAACATAAAAAAAAAAAAATTATCGTGAAAATAATGATTTTTTTGGGATGTTTTTTCCTTGTTATTAAACATTTTACATTTTTATTTCTTTAAACTTAATAAAAGTTTGTACATTTTTAAATGGCTTATTTTAATACGGGGTTTATTTTTCAGAATTATGAATTATTTATTTCATTGTATTGAATGTCATAAGTCATTAGTTCATAACAAAATATGTTATATTGAGAAACTTATATTTCTGCATCCTTTATTTAGGTATGTTGTAATTTATCTGTGATTGCTTTTTTATCATAGCCAAATCTATTTGTGTCTGATGTATGGACATTATAATGTAATTAATATAATATAATTAATATTTTATTAAATTAGAAAAGAGACATTTGAATAATATTTAGTTTACAATTTTTACTAATGCTGTCAAATAAATAAACGGGTGTCAAAAATAGCGTTTCAGCTGGAAATTATTTTTTAAAGATGTGGAACGAACTTAACTTTTTACTATACTGAAAATTATGATTAGTAATTCTTCCATATAAAAACGTTAAACATAAAAGTGGGTATATTTAATTATAAATTATAGTTGAACATTTTTTATTATGTTTTAATAAGACAATTTTCTTTTGGAGTTAACAAAATCACATATTTATCTACAAGTATGTTAATATTTGATTCACAAAAGAATATTTAGTTGCATTGGATCGTAAATAAAACCTTAGATTATAAAAGATATCTTAGTATTATAGCCTACCGGTACGAGTAGGTGCGAGTCTGTGAAGGTTCTGTACGACTGTACCTACCAGGGTTGCCAACTATCCAGTTAAAAAAATCGGAACTTTTTTCCAATATGAGAACATTTTTTTCAGGTTTTAATATATTATGAAGGCAATCATTTCTGGCATAACATATTATAATTTATAATATAAGATATAAGTACATAGCACTGATATATTTGCTCTCTATGTGTATGCAGGGTGTCCCAGGTCTATTTGACTAATGTAATAACTTTTACAGCAGTAACAGTGATTAGCAAGAAATAATTTTGAATTTTAACACACTTTGAAAATTGTTTAAAAATTAACTACTTAACCAAATTAAAAGTTTTAAACGCCAAAATGGTTTTTAAATACTTATTTATGAAATAGCTATCTTGGATTATTAGAAAAATATTAAATACAAAATTTAAATTATTTATTTTTGTTGTAAAAAAATAAAATAAAATATAAGATATACAAATTATAGCGCAGAGCTCTACAAATCATTACAAAAAAAAAAAACTTAAAAATATTGAATAGAAAAAAAGTTATTGCATTAGTCAAATAGACCTGGGACACCCTGTATACTTAACCATACTTTACGAAAAGTACAAAGGCGTTTTACCTTTTTTGGTGGAGTATGAGTAATAATTTGTTCTTCAGAGTCATTCATTATTATATGGGGCGGCACCGTTTTCGGCCATTCTGAAATGACCGTTTTCGGCCAGTACACTATTTTGATCACCAATGAAATATTCTTTTCACGTTTTATTTTTGTTAAACTACCAAAAAACTACTTTTTTGAATGGACTATATAAAATAATAATAACAATTGTCAATTATTAATTTATAATATATTGAATTAAGTTAAAAAGTATAAAAAATAAAAGTTATATTATTTTATTAATTTACACAATAAATATAAAATTATGTGGATTTTAAATTTTTTTTATAGTTATAACACATACGTTTAATAAATTCTATTCGTGTTACTTCTCTTCTCTCATAGTTCGTAATATTGATTTGGTTTTTATCTTGACGACGAACGAAGATAACGATGAAAGATATTGTATATTCATCCTAGTTAGTAGCTATTTGTTTTATCTACCGTTAGCCTATAGATGCTGAATTCTCCATAATATTTTTATTTTTTATTTTTGGGTAGAGTTTTGTTGGATTATACGCTCCAACGTATTTATGTAATTTCTATAAAAAAAATTCACAAATAGTATAGATATAATAGGTTGGATGGTTATAAGAAGTTATTTTCAGTTCTTAGATGTTGTATTAGTGTATTACATTGAATCTTTTTTTCACAATGAACTTTGATTTCGCAGTATTTACAAAAAAATGATTGATGACGAATCATATAAAAAGTATTTGCACCAAATACTAAATTAACTATCTTTTTAAACGTTGAACTAACAATACATTATGTTTAGGGCATAGTAATAAAAATATCTAAAATCTGATCAAAGAAAAAAATTAAAAAATTCACAGCATTAATAATTGAAAACACGCACTTACTGTCTCAATCATAATTCGATTTAAATTACATTTTTTCCACTGTGCTCGTTCATCAGAACTGCCCAATTAATTTTGTCCCTGCAGCCAACAGGTAAAATAAAATAATTAATTAGGATAAAAGATACAATATTACAATAAGCACAATATCCATTTGCATTAAGACATATTACCGGAATATTTTTTATCTATAGATAGACAATAATGAATACATGGCGAGCAGTGAAGCTCTAAAAACTATTGGAATTGAATTCCTTTTAGTATTAAACAGATTTATAGTTTATTATCTAGTGTACTTTAAACAAATATGCAAATGTTAAAAGTCTCGAGCCCTGGTTATAATTTACAACACATGTCATGGAATAGTAATTTATAAATGTTCTGAATTAATACATACCACCTACTTTTTATTATTATAGCTCATATTTGAATGATTTTATTTAACACCAGTATGTGTTTCTTTGGATATCAAATTAAAATAACTATACAATGATGGTAGTTTATCAGTGTATGCATTGGTTCCACTAGACGAAATAACACGTTAATCATGAAATTTAATTATGCTAAATTGCACCAACTTAACAGTTTAATATAAATTAATTTAAAAGCAAATATAGTAATCATATATATATTTTTTTTATGATGTACTTTTGAGTATTGAAAAACTAACATTTACAAAATTCCAGAAAAGTTTTGCATTTACTATTCATTAATTTAAATTTGTCAATCTATAATTCTATTGATACAAAGGTAATATTTTCTACTACAATTTTAAGAAACAGGTAATTTTATTTGTGTATAACATATTTGTATAATATTTTCCTACGTATTGCTTGTTTTGCGATCAAATATTCAACAGCACGCATGTATTATTTTAATATGACCAAAATATTGTTTGCAGCAGTTACGTACTTATGTATAATACAATCGACTGGAAACCGTTTCGATGAAAAATAATAAATAAAAAAAAAAAACCAACATTTAATTTTGTACTATTGACTTTTCGGTTTGCTTGCGAAGCCTACGTATACACTTCACCACATACATATTATATCTGCACATACGTCATATTATTTTATATAGAATGTCAGCAGTCACGGCTGTGGCGTTAATACGTCAAATTATAGGAACCAAGCAACCCACAACAGACGGCCGTGTGTTACGCATCACTATATTATTATCGTGCTGGTGTATAGCTGGTGTACACCTCCACACCACGATTGTAGTACTGTGCGGGCGGTGAGGTGGAAAACGAAAGCCCCCTCGCCCGACATCGGCTTTTTCACTGTTCCTTTATACAGTAAATACACGTTTCTCTGGCACACGCGCTCTATCCTCTACGGTTTTATAGCAGAGTAAGTCCGTTTATCGTGCTTGTACATATATAATACATATACCTATATATACGTTATGTACCCGACTTTGGGTGGCTATCATTTTTTTCCCGCGGCACACCTCGCGCGTCCTTCTCGATCCCTATCGGGCTCCTCTTGTTTTTTCATTTCCCCCACCACCTTTTTTTACACTCCTTAAAATCGCCTTACAAGTCACAACTCTACGCTACTGCGGTGAACTGCAGGTATATCTACGTAGGCAGGTACACCTGCCCCGCCTGTTCTCTGTAGACTTTCCGAGGATTACCTGTCACTGCTACCAGGCCCCGGCGGGAAAACTCGTCGAGCTGGGACGGGAGCGGTGGGGGAGATGGTGGTTACGGGTCGGCCGGCTATGGGGAAGTTTGGGGCGGTGCCCGTCGCCCGCCTGCGCGTCCCTGGGTGTGGCCGGCTGTCGCGAATGGGAGCGCTCGCCGCCCGGTCGGGACCCGTAGCCGGCGCTTATCGATCCCCCGACCGCCGCCGCGGGTTTTCCTCCCTCACCGCCGACCGATGTTTTCGCACAAAGGCACACGCGCACCCTCTCTTTTGATCGCCGCCCCCCAACGACCGGCAGTCTTTCTCGTTAGAGCGGCGGCGGCGCTTCGTCAGTGTTCACGAATCCATTGAACGCGACGTATGTCGTTGTCATCGTCGTTTTTATTATTATTATTAATTGTCTTTCTGCCGAAAAAAAAATCGGTTTTCAATAGTCTTTACTCTCTTTCTAATTTTGTTCGTCCTTACAAGAGAATCATAGTATTATTTCCACTGGCCGTCGCTACGACTATATTATACCACCTACTTCTGCCAACTTCACGCGATGTTCCGATGACGTGTAGTATGTTTGTCTTAACGGCCGAAAATGATAGATTCGTCTTTGCACGTAAGCAATGAGGAATCGGACACGGCTGATTGGCTGCCCAACTCGTTTTTGAGATTCTTTCAACAGGATCTGAATAATATACCGGTGAAAATCTTAGGTATGTAATTAATATGTAGAATGTAGATATATACATACCTATATTATTATGTCATTAATAGTATTACCATGTAACGAAGGTTGGCAAGTTAATGGAAAATATTAACTTGAGTTAGTTAAATTATATTTACGTTAAATAATTATAAGTTAATGAACTAATATAACTGAATATTTAACTCAAGAAGTTGTAGGTTTATAACTAAAAATATTAAATTTACTTAGTTTAAAAAAAGTTGGTCATTTTATTGTTAATTACAACTTGGGTCACTCATAACGTTTGTGCATTTTTCAAATCTAAGTAAAATAACAGTTAAGCAGTTACATATTTGTGCCAAGTAGGTATATACATACTAAATATAAAGCCTGGAATTCAATGCAAAGTTCATTATTTGTTTCATGTAATAAACCTAACCTAACTATTCAAAGGTGGAACTTTGCATTTTTTTGATGTTTTTCCTAAATGAAAAATGCAAAATGCATTGTTTAGAATACGCTAAATTTTATTCTGCAATCAGGCCTCCGAATTTAAGAGTGTGAGCTTTACCAACTATTTATTTTAGATTAATGTACATAATTGCCGAGATATCATAATTTAATGTTAAAATCTCATAAAAAAAAAAGTTTAGAATTTTCAGATTATTTTATCAATTTTTAGTTCATATACCTATCAAAATATTTTTCGAGCTTTTAGTGAAAAATAGTAAGTTTAAAGTACATTATATCAAGAAATATTTGCTTAAATAGTTTTACCTAAGGTTTTTTCATGCGTATCAAATGTCAATCGTTCTATATAATAATATATGAATGCAATGACGTTAGTCGTTTCAATTTTAACTATCTTTCTCTAGCGATGTGCTGTCTTATGGGCATGGGAAATCCTAAAGGGGAAGATCTAGAGGGGTGACACCTCTTTTAAAAGCAGCAGCTGTAATTTCTAGTCTACATTTTATAGAAATTCTCAAAACTTATAATACCGAACTTTTAGTGAGCTGAAACTTATCAAAAATAATTTACTATCTATAATAACTTCAAGCCGATTTAAATTTTTGGTGATATTGAGCTGTGAAAAAAATATTATTAATACAACTAATTTACACGCTATCGTTACAAAATGGTCCTAGAGTCTAGACCAAACAAAGAAAAGTTAAATTGTAATATTAGGTTCTGAGTGGAGTAAAGAATGTATTGATTTTACAATGTGTTTTTTTTTATTCTGTTCGGTAAACATTTTTTCTACCAGAAAAATTCTTCGATTTTCTTCATCAGCATCTTCGCTAGTGAGAAAGTGAATCTAGTTGGTACTTTTGATAGGTGATTTTTGAAAATTCCCAATCGTTTTTAAAAGCGTAGGGAAACACAAAGAAAGAATTAAGAAAAACGGGAATTCTTACGCAAAACAGTTTTGTTTTCTTTGGAGTAACTCAAAATCCATTTTGCCAGTACCAAAGTGATTACATTAAGCGGCGATCACTATAAAATATCAGTAACCAGTGTATACAGCTGTCAAATTTTGTTCTTGGAAGTCGGAAATTTATTCCAAACCCCCCTAAAAATAAACCCTAGGATCACCCCCACTTACGGGACTCAAACAAATAACAACTATCTAATTGGAGATACATCTTATTTATTTCTTGTAAACATACTATTTTATTGTGCGTTCTAAGTTCGGTATTTTATTTTTATATAATGTTAGTTAAATTAAGATAATAAAGTGTTAAAAATGTCAAAAGTACCATCATTTTTCCTATCGCTTGCGTAGTTCCGTGAGTATAAATAAAATATTAGTCATTTTCAAGAGCATTATACGTCAAAAAAGGATTTTGGGTTATTTTTTAGACAATTTTTTGATTGTTTTTAGGGAATTTGAACCAGGGCCCTAATCATTATACATATTAACTTTAACTTATTTAATTAGGCAAGGTTTCAATGCCTGAAAGTATAATTGTATTATTGGTGACAGTGTATTCAGGTATTCATATAGGATATTGATATTTTAGGACTTGATAGTTGATAGGTAGGTATATAATTTGCAGTTGGTATGTCAATATAGTTTTTGTATTCCATAAAAATGAATCAATTCGATACATAATACATAATGTTTATTGAAGTTTTGAATTCAAAAATGCTGTATCGTCCCTGTAGTAAGCTTTTTTTTTACATGTTTTTTTTTGTAAAATTCAAAGATATTTGAAGATATTTTTCTAAAAATAAATTAAATAAACTTGAACCAAATACCAAAAATGGAAATACAATATGGCAAAGTCAGAGTTATTCGGAATGGGATTTTATTATTCAGGTAATTAATATAAATATATTAGGTACTTACTTCTTTTTTAACTGTTCAACGAACAAAAAATATTTTAAATAAATGTATCCCAAAAGAAAACATCCAAAATAAAAATATTTTTGTCGGTTTGAGCTTTTGTATTCATACGGTGGTGATTGAGAGCGGATGGTAAGACGATGAGACTTATAACACCGTCTGTCATCTGAGTGTACAAAGGGTTGATTATTATTGACATATTTTAGCTTAGCGCTTATATGGGTAATAAGTATATCTGTCTACATACATCGGTATTAATGAAAATAAATGTCATTCTTATCGAAAGTTAAAAGTATCGTCCAATGTCCAAATATCCAAATCTAATACACAGTGAAAATATGTTCAAAATAATAATAATAATTTAAGCTTTTATTTTCTATAAATGCTGATAAAAACAAATGCAAAAATCCAAAAAGCTTGTATGCATATAATAAAAAGTTTCTCATAATTTGTATTTATGGCAATATTTAGAAATATAAAAGAATACATATTAACAGTTTTTTATACACATTTCAAGTTAAAATGATGACAAAACTGGATATTCAAACAAAAAATAACTGTTTTAGTTATTTTGTTGTAGGTAATTCATTGGTAATAATTCTTTTAAATACTTGAAAATGTTTTCAACTACGTATATTATCATTTGTTATTTACCATAACTAAATAAACAGGCATATTAGCAAAATCGTTCTGCGCAATGAAGTGTGCCTTAGACTTGGAATAAACGAAATAATCCCAATATATTGGGATGTAATTTACCATTTATTTCAAGTCTGCATCTAGCATATATAAAATCTATGATGCCCAGTGATAGGGAAAATAAGCAATTTTGCTGACATGCCTGTTTATTTATTCATGATAGTTGAAATATTAAGACTAATCGTAGAAGCTATTTATAGCATAAACCTATTCATACCAATCTAAAGTAGGAATGTAGATATTGACTTGAAAAATAAGTTAATACAAATTGTATACTTTATGGTATATAAATATAACAGTTATTGTACAAAGTAATTCACCATGCATGCTCAACCCATTTTTTTCCCATAGTTCAGTTGTTCAAAATCTATTTTTTGGAAATTGTAAATATACTTTTAAGTTTTAAACATCATATTTTCATTACATAAAAAAAGTACGGAAAATATTCATCTGATAACTATTCATAATTCGAATAGTTACAATTTTATCATAAAGATTTCACCTATAAGCAAGTCCAATATTTTAGTCATCAATAAAGTCTATTTCAATCTAGAATTGAATAAAAACATTATTTATCAACAGAATTAACTGTATAATACTTGTGTTCATCAATATAATTACCTACAATTTTAACAATATGTCAATATTTATAATATATACTACTTTTTATTTATTTACTTAATATGTATTACTTGCGCAATATGTGTTAACGTTAATAATATGTTTAATCTAATTATTTTACAGCTAGTATACCGAAGTGCGGTGGCTGTCAAGAATTAATACTAGACAGATTTATATTAAAAGTATTGGAACGTACTTGGCACGCTCGCTGTTTAAAGTGTAACGAGTGTGGAGCTACACTAGCCGACAAGTGTTTTGCTAGAAACGGAATGCTGTTTTGTAAAGACGACTTTTTTAAGTGAGTACTGCAGTTTATGTAAGCGAAAAAATTAATATAATTAAAAAACTTAGTGAGTTTTTTTTTTAAAAAAAAGAGCGAAATTTATTTAAAAATGAAATTAAGAATGCAATTGACCTTTTTGATATTGTTCACGAGGACAAATGTAAATTGGGCCCAACGAAGAGAAAAAATTGTAAATTGAGCCCGGTGTTTTTCAGATGTACATTTCCGTGTGGTCAATTGGGCCCGGTATTTCCTAACACAATTTCTCGTTGTAATTTTTGAATATCTATTTCATGACTGTGATTTAAATTCTTTTCAGTTACCTGTGTTATTTTTCTCCTATTATTTTCCAAAATGCTGTACACGTTTTTACATTACATCACCCGAAGACAATTCACGTTTTAATTTTGAAAATTTATAAGTTTGGTAGATTATAACATCATTTTTTTTCTGACTAAATCCAGTCATATTACCTATACGTAAAGTTGTTGTAAACGCGTATTGGCATTGATATCGCTAATATCATAACGATTATAGGAATCGGCATATTCACCAATAAATGAACAACAATTTACCGGGCTCAATTTACTATACATATTTTAGAAACCGAAAAATCCCGGGCGCCATTTACAAGCTCCGCGCCCGGTCACACACCGTGAATATTTTTTACTGAATTCAGTTAGAATTTTCTTTTTACACATTGAGTTTGTTAAAATTGTTTGATAGTTGAATTGAAGAATATCTGAAAATTATCTAAATCTTAAGCAGCATTTTGCAATAATGACAAAATAATTAAATATTATTGGTTTGATCTTGTTTTACTGAAAAATGACGTGCCTATATAAACAAGAAACATAGAAATGTATAATTTAATAAATTGTAATTATTTTCTTACGACAATGATTAATTACTATCTATTTTATGTTAGTTACAACAAAACTACGACTGATAGGTACCTAATTTATAAATTCAGTATAATTTTAAATATAACCTAATAACCTAGAATTGTAATGTATTTTTAAAGATTATACAATTTTAGTTATTTTTGAAATGTTTGATCGTAGATTGAAACATTGAAATTTTGTTTTTAAGAGATTTGATACATTTTTAATTATTAAAAATAAAACTACACTAAGTTAATAAAATCATTAATCACTATAGTAAAACCAATAAAAGTGTTTTACATAATAAGTGTGAAAACCGTGATGATTGATAATTTTGTTCTTTTATTTATTTAATTAAATAACTTGGGATCCACTAACAAAAATGATAAAATGATATAAAACTTGGCAATTTTAATCTGACATTTTTTCTAGTTTTTACAACTCTCAATTCCCAACCAGTGTGGTTAAAAATGTTTAGGTTATTTATAAAAATTGTTCAGCACTAGACAGTTGCTTTTAGTTTTTCTGTTCAACTGTGAAGGGTTAACTGATGCTAACAGTAATAACGTATAATCTCATACACATAAAGTTTTCTTTAATTTTTATAAATTCTTATATTCTTAGCTAATAGGTACTAATAAACTCGTACTACTAAATACATATTTTTTTTTAATAATAATTTTAAAAAAATTGGGTTAGAGACTAATTTTTGGTGTTTGCCAGAAGGTACGGGACAAAATGCGCCGGTTGCGATTTGGGAATCCCGCCCACGCAAATTGTTCGGAGGGCTCAGGATCTCGTCTACCACTTACAATGTTTTGCATGTGTCATGTGTGGTCGTACATTGAATACTGGCGACGAATTCTATCTGATGGAGGATCGGAAATTAGTGTGCAAACCTGATTACGAAGCCGCGAAAACTAAAGGTTTGTTTCAAACTTCATTACGATTTCCAGCATTTTTGCGGTGTTTCAAAATATTCGAAAAATGCTTGGTTTTTATTATCATTGATAAGCGTTTAATAGTAAGGAATATTTTTAGAGGGTGGATGCTTGGATGGCGATCAACCAAATAAACGTCCAAGAACGACTATTACAGCCAAACAGTTGGAAACATTAAAAATGGCGTACAACAACAGTCCAAAACCAGCTAGACATGTTAGAGAGCAACTAAGTCAAGACACTGGATTAGACATGAGGGTAGTCCAAGTTTGGTTTCAAAACAGGTGAATAATCATACCAAAATTATATTATTTCAGTTCGTTTTATTTATAGTAAGCGATTCATTTTATTTAACATACATTATTTTTCTTGAACATTTTATTTTAAAATTTCTTATATATTTCACATTTATACTAATCAAAATGTATAACATTTACCTAATTAAAAAACTACGAGTTCTACATAATATATTTTAAAGTCAAAATTAATAAAATAATTTCTTTAACAGAATTTGAAAAATGTAAGCCTAAGTAGTAGGTACCTGCAAATTAAAAACAAAAATTTTATGGTTTAATTTTAGAAGGATAACAATTTTTAAAATAACAAGTATAGCATTTTAAGAAGATATCATTACAATTTAATTTTAATTCTAAATAAATGTAATTTTTATAGTTATTGGAACAACTAAAATAACATATTGGTTCCTCGTCGCTAGTTATTAGCTCTAAATTATTTTTTAAATTAATTTATTGAACAAATGATAACAAGCAACAAGTTTACCTATTAACTAATTAACCTTTATAAACTTAAGCAGTATACAGTATAATTTAAACCTAAAATAAACTGTACATTTTTTTCAAGTGTTAGACACCTAACCTAATATGTCTTAACAATATTAAAACATTTAATGTATGCTATAATCCGTAAAACGAACATTTAAAACAAGTACGGATAATGGACATATCTACCTATTGGAAATGTAATATTTATTTAATTTTTAAGTAGTTAGGTAGACCTATTGACCTACCTAGCTATAAGTTGTACAACTAAATATTTAACACTGTTTTCAGAATAATGTTATAATTTATTAATTATTTGATGAATACATGTGTAATGTGTATTTAAAAGCGTATTTTTGAACAGTTATCATTTTTTTTTTAAATAAGTAGGTATTTACGAGTTTAAAGAACTATCGAAGGACTTATGTATTTTTAACAATGTCTGTAAAAGCCTAATTTTTAATATAATAGTGATAAAAAACTGAATTAGTAAAAAACAAAATTATAATAAGGTATTTATTAAAAAATAAATACATTTATCAACATAGATTTATAAATGGTTTTTTTAATTCGTATATTTTGACAAATTATAATTACTAATTTTTAGACGTGCAAAAGAAAAAAGGCTTAAAAAAGACGCTGGAAGATCACGCTGGAGCCAATATTTCAGAACAATGAAAGGTTCAATTTCGCCACGAAACGACAAAGACGACCTTAAGGTTGATCTTGATTCGAACTTCAGTCATTCACACGGTAAATTTATAGAAAATAAATTTAAAGTAATGTTTTTAAACTATTTATTCTACCATGTTAGACTTGGAAAGCAATGACAGTTATGGTACAAGCACGTTAACTATAGACCAAGAACACAGCTCTCCTTTACCCGGGAGTCATCACCATAAGTTTTTGCCTGGGAATTCTTCACCATCATCACATCAATACATGTCATCACCCACTCAACATGTTACCACGTTTACAGCAGATAATGGTTACATCACAGTAGGCAAGTCAAAAAATGCATATATTTTTACTGTATTATATATTAAAAAGATAAGGTACTCAACAATGTAGGTACATGCATGTTTATTTATTCCAATAGACATGGTTGAAAAGCGCAGACTTAAACTCTCAAGTGAAAATGTATACCTACTTCAATAAATCGATTATAGAACAAGAACAGTGCTTAAGTGAAGTGTCATTTTAATTAGACAATAAATAACGATTATATTCAAAAACAAAAAGAGATTATTAAGACTTGAAAAGTTAGATAGGCACCTAATTATAAGTTTGATACTTTATTTAAATATATTACAGTAGGCCCCTTTTAATAAGTAGTCTTAAGATTTTTATTCATGAGATACGTATACAGACTAAAATATTAAGCATTCTATCTATTTTGTCATGAGAAGACCAAACACGGAAGGCTGCCCTCTTTAAAATCCGACCCTAAAAGAGTCTCAGGCTGAGATATGATCCCATTCGTTGCTAACCCTTGTAATACATAGTAAACATTTATGTTTTTTTAAAAATATATTATGCAATATTTTGAACTATAAATCATAATAAATTGTATAGTTTTTCAAATAACGCATCCCTATATAATATGCATTTATTAATATACCTAAAAAATGTATAATCTAAAATGGCTAAAATAGGATTTTATTTTTAATAAAGAAAATTATGGCAACTTGATAAATATTGTTTAATAATAGCATTAATTTTCTGGCTGTTTTTTTTTTCCAATGTGTCAATTAATTAACCATGCTTCATAATTATATTCATATACTAAAACCTTAGCACGGTACCGTGTAGAATGTAGATATTAGATTTCATCACTTAATCTTTCGTGAATCTAATTTACTGGATTTTCGTTTATTACATAATGTTCTTATGAATTATGAAAATATTTATTCTGTTCGCCGTACCTATGATGCAGTGGGTAATGGGTATTTAATAAGTTACATATTTTAAATATAATTTAGAATTTAAATGAAAGATTAAGTGTCTAGTGGGTGCTTTCTATGTAAGAACTCGTAATTTTACAAGTTAATATTCAAGCTTGGTATTCTTAGAATCCAGTCGTCTCAAGCCGATTAAAAAAATGATTAGGGTGGTTGACAATTTTTATGTATTTTGGCCCGATCTAGTAATAATGTCAAGTTTACCACCTACCTACCCGTGTTGTTAAAATTGCATATATTTTCCTCCACAGTTATAAAGTAGATAAAACAAGATAACCGTAGTTATACTATGTGATTTCAGTTTGGTTTTTATTAGTCCACGCAGAGGATATGACGTATAATAAATAAATAAATTGGTCATAGGCAAACCCAGGGGCCAAAAGAGAGGGTAGGTTTGCCAATGCAGTTGCAACATTAAACGCAAAAAAAAAATATGTGAAAATAAAATATTAAAATATTATCGGATTGTAACCAATTACTACTACAAGGACATGCTCATAGACCAGCCGGCAGCCCTGTTAAAATCTACTTAAAGAAACCATACAACTGTATTTTTGTCCTACTGCAGTGCGTAATATTTCAACATGTTATTGTATTATTATTATATGTTATTTTAATACATTTTTGTGAGATATCATTTTCAAAACAGATAAACATTTTTGTTTTTTTGTAATATAAAAGTTAAAAATGATGATAAAAAAAAGAAATATATTTTTTTAATACTCAAGTATATTTCAATTTATAAATGATAATATTTTTACGAATGAATTTATTTTGTTTTTTGAGAAATAATATTTTCAATATTTTATCAATATAAATATATGACATTTAAATAAAGAAAAATCATTGAAGAATATTCTAACAGCACTTTTAGTTCTTTATTAATTATAAATACTTACCTAGTTACCTAGGTATTTCTAAGTTGGGTTGAATGTAACAAAAGTTGCGCGTTACTATTAATATACGTTACTTTGTTTGTAACGCGCATTACATAATTTCGTTAAACAATTTTCTAAGATCTAAAAAATAAATTAAAATTATTTTTGATAAACAATTCCTAAAATATAACGCTTGGCCGTTTCGAATATGGTGAATAAAAATATAAAATTAATCAGAAAAAAATAATAATCTTATAAATATAAAGTAATAATAAACTATTCTCAAAATACACGTACTAATTACTAATTAATAAATATTATATTCTCTGTGCGTGCCGAGTGCCACTTTATTCTTCTACTAACAATGACTATGTAGCTTGTAATTTTGCTTGATACACGGAAAAGCAACTTTTCGGTCGTGGCTTCAAAAACATATCTCACTACAAAAACCGATTTATCGAGGGATGCGGTTTTTCTGAACCTGTATATAACCAAGATTTTTAAGATTAGAAGAATAATTCTTACGTAATGTAGATAAAATAGTTTATTGCCAATAAAAAGATTCAAATATCAAAATGAAAAAAAATGGTTCGTGCAAAACGATTCAAATACTTTTAGAATATTTTTTCCCCCTCTAATTTTGATCCGTTTTGCAATGGTTGGTAATTAACGTTTATAGTTAATAATTAAAACAAACATAATAATTAATATCTAATACATCAATATAATACATTTAAAAATTGTTATTGTATTTGTAGTAAGTATTTAATGACGAAATACATTTTTATTACAGTTTAATAACATAACTTTTTAAAATTTTTCATCAGTCATACGACCACATTATTTTGTAAAAATTGCTCACTAAAAAAACCTTTTCATCAAAGGCACTACTTGGAAGAGTAGTGTTATATACTTATATAATATACTTTAAGACGATTTAAGGCGAAAACAACATGCGATACGTCCTTACGGGGTACAACACATTGATGTTTATAAAAATAAATAATAATCAATCATGGGCTAATTATAATTCGTTCGAAGAATAAAACATATGTAGGTACCTACATGATAATTAATGTGCCTACCTCCTGATTTTTAATAAAAAAAAATGATATCACAAATTTAAAACTATTTTTCTGGTTCGAAAAAAGTATTTAAAATAGTATTCGAATAAAAAAAAAGAATTCAAATAGGGTAATTTCACCAGTGAATGAACAATACCAATGAATAAACACTTTGTGCAATTATTTGTTATAACTAAGTGTACATAGTGATTTAATATAAACCGATAATTTAAATATATAAATAAATATTCAAAGATGGCAACACTGTACGACCGACTTTGGCAATAATCCTTGGGAAATAATGATATTACTTTTTTTCCCTCCAATTTTTATCACTTTCACATATCAGCGTTTCTTATAAGGATTATCGAAACTTGTTATCAAATAAACGTAATTATTTACCGTTAATTGTATACTAAAGGTAAGAAATAGTATACCATTTTGTAGTATTGTATCCGTAGAGTTTGAATTTGCATTCAAATTAATGATTTAACTATTTTTTGACTGTTTTTTTGCGTGTTCGCACAAAGAATTGTATATGATGATTAGCCAGTGATTGAACAGGGTGTTCATTCATAGGAATATCATTACGATTACGTTTTCCATGAATGAACACGCCTGCTTAAAATTTATAATTTATGAATAATTATTTATTGGTAATTAATAATTTTAATTAGGTAGCTATTTATATATATATATATATATATATATATATATATTATTATTATATATAAATAATATATATATATTATTTTATATAAATAATCATTTTTAAATTTTGTCTCTTTTTTTTAATTTGTAGGCAGATATACCTAAAGGTTAGTTTAAAATGGATCCGGTAGCAAAAAAAAAATATTGCAGATTTAATTACACTGAAAATGATTTGTTGGTAGCTATAAATGCAGTAAATAGTAAAGATTTGTCTTTAAATAAAGCATCTCAATTGTATAATATTCCCAAGAGTACCCTGAGTAACAAAATAAATAAAAAAGTACCTTTAAGTCGTCAATTAGGGCCAAAAACCGTTTTAACTTGCGAAGAAGAGACTAGAATAGTAAACTGGATAGTTAGCACTGCTAAAGTTGGATTTCCGGTTCATCCAGAGGAAGTAAAGGATTCTGTTCAACTTGTTTTAAATGCATGTAAAAGACCTAATCCCTTTACAAATAATCGTCCTGGCTCTAAATGGTTTGAGCTGTTTTTGAAAAGACATAGTGAAATAACCAAACGAAATACCGAAATTATATCGAAAGCTCGTGCTGCAGTCACTGAAGAAAAGATAAGGGAATGGTTTTGTGAGGTCCAAAAGTTTATAACTGAACAAAATTGTACGGATATATTTGATGACCCTGCTAGAATTATCAATTGTGACGAAACAGGCATGCAAACATGTCCTGTTAGTGGTAAACTTCTCTGTCCTAAAAAAATGCCAGATTTTTACGAAATATGTGGAGGTTCAGAAAAAGAATGTATAACAGTATTATGCACTTTTTCCGCAAATGGCTATAAATTTCCACCAATGATAATGTTCTCCTATAAAAGGATACCAAAATTAATTGCAAGTACATTACCCGAAAACTATGTCATAGGTCGTTCTGATAGCTGTTGGATGGTTAAACCTGCATTTTTCGAATATATTGCTAATTCTCTCTATCATAATCTGGTTCAAAGACAAGTTAAATTTCCTGTGTTACTTTTTCTTGACGGGCATAAAAGTCACCTTAGTCTAGAACTATCTGAGTATTGTGTTAAAAAAGAAATACACATTTTTTGTCTACCACCAAATGCCACACACATTCTTCAACCATGTGATGTATCAATATTCAAGCCATTAAAATCATTTTGGAAAAATGTTGTTCGTGAAAATAAAAAAGATAACGACGAAGAACGAATAGACACGCGAAAATTATAACTAAATCCAATTTCGGAACACTATTTAAAAAAGCATTTGATAATATTACTATTGAATCTATTATAAATGGTTTTCGTGTTTGTGGTCTATACCCATTCAATCCTGATGCCGTAAATTACAACAAATGCATTTCTAATCGTTTTAAAGAGGTCTGCAGTAATAATAGTGAACACGATAGCTTAAATATCAATGAACAACCAGTAGCATCTTCTTCTTGGGTACCGAAAAAGTCTGATTTTATCACCACAAAAAAAACTTTACTCTATTTATTAGAAGCAAACATGGGTAAAAATAATTTGGAAAAAGAGCCAAATTATTTAGAACAACTTTTAAATATATGTGATGAAAGAATAGGAATGATTGAATGTAATACAGAGCCAGTGGAACAACTAATCGAGAATACGCTATCAAATTCCGATATTTCGTTATCAAACTTAAACATTTTAGACATTCCAATTGAAATTGATGGTATATTATACAACTCTAGCTATATTGATCCCTTGAATATAACCCCAGAAACACAAGTTACATATTCAACCGACAAAAATGTGACAAATGAACTAGACCTACAGGTAACCAATGGAAATTGCTATACGGAGGATAGTACTAGTTTAGATGACTTATGGGTAAAACATATGCCGTGGCCAACAAGTGCTGAAATGATCAACCCTAACAAAAAAAATAGTAAACCTCCTGTACCTTATGACATAACTTCTGAACAGTGAAGAAACATTCAAGAAGAAAAAGAAACCGAGAAAAAAGAAAAGGAAGAAGCAATTAAAAAAGACGAGAAACAAGAATACAAAAACAAAAACTAGCCGAAGAAAAACAAATTGCAGCAAATGAAAAGGAAAGTAATGATAACGATTCTACATCTGACTCTGAATCTGAACCTGTAGTTCCGCCAAAAAAATTTAAGAAAAATACAAACTATATTTTATGTGATTATAAAGTCGGAGACTATGTTATTATTGAGTATGAAAAAGAATATTTTCCCGGTATAATTAGAAAAGTAAAAAAAAAAATACAAATGTATGAAATAAGTGCAATGGTTATGGCTGAAGCAGAGTGGAAGTGGCCAGAAATTAAAGATGTGTTGTGGTACCCTACAAGTTCAATTATACAGAAAATCGAACAGCCCTCTTTAGTAAACGCGGAAGAAAAAATATTCTGTGTACCTGAAATAACAGAGTTGAGAAAAACAAAATAGTTACCAAAGCAGTTACCTAGTTACTAAAGATATAATCTAACTACCCAGGACAGTACCAGTTATTACCATAGTTATTTAATTTTCAGTTTGTGATACAACGTATTTTTAAAATTACGATTTCTTATTTGTTATATTCTGTTTTATAATTTTTAATGTTGTTTTAAATTTTTAAATTTTAAATAAGGTAGGTAACCTTCAGAAGAAATAAAATTAAAATTCTTTAAGTTGTTTTCAAATATTTTTATTTTAAAATACCTATCTGTTCATTCATTGGAATTTTAATGTTCATTCCCAAAATATTAGTGTTCATTCATTGGTAAATCAGATTTATGTAATTATACTTAAATTAATAAAATGTTTTTACAAATATATTACAATTTCAGTATATAAACTAAAATTAAAATTCTTAATAAGAATTTTGAAAATCATTATTAAAAATTTAGTCAAAAAATTGTATTTTTAAAGATTTTATGAAGTGAGAGATCAAATAATAACACGTAAAGTGTTCATTCACTGGTGAAGTTACCCTAGTCTTATTTGAATACATTTATTCGAATACTTCTCAAGACTGGTTATTAATAAACACCTAACCCGGCTAACCCACGATGGGATAGTTAAATATTTTAAAATATCTTATAGCTACATATGGTGATAACGGGTTAACCACTCGGTTATCACGGAATACGGAAACAGTTTAATAGTAACTTTATTAGATTAAATACGCTAGCCACATTTATATTATTCAAATCAGTCCATTTGTTAATTTGAAATAATAAGTATATAATATGTGATTAGGTACCTACATATGATTAAAACAATTAATTATACATTAAAAATCAATCTGCACCAATTGATTGTGGATAGAAGCGGAGTGGGTGCAACTTCCCCCCTCCCCCTCACCCAAATATCCAACAACTTCTAAACAACTAGGTACTTCACATAAAATATCTGCCAGTAAGTTTTTTTAGTTAAACAATTAATGACCAACACTTCGGTCGTAGTAATTTAATACAATTTATTGGTTAGCATAACATTGATTAATAATTTAATTTACTCCTAGGTTAATGAACAAATTAAGTGCGTACGTATATTGCAAAGTAGATATAGGTGCTAATAACTATATATAATGCTAAAAAAGTATAAGAGATGTTAATACTTTGTTTTTTATGTTTTTTTGTGTATAAATATAAGTATAAAGTACCTAATGTCAATAATTATAATGTAAATAACAAGTGAATGATAATACTATATAGACATATAGTTTGATATTAATATTATGCGCTGTATATAAATTAACTCATAATTATGTCAGAAGCATAAAACTAGTAAACGTTTTACATTTTGTTATCAGCTACTAAGTAAAAAGGTAAAAATGTACCCATGTAATATTTATTTATTTGTCATTGAAATGTAATTGGGGAAAATATCTCTATTGTATGATTAAGCATGAATTGATATTATTTTTAGAGGGCACGACATTTTTTTGATGTCATTTGCTGGAAATGTTTATCATTGTTAAAATGTAATCGGGTGTGCAAAATATCTGTATTTTAAAATGATGAACAATAAATGGTTCTAAAATTAAATATCATATTTTTTTCATTAGGTCCTGCGCATTCCGCGCCATCAGAACTAAGCGACAACAGTAGCACACATGGTTTTGCAGATTTCCCACCAAGTCCAGATTCATGGCTGGGAGAAACACCGCACAGATATTAAAAATATATTATCATTAACTAAAATAATGTATTACGAAGTACAAATCAAAAAATGTTCTTTTAACCTACCAAGGGCTATAACAAACATACTGACTGGGTGAGAGCATTGTAATTTTTATATTTGTTATTAATTATTTGTGATGTTCTATTCATTTACCTATTACCTACTTAATAGTTTCATTTTATTGATGTATTTTAACTTTGATACCTATATTTTAAATTATTTTGTTTCAGGAAAACCAAGTTTTTAAAATGTTTAATGATTATTTTATTTCCTGTGTTTGTGTGACATGTGTATCATTAGTTCGCGCAACAGTTTTTATGGTATTTCATTAGGTTTTCGCCAAGAATCGTGTTTAGATGTAGATATTTTTTTTCTTTTTGATCTCGAATTTATATTCATTTAAATGTTATCTTTAAATAAATCAAAATAATTTTTTACAGGCTATGTAATTTTGTTGTTTCAACTTAAAATACGTTGCCATAAATAAAATTATACATTTGTACATACTATAATAAGGCTACATTGTATCATTGTATATTAAGTATTACCCTTTGGAAGACTAAGTTATGTAATTAATATTATTATATCTTAAAATATTCATCGTGTATGAAATGTAAAATAAGCTTTAATAAATGTATCGTTAATAAAGAACTGTTTGAAATTGCCTTAATATTTATATACTAAACATACATTTAGAATTTAGATACATTATAATGTAGTTAGTATTACCTTTATGATGAAAATTGTTGGTTATCATTAGATAACCAACAATTTCGTATATTGTCCAACTTATTCTCACAAGCTTAGGTGTTCTTATTACTATGCACTTGTTATCATATTTCCTTAAATACGTTTTATTTAAAATTTGAATTGAACTTTTAATTTATACCTAGGTCATGGTCATAGGTTAATTAGGAAACATGCATATACTAGTCTTTGCACTTGGTTCCTAAACATGGACATAAACTATCTATCAGTGCTAGGTCACTTTGAGGGTCGGAAAAAATTAAAATGTAGACACTTTACATGACGAGTAAATTGTAGATGCAGATTAGGATATTAATTATATCACAATTCACAGGTTATTCTAGTTATTATTGTTTTTAACATATTTTTAATAGAATACAGTATTATTATAATGTTTAAACCTAGCATATACAACTATACAATATATGACAGACTTTATTATATGTTTAACTAGCTGAATAATACCCGGCTTTTCCCGGGAGGTATTCGACTATTTTATAAAAAAAAAATAAGGTTGAAAAAACAACTTTTTTCTGTAATTTCTTATTATATATATTGATACATATTTCTATTGAGATTACAATACTTTTTTGTAAACAATATTTTTTGTTTTTTGGTGAGACGCATTATACACATATATAGGTTTTTTGACGAGCTGACACGGGAGCAAACAACATAAAATTGTCCGTGGGTAAAACAGGGATTCGTGATGTCGAGGCCTGCGACCTGCAGTGTCTGTCTCTGTGCCTTATTGATGGACATAGCAAAACTAAGCTTTATACGTTTATGACAGTCTCTACAAATAAAACTTTTCCTCCTGAACAGCAGAGACCTGGTGGTTCTTTAGACTATTTCAATGCATGATAAAAGGTGTGCTTTAAATTCATATTTCCTATAGTTCCTATATTTCTATAATCAATCGATTTATTATAATTTAAGGCGGACATGTTATTAATTTAATTTTCAACTATATTTTGATTGTGCATTTGTGAATGATTGTTCCTAGATAAGCGCATCCTCTTGGAACCATTTGTGGAGCGGTTAAGGTTTGATTTCCTCTTTATGGGCATTATGTGACTAATAAAACAAAAATTCTTCAAAATTAACAACTAAAACTAATCGATAAAAACCAAAAAATTAACGGAATTACATAGAATATTGCACTGCTCTGTTAAAAACGCAACGAATAGATAACGTTTGTAAAATAAGTATGTTTATTGGTTGTTATATCAACGGCATGTATTTTATCGTTTAATCCCTTTTGTCCAAATTACATGTTTATTTTAATTAATAATAAATATTGTGCGTATTTGTATGTACTAAAAATTCAAAAATATGTATATATGTATTCATATATGTAATTAAAAATACAAAATATGTAAAAAAAAAATTACATTTTGTGTATAACCAAGGGTAACAAAATAATAATTGATACAATAAATAACAACTCGTTAAGTTAAAAAATAAAAAACATTCATACAGTGCCGTAACTAGACTACTTGAGGCCTGTGTGCAAGCCCAAATCTTGAGGCCCAACTATAAATTTTTCCAATAGATACCACAAATAATTTTTAACAAATATATGTCTTATGGCTGGGGCCTGGGAGTCATTCTGAAAATATATGTGACACCCAGAATGGTAAAAATTGCTTAGTTAATTTGTTGTAATAATAATAATAATAATATTATGTATGATTCTTTTGTAAATCTACATTTACAAAAACCATATAATACATTTGAAGTGTCAAAGAATTTAACATAATAACATCACCAATAATAAAATAGATAAGGGAAATTAATAAACAAAATATATTTAATTTTGAAACATTCTACAATAATCTATATTTCTATTTCAAAAAATTCTTTTTTCTAGCTTTTACATTAGCAAAATTATCAATAATAGTATCTACATCGATTCGCGATGTATTAAGCCTTTCAATATTTAATACAGCAATATTGTTTAGTCGATCTTGTGATATCGTATTCCGTAGATAATTTTTTATCAGTTTAAGTTTGGAAAATGAACGTTCCGCTGAAGCTGATGTCACAGGAATAGTCATAAATATGCAACAACTTGTAAAAATATCAGGAAATATAATTGTTAAATCATTACTAATTAAATATTCTGCTAAATTTTGAATAGTCATTTTTTTTAAACTTTCACTTTTTAAATTAGTTTTTAAAAAATTCCTCAATGATAAAATTCGCCGTGTGAAATCTGAGTTGACATCATCTCTGTATTTATTTATAAAATCATAAGATGATCCTATCAATTTTTCTTCTGATATTGTAGTCATTGTGTTTGGTATTAATATACCAAAATTATCATTAATTACCTGCATGCCAATAAATCTCTCTTTGAGCTTTTGTAAAATAGTATCTATTAAAGGATTAAATATGGTCACTTTAAAATTATCTTCTGTTACGGTTAGCCTTCTATCACTATCAAACTCATCATGGAACTTAGTTGCAAATCGTTGACGTTTGTGAAGAAACATAAATGGTATGTTCCAAAATTTGCATACAGTTTTAGAGTTATCTACAAATGTATCATATTCATCCCTTAGTTTTGAAATTTCTGCATGTGCATTTTTTAACAGCTCAAATGCTTGTTGTAAATCTATAGAAAGAGATTGAAGAATTTTGGAAACAACAAACAAAGACTTCAATATTTTTTCCCAAATACATAAAAGTAAAACAAACTCTGCTGATTCAAGTTTCTTTTTAAGAGCTGTGGCTATATTAATTTCATCTTTTTTAGTACTAGTTAACTGAATTCTTGTAAAAGCTTTTAAAACATCTACAAATCGCTGTTTCAATGAAAATAATGCATTGTGGCGGGCCTCCCAACGCGTAGCGCATACCTTTTTTAATGTTATTTTTCTTAATTTTGAACTTTCTTCTTCTCCAAGAGCTAGTTGAGACCATCGTGGTGCACTGGAACTAAAAAAATTGTATACATCTTGAACAGTTTCAAAAAACGATGATATTTCTCTAGTACTTTTGGCAGCATCACTTATGACCAAATTTAAATTATGAGAGCAACAATGTACAAATGTGGCATTTGGTACTATTTCAAGAATTCTTTTTTGAACACCTGAGTTAGCACCACTCATGAAAGCTGCTCCATCATATCCCTGACCTCTACATTTTTCTATGTTTAATTTATATTCCGATAAAGTATGTTGCAAAAGTTGAGCATAATCAGAGGCACCGTGTTTTTTTAATAAAAAAAACCCTAAAAATGATTCTCAAATTTCTATATGCTTTTTTTCATAATCAACAACAGTGTAACGAATGATAAGACTAACTTGATCTTCTTTAATTATATCTTGTGATGAGTCTATGATAACTGAGAAAAAACAACTTGATCTAATGTCATCACAAATTATACGACAAAGATCAGAAGATAAAATATCTATTATTTCGTTCTGGATCAATGGACTGAGATATTTAATTTTTTGTTTTTCGTCATTCATTATATTATTTAAGACAGGGTCAAACTCTGCAAGTAATTTAACAGTTCGTAAAAAATTACCTTCATTAGGATTTTTTATCTTCAAACTACCTTCATTGCCACGCAATCCTGAATTACTAGCAGTCAAACATAAGATGATTTTTATTATACGTTTTAATACATTTCTCCATAACATAGCCTCTTGAGAGTACTGATTTTCTATATTTACATCAATAGTTTGGTTTTTAATCCATATAGATCTAACTTTAGATGCATACAAGTGTTGTATGGATGCTTCGTGCCGTTGTATACTTTGGGATAAATGTTGCCAATCACTCAAACCTTCTATCCATTCTTTATTGAATTTCCCACTCATTCGATCAGCGAATAGCCAACACGTTTCACAATATGCCACATCTAACAACACTGAATAACATAGCCAATCACGTGGAATTTTTAAACCACCTTTTGTTACCATATAGTAATAATGTAAAGAAAAACATCTGTTTTCAGTCCTGGGAAATTCTATGCTAGGCCTACATGAGCCAAATTTCAGTATGCTTCTTTTCAATGTATCTGTTACAGCTTCATCAAATTTTCCACGGTCGGTTGGGTAATCTGATTTTAAGTCTAGTTCATAGCTCATACCGCAAACATTATTTTCTAACAGATAATATATTAGATTATAATAATTTATAAGATAGATAGAAAAAGGTTCAAATAGAAAACAGATCAGTCAACATAAAATATTACTCAAAAAAATACCTGTATCCTTGTTTTGTTCAGTTTCAATATTATATATAGTATATAGAAAAAATGCAATAAATATTATTGATAACATTTAATTTTGAGACATGATTATTAATATTAATTTTATAATATGTGAGTGCAGAGCAGTGTTAGGAAGTAGGTAACTAAACATAAGTTACAAGTTACTGTAACAAAATTACTTTTTAAGTAATTTGATAGAAATTTAATTAAAAATTACTGCTAGTAATTTATATGTAATTTAAATAACTTTTTGGTAGTAATATTATAAAACTACTCGTTACTTTTTTTTCTTTTAATGTTATCAAAAATGTATAGCATAATATCATATACCTAAGTATTTAGCATTTTTATTTATAAATTATACATTCTCGACTGTGATATTTTTCTTATAGTTATAGCTATACTTATTGCTTATTTGACATAATCAATGTTACTTTTAAAAAAGGAATTGCTATTGTAATTAAGTTGTCAAAAGTAATATAATTTGACTCCCCTTCATAAAAAGTACCTAACTAAAGAATAATTTAGTTACAATTTTGAAAAAGAATCAGTAATCAATTTTATATTTTGATGTGAATGTATGTCCATCATCCTGAACTAGTTGATGAATATTTAAAATTAAAAATAAATAGGTATGGTAAGAATTTTAAAAACACAGGTGAACACAGTAAAAGTAGTAGAACATACTTGAAGTTGTCATATCAGAGACTGTGTCAATATTGTCGGTTTTTGTAACACTTGAATTCAAGTTCTGTGATCCTTGAGGGCCTAAAAAGTTATTTTATTAATATATAAATTATAAGTAATAAGTATATAGAAAAAATTCAATAAATATGATTGATTACATTTAATTTTGAGACATGATTATTAATATTGTATTATGTATAATTGTATACAAATCCCCAAAATTGTTAAAACACAGAATAATACTGTACAAAAAGCATAGGTAGGTATACAATTTTGAATTTTTTTATATAATTATTTGAAGTCAACTACTCATATTTAATTGGTCAGTGGTAAAACTCTTGATTAGTAGGTAATAACTTAGGTAATAATTTAGAAATTTAATATTTTAAATTACAAAAATATGATTATAAAATAACTTACCTTTAGCCCAACAAAGTAAGGAACTTGACAATTTTTTATTTTCTTCCTGTCGTTTACATTTTATTTTTCGTTTTTCACAACCACTCAAAAATTTTCTTTTTGACATAATTGAAGGAACTTATAAATAAAATGTAAATACACGGTACACGCTTTACTATACTGTACTTAGAACTTAATTCAAAAGCTTACATAAACACCGATGCGCATTCAAAATAGAGCTAAAGCAAGCAGTCTGCTGTATACAAATAGTTTGAATGCGATTTGGTAGGACTGGGAGGGAAGGGAGAACGGCAGTATCAGAAATTCCAGCCGATAAGCAACCAATACGTTACAATACCAAAGCTATTAATAGATATGATAATAATAATAATAACAATAATAACATAATAACGAAAAGCCAGACTAAAATAGCTATAATTTTACTTCTTAATTTTGATAAGGGCCACAGTGTATAGTATAAGTAAATAACATTGGATTAATTTCCAAATAAATAATAAATATTTGATATTGTTTTATCTTTTATGTCATTAGATTTTTGACTTTTTGGGGCCTCTTAATTTAGTATGAGGCCCGTGGCCCGTGTGCAATGCACACTCTGCACACCCGGTTTTTACGGCACTGCATTCATATAAATAATAGGCAGATATTTGTATATATTATGTCGTAAACTTGGAGGGTTAAAATTTTAATACAACTTAATAACAATAAAAACTTACTTAATTAAGAAATAATATGATTATTTTTTTTAAAATAAAATAGAAACATAAAATTCATAAAATAATAGAACAAATTAAAATATTGTTACCACTTATCACAGGTAACAAAATAATAATTGATATCAAAAAAATCATATTTCTGATCAAATTAAATGTTAAAGTATGTTGCTGGATTAGAATAATCAACAGCAGATTCATCATGAATAAATAAACTATCATAATTCAACTGTGAAGTTGGGATAATATCATTCATCTGAGTCTCAGATTCAGATCTTTTAGCATAAGTTACAGGAGCTGTAGGAGAAGCAGAATAAGTGTAGCTTGGGGAAGAGGTGGGTTTAGTGTTAGAAAATGAAGAACAAAGAGATGTAACTGGATTAATGGCATGATAGGTAGTTGTTTTATTTGAAGAAGTAGAATATATAGTGGTAATAGATGTAGGAATAACAGGATTTGGTAAATATTGATGACTATTGGTATGACCTGTAAATTAAATAACAATATTGTGATTAAATTATAATATATATGTATATAGCATTGCTACCATAATGAAACAAAACAATTCAAACCTATAGTATTCTGTAGCCCAATAACAGTGTAACAGTATCTGGTGTCAAAGTATTTAAAAGACCTTTAGACAGTAGTGTTAAATGGCTGGTTATTAACTGCGGAGGAGCTCTAGATGGAAAGCATGTGCGGATAATACCACCGAAAGACTCTGGAGCCCATTTTTACAATTATAAGGGATGTTATAGTATAGTGTTGATGGCATTGTTTAACTCGAATTATGAGTTCATCTATGTTGATATTGGGAAAAACGGTAGATGTTCTGGTGGAGGAGTAATTGAACACACAACATTTTATAAAAAAATGATTGAATGAGACATTAGATTTGTATATTAATGATGAGACTGACCAAAACTTGAATTTTTCATTCTTAGCTGATGACGCATTTTCACTACATAAACATGTGTTAAAACCATATCCAGGAAGTGGCACTACACATGAAGAACGGATATTTAGTTATAGATTGGCAAAAGGCAGGAACGTAGTAGAAAATGCATTTGGACTTATAAGTCGATTTAGGGTTCTACATACAGCCATAAATATTACGCCAGATAAAATTAAAAAAGTTGTTTTAGCTATTAGTGCTCTGTACAATTTTCTACAAAAAACTAGTAGCTCTTATGCTTCAAATAAAACATTTGACAAAGAAGACATGAATACACACGAAATAATAAATAATGGCGATTGGAGAAATGGCGCAGTTAATATTACTGAAATCCAACGAATTATTCAAATGCCCCTGCTGTTGCAAAAATAAATTGTTGGACCGGACAGCATGAAAATATGGATCCGTGTTTGAAATAGGTACATCATTTATTATTATGCTGTTAGGTACATTTTTCACATTTACCTACTATAAGTATAGAATAAATGTCAGTTGATCTAAGAGATTATCGATTCGATAACGATATGGTGTTTCCGTCGAATGTTCTAGAATTAACGATTATTATAAATATGATGGCCGCGAGTCAGTGACCAGTTTAGGGGCGTCATTTGGGGATGGGGGGGGGGGGGGGTGCAGGGTGTACATTTGCACCAACTTTTTTATTAAACGCCTTATTTGGCCTGCCAAAAATATAAGCGCCGATGTACCGAAGTGTCTTATATTATATTTGTTCAGTATTTAAAAAAAAGGTATTATGCTAATGTGTTTTATTTCCAAAAATGTCGGATGTGGTAATAATTGTTTTCCGACAATATTATAATTAATAAAATAAGAACAAAAATATAATTATATTATAAGAATTAGTGCATAGATAATATTTAAGTTGTTAAATTAAAATGCATGTGCCATTGTGAGCAAGGGTACTCATAAAATAAATTGTAGGTTTTATTAAGCTAGCTATATTATATATATCGAGTGGGCAGGGAGAAAATAAAGTATAGGTACCGGTTAAGTACTTTATTATCAAGGTGTTTTATACCCATACATTGATTTACCAAGTGTAAATACCACTGGTATCCACAATAAAAATATCAATACCTACATTAAAAGTACCTACAAATAGTTCGGAAAAAATAGTAACAATTTTGTAATATTTGTATACTAATATAAGTGATATTACATTAAATACATTATACAAATATTCTAAAGTTGTTGTCCCACTAGACCCTCCCCCTCCCAAAAAAACAAGTTTTCTATGTGGCCTGATAATGATTTGAAATGGCCTGCAACAATTTTGGCACCAACAATAAAAAAGTTGAAATGACGCCCCTGGACCAGTGTGTCAGTCAGTCGATCGAACGGTATGAAGTAGGTTGAAAGTGCGTCCCGGGGCGAATGTATTTTGTAAGTCTTTTGTATGCAATAAAATTATTGTTAACCCGAAACATCTTTGTGTTTAATTAATTATTTAAAATCATTATACACCGCTCGTAAGGGTGCCAACAGTTCAGGTGTGTGGTAGTGTATAAAATAATAAAAAATATATATATACATGTGTTATCCCTTCGCAGTCGTAAACGTAACGAAAAAAAATATATATAATTAGTCAGTTGAATGTGCTAAAGTGTCAGCAATACAATTAAAATGATGACCAGATTGAAGACCACCGTAAGTCAATGTGAATCAGATGATACAGCGTCGGGTGATATTGGTCCAACAGTATTGAACGAGCCAGCTACGAAAGACCAATTAACGACAGAAACTTCTATGAATGAGACGACAAAGAAAGAAATAGTTCAAATTCGTATGCGCCGAATGAGACCGAATCGACTACGAAACAAATGTTGGAGGCGTTAATGATACATAACAATATGCTGATGGAATTGTTGAAGGTACAGCAAACAAAACCGGTAAATGAAATAATGTTTGCACCCGATTTTCATAAATCGATTCCTGTGTTTAACGGTCTAAATACTCGATGTCAAGCTTTAGATTGGTTGAAAACAGTGAATCGCGTAGCCGACATAACCCGATGGCCGGACAATTTTAAGTTACAGACAGTTCGCAATAACCTTGGTGGTCCTGCGGGACATTGGTTTTTATCACGTAATATTACAAGTTGGATTGATTTCGAAAATCAATTCAAACGAACTTTCGTCGGCGAAGTGTTAGTTGGAGATCGTTGGAAGGAAATGGCATGATGCCGCGTTCAACGTAAAGGTGAAAATATTTTAGAGTATTTTCATGAAAAAGTACATTTGTGTGCAATACTCGATTTAGGATTACAAGAAACAAAAATTCAAATACTAGAAGGGATTTTTTCTAAAGACCTGAGTATGCATTTACTAAGTCGATACCACGTTGACACCGACGAATTATTAACGTTCGTGAAGTTGGCCCACCTAAGTACTACAATTTTTTTTTAATCCATGCCATTATTAATGCCATTGCCAAGTTATTTGCAAGTAATTGCAAGTCTATTTTTAGAATTTGCAAGTCCAAACTTTCACAGTAAAATAAAAAAAACAAAAGTTGGGCCAACTTCACGTAGCCCACCCAAGTTGTACCAGAACTTCGAAATTGGTATCAAACGAAAGCTTCTGATTTGCAAGTATTTGCAAGTCTAATTTTAGAATTTGCAAGTAACTCGAGTGACGGCTGTGAGCTTTCAAAGTTACGAAGTTGGTCCTCCCAAGTTGTACCAGAACTTTGAAATCGGTGTCTAAGAATCTGCCTGCGTTCATTTATTAACCGGCACCCCAAAGTAATCAAAATTGAAAAAAATTAAGTTCAGATTCTCTAAAAATGTAACGTTTGTAAAATGTCTTAAAAAATAAATACCTATTAGGACACCACTTCTATAAATCATAATTGAAATATGATATAACTTCAACAAATTTACACTTACTATGTGTCACTATGTTAAAGTTAGTTTATATGTTTTTACTTGAGAATTATAAAAAGGTGGTAATAAATAATAATAATAAATTAAAGATTGATTGACTTTTTTTGTTTTTTAATATGAGTAACATAAAATTTAAATTAATACATACATTTCTTTTAGATATATGTTTAAAAATAATTAATGAATAATAAACAAATGTCAAAACTAAAATCAAAATTTAAAATAAGTAGGTACATACTTTGAAATTATAAAATTGCATTATGAAATCTATAAAATTAAAAATAACATTTATAGTATTCAAATAATATAATTGATATTATAATTATATATTATATAAGCTTTATAATATATAATATAGTTTAAAATAAAAAATAATTAAATTAATAAATTATTACTAAAAATTGTTAATTGGGTGGTTCAGACTTGAAACAAATACGTCAATAAAATAAATAATATAATTTTTTGTTATTTTAATATAAAAATTAATAAAATTAATAGATTATTACAAAAATTGTTAATTGGGTGGTTCAGAAAACAAATAAGTAAATAAAATAAATAATATAATTGTTTGTTATTCACGTTATTCCTGTATACACGTTAGGTTAGGTTGCCGAGTAGTAGAAATGGAACCATGGTGGGAGAAAAATCGGATAGCAGTGTCCGCGAGCAGTAATCAGTATCGATGCGCGGTTTACGGTCGGACTCACATGGGCCGGAGTATATAACTATAAATATATTTTCCTAAATTCATTGCATCGTATTGTATGCAAATGTAAAAATAACTCAAACAAGAAGTTATTCTATAAACTAATTATATTTATAATTATACAATTATATGTATAATATATTGTATAAATCATTAAATATATAGGTTAGTTATATGGGATAGTATAGGATAATAATAAAGAAAATAAAAAATTTCGTATTTAATGTCTATATTATTGAATCATTTGTATTATTATTGATATAATTTTTATAACTATCATATTTGTAGTTTGTACTATAATAAACATTATATTTAAATCTGATGGTCTGTTAAAATTTAAAGAAAATAAATAAATAAATAAAAAGTAATTAATAGTGAATAAATATTAAATAAATATCCAATACATTGAACGTACAACAGTACGGCACACACTAGTCTTTAATACATCTGAGTTATATTATGACTAATACACATAAATTACACTGCAGTCAGAAATGTATAACAATGTAAGTTACAACATATAGCAATAACGGAAAGTACTTAAATAATAAACGATTAAAACTGCTGATTTGGATCCAAAATTCAAACAGCGAGGAGTGTTGTACAAAAAAATATGTACAAGCTTGGTAAAAGAATGGACATTTCTGAGAGCCCTAAAATATAGGGGTTATAAGTGTATAGATTCCTGAGAAACTTCCAAATTTCAATAACCAGTTTGCACATATTTGAAAATCATTGGCTAACAAAACCCATTATGAAATTCTCAATAAACTCAATTAAAACTGAAATTTCCAGCTTCAACAGGTAATGATGGCAGCAATCACTGTGAATTGTAAATATTTAATATAATTATTAGCTTTCGTTTGATTCCCACTTGGAAGGTTCTGGTCAAAACTTCACTGCATAACATCAAGCAATTTTATAATTTCAAAGTATGTACCTACTTATTTTAAATTTTGATTTTAGTTTTGACATTTGTTTATTATTCATTAATTATTTTTAAACATATATCTAAAAGAAATGTATGTATTAATTTAAATTTTATGTTACTCATATTAAGAAACAAAAAAAGTCAATCAATCTTTAATTTATTATTATTATTTATTACCACCTTTTTATAATTCTCAAGTAAAAACATATAAACTAACTTTAACATAGTGACACATAGTAAGTGTAAATTTGTTGAAGTTATATCATATTTCAATTATGATTTATAGAAGTGGTGTCCTAATAGGTATTTATTTTTTAAGACATTTTACAAACGTTACATTTTTAGAGAATCTGAACTTAATTTTTTTCAATTTTGATTACTTTGGGGTGCCGGTTAATAAATGAACGCAGGCAGATTCTTAGACACCGATTTCAAAGTTCTGGTACAACTTGGGAGGACCAACTTCGTAACTTTGAAAGCTCACAGCCGTCACTCGAGTTACTTGCAAATTCTAAAATTAGACTTGCAATTACTTGCAAATAACTTGCAAAATAATGGCATGGATTTAAAAAAAATTGTAGTACTTAGGTGGGCCAACTTCACGAACATGAATTATTAAATGGCATTGTCAACTTTGAACGTTTGGATACATCACGTACTGCCCGTATACGATCGTTAAATGTCACGAAAGAACCGGTAAAAGCCACGTCGTCCGTCCGACTAGAGACGCTACAAAATACAAATTCGAGTACAACTTTTGTAAATGGACCGACAAAATATTGTTTTAATTGTGGTTGGAAATTTCATATTGCGCCTGGTTGTCTGAAGCCACGCATAGAAAAGGGTGCATGTTATCAGTGTGGGTCTACGACCCATCAACGGTCGAAGTGTCCAGTATTGAATCGTAACACAACGGCGAAGACAGTGGAGGTACCGAGCAGTAAAGAGGTGAACGAAAACGAGTCCAGAATAATGAATGTTACGTCAAACCGAACCAAGACTTCACACGACCACCCGGAACCGTACGAAGTGACCTGTTCATGGAATGTTCCAGTAGACGCGGACACACAGTGTGAAATTACATTTGTGGCGATCATCGACACTGGCAGTCCTATCAGTTTGTAAAGCGTGAGTTAATACATTTTCTATGTATTTTTACGTCATCCCCGAAAATACTATGACCATGGTCCATGAGTGCAATTTTAGGTAGAGATTTTGTCACCAAACCAGATGTTAATTTGTCGATTAAAAATGGTGTTGTCCATTTCGATTGTTACGAAGGTGAATTGGATAAAACCAATAATTTTAATCAAATTTTGTGTGTAAGCTATGAACATGAATTTGATAACGTGAAAGATATGTTGAACGTAAATCCCGAGTTAGATGTGAATGTGAAAGAGCTATTGTTTGAGACTTTGAGTTATATCAAAAGGAGTATGATAATACAATTAAAGAGAAAAGTACGCTGGATATAAATCCGAATTTAGAAATGAAAATCGTATTGAAACATGATCAACTTATTGCGTATAGTGCGAGACGTATTTCGTATGACGACGAAGAAAAATTACGTAATATTTTGGAAGAATTATTAAGAAAGGGTATAATTAGAGAGAGTAGAAGTCCTTACAGCAGTCCAATAGTACTTATTAAAAAGAAAAATGGAGATACCAGGTTCTGTATAGATTATCGGTAATTAAATAAAATAACAGTTAAAGACAATTTTCCCGCGCCACTGATCAACGATCAAATTGACAGTTTAAAAAATAAAAAATATTATTCACTCATCGACTTAAAAACGGATTTCATCATGTTCGAATGAGCGCATCGTCGATACCGTATACTTCTTTTGTGACCCTGTTGGGACAATATGAGTATCTTAAAATGCCGTTTGGTTTAACAAATGCCCCAAAAGTTTTCGCAAGATTTATGCTACATATTTTTTCCGATTTAATTAAAGCAGGTAAAATAACACTTTATCTCGATGATATGTTGGTAGCGACCGTAACTATTTCAGAACATTTTTATATTTTGAAAAAGATTTTTAATTCGATTTGAAATTCCGTTTGGATAAATGTACGTTTATTTATACAAGTGTTGAATATCTTGATTATATTATTAATGAATTAGATGTACGCCCTAGTCCCAGGAATATTGAATCTGTTAAGGATTATCCGACACCGAAAAATCAAAAACAAGTTCGTCAACTTATTGGGCTCGCCAGTTATTTTCGACGATTTATAGCTAACTTCTCGATGTACATGAAGTTGGCCCCCCGACTTTGACATAAAGACTCCAAACTATAAGACATAGCTTATGGCCCGGTATTTTTTTCTAACACATTTTTATATTTTTTGTCGATTTTTTCAGCGATCGGTCCTTTGTTTTGGCCAAGTTGAGATTTGGTGTTTTCAACGATTTCCAAATTCTTATCGAGTAAAAGTGATGCATTTTCTAATTTCAAAATAGATTGAGTGATAAAGCCAAAGTTACTTTTTATATAAGCTAAATCATTTTGTATCGTTCTATTTTCAAATAAAGCTATAGCATTCTTTATGGATTTTGCAGTATTTTCGTCTTCTAGCCAAGTTCTCCATCGGGTAAGTATTGGCTATGGAGGTAAAGGTAATACTAGAAATAATTCTCAAAATTTCAACACACGACTCGGAGCTTTTAAAAATACTTTTTTCACACAACTTATCATATTATCGATATTCGGATACTCGAGTCTTATTGTTTCACACACTCTGTGTAAACCATGGGCTATACATGTCACATGTACCATATTTGGAAATAATACAGTTAGTGTAGTAGCCGTTTTCACCATGTATGGTGCAGCGTCAGTTAAAAATAAAAAAACTTTATTATATTTAATGTCGTTGGGCCAAAGTATATTTAAAGCATCGTGAAATAATTTCCTTACTGTTTGATAATTGCACTTCGAAAGTTCCTCGCAAGTCAATAAACACGACGTAGAACATTTTTTATCTTCATGCATAAGACCAACTACAAAATTAGCTTACGTACCTCCCTTCAACGTCTGTAGTTTCATTAATTGAAACATTAATGGGACCCTCACCAATTTCTCTACGAATACGGTCAATTACTTTATTGTAAAGAACTGATACACATTTTTTTCTTATTGTAGATTGTTGATATGTTTACCAGTATACTTTTGCAAAAATGTATTAAAAGTTGTATTATGCAATTTCCATAAAGGGATATCTATCAGAAGCTAAAAATGCATGACATAAATCGAGCGAAAATTCTGAGTTTTGATCTTCAAATGAGTCTTTAATAAATATTTGTTTCATTTTTTCTTTTCTTGTTGAATTACTGAGGTGTTTTGCTGTACTTAAATGCTGGGTTACTTAAAAGCGCTTATTTGATGATACTGTTTGGTCACAAATATTACAAAATAGTGTTTTACCATCGGTTTTAAAAACTGTACTAGAAAACTCTTCGACATACTGTCGAAGTTTTGCACTGGTACTTTGTATTTTTGGCATTTTATAATTGAATATAGGTATTAGGTAAATACGTAACGAAACCAATACAGTTCGCAAACAACACGGCAACCTATCACTACACACGATATACGACGATGACTGTAAAAACACAAACTAACTTTTAGCTGTATGCTTTTATTTAGTAAGCGTAAGAGTATGCGACAGTAAGATAAGATAAGATAAAATTACATTTGGGTATTTTTGTACTGCGATAAAATGAATTGTAATGAAATATACTATAGGCACTTCTTGTGTTTTTGTAGTCAAAATGTATAAAAATATTCATTTTGTTCAAAATATGCAAAAATATGCATTTTGTCCAAAATATGCAAAAATATGACAAATAAAAATACCACAATTTACCTCAGCTAGAGCTAATTCGTGGACATTACTTACAAAATAAGTAATCAGAAGTTGCAAAAAAAACATACCAATGCATATAAATCCTAGCCCTACTGATAAGGTACGATATGCATTAGATGTATTGAATGAGACTAATGAGAGTGTAGATACGGATAATTTATTGAAGTTAAGGGAAGTGGCATCTGATCATATACTTAAAACACAAAACAAGAGAGCGATTCAGTATAATAAAAGTCATAAAGAACCCAAGATGTATAACTTAAATGATTATGTAATGATTAGTATTTTGATGTCACTCCCGGAGTAAATAAAAAATAGTACCTGTTTGGGCCGCCGGCTATTTACTAGCATTTGGCCGGACGACTACTTAAAAATGTGGCGTTCAGATTTGGACGGGAAGGTGACCGAAAAATATAAATAATAATACAACACGTGTGAATATAAATAATAAAGTAATATTATATTAACAGGCACGACTAGCGTGCATACGTCGGCCGGTGAAGACGTCTCTACCCGAGCGCGACTCAAAACAATTGATAAGACGTAAACAACAAAACAATAATAATAATAACAATGATAATAACAACGATTACCGGACGGCACACACGCCGGGGCAAGGCAAGGTATCGGCGGCGACGGTGGCTGGTATCAGCTGTGGCTGGAACGACGTCGATGGCACGCAGGTGAACGGAGGGGGACGGCAGCAACAATCAGCGACAACAGCCGGGCGGCGTCGACGAATGACGAGATTCGGCCGAATCGCAAGACCGAATTACGTAACTCGTACGCACCGTCGACAACGGCGATGTTACGTAATATATACAGGTATATTTATATACGTGACACTGATACACGGACACACGTAGCTAATCGTGACTATACGCGAGCGAAATAATACTAGAATATGCGCGTAGACAATGGCGACGAACACGCGACAACGAACAACGGGCGCGCAAAAGCCAAACGCTTGATCACAGACGTTTCGACGTCCAGGACGGAAACAACGGCGTTGAGAACACAACTGCGAAACAACGCGACATCGAATGACACTGGACATGCGAGACGAACCACAAAGCTGTAGCTAACGGCACTAAAAACAACGGCCGACGTGACGAGCGCACGGTCTGCTCGCATGGAGCGTACGGAAAAGACAACTTCTAGGTCGCCAGCGGCGACTCGACCGGAGTCCGGTGCCCACGGGTCGCGCGATACGCTGTCTCGCGGACCGGTTGCAAAAGTCGTGATAAAAACGGCGGCAATTTCGAACAGTACCCAAGTTTAAGGAACCTTATAACGTAAAAAAGGTTTTAGACAATGACCGGTATGTAGTTACTGATATCGAGGGTAACCAAATAACTCAGAGACAATTTGAAGGAGTAGTGGGTCCGGACCAAATGTGAAGGTACCAGTTGAATAATACTATAATCGTGTTATTATTGTAATTTATAAAAAAAAAATGTTTTAAAAAAAGGGAGAAATAAAAATTATATATATTTAAATTTATGGATGTGTGGAAACACTATTTCTTAATGTACCTACCTAGTAGTTTTCTAAATTTAATTGTATTATTTTTTTTTCATTGTTATAATTATTTATACTGAATTTTGAAATAAGAGAAAAATATATTGTATACTATTTTATAATATTGTATTGTATGTGTTCGTCAGTAGGGATGGGTAATTCATGAATGAATCGATTTAGTTAGATGAACCGATTGAATTGATTCAGTGTTTTAAAATGAATCGGTTCAATGGCTACACTGCAAACGTGAATCTTTGAATCGAATCATTCGAAATTTGAATCACTCAAATCACTGCAGTACTGCACTTTTATCATCGAGATGTATATACTATACTGGCATACTGGAGCGCGCACTTCCTATGATATCTCTACAACGAAAAACGAGCCGACGGCGTAGCCTTGTTCCCCCACCATTGCAGGGCAAAAAAAACTCACGTAGCATATTCAGATAAGCTTTAATACGCGTTGCTCCGTGCATAGACAAGAATAGTAAAGGCTCCGTGCTCGCAATATTTGTTGTTTATTTATTTTTTCTGTAGTTACCAATGTACGATTTTGAATTTCTTTGTTGAAAATATTTAATTTTTAAATACATTGTTCTAAATTGTGGTCCAAGAATTAGATTGGAATGAAATTAGGTACTTAAAAAGCATTTATAATAAGCACCTATACTAGTAAATAGGTACCCAATACTAGAATATCCAAAAGCAGTCAATTAAAACAAACCATTATTTTTCGAATATTTATATTTGGTACAACATATAAATGAAATACGTACTTAAATTAACATATAGGTAATAAAAAAAGTCGAGTGCTGTCATGGGACACCCGGTAGAAAAGTAGTTTTTATGGCGCTATGTGAACGGAGGGACCCTAGCCCAGAAGCAAAATACACACATAAAACTGTGGAGTTGTTTTGACCACCAAATAAGTCAATTCCGTGTACATTCGAGCGTTAAATTTCGCCTAAGGATGAAGAAGTGTTGATTTGACTACGCTATGCAGTTAATAGTAACCATTTGGTTTAACTTACTATGTTAGTTAATACAACTAAAAGTTTCAGTTTAAATTAACTTCATAAAAAATATCGTTACAACTACATCACTATATGTTAATTCAACTATCTGGTTAGTTAATACAACTCGAGTTTCAGTTCTAATTACTTCACAAAAAGTATCGGTATAAAAAAAAAATACTTATTTGAAAGTTAAAATCAATTAATTTTATACATTAAATAATAAATAATGCAAAAAGTATTGGAGTCTGTCAGGGATTCGAACAAGTAATGGGGGACTGCCTGATGTTTCCTAACCTAACGCCTAACCTACTGAGCCACTACCTAACTGACATCTTTTGAAGGAAACACTGTTATCTAAATAGATGCATATCTATTCTACAATTTACTTGTCATTATAAGATATTATAAAAAAATCGTTGTAGGTGATTAACTAATGAACATAGGCAGATAATTGATCACATTTTGATTCACAATATATATAATAGGTACCTTAAATTGTATTGTTAGCAACACGAATAATTAAGATATACTTACTGGATACGAAACGAATGTGTGATGAAAACTATTCCTAAATAAATAAATGCAGATAAAATTTTAATAAACTAAATTTAATTTAATGTTACAAATTAGGTAAGTTAAATAACAAATAACAAGCCTAATATAATAATATAACATTATAAAATAATATAACAGGTATCTTTCATGCAATTAGAATAATTAGATTCACATAAACAGACCTTGAGAACAACTTAAAAGTTAAAAAAATAAAAAAACTACAATTTATATCTTAATGTAACATACAATTTACCATTACCTAAAACTCGAGTCACTGGCGGAGTGGTATCGGGTAATTGATTAATATAATATCCCATAATTTGGTTATTATTATCATAAGATAATACCTCATAAGCATGGAAGTGGCGGTCAAATCCTACAGACTGTATCGTTGTAACTACAAAATATGGAATTTTAGACTGACCAATAATTATTCCTTTTACTTCTCCAAAAAAACAGTCATCTAGATTAACACCCAGGGTTATAATCACTCCTGGTTTATAATATATACCTTTATATTCACACCAAGGTACTACATGAGAAAAATTCATTATTTCTTGTGGTATTACACCATCAAATGATTTAAACAATTCCTTACAAAATGAAATATCTTGACATTTTCCTACATTTAAATCTGGTACTAAACCAGTTTGTGTAAGTAGGCGACTAACATTTTGCATTTGCAATTTATGGGCTAGAGTATAACCAAGATTTATTCTACATGGGATAGAATTAGCAATTGATTTCAAAACCTTATGTTTAGCTTCAAAGCGTATAGAAGAAGTTAAAATAATTGGGCCATTTTTTAATAAAAGTCTACCATAATGTGTCAAAATATGATGTTTAGGTTTTAATTTGCTATTGGAATACTTAAGGTATAATCTATTATGTTCAGCAACCAGAGCGTCTAACTGAACTGAACATTCTGGTTGAATAGTTCTAGCACAGCACAAATCAACTATTTTTCGCAATGAAATATATAAATACCAAACTTCAGTTTTTAAAGGAACTAATTCTCCAATAATAAGACCAAAATATCTAATGAAACATAGCATCTCTGATGCTGACATTATTATATTTCCATTGTTTAAATTGCGCTGACTAATGCTAGGTGGAGAATTTTTTTGTTCCGTCACCCCATATGCAAAAAGTTATATGCGACTATTAAGTTCATCTAAAGTGAAATATTTTGCTTGAATTAAACTATTAATGATGACTGCCATATCATAGCGAGCTACTCCTTCTGGAATATCATGCATGAAGTCACAAACTATATTTTCAACTACATGATAATTAGGTACTTCATTAAAAATACAACGTTCTTTTATACCGGTCATTGAAACATTATCCTGATTAATATGGTCTTCATAATTAATTTTGTTTCTGATACATTTTGATTCTTTCAACAAATTTTGTAGGTCAGATTTTGGTAAATAACATATCCGGCAATAAAAGTTTGCTGAAAAACTTTCAACAAACCCCAAAATAGAATTGAGACCTAGGTTATCTCCTAAAACAAGTCCCAAAGTAAAATAAATTGTTACATTAGTAGAAAGTAGAATACCATTTTCTTGAATATCAATTAGTTCTTTTATTAGAGCTGCAAACATTTTTTTATTATTGATTTTTGATTTTCCTCGATCGGCAGAATGAAATAAAAACGCTACAAAAATATTATTTAACGATGAAAGATATACAGGAGGGAGAGCAGCAACAGAGTAATAAACACAGCCCATTTTATGAACGCCTGAATGGGATCCTAGAGGATTACCCATTTCTGCATCATCATAATATAAAAAAAGGGGAAACACTATTTTATCAGGAAACATGGAATATATATATTTCCATGAAGAACCATTCAAGTACGATGAAAGTAAATTTGATTTCATTGAGTTTTTTAAATAATTTAGTGCTATATCAAATACACCAGGTAGTTCAAAAAAAGATTTAAGATTTGTTCTTAAAAATATTAAATGTCCTTCTATTGGTACCATTAACAAACGCTCTATACCATTTTCAATTTTTTTTTTCTTTAGTATATCCCACAACTACAGATTTTGGTTTGACATATAAATTATTTTCTTCAAGATATTTCATTCTAAGGAATTTAGTATCAAGTTTTGCAAATGGATTAACTAACACATTGAATAGTTTATCTATTTCTTGGATTTGTTTCGGAGTACACTTGTTTAAAAGAGGTTTGATTTTACTTTTTAAATGGTATATAATTCCATTAGAAATAAGTTCATTAGTCCCTGTAACAATTGTTTGTAATAAAGTTTCAGTCATACTTGGATTAGAGTATAAATCATCTATAAAACTTACTGCACTACTAGTTACAATATCCTCAAATTAATTATTTATCTTATTTTCAATTTCAGTATGAGAGATTAAAGATTCAGGATTTAATACAATAGATTCAGATGAAGTAGGATCGATCTCAACATTTGGAATTGTTACTTCATTAAGATTTAAATTTAGTGTTAAGTTAGAAGCTGTATGTTCTTTGTTTAAATGTTTTCTGAACTTATCAATTCCCCTGAAATTTCTTACACAAAAGTTTTGATTACATATGAATAAAGAATAGTTATTTAAATTATGAAAAATCTGTAAATGTAAAACTAATTCATTAACTGATAATAGGGTTTTTATAGAACATATATAACAGTTATACATTTTGAATTTTGAATTTATTAATTATATTATTTTAATAATACGTATTATAATAACACTTTTAGCAGTAAAAATAATTAAAATACTTAATACTTAATACAAATAAATCAACCAATGAAATAAAAATACAAAATAGACATTGTTATCAGTAGACTTTAGTCAAACTGAAAAATTACTGAACTAAAGATTTTAATTTATTTGAAATATTAATGGTTATCGCTGTTTGCTTATCAAAATCAGTTACCAAATTAAAAACATGAGTTTGCAAAAGTAACCAAGTCTCATAACATTCTCTTGGGTACGAGCAATGAAATGTAAAATATGTCTTAAAACAAATATTAAGAGCATGTAAAGGACATTGTATTTTCCATAATTGATCATTTACTCTAATGTAGCTTGTATTGATGGAAGATATATCATTCCCCACTAATATTATAAATGGCTGTATTGTAGACCCATATTCAGTATATTTCAAACGTCTTCTTATTATATCCTCTTCTAAATTAGATAAATTCTGAAATAATAACATAATGTTTAAACTAGATTAGTTTAAGAATGAAAACCAAACAGCTATAAAGTCTTCCAATTTTTTTATTACTTATGGTAACATGGGTTACAAATGCTGCAGCAGACTCTTCAAGAGATGGTTTCCACGATTTAATTTTGTTGTTACCCTTAATTTGAGTTTTAGTCGGGATCAAGTATGGTAATAGCAATAGTTTCAGGATATTACATGTCCTATAATCTTCAAAGAATAATATGTTATAAAAGAACTTCAAAGTATTATTCATTAGTTAAATTTAAATTAATAAATACCTTTCATCAATTGAGCAGTATCATATTGAGATAGTAAGTTATTTGCATGTTTATCTTTGACAGAACTTCTACGGATATTCAAAATAGCTTCTGTAAACTTATCCCAATTGCTTATGAAATGCCTAAAATCATAAGACTTATCATTTGGATACTTTAATCTAAAATCTACTTCCACCTAAAAAATTAAATAAATGAATTAGATTGGTATAAACCCTAATAACATATGATTAAAATAAATATTAAATCAAACAAACCAATTCATAACCTCTTGGACTTTGAAGTATTGGCCAAGATTCAAAAAAATCAGACAAATTACAATTTATTGAATTGGTAATTTTATTGTTTCTTAATTCAAATGTGAATTCCCAGTTTTTCAAAATGTCATCAAACGAAGCAATCAACCCATCAGTTTTAAGCCATTCTTTAGCCAAATTAACTTGATCTAATGTTATTAGTTTATTACAATTATGTATTTGCATAGGTATATTTATTTTTTGCTCTAATATAAAATAAAAATAAAAAATACCTGTAAACACATTTATGGTAGACTTCCTGATGAACCATCAACTATTTTTGTCTGTATCTCAAGTGCACCGACTGCCCTAAGACGCTTAGAAACATTTTTCCACTTTTCTACCAACTTACCTTTGGCATGCGCCTGATGGGATCCTTCTGTCTTAGGCGGAATAAAATACACACTATAATAAAAATAAATAAAATGGTAACTAGCATAAAAGTATAGTTATTAAAATATTATATTTTTAATAACCTACTCAAAGTATTGAGTACAATTTATTATTGTACATATCAAATATAGGCATTAATTAGTTAAAAATTTATTTATTTTTTTTAACTTTTTAACTTACTACTTATAAGTATACCTATAGGTACTAGTTAATTTTTAACCAACCTGATAATATTACGTGAAGTTAAACTCATGTTTGTATAAAGCCTATAAAGGTATTATCTAATTACACGTGTAATTAAAACAAATTAATAATAGGAATAAGAAGAAATATTGAAAGTAAGATAATCTATGTGTGGTAATTAAAATGTATTTAATTAACTATTTTATAATGAAGTTAAATTTATATTTTTTACCATATGGGTTTTCAATTTTTAAAGTTAAATATTAAATTGTTTTATTACTCACCTTTGATATAAATAATAAGTTATACCAGACATAATTATATTAAGAATTTGCAAAATTTGTTATTTTTGTTTTGAAAGATTATCATCAAATATCTGATGTCACATTGTTATTATTACATTTTAAAATTTTTAATCAATTAATTAATTTAAAACATAATTCAACTTTAAAATACTCTTTTCTTTGATGTAAATTTGTTATTTTTCATATCTTTTCAATACCATATCTACTTAGATAATTATTAATTATAAATAAACCAACCTCTAATTCGTTTGGAAATATTTCAACAATTAATTTTGCTATCTTCCGAAAAAACAAATCAGTGCCCCTAGAACAAAATATCATTAATTATTTGTTATTTGAAAGTACATGTTATAATATCTGCAAAATGTTTACTAATAAGATTGATTATAATTTATAAATCATTATACCTATAGGTACTTAAAATATTTTTGAAACTAATTTGTAAATGGATAAAAAAATTAATAAATTTGACTTAAGTACTTGTGTTGGTCTTGAAATAGATAATTAATCAATAGTTTAGTTAATACATTTTGTCCATCAGATAAAAACCCATTATTTAACTTGGCATTGGCAGTGACATATCTTCCATCATTGGTTGTATTTAACAATTCTAATACAGTCTATGTATACAGAATGTAATACATAAAGATCATATATCAGTATATAGGTATCATAGCAATTATATTTTTTAAATAAAACTTTAATTTAAATTATTAGCTTACATGATTAGTCCACTCCATAGGTTTGAAATTTCCATATTTAGAATGCAGTGTTGTTGAAGAATTAGATGAAGAACATGGCTTTAAATGTGGTTCAAATCTATTACATTCGGGAACCTTTGCAATAACGCCTGATTTTAAAGTTAACGGATTGGACGGTCTGGAATGAAGTGGACTATCTAGGTCAAACAAATTTGGACTGCTTGTGAAGTTTTCATTGACTTCAACAAACTTAGGTTTTGTACCATCATATATTTCCTCATTAGTTTCAGTATCCTATATATGTACAGACAGATTGAGATCAATTTTAAAAATAACGCCTACCTATGTGGATACCTATGTCCTATTATGATTTAAATTTTAAAGTAATGAAAATACTATTTTAAATATAAGAAACATTAATATACTGACTTCCAAAAACTGGCCAAAAGAGGAAGAAGTCATGATTTTATAGTTGTAGATGAACACTGGCGTCTGGCATTAAATATAAAATGCACAATTACACAATAATCACTGTACTGACTACTGAGACACTAAGTGAAAAAATGAAAAGACGAACAACCGGAAAAACGAGAGTAAAAATACCGCGAATATCAAAAATATTAACAAAAGAAAAATACAAACTGATTAATCTTATGTAATATAATCAAGCACTCGGAATACTATGAGTTTTTATTACTATTGCTAATTATAGTTGGTGGCAATCGGTTGATGATAATATGATATCGATAGTCGATACCAACTCACAAACATGAAACATGTGATATTCTCATAATTATATGGCTATATTCGACAAAATTGTTAACGGGTTTAATAAATATTTTGATATTGATTGAAATATATATTGGTATTAAAATAATATAATATTATACCTATATATACATACATACCTTAATACTTTAAACGTAATTTAGTCATTAGTAAAAATAACTTCAAACCAAAGCAGTCAAATCAACTGGATGGCTAGTCACAACAACGTTCATTGATATTTATTTTAAGAGTAAAAATAATTCAGACTAACTCATTAACCTGTAGTCATTTTAATCCTCCAAACATGTTAAATTAAAATAAGCTGGATTCTCAAAATAACAATTTTAATGAGTTATTTCAATACTTTCAAATAGTCGAAATAATATATTTAGATCAACACTCTATTGCAGTTGATTTAACTGACAAATGCAGTTTACTTCAATTATAATGCTTGAGAACATGGTATGTAATTAAAACAACTATCCCATTTCTATGTGTGTAAAATCATAACTGAAAAACCCGGATTCCTCAACACAGTCATGACTCATGAAAGTGATTTTATAATATTTAATGTTATTTATTTTGTTATGAACGGTTTCAATTGTAATACTATAATAATTTATTATAACAATAATAATAATAATAGTATCTAGGGTTTCCAGCAGAGTTGGAAAAAAACATGTTTTTTTTTAAAAAAAACTTAAAAACATGTTTTTATTGTTTAAAACACGTTTTTTTGTTTTCAACAAATTTATATATATATTGTTTTTTTTTGTGCTGTTTAAAACTGTTTTAAACAATTTAAAACATGTTTAATATTTGAAGTAAAAAAAATCAATTATCTTTTATCTATGAAGTCAATGTAATTACAAATTTAGATTGAGATATTTTGATTAGGCAACATTGGCAACACTGTCAAAAGTTGATAATTAATAAATTGTTATCGTACATTTAAAATTATTAACCGTTTGATAAAAGACTTAAAGACCTAAAAGTAATTTCATTTTAGTATTTTACTATTATATATTTATATTTATTATTTAATAATATTAAATATTTTTGAGTTGTGAACTTGTAATTAACTAATAAGTTGAAGTTCCTATAAAGTTATTTGTTAATTACCTAATGATGTCAACTGGAAGGAGGACAAACAGTATTTAGAAGTACTTTACTGAAAAGAAACCCGATAACGGTGATTTAAACATTTTAAACATTTTAAAGTCAAAACGTGTAGAATGTAAGAAATGTCATATGGTGATTGTTGGTTTAGTTGCAAGTATGAAAACCCATGTGTACGAAACATGCACTGGCTCTTCGATAAATAATGATAATGAATTGGACTCCCCATCAACTTCCAATCAATGTAAGTAATAATGTAAAGTTAAATATAATATGGTTAGGTATGTTCAGTGTGCTTCCTACATCTTAAGTTAAGTCTATTTTGTTAATTGTATAATTATCACTAATCATTATATTTTTAATTTTTATATTAACCCAATATTAGAACTTTGGAAGAATTACTTTTTAGTTTTTTATAATGAAGTTAAACATCTGGTTAAACATAATAATTATTATAATTTATTAAATATAGGTACAAACAGAGTTTAAAAATAATGATATTTGTTTAAGTTTTTAATAAGAGTACTATATATTTAGTTATCAGTCTTTACTCCATTATTACTTAGAAGTTAGAAGTTAGAAGCATACTTATAGAGTTGAGGGTACCTACAAAATAAAATGTAGGTAGCATACTTAACTAAATATATTAAAAAAATATTTCAAAAAAACTTGTTATAAATTAAAAATTAAATTACATAACTTATTTTAACAAAAGCCTAATACAAACAATTATATTTTGAATTAGGTCAACTAAATGATCAATCCGAAAAAGAAGCTGGAGTAGAACTAGTTGAAGTTAATAGTGGTAAAGCAATGTCAAATCCTTACGAAGAGAACATGAGTGAAATAGTTCAACCAAAGAGACAAAAAACAAACAATCCACTAATGAATACATTTGTCATTCGAACAACGCAGTATGAAAAAGAAAAACTTGATAATCAAGTAGCGCGATTCATTTTTGCATCAAATTCACCGTTCAGAACAGTCGAACATCCTCAGTTTTTAAAAATGATAAGTATGCTACGTCCTGGGTATCATCCACCGAATAGACATAAAATTGCCAATGAGTTATTAAATGATGTATATGATTCTCTTTCTAAATTAATCAAACTTGAGTTAGATGGGAAAACGGTTTGCATGTCTAAAGCAGACGGTTGGTCAAACATTCACAACGAGTCTATAATTTGTGTTTGTGTTACTGATATGAGCGACACTAAAAATACTGTATACTTGTTAGATACTATCGACAGGGCATGGACACTGATAACAATTAACACGGTAAAGATACAGAATACTCAAAAACGCGGCAGCCATGTTGGCGTTGGTCAATCGGTGTGCCCATACCAGAAAAACAAAATATTTATTACAATATTTTTCTAAAAATGTATAGATCCATTGAGTATTATTCAAATTACTTTGGGTACTTGTTTAAAATTTTAGTTTTTTATTTTAGCAACCGTATAAGATTAGTATAGATCAAATACACAATTAAGGAAGTATCAACATACATGGTGAAAAAAATACACATTTTATTATATCAAAAATATATTTTATATATAAGCAGCTGATGTAGTTTTGAATGCTAATAGTACTCGAGTGTTTGAAGGGAGGCTTGAATAGTGGAGAGAGATAGCATATGCATATGGGTTAAAAAATAGAGAATAGTTTGAGAAAGCATGTTGAGGTATGAAGAAATAATGAAAGTCAAGACAGGTGACTCAAATTTGAAGGAAAAAGATAAAGAGGATTGATTATTACAGGAATATGATGGAATGTTGAGCAAAAATAAGAGGAGTTAACCCCACTTGCATGGAATAAAGGCAAAGCTAGAGAAGCAGAAGGAGCTGTGCAATATTTCTGAAAAATAAAACATAAATTAATATACATGACCAATAAATTAGCCATATTAAATAATTAAATGATACTAATGAGATCACTTCACTGCCAGTGATGGTCAGTGTCTTAGATAGATTTCTATCTTGTATATTTTGACATAGTTAATTGTAATTTGTATCTTTATACTATTTTCAGGTATTTAGGATCCTAGTGTCTAAAGTCCCTGTAAAATTATAACATTAAATAAGTCATTATTTTTAAAATATTAGATAACATGTAATCTCAAATTAGACTAAGACATTTTTTTTTAATTATAATTACATTTTTTTAAAACACATTTAACACATTTTTGCCAACCATTTATAAAATTCATTCTGCTAGTCACATCTGTACCACTTATCTTCGAAATAACTTTTAATTTTTTAAAAAATGAAAGCATCATAGAAAGATGTTCTATTTGCATTGGTGTATTTTTAAAAGGTCTCCTGAATGATTTGCTATTTGGCACTTTACATGAATTAAAAATATCAAACAGTTTATCCATTTTACCAATGACATTAATCGTAATTGCTGCTAAATGTCATATTAGTCTTTACATACCTGGAAATAGTGTAGGTATAGCATCTGGTTTTAACCTATTCTCCAAATAATTGAGAAACATATTTTCTCAAAATGTTTTCCACATAATTTAATATATTTTTGAGACAGAATTTCAGCTGGTAGTTGACAGCGTTGTAACTAGATTTCACACCTAAAAATGTAATAAAAAAATAGTTTATTTATACTACAAAACACAGTTAACTTGGTCATTGTTAAATATTATAGGCGCACTGCATTGTTTACTAGACTTAAACATTTGGTATATTGTGCAACTGTGTAATATTATGTTATACATTTAACAAGCACCATTGAATTGTTTGATAATTAATATCATTATAAATTATAATATAAAATACTTACCGAGCAGGATCTTTGGGAAAAGAAAAAAAACTAATAGATTCTTTTTGTGTTTTCATTTCTCCGCACGATTCCACAACGCATTTAAAGGAATAACCACTCTTTCGACCAGACTTTGTTATAATATGTAGATATATAATAAAATACACAATATTATTCACAAAGGCACAGACCAAAAGAGAACAGTTAAAACTTTAAAAGGCAGTAAATTATTCTATTCTGTGCCTTAAATCGTGAATTATGATAACAGTTGTTTAACTGATAACACTAAATTGATAAAGTAGCCAACGCCAACATGGCCGCCACGTTTTTGTTTACATCCAAAGTGTCCCTTCTGATTTAATCTATTCTGTGCTATCGACACCAAAGACAATTTAGCCATACATGGGATTATCTTGTTCAATTAGCAGAAAACACTATCAAATTATGTGAAAGTTTTGGTTGCACTGTTGGCAGCGTTGTTACCGATAATGCTAGTAATATGAATAAAACACATTATTCATTAGTAACTTTGTAACTGTGTATTATTAATTATTATAATCGTGGAGACGTCCACCAAAGCATAAGTTAATCGCTATTATAATTATACTACATGTCATAATATATTTATTTGTCATTATCATTATCTGATCCTACACACTTCGCGAGTCGCTCAGCAAACTGCTAAGCAAGTGCTGGCGGCGAAAACATTGTGAAATTAACAAAAATAAGTATAACACTAGACAAAGTTCAGGCAGATGGATGTACTTTAAGTGAAGCAACTCATTTATGGTTAGAATTAAAACAGTTTTTTGAACTTGAGGTTTGCAATGATTCAATGGTTGAAAAAGTTCAAAAAAGATTTGATATGGCAGTGACGGAATACCATTTAATTGCTTATGTTTTGGACCCTAAATATAGAGGAATAAAAATGAACTCTGATCAGATGGATTCCACTCTAGATTTTATAAATTTATATCATCAAGAAATTATACCAGAAATAATAACATATCAAGCTGAAGCATATCCTTTTAAGGATTATCTTTTTAAAGAACAAACAGTCAGTCAAGTTAAACCTATAACTTGGTGGTTATCATTAAAAAAATATATTTCTTCAGAAATGCTGTCACTAGTTACAAAATTATTTACTGCTAGTGCTTCTTCAGCTAGAGTTGAACGGATATTTTCTTCGTATGGTCTTGTTCATTCAAAATTAAGAAACAGGCTTGGAATTGAAAAATCATCAAAATTAGTTACAATTTTTAAATCACTGAACAAAGATTTCACTTATGACTAATAATTATTAATATGTTAAAGTTAATTAAACTTTTGATTTTGTTAATTTAGTAATAAGTTTTTATATAATTTTCAAAGACTGAAAAGAAAAAAACAAAGTATGTTACCTTAATTATTTATTTTTAATATTACACTAATAGCCAAAATAGGTATTATTATATTTTAAATATAATATGATTAAATAATAATTATTAATATGTTAAATTTAATTAAAATTTTGATTTTGTTAATTTAGTAATAAGTTTTTTATATAATTTTCAGACTGAAAAGAAAAAAACAAAGTATGTTACCTTAAATAAATAATTTTTAATATTACACTAATAGTTATTATTATATTTTCAAAGGCTGAAAAATGAAAAGCAATAATTTATATTATTTACTTAATAATAGTAAATAGTTAATACTTAATACTAATTTTTAATTTGGTTTTTTTTAATTTACAACTTTTTATAATAAAATTAATAAAATAAACGCTATAAAATGGTTATTACGAATTTTAATTTATAATACCTTTTTGGACATAATTTTAAACTTTTAAAGCTTAAACTTTTTCCCTTTCTGCTAGAAATTTCTTACGAAAATAAACACCACAGGTAGTTTCACTGATTGCATAAAATCATAAAGGTACTTCCGTGTTATCTCGACTACTTTAGGTTCACAACCGTGTTATCTCGACTACCAAAATATTTCCAAGACTACCTATTATATGATCAACCGTGTTATTTCGACTACCGCAATTTTTTAAATAATAAAAATATATAAAATATATAGGTTAAATCTATTCTAAATAATAATATAAATCTATTTTGAAACACGATAAAATGGCATTATAATGAGTATAGAAAAAATTGTAATAATATAATATAAAACATGTAGTTAATAATTTTTTTGAGGAGGAAAGCAGGTTTTAATATCCATTAAAATCTTTTTAAACGGTGGATCGTTACCAAGGTTTTGTCGCCAAATAAATTCAGTCAGGTATGAATCTAGATGATGGCGAGCTGTTCCCCTATGTTTTTTGTTTCACCACTTTGCTGATCCCCAAAGGCGTTCAATTGTTTGGGTGTGTGCTCCTGTGGTTGGGTCAACAAAATTGTATGTATGATTGACAGTATAGTGATGGAAGCCGGATGATTTTAATAATTCGGTGTTATATGCACGCCAACAATCTGAATAGATCGTGGTACCTTCCTGAATGTTGTTTTTGATTGCCGTAAGTAAAGTTCCTGTTTTTCTGTCAGGTACTTTTAATAAAAATGACTCTTTTGTCTCGCGACAAATTCCTCCGAATATCCACTGTTCGGGAAGTACCCTCCCAGCATAATTTTTTCTTTTCGAAAACAAACTTTCATCAATTTCGACAATTTTCCCCGGTCCACCTATTTTTCCCTGTGGTTTATTTTTAATCGCCATTGCATATACTTCACGTAAGTAATTATTCCAGTCAATAACTGTGTCTTCACTTATATTAAGTTCTTGTTCACACCACTTAATACTAGTCATTTCATTTGACCACCCATATATAAATCGCACAGCAGTCCAGGGGCGCCGTTTCAGTTTTAAAATAAGGCTGCCAAATTTTTTACCAGGCCACATTTTTCTAACAACAGGCCATAGTTATAACAATGACAATTTAAATGTAGCCATGTTGAAGTTATTTCTAACCTTACTAATAGAGATGAAAAATAAATCTGCAAAGAGAAAATAGCAAATAGAAAAAAGAACTACAAAATAAAAATAGAACCCTATGCTTCCATAAAACTTGTGCTTCTTTTAGATTACAGTAGTTATTAGCAAGCTACTTTTTTTTGTAATTTATATGCTGTTATGTAATCTAGATTACACTGTCATCTATAATCCCAAATCAAACATTTAATAATAGTATCTTAACTTAAAATGACTAGTACCATAAATTAAAATTAAATCTTTAATTATACAAATAAAGCAGTTAGCAACAAAATATACATAAACAAAAAAAAATATATATGTTTCTCATACATGTAGTTATTTGAAGTAAGCATGCAAGATGCAAGTAATTAATCAATACATTATTTATAGTTTGAAATTAAAAGTTCCTCTTAAATAAGTTTGTATCTTCGAACTTTCAGTTGAGCAAATTCATCTACTGCTGCATTTAAGTTAACTTTGCCAGCATCTTCTTTTTCTACTGCAATTACTATTAAATCACTCAAACGATCATCGCTCATAGTAGTTCTAATGTAGGATTTCAATCTTTTAAGAGAAGAAAAGAACCTTCATTAGATGCTGTACTTATTGGAAGAGTAATAATAATGTGAAGAATTTTTATTGTTTCAATAAAAGCTCCAGAGTGAAGAGTCAGAGTATTCATTATAGAATACAAATCTGGTTTTAAAATATCTTTATTTTTTAACAATGATTTTGCTGAATTAAATTCTGATGAAAGATTTAATATATTTATTTAAAAATGTTTGTAGTGCTCGATAAAAAATTGCAAGTATGGACACTTTGTATTAAAGTAACAAGGACTAGAATAATCGAAAATTTCAAAGATCTTGAATAGTTCTTTATTTTTTTCAGAAAATCTCATTTCTAATTGTGATTTAAACCTAGTTAATAAATACAAATACATAAATAATTAAAGTATAAAAAATAAAAATCTTACTGACCATTGCGAACAATATTAAAAAATAAAATAAGAAAGTGATTAGCAATAGAATCAAAAGTGTATTAACTACAAAAGTTAAGCAAATAGCAATTATACATTTGTATCCCATAATTTCCAGTTTTTTTTTTTGATCAATATACTTATATACATACATATTAATATTATTCGCAAAATTAATGGGGTTAACAATATGAGATAAATTTTTACTAATTTTCAATAATCTTTTACAATTATTGATTAATTAAATATTTATTATCATGAGTAATTTAATATTTACATTATTCTCATGTACCTGTCGATTATAGCAAAATAAACTTCAGACTTTATATTGTCTCTACTTTCAAGTTCATTTGTTTGACCAAGTGTTGAGTTTACAAAATAGGCATTTAGATGTTTATTAAGTACTAAGTTTCTTTGAAAGCGTTTATGTTTCAACTGATATTCTTGGTTGTTCAATCCGTTTTTACTCGCAAATAGTCTCAACTTTTCACTAATTTTTAAATACATTTCATCATTACGTAATGATTGAAGGTCATCTTTAGTTGACTTAACTAAATCCATAGCTTTTGAAAATATAATAGAAGAAGATTGAAGTTCCTTTGATAAACAGTTAATATTCTTTAAATTTTTTTTCATAATATTTAAAATTAAAATAAATTTAAAGGAAGATATTTCTTCTAGTAACGCAGTTGCTCGTGCTGTTTGGTCACCTTGCAATGTTAAAATTGTTAAAACTTCCTTGATTTCAGAGTAGCGTTTTTAACTTTTTGTAATGAACTGTACCAATAGGCCCATCTCGTGTCCACTAATCTTTCTAAATGCATTACTTGAATTTTTTTGTCTTTTTGAATTTGAATAAACTGTTCATACCTTGTATGTCCATTCATTAAAAATGTATATACGCCCTGAACCGTATCAAAGAAATCTTCTACAGCTTTAACACCTTGAATTGAATTTACTAAACAAAGATTAAGACTGTGAGCATGACAGTGTACATATATGGCCTGTAGAATGACATTGGCTATTCTGGTTTGGACGCCAGAAAAGGCACCACTCATCACTGATGCGCCATCATAACATTGAGCTATACAGCGGTTTCGATCTAATTTATTTTCATCAATAATCTTTAAGATGGCATCACTTAATGACTGTGCATCACATCTTTTCATGTGATAACATCCTAAAGTTTTTTCTTGAATATTTAAATTTTTATCTACAAATCGAATTAAAAAACTTAACTGTTCTTTTTTACTTGCATCTTTTGTTTCATCCACCAATACAGCATATGCACCAACATCATTTATGCTACTCAAAATATTCTTCTTTATAGATGATGCAATTATATGTATAAAATCATTTTGGTAATCATGGCTTGTGTAATGACCATACCTTGATCGTAATTTTTTTATCATTTTATCGTCACCAAATGATTCAAGTAATTCAATGAAATTGCCTTTATTTGATGAATTTGTTTTTTCGTCATGTCCACAAAATGGTATTCCTTGTTTTCCTAAGAATAAAGTAGTCTTAAGCAAAAAGTATACATGTTCTCGATTTTTTTTAATTTCTTGTAATCTAGAATGAACTAATAAGTTAGCAACTGATTTATCATTTTGTTTTATATCCAAGTATAGATTCCACTTTTCAACACTAGCTTTATGAATTTCACTTGATGCATGCTTCCTAAAAGCTTTTGCTTTATATGACCATGAGTTGAAACCTTTATTAACAAATACATAATTTCCTAAATGTTGACCACGTGTGAGTGCACTTGAAAGAAAATGTCTACATGGGAAGCAATAAACTGCATTATTAGATACTGAGTATTCAATCTAATTAAATAATGAATAATAATTCGCACTAAAAGATCTATTTTCTGAATTTCTTGTATATATACTAATTAAAGGCTGTACAGGCTTTTGATCTTTAGACTGAGAAATATCTGTTACCTAAGTAAATTTTTTATTAAATTTTAAATTAATATATAAGATTAAGAATTTTTTTAAATATAGTTAGATAGGTACCTCTTGTAAAATATTCTCAAATTCAGATATATCTTTGGTAATATTAATATCTACATCAGTTTCGGATATACATTTACTTATACAGTTGTCTATGTTCAAATTATCATTATCTTTAGTTACATCAGAATTGCCACTATCCTGTAAGCATAGTTGGAAGTAAATTGAAATGAAAGTGTTTTTTTAAATAATTAGATAGATACCTCTTGTAAAATATTCCCAAATTCAGATATATCTTTGGTACTATTAATATCTACATCAGTTTCAGATATACATGTACTTATACAGCTGTCTATGTTCAAATTATCATTATCTTTAGTTACTTCAGAGTTGCCACTATCCTGTAAGCATAGTTGAAAGTAAATTAAAATACTTACCTAAGGTATATTGTATTTGTAATATTGATTAAACAAGCAAAAGTTAATGATATTGTTTTCATTCTTACAATATTGTAGGTAGGTACCTACCAACAATCACAACAGTTTTTTTCAAAATAATATTTGGAATCCTTTTTTATGTAGTTAAATAATTATCTTATTAGGAACAAAAAAGCAAATTAAATTAATTCTTAACTCATTACATATTTTTATAATTGTTGAGCCATCATAGTTTTTTAACTCGAGGTGAATAAAAAAAATTTAATTTTTTTGTGTACTCATGACAAAACTGTCATCAATATAATTGTATAATATAAAATTAAGTATTTCGAATTCATATTTTACTCACTTCAACAGTAGGTAACGGCATTTTAGGTTTTTTAGAAAACATATCATTTAAGTTATAACAAGTAGAGGCGCTTTCGAGCAATAATTTGTTTTTCTTGTCTCTTAAACGAGCAGCACCGCCCTTTCTTTTACTTCCCTTATTAGAATTAATATGGCTCATAATGAGGAGAATTCCAGAAATTTCTAAATTAACCTATATAAATTAAGAAAAAAGACATAAGTCAGATAGTCACTACTCACTACTCAGTACTCAGTACTCGGTACTCACTAATAGTCAGTAATCAATCATAGATGTGATTGTGATAAAATGAATAAGTAATAACTCTATGGTAAAACGACTAAACACTAAAACGATTATAATTATTTATAGTAACAAGATAATTCTTATTATGACCATTGTACCGAACACTGCCCGGGCCACGGATACCAACTATAGTAGTACCGTTGCGTTGTGTTACGTTTCGATGAATCCGTTTCTTGTATGATGTGTACATTTGAATATTAACGTTAATATTTTAAGTGATAACACTCATAAATGATAAAAGTATTATATGATTAATATAGATACTATATATATTATGTACATTTCTTTCTATATCTCTAATATCTATGTATATTGTATTATTTATAAAATATTTGTCTCTTATAATATTTTCAATGTAACTGATACATCGGGCATCGGCGCCAGCATGAAATTTAGGCAGGCCAATATGATACGGCGAAAAATAGGGCTGCCAATGTATACCCTGCGATACCCCAAATGGCGCCCCTGCAGCAGTCGTAAACGATATTCTTGATTTCGCAAACCAATTACCATTACGTATATTTACCTTTTTTTGGCATTTTTTAACATTACATTTCCAAAAGATTAAGGTAGCCTACCATTAAGGAACCGGTGTTTACCGAACGGCCCGCCTAACTATTGAGATAAGTTTATACTTTATTATATATATTATTATATAATAGTATTGTTTATTTGTGTTATATCGATTTATAATAATCGATAATTCTAACATAGTTTGATACAAACAATACAAACTGCGTAATGTTGTCTATTGTCTATTTGTCTAGTGGCAACTATAAACCTTTTCTATAGATGTTCGATTTATGTTTTTAATTTCTATTAATTTAGTTAGTATTATATTTTGAAAATGCCAAATAAAATTTGTTACTTTCATTGTAACACCTCTGAGAAAACTGTGAATATCATAGATCTTATGACTTACCTATAGTATAGACACTTCCATAGACAGATCTATTTTAGCAATGGTTCATGGTTGTACTGTTGTAAGGCGGAATATGAATTCGCGAATTACAATTTATTGAGACTTCAGTATTTAAGTATTTTACATAAAGTAATAACAACAACATTTGGTAAGTAGGTAAGTAGTAGTCAATAGACCCCTCATACCTGAATATGTATCTCGAAGTAATTTTCATTTTTCGCGGACTATTGGACTATTCTATATACCAAATATAATACTTTGGTACAAGGTCTTAGAAGATATCTTATCTTATCTTAGATATCTTATCTTCTAAGACCGTGCTTTGGTACATGGTTATTTTAAACTAGTAAAATGACGTAACCTCAAAATACGTCTGCAGGGCAGCGCTTAATTGTACAGCGGCAAAATTTGGAAATGGATTTGCCTCACTAAGCAGAATGCTGATAATATATAGTTGTCCGACCTTATCTTCTAAGACCGTGATTACATTATTATTTAATCAAGAACCGTTGTTATCATTGTTAAATATAATTCTTATCAACTTTTTTTTAAAATTTAATTAGATATTTTGTAAAATATTACAATATTCATATTGTACCTATTGTTACTTGTGAGTGAAATTTTCTTAGATCATTAATGAAATGGATAAAATGAATGAACGAAAGCGCAAAGGCTACATGTCAGCGAGCCAAAAAGAAAGGCTTGTTGAGATTATGATTCAACCAGAACAAAATAATTTAACTATAGGCAAATTTACTAATAATTTTACAAAAAAGGATAGTGATGCTCAATGGACATCTATTGCATTGTCACTGAATTCAATACCCGGAGGAGAAGTTAAATGTGGTGCAGATTGGAAAAGAGTAAGATTTTATACTTTATTATGTTAACGCAAGAATATGACTATGGCATTATAGTAGGTATATAAGTATTATGGCATATAGTATTCACAAATATAAATTATGATAAATAAAATGTTATCCTTTAGCAGTTAATTTCAATATATTTAGCATGAAGATGATCATTTTATTGATTTTAGGCATGGAGTGATTTGAAAACCAAAACCAAAAATAAAAATATGCTAATATGACAGGCGGTGGTCCAAGTTGTCCTATTATAATGAATAATGTAGATGATAAAATCATTTCAGTCATAAACCCTACTACAATTTCAGGTCATCAAAGTGTATCTGAATCAGTAGTAGACTTCAATATAAATGGTAATAGGTGGTTTTTTTTCTGTATGTTGATCTTACTGAATTATAATACCAATTAAAGTCGTTTTTTTAGATCAAGATATTTCTCAATGCTTAGATGTTTCTAATGCAGTTCAATCGCCAGAACAAAGTAATCCAAAAGGTAACGTTCTTGTGATGTTTTTAATTTTTATATACTATTCAGAAAAACACTATTCATGTACGTTTATTTACTACATTTTATCATAAACAAAGCATCCAAATAATTTTTATATTTATTTTACACATACTTCAGTATAAACGGTAGTAGGTGGTTTTTTTCTGTATGTCAATCGTACTAAATTATAATACCAATTGATGTGGCTTTTTTAGATCAAGATATTTTTCAATGCTTAGATGTTTCTAATGCAGTTCAATCGCCAGAACAAAGTAATCCAAAAGGTAACGTTCTTGTGATGTTCTTAATTTCCGTATAATATTCAAAAAAAAAACTATTCATGTATATTTATTTAATACATTTTATCATAAACAAAGCATCCAAATAATTTTTATATTTATTTTATCCTCCAATAACATCCTTATTGAAATTATAAACAAATTTCAGATTCTACAAATTATTTGGAGGATAATTTAAAATTTATTCATAACAAATCTGTGAGGCCAAATCAATTGAGAAAATATCCCCTTACAATAAATACTATTGCTACAAGTAGACTTCAAAAAAGTGTCGAAGTATCACAACATCTTGTAGAAATAGGCCGTAAAAAACTATTGATCAAAGAAGAATATTATAAAAAAAAAATTTTAATATTAGAAAAGCAAACCAAAATAATGGAAAGGCAAGCCGAAAGTTTCGAAAAAATTCAAAATGATATTAAAGAAGTAGCTAAGTATCACATTGTTTAAAATTTATCTTAAATAACTAAGCCGTTATTCAATTGGATATTATAATTTATAATTACTAAGCGTTATTATGTTTCTAATTCAAAAAGACTATAAATATATATGAGTTCCTTATAAAATTATTTAAATTTGTTATATTTGATAGGGTGTATAAAATATAATGTTATGTTATTTTTTTTTTTAAATTTATCATTTTAGTGTAGTACACATTTATATTCAAAAAGCTTTGAAATAGTTGGTTTTATGATAAATTATTTAGAAATTGTTTTTGTTTATTATACAGTTAATTAATTAATATTAAAATACATATTTTGTATCACATTGTTAAAAGCGTTGTATAATTCTTTGTTGAATTCTTCGTCCAACTGTTAAATCATCATTATTATTATCATTGTTTCCTTCATTTCTTATAGGTTCAAAAATTCCAAAATCTACATCATTTTCTATGATGTAATCTTCTCTCTGCAACATCTCATTATTTTCAACACACATATTGTGCAATACTGTACATGCATTAACTATTTTTGATGCTTTTATTGGTGAGTAGTGTAGTACTCTATGTTTTAATAGGCAACTGCAATTAATTAAAAATAAAAATTACCTTGGTTTAACTCTGAGGTTAAAAACAATGATAAATTTAAAATAATATACCGAAAACGCATTTTTAGTAAGCCAATACACCTTTTTATAAGACAGCGAACATGCTTTAATCGATGATTATATCTTGCTTCTGCGGTGCTTGGTTCATATTGGTTTAGTGGTGTCATGAGCCATGCTCTTAATGGGTAACCAGAATCTCCTATAAGATTCAAATAGGTAGCTTTTATTTGTTTAATAATATTTAATAATTTGTTTAATAATATGCTATTATGTATTGCATTTATTTTTATGTTTACCTAATAAATAGAACCCAGGTTCATGATTGAATATACGTCTTAAAGTTGGTTCTAGCTGACAGTTATTCCAAATATAAGCATCATTGACACTTCCGGGGAATAGAGAACATACATTCAAAATTTTCATTTTACTGTCACATACCTATAAAATCAAAATATTTTTATTGTTCATTAAAATAAATTTATTTTCTTCTCATGAAAAAACTTACAAATTGGACATTTATACTATTATAATTTTTCCGATTCACATAAATATATTCAGGATGAATTGCATCGTGCGTTGGAGGAGGAAAAATTGCAATGTGGGTACAATCTATTATACCTACAATCCCAGGAAAATTGAACTTCCTAAAAAATCTAAAAATTCTGTATCTATAGTGGATATTAATTTTTAATTGTTTCTTCAAATGACAAAAACTACACTTTATAAAATAAACATTTAAATAATGAGCTTACTCTTCTCTAACTAGACGAAGTTCCTGAAAATTAGAAGGATATTTCACCCAAGAGTTAAAAAATGTCGGTTCATTTAAAGCATTGACAACTTCTTCTAAAGCTCTTGATACTGATGGTTGTGAAACTGATGCAAAAATTTAAAATACCATTTCCCATCGGTAGCTGATAACTTCCAGTCGCAAAAAAGTTTAAAGCTATAAGTGTCTAAACAATTAAGTTTAAAGGTTATAACTTATAACTATTGTACAATATAAATTATAATTAAAAAGAAAGATTTAAAATGTATTCACCTTTGTCGGGATATCAAGAGCTGAAGATCGAGTTGGTTCTGTCATATAAGGTCTTAAAATATCAATTAGACTATAGACTAATATTTTAGAAAGTCTAAAGTTTCTAACAAAATCCTTGTCACTCAATGAAAAAGCATCAATTCTCTTGGTAAAACATCTTCTAGCGGTTTGTGCGTCTGCTTGCAATTCAACATTTTCCAATACAGCGACAACATTCATTATTTCCTCCATTATATATAAGTTAAAAATATAAACTTAATTTACTTTAATCAGTTTCCTTATTATTTTTACATCTATCATAGTTTATTAGTTTCATTGAAAGATAATCAATTAATAATCTAATTCAATAATTCAAATAATTATTATTTAGGTTAACGGTATATGATACAAAAATCGTTGATAAAAATATATCGCAACGCAAAACCCTTGTGATAAGTTATCACTGAAAATAAAACGATAATTTATCAAATATGTATTTCAGAATACAAAACGTTATATTTTGGTGATAATAAGCAAATATCACACGTGATATTTTATCAAACGATCTCGAGAATAGGGCCCCAGGTCAGATAGATATTATCGCGATCGGCCACGGGATAACCCGAAATACACCATGCAATTGTACAAATTTATTAAAAATAAAAACTATCCTATCCTTTAAGTTGGATATATAAAGATAATATAATAATATTATATTAAACTCGACTATTTTTTTTTTTTTTGATTTCGGGGGGGCCATGGCCCCCTGGGCCCCTCCCCTAGAGCCGCCACTGCACCTGACATATTTTTTTCTATTGTGTGTGTTTTATCGGCGGCGACGCGACGTAGATATATAATAACAACTAGAGGTCGTGGTCGTGCACGGGTATTAGAATACACGGGTACGCGGGCAAAAAGTATATTAAAGCCCGTGTATAACCGTGCGGCCGTGCATAATACTCGTGTTTATCCGTGTATTTAATAATAACCGTGCATACCCGTGTATTTATTTATCATTACCCGTGTACCTATATTATATGTATGAGTATTAAAAGTACAAGCTCATTTCTATTTAGATACACGGGTATTAAGATACACGTGTATTAAATACACGGGTATTTTTATTACACGGGCTTTAACCCCGTCGCGTCATAACCCCAGCCCCACCCACATCATTAAAGGCATATTTTAAAATTATTCTTGGACCATCATTTAGCAGCCAATTAGCAACAATTAGCAAGGTGGTCGCAGAAATTTGCAAACAAATATTTCGCCCGCAAATGAGGTTTTTCAAAAATCGCACATGTCTCCTGCCCCAACCTGAACCGACATAATGCGATTTTCGACCTGGGATTCATGTCAACATTTAGCAGCCAATTAGCAACGATTATCAAGGTGGTCGCACAAATTTGCAAACAAATATTTCGCCCGCAAATGAGGTTTGGTCAGCCTCTACCCCATAGGAAAGTGTATACTTCAACTATGCAAATATTTCGCACGTAATTTGCACGAATTCGCAAGCCTAATTTTGGAATTTGCACGACGTTTTCTTCCATCTAAAAACAAAAAAATCATAATAAAAAATCCATTTAATTGTTTTATTGAATGTAGATTTTTTTTTTATTGAATAAAGAAATTTTTATAAAATCTAGATTTTTAATATTACAAATAATTCAAATAAAATACAAAACATTTTTACAAATAACATAAATAAAAGTATTTAATTTAAAAAAATGTATTAAAATAAGATTATTAAAATTGTAATAAAATTAATCTAAATCTAAATAAAAAAACATAAAAAAAAATCTATTTGATATAAAATCAATATTATTAACTGTAGATTTTTTATGAAATGGATTTTTTATTATAATTTTTTGTTTTTTGAGGGGAAGGAACTGTAACGTCTCCTCTTCACCTATCGCTCCGTGTCTCCCTCGATGGACTTCGCTCTAAGTGTCGTTCTGTTTATATTAACGAGGTCTCGGAGACTCGACCTCGGTGTGTGATATTATTAGTAGGGATCAGGGTTACCTTATGTGAAGCAATTACTCAATATAAGTACTATATATAATATATATATATATCTATTATTTAATGTAACAACATGAAATATTATAATAACTATTATTTATTTACGAATTATTACTAAAGGTTACCAATCGGGCCGTGTGTGTCGTAGGTGCCGATCTCCAGGTTGAGTTAAGCCGGTCGTCCGTAGATCCTCTTCGGGTCGTTGTTAGCCCTCGGCACCTTCACCATTAACTCCTGACACTCAACTGTCCATTACACTGCTAGGAGTCTCGGTCGGTAATTAACTCGACGCGTGCCAGACTCTAGTCAGCATAATATCATATTTGCACAATTGTGCGACCATATTATATTATTAACACTCAGCACTTTAGTCGTGCACAACGTAGGAAGTAATGTACGATATCGATGATGACAATCGTTACAGAACGTCCAAAATTATGCTTGCAAATTTGTGCAAATTACGTGCGAAATATCTGCATAGTTTAAAAAAAATCAAAAAAAATCTATATTCAATAAAAAAATGAAATGGATTTTTAATTATGATTTTTTCGTTTTTACATGAATCCCAGGTCGAAAATCGCATTAAGTCGGTTCGGGGTGGGGCTGGAGACATGTGCGAATTTTGAAAAACCTCATTTGCGGGCGAAATATTTGTTTGCAAATTTGTGCGACCACCTTGCTAATCGTTGCTAATTGGCTGCTAAATATTGACATGAATCCCAGGTCGAAAATCGCATTATGTCGGTTCAGGTTGGGGCAGGAGACATGTGCGATTTTTGAAAAACCTCATTTGCGGGCGAAATATTTGTTTGCAAATTTCTGCGACCACCTTGCTAATCGTTGCTAATTGACTGCTAAATGATGACATGAATCCCAGGTCGAAAATCGCATTATGTCGGTTTGGGGTGGGGCTGGAGACATGTGCGAATTTTGAAAAACTTCATTTGCGGGCGAAATATTTGTTTGCAAATTTCTGCGACCACCTTGCTAATCGTTGCTAATTGGCTGGTAAATGTTGACTTGAAAAAAATATCAAGATTTTGATTGGGTGGGGTTGGGGACATGTACGTGCCTATAGGTGCAATAATATTAGTCGAGCCTACATACATATATTTATAGTAGGAATTTAACTAGTATACAGAATTTGACTCCAATAAATGATCGAAATTGCGCAACGACGTAATGCACTGCCGTGTGCCATCCAGTCCTTTTGCCCTGCAATGGTGGGGGAAGCGATTCAAGCCGTTTCGTTTTTCGACGACTAGTGCGCGCTCCAGTATAGTATATACATCTCGATGAATTTTATAGATAAATCTTATCTACAACCGTGGTTGAAACCTATCTTGAAATACTATAACTGTGGTTAAAATCATGATACTAGATTAGACGTATCATTTTATATTTTAAAGAAATGATTCATCATAAATTATTCATTTATTTTATATACTAATAAAGTGAATAAAGGTATGAACTATAAAGCTACAAATTACGATAAGTATTAAGTAAGTAATAATATAATATACTTTATGAATTATTAACCAAATTGTGCAATTAATTTTTGTGAAATGAATATTGTGAATGTTTGATTCATATTTAATTATTTTGACTACATAGTATACACTTATTAACTTAAAAAACTTTAAAAAAACAAAATGTGTACATATACATGAGGTAATAAGGATAATTTTATTTTAAATTATTTGTTCTACTATAAAAACCTTTTAAGAAAACAAAATGTGTACTGTTACATATAAAAACCTTTTATAAAAACAAAATGTGTACCTACTGTTACATGAGGTTATAAGTAGATAAAAAAAATAAGTAAAATATTATTTTAAATTACAATTTAAAAAAAATATTTATTCTACTCTTTTACTAGTCAGACTACTACGTTTTTCCGTTACAATTTGACCACATTTTGAAAATATACATTCGCTCGGGACTGATGTAGCTTAAACATATAAACGCCGTTTCATTATTATAAATAATGTCGAATAAATGTTTTTATTTTCGTTCCACCACTTGAGTGGATCTGCAGTTCTTGGAATCAGTGGCTCCTGGAGATATTTATCAACTTCATTTATGATTAAAGCTGTAGGATCTCGAGACTGAATTATATCGCTTACTTCTGTGTCAAATTCGTTCCAAATAGAATCTATGTTCTGGTTTATTTCAACGTTTATCGGTTCTGACAAAGGTGGTACAGGTAATGCATTATTTTGCTGTTGTTGGCTTAACATTTATTTGCCTTTGTTCATAATTGATCGTTTTACATCTTGGAAAGCAAAGTTGTTTTGAAAGCCATATTTTTTAAATCGAGGATCCAAAAAGGTCGCCTCTGCTAACAAGATGTGTTTTTCTGCATGTTTAAATCTACTGTCAACTTGTTGAGATAATTTTGTTATAAAATTTTGAATTTCAGGGAGTGTTTGATATTCTGATTTTAGTTTACTACAGTAGTTACACAATGCCTGGCTAAATAGAACTGTTTTGGATATGGTTACACTTTTTTCACTGCTCATTTCGATGGTGATTTCATTGAACCGTTTTAATATATCACACGACTTAGCTATTATTTCCCAATCATTAGATATCAAGTTATTGTCGTGGTTCAAATCAGCTAACGCAGAGGAGCAGTGGTGTTTTTAATTCTAAAAATCGTTGAAACTTAAAAAAAGTAGAATTCCACCTGGTAACATCATCTTGAATCATTGAACGTACAGGGGAATAACCTAACTGTTGTTGCATTTGATTTAATTTTTCAGAGCCAACCGTGCTTCTTTTGAAGTATTCAACAATACTTTTCACTTTTTCTCTTGTGAAATTTATTACCTGCAAAGATGATTGGACAACAAGGTTAAGAGTGTGAGCAAAGCATGATATGTGTCTCCAATTACACAATCGAATAGCTGCAGTAACATTTGCAGCATTATCTGTTGTGCATGCTGCCACTTTATTTTGTAAGCCCCAATCTTTTAAAGTATTTAGAAGAGAATTTTTAATGTTTTCACTTATGTGTCTCTGAGGAAATTTTGCACATTGAAGAAGATAAGATTTTAATTAACAAGACTGATCTATAAAATGAACAGTCACTGCCTTATAGCTTTCATTTTTCAGAGATGTCCATGCGTCAGTAGTTACAACTTACAGAAACATATTGTGCGTTAACTTCTATATCAGATTTAATTTAATAAGAAATTTTGTAATATAGAACAGGAAGTAATGAAACTGAAAGAGTTTTTCTAGAGGGAAGTGAATAGCCCGGATTCAACATGTTTATAAGTTTCTTAAATTCGTTATCATCAACTATGCTAAAAACCCAATTCCAAAACTAATTAACGCTCCTATAAACCGGGAAGCCTTTAGGAAAAACCTGGATGAAAAACTCAATAACCAAAAACGATACAAAGACTTAGATGACATCAATAAGAGTATCGAGCATATAACAGACACAATAATAGCAGTAACTCAAGCGCAGATCAAAAAACACACAACTACACCTAAGCCAACTAATTCCCTCCCAATTGCCATACAAAATGTAATAAAAGAAAAACACATAACAAGAAGAATATGGTAAAGAACTAGAAACATAGCAGTCAAAATAAGATTAAACCAATTGAACAGGAGAGTTAAGTGGGAACTTGACAACTAAAGCTATAACTCCTTATCGCACTTACCTTGAAAATGTAAACCCAAACGATTCTAGTCTCTGGCTGGCAATAAAAAGAATCCTGAATCAACGTAATGTTATCCCTCCATTAAAAAATGGAATTGCTAAATACAACACCAACTCTGAAGAGTCTGAAGCATTTGCCGAATACTTTGAAACTTGTTTCACTTCCAAAGACGACACTATTCCACAAAGAGAAAACTCAGACGAATCACCGAATACAACTAACAGTGAGCACAACATTATCACCCCAACATCTCCTAAGGAAATACAACTGCTCATATCTAAATTAAAAAGTAAGAAAAGTCCAAGTCACGATCTAATAACTAACAACATTTTAAAAAACCTGACATTAAAAACATTATTCTACTTAGCCTCCCTATTCAACTCAACCATGCGCATTTCTGCCTTCCCTTCTACATGGAAACATGCTATAATAGCCCCTATTCACAATCCAGGAAAGCCAGCCAATTCTCCTACCAGCTACAGGCCAATCAGTCTACTACCAACACTATCCAAATTGTACGAAGGGATATTGTTAGAGAGGATAAAACCCTACCGTCACGTAATCCCGAAACATCAATTCGAATTCAAGACCAAGCACTCCACGTGATTCCAAAGCCAGTCCATATCCGAAATAATTATTCATGGTTTTGAAAAAAAACAATATACCACATCAGCATTCTTAGACCTAACACAAGCCTTTGATAAGGTCTGGCATAGTGGGCTTGAACAAAAACTAAAAATATTAAATCTCCCTGCATACCTACCCAAAACTATCACATCCTTCATATCCAACAGATCTTTTGAAGTAAGAGTAGAACAGACTTCTCACAACTACACCACATCAAAGCTGGAGTCCCTCAAGGATCAGTCTTAGGGCCAACCCTCTTTAATATATACTGCTACGATATTCCCATTCCTTCCAACTCCCAACTTGCAACGTTCGCTGATGATACGACAATCCTAACTCAAGACAGCTCCATTGACTCATCGATACAAAAACTTCAATCTTCATTGAATGAAATCCCCTCCTGGTTCCAAAAATGGAAGCTGAACCTTAACCCGACTAAAGTCGTGGTCAGAATATTCACCCTAAAAAGGTACAAAGATCCTAAAAGCATCTACATTAACAACCAGTCCATACAGTGGAACAGAAAAGATGACTCAGTTAAATACCTTGGTGTTTTTCTCGACGAGAAACTCAAACGGAACATCCACATAAATAAAAAACTCTCGCAGTTCTATGCCAGAATGAGAATGCTATACCTCTTGGTCAATTATAGATCAACACTCCAAATGAAATCCTCACTCCTTTTGATATCCTACGCCTGTCCTGTAAAGGACAGCTGCGTCACCCACTAAAATAAAAAAGATGCAAACCTTATAAAACAAATTTCTGAGGATATGCCTCAAAGCTCCATGGTTTATGAGGAACAATCAAATCCACAACGACACGGGTATACCATTCATTAACACATGGATAAAGATGCAATTCAAAAACTTCCACGCCAATCTAAAAAATTCGGACGGAGCCCGTCACTACAACCTAGGAAAAAACACCCAACAGACGTCTGCGGCCTCGACTCGCTCAGGACATTCTCCTAACAGATAACCAAGATTCATCAATAGAAGAATACATTTTACACTTTAACTATAACTATAATTTAGTCAACTATCAATATCAGTATAAAAATGTATGCACCTAGTATAATTTAATTCATTGTAAAAATTACTCGTAATATCACTTTTTGTGCTGAAACATTTTATGATTAAATAAATAAAAAAATAAAAAAAATATCGGTTTATCGATATTAACCTAACCTCGGGTAAATTTTTGCTATCCCTACCCTATAATCATGTCTTGATTCAGTTTTATCTGAATACTTGTAGTTGAGTAGTTCATTGAATCGATTCAGTTGAGTGAATTGAATCAACTGAATCGACTCGCTCAACTGATTCATATTTCCCATCCCTATCCCCTATCCCTATCCCCATCCCATGCACCGGGGCTGTCGGCTATTGGACACAAGTCGTCGGCGAAGGCGAGCACTCTGTGGTCCAGCGCGTCCCCTTGGAGCGCGGCCACCACCGGGTTAATCGCTATTATGAAGAGGAGTCCACTGAGTGGGCATCCTTGCTTGATGCCCGACCTCACCTCGATGGACTCCGTCTTCCCGGCGGCCACGCTCACGCATGACGACGCTCCAGAGTAGATGTCTCGCACTATTTCTCGAGAGCATCGCCCGCCCCGCAGCTCGAGATTGCCGCTTCGAGGGCTGCGTGGGGGATTGCGCCGAACGCGTTCGACGCGTCCAGCAACGCTACGCACTTGTCCGCTCGTCCTGTTCTCGCTTTTTCTAGTGCTCGTTGTAGCGTGTGGACGTGCTCGAACGCCCCGTCCGCCGGCAGGAACCCCTTCTGGCACGGGCTCAGCGCCAAGTTCTGGACCAGCCAGCCCGTGACACATCCGGCATAGAGCTTGTACAGCGTCCTACACAGAGATATTGGCCTCCAGTTTGAAACGTCGGCCACGTCGCCCTTTTTGTGTATTAGGACAGTGACTGAGTGCTTCCAGGCTGAAGGCACTTTCCTATGACGTAGGCACGTGTTTAGGATCTCCGTCAGGACGCTGCAGCCTGGATTTAGGCGTTTCCAGTGGCTGTATGTCAATCCGTCATCCCCAGGGGCCGTGTTCTCGAATTTGCGGAGACGTCTGGCGACGTCACCGCTCGAGAACGGGCCGGAGGGCATTGGGTCCCTCCCCTGGGTCGGGATGTAGGCGGACGTGTCGCAGGTGGAAGCCGTCCAGACTCGGCGGAAGTGAGCCACCACCGCGTCGATGGGGAGTTCGCACGGCTTGCTGACACCGCCGACGACCAGACGGACCGTCTGTACAGGGTCTGTATACCCTGTGCGTCGTCAGGGTTCACAGGAGCCTTCCGCGTCGACGCGGCCGCTCCTTCGGCCCGTACTGGCAACTTAGCGATGACCGCCGCCTCCACTGTCACCTCGTCGACCAACCCGACAAACTTGTCCCAGTTATCTGCAGTGCAGGGTCCCTGGGCAGGCTGTCGAGCCGAGTCGAGAAACGCGTACAGCGGAGTGGTGTCGTCGGGGGCCAGGATGACATAGCCCCCGTCATCGCCAGGTCTGCGGACCTCTGGCTCCGCCACTCAGTCCCCGAGGTCCACCGCCGCTCCACTCGACGCTGTGCTACCGCCCGATGTCGGCTCCGTTGGAGGACGGGATAGCCACAGCTCCGGGCTGGCGTACACTACGTTGTAGCCAGCATTCCGGGGCTACTCACGACGTAGTGATGATTGAGGCAGCAGGAGCGACAGTCTATCACTGGCTCCGCGTGGCCTCTTCGGAGTCACCTGTCTTGTGGAGGTGGGGTTTGCGGTCGGTACTGGTGACAGAGGTGCGCCGCCTGTGTCCGGCGGTCTGTTACCAGCCGGTGTCCTTGGCGCACGTGTCGTGGTAAAGACTGAGCCGCCTGTGTCCGGAGGTCTGTTACCGTCCGGTATCCGTGGCTCAGCTCTCGATGTAGGTGGCAGGTGTGCGCCGCCCGTGTCCGGCGGTCTGTTACCAGCCGGTGTCCTTGGCGCACTGCCTGCCGTTGTCGAGACTGAGCCGCCTGTGTCCGGAGGTCTGTTATCGTCCGGTATCCTTGGATCAGCTCTCGATGTAGGTGGCGGAGATGTGCCGCCCGTGTCCGGCGGTCTATTACCAGCCGGTATCCTTGGCACATCTTCCGCCACGCCGTCAACCACGGGAATTCGGGCGTCGCCTCCCCGGGCTGGTTGGACCCTGGTGGCCACACGGCGTTGCTGGGTCGCTGGGACCGGGAGCGGGACGGCTGCTGCCGCGACCGCATCGCGTGTGTGGTGGTTGGTGAGCCCCTGCTTGCTGGGGTAGGACTCGACACAGCCATCCCACGTGCACGCGTACTGGTCGGCGACGTCTTCCGCCTCCCGGATCGGCACCCGGCACTTGTGGCCGCCAAGTCGGATTCCCAACACTGCACGGCACCGACGCACTGGACCGCCGTGTCGTCCGCCTCCACGTGGAGATCTCGGAGGTGACGGACGATCGACTGCTTCGCACTGGTCCACACCTTAACGCGGAATTTGGATCCGCATTGGGCGTGTGGGCAGTCAACGGTCGTGAGCAGCGAGAACCACAGTGTCAGCTGCCGGGCAAACCAAGGTGGGTGGCCGGTGACTGATGGGGGATCGGACCGCATTTGCTCCCGAGCTACCACAATTAGACACAGAATCGCTATCCGATTCGTCACGGTCTAGTGGCGGCCGGGAGCAGGTCTCGTTGAGGGGCCAGCCACCTGGCTGCTGCCAGTGTGGTCGGTCATACGCGAAAATTACAGAGCGCACCTGCGACGCACCAGGTACGCCAGAGCGATTACGAAAAAAAGTATAACGGTATAGATTCAAAAACTCACGGTTTGACCAGACTGCTCCAAGAGGCGGCGTTTAGCTGGTCGACAGAAAATTCACAGCGATAGCTGGGCCAAGAGGCAGACACCAGCCGGTCCTGACTGATCCAAGAGGCAGCGGCAGCAGGACGAAGAACTCACGGACACGAAAACAGCTGGGCCAATAGACGGACGCCAGCCGGGGCAGTTGCTTGATGCCGGACGTGGACCAGACTGTTTCAAGAGGCGACGGACAGCTGGTCACTCGTAGAATTCACAGACGTAGATTTTTAAAGATGTAGAACACAGAAGAACAAACGAAGAGAAAAATTCACAGTTGACAGTTGATGGTTATAGATGTAGAATTCACGGCGACGCGGAAGCTGATCCAACTGCTCCAAAAAGTGGCATATAGCTGGACTTTGCGGTATAACACACGGACGATGACGGCGAACTCGCGGACGGTCCCAGCTGCTCCAAGAGGCGGCGTACAGCTGGGAAGACTGCGCACTGTGTGTTTCGTGTGAGGTCGTTAGGCCTCTGTGGCGAGAGCAAGCCCCCGTGATCCACGGTTTTGTTCCGACCGCTCAGATAGTGTTCAGCCTATACTGAACGGTGTACAGCGCGCACACGAAACACAACACACACACACCACGGACCAGACACCGGTAAAATTCACGGACACGAATAAAAAATCACTCGTACATAACCAATACAAATGATTTCACGGATCCAACTCTTCCCACCTAACACCACAAAAACCCACACCGGTGTATACGCGGAGGGCGATATGTTCGAGTGGCGAAGGTAGAGGAAAGAGCGAATTATAGGGACGTCGTTACTGCGACGGACAAGGGAAATTGGAACTGGGAATCTCTTCTCGACCTAATCACCAGAGGAGCATACATGCACGTCTAAATGAAGAGGCCCGGGAGTAGCTCACCGGATCCTCGACACCGGCACCTACTGCAAGATCGGGAACGAATTCGCCGGGCAAATTGCGGCAGAATACCTGTTCTTACCAGAGTCTTTTGCTAGTTAAGCTGATAAGAACAGAGTTCATATATTAATGTTTAAAATATAAAGGTAGTACAGCATTGGGGGTTTTAACATTGCGGGGGCAGATACTCCGCGTCAAAGAGACAGTGCCGAGAAGCGATGGGGACCGATTCATATTTCCCATCCATATCCCCGATATGAGGAAGGCCGAGCTGTTAGCGTTTATTCTGGACTGTTCGGTGGAGCACTTATTGGATCTATGAGATTATCAATTCGATAACAATCTGGTGTTTCCGTCGAATGTTCTAGAATCAACGATTATTATAAATATGATGGCCGCGAGTCAGTCAGTCGATCGAACAATATGAAGTAGGTTGAAAGTGCGTCCCGGCGCGAATGTATTTTTGTAAGTCTTTTGTATGCAATAAAATTATTGTTAACCCGAAACATCTTTGTGCCAACACATGAAACTGTATGTAGAATACGTATGTATTTATAAAATAATTATTAATCTGTATTTGATGTAATTTTTATATTGTATAATATTTCGTGATATGTAGAATACGCGCTGCATATTTATATGTTTATTTTATTATTATTATTTTCCATTTATTTTTGTATGATGTTAAAATTGTCATTATTATTATGTTACTTAAATTGTTCGAGACGAACAAAAAGATTAGAATGGCTGAACTGTACAATTATTTATATTTATTATTTATGTAATTGGCAATTGCGGGTTTTGACGATCAGCCTTATCGGTCTGGTGGGTATCAATCGCCACCCGTAACCGGTTCTAGATTATAATATATTATATAACAATATCTTGTTTGTGAGTGTGTACGCCGAGAGATCGGACACTCCGGCGAATATTATTTATTTTCTTTGTAGTTAGTACTCAGTTTGACAGTTGTAAGATACGCGTAGCGGCGACCAAACACCTCTAAATGCCACTCAAATGCCTGCCAATATCATTTTATTTAATAAACATAAGAACATAAATTAAGAATGCGTATAATTTGCTGATAAAAATAACATCCTTTGGCCATCCTCAAGGTAAATACAAATGTGGTTTGTTTGCCCTACACAAGTTCGGAAATCACATTTTTAATGACACTAAAATTGTTTCAATAATATGCAGCAGCTTGTAACCAAGTACTCCGGCGAGTTATCACTGGCTCTGGGGGAAGAGGTGTTTGGGGGTAATTTTCTTTAAATAAATTTACGCGACTTTGTGCTTTAAGGAAAATTTTTTTTACAGTTGATATCAAAAAATCAACTTTGGAAAATTCTGATCTAATTGTTTCTGCGACACGGTGGAAAGCGTGTGCAAGACATGTCACATGAATCAATTTAGGATAAAAAACATGTAAATCAGTTCCAGCTTTTACCATATAGGGTGCTACGTCTGATATACACAAGAGTACACTATCTCGTGCAAAATACCATTTGGCCAGAAAATACCCAAAGAATCCTTGCCAAAACGAGCAACTGTTGAGTGGTTACATTTTTCAAGAACTTCAGTATTTAATAAATATGGCTTTGAAGCACAATCTGAATTCGATTTACCAACTATTATATTCCCTACGTACCTTCCTTCTACATCGGTTGTCTCGTCCACAGAAACCCAGGTTGATCCACTTGAAATATTTTTCTGATATTAATCAAGGTGTTCTCGTACAAATCCGGTAAATAATTCTTCCTTAGAGTGCTTGAATCAGGTATTTTACTGTTTATGTATTTTTCAAGAAATTGATGAAAATTAATATTATCGATTTTTCGCAATGGTATATCATCTTTAATTAAAGCTGTGCATAAGTCACTATTAAAAGTTGATTTATTGGACGATGAAGTGCCGGTGATGAATTGTTGTACTGTTGTTGTCTTTCGCTGTTTATTTTCATTATGAATTGCGGTTCCTTAGTGTTGTGTAACTTGAAAGCGCTGAGTAGTTGATACGGCTTTATCACATTCATCTCAGTACAAAATATTCGAATCGCTACAAAATGTTTCGTTCGGAAAATCTCGCAAGTACCTCATTACGAGGTCTCTTTTTTTATTAGCAACTTTCGGCATTTTCAATTAAACACAGTGATATAATTATTATATAATAAAACACTGTAATATAATTAAAAACTAAAAAGACTCAATAAATACGAAAAACCCTAGGTCGCACGGACACCATTCCAACGAGTAAACTACAAATAACGAAATGAAATTTACTTTTATCGAAACGCGTACCTATAGCAATTACTAGGTCGAAAACGTGTGGACAATGGACTAATAGTAGCAACTCGCGATTATAATATTAGCACTCGGACGGACTGGAGAAGATAACAACACATAATATCAAACGGCGATACATTACTAATTTTGTAAATAGCTCAATATTTAACAAAAATATTTAACATAGGTAAAATATGTAAAAATGTGTAATTAATATTAAATATGTAAAAATATGTAATATCTATGTAACCATAGCTTAAAATAATCAGATAGCCTTGTAACATATTTCTATAAAAGAATCATTCGAATATTATCATTCGCGACATATATGTAAATACATACAAATCCACACCCTAATAATAACTAATAATTTATTAACTTTATCGGACTAAATTTATTCCTTAACCCTGCTCTCAGGGGCAAAACTGAAGGGAGGCTGGGGTGCATCTCGCCCCCTTAACTTACTCCAGTCGGCCATTCGGACTTATTTAATATTACAGTCGGCCAAATCGATGTAAAGAAATCGAATAAAAAAAATTGGTTTTATCATTCATATTGTATGTGTTTTACGTGCCCATAAACGTTATACATTAGGTATATTACCACCAGTGGCGGCTCGTGCTATAGGGCACACGGGCACGTGCCCCACCTAAAAAATTGAGAAGAAAGAAGAAAAATGTATATTAAATTATTAAAATTAAAATTGAATAAGTATTTCTTACATCATGATATAAGTTGGTACTTGGTAGTTGGTATATTATCGAATATTATCGAAAAAAATGTTTTATCAAATACGGGTGCTCCTAGATAGGATACGTGTATACTATATATACGCATTGGGCGGCGGGCACAACGAAGTTGTGCCCCGATGACCCGATCAACAGTACTAGATTTCCCCCACTTATCGACACGAATTAATACGGCATTGCCGGGCACAATCGGATTGTGCCCCAATTCTATTTTTATTACGATTTACAAGATTTTGTCGGTCTTATCGCCTTCGTATTGTTATTGTCAACCGTCGTCCGTGGAACAAAATTTATATTTTAAAACATGATAATAATTAATTATTATTTGTTCATTCTAATCATTCTGTTCAGTGTTCTTTATTTAAAAAATCAACAGGAATTGATGGTAAGTTAAAAATTGTCATAGTGGAAAAAGAAGGAAATATCTGTGCCCCACCTTCAATGAACCCCACGAGCCGCCACTGATTACCACAGAATATAACAATCAGAATGGACACTGATAATATTTTACACAGGCAGCATAGGAAAACGGCTTGAGTTAGTCGGCCATGACACCTAAGGTATACAGTAGGGCCAGCTCAACCGAACAGTTTGACCAGTTTTTACTGAAAAAAAGTGGAACCCATTTTTACAATAAAAAATCTTGATATTCATTTATTGATGATCTCATTATTTCCAAAATGATATTTTAGATTCTGAGCCATGAATGCATTTATTTTACTATTTTGAGTATTTCTATTGTTAATTCATTTTTAAGTTGTCCACTTATTAATGAACATACATTTTTAATTTCTTATTCATAGGCGCAAATAGTGTTTGGAACTTGTGGGGAGAGGGACTAAAGCCTTACTTTTATAATATTGAATAATCTTAAAACAATATGTAGGATATGTTTTGTTGGGCTTAGCCCCTAAAGCAACCATATTTGCGCCTATGTTCTTATTACAAAGCAGGATATTTTGATACATTCAAATTTAATGATAGTTATGTACGCGCCAGGTACGATGCAATAATAGACCGCTAACCTGGTCGCTGATACTTCGAGCGCTCACTAACACACCGACCGCCTTGTGTATGTGTGTATTGTGTATAGCGACTTCAAAGAAGTGGACGGGGTTGCCGAGCAAGACTAGAGAGTGCTAGTGTGGGGTGGGTGTGTAGGTGTGTATATGTGTGAGTGTGTGCTTAAAAACTAATAATAATAATAATAGTAGGAAGGTAACTCAGATAAAATGGTAACTCAAAATAGCAAATAAAATAAATAAATAATATAATAGAACAGAATAATTCACAAATAATTACGGCCCTTTTGGCCCAACAGAATAAAATATGTATATTTGTAATACAATGCCGGTTCGGCACAACCAATAATAATAGTAATAATAATAATAATAAATTAGATATGTAATAATAATAATAATAAATTAGATATGTAATAATAATAATAATAATAACAGATGCGTAGCAATAATAATAATAATATAATGAACTACGTAGCAATAATAGTAATAATAATCAACTACGTAGCAATAATAGTAATAAGTTCAGATATGTAACAATAATAATAATAATAATAACTCACGGTACGTCGGTGCTCTGCTGGCCATCCGCTACCTGTAGCTAGAATAATAATACAAAAATGGCGTTTTGCGCACACACAATAATAATAGTATATTTTGGAAAATTAGCGCCTACAAGTACAAAAAACAAGTGGCGATTTGAGCACACACAATAATATCATTTGGCGATTCGCGCCCACGAGCAAAATATTTGTAATCCCGGTGATTAGTGCACACTAAATAATACAAAATAACGAAAAATGACAGCGATTCGCGCCCACGAAAAATACAATATCAATACTTTCATACAATTTTGGCGATTAGCGCCTGTTTTGCGACACCACAATATTAAAAGTTTTGGTCTGGTATTATATAATACACAGATAAAATAAAATATAAACATTATAAACATAAACATAAACTAAACAATTAAAACTCAAATAATTAATGTGTGTGTGTGTGTGACGGTCGGCTGCGGTGGGACATACTATAATTTTAATATTATTAATCTGTGGCGGCAACAAGTTAAGTTAACTTAATTTATTTTGTTATTAATTTTATTATATTTCACTATTTCAGTCTTTAGTTTTCATTTCAAAAAATATTTACCGTGATATCATTCAAATCTAACTTATATGGAAATACTGTATAAAGTATAAACACTATAGTCTATAATTTAGTTTTGTGTTGAAAAAAATTAAGTACACTAGCATCACAAAATATAACAATGCTAGCGTTGTATAAACAAATAACTTTTTTTTAACTTAATAAAAAGTTAACAAAAAGTGTGTATTAACTTTTAATTTTTTGTTATTGGTGCATATTAACTTAACTTAAGTTAAAAAAACATTAACTTGCCCAGCCTTGCTTTTTGGTGTACTTAACTACAACTGTTTGCAATTCCTATAATTATAGTCTTCTTACACAAAATATAACAATGCTTCCAATCATTTTTTTTTAAATATAATAATTGGAGAATTGCTAACTAGTAGGAACAGTAAGTTGTATTATGTGATAGGAATATATATTAAGTCATACAGACATAACAAAAAGTATATGCAAATAATTCACAATAAACAAAATATATTAATAAAAAAAACAATACTAGTACATTACATGAGAATAAAAAATAATACTAATAATACATAATAACAATTATAATACATATAACATTCTAAAGGTGGTAAAGAATATCTAATTTTCTATGTTTTCTTCCTGTTAATGACATATCTTTATTTAATTTATTTATTGAATAATATATCCTTAAGCGAATATATAGATTTTTAAGAAATTCTAGGTCAAAATTATTGCATGGATGTTCAAATGGAACCTTGTCAATTAAATTGTTTAGCTTTCTGCCAACATTTTCTTCTACTGCCAAGATAGGAAAGTTAATTATAAAAATTTCGTCTAATTGATTAATATAATTTAAAAAATTATCTGGAGGAACATTTAAATTTCCATAGTTAAAATGATTGGCAGTTTCGTAAGATTTAAAATATGTAAACAAAAATGATTGGTCCAATTGTTGTTGGTGCTTAGCATAATTAAGGCATATATCACAGCTATGTTTTTCAATACATTTTTTTATTCAGTAGCCACATACATAAGTAAGGGCGTTTTGGGCAGGAAAGTTTAATGTACGGTAATCTGTGGTACCTATTTTTAAGTTACAAAAATTAAATTTTGCCCAATAGTTGTTAAAATTTCATTCATGTCTTCTAAGCAATTTGATCCTTCGGAGTGTTTGAACTTTGAAATAATTGACAACAAATATTTTTTTAAAAGCCCATAGAAACTGTATCGGTGTGGGATTAACATTATTGCCGTTTTGATTTCGAAATGCTCCAAACATATTTTCAAGGACATCCTGATTAAATCTATAAGTGCATAACACAAAATTTGGTGTTTTGGTTATGTCATCCCACAGCATTAATAATGAATTAACGGTAATCGTCCAACCATTCAAAAATTTCATTCGCTTAGTAACATCAATTATCACAGTTTCTCCATCCACTTTCTTGGTATCCAGAATTCTCATGTTTTTAAATACTTCAAGCATAAGGAGTAATTGTTCTCTCTGTTTAGCCGTGTTTTTAAATGGTCGATTAAAATCTTTACTACCGGATTTCTTTTTTAAATTTAATAAGTCAAACAATTTGTCCATATCCTCGATAAATATGTTATAGTAGTTTCTGCAGTTAAAGGCAATGAACCACCTTGAACACAACATTGCATAGCTGCTGCTACTGTGTTAAATAAATCTTGACGACTGCAATTTATCAGCCAATTCTTACGACTAAATTTTTAAAATTATAATTAGATGCATATACATAATATATTATAATTTATATACATTAATGACAGACTAGGTTAAACTTACCGCAATTCATCTTTAGGTATCTTAAACATTTTGCACTTTTTCATAGTCAACTTACTAGAATTATTGCATTCTTTCACAATTCATAAATTCACCATGATGATAACACAGAATAAAATAGTTAAAAATTTATATATTGAAAAATATAAAATGTCAATCAAACAAACAAATTCAAAATACAAAAACAGCGTTAAGTGCAAAGGTGCAAAGGAGTCAGTGAGTCACTAGTCTACGTAGACACGTAGTGCGTTTCAAACGGCAGTTCGGCACGGACAGACCAAACCATGATGGACCAAACAATAAACATAAAACTTGTAATCACGATAACGTAAAAATGTGGTACTTATCATTACTATACTCAGTGTGAACATTTATACAAACGTAAAAATTATTTATCATGCCATGGTAATGTACACACTGTGTACCTCAGGTGTCATGGCCGACTGATTCTCTATTATCGGCCCGCCGCCCAAAAGTTTCCACCCCCTGATATTACTACAGGCCTACAGCCACGGATCAACGGAAAAAAGCATTACATAAAAGCAACATAATATAATACATATAATATTACGTTTCGCCTAATGGTAAAACCAATGTTTGCGTCTATGCGTACGACTATTTTAAATCGTTATCTCTACACAGTTTTATATGCGTATTATTTTTTTTTGCGCAACACTGCAACCGTATGTCAGTATACACCGCTATAATATTACACCAGCCTATCGTAGTCCCGCTGGTCACTCCCAGTATTTATAGAATTTATTATTGTAAATATTAATTTTCAACTGACAACTGTGTTTTTCCTTTTATTTCTCTTTCAACTGTGCGGTGTGCAATTTAGTAAACTCACAACACTTAATCGAGTATACCAATTAGCTATCTAGGAAATCGACGTGAATACTGAATAGAGGTAAGCGTTTTCATTTATTAAGCTAAATTTACGAAAAGTTTAATAAAGTTTAATTATAGTTTATAATATATTATGTACATAACATGTACACAACCAGTGCCGTAACTAGAGGTTGCCGACATGGGCGACATTACGACACTGTACACAACTTATGTATTTCGTTTTACTATTAAGTACGTAAAATATCAAAAATTATTAAAATAGTTACCTATGTAAAAAATCCAACAGTCTAGAATATAGAATATAGATCAATTTTATTACAAAAAAATAATGTAGTCTTTGTAGTAATTACTTAAGGGAACGTTATACCCGCATGTGTTGTCTCTGTCTCACTAACGTACAACATAGGAAATTTGCGTTGAGTAGAAAGTAGAACACATTTTATGATGTTAGCTTTAATATTAAACTAATTTTACCACTCAATAAATTTAAAGGTAAGAATATTATCTAAGAAGTGTCATATGCTTTTATTAATATTATCATTTTAAAGTGAGTCATGAAAATTTTAAAGTTGTAATATTTTACATAGTTATAACTTATAACCTTTAAATTTATTGAGAAGTAAATTTATACACATACGGGTATAACGCCCTCTTAACACTAGTCTAAAAGTGTTCAATTTATATTTTACTAATAACTTTGAACTTTTACGGCATTCTGACTGTCTAAAGATAATGTTTTAATATGGGTAAACGAAGAAAAGTGCAATGTGAAACTTGTGGCAGTATATTTGACAATGATTTTAAGACCAGACATGAGACAGCTTGTCACAATGGAAAACGTGTTAGAATTAAAGAACTAGGGGCTCCTAAGAATCCGTTTGTTGCTGCACTTAAAGCTTCTAATAACAATTTACAAAAGGCTTCATCAAGTTTGTTGGAAAATGTATGTATTTAAAGTCACAATTAAAATATAGTTATTTTTAAACTCATACTTAGAGCTTAAAAATATATTAGGTTAAATATAAATTGTTATACCTATTGGTTATTAAAATCTTAGCTTAATTCTAAAACTGGGAATGCAGTGTTAATTATTAAACTTTTTTTAGTTATAAATTCAGTTTGGATAATGCAAATAACATTGATGCTATGCTCGACAAAACGGTACGTGAGCGAAAAATTCAGGAAGAGAGCAATCAAAGTTTTTACAAAGAAGTAATTTGTATCTTATTGGATGTAACCAAAACCCTCACAAGACAATGTTTAGCATTCAGAGGAAAAGATGATGATGAAAATGGAAACTTTAGACAAATTACGTATTTACTTTCTAGACACTGCCCATTGTTAAAAAAATGGCTGAATGATTCTTGTTATCGCCCATACCATTCTACATATTTGAGTCCCCAATCTCAAAACGAGTTCATAACCACCCTTGCATCATCAGTGAACAAAATTATTAGAGCTTAAGTTAGGGAATCCGGTCAGTTTTCTGTTATGGCTGATACTACGCCTGATTTGTCACATACAGATAGGCTATCAGTAGTTGTAAGGTTCGTCAATAATGAAGGAACAGCAGAAGAAAGATTAATAGAAGTCTGCGAAGCTTTAAATAAGACTGGCGTAGGAATAGCAAATGACATATTATACTCTATTCAAAATAAGACCGTGACCAGGCGGCCGAGTTGGCGTGGCTTTGTTCCGTGGTGCGGCCTCACGCGTCTCCGTGGTGGGGACACAGCGCCGACCGTCAACGAACGAAAACTGGTCGCCGCCGGGTCACGGTCTTATTTTGAATAGAGTATAGAAACATTGCAAAAGAATGAGTTGAATCCTGATAATCTTGTTTTTCAGTCGTACGATTTTGCCAGCAGTATGTCCGGAGTATTTAATGGTGGACAACAAAAATTATCAGAATTATTAGGTAGAAAAATACCTTATATTCCATGCCAAGCTCATAGAATAAATACATTCATTGAACATGGATGTGAAGCTAGTCTTATAATATCCGATATGTTTTCAGTAATGCAAGAACTTTATGTATTTTTTTTCTTCGAGTACAAAGCGATATTCATCATTATTGACCAAACTAGCTGATGTTGAAATTGCATTGAAACTAAGAAATTTGTCAAAGACAAGATGGACAGCACGTGCGGAGGCGATCAAGTCTGTTTGGTCATCATTTAATATAATTATTGAAGTATTAGATGAAATAACAAATACCAAGGACAAATTTGATAAATCCACCAGAAATGCAGCGTATTCTTTATCAAAACGTTTAATTTCTGTACAAGATGAAGTTAGAACTACTTATTAAAACCACTTAAATCAAAGCATCTATCTTATGAATCAAAGAAAATCCTATACACCAGCTATATTAGACCAATCCTAACATATGGATGTGAGACATGGTCAACCACCAAGGGAAAACAGCAGAGCCTAATTACCTTTGAAAGAAAAATATTAAGGAAAATGTATGGCCCTTTATATAACAGAGAAACAGAGCAATTTGAAAGAAGACATAATAATGAATTACGAGAGCTATACGGAAGACCAATTAATATTCTGTCATATACAAGGAGCAAAAGGCTCGAATGGTTAAGACACGTATGGAGGGTGGAGGGCCGAATTATTAAACAAGCTATGATGGCTGAAATGACAGGTAAAAGACCTCTGGGCAGACCCAGAACAAGATGGAAGGACTCAGTTGTGAAGGATCTAAGAGCACTCCAAGAAAGGGCTCAGCTAGACGTAGCGTACAATAGGGAAGAATGGAATAAGTTTGTGATGGCAGCGTTGGACCTCAATGGTCCCTTAAGCTGTATATGATGATGATGATGATGATGATAAGATGAAGTTATTAACTGAGTGTCTCAAATCAACTGAACTCAGCTGATGCAATCATATTTATGTCAAGTACTCTAGAATCATTAAACATTATTAATTCTAACGTAGATGGTATGGATAATCTTATAAATCGGTCAATTGCGCTTTTGAAGTCTTTTGATGTAGATGCTGAAAAGGAGTTTATAATTCACCATAGACGCCGACTTGTACCTAAACGCCTTGATAATAATTTATTTATTTATTTATTTATTGAATAAACGGGCGTGAGCCCAGATTTAAATAATTAGGTGTACAATACAATCAAACAATAACATAACATGAATAATATAACAAAGTATAAAATATAAAATTAAACTAAACAATGAATACAAAAGCAAAACTATTAAAGGAACAACGGATCCTCATTGGCTAATTTCATTATTCTCGTAATAGGTTCATTTTTTAGATAGTTCCTAGTGCAGAAGGGTATAAAGGAAGGATGATTATTGCGGGTGGACCTAACAGGAACTCTAAAGTTAATGAGAGAAAGAAGGGATGGGGAATCGACCAAGCCTGTTAGGAGTTTGTTAAGGAAAGAGAGATTATTGAAGCGACGACGGTCAGCTAGGGAGGATAAGTTAAGCAAACTGAGAAGAGGAGTGTAATCATGAGGAGTGCAGTTTACGTTAAGAGAATGTTTCATGTAACATAAAAATTTTCGCTGAACCCGTTCAAGTTGTAGACAAGCATCAGTTGATTGGGGATCCCATACAACTGAGTCGTATTCTACGATTGGACGTACAAGTGCACGATATATTGCTTTGAGGGAAGCGGCGAGCTTAAAGTCACTAGATATTCTTTTGACGAATCCCAATACCTTAAGGGCTTTGCATGTAACTCTATCTATGTGAGCTCTAGGGTAAAGAGAGGGAGTAAAAGTAAAACCGAGATCACAGATGCTAGAGTCCGCAGGAATCAAATTAGAGCCATTCAATAAATAAAGATGAGTAATAGGAGAGCGACTTCTTGTGAATGTCATTGACCGGCACTTTTCAATATTTAATGTGAGACCAAGAGATTCAGCCCATGCGGAGAAACTATTTAAATCATCCGGGAGTTTGAGACAATCATTGACATAGTTAATTTCGAGGAAAATGTTCATATCGTCAGCAATACAAAGAAGTTTGCTATGTTTGAGAGAGGAGCTAGCACTGTTAACAAACAAAGAGAATAGAAGAGGTGATAGATGTCCCCCCTGGGGAACGCCTGAGGGAGATAAAAATGTGTCAGATTTAGTGTTGAACAAATTAACCCATTGAGACCTATTTACTAAAAATGAATTTAACCAAGATAGGATAGGATCCCCAAATCCAGTAGCACGAAGAACAGAGACTAGAACCTCATGGTTAACGGAGTCAAACGCCTTAGCAAAGTCGGTACATATGACATAAACCTGTGTTCCATTTTTAAAAGATCCGAATATGTAATTGCAGAAAACAAGGTTACAAGTAACCGTTGATCTGCCAGGACGGAAACCATGCTGTTCATTGGCTAAGATCAAATTTACAGAAGGCTGAATTGCGTCTAAGACTAATGACTTAAAGAGCTTAGAAATATGCCCTAAAATAGAAATTAGTCTGTAATTAGTGACTAACGAACGGCAACCTGATTTTAAAATGGGAGTAATAGAACCAATTTTCCACATGTCGGGAAAAATACCATCATCGAGGGATCTACGAAATAGGCTCCAAAGAGGATAGAGAATAATGAACCTCGTTCTGTAGAGGAAATCGCCAGGTGTTCCATCCGGTCCAGTAGAAGACACATTTTCCAAAGTATTAAGCTTAAGGAGGACATCGTTTGCATAGTGAAGGCATTTATTTTAGTTGTCCGACACTGATCTCCTTTCGAGGCACTTATTTGAGTTGTCCTGAACCTAACCCCTTGCATATTAATGCCAATTCTATAAGACTAATATGTTTCATTTTATAATATAACTACGGTTAAAATATACTAAGTAATATCGTTACAACAATATTCAATTTAGTCCCACCCGGCGTTGCTTGAGTCATAGATTAGGTATACATAGATAGCTCATGTAAAAATAAAAAAAGGCAGCGCTGAAACCACAACAATGGGACCGAGAAAAGTGTGGGAACCAGACACGGGGCGCGGTGTCCATCAATGTGGTCGAATTGATAGGGACGGGTATTACAAAACAAAGATACCGCGATCGTATCGTATTGTATACTTTATCAATGCTTGAGTCAAAGATTAAGTTAAGGATAACCCTCAAGTGACTTACACGAAACTAAGCAATAGCTAGGTAGGTAATCCTTATTAATAATTGTTTTAATGTGCAACAGAGTGCACGGGATCAGCTAGTTTCTATATATTTAATTTTTACTATTACAATTATAATCTGTAAGTTGTAACCAATGGCAACCATTAAAAAAAAACATTTTTTTTTTTAAATTACAGTATTAAAATTAATAGATAGATGGCGCCACCGGTAAGACATGGGGTATTCAAATTGTCCAATTTTCTATGCAAATCTCTTAATTTGTCTTTCCGTTAAAACCTTCTCTTGGCAATTACGAACGACTGAAAAAAATTAGTGACGGTACGTTGTGGATTTGTATGAGTTACAAAAATCGGAACTTGCTTTTATAGTAAAGATTATTGCAACTGGTAATCGACTGGTAATTTAATTTAATAAAGTAGTCCAGGACAGACCGGACTGTATGGCTGTTTATAGTAGTCCGGATCGGAGCTGGACCTCTGTTTGTAGCAGATTATATACTCATTATTATAAATTATATTTATATTAAATTCATATTTACTTTCGATAAGATATTGTTGATTCCTCCAAAGGGAAAAATTAACATAGGCCCTGGAGTATTAGATATTGTGTTAAATAATCATTATTAACTGTAGGTAGGTGTATAGGTCATGTGAAATGAACACAAACAATAAATAATTGCAATGCTCCGCTACTCTTGACTTCGTGAAGTTACTAAGCAACTCGTATGATAGTTGTATTTAATACCATAATTAGTACCTTGCAATTTAATATTTCGTTAATTTAAACAAAAAGTTTTATCAAATAATAAACTGGTGTTTCACGTTTGAAACTTAATATTATGAGTAATGATTTTGACAGATACTGATCTATTACTGAACACAAGGTAGTTGTTCAATAGCCGAAATACATACATACTCTTTCTCTTTCTTATACAATTCAAGTTTAATATTTTAAGATATCGAATCCATAGAGTAATAAAACGACAATCTAGGAATTTTAGATTTCAAGCTTCGAGTTTTTACCATTATACACAGATAATGTACAAGACATCCAATACGAGGAAATCGTAAGTCATTTGAATAATATGTATGAAATGTTTGTTTATTTTCAAAAGTTGCCCAAGAGTAGGTAGTCCTTAAATACATAATAATAATAAGATAGTTTGAAAAGTTGAATTAATAGATTGTAGTTCATAGGCTGAAATGGAAGTTCTAAACCTCCCCAAAAAAGCAGTATTTTATTTTTTACAATGATGTTAAAAATGTTGGGCTACGTTAAAACTTTAATGGATTTCGGACTATGCTATAGTTTCATTAGTATCATCATTCATCTCTATTTTAAAAGTTACTTCTTGATAAAGTAAATTTATTTATGAACACTCAATTAGGAGAAACTGTCGTCATATCTCTCCGTCGTTGTTATTTTCTATAACTACATATTTTTTTTTTCGTCAATATTGATTCTGTTATTTAATTTTTTGTTTAAAGTGTTTTGCAGGGATATTTTTCCTTAAGCAAAACTTTTAAAAATTAATCCATATTTTAGTTCAATTTATATTGTATTTATTGATACAGCGATATATTTTGCCATCTCAAAATCTTATGGTTAGAAGTAGGTATCAAAGAATTCCAATACAACTATTACAATAAAATTATTCTTTGTGATTTTATTATGCCGTATTGTAAACTCGTCCTCCAAATTTCTCAAAAAAAAAAAAACAAGTACCTAAGTAAGTATAAGTACAACCACACTTTATATTTCTGTCTTCCAGATGTTCCAAACGTAATTTACAAAAATATTATAAAATACAATTTGTAGGTAGCTAAAAAATAAGCTACTTTGGCGTTTTCGTTGGAAACTTGAATTAAAATATTCACAAATTTCATCGAGAACATTTTTTTTAGTTGATTTAAACTTAGGTTTATGGTACTTCATTGTTAATAAATCTCTATCCTTTGAATGGATTCTTGTTGATTTAATAACATACTCTACAAATACATAATACATTGTAAGTTCCCATTGGAAGAGCAATGTTGGGTTTGAAGAATCTTATTCATAGTTTGACATGTAAAATAACCTAAATTTATTGAAATGACCTTTGTTAATGAGTATATTATATTTGTTTTTATTTTTAACCATTTTATTTTAAATTTCAGAGGACGAACTCACCAATTTATTTTAATGGACTTCGAGTTCACAAATATTTACAGGACCAGTATAGTATTAATATCTGGTGCAATTTCAAATAGCTCGAATCATTTTAAGACTGTTAAACTGGAAGGAAAACCTCTTTTATTACCCGTAAATCAGAAAATTAGACATCTCAGTATTCAAGAAATAAGGAAATCAATTTCAGTGATTAATCAATATTTAAAACTAGAGATACAAACTGCATTGTTGAAGCAATTGCATAATAGCCTATGCACCAGTACAAACAATTTAAACGCTGAATTTATTAAACGTTACTTAGCATATAATAATAAAATAACGATAATCGTATTATGGAACGGTTCCAGAGATATGGACATTTTAAAGAGATTACAAATTAATAACTATAATCTACTAAATATTACATGTTATGACATATCAAATAATCAACATTTTTACATACAATTAATCACAATGAGAAATATGAGAGTCATATACGAATACAGTTTAGGGACGTATAATAAACAAGGACGGATGTTGAACCTTGTGGAAACACATACAATTATATGTTCAAAACGACACAAAGGAATGTACCCCCACGATCCATGCTACGACCTGGAACTAACGAAATGCATTTTCAACAAAATGGTTAAACAATTTCAGTATAAGAATCTAGTGAAACATTTTTAAATGAATAATATTATGTATATTGTATATTGTTTTTGTGGTAATATTGAAACCAACTGCAATATTGACATGTAAATTGTCATTTTATTAACACAGTTGCTGTATTTACTTAATTATTATAATATAATATGTGTTATGTAAATGCAGAATGTTACTAATCTTTCAATGTTTTTTATTTATATTAACCAATTTGAAATACAAATTGTACTACAAATAATAAAGAAATGGTCTTTAAACAAAACAGTTAAGTTTGTTCTACTTTATTTATAAAATGTTAATTTTATTCCACTAATGCCTAAATTATGTAGGTATATATTTTAAAAGTATGTAACTAACTAGGTACTTAAAAAAGTTAAATTTAACTTATATAATGTAACTTTATAGGCTCGATCTTCAGCTACTATTTGCTGATCGTGTGTATTAACTTTGCTAATTATACTGTCAGATTTCTTAGCACTTTTATAATCGGCTAATTTGGCACAAGCTTCTTTGTGTCTAAATGATTTTGTGTGCTGAGGAAAAGACTTAAAACTAGCATTAGACCATTGCTTGAATCCACCACTAACAAAGTTGGATCTGATGTTTTAGATGGAAAAGCACGGCAGTAAAAACAATATGCAGAGTTACTTCTAGGACCATATTCTATCCAAGGAAAAGAAGTATACCACTCTGGTCGAAATTTTCTACCTAAATGATGTGGAAATATAATGTTATTTGGTTAATACGGTCCAAACTCACTTGAAAACAAAATTAAAGCATTTGTACTTTTTTGACCAGGATCTCGATTAAGGTTGTCACTTTTCTAGATAAATATATATAATTAAAACTAAAATTAATTTTGAAAAATATCATACTCAATTATTCACTTTACCATAGGGCATAGAGTATAAAAATGAGTAAATATTGACTATTTTCTACAACAACATTTAAAATTCTACAAATTAAAATTATAATTATTTTAATACTTATTTTATGTTTTGTGATCACATGTATATATTAAGTTAAAAATCAAAACTTATATTCATTGGCTTAAAGATTAAAATTGTATGCAATATTTACCAATACTACCTATATTTGTTTGATCTGATTTTGATGTACTAATATGACTAGTTACAGCGGTTTATACATCGCCACTTTATTTCCCCTGAAGCTAACGGACGAGTTACTTTCGAATATTTAAAATGTTCTAAGACTAAAAGTGGTTGTCAACGTTGGGACTCAACTATGCGTGTAAACACTACCGAAACTTCGTTTCAAAAGTCCAATCAGTGTTGGTATGGATGCTTCAGCTAAATTACCACCAGGAGCTATACAATTTCCCGTTTTTACTCAAAATGTCACTTCGGTGGCGCCATCTAGTGGATTATAAAAACATTTTTCATTATTATCTATTATTTATAATGCTAGTACATTTTTTTCGATGCAGTTGAATACCTTGTGCTACTTTTGAATCATGAAATATATCATGCAAGATAGGTGTCAAGGTATCAACTGCTTGGAACGCGACATTATGATTTGCAAAAAAAGCAGCTAACTTAATTTCCGCACGTTTGACATCATTTTCTAATTTTATTTTTTCAACTGATTTAGGATTCGGTTTGAAAATGTCCATAGTTGGTGTTCCCCTCAATCCTTTTACGTTTAATATATGTTTTTTCCCTTGACTGTGCTTCTCTAACTCACTTTTCCCACACACAAGGATAACATTGCAAGCTGTGCATTTGCATTTAGCTTTGTCGTTGGGTAATTCTTTTAGCCAATACTTAAAATCTTTTAAGTTTAACCATTCATGTCGAAATAATTTTATCTGATTTCTTTTTTCTTTTCCTCTTTGGTTAGCTCATTACGTTGAGCTCTTTTTTTTAGGAGTTGATGGCCCAGGTCGAGATTCTAGATCTTGGTCAGAACCGGAATCCATTATATAATTTAAAAAACCTTGTATGGGTAGTTAGATCTAACTAAAATAAATATCTAAAATCGTTAGTCGTAACTATCTTAAAAACTTAAAAACGATTAACGAAAAACAATATCATTTAATCTGTAATCACTTATCAACGAACTGTACTTTTAATCGGTGGCAACAGCTGAACAGCAGGCTACCAAAACGGTATTTAGATATAAGATAATAGATACTAAATATGATCTATGGGTAATAGTGTGGTAACGTCATGGATAATAAAATCATTATGGGACACTTTGTGATACTGACATTTTATATAAAAATTATAATATAATCAAGAATATTAAAAAAAAAAAAATTTTATAAAATGATTAAAAAATTTCAATTAATGTACAGTCACAAAATTTCCCGTTTTAATGTCATTTTTTCTCTAGTTTCCCTGCATTCCTGTTTGCAAAAATTTCAACCAAATTTCCCTGTATTCCGGGAAATTCCCTTCAACTTACCATCACTGAGTCCAATATTAAAATCATGATAAAAGTACATGGTATGATGACATTTATGATTTATGTGATACGCAGTCGTGTGGCGTAGGTATCGCGCCGTTCAGTTACGTTATCACCAATGACCATTATCATTAATATTTATTAGATGCATGGCTAAATAACATGGTATGTTGTCAACTCGGTCTGCGCATCTCGCCTACGTCACGCTGTCTCCTGATTATCATGTTTACTTCCCGCCAATTTCAAAATATGATCAATTATTATAAATCGTATAATTCACCGGTAATGTATTTTACTTTATTATACTAATAAACTGATTGGCTTAGGTAATAGGTATTGGTTAATGGTTACCTACTTAAATGATTTTATTTCATGTTTTTAGTTTTCATGTTCAAACTTCAAAATGACTAATGAATAATGATATTTACCTAACCTATAAATTATAATCTTCCCGATAAACTTATAAACTAACTCAATAGTCAATGCTAATATTCTAAATGTATGTATAGCTATATTAATGTATTATTTATGATTATGTATTCAGTATACTTACCTCCTATACTATACCTTGACTAGGTATATTACTACTTACCATTCTGCGTTATTGAGTATTGTAAAGTATTTTGGTAGGTAGGTACTGATGTTTTTTTTTTGATATGATTTATGAAATACTTTTTTATAATTAACTGATATTTAAATACTTACATAATTTGAGGTGTGGAAAAATATTGGTAATTATATGTTTTTGTTTAGACCATAAACTTTTTCAATTTATTTTTGTTTTTAATGTGGACATTATCATTAATTTTTTTATTTATTTGATTGAACCGGATAAATGTTCTAGTTCGAACAAGGCAGCTGACGACTTCTTCAGGTAACTTTTGTTCAAGATGTGCCATTACTATTAAAGTTAATGTTTCCATAATGTTTTCACCACCATTTAATGCATCCCCATGAAGTTTGTCAAATTCAGCCATCACTTTTTTGGCAGCCGTCATCAATATTTGAGATGGTATAATTAAATTTCCTTTTGAAATAAATGTAGTCCAATTTGTATTGTCTTTATTGTTTTCAGAGGAACTTATATGACCGAGATATGGGTACTTTGTCAAAAATCTTATTGCCACATACCCAGTTACATATTCTAACACGTCCAAGTCAATTGCAGTTAACAAAGAGGTATTATCACACTGAAAACATGTTTGCACAAAATTGAGCTAAAATATATTTTTAAATTATTTTTTACAGTTAAAAGTACCTCTTTTTCAAAATCATCTAACAAGTATAATTCTTCCTCAGAAACTTCAACGGAATTATGACCTAAAAACGACTCTGTAGTTGCCATAGGATCATGTGTTGACAAATCAATTGGAGAAGCTTGTACTTGGGCTTTCTGAAGAATAATTCCAGTGAGGCATTCAGTTCCAATTAGGCGTTCATCATTGCTATCTTCGGTATTTCTATTTTCACTGAAAGCTATGTAGGCGTGCTTCCCTAATAAATACCATTTAAGGCTGGTACATTAAAAATAAAAGCATCCAAATTACTTAATAAATATTTCTATTGTTAATACATCAGAGGTATTGATTATTAACTTCCACTCACCAATGTTTAAAATCAAGTGGGCTTAAATGATTATTTGACCCAACCATCCCTTTAAGGTAGCTAAATAAATTTTCCAGAACATCTTGATTTAACCTTCTAGTTATAATATAGTTTAAATCTGGATAATTGAATTTTAAATCATTTAAAAGATTTCTTAATGATCTATTAGTATAAAGTATTCCTGAAACTCATTATAATTATGTATATTGCTAGATAATTACTCAATAGCTATTTTCCAACCTTTTTGAAAAGGTAACAATGTATTGTGACCATGTACACGCATTGTGGAAATGAATTTGTCCATTCTATTTAATAGTTGATTTTGCTGTTCAAGTTCCATGCCATAACTTTCAATGAATTTATCAACTGGCAGCTGTGTATTTACTAAATCAAACCAATCATTTATTAGCTGGATAATTTCAGATGCCTGAAAATTTTATTTTTAAATGCTGATAAATCATAAATGCTTGGTATTAAGTATATAATTATGATTTACTTCTTGCCAATTATTGTATCCTAGATTATATTTTAGTCCACAGTATGAAATTGATTTTGCCACTGAATTAGAAAAAAGCTGAACTGCCAATCTCACATTTTGTTTTTTTGAACTTGGCACATTGATATGACTTTCAGTTAATTTGTGGGCTAATTTCAAATCATTTGGACATAAATTCATAACTTTTTCAATTAAATTTTTCCCAATAAACTTGTTATTTTCAAGTACAAATCCACTAAAAATTACAGTTATTAGGAATAACATTGCATTAGGTACTTAAATATTTTCTTGTACCTTTTAATAAAATGATTCCTTGCCAACTTAATCAAATGTGGGGCATCAGCAAATATGAAAATGTTCTTTAATGTAATTGGGTGTTGAAAAAATGTTTGATCTAAAGAAATTCCCAATGTATTCCACAGAGTACGATTGGTCGGTCCCATATCATTAACAATGGCTACTACGTTAAATTCTATTTTAAATAATTCTTCAATGATACTTTTCAACAATTGTGGTGTCATACTTGTAAAATATAGGCTGCCTCCATTTACCAATAAGCCCTAAAATAATATTATTATTTATTTTCATAAGAATTATTTTAATACAATATGTTTTTCTTTAGCTCTATTTTACCTCTTACAACAACAGTCTGGACTGTTTTATGAGGACCAATAAACTGTTCTTTTTTTCTATCATAACACATTTTTTGCGACAAATATGTTTCATCAAAAGAGATTACAGTTAGTCTTTCTTTAACATTCATAGATTTACCTGTATTAATATTTATTTTTTTATTTTTTTATGTATGCCAGACAGAAAAATTACTAGCGTGATTTTTTGCTCAAAACACACTTTATAGGAAAAACTCTCACACCTCGTAGATTGGTCCGATTTTCGTAATTTTTTTTTTGTTAGATAAAAGGAATATTTTTCACAGGGCGCATTGGACTTCGATTTTTGATTACGTTGCTAAAAACAAAAAATAATACAAAAACTAAAAAGTTGTAAAAATGGACTAAATTCAAACTTGTAACATAAGACTTAGAAAAATAATTTTGAAAATCCAAGTCCAATGGGACCTGTAAGAAGTCTCCCTCTATCTAAAAAAAAAAAAAATTACGGAAATCGGACCAATCTACGAGGCGTGAGAGTTTTTCCTGTAAAGCATGTTTTTGAGCAGAAAAACAGGTCGTGTGGAGGCCACTTAAGCTAAAAATATAAGTATTTATAGTTTATTATAAACATAAATTAAAAATTAGTATAATATATAATATTATTATTATAGTCATACCATACCCATTTGTCATGTTATGTTCTTGAAAAGGATTTGAAATCCATTTAATTAGTTGATAGTTCTCCATCTCTCAGAAAATATGAATTAAAATTATCTTTCAGTGTATGTAAATGATCAGAAATGGTAGGCCGTAATTTTCCGGAAAATAAATTTCCGGATTGTTAGAATCCCGGAAAATAAAATTCCGGAACGTTTAAACCACGGAACGTAATAATCCGGAATTTAAAACCCCGGATCGTAATATTACGGAATGTAAAAACACGGAATGGTAAGATTCCGGAATATAAATAATCCGGAACGTAAAACCACGGAACGTAATAATCCGGAATGTAAAACCCCGGATCGTAATAATCCGGAATGTAGAACTACGGAACGTAATATTCCGGAACGTAAAATCCCGGATCGTAATATTCCGGAATGTAAAAATCCGGAAACAAAATAAAAACAATGGTTCTCAAAATAGTTTTACTATTTTATCGCCTTTTTTAAGAAACGTAATAATTGAACTAAATAAAAAGTATAATGAGAAATACCTTTTATTTATAAAACTTATTAACATTAATATTATTAAATTAGAAATAATTGTGACCCTCTGGTCAGAGTTCAAATTTCCCAGTTCTTATTAAAAATAATAAATAATAAAACCAAAACAAATTGCAATTTTTTATTAAGTTTTCATAATTTTATATTTATTTGCCAAGACCACCGTCCCGTTCAGCCTCGTTTACTATTTATTGTATACTTGACATCTATTAATAATTATTTAATAGTTGTATTTAAATACATTTGAATTTGGTTTTTTTTTTATTAAGCCGAAGTAAGACGACGGGTGTAGTAACCATCGCCCATCGGCATCAGCTATCAGCGTAAATAAATTGGACCAAAAAAAAGGAATTAATAAAACGGGGTTTAGTAAATTTCCACACCAAACATATCAGGTAAGCGGGTACATATTTCGTAAGTTCCTTCACGAAAAAAAATACACCCGTACGTAAGTTCCCACACGAAATTTTGGAGGGCAGTGTTAGTCGCCTCCTCGCGATGTCCTCAGGATAGTGCTAAATGACTATCATAAAAATAATATTTCTATTGGGCGCAATTTACGTTTGTCCGATAAAATATCAGTATACCACAGTATCACTCACAAATACACGATAGCATTGCAAATTGCATTGTTTAATATAGATTATTCTAAAAATAGTATAACAACAAATAACCGACCTAAGCCGTGACCACTATCTGCCGCCAACCTATAATCGGCGTTGTATATGGTGATGCGCTGGCGGATGGGGGTCGATAAGAAATCTTTTTTGTAAAATATCACAGATATAAAATTATATAATATAGGTTGACTGTTTTGACTATTAATATAATATAATATAATTTTATATTTCTAATTTCTAATATAATTGTATAATACTAATGAGTCATTGAGTCAAACGATAAAAAGGGGCAAAGGGCCCAGTCTTCCAAATACGCAGAAGGGCCCACTGGGAAATGCCTGGCCTATCCTCCAATGGCTTTATTTAATGAATGGGCTGCGAATTGTGAGCTAGTAGTGATCACAGTGGCCCATAGAAATACATGAGCTGAAATTTATGCAACGGTCAACTGTATTAACGCGAAACGTTCTAAACAGTAAACTGAGAAATAATAAATAGATTAATTAACGAGATAATTAATAATGCACATTTCCCTCGATTATGGCGCGTGGAGTATGAGCCACTGGCGTTGACGCAGTGGTTATTGCGACAGGCCGTAGTGCGTTACCCACGCGGTCATGCCAATTGTCTACGCATAGATAAGTATATATAACTGGCGATAACAGCGCGGCTATACAGTATACAGAGCAAAACGCCATCTCTTGAGCGTTGTATACGTTTGACTTTTACCAGAACTCCAGCACGGCCTTTAATAGACAAAAACTATCTGCAATTATCTACAAAGTTATTATAGGTAGGAACTTAGGAACGTAGGAACGAAAAAAAATAATCGGGTAGAATCGTTCCTTTGTCGGACTTGTTCAAGAACGACCCATTTTTATGTGTTTATAATAGATTCTCATTTTTTCCCTGCGGTAATCATACCATGTTAAAATAATAATAGAAGAATGTTCCACTTAAAAATCTCAATTTTAAAATACTCATTACATGGACATGACGTCTTGTAGATGATTGAGCCCCCCCCCCACCCAAACTATTTATGCTATTTGCGTCTATGGACATTGCACAGTATTAACGATTAATTTGTTACCAAAACAAAAATATTTACAATAATAATATTATTGTGTATATTATACACATTATAAAATATATTATCTATATAACATACCTTTCATTGTGTATTACAAACTTGATTTTTTCAAATCTTTTCATGAAAATTGAAATAATTTTATCAAGTAATAAAAAAAGAACACAATTTGTTATAGGTAATGTGTTCTATACTTCTATGTAAATATTTTTGTATAGGTGACAAATATTGTCTACAGGTACTGAGTTACTACTAAATACTATAGGTATACAACTCAAGTAGTCTGACCAAACTTTCAAATATCAGATCATATTATGTAAATGTATGATAAACAAACTAGTCAGATTTTATTTGTTAAATATGTGTATATATTGTATTGCTTACTTAATTTTTGCTTTGCTTACAATTTTAAAAAGGTGGCAAGTGGATGTCGCTCTGCTGTACAGTACTCGTACGTTATAAGTGGGTCACTGTCTCACTGTTATGGATGGTGTTAAATTTGTATTCAATGATATATCATTGTAGGTATACGAAAAACGATTCCGAGTGGAAACGGTCTGTCAGCCTAGGATAGGTATTTTATATTATATTCATATTGCCATTATTAATGATTTTAAACGCTCATAAAAAATAAGTGAACTTTCTGGTAAATTTTTTTTTTTAGAAAGATAGAAAAACTTAAAGAAAATTTTGTGTTGAATTTAAAAATCTTAGATTTAAATAGAAAAGTTGTTATGAATTTCCTAATTAAAAAAAAATGCATAATTTCTTGATTTTTACGTATTTTGTCGAAATTTTAACTTTAGGCGCCTATAAAAAACTATTAGAGACATACGCTCAACTTTTTTCTTAATTTTCACGTACAGCAAGTTATGAAGAACATTTTATTACATTTTCAAATTTTGAAAACTTGAAACTTTTACAAACTTGAAATAAAAATCAATTTTATCCAAAATTTGCTTCGCGTAAAAATTCCCGTTTTTCCTTAACTTTTTTTTGTTTTTCCTGACGCAATTAAAAACTATTGAGAAATTTACTTTTGAACCCCCCCCCCCCCCCCTTCCACAAAGTACCAACTACATTCACTTTCCTGTCAGAAAAGATGCTGATGAAGAAAATCGGAACAATTTTACATTTTTACTGCCCTTAATAGTGGTGACAGATACAAAAAAAAAACACACATCATTGTAGAATCAATACATTCATCGCTTCGATCAGAATCTAAAATACCTATTATGTTATTACCTATTATTAATGTTTTTATTAGAAATATAATTTGTTTTCAAATATGTTTTGTGTTAGTTTATATTAATGTTAAATATAACAATATATGTTTATTATTTAACATTAATATAAACTAACACAAAACATATTTGAAAACAAATTATATTTCCATTTTCTAATAAAAACATTAATATTAATATCTATGTAATCAATTTAATTAATGATTTAATGCTTAAAAAATAAACTGACAAATGATAAAATTGTTATTGTTTGTTATGGTAATATATTATAGTATTATACATAACTAAATAAGAACAAAATAAATGTATTAGACATACCATATACATTACATATAAAAACTTAAAAAAAAATATTTTTTGTATACAATTTACTTACTATTGTGTACATACATTTTTCCTTGGATGGTGGGGAGAAGGGTACAACATTTGTTTTGGAATAAGTATATTGTTAATTATATAAATTGAAATATATTGGAGTAGATAATTGGTTGGTAATATGTATATTATAAGTATTGTAAATGTATAAATGAAAAATTTAATTTATACATTCAATTATACATATTATATAGGTACGTTGAATAATCGTTAAATTCTTATCTTTTGAGTAATTTTGACCCACAATTGTATAATGATTGTACTATTTATCTATTAAACATCTATGTGTATTACATGAATGATTCGTGCATGATAAACAGTTGTAGGTGTAATGGACGTAAAATGGTTACTGGTTACTACAAGTCCTACAACTCTAGGCATGATGCATAGAAATTGATTGACTTAGACATTTGAAATATTTTCAATAGGTTTATGTGAAGATGCATTCATTAATAATTGTGTTGATTAAATCATTATTATAAGTAATTAATTATGTCCAAGACATGCATGTAGGTATAGTTACATGCAACTAAATGCATTTATTAACAACATAAGCTATCTACATATTTATTTTGTTTTAATAACTTTTTTTCATCTAGCATGAACAAAGTCAGCAACAAAAATTATATTATAAAATAAGAATTAACCATATGTATATATTATATACCGTGTGTTCACCAATTTAGGGAACACTGAATTTCTCGGCTGGATTATGTTGGAATAAATCGAATTTTTTTTACAAGCTTGTGGTATATAAATACACATTTTCAGATAATTTCAAATTTTTAACCTCTTTGGTATGCGCATGCGCAATGGAACTTACTTTTTTTTTAATAGCAACCGGTATTTTTGATACCAAATTCGGATAGACTGACTTTTTTAAGTCATTTTGACCAATTAATCATGGCTCTAAAACCAAAATTGACTGAATGAGAGCCATTCAAATTTTAATAAATAATACATTTTTACAATTCATTATAAAATGCATAAAACCATTTATAATAATTTAAAATTGGTTACTTTTTGAATATCTTTAAGTATTTTTTTTTTATACGTGTTATAAATAAGATAACATAATAACATAATATGGATATAAAATTATTTAATCAAAATTGATTACAACAGTTATTTTATAACTACACAATTAATTAAATAAATTGTTCAAAGTTTGCTCCCTGATTGTCGACACATAATTGAAAACGTTGTAGACATCCTCTATTAGTTGCTGACATTATTTGACTTTCAGTAAGGTTATTACAAGCAACCAAGATTTTATTTTTTTAATCTGCTAGGTTAACTGGTGGATCTGCGTAGACTACTGTTTTCAAATGTCCCCATAAAAAAAAATCAAGTGATGTAATATCTGGAGATCTTGCTGGCCATTCAATGGGTCCATAAGTGCCAAGCCATTTTCCCTCATATACCCGATTCAAGTAATCTCAAACAATATGATATTCATCAAAAAGTAACCAATTATAAATTATTATAAATGGTTTTATGCATTTTATAATGAATTGTAAAAATGTATTATTTATTAAAATTCGAATGGCTCTCATTCAGTCAATTTTGGTTTTAGAGCCATGATTAATTGGTCAAAATGACTTAAAAAAATTCAGTCTATCCGAATTTGGTATCAAAAATACCGGTTGCTATTAAAAAAAAGTAAGTTCCATTGCGCATGCGCTTACCAAAGAGGTTAAAAATTTGAAATTTATCTGAAAATGTGTATTTATATACCACAAGCTTGTAAAAAAAAATTCGATTTATTCCAACATAATCCAGCCGAGAAATTCAGTGTTCCCTAAATTGGTGAACACACTATTATAATTTATATGTAATATTAAATTTGTAAACATTTATAACAAATTACCTAATCAATGTTAATTGTACTTATATTGTATACCTAATGTATAATATTTATTGTATAGTTATATATATATATATATATTATTAATATAAAAAAAGGTTAAAAAGTTATAAATAACTTGTTACTGAGGTACTGAGAAAGAGAATATTAATTTATATTATGTGTTTTTAATATTTAGACCCCCTCCCCTCACCACCAACAAAAATATTGAAAATTTGCCACTGAATATACCAACATATTTAGGCAGATAAGGTAGATTTGGTACATTTTAATCTGTTTGTTTTAACAATGATTAAAATTTCTTAAATGATAATATGGTCATAATTTTAACATATTTGTTAAAAAAACCAAATTGATCAAACATTAAAAAAGTTAAAATTGAATAAAATATATGTATGTTAATTTTTTAGGAACCAATGATTTTTTTCCGGAATATTACGATCCGTGATTTTACAGTCCGGGATCTTACAATCCGGAATATTACGGTCCGGGATTTTGTGTTCCGGATTATTACGTTCCGTAGTTTTACATTCCGGATTATTACGATCCGGGGTTTTACAGTCCGGGATCTTGCATTCCGGAATACTACGGTCCGGGATTTTGCGTTCCGGGATATTATGGTCCGGTATTTTACGGTCCGGGAATTTATATTCCGGGATTTTGCGATCCGTAAAATTATATTCCGGGTACTTATAGCCCCCCTCAGAAATAGATGTAATAATGCTATCATCAACTTTTAATTGATTTTCAATAATCAAATAAGAAAATTATTCAATACAGTCTAACATTTTGTTTTTAATATTATTTTTCCACTACAAAAGTTTTTTCATAAATTCCTGAATTTTGTCGCAAACTGAAAATATATCTCTTCTGAAAGCTTATTTTTTTTTGACTGAGAAGAACTTGTTGTAGGCTTGTCGTAATTAAATTTTCTTTTTTGAACTGTTGACACAGATATTGTCTCTGTTTCTTCCTGACTTTGAGTCATTGACTTTTTGTTTACCATATTTGGACAAAAGTACAAAAAAAAATGAATATATTAGAGAAAAAGGTAATATAAAGCTATGTAAGTGTATCGTATTTGATGTGCCGTGTGTTACTGAAAAATGAAAATAATCAATTGTTTTGAACGTCATGGAGGTACCTACTAATTTGTTTCAAATGAATCGCTATCTTTTCAATAACTTTTAACTATTAAGCTAGTTGCGTCGTTTTGACACGGTCGCAGTAAACTCGTAATCGTCACACTCACAGATAATGATTATCGATAAAACTGAATTTGAATATAGATGATTAAAAAAATGTACTATTTAAAAATATAACTCGACCCACCAAAAATATAATCGCGACCCACACAGCTTGGGAACCTCTGCCATAGGGGATTAAGTTGATAGGGGAACTAATTGACTCATGGGGATCTAGTTGGAGGGGGATCTAGTTAATATGTAACCGTGTAATTGTGCCTTCCTGTAATCATATTATATCACTTTTCAACTCTCGAAAGGCGACAACCAAGGTGTATTGATACACCGACAACAAATCGGTTGGCACCTCCTCATGGTCAAATAGTTGCTTGGTAGCGTGTGGAGCGTCTGCTGTGCCGCATTCCAGAGTGTCGTACACTTGTACCTCTTATACTAGCTTACCGCCTGCACGTAATCAAGCGTTAGCGTCCAGCCGCCAGACAGACGCCATTTGTCCCGACGCTCCCACATTACAGACTCATTTGTCGTTGTCGTCCTGCCGCTATCAGATTTTATATTTCGTAAACGTGATCGTTGTTGTTCCGTCAATCGTCATTTCGTCAATTCGCCATCATGAACAACAGATCTGAACGCGTTCCGCCGAACGACTCGCCTGCACAGTACAACAACGAAGTCAGCCATGAACATGATGTCGACAACGATGTCAGCCACGAGAATAATGTCGACAACGATGTCAGCCACGAGAATAATGTCGACAACGATGTCTCCCACGAGAACGATATCCTGAATGATGACGACAACGAGAACGATGAAGTCAACAACTACGACGGCGGCAACGACTACGATGTCTACAACGACGACGAATATGCTGTCTACATCGACGTCGGCAACGACTACGATGTCGACAACGACATCGATGTAATCAACGATATCGATGTAGTCAACGACTACGATGTCGACAACGACATCGATGTAGTCAACGATATCGATGTAGTCAACGACTTTGATGTCTACAACGAAGTCTACAACGACAACGGTAATGACTACGATGTTTACAATGACGTCGGTAACAACTACGAGGTCGTCAACGTTTACGATTTCTACGACGATGTCGGCAACCACTACAATGTTAGCAACAACCATACCGCTGGAAACAATATTGTAAGTAGAAAGTGGTAGTCAGTAAATTATTTTAATTTTATTTAATTATTCACAGTTTGCGTTTTGTTATTGTCGTCCCCGTCTCGCTACAATTGTAGTGTTGAAGTGTTGCTCCTGCCTCCCTAAATCTAGCCGTATTTCTCATTCAGTTCAATCATAACTTTGGGGACTTTGACCACCTTGCTCCTGAGAGTATTGCTTTAATGTTGCATCAATCTGATTGAAAAAGAATTTTTTTTTGAACATATGAAAATAAAGCTAGTTGTCCCTTTATAAGACATTTATTGCTAAGTGGCAACCGTTTGTGTAATTTAACATAAACACAAACAGCTAGGTATTGTAGTTGGTGTACGTATGGCATTCAACTTGAGTGTAAGTATGGTATACTTTTATTTTGCATCCACGACATGCAGTGGCGTACACACAGGGGGGGGGGTGTTCAAACCCCCCCCCCCTTTAACTGAAAAATAATTATATATTTGTATACATAGGACAGATTAAACGGATTGACAATGTTGTCGGTGTACCGTGTTACACATTTAACTCCTGAAGAGGCCATTGACGAGTTGGCAAAAATACCAAGAAAACTAGATCTTGTACTGTAAACAATTAAATAATCGTTTTGATAAATATATATATAATATTATGTATGTATGTATAATTTTTAATATAACCCCCCCCCCCTCCATTGAAAATATCTGTGTACGCCACTGATGACATGTGTTATACTTTTAGATAATAGGCCTATGTTGGCATCAACATTATTATTAAGACACCTAATTAATATAATATACATTGTTATTTATTCAAAACTTCTAACTAGATTATACATTTTTTTATTATTCGATAAAGCATACAATACGTAATTAGTTAAGTGATATTGCAATCAAATGTCTATGTACCTAATCGTATAGATTATAATAATATTTAACTGCAGATCAAAAAACACTATTAATATTTATCAAGTGAATGTTTTTCTATATTAGTCTATGAATATTCTTTGCAAGATTAGGTGTAGTACCTACATTGATAGATACATACGATTATGGGTAAATACCCGATTAAAATCGTTAAAATAATTAGATAAATACCCAATATTTAAATATTGGGTTATTGTTTAAATTTGGTATTTTTTACTTTTCATTTTAAGAAATTAATATAATATAGACTATTATAGTTTTTCAAATTCCTATAGTATTTTAATCATCCAATATCACAAATTCATAAAATGTAAGAAGAATAACAATAAATCATGAATACTTTGAAATGTATGTATAAAAGTAGTAGTCAAGTAAATGAATAATAAAACTCATGAAAATAAAGTTTTGAATCAAATTAATTCTGTATTCTCAATTAATGATGTGTTTTATCGTCTACTCCTAACTAGAGAATAATGTTATGTGAGTTAATATTATGTACTTAGTACAGTAGAAGTATAGTAGTAAACTACTGTAAACAGTAGTTTAGTAATTGTATATTTAAATATTTGTATTCAATATTTTAATGTAAGTACCTACCTAAAAAAAATCAAATTAAATGTAAAATCAAATTTTGTAATCACTGTATGTGATCTTTTGAATTTCTTATGACAAATTTGGCATACTGCAGTTATATCATCTCACTTTTCGAAAAACTTCCATACATTACTACGACTCATTTTCATCTTTTGTATTAGTAAAATAAATAATGTAGTAAAAAATGTAAAATCAATAAATAAACTTATGTAAGTTGAAATACAGTATAATAAAAACAATTTAACAAAATATGTATAAATAATGTATTAAACGTATCAACTATAAATTATGTATAAAACAGTTACAAAATATAAGTGCAGGCACTAGGAATGACTGCGTGTTTGTGTTTTGGTCGTGAGTACGTAAGTGACGGGTGTTTGATTGTGAAACATGTAACAGATACATTGTAACGACTAGGGCTGGGATTTATATGCAATAAAAAATATGAAATAAGAAAAATTTAAAAATATGTTAACATGTTAAATTAAAATAATTTTTGAATAATACAATTCATTGTTTTTAATTTCTAATCAATTTAATTAAAAAAATATAATAATATTTGGTTAAAAATAAAACATATGTAATAAAAAAAACTTCAAAAATATGATGTTATATTAAAATACAAATAATGTTTAATCAATTTAAAGTGAAACAATGACAAATCATATATTGTTTTAAATTTTCTAAATTAAAAGTAAGGCTATTTGGTCTTAACACTAACTTATACCTTCTAAAAGAGCATTCCACATCACAAGATGTTATCGGTGTATACTTCATGGCTGTTATTTCACTAGGCGAAAGATTGAGCTCCATTGTGTCTTCATCCGCAATACCACAAATAATGTTTGAATAAATTAATAATAATTAATGAATGCAAGTACTGACACTGTTGTAAATTCATAAATATATTTTGTCAAATAATTGTTGAACATAAGTATAATCTAAGATTATTAAGGTTTGGTTATAGAACAGAAACAGATAAGATAAACTAAAATCAAGTTATTAATATTTAACTGATACTTTCGTATACTTATTTCTTATATGCATTACACACTTACAATTTATACGAGTATTATTATCGAGGTATAAATATATAATACTACTAAACCACCAAAATTTACAAAATATGTAAAAAAAAAGCTGAAATTTTAGAAATGATGTATAAATATGTATTTATGACGAAATATGTAAAATAAAATATGTCTTATTTTATTGCAAATCAGGTGAAACAAATTTATCATTTGCAATAATTAATTTATCATGTTTTAGTAAAAATATGTATTTACATACAAATCCCAGCCCTAGTAACGACCAAAGAAAAGATAAAAATTGATGATTTGAAAAGATTGAAAATTATGAGATTAAAGAATTTTTTTGTTAGTTAGCTGTTAGGAACTAAAATTCTAAAAATAATAATAATTGTATTAAAACATCGATGTTTTTTTTCCCACCTCTACCATATTTAGCAAAGGTACTCTAACAACTAATAATACTAATTTAATCGTAGTTTCGTAATTTTAAAAATTGAAACCAATATCAGCAGTATAGAAATGGCATATAACTGAGTTTTAAAGCTTGGAATAAAGTATTAAAGAGTACAATTCAAAACTGTTTCCGCTACGCTGATTTCAATAATGCAATACCATAACAAACGGTCAAAGAAGAACTAGAAGACAAAATAGGTTTTCCAAGTATAAATGATTATGTTAACTTTGATAATGATGTGCTAACTTCAGAACCATTAAGTGATCAAAAACTTATTTCTTCATTGTAATTGTTATGTGTGAACTAATTTTCCCAATTTTATTTTTTTCATTATTTTTACTTTATTTTTTATTTGTATGTAAAGGAGTAAGTAAATACTCGACTAAATACAATGGTCAATGTAAGTTATTTTTCTGCGCCAATTTATTTAAAAAAAAATAATAGATGAGCTATAGTGTTACTAGATATTGCTAAGTATCCCGCCTGTACCTAAAAGACCATTAGGTGTCCGGCCCTCTACCACCCTCCTGCCATATTGTTACCAGTCCTGTATATCTTAGACCGTGATGTATACTATATTACTATTAATGACTTTCAATATCTAAATTAACATTCCTGTATTGTGGATTGTAAAATATATGTTTTGTATCTATATTTGTATTTTTTTTTTCTTTGCAGACAATACCATCTCCAAGTCATAAACCTGATACGCCTTCTCTAAGTTCAAAAAGCAACACAAAATCAATGTCTATCATTCCTGTTTCTGATCTCAAAATTTATGAAAATCGTCTGAAGACCTTTAAAAATTGGCCATTACAATTTATTACACCTGATAAATTAGCTAGGGCTGGGTTTTATTATACCGGCTTACAAGATAAAGTGAGATGTTTATACTGCCCACATGTTTTTGAATACTGGGGAAAGGATGACGATCCTTATACTGAGCATAAATTTACATCTCCCAAATGTCAATATTTAAAAGAAAACCCAGGTGTGTTTTTTTTTAAACTACTTTATTTAGATAAAATATTTATAACTATTGTATTGGTATTTTTTACTATGTAAATAATATATTAAAATATAATATGAGTAATGACAATTTAATTTTACAGGTCATAAATCTGATATTATGACAACGTACGTGCAACATTTCTTACGGTCTGTTGGTATTGTGACGGATCGAAATATAAAAGTTATTTCTAATTACAAAGCTTTAACCTCTTTGGAATCTCGTAAGAAGACATTTGAAAAATATCCAAATGAACTAAAACATGATGTTCCAACTTTTTGTAAAGCTGGACTATTTTATATGGGTGATTTTGTAATATTTATAATTTGTGTACTCAAATATTGACAATAATGTTTTCAACTTCAGGTGAAAAAGATAGGATGTTATGTTTCTGCTGTAACCAAGGTCTGATGGATTGGGAAGTTAATGATGATCCTTGGGTTGAACATGCTCGGTGGTCACCACTTTGCACTTATGTTCTTTTAAGTAAAGGCAAACGTTTCGTGGAAGAGGTTGGTGGTGAAGTAAACTATAATTTACGAATCAACCTAGAGGTCAGTATTATTTTTTAAATTTTTAAGTTATCATTATTACATTTTATTACTTTTACAGGAATTGATTAAGTTGTTTACCATTCCAAAACATGTTACAGCTGACAGCGATACAGTGAGGTTTGTTGCTAAGTATAATTTGTGGTTTATAGCCAAAACTTGATATATTTAAAAACTTAACGATAGATAACCAGAAATAAAAGTCTACTTTAAGATGAATGCTTTATTCTACTGTTAATTCTGAATGTTTTGCATTATTTGCATTAAATAATAGTATAATGCATAAATACAAAAAATAAATAATAATAATCTCAATATATATTTTTTAATAACATTTAAAATATTTTGACACAACGTTTTTATTAGCAGTATTATGAAAAGACAAAAACAATATAAATATATTTTGATTATGAGATCTCAATGTATAATCTATATTAATAAAAGGCAATGTTTGTGAGTGTTAGTAACCCATAACCCAAATCTATTGCACTCAGGGTTTTTAAATTTTGCATTTTAAAAAGGGGCTCACAGTCACACAGGGATTTGTTGGCTCACAAAAAAACGTTTACTTTTTGTTTTTATATGGGTTCTATTGATTATATAAAATAAAATAGTTATAATAACTGTATATTATTTTATATTTCCGGTCTGCCAATTTGTATTCAATCAAATTTGAATTTAATATTCAAACACTCATAAAAATTAATGTGGCTTAAATTTTTTTAAACTTATATAAGGAAAACTTTGTATTACCTTTTCAAACCTAAGGTGTAAATAAATTAAAATATTATTTTCATATGATAAAATATGAGATATGAACAAATGACATATGATTTTAACTAACTTATGCTTTGGATCAAAATTGCAATATTTTTCAAAAAGTCTTGTATAATAAATATTGAAATTCAGACTTTTTTTGAGATTATAATTATTTTATATTTGTCGAATTATTAAGTGACATTCTTAATTTATTAGACTGTTTATTTGGTATTTTATAGTAATTTTTATTTAAGTTTGATGGATTTAATTTGATTTATATTTGATAAAGAAGTAACTTATAACTTAAACATAGGTTATTATGTTTTATCATTTAGTTTCAAAATTTCTATTTAAAACAGACTATTTAAAATTGCAATGTGATTGAAAGAGCATATTTATTCATATTCTTGACAAAATGACGCCTACTTAAAATAATTGTATTACAAAAGATTTCAGATTTTACAAATAACCAAAAGAATTTAAAAGATATAGTTTTATTTATATTCAATTTGATTAAATTTGGGGCTGGAGTGGCGCAGTGGTCACACAGTTGACTGCGACTCACACAGTCATCGGTTCGATTCATAGCAAGTGCAAAAAATTTGTGTGATTCTACGCAATCACCATTTTCCCGTGCTGTCGTCCAATTGCATCATCCGGTTTCCAACTAGGTCCCACTCCACTGGGAGTGAAGACCACACGTGTCTCCTCTTGGAGAAGGGGGGTAGTATCATGCATATAGTGATATATACATAGATAAATAGATCACATGATCTCCCTACTACCCACTTGTGATAAGCATTGACTAAGACCTTGAGGTCGTTTCAATGAACATTAGAAAAAAAAAAAAATTTGATTAAATAACTTTAAAATTAAAACTTTTTAATACTTAGAATGTAATTAGTCACCTCTTTGGTAAAAATGTATCCATAATATATATAAATTTGGATTGTAGTAATAACTATTATTCTAAAACATTTTTTCCTTTTTTTAGGCATTTAGAAATAGATACCGAAAGTAATACGTTCTTGGACTTTGTGGAGCCTGTTACTATTATACGTGTAAGTGGACCGGAATCACCAATACCTGACTCAGTGTTATGCAAAATTTGCTTTAAGGAAAAGTTGGAAGTGCTTTTCATGCCTTGTGGTCATGTTATTGCGTGTCTCCAATGTGCAGTAACGCTTGATCTTTGTGCTGTATGCAGAAGGCCATTTACTATTACTATGAGAGTTGGCCTTTATGTTAACAACATAAAAGAATTCAGTTTAGATAACTTACCATCCAAAAATATAAATGAACTGGTTGATCCAGTTCTGTGTAAGGTTTGCTTCAAAGAAGAAATGCAAGCTGTATTTCTTCCATGTCGGCACATATCTACCTGTCATAAATGTGCGTCTAATGTCATTCAATGTCTGGTATGTTTTGTACCAGTATTTGCATACATGCAAGTATTCTTATAGCATTTATAAAAGATGAAATTATCTTAAACTATTTAAAATATTAAAACAAACTAAATATACACATAAATAATAATTTTTTTTTATCTTTTGTTTAATATTAGTTTGTTAATTATTTAATAAGCATTTAAAATTGTAAGAATTAAGTAAATGGAACAATATTTTAGTATTTGACTGATTTTTTTGTCTTAAACATTGCATTCATTTTTTTTATAAGGTTACACCAAATTGTAAATTTTTATTTAACCTGGCTTATATTAGTGTATAAAATAAACTAACGTTCATAATATTATTCACAATATATTATAATTTAAAAAAACATGCTTCAACGCCAATAAAGTTATTTAAATACTTTGGGGGGTACCAGTCAGTTAATTGATAAGTATATTAGTTAAAAATAATATTAAACTAACATTCTTTTCAAGTGTTTTACCCAAAATTGTACAAAATTAAAATAACATAAGTTATTTTATCATTTTCTAGTACTTTACCTTAACTGTAAGTTAATTGCTATTTTGTATTGATCTTTGTAATTCCATATGTCAGTAACGTTATTTTGTTTTTAATAATTAAGTTCATTTTATTTTAATATCTTTTATATTTAATTATTATTTAAGACTAATATTGTATCATCAATATTATTTATTTTTTTATTCCTTATGATAAGTTTTATACATAACATTAATTTGATATCAGATAACAAATAAATATCTTAGTTTTAAAAACATTCTCATTGTAAAACAAATATTTTTTAATGGCCTGCCACTGAATTTTAAATGTCAAGGTTATAAGATTTTTAAGATTGTTATAAATTGTATATTATACTATCAACAGATTTATAAATTCAATTACAAATTATTATTGTTGAATAGAACCCGAAACTTGATGACCTGAGTATGTTATTAAAATTGACAAAAAAAAAGTGTCTAAACATCAATAAAAAAAAATAAAATGTCATCAATGTTATAATAACTCATAAAATATTGATTTATTATACAAATTGTATAGTTTAATTTAATATAAAAATGTTTATTAGGTAAGATAAGACAGTAATTGATTTTTCTTTAGAAGTCAAATTGCAATACTTGGAGGAGGAAAGAGCGTTTTAAAACTATATAGTAAATAGTCATGCAAAAAGTGATCAATTAAAAATGTTAATAATATTTATTATTATTTAAAATTGTAATAACATAATATTTGTTTTTTTAAATTGTCACTTTTTGTACGTTGGCAACTATGTTGTGATGGTATTATGCAAGCATTTTCCAACTGAAAAAATTAAATAATTATAAAGTAATACATATTTAAAATTATTATTAATTATTATTAATTTTCACTTTTTGCATATTGACGGTTCAGTAACAAAAACAGAATACTATATCAATGATAATATTTACCAATGTTAGTTGATACTTGATTAAATAATTATTATATAATTACAATTTCAGTATACAATATTAATTAGATATTATGCTCATTAGCTCTGTTTCAATTCTCTTTGAATTGCGGGCTTATCACTGAATCTATCTTACCTAATTTCTAAAAATAAAATTATGTCTATTGTTAGATAAACTGTAACTATATATTATGTATCTTAAAAATCAATTGTATCTATAAGTATTCAAAAATCCGAATTTAAAAAAATTAAATTATGTATTTTATATTGTATTTTAAAAATCAAAACTATTTTTATATTATGTATTTTAAAATAAAATGATTTATATGTATTTTAAAATCAAAACTATTTATATGTATTTCATAAAATGAATTAAATTATTATTATTATTCTATCAGAGCGTTTATTGCATTTTGTAATATTACTGTAGAGCAGCGTTTCCCAAACTCTTGCTTGAGCTGGTCTGGTAATTAATATTTGTCCCTTTCGTGACCCACCAAAATATTTTACATTTATCATTATGTAAAAAAGGAATAATAAAACACAGTTGAATGTCTATATAGGATTTTATAATAAAATTGAAGCGTATCTATGTTGTAAAATATAATAGTTATTCGTACTAAAAAGTTCAAATTATATGAATTACAAAATTGAATATGAACATTGTATTTAATTCTGCGACCCGGTATTTTATTTTTGTGGACCGGTAGTGGGTCGCGACCCACTATTTAGGAAACGCTGCTGTAGAACTCATATTGTGATAAACGCATATTATGATGGTCCTAAGTTGCACATGCTTTTTAATGAAATAATTAGTATAAGATTATCCATAGTACGAATGAGTGTATGACATCTAACTGATGTAATCCTAAGCTATCAGTTAATTGTTTATTTTATTTTTATTTGTCACAAATTACTTTTCTTAAACAATTATTTCTATTTAAAAGTTAATTACATTTATCATAAAAACATTTTAGATTTTTGTTGAAGTTTAAAATTAAAGAAATAAGTAATAACAAAGCAAACACTATTATCAAGTACACATATTATAGATGTGTAAGGCATAATTGGATAATCGTAGTAAAATAGTAAAATACTATATTTTACTATTGTAAAATACTTTCGCGATTAAATTACGCTTGTAGACATGTTTAAAATTCCAAAATATGAATATAATATCTTTATATTGATAGTTCCTTAACATGTATATTTGAGATTCAAATGTGGTTGACATTTATTAATCATAAATTGTGGATGTTGACAATCACTGATGAATATACAAGCTAATTTGGATACATTCAACAATTGTGGTCGTACACACCTTACATACCTTAATATATAATATGTTACAAGCAATGTGGAATACCGGGCAATGTACATACTGCCCGGTCAATTTAGTTCTGCAAATATAAACAAATTTTTTTATTGTGTAATATTTTTTTTTCTTGTATCATTATTTATAATTAAATAATATTGATGGAAAAAACAACTAACAATAATTTAATAACTTATAATTTTATTATTACTTATTTATTACAAATTCTGAAAAACAATGATAATTAATTTTATTAAATTGTATAATATTATGAATACTTTAAAACAATTATAACAATGACAATATTTTTATTAATAATATACCTAACATTTATGATACAACGACTTACAAAATAAATAAGTTATTATTTATTATGATATTGGTACTATTAAATTATATTATATTATTTTATTTTATTATAATATATAACTTTACAAATATAAGTGCCATTCAAGTCAATCATGCACAAATAAATAGGTATTCAAATATGATAATATATTATAATACAATTTAATAATATAAATATCATAATAAAAAAATATTCATATAATTATTACCATTATTACAATTGTTTTAAAGTATTCATAATAAAATAAAAAAAATATTATAATTTATAAGTAATGATGATACATTAAAAAAAATATGTTGTACAAATAATAACTTTTTTGTATTCGTAGTTCAAATTGTTTAAATTATATATTTTCTAAAAATAACCAAAATGCAGTAAAATCATTTCCCAAAAAAATGCAAATTAATAATTAATTTTACTATTAGATTCTGCATTCCATGAATTAAAATTCTGTAGAGTTGAGCAATGTCTGTAAAAATAAAAAAACTTATCCCTAACCTTGGGTCTTTTTTGGCTATTTATTAGTTATACATCTATATATTATTAATAGTTCTTATTATAGTAATGAAGTGACAAAAACATGAATCTGTTTGTTGCAATATCAATCATGAATCAGAGCGTAGCAATACAGATAATAGAAATGCGGCCACCGCTCGCCTCTGAAATTTTTAAGGGGATGGTGGGGTAGGTAATTGCTAATAGGTGATAATAGTATTGATTATATTATTTTAGCAATAACTACAATAGGTTGTTTCAATAAATATAGCAGTGGATGCCTTTATCGGGTTATTGGTGCTACACTGCAAGTATTAGACTAACCTGGAAAATTTCAAATTGACCATGCCACTGTCAAGAACAATAAAAAATAATGTCAAACATATTGTACTTAAAGGTTTGAGCATGTTAGCATTTTAGTATGTTAGTTTGGTATTCTCAAATTATGAATTTAGGTTAGGTGAAATTTGATTTAATCTATTTTTAGTCATACTTTTATACTTACCGTATTGGTAACAAAAAAATTAATTGTCAATACTAGGTATGTTACCATAAACTTTAATCATTATATTTTTATTTTAACTGTAAGTAAATTGTTGAAATAATACTCATAACAAGATATAGCTGAATAATTACCTATATTGTTCTCTTTTCTACAAGGTCATTAATAATTTAATATTATATATATTCCACTACAATAATAATTTACAGACATACGATTTATTTTTAAATATACATACAAACTAGCTTGTAAGAAAAAATATGTAAAATTTTTATTAATATATGTTTAATTATAAATTATGAAGTATAATCAGGGACATATAATATAAACGGGGTTTTAAGTGGTTAGTTATATTTTATTGACTGAATTTTGAACAATTCTCTTATGTGCTATTTATACAATGCTAATAAATAATTCTTTCCAAGTCTTGTAAAATAACAAACTATTAAATTGCATTATAAATATTTTGTATTTTTAGTCTTGAGCGAAAAATTAAATAGTTACATTTAAAAATAATACCTCATTAACAACTCAAAGTTCATCAAAAAATATTTGATAGTATTTGTATCATTAAGAGGGTACTATACCTATACTAATATACTAATATACTGTATAGCAAACATTTGCATAGAATATAATGTATGTAGTGACGTAATGTTGTTAGATTTTATACTACTCAATACTCATTATAGTTTGACTTTTGTAAACCATTTATAGACATAAGATATTTTTGAATTTTGGTTAAATAATTTTTTTTTTGATTGTCAATAAAAAATTTTTTATTTTGTCAAAAAATTTGAAAAATGTAATATAAGATCTCCCTCATAACTTGTTAGAGAAAATTAAAAATAAAATTGAGAGTAAAACTATAAAAGATTTTTTATAAGTTAGAATTTCGACAAAATAAGTCAAAATCACGAAAGTTTGCATTTTGTTTTTGATTTAGAAATGTATAAAAATTTGACGTTGCGTTTCAATGTCAAACATCCATGGTGCACACAACTTCAGCAGCTGGTGATGCACTCGATTTGCCGTCCGCTACCGCCACCTCAACTACGGGGCAGGTTTCGTCCGATTCGTCGATCGCCGACTCGACCCAGCCCCGTCAAGTACAGTAGGAAGTAGGACGAACCGAAATAGGCGTAATAAATATATTATTGTTAGTCAAGATGGCAGTGATGACGCCTGCAGATGCTGCGAGAACCAATATCGAGACTCCGCCGTCATTCGTATTGCCGCAGGTTAGTAGGCTGGCCGTTTGCAAACTGCGATGTCACGGAGACGACGTTACCAAAGTTCGATAATCAATGCCAAACATTACGGTGCAGTTCAGCGCAGAGTCTGTCCCCGCGTGATATTTACAGACTGGCCCGCTCTGACCTATTCAGCTGCCTTTGTTCTACAAAAAAATTGCCGCCCCCCCCCCTTCCCCCAACTCACTTGATCACTCAATGTGATACCTTGACTGAAAAAAAATTGTATTTGCATATTTATGAGGATTGTAGCATGTAAGTACCTATATCAAATGTTATTAGCTGTCTTCCAATAAATTAATTAAATTTAAACATAAAAACATAATATATTATTTAAAAATATTAGACAACTTTACCTCAATGAAATAAATTTGATAATGATCAACTTTTTTTTCTTTACTTATAAACCTATAGACTGGATATATACACAATAATCCAGTAATATGAACTTTAAAATAATTAATAATATATTATAATGTTACAAAATAGCTTATTATATAAATGTATAATTTTTGAACTTAAACAAAATGAACTTTTCTAGCTTTTACAGCTGATAACATAATTGATGTTTAATTGAAATAATTGACAGATTAGTCAATCTATCTTGTTTCGTGGTTGATCTAAGGTAGTTTTTGACTATCTTTAACTTTGAAAAAGATCTTTCTCCTGTAGTAACACTAACACTACTCTGTCCGACCGCGACGGCCGGCTGCACGTGTTCGACGACAACGTTGCGGTTAATTACCGAGGATCGACGATACAGCCACTCTTTTGAAGCTATTGTAGTATTGTACACAATGTCACTAGTTACTATCCTGTTATAAATTATTGTATTTATTTGTTATATTGTATTATGTTGTATATTTATTACGAATTGCATGTAAAAAAAATATTGATTGACGATAGAACCATACGATACCTACTAAACCCCTCAGCGTCAAAATGCATTCCCAAAAACTTAGATATTAAAATTTGCTGCAATGCCGCCCCTGGAATATTACCACTTTTTGCCGCCCTTGTTTTTCGCACACCTAGTTTGCGCGGCCCTGTTTACAGATTTAAATAAAACTGATCATTTAGATTGTTTAAACTTTAAATTATGTGGGAAGTTTGACAGTTGTATAACAATTGATTAATATTCGCTCAAAAACGGCATGACAATCGCGTAGGTCTTATACGGATGATACGACACTTAATATATATTTCAGTACCTATATATTATAATATTATGTAAGACAAAATAATTAATAATACAATTTATTCATACACAAGTGTTATAATATAACATTTTACTTTTTTACAAATAATAATTTTGTAAAATACCTACAAACAGTTAAACAATTATTCTACTTTTAAACCTTTTTTAGAAAAATAGTCGCTTCTAAAGGAATGAGTCATAAATTCTCCAACCAATGTTCTTATCCATACTGGTGGAAGTCTCATAAAGAAATGCTGAAAAATACAATACAAAGAAAAATTACACAATTTTAATATTAAGAGAATAAAAGGTTACTATTTAGTATTTATTGGCATAATATATACAATATTACAGTATTCTTATCTTGAGAAATAAATGAATTATAATATACATACAACATGCTACATAGGTACAATACAAATTTTAATACATTTTTATTTTTTAGGGAAGCAAGAAAAACGCTTCAATGCTTTACCTGAATACCATGGGCCCAGTAACCGGTCGAGTGGTTCACCATACCCAGCGTGTTCACAGCATTTGAGGCATACATCTTTGCATCGGGTACGAATAAAGTAGTCTCTTGTAATCTGTAGCTGAAAGCATTCATTTTTGTGTTGACGAACAACGGGAAAAGATGTTGCACTGTTATATTGTCTTCTTCGTACTCGATGCGAATTGCTTCCGTAAAGCTTTTTATGTACGACTGAAAAATGCATATAAGTTAGTTATGATAACTCCTAGCTAACATTTCTTACATTGAAGTAATTTAAATTGTAATTATTTTTTATTTACTATTTAGTAAAATGTTTAAGACGTTATGAAGATGTCAGTGAATTCCCCATTTCCCCCCTCCCCGACTTTGTTCGATTGATTTTAAAAGTGTGCCAATAAGTAGTTAGATATTATAAACTTTATATACAATTTAAAAAAAATTTTAAATATTGCTTTCATCAGTCGGTAGTTCGGTAGGTACACTAGTGTTTAACACGATTTGTTGTAACCTTTTGTATCTTTAAACACAGTTTAATCAATTTAAAATTTTAAAAATCAAATCATAACCCTTGTAATAGTAAATTAGTCACCATTCAACTATTAATCAACTATTGAGTGTCTGTAGAGTTACTTTCTAAGTAATAATATGAAATTATAGGAAAAATAAGCCTTTCCGGACTGTTTACCAGGTAAACTTTACCTTAGTTGCGGCGTAAACGGCCAACAGTGGCATTGGCTGCAATTCGGCACTGGACGACACGTTTACGATAGCTCCCCGTTTCCGCTTTTGCATGCCTGGTAAAACGAGTTTTGTCATGTGTGTGGTAGCACCGACGTTAACGTTCACCAAGTCCCATACGGTCGATTCCGGTACTTCGGTCATGTACATTGGATACAAGTATTGCATGCCGACGTTGTTTACTGAGATACAATATTCATATAAATTATTAGCAAATATAAATAATAATTATAATATATAAGAAAAAAAACAGTAGTTTTGGTATGTGCAGAATAGAAAATTTTGCAAATTATAGGTATATAATAGAAACCTAATTCTATTATAGTTATATAAACGCCACGAACTTAATATTCCGATTTCAACGCCATCTAGTTCCTTGGTGATGTGGTCAAAAACGGCCTGCCCTTTACTGAAATCGGCTTGTATAACCTTCACTTCGACGTTAAACTCTTGTTCTGAAAAACATTATTAAATATTATATTACTAGTAAGTGATTGTGTTCTAGTTTTTCCAAGCTTTAAATTTTCTTACTTGGGTTTTTAAAAATTGCAATTTTGATATTTCATTGTATTTTAATCGTTTGATTATAACTTATATGAACACAGCTTAATTTAGTTAATTAAGTTAGGTAATTTTATTTTATGTTTGGGAGGTAAACTGAGCGGAGCGATGAATGTTATGATTTTATAATAATGTGCTTGTTTTTTTTATGTCTGTCGTCACTCATCACCTATAGGGTCAGTACCTATACTAAAATCTTCAATTTTCAACTTTAGGAATGTTTCTGGTAGAAAATGGAATCTAGTTACTAACTAGTAGTTAAGAGTTAGTACTATTTTATATACATAATCAAATTTTCAAAATTTTGTTTTTCTATGATTGTCTATAAAAAAATTTTGCCCGGCTTGGAAATCTGATGCAAAGTTAGGTATAAGTTTTTATAAGCTAATAAGTTATTCATACCTATACCAATTAAAAAATATCAAAAACACAATTTTCAGAATATTTTTTTATAAGCGTTTAAAGTTAGAACAAAATTCGTCAAAATTGATAAAACTTACAAATTATTTTGTATTTAAAAATGTATACTTAATGTCTTACAATTTAATACAACGTTTCGCCTTCCTTATAAGTTTTAATTGTTGACATTTAAAAAAAAAGTTAATTTTATAAATATATTTTATGCGCGTATACTCTTTGTCCAATCATCAAAAGCACGACTATCAAACCATCTTAACTTACTAGAAGTATTTTGGTCCTTTCATTCTCTAACTTTATCGGATATAAATCTAACTTTACTACAAATTTAAAAAAAATAGGTTGTGCCATTGAAAAGAAAATTCTTTATTCCGTTGCAATAAAATAATTTTTTTTTCGACATTTGGGGGTGGGGGCGGGCATCGTTCCCATGGTCTTCCTTGTATCCGCGCCTGGTCTGAAGATGACAGATTTTTGATATTAATTCATCATTATGAATTACCTATAATTATACAAGTAGGTTGTAGGTATATTGAAACCCTATGTATCCACGATCTTAAGTATTTTGATCAGTGATAATCAACTACCAAGTATACCTTGCCACCTTGGATAAATAATACAACCTTGTTTGATAAATAAACGACTCTAGATTAATATTCAAGTCGATGTTAGTACCTTTATGTAACGTACCTACTACACGTCGTGTCAACACATAACTAGGACACATGTTTAAATAAATATATTATTCAACAAATTGACAACGTAAATGGTACAAAGGTACACACACAGAGCACCAGTTGGTACTTAATTATATTTTAAATAAAACAATTTATGCGAATCACGTTTGTTCATCAAAATGATCATGCTTCAAATATTTATTTAGTTTAAAATATCACTGTCTATATAGTGTCTAATTATTCTAAATAAATTAAATTGTACATCTATGAATATCTACGTATATCTTACCTATTTCTGAAGCGATCTTATTCAATTTATCAATCGTCCTACTAATCAATACAATGTTGAGACCTCGCTTGGCTAATTCCTTGGCGTATTCTTTCCCAATGCCGTCTGTAGATCCAGTGACCACTAAAAAATATAAGTAAACATACAATTATTAATATGAATATAATATTTATGATCTTTCATATCCTTATCAATAAAACAACTGTGTTTTTGCACACGCGCGGGAAGTGAAACTTCTAAAGCATTTCTATCAAGAAAAGGAAATCAGTTTAAAAAAAACATAATATTAATAATTGTTTTCTATCAAGTAAAACACAATTCCAATTTGTTTTGTTAGAACAGTTATCGTCGTATATTGAGAATATTAATAAATTAAAATTATAAAATTATATTTCTTCGATTTCCATGAGGTAATTAATTTTGAATTGCCCTAATTGGTAGGTATCACAGTTGTTATTTGGTGATTTATGTTCACAGATCACTCGTTGGCACTTTTATTTTTAATTTTGTTATTTAAACCACCGACTATTATAATAAACATATAATTATCACGATTAGAAATATAAACTTGAACATTTTTTTTTATTAATATTTTGAAAATTTAAATTTGAATTTTTTTTCAACAGTAATTAATTTTTGAGATTTTACGTTTTATAAGAAAAATGTCATTTTTCTTTATATTGTAACAAGTATAATGTCGAAATTTTTTTTTTTTAAATCTTTATTACGGCTTCAACAACGATGTCATTAACCGTGAAACAGAACATAATAAATTTTACATTTTAAACAAAAGATAATATATAGGGTTTAGCTTATAAAAATATTTGTACATAACATGAAATATATATAAATCTAAATTCGGTTGTACAGGTTAGTTATTTTAAGGAAATACATTAATAGGTTAAAGTTTTTTTCTGGCGTAATATCTTCAAGGATTGTTGGAATCGGAAATATTTTTCTCTCTTCAGCTAGGTGAGGGCATTCAAGAATTATGTGTTTTATAGATGTTCTTAAAAAAAATTATATTAATAATCTTGTTATAATTATTTATTTTTAATTTGGTACCTTTAACATTAAATTTGTATTATTTAATTAAGAACTATACGATTGTGAATATGAACTAAAATTAAAATAGGTACCTACATGTTAAATAATAAAACATATTATTTATCAATATTATAAATATAGTTGTGACTTATATACTCTTGTGTTAAAATTATGTAGGAAGCTCGTAACTACAATGCATTTTGTTATAACTACTCATAAAAAGTAGTTAGTGTAACTGTGTAAGTATTAACTCAAACAATAATTTTATAAAAAATGGTAAAATTAATAAATGTGAGAAAACGTTTATACCCTCAACATTCATACTGGATTAAAAATACAAATTTTTTTTTAATAGAGAAAAATTAACATTTATTACCGAGATAAATGTATTTGTATTTCCTATATTATATTCAATAGCAGCCCAAAATAATACTAAAAAATGTATATAATAAATTATAAAATGTTCAACTTTTTGAAAACTTTCATGAAAATGTACATTACTAGACACGATCATAACAATAATATAACACTTTTAACAAATAAACTGAAAAATCAATACCAACACAAAAAAAATGGAATACAAAATAGCTGTTCAGCGTTACAGACGAACGTTACAGTATTTTTCTAGGTACCTGCAAAAATAAGATTTGCTTTAAACATGTATTCAATTTTAAATTTTAACGCAGAATGGAACTATAATATTATGATTTTGACTATCTAATTTTTATTCATCCAAATTTTCAACAATAATTCAATTATGTTTACTTAGTTATCAAAATTAATTTGACGCTAGTCAGAATTATATAGCCATTGAAAAAAATATTGTGATGCATAATCAGCCAAATGAAATGTCTCAACCGTAATTCCATTTAATGTCATGGATTTGTATTTTTTTCGAACTTAAGGATTAACGATTTTGTATACGAACAAGAGAAACGTGAGTTGTGAATTTAACCATCAGCCGTCGTGATGACTGAAGTGGGTTAGGTAGTAAACAACAACTGGTATGAAATGAGGTACAAGTTAGGTAGGTCAAGTTACGTGGTTACAACTGCTGTGCTTGTACAGTAGGAGTCGAGTGGGTCATTTAAATGAATGTGTTAAATTTGAATTCAATGATATAAAATCTTTGTATACGAAAAACGATTCGAAGCGAAGATGTCAATCTATATAACTAAGTGTACTTTATGATATTATTGCTATTAAAGTAATTTATTTTTATATACGTCACACAGTAAGTTGAATTAATTATTGTATTTGAAAATGTCACTGAGTGTAAAAAAAAAATAATATATTTTTGTGATTTCGACGTATTTTGTCATAATTCTAACTTTAGACGCTGATAAAAAACTATTGTAGATGTACGCTCAACTTTTTTAAATTTTTATTAACAACAAGACGTAATGAGAAACGTTGTATTAAATTTTCAAATTAACAATTCATGTTTTTCCTTAATTTTTCTTGTCGCGTTTGAAAACGATTGGGATTTTTTTACTTTTGACCCCCCCCCCCCCCACAACAATTAAGATTCACTTTCCTGCCAGAAAAGATGCGAATGTAAAAAATTGAATCACTTTAACTACTCCAAAAGGTGATAATTAGGGCCCGGAACTTGATGACCTAAAAATCTTTAAAAAAAAGCACACAAAAAAAGTGTTAAAATGACTTACAAATATCAAAATGACTTCAAAAAATGACAATAACAAAAATGACTATAGTGACCGTGAAAAATATTATTTTTTAAAAATTTGCATATTTTCATAATTAACTCACGTGTCAAAAACCATAACTCATAGTTATTTTTATTAATTATATTTTTAATAATTTATTTATTATTTTATTAGTATGAATTTAAATTACGCAAATTTTTTTTTACACATTAAATATTTTTTTATTATTTAAACAATTTAAATTAAAGTTATGTACTAAAAAAAATGCGTCATATTGTTTAAATACTCCTAAACAATAACTGTGTTACACTGAGCTATTAAAGTGTGTTTAATATTTTAAAATAAAAAAGATTGTCGATTGTCCGTTAGTAAAGAATAAATATAGTCCATAAATGTATTCTGGGTAAACCAATCAAATCAAAATTACAATAACATAGATGTTTCTCAAGTACGTCTGCACTGGGCCTAAAAAAAATTGAAACAAAATAATATCAATACGTAATAATAATTGAAGGATTATACGATATAATAATATGTTAGTTTTTTTAAATATTTAATTTTATCAAAATAATATGGAATAAAACATGTTATTTCTGGAAGAAAAATTCAAATAAACTTACATACAAAAGTAGAAAAATGCATAAAATGCACTAAAATTGTTAAAAAAATGACCTTAAAACTGAGAATTACCAAAAAAATGCAAAAAATGCAAAATAAAATTTGTACCATTGAATTCTGCATGGCACAAGTCAAATTTCTATAAAGAAGGGCCTCGAATACAAGCATTAGATAAAAAGATGCAAAAACATCAAGTTCCGGGCCCTAGTGATGATATAGACACAAAAAAAAAACTCACAACAGTTTCTGAACAAAGCGAAGATTCTACCCACTGTATCTATTATTAATAGGTACCTAGTAAAATGAATTTCTTTAATAACTGCAATAATATCATATAATATACTTGGTAGTGTAAGCTGACAGGCCATCTTCGCTGAGAATCGTTTTTTCGTATACAATATGATCTTATACGAGTACAACATTTTTAAAGATATATACTCAAAATTTAAATAAGTTTTTTTTCTAACTGGATTACCCATCTATTTTTATTCATTAAATTTTTTTTTTTAAAAATGTCGATACAAAAGATTTGCTTAATTAGTAAGTTTGAAAATGTAAGGTTAAGGTAACAATATTCCTCATAACTTTTTACTTTAATTATTTATAAATATTTAAGATACATATAAAACACTATTTTTTTTATAAACATTTGACGCTCAAATTTTGACAAAATTAGTCAAAATCAAGGCAAATAATTTTGTAGTTTAAAATGTATAAAATGTTCAATGTTTATAGCTAAGGTTTTAAAATGTAATACAATAGGTTCCTCACAAGTTCAAAATGTAACCAAATATTCTAAAAATATATAAACACATTTTTTTTTATAGATATTTTATGTTCAAATTTGGACAAAATTCTATGTTTAGCAAAGAATAATGGTTTTATTTATTTTGTTGACATTTATTTTATTTTTATTATACAGTACGGGCATGTGCCCAGTATAAACGTGGTTAGGTTTAAGAGATAGTAAAGAAGTGGTCTGAATAAACAAGTATTTAACGTTTTTTAAATTCAAAAATGTTTTTCGTGGGGATTAGGAACTTTTAGTTTTTACGTATAGTAATTCCTAATTAGTACCTACATATTTGATAAATATATACAATGCTATTTTAAAAACATATGGTGTTGTAGTATTGTCTATTTATGCCGTATAACTATACACAGTTAAATAAATTACTATATTAATTAATAGCAAAATATTTAATAATTATATGATAATATTATGCTGACAGACCGTTTCCGCTTAAAATCGTTTTTCGTATGCAAAACACAATGGCGAGGTACACTCGATTTCTACAACTGTACAGCAGAGTGGTTACCTACTCCATTTATATTTATTTTATTTGTATTAAGATGAGTCTGCAGGAAAAATAGCTTTTTAATTTTCAATAACTTAACTGAAGTTAAACTTTTTAATCCGCAACGATTTATACCGGTCGATCGCCGATTTCTGTAATGGTGATTTCCGGTAATTTATTTGAATTTATATTTAACAAAAATAGAAATACAATTAATACAATATGCATATGTATCATATTCATTATAATTAAAAAGACTAAGAGAGTACCTAAAGTATAAATTACCAACGAGCTACGGGGCTACGAACCGTTAAAGGTCAGTGGATTACATACGGCACATCGAGTACAATACATCGGGTTACAGTAGGTAGGTCACAAGAAAGTGAATTTGCGGTGTCACTTTCCATTTCCGTCAAAATATCTATGGTATACATTGTGCAGACTGTATAGACATACAGTTTTGTACACGATAAAAACATAATACGTATTACGTGGTAAAATTATATAACATAATATTTGAATATATACAGAGTGCTTCAAATATATACATATATATATATTTATGTATAATTTACGAGTAGTTTGATAAGCATGTATAGGTAGAAGTATTTTTTTTAATGACAATTATTTTGTATTTCATAATTAGAAGCAGAATAATTTTCTAAAAACGTGAAGGCATAATACTTAAGAACAGTGTTGGGATTAGATAAGTTTTTTTTATCTAGATAGAGATAAAGGTAAAAGATAAATACTTTTTTATCGAGATAAAAAAAGGTATTTTTTTAATTTATTTGAATCTAACTTTTTAAGACTACAACTTAGCTACTTATCTTCATTAATTTTATTGATAGATCGTAAGTATTGGGCTGATTTTAGTTATTGTTCTAATCATTGCTTGACAATTTTTATAACGAATAGTAAATATAATAGTAACCTAACCAGTGGTTGGTTGATTAAGATATAGATTGCATAAAACCATAAAAAGTCATTTTTAAGTCACGATTATAAAATACATCACTTTCCCTACTTCTAGATCTAGAAGGATTATATCTGTGGAGGACGGGTAAAGTGTCCACGTTGAAATATTCATTTTCACCCGACCGCACAGTGACAGTGTCCGCATTTTGCATATTTTGTAATGTAACCTAAAACTAATTATTATTTATACCGTTTGGATGAGTGAAATTATTTTTACCCCGTGAGGGATAGATGCACATGTGATTTTATTTTACTAGCTTTTCACTCAACATTATTGTATTGTAATAATACTATACTTGATACCAACATCTTTTTAAAATTATAATAATTAATCTTGTCGTGTTGAGGATAAATACAACATTGCTGATATACGTCATCTAATGTTATATCATAAATGATGCAAACAAATCGTGTATAAGAAACATTTTTTTATACGTAGTATAATATACTCGTACATTATATAATTATGGGTATAAACACGTTTGAGTGGATTCTATACAAGTGTAGGTATAGGTACTTACAAATATAACGCAATTCGATTTCATGATGGATTTTTCTTTCTTCCTATGTATCTGTCTTTTTTATTATTGTTTCGACTTATATCGGTTATTAAACCAGTTGTTTATATATATATAAATACATAACAAAATAAAGAAACGTAATGCTCCCAGACAAGGTACCCACTCTTATAATAATTGAACGGCTCAAGATATTCGAATGATAACTATACAATTAGTACATCACAAACAATTGCATGTTAATTAATTATAATTAATAGTACTTAAGTTCAAAGTTGTGCTTGTACCAGGCGATCCATCAAGTCGTTTAGATTAAAGTGTTTAGGTGTATAGTAGTTTTCTATGCCGATTTGCTTCTGAATTGTGAGTTTCTACAAAGTTTGAAGTACCCATAACCACACCTAACCAATAAAAAACCTACTCTTTTGTGAAAATTGTTTTTTTTTTATATTATTGTGACTTTTACGTATTGATTTTTATCAAATAGTGTCCACATAACTTTAATTTGAAGTTCCGGAATAGAATATATAGGTACGTAGTAGTCTCTCGATTATAAACATTTTTGGGGGTTAATTAGCCGAGTGGATTTGTGAACAAATATTTCATGGGGCATTTTAAAACTATACATTCATAAATATTAAGATAAAAATAAAACAGTAAAAATTAAAAATTGATTCAATTTTTCAATATTTGATAATTTTTACTGAAATTTAAAAAAAAAATGTAATAATAAAACGTTGTCACTATGTAATATAAATTATTAAAATCTATGATTATTTTGTAAAATATATATTTTACGAGCTTAGACACTTAAAATTGTATGACAAATTTAAAACATTTCGAAAACACAATAACTAATTAGTATGTCAAGTTTTAGGTATGCGTTAAAAAAAATAACAACATAGTTTATAAAATAATAACATAATTTAATAGTGACACGTCACAATATACCCGATCAAATATTTCATGATAACATATCTCGCATAATTATTTGTTCATTCTAACCTTACCTAACCTCAATTATAAAAGTTGAATTAAAAATACCCAACTACTTTAATCATTAAACTTTATCTTAAGTGATGTGTGTTAATCGATATATCGCAGATAAGTGTTATGTGTGTCGCAAACTAACCGTTTTCACTTTATTTAATTTATACTTTATACATAATATGAATTTTGGATTTGTACATTTTTTTTTTTAAATTTTTTAAATAATTAATTATATGATGTAATGTTATATGAATGCATTTTTAATTGGAAATTATATACATATAAGTATATAACGTTACTGCTCAGTAACTAATTTTAATAATAAAAAATATTAAAATATTAATTATTAATTAATAATTAATAATAATAATTAATTATTATTAATTTTTTATTATTTTTATTTTAAAATATTTATCAGTTTAATATATGCTAAATAATATTTTTTTGCTTCGTTATTGTGATAATAATATCTTGTCATGGAATACTTTTTCCAGGAATATTCTGATTTTCACATAGAATCTAATATAATAATAATAGAAATAATGGCGATCAGGAAGTGATGGTCCGGATAACATAATAATGTGTTTGTTCTCAACAATATTTATGTTTAAATGTATGTCATTCTTAATTCTTAAAGACTATTACTCATAATTCATAAAATGATGTTTTGAAATACATATACTTTGGTTTAGCTAATAATTTAAGCAACATTTTTGTTTTTGAGCGAGTATTTATGTAAAATATATGTTTGGTGTTCATGTTATAATATTCAATAACCAATAAGAGGCTAGTAGAGTGCTGAATTGTTAAGTAGTGTATACATGATTACATACATTCTATACTATTCATAAGGATTGTAACAGTTAACATTCAGTATTTTAAAAAATTTATTGGACATTTTCTATTTATAACGTATAAGATATATAATGAAATTGTAATATTTTACATTTTTCTCGTCTTAATATTTGGTATACCTGCAGAGCACAGTAGTATATAGTATTGAACATATTGAAATATATTGAAAATTTATTGAACATTTGATAATATACATATTTTATATATATTAACAGGAGTAGGTATTCTGTTTTAGATTATGAAATCAAAAGTATAAGTCACCGTTCAAAAAATTAAAAAAAATGTTTACTGTTTATTGAATCATCCTGTATAGTAAGCAGGCGGTTACAGTACGTAGACAAGCATACACTCGGTATATTATACACTGTAGCACAACGCCATCGGCTCACACAATTTCTCGACTTTCTCGGAACCGCGGAGTTTATAAAGGTGAATAATAATCATCGAACGCCTTTCTAAATCAAATCAATAACAAAAAACTCGACTCTTGAAAATGGATGTCATCTTGCAATAACCCATGATGACTATGGTTTTCATATCAACATTACCAAAATATTATATTTTTTACCCAATTTAAACCGACTGCAGGCTATACAACTGTAATAAAGGCAAATGGGTACTAATGTACAACTTGAATTACTAATTTCTAAAACATACAATAATGTATATTGTCAAGTCAATAGCGTGTAACGTTTAATTAAATTAATTAACTTACATTTCCAGTGATTTCCTAAAACAAATTAAGTATTTTTGTTTGGCTAATTACAGGTAGGTAGGAAGCTAAAACAACACTTATGTTATGTTTTGAGTCTTAAAAATGAAATTAAAATGTTGTAGGTTTTATTATTGAAACAGCGTGAGTGTTTCATTGTGGTAATTATATGACTTCATTTAATATTTACATACCTACCTAGCTATACAATAGGTTTGCCCATGGGATTTGCCCATATAACGTATGCTATACCGAGTGATTCAAAATTTATGCTACAGCCATTTTATCACAGAAATATTCAAAATACAGAAAAAATGTATCAAAAGTTTCTTGATTTGGAAACATCTAAGATGATTTGTACATTTTAAAATTGTTTACAATATATTAGTGGGGTTTAAGGGGTTAAACTTTAGATATACTCAAATGGGAACCTTTACTTTTTTTGACATTTTTTTAATACATTTTAGTGCTTGAACAACATTAATTTATGGAAAAGTCTATGCTTGATAGATATTTAAAGTTTTTATAAATTTCTAAAGTTGACCACCCAAACCCCCCTAAAATATTGTAAAAAATTATGAAATGTACAAATCATTTTAGATGTTTTTAAATCAAAAAACTTTCGTATTAAACATTTTTCTCTATTTTGAATCAGGCCGTAACATACATTTTGAATCACATTATAAAACGTTCAATATGCACATTCGAGTTATACGTACAGATTTACAATAACAAATTACCTATATCTGATAAAATAGAACAATAGAACATACATAATACTATAATAGTATAATACCTTTACATATATGTTATATTATGAGTTTTTAAATTACCTATAATTTAATCAATTATGTCAACTATTTATTTTAACAGATATTTTTGTTAAAACTATTAATAAATAATAATTGGGAATTAAACGTAATTTGGGACTGAAGATGGTGAACCGACAATATTATTTACTTATTGGATAAAAAATGAAAATGATACTTAAATAGCTAATGCAGGACTCAGGTAGATAATACTAATATCGAGGAACGTGAAAGGTGAAATCATATTTTTTAGTAATTTTGTTAATTAATATTTTAACAAAATGCAATCGAATGATCCAAAAAAATGGAATCCATAATTCGAGGTAACAACATAATATGTTGTATATTTTGTAGGTAGGTAAACTCGAAACGATCGTTAGAGCCAGTTGAGCTAGCGAAGTAACCTATACTAAAAGTTTAAATTAAATTACTAATAACTATGGATGATATTAAAATAACAATACAAAAACAACATATTTTTCATTGAAGAATAATATTGTTTAATTAACTAATGGATTTAATAAAACCGTACAATTTTTCCAAAAAAAATTAATAAAATTTAAATTGTATAATTAATATTTATAGAGTACTTATCACAAATTAGGTATAAACTTATTTGTCTATTTATAACGAAACTGTGAAATCAAATAACAACTTGGTTATTTTTTATTAATAGTTATTTCAGTAAAAAAATTAACACAAAAGACTTGGCCGGTTGGAATCATAAAAAAACATCGAGCAAGTAGGTACCTACGTCACACGGATATGGCTGTAGGTAACAAGCATAACTATATGTCTAATAAACACACCATATATGTTGCATGTAAGAAATAGGATTAAGTTCCAGATCAGTTTACATTTTCAATAATTTACACTCATACTATTATTGTAAATCTTGTTTACTCGAGGCACCTTAAAAGGTGATAAGCTGTTAGATTTAAACTTAAGTCAAATATCCAGACTCGGGGGGGGGGGAGACTCGCAGTCGTCTACGAATTTGCATAAACAATATAATTGCACTCAAACGCGTTTGAACGTAAACGAGTTCAGACAACAAGTGTTGGTAATTTGTACGCACGGCTTACGCTTGTTCGGCTGCATATTAATAACAAGGAAACTAATCATCGTCGAGGAATGATGAAAAAGTTGATATTCAACCACATATTATACATAGTTTATTTTTTGTATAAATACCCGTGGTTGTAGTTGAGTAATAAATAATAATACCCTAATAAGTACTTATTTTTCATTCCGGTATTTATAAAATTGTATATTAAAAATCCTACGTGGTACCTACGCACCTATAAAGTATCTATATTGTACCATATTATCCTCTACATGTACCTATATACCTATATGTAGACCCGATTCTGTAAGTATATAATTATTTTTTTAGTGAAAAACACTAAGAAGTTCTATTATGGAACATAATAATAATAATATTGTTTTGTATTTATGTAGGTATGCAGTATGCTTGTCCGGGTGTAAACACTAGTTTAAAGTTACACACTTACACAGATGATTTTGAAGTCGAATTGTCAAAAAATTATTTGAATGAAATTTGCATTGAATATTTTTTCTACACTTATTCAATAGACACGCGATATAAATGTATATACACAGTGAAACAGTGTACCAAATGACCTAGAGTGTAAACGAAATGTTAAATTATTCATCACTATCCTTCCGCTTCAAAATGAATATATTACAATTTATAGATATGTAAAAAACGTTGCATTAACAACAAAGCTAAGATTACGTACAGTTGATATTTTGTAAAACGTGTTCAAACAATATAAATTTGCGTAAATTCTAAAGATATAAATTAATATTTATTTTTGAAACAAAATTATTCAGACCGAATTAAATATTAAATAAATATTAACACAACACAACAGAATAATACATTTCGATTGTAATGACTAATATTTATCGTATTACCCACGAATTAAGTTAATGAATTTTTAATGTAAATTATCCAAATTTTACTATAATTTTGTTTTCAATTTTCAATTAATAGCTATGAATACTTTCATTTTGTTTTTGAAAATGCTGGTCTATAGATTTTCCATCTCAAATGTTTAATAATAAAACAAAACAATTTTTTTTAATTTAGCCAGTTACTACATCTACGTGGTAGAAATGTATGTCCGAAAGTTAAAAATTCAACTTCATAATATTGAAACTATGAGTAAGAAAAAGTTATTGGTAGAAATAAACACCTTACAAACCAAATTTGGCAAAATAGTATTATAAGTTGTAATAAGTTAATTTTTTGATTTTCGATCAAGGGAATTATGTGTGTTTTATGAGCTGGACGCATATATTTTATCAAATACCTAACGCAATGAATAGTTCCTACCTCCCATACTGAAAAAAGGTTTGCTAATATATTGACAACAGTTATGAACGTACCCAATTTTATTAAAATCAATTAGAATACCTCATGAATTTTCGATAAATTATAACATACCTATTTGCAGCCAATGCGTCAATGTCGGATATACTATACTAGTATTTAACTTTTTATACTTATTATAATGCGTGGATTCAACGTATTGTTTTTTTTATCATAATATTTCAGTGATATTTAAACAGTTTTACATACGTAATTAATTTCAATACTAACAACAAATTTTTTTTTTAATTTGATTGAATAAAATCTAAAGTCTTAGTATATCTTAAAAATCAGCCATCAAAAATTATTTTATTGTAAAATAATATCAAACGACATTAGTATGAACTAAATTTAGATATTTTAAAAGTTTTTATTAGAAGTATATGATAAAAATAATATGAAATGGCCAAAAATATCCAATAAGACATTTGGGTATAAGTGACCGTGTGAAAAATATTAAGAATTGGTCGAGTTTAGAACTTAAATAAAATGCTTGTGCCTGAATTTTCATTCAAATATATTTTACTAAAACAATTTTTTTTTTTGAACCGCCTGGATTCTGGACTATGCATAATTTTTGTGAGAACGTGCTAAATGTATATCTAAAACGTATAAAATATTTATGCGTTTTATAAGTACATGTACTTTTGCAGAACTGACGTTTGTGTATCTAATTTTTATTACTGTTAATCATAATTACGACTGACCTGCCCATTTTCCGTACTTGACACTCAGTGGAGTCCGGTCGGGCATCACCATCGGCAACAAGTGTGCCACACATCCTTTTGCAATCTCGAGGAGCACGTCGCATAACAACACCAACACGGCCAAGAACCCGATGACGGCGAACCCGAGTACGATGGGTCCGGTCAACGAGTCTTCCGAGTTGAACACCTCTGAGAATATGGACGCCGTTTTTGATGATTTATTGGACGGGGTTTAAAAGAGAGAAAATGAAGGCCACACGCCTTCAAGTCAACCCCCGGGGGTGGCCAGTGAGAAAGCTAGAAGAAATTGAGCGTATTGTATTGTCAAGGAAGTATGTGCGTTTCGCGGAACGATCGTGCCGACGGTCCCGAACGTTTTGAACGGTGCTGGCGACGGCGGTCGTTGCACGGCATGCGTAGGTATTATTATTTATTTGAATCCGGTTCGAGTAAACGACAACGGCGATGGTGGTGGCATAAAATTCTATTAATATTACATTACCGTGTTGTTGTATACGTAATCGTCGTGGTAGTGGAGATGCCGGTAATACTTAACTGCCTCAATAGCACGTATTATTATGATAGCGCAAGAAACTAGGTCACAATAAAATATTTCACCAATTTTTGGTTAGGTTATTTTTACCAATTTCGTCAACATTTGAAATTTAAACGATAATAAATAATTTACTTAGGCTTTACGCAAGACTTTTTTGTTAAAAATTCTCGAATAGAAAAACTTACGAAAAACCTTATATTAAATTTTCAAACCTATTAGGTATACTAAAATTGAACATAAAAAGGCAAGTAGAAGCCGCTCTGCTGTAGAGTTGTCGAGACTCGAGAGGGGTCACCTAAATGGATGTGTTAAATTTGAATTCAAAGATATAAAACCATTGTATACGAAAAATGATTCTAAGCAAAGACAGGTATGTCAGCTTATATGGGATGACAAAGTATATTTTATGATATTGCTATTAAACTATTAAAGTTATTTATTTGACTATTAATAATACAGTAGGTTGAATTATTTTTTTACGAAAACATTGCATTTGACAATGTCATTGCTTGTATAATATATAATAATGGGCATGGCCGTTTTTGACCAAAATTTGATTTCATCCTTCCCTTTCCCTACAATTCATTTTTCGACTAAAACAAAAATGTATATAATATAGTATGTAAAAAAAATAAAACAACCTATAATGTTTGTAAAACTATGGCAACTATAATAAATTGTAAAAAGTATTAAAAGTATAAGTTACGTAAAATGTTGTAAAATATAATATAGAAAATTATTTAACTCATAATATAGTTTAAATTGATAAAAAAAAATGATAAATATAAAAATTGATTAATTGATAAAAAAATGATTTAAGGTCAATACAATTGTATTCTGTCGTTGTTTGATTTTTGTTAGCGCTGGTTCATTACGCATTTTGAAATAATTGTTTGAAATTTACTTAACAAAATCATACCTAAAAATGTAATTACAATATTTTAGTGATATATTTACTATTAAGTAATAACAACTCTTAGCTATTTTAATAAATTATATATAGGTAAATGATATACTGTACCTGTCAAGTTGTTTATTTTGATAATCTGTTATGTATTTTGGATTTTTGGATTTTCTCTCTCGGATTGATCGATTTTGAGTAACGTTTGGCAAATGAACACTTCTAAGTTTTATATAAATTTCAGCTTGCACCTCATCAATTGAAACCGCAAGCAAATAAAATATGGATCTAAAACAAAAATGATATATAGGTTTTAGTAATTTTCGATATGTATAACATAAAATATAATATATTATTAAACTTTTTGTATTGTATAGTTTTCAAATTTATATTATATTAGGTACTATTATACTTAATAATTATTGACAAAAATTGTATATTATTATTTAATTTTTTTATATAATATTTTGTATACATATTGTGACATATTAACATAAAAATAATGAACTTTTAACAATTTTCAAAATTATAATTGCCATAATTTTACAAAAATTATATACCAATTATTTTATTTCTTTACATATTATATTATATAACTTTTTGTTTTGGACGAAAAGTAAATCGGCCGAAAAGGGAAGGGTACGTTTTTGTTCGAAAACCGTCTCGCCTATAATAACATACTTATAACTTCAGACGCTCAAAAAAAATTATTGTAGATTTAGAATCAACTTTTTTTTGAATCATACTAATAATAACTTACGAGGAACCATGTATTACATTTTCAAGTTTTTTGACAATACAAAAAACTAATTATCAACAAAAATTAAAAATACACTACTAAAAAAAAAATCAAAAATGTCTCACTCCTATAAATAGATGATTAAGTCAAAATATTTTGAAAATTGTATGATAATTTATTACATATTTCATGAATATGTCTAGTCTTTGAACTTATTCGTTTTTAAAAAATTATTTAGGTACAAAAAATGATTTGAGATTTTGAGCGGAACGAAGAATGTATTGATTTTATAATATGTTTTTTTATTTCTGTATACTCGATAAGTTGTCCAAATAATGCTTAAATTTTCTGGTGGGAAAGTAAATCTACTTAGTTCTTTTGAGAGGTCATTTTTTAAAATTCCCAATAGTTTTTAAGAGTCAGCAAAAACGAAAAAAAAAAATTTTAAAAAAACTGGAATTTTTACACAACACTCCTTTTTGACTAAATCAAAAAAAAATGACAATAGATACATGAATAACCATGTATATAACCATTTTCTGTACACAATACAGTTTTTAATATACTGATTCTTTTTGAGCTATTTATAGACATTTACAAGACATTTTATTTTTTTTTTATTATCGTCGATATAAAATTTTAATCTGTCAAAAAACTTGAAAATGTAATCCAAGGTTCTTTATAATTTCATGTAAGTGAAAATGAAAAAATAGTTGAGAGTAATAGTCTATAATAGTTTTTTATAAGCGTTTAAAGTTGAAATATCGACAAAATACGTCAAAATCACGAAATATAGCAGATATTTACGATTTAAAAATTCATAAAAATGTTTCTTTTAAAATCTAAGATTTGTAAATTCAATACAAGATTCTCCATAAGCTTTTCTACCTTTCACAAAAAATAAACCGGAAAATCAAACAAATTTTTAATGAGCGTATTATATTAGACTTTGGATATTCACCCGTAAAATACCGATTTCTCAGTTTCTTATATTGTTGTAATTCAAAAACAAATAATCGTAGACACTTGAAATGAAACCGAATGTTGAGATTATTACTTTTTTAACACCATTATATTTTAAAAATATTTTGACTCGTTCTGAGTCAATTGTAAGCATAAGATATTATCGATTTTTTAAATTTTTTTCGCTATAAATATTGATTAAAAACATTTTGGTGTGTCAAAAAGCTTATAGGTTAGGAAAATTTAAGCCAAGGTTTCTTATAAGTTTTTATAAGCAGTTGAAAATTATTAAATATACACTGGCATACTTTTTTTTATATAAGCATTTAAAGTTCAAATTTTTATCAAAATTCACCATTGAATATTTGCAAATTGTTTTGTAGTTACACATTTATAAAATGTTCAGTTTTTATACCTAAGGATTGAAACTTTAAAACAAGGTTTCTTGTGAGTTGCAATAATATCAATTCAAAAATAATTAATATATTTATTACATATTATGTTTTTTTACAAACTTTTAACTTTAAATTTTGACAAAATCTCGTAAATTCGTAAATTATTTTGTATTTTGTAAATTTATAGAATGTTCAATTTATTCATAGCTAAGGATTGCAATTTTAAAATAAAATAAAACTAAAAAACCAAAAAAACCAAAAAACTTAAAAAAAATACATAAACTCAGTTTTTTCCTTTAGATAATTTGTACGAAATTAGATTGGTATTAAATCGAAGAATAACGATTTTAGTTATGTTGTTATAATTTAAAAATATTAATCGTGGGTACTTGAAATATTTAAAGTAAATTATTATTTGTATACACACAAAGACGTCTTAAAATGCATTTTTTTTCTGCCAAAATTAATTCAACTGTATTATTAACTTCGAATAGTAAAATAAATTAGGTAGGTACTTTAATAGTAATATCATGAAATATACTACCTAAGTAATATACAGGCCGTCCTAAGTAAATCGTAATATAAGGAAATACGCAGTACGCACAGGCACGACATGATGTAGGTACATCTCGTAAAACAGCACGCTGATGGTTATATTATAATAATTATTACCTATGTTTATAGTATATTACCTACGTTCTATGATATAATGGCCGCGTAGCGGATAATTTAATGCTGCAACTTTCTATTTTCTCTCGTGGGTTACACAATGCCGATGCGGTCCTGGATGGCTGGATTATACTTATTTAGATCCCCAGTTCTAGGATTTTTTAGAGGGCCCTAATAAAAACTATTATCAAAAATATTTGTTTTCCGCAACTGCGTTTCTTACTACAATACTAATAAAAGCCTTGTTAAAATAATTAAAAATTCCTTCATTTATTAGTTTACTGCCTAGGTACCAATTTATTTAATAAAAATTATTTAAATTTTTTGTCAAAGAACTTTAAGAACTAAATTCGGTACTTCAATTACATATAAAATCAGATACGAGTATGTATTTTGTTGAAGTAACTTATCATTGTTAACAATATTTGATATTTGTTCTTGTTGATCAAACCGTTCAGTATTTTGGACAAAATCTAGACATTTTAACAATGCGAGTTTTTCTTTTTTGGCAACCAGAAATATACTTTTTAACCATAGGATCGAAGAACATATTTTTACAAATTTTAATTATGACATATAGGAAAAAAAATAATAATACTAATAGTTGAGTATTACTAAAATAAAAATTAATGAAAAGGAAAAAAGATTAAACAAAAAACACTGTCCACGAATATCATGATGTGATAATATAAACTTACGAGTACATCACAAACATTATGTTTTTCAATAATTGTTATCAATTATTACAAAATAAATATATGAGCCACAAAGTACAAAATTGTAAAAAAAATGCTTTTTAGTTTCAGTCATTTGAAATTGCTCTAGCGATTATGCTCCCCTATACAGCAATTTTTAATATATTTTCAAAACGTTTTTCAAGAAACGAAAATATTTTTAAATGGTTTTATGAAAACCTTGTTACAACGTTTTTAAATGTCTTAAAAACACTTTAAAAACATTTTTTGGTCAGCAATGTAATATTTTTAACAATATTTTCTTTTACAATTTTAAAAACATTTGCAGATAATATTTTAAACACATTTTTTTTTTTAATGTGTGAAACATTTTTTTTAAATATATTAAATTTATTACAAGAATACATTTTAGAATAAATATTTGCCTTTTATAATTATTGGTATTTGGTACCATAATGTACCATCTATTCAGTGTACCTATACTATATATTATAATTTTTTTTTTTTAATTGCTAGAGGGAAATATTCTACTGCCCGCATCGATCTCTGTTTTTCATATTTTATTCTCAAACTTTATAATACGTCAAAAAAAAAAAAATACATGATAAAAAGCATTTTTTTACAAATTTTTTAATACAATAATTTGGAATAAAATACAAAATCAGAGATCGATGCGGGCTGTGTAATGTTGCTATAAATCAAATAAAAAAAAATTATCTAAAAATATTCAGTTTATAATAAGTTATCCATATTCCCGTAAAGTAATTTTCGTCCGTTAAAACGTACGACTATAAATATTTCGTTATTTGTAAGTGTTATTTATAATATATTATAATCGAATACTCGAATGCATGTATAATTATAAAAATAATAATAAAGCAGAGCGACCTTACCCATAGTCGACCGGGCGACAGAGTTAGGCAAAATTGTATCTAGATAATAATTAATCGAATAAATATGTATTCGATTAAAAAATTATTCGAATCATTCTTTTTATAATTATTCGAATTATTTTTTTTATAATTTTTTGAATAAAAATGTATTCAAATAATTTTCAAACATAATTATACTAGAATAAAATATGTACCTTTTATAGAATGATTATAGTTCTTCTAGTGTATGTCTACACTCTATATGTATATAGTATGTACCAGTACCTCAGTAGAAACTATTGTCTATTTATCAATATTGAAGACGTTATTTTTGTATCTAGTAAATAGTCCAGTTTCAGTACTACATAGTACATAGTCTTAGCTTTATTATTTGAGTAAAAAATCGAATTATATTCAAACATTATTATTCAAGTAAGAAATTATTCGAATAATTTTCAAACATTATTTGAGTAAAAAAAAATACTCGAATAATTTTTTATCTTCGTGTGCGCAATTGCGTTCATTGACCAATTATAATTTTCATTCATCGTTTACTTTTACTAGTACCATATTTTTTGTACTTGTACACTTATTGTTTCATAATAAAAAAGTAAGTAAAGCTAGATATTCTCATTTAGTTAAAAACTAATTAATGTATTGTATATTTAAATTAATATATTAAACTTGTTACTTGTATGTATATAATGTATTTTAAAATGGAAAATTTTTTGAATAAAATTAATATCCTCCCCCCTTTCAAAAAAGCTTATAAGTGTTTACTTACTCATCTTCGTCTATGGAAACATTAAATGCACTTCCTGATAATCCCATTCAAATTCGATTAAGTTCAATAAATTTTGGCTTGTGTTTAAATTTTAAATGGTTCCACATGTTCGTTGTACTTGATCCTGGATTTGCATATTTCTTTTTACATATTGAGCATTTCACTTTAAGACCAGGATCGTCTTTGCTAAAAACTTGCCATACCTCACTCATATTGTATACTTGATACATGGTACTAATGAAATAAATAATAAATATTTAATTATATGAATTCCTCAATGTATATATAAGATATAGTTGGCAATTAGTAACTACTATAACTAGTAGGTAGTAAGTACTTACTTTCGTTGTTTTGTATTTCTGTAATCTGTATAATATATTATTTGGTATAATCATTAAAATCCACATGTGCTGATGGAGAATGGAGACGAACTAGTTACGAAATAGCGTTTACCGTCTGACGAGCTTACTCCGTGTAAACAATAAGTCAATAAGAAATATTACGAATGAATAATAAAATATAAATAGCATCTAATAATTAACCATAATTATTATCAGTTTATTTAGATTATAAATATAAAATGTAATTGTATAATTTGGTAGACCCGCGCAAACATGCAAGACTTATAATTATTATTTTATTTTTATTTAAAAATAGATAACCCTCGGCAGCAATGCCATTAGGAAGATATATATTATTATATTAATATTATTTGTTATATTTAACTGAAATACCTATTTATTTTTTTGTTTTGAAATGTTATGCTTGGTTATTCGATTATTTATCCTTCATTAAAAATAATCGATTAATAAAAATAATAGCACAGCCCTATACAGGGGTAGTAGAGAGGATTCTCTCACACTAATAATCATTTACACTACTACACACTCACAAGCGATACCGCGACAATATGTGAATTAAGTTGCCAATGATTTTCTCCTTAATAAATTGTTTGGTATTGTATTTTAATTATTTTCTTTTAGTATTGATTGATTTTTTTTTTTTATGTCCATTTGCCCCCATTTGCTCAATTGTCTCTCCTTCAATTTTCCACTCCAAGACCACGTCCTTAAATATAATTAACATATCGACAAAATACAATTTAATATAGTCAGAAAATACGGCCTACTATGATAACTTTATTAAAAGTAGTACAGTACATATGTATCGGAAAAAGTAGAAGTATGGTCAACCAAATTTTATTCTGTCCATTGGATTATTTTTAGGGATTTAAATTCTAGAAAGAGACCTTGTGAGTCTGCATTACTATATGTGTCCACATTGACCCCACCTAGAACCATTTCTAATTATTTTTAATATGGAAGAATATGATATTTGGTAAAATGTATCTTCTTAACCTAACCTATATACATACAAATAATGTATTTATGTTTATATTTGTAATGAACTATTTATTTTATTGTTATGAATAATATGTACAAAGATACATATATTAATACAATAGACATTATGATATGGTTTAAATTGTTATGTTCCTTATGCTTGAAATGTTTTACAAGGAGAGACATAATTTGTATGGTAAGTAATACTGAAATATAGTATTATTAGCAACTATAACAAAACAAGGCAAGTTATTGGCCTATTTATGAATAATTGTATTCTTATACTCACGTTTTAAATATAATAACCAAGTATTTAAACGTTGAAAACACTTTTGATTCTTATTACAAAGCATAGTAGTTACACTGTATTAATCAAATTAAAAAAAAAAAAACAACATTTGTTTAGGTGTATTATGCCAAAGGTGACATAACTGTCAATATTATTTACCGAGATGTTTCTAGGAATTAAGTCTAGGAGAAAACTCAAATTTTTGGGTATATAAGTATATTATATAATATATTTACAGGGTGTTACAGAAAGATATGAAATATACATATACTGGATATGTTCTTAAACAGTTTAAAACTTATCAAAATGTTTTATGCAAATATGCAAATATAAACTACCAGTGAAAATGTCATGTATATACGTTCATTTGTTTTAAGAAAAACCAAAATCGATTTTGTCATATCTTTCTGTTACACTCTGTATATAACGATTCTGAGTAATGTTATCTATCGAAAAAGAAACTGCCAAAGTAGAACGCCATACTAGTTATTTCCTTATTAGTTACTAGCATTAATTAAATATACCTCCGGTCTCAGGGGCGTAACCAGGATTTCTTTTTGGGGATGGTTTAGTTTAACCTTAAAGTTTTAAAGTTAAACTTCAATACTTAGAATAATATAATTCAAATAAATCTAAGTATATACTGTATCAATAAAAAAAAATGTAATATTTCATGTAAATTTGTTTAGTCAAAAATAAAATAAAAATTAATAAATTAGTTATCTATATAATAAAGTCCATTCTTCTTAATACTGATGCAAACTTTGATACAACTTCATCTGGATTTACTGGTATGTCGTTGTGAATTGAAAGTAGAGCTAAACCAAGCAGTCGACTTTCACTTGTTGTTGACCTCAAGTATGTTTTAATTCGGCGTAGACTTGAAAAAGTACGTTCTGCTGTTGCAGTTGATACCGGAAGAGTTACCAATATTTCTAACATTTTTCTTATGTTTTGGTAAAATATACCATTACATTCAGAAAGAAGTTGTAATGCATTTGATGGTCTTTCATTTTTGTCTATTTTCAGCCATTTCGTTTTCCATAGCAAGAACTCTTCTTTTAAAGCACCACTATCTGGTAATACAGAACTATATAAATCTAATTGACGAATTATTTTTTATTATTTTTTCTACACTTAATTTTTTTTAAAACAATAATCATACATTTTATATTTTAATTTTTTTCAGTTAAAATAAATTTTCACTAACCTTTTTTTTAAATTTGTTGTTTATCTCTTCACAATTTAATGTACAATTATGTTGGCAAATTTTAAATAATAATAACTGTATGAAAATAAATTTCAAAATAATAAAACGTAAGAGTACAACAGATCACCAATCGTGGTAAACACTAACTAAATGAAAGATTGTACACAAAGTAAGAGTAGGTTTATTTTACCGTCGATAACGACAAAATTAAATTGAAAATACTGTGTCGGTACTCGGTATTGTCAGTTACAGAAATGATGTGAAAGATTACAAATATTTATAATTTGCTTTCGTTGTAATAAAATTATTATTATGCCATCGATAAGACCCATACGGCAACGTGAAAACTAATTTCATTCAATTTAACGTAAAACCCCAAAAACAGCGATAAGAACCTGTCGTTGTACCACGAATATAAAATACGCAGAAATGTACTAAAGGGAATAAAAACCAAAGATCGTCAAATATTGTATTATTTTTATATTAATTATTATATTATCGGATTTCCCCATAATATTATGTTAATGTTATTTTTTATTTTGTAAATATCATGAAGTTGAAAAAAATAAGCCAGTCAATTTGGGGGTGGTTTGAACCCCCAAAACCACCTCCTCGGCACGCCCCTGGGCCGCCACCGATCTAGACAGATTTCCGGTCTAGATTTTTTTTTTTATACATTTATACACGAGATGGGCAGCTGCTGTAGCTGCATTAAAAAGCCCAAACAGACCATGCCAACCGACGAAGTTAGGAGCCGCCCATTGCCCGAGCCACCTTCAAACGCCTTCAAGTCTACAACGACTGTAACTAGTAAAATGGCTTCATACAAGACTTGTGTAGAGGTAAGATTTAATGTTTTAATTTGAAAAAATATCTATAATAAGTTCATGGATTTTTATGTATTTTTTTAATGGGTGGCCCACGCTTTTAATTTTGGCTTGCGTACTTTTAAATATATTTAACAAATAATCCACGTATCTAAATGTATGAAATTATGTAAACTATGAATATGTTACAAATTAAAAATTTATGTTTATTTTTTTGATAGGTGAAGAAACCAGTAACTGGTTATGTGCCCCATGGTATAATGTATCAGTCTGGCATGTGGAATAATACGACTGTTCCTATAAAAACATTGAAGACAAGTAAATTTGATAATGTATATAAATAGCCAGCATCGGGCGCCTTAATGCTAAATAATTTATTGCCAGTTGCCATACTTTGTGTTCAATATTCACTGCTCAGTGTATGAAGCAGATACCAAGCACTTATAAGACTAGCGGTATTTTAATATTGTTTAATAATTATCATAATGGCAGAATGCAAGGTTGAAAGGAAGTCAATTACAAATTACAAATACAAACTACGTTTAATTTAATTTAATTAGGTCCATTAAATTTTTGGGAAAATAAATTATATTTTTAAAGGTACCTACTATATAGGTATCTCGTATATGTTTCCTACCTAGAAAATAGAATTCATTGATTTTATAATTCCACTGAGTTCTATGTAAGTTATGTAGTCAAATACTAGAGATTCTAAATTACAATACACATTTAATATTTTAATATAAGAAATACATATAGCCATATAGGTATAATAATAACATGTTTAATTTTTTTAATATAATGACATTATACAATAAACTTATAATATAAATAAATTGTTTGATATTCTATTTTAATTATTTTCTTTTAGTATTGATTGATTTTTTTATTTTTATTTCCATTTGCCCCCATTTGCTTAATTGTCTCTCCTTCAATTTTCCCCTCCAAGACCGCGTCCTTAAATATAATTTACATATCGACGCCCCAGTTCAATACTGCAATAACTCCAAATTTTGCTAAAACGAACTGTAAGTTGGATTCATCTTTTAACATACTTTTCAAATCAATAACGCAATAAAATATCAAAAAATTATTCCGTCCGGGAAGTCACTTAATTCATTATGGAATTATTGTAATTTCCTTCTTATAACTGTTCAATACTGTACCAAATATACTTAGTTAAATATTGAGCTGATACTATAACATAAAAATGGAAATAAATTGAGTTGTTGCTATAAGTTGACTATAAGTTAACTATAAGTTGTTGTGTGGTCGTGAAGAAATACCATTGAGAGGACATAGTGACAATGGGAGAATTGTTGTTGATGGTATGCCCCTTATTTTAATTTTACTATTATACGGTATTATTATTTATTTATTTTGTACTCATTATTGATTAGATGACCTATCTAGAGAAGGTAATTTCCGTGCTATACTCAAGTTTCGAGCCAAAGGTGACAAATTTTTACAAAATATATTAGAAGGCCCCGGTAAAATAAATAAATATATAAGCCCAATTATTCAAAATCAAATAATATATGCTTGCAATAAAATTATCTTAAAAAAAATCGTTGCCAAAGTTAACACTTCCAAGTGTTTTTCCATCTTAGCTGATGAGTCTATCGACATAACTACCAAAGAACAGCTGTCACTTACTGTACGGTATATTGATGATGAACCTATACTTCGTGAAGACTTTCTACAGTTTTATGAAATAGAAAGTTTAACTGGGTCCGACCTTGCATCCTCTATTTTAAATGGTGAATTTTTTTATATTACATTATGTTAATGTTTATTTATGCACTAATATTTATATGTATCATTATTCATTATTATTCCAAAGCTTTTAGTAGTTGTGGTATCGATAGTGATTTCCTTTACGGTCAGGGTATGATGGAGTAAGCAACATGTCTGGAAAGTATAACGGTGTCCAAACAATCATAAGACCCTAAAGCGCTATATTATGTTCATTGTGCTGCGCATAGTTTGAACCTTGCTGTATCTACTTCAAGCAACATTAAGTCAATCAGAAACTGTTTAGGATTAGTTGAAAAACTATAAGTCTTTTTTAATACTCCTAAAAGGCTGTTCTGATAAGTGAAATAGAGAAAAGTGATACAGAATTTCGTGTCAAAACCCTTAACTCTTTCCAGCACTGGGCGGCAAATGAAAATGGTACCTTAGATGCACGGCAATTTTTTTTTTTTAATTTTTTTTTTCCTCTTAACATTTAATATATATACTTACCAAACAATTAATCATAGCACTAAAAACTTCTTTAGTTAATTTTTAACCTTGTAATTTGCAATTTTAAGGTGGTTAGCTACGCTAACCACCACGCACGTAATAACAAAATTGTCCAGTACATCATAAAGTTTTATTGAATAATTTTTCAACAACTACAAATAAAATGAAATCATTAAATTAACTTTAATTACTAAATTATAATTCAAACTATATAATAATAAAAAATAAAATTTGTATATAATTTATTTTTTAACTTATGTAAATTATTTTGTTTTATGAAAATCTTGAAAGCAATTCGAATCTTTTCTCATACATAGATTTACTTTGCACACAGAACATGTCCAAATTGAACGAATCGGTTTTTTTTTTGTACTACAGTTCGCACACCTCCTTGATGTTGTTCTAATTGGTTGATGTGCTGAAGACTCATAACGTACACTTTCCATAACGATTGTTTTTTTTGATGATACTACTGAAGGTCGGGCTTTTGGTGTTGCCGGTGAAGATTTATTTTTAATACTTATTATTTTGTTAGCCAATAAGTCATTGTAAATACTTCGATGAAAATCTTTATTGGTAAATTTTGGCATATTTTCAATTTCTTTATGTATGATAAACGAGTTAGTTATTGCAGATTCAACAAAATGAAAAATTAATCGTAAATACCATTTCATACTTTTTCTATCAAGTTTATAGTCACTGTTCAAACGATCAAAATTATCAACAAAGTTCATATTTTTATTGTAATCTATCAACACTTTTGGACAAGAGACAAGCTTATGAGTTCCATCTTTAGATTTTCTATTTACATGTCCAGTATCTTTAGGACTATGTAAAGATGATAAAAGATGTACACACTTATTATCTTTCCATTTATACATCCCAATACCAGTGTTGGATATTTTCCAATCACATTCACCTCGTAAAATTAATTTATCATCTTTTAGTTTAGGTAGATTTTTTCTTGAAGCATTTACAGTTCCAACAGCATATATAAAATTATCTTTTAAAATTTTAAATAAATCATAACTTGTAAAAAAATTATCCATAAAAACAATATGATTTTTGTCAGGTAAATTTTCCACCATATCCATGACAACTCTGGCGCCAAGACCTTTTTCTGCACCTATTACGTCAGATTTTCCGGTATAAACTTGAAATTTTAAATTGTACGAGGAACTATCACAAAGCATCCAAATTTTGAAACCCCTCTTGATTGGTTTATCTCTCATGTATTGTTTGATTGTAGACCTACCTTTAAATTTAACCATAGATTCGTCTACGGCAACATTTTGGTGTGGTTTATAACACTCAGCAAATGTCTGAGACAATCTAGACAATAATGGTCGAATTTTATATAATCTGTCATAATGAAGATCACCCTTTTTTGGTTGTACACTATTGTCATTTAAATGTATATGGCCTAAAAGCCATCCGAATCTATTCACTTGCATTAGAGGAGAAATATAATGGTCATGCAAATCGGAACATGTTGACCAATAATCTCGATAACTAGGTAATTTCTTCATAGCCATAACCATATTTATTCCAAAAAATATTTTTATTTCTTCAACAGAAGTAGGTTTATACGGTTTATTTTGTTGAGTAGCATATAAGTTTGTTTGAAAAACAATTAATTCAAATAAATCGTTCGGAAAAAGTTTTAAAAATATTTTTAAAGGAGTGATATCAATCATTTCTTTTATTTCATTGCAAACACCTGATTGCGAATCATCAAACATTATATCTGGTAAAATAAAATTATATTCTGCAGACCAAGTTGGAACACTTATAGAGTTTATTGGACGTATAAGTACAGATTGATTTTGAACATGTGTTTGTGAAATAGTTGAAATAGTTGATGTAGCATTGCTAAATTTATCTAGTTCATCAAAATTTGTATTTAATTTACGTCTTTTGATTAGTGAAGTGGAATTTAACTTTGAAGAAGTAGAAGGAGCGAAATCAATTTCATTTTCGTCTGAAAAATGATCATCATTGTCGGAATACAAATTAAAATCTGGGTCTTATCGAAATCATCGTGATCTTCACCAGAAGCCTCTAAATCAGACCCAGAAGGTATATCTTCAACTATCAAACATTTTTCAATTTCTCTTTTACTCAAACTTCTAGTATGTCGAAACATTTCTAAAAAAAACATTTGTCCCTATACAGTCCACGTAATTTACAAATTATAATAAACTAAAGCATATTATAACTTACCAAAGTCTGGAAGAGTGAAATAAAGCAAAAACAAAATTTAATTTATAGTCACGTACAATTATATAAATGCAGACACTAACTGCGTGGTGGTTATTGCAGTTGACCACCGAAAATGACGATATTACACATGATGTAAAGCAATTGAGTCGATTAGACTGAAAAATAGATTACTAAGAAAGGGAAATAAAGATAATCATAATACACAAATAATATGATAATGAATATTCTGGGAAAACCAACACAAATTAAATTCGACCAATATATATTTAGAAAATTCGATATAACTAAAATATGCCTAATACTAATTAATATTAATATATCCCATGCCATCTAGTGGTATATGAACTAATCACCTATGGTGGTCAGCAACAACGACCACGAAATGAGAAAAAAAGAAAAAATATTTTCAAGGTGGTTAGTTTCACTAACCACCATGCAATAAGCAGAAAAATTAAGTGGTCAGCTGTACTAGCCACCATGCCGGAAAGAGTTAAAAGACTTTGTGTTACTAGATGGGTACAAAAATATGATTCTCTGAATGATTTCTATAAACTATTTCCTATTGTAGTAAAAGCACTTGATTCAATTTGTTCAGAATGGAGTGATACGACAGATGCAAGTATCCTTAAATATTACAAAGGTACCTACTATTTATTTGATACATTAAGTACTATACTTGAAATTTGCCTTAAAGTTTCGGTTATCGCTTACCGGTAGAATTTTTCGGATTAAATTCTACCGGATGGTGCTATTTAAAACTTTATTGAAAAAAAAATTGCCCTTATTATGTGATGTAAACTATGCGTAACTCTAATAATATTTTAATTTGTCTAGTTACTTTTTTTTTTTGGACTTCCACTGAGTAAAATATTACAAAAAGAACGCAATGATTTAAAATGTACAATTAATTTGGTTGAAACTTTAATAATAACGCTAAAAAAAATTAGAGAAGAAGCCAAAAATGAATTTCATATTATATATGAAAATGTAGAGGTAATATAGTATTAGATTTTATTTATTAAAATATAAATATTCATTAAATTTAATTAAATAAATAAGAAAACATTGTTCTGAGAGAAACTCTCTTAAACTAATTTTTTAACACGAATCATATATTTATGTTTACAGAAAATAGCTAGTGAATTTGAATTGGAATTGACTAAGAAAAGAGTTGTCGGAAAACAAACAAACAGAGAAAATCCACCCAATATTAATTCAGTTGAAGATTATTACTGAGTAACGGTGTTTGTTCCATACTTAGATAATTTTATTAGTCAATTATCAACCAGATTTTTAAATCATAAATCAATATTTAATGGTGAAGAGTATTTTTTTAAACTAGTAAATGTTTGTTTGTATAATCATGTTTTTTTTATTATTATTTTAGGATTTGATTGTCTTTTCAATACAAGTTTGAATAAAGAAGAAAGGAAAGAATTCACAACACTTGTTGAATTTTATTCACCAAATGTTGAGACTATTGATATATGTATCAGTGAATCACAGATTTTGAAAAATACAATCAAGGATATCGGGTTCAAAAATGGCTTAGAAGCACTAAAAATATGTGACAAAAATGTTTTCCCGAATGTATATTTTTTGATAAAAATATTTTGTACACTTCCCGTTTCAACAGCTGAACCAGAAAGAAGTTTTTCAAGTATGAAACGAATAAAAACGTATTTGAGAAATACTATGAAAGAAGTAATTTATATATTTATTTAATCCTTTATAATAAATTAAACTTACGTTACAAATTTACATTTAGACAAGATTAAACGGTTTAGCATTGATGTCTATACATCGAGGCATTGAAATAAAAATTGATGAAGTCTGATGATCTTGATGATCTTGATGAGCTGGCATTAGACCCAAGAAAATTAGATCTTCTTTTATAAGTGATACTATTATTGATTTAATACTATAAAAATTGTATGTTATAAAAATAAATATTTATATGAAATTCAAGGTAATTATATCATTGTTATTATTGGGGGGGGGGGGGGGTGGGGCGTAGCCTCCCCACGAGTATGCAAACTAAAATTCTTGTCATCCACCCCCTAGAAAAAATCCTAAATACGCCACTGTATCCAATCATTCAGCTCCTAACAACATTGCGATTTTAAGCAAGTTCGAATTTACAATTAATATTGTAACATTAACTTTTATCATAATAATTTATTCTAATATATTATATACTTTAGATGGTAAATGGTGACTTAAGAGGAGTTAATTAAGGTACAGTATCTAGAATAATTAAAAGAGTATCTACAATGATAGCAAGCAATTTGAAACACCATGCACATTTTCCTGGGAATTCAGATGATTGGAAGGTTATACAAGATACATTTTACAAAATGTATAACATGCCTGGTGGCTGTATCGATTGTACACATTACGAACTAAGATACACAGGACTGGAAACGAATGTTGATACGAATTACGAGTGTCGAGTACACCTTAATATTATGATGTGCGGGGGACGAGGGAATTTCGGTTTTAATCAACACTAGCGCTCAACTCTTGGCCGGCGGCCGCTATCCGAGTTTATAGTTATTATTATTTATTTAATGATTTTAATTTTTCTCAGTTATGCATTTCAACCAAAAAGTTTTGAAAAACAGATTCGTTAAGGTCAAACAATTATCATGGCAATTGGCAAGTAGCAACCCAAACATAATATAATAAAAAAATACTTAATATATTAGGTGTAACGTGTAAAAAAATAATTAAATATTTCTTTCTTATATTAGTTTTTACTATTATTTAGTTCTTTTTTATATTTTTGAATGTAGGGCGTAGGTATCATGATTTCAAAATATTATTATAGAATATAGATATTTACTATAATTTTTAATAATTTATTGCATGATAGTATTTAGTTGGTAACATAATATCATGGAAAAAAGACATAGGTACCTATTAATTATATAGGTAGCATTTATGAAATAAAAAATAGGTAGAACCTATTTTATTAACCTATTACCTATAATTTATAAAGTACCTATTATGTAATAATAAGTTTTGATAATTTTTTTTTTTGTAACTTTTCTTTTTTAATTGTTTGTTTTATGACAAATTAAACTGTTTCATTCTCATAGTGATGTGGTATTGGAAAATATTAGTCATTATTTCAGTTTTATGATCACTACAAAGAAATGTCAGTAAATCACCATGTTCTTTAAGAACATGATCAATTGTTTTGTTAAAAACGTCAGAATCTGTAGTATGTTTGACATAACCTTCCTCTATGGCTGATATTAGTTTGAAAAAGTTGTGATTTGGATATATCAGGTAACCTCATCACACGGCTTCAGATTGTTTTACACCCAAGTCATTTCCTAGAGTTCAATATTAGTAAATTACTTATATGTTTTACCAACAATAAATAATAAGTAAAATAAAACATAAAGCTACCTTTTAAAGCATTCAGACATACTTTATAGTTTGTGTGTTTTAGTATTTGTTAACATAAATAACCACATATATAATAAATCACACATTCTTTTGCTGCTGCTTTAGTTTGTATGCAGTAATTATGGTCTTCAAATGCAACATCTACATTTGAATTCCAATCATTTTCGGTGACCATACTATTTAATAAATCGTGATGTTGATAATATATCTTTACCATTAACTTCAGATAGAACGTTGGTCCATTCTTTGCGAATATTTGGATTTTTTGGTAAAGTAAATATTGATTTTTTTTATTTTTTTCATTATGTGAAAGACAATTTATTACACAACACCTCACCATAATTGCGCTTGTATTTTAAGATTAACAAATTAAATTAAAATTATAAAAAATATTTAGAATGAATCTTTCTTAAATAAGTTTAACATTAGGTCACCAAAGTCAAGATCAAACAGACACAATTATTATGAATTATAATTATACTATGTTAGGTAGATATAAAATGTATAATAATATATTATAATATTGTATAATTATATATTTTACGAAGCATGAAAAAGGCGGGAAATTAAGCTCCTGTTATTGTTGATTAGCATACCGATTTATTAATTTCTTGTTTTGGATACCTAGAAAGCACAAGTGTTAACAAGAACTTGAAGCCCCCGAACGCCGCACATTAAGGAGGATTTACCTCTCACCCCCTCCAACCATTTAGTTTCCAATCCTGTATATCTTAGTTCATGGTACACACATTAAAATCAAAAATCCTGGAGGTCCAAATTCAGAAGCTTTTAGAAACAGAAAAGGTCACTTTTCTTTAAATGTTCAGGTATGCAGCAAATTATGATATTAAAATCATAAATACAGAAAAAAGTTGACAATTATTGTTATTTAACATTTATAATGTATAATGTTGTTTGTGGGCCATCAATGGAATTTTTCCATATAGTTGTTATATGGCCTGGTAGTTACCATGACAGCTTCATATTTAACGGTGGTTATGCGATTCAATATTTTGCTAACTCTACACATAATATGATATTACTTGGAGAGATGGTGGTATGTATTTTTATAAAATGTTGTAGTTAGGTTTACTAATTTTTAGCGCAATGCTCTAATATTTGAATTCTTATTTTATATTAAATTATTTATTAATTAATTATTAACTATTTTTTTTTTTAATGTTTATTCACAGGTTATGAATGTAAACCTTACTTGTTTACACCTCTAAGAAATCCCATAACACCAGCAGAGCAAAAATATAATGAATCACATATTAGAACGAGAAATATCATTGAAAGAGCTTTTGGTCTTTGGAAAAGAAAATTCCCATGCCTTAGAAGAGATCTTGCTAATGCACCTAATACAAGTCAATATTATTCTGTCTTGCCCATTGCTTTATAATTTGTCTCGGAAGTTCAATCAAAATAATACAGATATAATAATGTATAAATACAAAATAATACGACCCAGAAAAAAAAGAAATACTAAATAAATAAATCAATTTCTTGTAATTATAAATTATAAATTTATAACACTTCTTCAAAAAATACAGAACGAGAACGAAAGTTCGAGAACGAATTAATGCCTTAATTGAACAATTTATTCAAAGCAGAATTGCAAAAAAAATTAAGGTATCCCGACAACAACATGAAGATCAAATTAAAAATTTAGTTTTAAGATTTAAAAATAGTAATCAAAATAACATTGAGTTTTTAAGAGGCATCGCGTACAATTTAAACTTTTAACTTGAATATATATACACATTTTTGCTAACATTTTTTTAATTTAAAATTTTTTAATAATTTATACACAAATTAGGTTAGGTTAAATAATAATATATAATAATAATTTATACACAAATTATTTGTTTTTTGAATGTTTATTTTACTTGAAGATATACCAATACATTTAATAATTTTAATATGTGTTTTTTTTTAAGAATGAGTTTAATTATTCGAACTAAAACTTATTCGAACAAAAATTCATCCGAACATATGCTTTTTCGAACACTTTTCATTCGAACATATTGTATTCGAACACATAACCCCTCGTCATATATAGGTACTGTCCACTAACTACTATCTTTTATTTTTTATGGTAAAGTCAGTTGTCTAAGACGGTCAACTTCTTTAAACATACGCAGTAATATTATATGCTGACAAACCGTCTCCGTTCAGAATCGTTTTTAGTACCTAAACAATGATATTATATTACTGAATTCAAATTTAATGCTTTCTATTACAGTGACCAAACATTATCCGGGTAGCAATTGTTCAGAATGTTAAAGTTCCAGGACTTTCCATTTGTTCCAGATAAGTCCTATGGTGTCATTTATGTACAATTATGCCAATATTGGACCAAATTGTTTACAATTGGTGCTAATTTAGTTTAAAAGTGTTTAAATGGTTAAAGTGCTAAATTACAATAAACACGATTTTGGCTCTTTTAGTTAAATATTTCCAATAGTTTTTAGACGGTCCAATGGTGCCTATATTTTATCGTGATATTGATAGTGCCTTTAAAGGGAAACTGTTATTTTGGAACAATATTGACACGATTTTTTTTCTGTCATTGTTTATCCATTTGGGGAAATCCTAAATTTAGTACTCGCGCGAGTGTGTGCTACTCACAATACGATATTATGATATCATTATTGATAATAAATTATTTCCAGTTTTCAGTTTTCATTGTATTACGTTTATTTAGCATTTTAGCGCTACACCTAGCTAAGTTTAAACCTTTAAACATTCAAGTCTGTCGTCATCTGTGCAACTACTGCAACATTACATTTTAAAAGGTAAGGAACTATGCATGAGGTCAATTTCTTTTCATTTATTATCTACATAATATACTCTATACTCTATAGGTATATATTAGCACTATATAGTTAAGTTAAGGTATATTTACTTTATCACACATATAGTTCAAGTATTACATATACCACAGAATAATATTAATAATATTCTGTGCATATTTTATATATATATATATATTATATAATACCTACATATCGTCGCTTATACTGCAACACCACGTATCTCAAAATTTGACAAAATGAGATTATTATCGATATTGATAAAACAAAGTGTGTTTAAACCATGAACATTAGAGTAAGGCATAGACCTATAAACTAATGGACTGCGTGTTCCTCACCACCTAGCCCACACGGTATGGCGTCGATATAGAGTGAGTGAGAGAGAACTATCTTAGGGGAATCATGGAAGAGAGTTAGTTACTAAAGTTATTTATTCCATGAAAATATTTAGTTATCACGATTTAAAATTTAAAAAAAAAAATCATGGTTTTCCCCATAGGCCATAGGCCATAACACAAATACACAATAACACAAACACATTAACACCATAGTTTTGTTTCCACATTTTAGTTTTCTACTTTCTGCTTTATTTAACAATTTTAACTCGACAGTCGACGTTTAATTTTAAATCAAAATACATATTAATACTCACCTAGAAGCCAGGTATTGTTGAATAGTCAATATCAAGGCCGTAACTGGCAAAAAATTTCGGGGGGGGGGTCCAACATTTTTTTAAATATAGATACTAAACACTTCATTTTTACGTTAAAAATATAAAGTTTTATTATTATCATTATATTAAATTTACAAAATAATTATAAATTTTAGATTTTTTTTTGAAGTTGTGGATGTTGGAAATACATAATTTTTATCTGGCATCCAAGGAGAAGTTAAAAATTTTAATTTTAGTTCATCACACATATTTTTATTTAAACAGTAACTAATATCGTTGTTTTCAACCTCAATTGTTTCGTTAGTTTCGTTAGTTACTTGTGTTTGGACAGTGAGGACATCATCAGTTTAAAATAAATAAAGTAGAAGGTACTTTTTAATTTATCTATACTCTATATAGTGTGGTAATTAACACGTTCAATTATTAAAAAAAAAAATAATAATAATAATACAATCAAACAACACCAGCAAAAATAATGAGGCATTAAAGTCAATCTACGTGTCGACCTCGGCATTGAACGTATTAATAATTATTAATACATAATATAATACATTTGTATTATAACCATTTTATATAATAATAATTAAATAAAATAGTAAATTTTTAACATACCTTTTGTCTCTTTGTAAAATAATTTTGAAATTGGTTTCTTTTACTCATTTTATACACTTTACGCGAGCACGAACAGCAGTAAAATGAATGTTTTACAATACACACAATATTGTTATATTTTTGTTTTATAATCTTAAATAATTTGGATTTTCTGCGCCCATATTTCATATATAAGTTTATATCACCTGTGAGTTGTGACAATCACATTTTATTGTAACTAGTACCATTGATTATAAATGCTAGTACTTAATCGTATCTATTGATCCTAATCTTTATTACGGCGTTGAAATAAAATAAAATGATAAATTTAATCTTATTTTAAATTACTGTTTTAACAAAAATATACAATTATTATTTAATACAATTTATAGTTTATAAACTATATTCACCGCTAAAATTTTTCTACTTTTAAAAATTTCGGGGAGGGGGGTCCGGACCCCTGGACCCCCTCTCAGTTACGGCCTTGGTCAATATTCTTTAATCTATAATAATATAATATAAATATTTTATATATTACAAAATAAGATTTATAAGGTACATATTTTTAAATGAAAACAACAAATATATTGTGGTAATTAGTTCTTTATTGATGTTGAAACAAAATTATTTTTGTTAATTGGGATCTCAATCTTTTTTTGGGTTGACATAATTGATTATTATAATAGTGTAATCTAATTTTCATGTATTTTTGTATGATAAATTTAACAATTTGTAATAAATGATTGTTTAGTGGCGATTGTGATAAAATGTGACTATTTAAAGAAGAAAATAAATTGTTGATGTTAATTTGAGACATGGTTTTATTATTAAAAAATCTATTGGGTTTCCTAAATGTTTAGGAACTTCGTTAATTCTAGAAATAAATACTTGTTCACTTAACTTACAAAGTGTTATGACGTCAGTTGATGGTTTTATTAGTCCTCCTCTATTTTTTATGTCAATAAGTGCATGTTTTTTTGTCTGATCTACAAGAGCATCACAACAGATACGACAAGTAATATTTTTTTTTAAATGTTTTACTACAAAACCTGATATGTATTGAATTATGTCTTCTCTATAGGTATCCATGTCTACTGCATCATCTTGTTGTTCATTTTCATCAGCGAAACTTTGCTCTTCCTCTACACATAAAATATCCAGAAAATTTTCTTTTATTATTTTTTTACCACTAGAAACAAATAAAATACTGGTTGAATCTTGTGGAGACATTTGTAGAAACAGACAATTCAGTATGAACCAGTAATCTTTTGTAAGTGGCTTCGAACTGTGCTGCTGTAGGATTATTATTGAAACCTCCTCTTGATCTTATTGCAGAAAACAGCATTTCCAGATGGTCCTGAGAAATTTTGTATGAGAGGATAAAACTCATTTGTCCAGTTTTTATTACATTTTCAAATAATCTACTCATACTTTGAAGACACACAATGAGACCATTAAAACCTGTTTTTCGTGGAGATGTGAGTATGTTTAAATGATCTTTGCTCTGTAATGATTTTAAATAATTGATTGATGAGTTAACAAAATTATTCATTTCAGCCTCATGTTCAAAGAATAATGGTTTCTTGTATTTAAGTTTGCTTAAAAAATTTCTAGTCTTAAGAAAGTCAAACACATCATTTATTTTTCTACAAAATGTAATAGTTGCATTGCAATTTTCAAAATTTTTAATTTCCTTTGTTCTACAATATAATAATGCATCAGCTACACTTGTGCTTAGTACTTGTGCAGCCAAAGAAACCTTCGTTTTTTCTTTGCTATAAAAAATATGTCTAGACCGAATTTTTGTAGCCAAATGCAGCCTGTTGTCTTCTTGCAACTTGACTAATTCTTTAAAGTATTTCCACTCTATAGCGTTACCATCAGCGTCATATAATATTTCCCAATCTCCAATCGTATTTCTGACTAGCTTTAGCATATGAGCTGGGTCAAAAATATACACACATCTTCTTTTGTTACTGGGTGAGGAAACGATGAAATTTGATTGTGTAGATCTGCTCCAAAATGTCTGATCATTGAAATATTAGAAGCAGCTCCATCAAAGGTAATAGTTTTTACAATAGCACCGGTTTCATGAATATTAATTAGACATGTCTCAAGGAGATTGGCTTTTTCTTCAGCAGTTAATCCATTTATTAAGAAGTATGCAACCGGGATTTTCCAATGTGAATTTAATGCAACAATTAAGAACACAAGAACTTCTGTAGCTTTTGGCATTGCATCCGAATCATTAACTTTGTGTCCATAATTAATATATCCCTGTAAGTGTTTACCATTAAAATGTACAGCTTCTCTGATAGACATTTCATCCATGATTAAACCACACATTAAATTTAAATTTTTTTGTTTCATTTCAGTTACTTTCATTGCAATGGCATTCAATGATTCTTGAGTAATTCCTGGAGACCCATCAATAGTAGAATACCACTTACGGATAGTGCTTGGATGAGACAAACATTTATTGAATGTTTTTCTCACATAATTGTATGCTGCAGGTGAATAGAAATGCAATGTGAGAGCAAAAGATCGCAATTCTGGGGTCACTGTGTTTCCTGAAAATGTATGTAATTGATTCATCACCATTTCATGCAAACTACTTGACAGCGTTTCCTAAATGTTGATAACCCACTAGTAAGTACAGCCTATTTATTTAATTAAATCACTATAGTATAATACATACCTTCAGAACTGTAAAACAATTATCTGATATCATTTTTTTTTCATCCTTGAGATGTTTCACTAACATTTTTTTTATTCAGGAACTTAATTTGTTTTCGTTGCTTTTCCACAGTTGCATGAGAAGCATTCCAAAATTGCAACCTTCTGTTAGGGGTATTAATTTCATTAATATGTTTAAAATCACCCACAGAACATTTTCTCTTTCTGTAAAATTGAATTAAAAAATTACATTTTTTTATTAGATAAAATACATTGCAATTGAATACAAGTAGTATATATGTAGTTGATCCACGCACAATTATCATTAATTTCTGTTTAAAATAGTAATTGTGTTAAATTGTTTTCTTAATTTTAATTTTATATGAAATTAAACACGATTAATATGTTAAATAGTAATTAAAGATAACTGCGCTAGAATTGGTATATTTGTACTACTAATACAAATTATATAATATGCTATGAATTTATAGAACTTACTTATTAGCAGATACATCTGATGATGACTTTTCTCTACTAGATGGTATTTCTACTGTATTCTGTTCAGTGGCTTCAGTTGAAACTATGACTGTGTCTAGTGCCCCTGTTACATCTAAAAATATAATTTAACTATAGGTACTAGGTATTATATTAAAAGTGAAAATAATATTATTTATCTTACTTGACATTGAACAGTTTAATGATTCAAAAGGTTCAGCAGATACATCTAATGATGACAATATCACAACTTCTTCCTCTGCATTATAATTAGAAACAGTATTTGACTCACAAAACAATGATCTACGTGCAGCTAAAATGTTTAAATATTTTTTTAATATTCAGTTCTTATAACATATTTATACCTTGTATTAAATTTTAAAATTTAGATATAAAAAGAAAAATTGTTATGCATTTTTAACAAAATAATTTGCAATTTTATCAAAATTCTAAGTTTAAATGCTTATAAACAAAAATGCTGACTGTGTAGTTTCGATATTTCTTAAGTGGTATATGAACAATTTACGAGGAAGGTTATATTAAATTTTCAAAGTGTTTTACCAAGCAAACAATTTTTTATCAACATTTAATGATTTTTACTTACTTGGGTCTAAGATACTTGGGACAGCATTTCTTTTCAATTGCTTTGTTTGAAATACACTCGTAACTGTAATTTCGTAGTCCAAATCAGAATCAAAATGTAGCCCACAGAGGGTACAAGTTTTTGTAAGCTTGAATGATGGATTACTTTTTTCAAGAAATTTAATCCATTCCTTAGAAATATCACCTTTAAAATTGTTCAAAATGTGTTTTTTATTGTTGGAATGTTAATAAAAAATAAATACCCATGAAACTTTATTCCTTGGCCAGCTTTGGAGTTGCATCCTTTCACTGAACAAGTTTTAATCATTTTTTATTCGAAAAAATATCAAATTAAATTTTAAAAAAATAAATAAAAAACACGTGAAATTAGCAAAACAGCATAAAAACACATGTAAACACAACGTCACAACTACTGCACTACGCAAGTAGGTACGTCTTAATGTCCGGCGGGGAGTGGGGATTTATGTTTACACAACATACAATTTTTTAACATTTAAAAAAAAACTAAAAAGTGGCACAATAATTTTTTTTTAATATTGGTCACACTGTATTTCCCTTACAGTCCTTTTTCTCATTTACTCCATATCGACGCCACGTTTCTCTGTCCAAGCGCAGTCTATTAGTTTATAGGTCTATGGAGTAAGGACACCGATCACGGCCAGCTGGACAGAAAAAAAATGGTCCCGAATTTGTAGCTTCCGCTAGAGCGCGCTACGGAGTAGTAGTCATACTCGTTTTATACAACTGCCATGGGACATTTCGTGGTTTTTTATTAAAATAACTAGTAAGAAGCATTCTTAAAGCATTTCTTAAATTAGTATTCTTATATATGGTAAGAAGTTTTTTAATTTGTCTCCTTAAGACTTAAACATGTCACGAAATTGTTTTGTCCCGTTGTGTAAAGAAGGATACCCCTCTACCAGGTCTACTAACAAGGTATTGGGAATTCGAAACAAAACATTGTTTAAAGCACCTAAGGTAAACTATGTTTAAATATATTATCATACTACTTTAATATAGTATTAGAATTTAGGATAACCATAATTTTAATCTAAATTGTGACGTGATACACTTATGAGCTAAGAATAATGTTGTAAGTTACTAAGATGTGCCATACACAATATACATGTATACCAAGTACCTCATCATAGTCGGATATCCTATGACATATTAAGGGGGACTTTAATGTTTGGTAGCATGTTTTTTAGAAGGGCTCAAAGTTAAAATTATTTTGCCCCCCCCTCCTCAATCTCCGTCTATGTACCTCATACTTGTACTATACTACTATAATATATTATTATGCAATATTATGTAACTAATTGATTGCCAACAAGCAAAAGTACCTACCTACCTATATTATAATCTTACCTATACAATAAATATTCTACTTTTTACAGGATCCTAAAGTCTTAGCACAATGGGTTAAAGCAATTCCACGATCAGATCGAGATTTGAGATCAGGGATAGACCGTGTGTGTGAAAAGCATTTTGCTGAAACCAATCTGATAAAATATTTTGAAAATGTAATGGCAGATGGTTCAATCCAAAAAATTGAAAGGGATAGAATTTGTTTAAAAGAAAATGCAGTACCGGCATTGTTTCCAGATCTACCACATTACTTATCTTCTACAAAAAAAATACGAAAACCCCAAGTTCGACATTTGAATACAAAATCTAATAATTCTGAAACTCCTAACCTCAATAGTTCATTTAATACTACAATTATCGAATATGATATATTTTACAATATTGTGAATCAATTGAAAAGTACCATATTACCTGATGCCACATTTATTTCCATGGTAAAAGATGATTTGGTTATTGGATGGTTTAATAATGACAAGGATACAGTGTTCAAAAAAATTATCATTTATAAAGATAATCTTAACATACAAGTAGGTGTAATGTTATATTTACAATTCAATCATAGGTATTATAAAGAGGGTATTTAGCAATTACTATATTTTAGGTGTTTGTAAGCAAAGTCATAGTAAATGTTGAAGGAATAATGCAAACTGCTACAGACTTTGAAGATATTGAAAAAATTATAGCTAAAGTAAATAATTTACATGCTTGCAGTGGCACTGGTCTTGATAAAAGGTATAGTATAATAATAGTTTGTTAATTTGTGTTTGTATAATTTTTTACTTATATTTTTATAGCCCACAATCAGTTGCATGCTATGGTTATGTTGATGCAAAGAAACCAGGCACATCATTTACAGATTCTTATTGCACTGTATGCTCTAAAGAAAGAAAAAATATGATAGATCTTCAAAGAATATATACTTTAAGACAGAGAGAAATAAAAAAAAAATTAAAGAAACAGAAAAGCATAGGTAGAGTCAAAAACATTACTCGAAAGAATAGCAGACTTAATAATAAAGTATGTAATTTTGGAGTGTTGTAAAGTATTTGAGTAAAAATATGATATATATACTGTATTTTTTTGTCATAATATATTATGCCTTGTAACACCCTATTTTATACTGAATCATTATACTCATAATTATTATATTAATATATATGATATTTTTATTATTTACTTTAAGCTTCTGTATGTCTGTGTACTTCAACACTAATTATTGTATTTATTGCTCTAATTGTTATAAGCATGAACATTAGAGTTCTAATGTTCAGGGTTATAAGTTATAATATTATTATCCACATGTTCTCTAATTATATGTTTAAATTTCCTTTTTTTTATATTAGATTATTTAATAAATAAAAACTTAATTTAATTTATTAACCTAAAATACTTAACTAGCTATATTTTTCTAGGTGTTAAAGTTAAAAGAAAAGGTAGGTTTGTTAAAACAGAAGTGTGCTACTGCATCTGCTGCAGTAATTGAAAATGAATTAATCAGGTTGCCTGAAAGTCAGCAAGAAGCAATTAAGAAGGACTTAGCAGTGAAGTACTATTTAGCATTTGTTCTAAACTTGAACAGATAGAGTCACTACAACTTATTGGATGTGATCTCCATGCAGATGGCTTAACATCTTCTATAGTTAACTTCTTTCTTATAACAAGGGTACATTTTGTTTGTTCTCGATCCAATTCTATAGACAATGCAAAGAAAGAAAAATCAAAACTTCATAGAAAGTCTGCAAAGTTAGTTTAAGGCTTAAGCACCTAATGCATATTTGCATTATTTTATTACCTACTTACACGATTTTGTTTTTTATACGCCCATGTATGTAATAAATAATAATATTATTATGTTTAATGTTGTTAATAAGCTCATATGCTTTTTTAATTAATTAGTTCAAATAATCAATAATATACAACATTTATATTTAAATTTTTATTATTTTTATTGAAACTGATCTGCTCTTTAAATTGTGTTGTATTATATTTGGTCATAAGTTTTATAATTTAGGATAAAATGACTAAAGACCACAAAAGTTCCTATGCTTCTAATGTTACAGTAGTATGACTGGCGTTCAGCAGCGCGCTCTAACGGATGCTACATATCTAGTCCCCCTTTTATCTGTATAGATCGGTGTCCTTACTCTAATGTTCATGGCTTAAACTATTTTGTTCTATAATTTTTTATGTTAGACTCCTGGTTACACTGTTAATCAGGAAAATTAGAACACTGCGTTTATCAAAACCTTGTATTAACATAACGTATCTCAGTTAATAACATGGCATAAAATGTTATAAAATGAGATAAGTGTTGTTGTCTAAATTAGTTTTTCGATGATTGTGGAAAACATCAAAAACTGAGATACGAGGTGTTGCAGTATAAGCGACGATATACCAAATTTGTGTGTGCGTAACTGTATCGATTGTACCTACGCATCACTGTATATTTATGTATTATCTGCATTAATTATCATTTATCAGTATAAAAACTGTTTTAGTTGCTTAGTTCATCTTATTATTAATTATATACTTTTTTATTTCTAATATAAATAAACACACACACACACACATGTATATATAAATTATATCTATCTATATATATATATATATTATATAGGTACTAATATAGGTGTTCAAAAGGTTTGAATACGGTGATTAGTCTAATTAGGACTGATAAACAGTCATAAATATATGACATATAATTATAATAAGGTGATTAAATATTTTACCAAATAATTGTGGAACAGCGTTATCTATTATTATTTTTGTTTGTCAGTCACAATATTATATTACCTACCTAGTCTAATAAACGTTTCCAAGCTTTTTGAACTTGTTAATTATAATTTATTGATCACATTATTTATTTACACTTAATGTGTTCAATATAATAATAAGTATGTGTTATTGAATTATATATATAATATTATAACATAAACATAAATATAAATGATTGAAAAAATAATTTGTATCATATCTTTCTCTATACCTATAATATAATTTGCACCTAAACAGTTTTATTATTTATAGGATTATTAGGTAGGCATTATAATATGTATACCTAGGGTTTCAAAAGTTTAAAATCTATATAATATAGGTAGACTTGATGATTATCTATTTATATTTTATGTATCACTATCTTTTCTTCAAGTATATATATATATATAATGTATATAACATTGCATAATATAATATATATAATTGTAATTATATTAGTATATTGAAATCACATTGAATTTGTGCATAAAATTTCATTTAACTTCTGTTGTTTGCACCTAGGTACTACATTATCTTCATTATATAATATAATATTATAATATTATCTAATAAATAGGTATAAAACATTTTTGATTTAGTGTCAATATTATTTCTTGAAACCTCTAATGCTTTAATTTAAATTTGATTCAACATAAATTATAAATGGTAACAAACATTTTCTAGGTTTTTAGAACAAATGTTACGTTTCAAGAAAATTTCTTCTAATTCTAGTAGAAGTACTAAACTAAGAATAAAAAAAAAGGCTGAACTTCAAGCAAGTATCTTATTAGAAGAAGCTTTTTCAAAACATAAATCTAATAATAACTCTCAACTAAATAATATAAGTATCCCTATACTTGAAACACAAAATAAAAGTTTTAATTATATTCCTGCCGGCTGCCATAGTTCACAAAAATAATAATATTGAAAAAAACACTGAACAAAAAATTCTTGAAAAAAATAACAGTGATGAATTAAGTAATGATGATCTGTATGATATTATAGAATCAAATTTAAAAGTATCTTTTCAAGACTTAATTGCCGGTTGGGCACTTAAAAATTGTGTACCTCATTTGATTTTAAATGAATTGTTAAAAATATTAAAATCAAATGGCCATCCAGATATTTGTGCGGACTCTCGAACATTATTAAAAACGCCTCCTCTTACAATATCAAGAAATATTCCCGGTGGCCAATATATACATTTTAGCTTAACATCTGAGATTGTACGTTTACTTAATGACAGCAAATTATCAAATAAAATTCCAAAAACTTTACAATTGATGGTAGGGATAGATGGTTTGCCTATATCCCGTACTACTCAAAGTGAAATTTGGCCAATTTTAGGATATTTTTCTAACATACCAGATAAACAAGTTTTTGCTATTGGAGCTTTCCATGGACAATCAAAACCAAAAGACTGTAATGATTTCTTACACGACTTTGTAAAAGAAATAATACCATTAATAAATGATGGAATTGTGTACAATAATAAACGTGTAAAAATTTTATTACATGGCATTATATGTGATGCTCCGGCTAAATCATTTGTACTGAATACATTAGGGCATACTGGAAAAGTAAGCTGTTCTAAGTGTACAATTGAAGGGATTTGGTTAAGTAAAGCATGTTTCCCAATAATTGATGCCCCACTCCGAGCTGATGAAAGTTTTAGAAAAAAAGAAGATTCAAAATATCACAATGGACCTACAATTTTAGTTAATATACCTAAATTTTCAATAGTTGAGTCTTGTATTATTGATTACATGCATTTGATTTGTGAAGGAGTTGTACTAAAAATTGTAAATTTATGAATAACTGGTGCTAATAAGAATCCAACAAAATTACCTGATAATTTAATTCAGGTTGTCAATAATAAAAGACTTAATTGTTTAGCCAAATATATCCCACTTGAATTTCAACGTAAACAAACAGAAAATTCCAGAATGCATTCTTTTTCTCAAGCATCACGTTGGAAAGCAACTGAGTCACGTCAATTTTTACTGTATACTAGTATAATAAGCATTAAAGATGTAGTTTCAGATGACATATATAATAATTTTATAGTATTATGTGTAGCAATAAGGATTTTACTTTCACCTTCAATTCATAAAACATTTAATGACTATGCAGATCAACTATTAAGATATTTTGTATCAACATTTCGAACTTTATATGGCATCCAACATATGACATACAATATTCATGGTCTTATTCACCTTGCTAAGGAAGCTTTAAAGTATGGCGAGTTAAATCAATGCTCAGCATTTCCTTTTGAAAGTTTTATGCAACCACTTAAAAAGGATATTAGATCACCTGTGAAACCACTGCAGCAACTAGCCAGAAGATATATGGAAAGAAGAAATTTTTATGATAAAATTGCATTAACCGAACGTGATATTTCTGATGAAAACCAATCAAATGGTGATGTTAAACTATTAGGCAAAGCAATTTTTGAAAATGGAGGTCCTTTAACATCAACAACTAATTACCCGCAATATAAAAGAGTAAAAACAACCAATTTTACAATAGGAACAAATAGGCAAGACTGTTGTGTTCAAATGGACAATAACGATATAGTGATTATTGAATCTATTGCAACTTCCACATTTAATGATTCTGAAGTAGTTATAGTTGGAAGAAAGTATAAGACATTATGTAACTTTTTTGAGTCACCGTGTGAATCTAAATTTTTAGATATTTATTCTGTTTCAAACTTAAAGATGTTAAATGTTTGGCCATTATCTAGAATTAAAAAAAAAAATGGTTTGCTTTAGATCAAATCTATCTCATTCTCAAAATACCGATGTAGTGATGCCACTTGTACATCATACATAATATTTGTGTAGTAAATATAGAAATATAATTATTATCATAAATTGCATACATAAAATAATTGTATACCTACATAATGTTAAATATCTATTATTAATAATATTAATATCTGTTAATTGTTATATTTAATTATTAGTCATTTAAATAGTAGTCAATAATTAATAACATTATGAAAAAAATTAAATAAAAATTATCTTTATATTATATTAAAAATAAGTATTAATTAATTATGATTATAATAATATTAAGTTTAAATCAATTACATTATACTATTAAATACATAGTAAAATGTATTTTTAATTTTATTTCTAGCTTTAAATTGTATTACTATGCCTTGGTCAGCAGTGATTTTTATGGGTACCACTGAAAATGCACAGCATGTACCAGCCAGTTGGTTTATAAAAAAAAATGAAAATAATGAAGGACAGTGTTGGTGGCCTTACAACAAACATGATAATCCACCTGAAATATCAATTCATTTTACCTCTTCTCAAATTAATAAAAGATCATTCAAGAAACTGTTCCCAATGATTATGATGGGTCATATTGGCCAGCTAAATGCATATCAACATTTGGCAAGTATTTTAAATATATTTTAATAAATTACCTTTTTGACTAAAATAAATATTCTTATATTATGTATAGTAGAGAATACTATTATTTCCAATATATAAACATTATATTGGATAAAATAATATAGGTGGGTATACAAAATCTGCAAAGCTGGGCACTAGTAAGAAAGTTAAAGTTAAATTCGAAAATTACTTATTAAGTAACTTTCTAACTTAACTAGTCAGTTTCAATTTATAATAACTTTGTAACCTAACTAGTTGAATTGAATGTGTAAAAAAATCTAATCTAATTAGTTAAAAACAATTAGTAGGTAACTAGATATTTCTGTGGATTTTTTTTTCATTTCAAAATCCAAATCTTTCTTAAAACAGGCGAGTTTCAACTATAAGTATGTGTATCAAAATCAAACTATTTCATCAAACTAACTTCTAAATAACTAAGTTATAAATTTGGCTAGTTTCAGAAACAAACTTATATTTTAACTTAGTTAGTTTTTATACTAAAGTAACTTAACTTTAACTAGTTGAAAAAACCACTGTAACGATACACAATTACAGTTGCACAATGATAGGTATATAAACTTAAAATTAAAAATGTTGTTATTTATTATAGTTTTGTACAGTAGAAAATATAAAGTCATGCATTATAAATTTATTAAAATGTGTGTTTCAGACAATTCTGGCAGCATAAATACTACAGCTGATTCTCTATCGCTATCTTCTAGTAATACACTTACAAAAGATTTAAATAATGATGATAATTTGATAAATGTATCAATCAAAAATAATTCAACTTTGAAGGAAACTAGTTATGAGATAGGTATGTATGTTTTAAATCTTAATATGTTTAACTAAAAGCAATAAAATGTTCATGAGCAATGTTTATAACTAAGAATAATATTCTTATGAGAGTCTATTTTAAAAAAGTACTTGGATAAAATAAAATTATAATTATATACATAATATGCCTATACATTATATATATAGTATAATTTTATTACTAAATAAATTACATTATAGATTATAGTAATTTGACTTACACTGTATAAATATGACACAATTTATTCAAGGCTTTATTAGTCCTTTTATTATTTATAGATGAATGCACTAATGATCTTGAAGAAATTTTAAATAATGAAGATGATGATTTATTTTATGTTTTAAATGATGACAGCATATCAATGGAACCCATATCGGACGATAGTAATAATGCACCAATTAATGGTATAAACTTATATACACTTAAAACTTATATATAATCATAATTTTTCATTTGTTAATAATATATTTCATAAACAAATGTTTTTAACTTCATAAATTATTTATGTACTAAATTTTATAAATGTATTTTACAGAAAATATTATTGGAATTGACCATAATACATCAAATATTTTGGACATTGATATTGCATATATTATTGAAAATGCAATAAAAAAAGCAACTAAACCTATTCTTACCCAAGTTACAATTCTGCAAAAAACTTTGGATGAAGTATAATTATTATGATTTTGTATATTTTGCTTTGTTTATTTTTGATTTCTGAACTCAAAATCTAAGTTCTAATTTAAATTTATATTAGTAGTGCGTTTTTTCTGTCTAATCATATAGGTCATTACCAATCAACAAATAACAGACCAAAAAATAAGTTTATTATGTGCTAGTAATAAAAAAATGAGACCAATATCATGTCCAATACAAAAGTTGCCATCTTCATTGGAAGGAATTATCATAACTATTTTTTCACATTCTAACATATTTTATAAATATAATTAAATTAGAAATTCAGAAACAAATTTGGCGACTTGTATTTACTATAGAATATAGATACATATTATGATAATGATACCATATTTGGTATTGTAAATTGTAGCAGTATTTACCATATTATTTTAATTTTGAATATACTGCCAAATTTATTATTGCTCAAAAATACAAATTAAAATCAAGCTGCAATTGATAAAATTAAAAATAAGCATATTTGTTACTTCATGAAATTACAACATTACCTACCTAAATTTATACTTACAATAACAATGGTTTTTTAAAACAACCCTTCCCTACATACCTCTTTTATTAAAGTGGCATAATTAAGAATGTTTCATGGAAGAAGGAGAGGGGTATAAAAATAATTTGAATCATATGTAGCCTGTAGGTAAAAGACAGTATATAAATGTAATATTTAAAATACAGATTATAAGGGTGTATATACCCCCCCCCCCCCTATTACGCCCCTGCTTTTATAGGCCCATATATTTCGTGCCTCCAAAGTAACGAAATAGTGTAGGCACTATTCCAGCCTGAATAAATGGTGCCTATAGAAAAAAAAACCATTACAGCACTTTTCTGAAACGTGCCAATTTAGAACCAAGGACGGTCCAACAATGTTAATTTTCAGTATTCAAAATTGCGATGGGACCAGAGGTGGGACTAGTCCGTCACTGATTTGGCACGGTCCTGAACCATTTTTATCAATTTTGGCACTTTTCTGATACCAAAATTGCTACCCGGGTATATACATCAACTGTCTGCACACAATTTAAACTATTGCTTGTATTAAATGTGTTCAGTTTTTATAATAACTATTAAATACTTAATTAATACACTTTATAGGTACATAGTTAGAAGAAGACTAAATTCATAAAACAAAACAAATACAATGACATTACAATTTACATTACCTGTAGCTTATTCATACCTTCTTCATGGTCAAGTGCTATTTTTTGTCTTTTGATTCGTACTTCACATTCCTTTAGAATGCTATAATATTTTGACTTATAACCAGATTTTTTTTCGGATTGTTTCAGTGTGTTTTCAATGTTGTTTTCTATGAACAAAGTTAAAAAATAAACATTAATTTCAACATTTAGAAATAAAAACAATGATAGTATCATTATAACAGTTGAAAGTAAAATATTTAAAAAGGATGATTACCAGTAGGCTTTTTAGGGACGTCCTTGAAGTTGCCCCTTACACTTTTTCAATTAAAGTTTTGCACAGTACCAATATTTTGCAAGTAATTAGCAAGAATTTTCAAGTCCAATCCCAGGATTTGCAAGTCAAAAACAAAGGAGTTATAAGGGATGGAACCGAGGAAGGGCTAACTTCACGCACGTTTTTAGGGAGTTGATTTGTTTCATTGGCTGAATTTGTATTTACCACTATAAATTGTGTTGAATCTAGATTTAAAATTATCAACAATAAATAAATAATTTACAGTCATACCAATCAAATATGACTGTAAATTAATTATAAATTAATAGGTACCCAATTCCTGTTGTATTAAAGGACTTGTAATCGGTGACTTCGCAATGTCATATTGAGTGTCATCTAAAGAAATTAAAAACATTTTAAAGTGAATTTTATAACATATTTAAAAAAAAAAACACCTGATATTTGAATTGAAAAATCAGTATCCACATTAAAACTTGAAATATTATCTAAACTCAAGATCAAGTTAATTTATATATATATGCAAGTACCGTACTTGAAGTACGAAGTACTGAAATAATGTAACTTAAATTATGGTACACGTGTCGTATGCTATCTACATTAATAAAATTATCTACACATTTTCCCATTCTATTTTTAATACGTTAACAACTTGTAACGATTGTATTCGTATATTATGTGGTATCGTATTATGTGTTCGGTGCTTGATAAACGTGTGCGTATTTGTATTTTAGTGTTCCTTAATATTTACTTAAGTCCACCGCTGTATTACATATTTACACGTATAATAACTATAAAGTAATCGTGAAAAGATTGAAGTATAAAAGTTGTGTAGTTTTATAAACTGAACATTTTATAGTATAGTAATAAAGTATTTTCAATAAAGAATGAATACATCACCATGTAATTAATAGTGTATCTAAAAATTAACTTATGAATCATTTATTAAATATGCAATACTTGTGCATAGGTATATGTTACATTTGCTACAGTCGAAATATTCTCAACTTTTTTTTTATCAAAATCAGTTGTGTATTTTTGTAGTATTTATTTACTCAACCATACACATTGACTCTTTTATACTTCCCACACCTATAATAGTTCTTCACTCCCCCGCTGTGGCCCATAGGCGGAAATAGGGGGGGGGGGCTTGGGGGGACTTAGTCCCCCCAAATATTGTAATAGCCCCCCCAAAATTGTGTCGTCTTTATGTAAAAATATATGTTATATATGTTAATATAGTTTTTATTTTAGTTTAGCCCCCCAGAAATTCTAATGTATTTCCGCCTATGCGCTATGCTCTTTATACGGTCTCCGTCGAAAACTCGCTTTCGTGCACTGATGAAGCAGTTGTACGTCCGCTTGAGACCGAAGCAACCAGTGCCCGCCGCGCAGCTTGAGGGTCTCGCGTGTCGGCGACCTCGAGCACGCGACACTCCCCGGAGAACGTGTATCGGCAACTTATCGCTGAACACCCCGAAAGTACCCGAAACACCTCCACATACCTACTTTAATCTTCCTTATCTTTCGATGCCTTCGGTCAAGGGGGAGGACGGGGAGAACAGCATACGCTATTCGCATCCGTTACAACCACACAGCACAGATATAGATAATAAACTAGATTGCTAGGTTCCTTATACTGACCGTATAAACGTTTGAAGCCACGCATCCGCCATTAGTAGTAGGTCATTCGTATCTTATCATGTTATAATTTTGATAACACAATTTCTCGGTTCTCACTGATTTCTGATTTAGACAATAATAATTTATAAATAAATGTTTTTAAATTTTAAATTTTAAAATGTGCGAAGGTAACAAGTTTCTTTGATTATTTGACGTTTGTTAAATAATTTAGAAATGTTGATCTATTGAATAATTTCATGTTATGTTTATTATTTATATATAAACATATAAATTAGGTAAGTGTATTATAATACTATTCTGTAGATACTATTTTATTACCAATTATATCATTATATTATTATTAGTTAATAATACTTAGGAAGAGCATTTTTCGACACAACACGTCATAGGCATTTTTAACAAAATGTAATATTTTATACTTTATACAGATATAATATAATATTAAATATTATTAACAATACATATAAATTACACTTAAAACTTTCATGTGTATAAAGTAAATATTTTGTTCGCCTAGTATAACATTTACAACAAGTATAAACAGGTCTGTACAGGAGTTAACATATTATGTACAGCGCTATACTGTACACTCCACAACTATTTTCTATGAAAAAGTGTAAACAAATAACGAGTAATAATATATATTATACATAGGTAATAGTATATATTATATATATAGGTAATAACTAATAATATATAATATAATATGTTAAAGAACAACACACTGGTTTTAACGAATAATTCATTTATTGTTTACAATTTTAAATCATACATTTAAATAATTATATACTACATAAATATTTTATTCAAATAATGTACTTTTGAAAATATACAATCATAATTTATTGTGACAAAAATGAATATCAATGACGAAAAAAATTACATTTCAAATATTTTAAACAAAAATTTAAATTTTGGCGGGATTTCAGCATGCATTTGACCTACTCAAAATGGCGGATAGTAACTTCGCATCATATCACTACTTAGGAATCTAGTTTATTATCTATATCTGTGCCACACAGTAATACACGATAGGCGTATGATGCTTCTGCACGCAGACGTGCAACGAACCCCGTCAGAGATATTAAAGATATGGATGGGCCACGATGTAGAGAAGATAAGGTGACACCGCTCCCGTGTCTTTCAATGGTACGATATTGGGAAAACAAAATAACACTGGTAGTGCTGTTATCACTATGGGTGGCGGTTTCCCCCCTAGACCGATGTGGGACTCTTATTGTGATAACACCGATTTTGAATTCTGATTTAACAATATTGAAATTTTTGTATTTTATAGTCGTTGTAATTTCTTTAATTATTATTTATTTCTCGTTAAATTTTGAATTATAACAATGTTTTTATCTTTAAAAAGTATATTTGATTTTGTACAATGTACCACAAGTTCAAGAAATGCTGTTGAAGGTGAAGAAGTTTTGAGAGCCAAACAAATTATTTTATGTGGTAAAGTTCAGCAGGTAAATTTAATTTTTATTAGTCAACTAAAATGTAAATGATTCAAAATTGTAATATAAAATTGTTTTAATATGCAAAATTTGCTTAATCACTCTTTCTTATGATTTATTTATTAACTATAGAAGAACGGTTTATTGATAAAAGCTTCAGTTATACAAAGTTCTCATATTCGAGATAAACCTCATGAAATTTCTGGAACATTGAATGTAGATTCAACAGCAATTAAAATTGAATCATTTGTCTGTTCTTGTGCTGCTGGTGCTTCTGAAAAATGTAAACATGTTGTTGCTGTATTGCTATTCTTAAATAGGTATCATGATATGTAATTCATAGTATAATAATTAAGTATACTTACAATTGTTTAGTTGGGTTATAGATTGATCCACTTCATAATAGTATTTATATTTAATTATTCATACAAATAATTTATTTTATATATGGGTCATATATGAGTTGCTTTATGCTGCAGAGCTAACTTGCTATATTACTTAGTTTTTAATTTTTATTTAGCTATAATATTAATAAATTATTTGCATTATTAACTATATAATTATTTTACCAATAGAAATAATTTAAATGATAATCAATATCAACCTATATCAAACTTTATCCTCTACTGATGTACAATGCCAGTGGTCAAAGTTAAAAGAGCCATCTCTAGAACCAGTCTCTATAGAACATTTTTGTTGTGTGAAGTCTACTGAAAAAGTTTCATTGACATTTTCTCCATCAGAACTAAGGTCACTATGTTGATTAATATTTTCAGAATTAATTATTTAATAAACATTTATTTTTGTAATTTCAGATCTGTTCTTATATCTGCTGCACCAAATTATGCAATAGCTCTGCACAGTGTAGAACGTAATCCTGAAGGAATATCTTCAAATAAAAATGATACAGTATTAGTAGAGCCATTTGTTTTCGATAGTCATCCAATTTTACTATCACTAAATATGTACGGTGTTCTGAATCTTGGCGACTGCTGTCAAACCATTTATGATAGTAAAATTAAACTTAAAGGTAGTCATATTAATATTAGAACAAAATCTTTGATAGACAAGTCTTATTGGTATCAAATACGACAATTTAAAATTACTGGTAGTAGGTGTTATTCATTATTTACTTACTACACAGCTTCAAAAAAGACTGAGGCACAGTGGGCTCAGCCGACAGCCAGCAAATATTTTTGGCCTAATACTTTTTCTAATAAGTTTATAAGACATGGAATAAAATATGAGGGTGTAGCGATAGAGTTATTTGCAAGGGATAGTAAGCAAAAAATTGTTCCTTGTGGTTTCGTTACTAGACTACCCCTGGTTAGGTTATTCACCTGATGGTATAATTGTAAATAATTTTAATGAACCAACTAAACTAGTTGAAATAAAATGCCCATACCTTGGTAGTACAGTCGGGTTACAATATGTTTTGAAAAAGTGAAAAAGTTTATTTCAAAAAATGCTGATGGGTCATTAACATTAAATAAAAAAGATGCATATTATGCTCAAGTCCAACTAGGTTTAGTTCTATTAAACTTAAGTAGTTGTGACTTTATAGTTTATAATAGTTTAGAACATAATTATGTAGTTATAAATGTTGAATTTGATTTTAATTATTGTAAAACATTATTACAAGTTTTAAAAATTGTTTATTTTGAAAAATTATTACATACAATTTGTGAATTACAAATTTCAAATAAATATACTTACACTTTGGACTTTTTTATTTAACATCTTATACACTAAATTTATCATTTGCAAAAATGGGGGAGCTTAAGTTACACATTCCACAAAGTTGGTCATTATGTCATATAGGTATTCTAAATAATTATGAGACCATGAAAATTTATTTTGGAAAATCTTAAATGACTTAATACGTTGGTTCACCCTCTCAATATGTACACGTGCACTAGCTATGTCTTTATTTAAAAGTGCCTCAGCTTTAGAAAATGTTGTTTTGTTTTTTAAAAAAGGAGGTCGGATCAATTCAATTTGTTTTTCTAAACATAAGTTGTCAATTAAATATCCCTTATCTACCATAATCCTATCAAATCTTTCAATCATTCCTAATGATTCCCAATTCCATCATTCTTAATCTCTGTACAGTCTATAATTACTCTGGTGTTACTTAACTTTTCAAAACAATAAGGTGTACTTGATAAAATTTCCTGTTTTGATGGCCAATATATGACACTATTTAAAATCATAGCTAGTAACGGTATAATTGTGGTATAAATTAATCTACAAGATTCAGGTGAAACATTTTTGAACAATATTGATAATACTATTAAAGGTAAATCTTGTTTAAATTTCATAAATACCATGACAATTCGTTCATTATAACTCAAATTATGAAAACGTTTATCTGGAAACTGCAAGCGATACAGTTCTCCAATCTTATTTAATAACTCAAATGAAGGTATTCCAGTCAAAGTATATACATTTTTAGATGAATTAATTATTGAAATAAATGGAACCATTAAATCACCACTAATGACTTGAGTGGACACACCAGTCGTTGTGGCTTTATAATCAATTTGATCATACAATTGTTTGATCGTTTCAGCAGTATCATCTTCAACAACATCAGAAATGTTTTCTGAACATGTTGATTGAAGTAGCTATAATTTAAATTGAAATGAAATTACTTATTGAATATTTTTAAATCAAGAACAAATTCATCTTTTCTTGTATTTCAACAGAAGTAGAAGTTTCACATGAATAATTTAAATTTGTAGATGTTGTGGGTAAATCTCTTTTCTTTGGAGAGCGTCTTTTTTTAGGAGATTCTAGTGAAACTGTAGACTTTGGCAAATTTATACTCGGAATAGCAGTAGGCTTAAGTCGTTTTCGTTTAGTATTTACTCCTATACCATATTTTTTAATAGAACCATTACAACCAAATTAACTTAATTAGCATATGGTATTGGTTGGAAAATATTACCTGAAGGTATAAAGTCGTTTTCAGTGAAGTGGAGTGAACCACACGAAGTTGTATCTTTTTCAAAAATTCTTTTCCAAACCTTAGGTTCTTTGCCCATACACACCGCCTGTCGACTAATTCCTCTTTGCCCATTTTATTAATCCAAAGCACCTTTGGATCATTTTCTTTGGGAAGTAAATGGAAACTTATATTTTCATTCGTAGAATAAAAAGTTTTACAACCAAACACACGACAATAGATTCTACTGTTGCGAGAAACAGCCATTTTACCTATACTTTAAAAAAAAAAAACAGAAATACAAAATACAACAAGTATACAACTACTGGACTAGCAGGTACTAGGTAGGTTATTGTATATGTGGTGGTTTGACAATTTTATTTGACCGGGTAAAGCCTAAAATCAGTGGCGTGCGGTCAGGACAAGCTAGGTAAGTGGCGCATGCCCAGCCAAAAAGAAAAAAATAAAAAGATTAATATTTCTGATGTTAAATAACAATTTGTTTTCAGTAAAATTACAAATATTTATTTATTCTTATTTTTGTGTTCAATTTAAAAAAGTTTATCAGATTTTGAAAGAAATTAAATGATTTTTTTTCCGTATAGGCAATTTTTCTACAGATGCGCTATACTCCGGCCCACGAGAGAGTATTACCGTTTTGCGCATGAAAACTGGCGGCGGAGGGCGTAGAACACTTCTTCCAAAATCCAATATTATTGATAACATGTTGGAAGAACATTGTTGCCAACATTAAAAAATAATAATTAAAATGATTCAGTTGTACCAACGCAGCTTTTATGTATTATAATAATAAATTATAATTCTTGATTTCTATAATTCATAATATTAACATTGAATTAAACAATAAACATTGTGACAATTATGTCATTATTACATAACATCCGTATTATACATTAACATCTTGACACGTGTAAATCGTGTAATAGTCATAGTCAACTACAAGTTACAAGTTACAACTTACAACTAACTTCATAAGCCTAGATGCTTTTTCTGTAAAATAAACACAAAAATATCGTCAATCATTTTAAAAAAAAATAGGTAGGTATAAAAATGTAAATATTAATGATCTGGAATAGGACCAATCTGACGTCTCAGATACCCATCATTAGCATGGCCCATTTGTGCAAGACATCTTATAATGTCGCCATGTTCATTAAGCTGCTCAATAGCTCTTTTCAACATATGAGTATTGGTAGCCCGTTCACTTCTAGAAGTTTGATCTCGGATCTAAACATAAAATATATAATGATAAGGTATGTATATATTAATAATTTATATTGTGTTAAAATATTTTAAAAATAAAGTAAGTACTGTTAGGTTTTTGCTGGCTTGTATAAATTCTACAAAGAATTGATTTTCTAATATTCTTAGTTTTTCTATAAATAATAAAGTGTAATTAATTTGTACAGAAATAACAATACTTCAACGATTCTCACCTAAAAAGTCCCAGATATTTGGGTGATTTCCAAAAAACCTTAACAACTGGCTATGAAAGGACTCCAAGTAATTATTAGTCCTTATTTCACTACCAAAGACACTAATAAAAGTTGGTCCAACTTGATTCAGCCAAAAATTTTGTATATATCTATTAATTAATTAGTAGTTAAAAAAAATTAAAATAATACCATAATTTTATGTAGGTATTTTTCATTATTATACATTAATATTAATGTATGATATTAATGTTTTTATCTTTTTTTTTTTAAATTTCATTTAGAAAGGAAACTTCATATTTAACTGAATCATTATTTATGTATTTGAGTAAACATACTCAAATAAAAATGTTTGCATGCGATTGTACACGTCTGGATACTGCTGGATATAGGCTACAATTTCTCTAAAGCCATCTTCAATACAAAATTGTTGGCAATCCGCATGACCTCTGGTAGCTGGTAGATGGGCCAGTGCTAATATCTAAATTATGGATGGTTGTTAATACTTTCATTAAAATGAAATGTAATTTAATTCATTACCATGCGCAACACATTAGCAGCTATAACATTGGTCTTGATAAGGTCATATACCAAATTATTTTTTCGGCGTCAGTATCTTACAATTAACTGGAAAATGTAATAATATAGGTGTTATAAGCATATGACATTACTTAAATGTTAAATTATATTCTTAACCTGACAAAAATGGAACCAGCAGCATTGTAACCGACTTTCAGGAAACACTATTGTAACTGCATTCATCAATCCACGCTCGAAATCGGTAACAATTGTTAAATTACCATAATTCAATGGTAGTAAATGACGGACTATTTGAAAAAATGCTGTATATGTCTCTTCTGTGGCACTGGTCAAAAGTGCATACACCATCGGAAAAGACTAAAAAATAAAAATTTGTTATATATAACTTAGTTAAAAGTAACTTAGCTTTTTAAATTGTTAATACCCACTTTTATAACTTCCAAAATTGTTGTACACAACATGGAAAGTCATCAACGATCCTTTTCTCAACTGTTTGGGTGTACTTGGAACTGTCTTAAAGGTGCCATCACATCCTGCAGACTTGACAGCTTGGAGTTCCTCGCTAAACCTTTGGATGAATTGAATATTCACGGTTTCCGTCCTGGCCGGTCAACTAATACTTGTAACATTGTCTTTTCTAGCTATGTATCTGATGCATTTAACAATCGTTCCCAGGTTGATGTTATATATATGGATTTTTCCAAAGCTTTTGATCGAGTTGATCATACTTTACTAATTGACGTTTTGCTTAATTCTGGGTTTGGAGAACCATTGTTGTCGTGGTTTCAGTCATATCTTCGAGATCGTAAGCAAATTGTTGATGTTCATGGTAGTAAGTCTGTTATTATTGATGCAACTTCTTGTGTTCCTCAAGGAGGTCATCTCTCTCCTTTACTTTTTGCAATATTTGTTAACAATATTAAAAAAGTTATTAGTCACAGTCATTTTCTTCTATTTGAGATGATCTAAAATTATTTTTAAAAATTGATTCTCTTAATGACTGTTATCTACTTCAAAATGATATCAACTCTTTAGTTACTTGGGCAAATGAACATCATGTTGAACTCAATTTCTTGAAATGTCACTCAATATCGTTTTACAGAACTCGTGATAGATTTGATTATTCCTACTCTATCAATGCTTATCCTTTAAAGAGATCTGAAAATAGAGTTTTGGACCTATGTATCACGTTTGACCGAGAGTTAAATTTTCATTCCCATTTGGACAATATATGCTGCAAGGCCCTAAAAATGCTTGGTTTTATTAAAAGAATTTGTAATGAATTTAAGTTAACTTCTCCCATAAAAACCTTATATTGTGCTTACGTAAGGTCTATTTTGAAATATGGTGCTGTTGTATGGGATCCTTCCACTTCTTGTGGTAAGGATCAAATTGAAAGAGTACAACGTAAATTTCTAAATTATGCAGCATTTATTTTAAGTATCGACCATTCACCTCATGATTATACCCCAATTTTAAATAAACTTGGTTTATCATCATTAGTTGATAGAAGAAAAGTTGCTAACCTGAAATTTCTCCGCTTACTAATAGATGGCTGTATTGATTCTCCTGTCTTACTTTCTATGATTAACTTTAAAGTCCCTTACTCTTCTGTCCGTCAAACTTATCCATTTTTTATTCCTAAATGCAACACCAACTATTTTGAGAACCAGCCAATCCTTAGAATGATGCGTATGGCAAATAATGATCCATTATTTCTATAGAATTTCTTGTATTTTTTATCATGTTATTCATGTTCCTAATTTAGTAAATTAGTAATTGTTACTACTGTTATTGTTGTTATCATAGTTAAATTTAATTAATGCTATCATATTATGTAAATTGGGCTCAGCCCGTATTGTTATAATAAATAAATAAATAAATAAATAAATATTGGCAAAGATAACTCCTACAAATACTCCTTCTAAAATCAATGCCTGTTGGAAAAATGTTGATGGTGGTTCCTGTAGAGTTGTAGAGTATTGGTTGTGCTCTTGCATATTCAAAAAAATCACCAATTCTTGAATTGTCTCAGGAATTTTTGGTCTTCGACGGTTCCGCATTCTTTTGCATCTCAACCGTGCTTGTTGGAATGTATATCCCCAACTTCCACGACTATGACTAAAAAGTATTAATGTATCAGGTAATTATCTACTATTAGTGACTATTATAAAAGTTTCTTTACCTAATGATTTCTTCGTTATAGATTTGCCTGATTGGCAGCGACATAGCGCCTATTGTTGTTGATCGTTTTCCTCCCGCTTGCCTCAAGAATGGCATATCCATGTCAACCTCAACAGCTCCATGATTGTGTCCACCAGGCTGAAGATCTAAATAATTCTCTTGATTATTTATGTTTATAATAGCGGTTGCTGCACAATATTGCTCCAATTTTTTATTCCTTTGTTTTTCACAAATCAAGTACCTTATGATCAGAATCTAAGTATAACTATTACAATATATGGGATAAGTTCAATATACTAACATTTTATTCCTTACAACACTTTTCTTATAATATTTATAGTTTAAATTATCAATGTATATTTTGGAGTTATTGTGTACTCCTGGTATGATCCTGTATGTGCGATTTCGTTGTAAGTTTTCTAAAATGAAGAAATTTAAATATCAATAACTAAATAAATATTAATAATTATAACAATTATTTTTTATAAAATATAAATACAAATTACCGGCTTCATAATTATCTATAGGTTCTTCATTTTCATCATTAACATCGTCTTCTTCAATTACTAAAATATACTAATATATAAAAAATGTTTTATGTTTTTAACTTAAATTTAAAAAGTAAAAGGCAGTTTTTGAAACACTACAAAATTTGGTGTTAAAAATGAAAACTTAAAAATCATCTAGACTAGAAGTTTTCTGTATACATAAAATATTATTTTTGAATAATTCGTTAATGTTAACCTATTAAACAAAATTAAAATAAATGAATAAAATTAAAAAGACAAATCAAATTAATTGTTTCTTTTTTAAGGGCAATGCATAATAATATTAATAATGGTATTTGCATACCTATTTAAATAATTCATATAAATATTCAATATAATTTGATAGATTGGTTAGTTAAATTTAATTACTTGGTCTATAATAAATGTGATCAACTAAACGGCTGTCTACTGCAATTTGACCAATATCAGCATATGTATGATCATTCAATACATCATTTCAACTCTCCATTGTTGTTTTTATTTTAATAAAAAAATCTTTTAGATTAACACTGGTACGTGTTGTGTTGAGCGGTGGAGATACTTTAAAGAATCATTTGTTAACTAGTATTGTCTTGTACTCAATATAATATGTTACTCACTACTATAAAAATAGAAATTCAATGGTGATTGGGAATTAGGATAATAATGTAATCTTAATGGTTCTTGAACATAAAATAATAGTAGGATCCAGAAATTCCCACAAAGATCAGGATTTATAATTATAAGACATTGGTATCTCATTTTCTCAACACCTATATAAAAATACACATGGAAATTCTAAACACAATTTGTTAATAAATAAATAAACACAGTTTGGAAAGTTGTTTGTTGTAATTTTTCAATAATGTAAGCGGACTGTCAGTCCAAAGGTTGGTGATTTTGAAATAAGCACTAGACAATTTGAATAGTAAATTAAAATAATGTATATTTGAATATTTCTATAATATAAATTGTACAGTAGTCAAAGTATAGATTATGAGTAACTGAGGCTGCTTTGATCTATTTGGCTTAATTTTATTTAGAGATTAATGTCCCTCTAAATGTTGTTGTTCTTGTTTGTAGATACATCACTTGTAATGATTGTGTTTTATATGAATTGGACCACCTGAATTGCACTGTAAGATCGTAATAATAAATTGTGATTAAAGGAATGTTTATGATGCAGAAACGTAATTAATGATTATTTGTATAGAAATTAGAATGTAAGTTTTACAAAAATATTTGGGACAACTGTATAGGTATGGCTTATAATATTAATATGTACATAAAGATTCTAATTACATGTACCTATTTAATTAAATTTCATGACTAAATAATATTTTTTCGGGGATTTTATTTCAGGTCTTTTTTCCCGGGTTTTTTTCGAATATCGGCTGAAATGTATACTTTTTGATAGTATCAATTGATCATATAAATCCCGATAAAAAAAAAACAATTTTGAGGTTAATTCCACTATCACAGATTATGAATTTGGAAGATCAGCCCCCATCTCGGCGGCGGAGACCATTTCGAGGCCCAATTTCCCCCACTATTTCCACGACTGCGGGGTGCCCCTATAGTGTTGATCGCTGCCGAACAGCTGTCGGCATGCCGAGTAAGTGGGGAATGCGCGGAATCAAACGAGTTTTCGTGGGCCGGAGTATAGTATTTTAGATTGCCTTTCCCATATCGTTATTTATAGGAATGACCAGTTGTGGTAGAAGGGGATATACACGTTTTTACGTGATGGTTGAAAGCGCTATGCCGAGCGCTTATCGATATTTTTAAAAACGGAATTCCAATATTCTTACGATGCATATTGGATTATTTTTTTTATCAATATACTTATTATAAGTTATAACTATACTATATTATACTTATATTAAATAAATAATTTCATCGTCAACCGTCAACGTGTCCACAAGTCTTCATAATTAATTTTGTGTTACCAAAAATACCTTTTTTTGTTTTAACTTGAAATTTTATTTTAGCGCATACCCAACATAAAATATCACCGCACGCCACTGCCTAAAATATACCTCGGCACCCACTGCACAAATTTGATATTTAACTAAATAAAAAATCAGTGACTGAGTTATTAGTACTTATAAATTATTATGTATTAATAATTAATAAATATTATTTACTCGTAATACAGATTAAAAAATATTAAAATATCTCAGAATAAATAATAAGTTACTATAGCAACCTAGGCACTATAGCTATTTTAAACAATTTCAATATTATTAATGATGAACACCCAACAACCCAACCCAAATGTTGACCGGAGCCATGTTCAAGTCGCCTCTGGTATAAGTATAAAGAGACAAAGAGTATTAAAAACTTAAGAGCAGTGAGCGGCTGACTGTTTATTTTTATTATGTCTCACATCGGATACTTATATTTTTGTCCACCAAGGAGCAATTATTAGTTTGTTATATCAATTGACGCAAAAAATCGCGGCAGTTTGGTAGTTTAGAATTTATCACCAGAGTACGCCACCTATCGCACGAAGGCCGACTTTTATATGAGTCGTAATGGAGTTTTACATTTTAATTTCATTAAAGTGTATTAATTGTTGTTCAAATGTCAATAATCTGCACGCCAACATAATAAATTTGATGTTATATTTTATAGATTATTAAAATAAACCAATGTTTTGGAATCATGTACCAATTATTATGTAAAAATTGTAATAATATTACATGGCATGTAGCCATATCGTATACATTTATTTATTTAAATAAAATGTTTATTTATTGTATGATATTTTATGTATAAGTTAATTTATTAGTTGATACATAAATATAAAAAATGTAATTGGTAATATCTACATATAATAGGCATAAAATACGAGTTTAAACTGTTAATAAAAGCTCAAATAAACTACTACCTACTGACCCAAGTACACCCAAATACCCAAATAAAAAATCATAATATATTTATATTATATTATATAAAAATGAATGTCTGTCTATCTGTCCTTTATGCTGTTTGATTCTAGATCAATGTAACATTTTTTTTTAAAACTTCGAGATTGTGGGAAAACATTTGAATACTCTTTCTGTTCCTAGGCTTTTTTTCTGGCTTTTTAGGTTTTCATTTAATTCAATTTTATTTTTTTCATAATAAGTATCAATTTTTCGACATAGAGATCGTCGGCTTAAAATATGAAGTCCGGAATTGGATATATTTAAAGTATGAAATAATTTTTATGAAATACGGGTCTTCTACGCATCTCAGAGGAACCATTGAATGTAAAAAAAAATTCATAATTTCACTTTCGAAGTTTTCTTGTGTTGTTTTAATTTTTAATTGCTTAACAAAAGTTTTAATTTTTTTATTTGGTGGTCCAATTGATCTCAAATGATTTTTATATTCTTCAGCTGTATCATTGCCATGTCGACGTTTTAAATGTGTAACAAAATTAGAAGACGAATTTCCATAACCTTTCAGTTCAACAATTTTTGGCTCACATTTTACGCATTGAACCACCGTTTTACTTTCAGACGCACATGATTTTTCAGGTAAAAATTTAAAAAAATTACCATCAATTGATCGTCGAAGGGGTGGTGGAGAATCTGGAGATGATGCATTTTTATTATTTTGTGGTACAGAAGTTGAAGTTCCCACTCATTGTAGTTTGTAGTAAATTATATAGGACAAAAAACAACGAAATGAAACCAGTAATGTTCCAATGTTCCAAACCAACTAAATACAAACGATATTTTACTGTACGTCTGTACGTTTATAGATACATTTAGATAAAGAAACCTTTGAAAATTATAGGATAAAAATATAAGTACAATTTATAGTAAATTTATATAGTATTTATTTTTAGTAACAAGCGCCAGTAGCCGATAGTGCCATGTATCTCTAGAATTTATAAATAGCTGATATTGAATGTAAATTCATAATTTCAATAATATATAGTAGGATTAGACGCCAGACGGTATAATTCGTAATACCAGATTTTAGTTATGCGATAAATTTTGCGATAATGATTAACGATTACAAAAATGTAATCATGATAACTGATTATTTTGAAAAATGATTAAACGATTAATAACTAATGTAGTTCAATGAATTAATCGTAATCGATTACGTAATTTAATCGTAAATTAATCAATTACGCCCAACACTGCCAATATGTAACAAGCATTATATTTTTTAAATTTATTAAAACCTTCAAAATAAAAATATTAAAAAGTCTTGCGAAACAGCTTAACTTATTATAATCTTTAATCCTCAATGGTATTTTTATAATACATTGTGCGATCGTGGCAACATAATATTATTTTATGTTTAATAATGATAATAACCAGTTATACCATAGAATATAGATACTATAATACTACATGTAAATAATAAAGATATGACTGTTTTGATTTTGACTATTCGTTTATTCATAAATAATTATAAGTAATAACATGCACCTTAATTATTAAAATTAAAATGTAAGATTTTTAATCAACGATGAAGATTTTAGACTAAATTTATCAATAACACGCGTGTAATCAATATCAATATCTTGCTCACAATTTATCCTCGTCAGTGATTCTAGTCTGTCATTGGACATGGTAGAACGAAGTCTGTTTTTAATAATTTTCAGTTTGGAAAAACTTCTCTCAGTTTCTACACTTCCCACTGGTAATGTTAATGCAATTTTGAGCATGGTAAATAAAGTTGGAAACATAATTTTAAGAGAACCGTGATTGCAAAATAATCTGAAACAAAAAGTTTATTTTATTTAGGAAATATTCAAATAATCAAATATCTATACATATCAGTTAATATAATATTAACCAATTAACAAACTATTCTTTTAAACAATTTCCATTTGATAAAATTAATTTATATATTTTATTTAATATTTATTATACCTGTATATTAAAGTAAGACTTCCATGATTTTTTATGTTTTTTTCTGATGCATCGTGAAATTAAATAGTTATCATTTTCTGAACCCAAATCCTCTTCTTGATTTATATCAGAATCTTCCAAACAAACTGAAGTACATGCATTTCAAAGTTCTCCACATACATCATATTTAATGGACGTAACTCAATACATAGGTGGAGCTGTAACAAAAATATTAACAAAAAAAATTAATTGCTCGGATTGCGTGAAAGTTTTGTCTGAAACAAATTTAAGTCAAATGCCATTCATCGACATAAAAAACAGAGGAAAACTTATAAAGCCTACTAATGACGTGACTGAGCTTTGTAGAATTGCTGAAAATGTATTCCGAACTCATCAAACAATTTATACAACAGTTGGTGCAAGAAATATAAGAGAGACATTTATATTAAAATCATTTTCGAAGATTAACATCAATAAATACTTCCTAAGCTTGTCCAATCATATATATGATCAAGATCCAATAAATAATCATTTGATACAAATTATCAAAGAAATTTTCAAAATTTATTTTAATATAAGAATCCATCATTTCAACCAATCAAGTAGTCAACCTAAAGAAAGAATAAGATCTCATTTTACAAAACTTGTACATTTCCGACACCAATAATATAAAAATGTACATACCTAGTTATAATAATTATAAATCAATGATTAATGTTTATAAAATGTTTTACAAATAAAATATGCTTTTTTTTTATTCATATAAGAATGGATTATAAATTTGACCATTGTCGGCTGTTTAAAAAATGTCTTTTCAAGTGTGAAAATAAAACAAATATACATTTTTTTATTACCTAGTATGATCTTGTATTAAATTTTCTTGCAGTCTTGACAGCTTCATTTGAAAATTTTTTTGGCAAATGAGGCACAGGTAACGTAATCTTTTGTAGGTCGTAGGCGATAGAATAATAAAAGTATAAAACCGTACATCAAGCATTCAATATTAAACTGCCTAGTGCCTAACTAATAACTATATAGTAACTAGTAACTGGTAAGTGGCAACTGCCTACATTTTTCGGTCGGTATCTGCGTGAAATACTGAAAATGGAAATCCCTAGTATACAACCAGAATAATTTAAGATTATATAAATTATAGAACGGTTCAAAGTCTAAAACCTCATAAATGCTTTCGCAGTACCGACTGGATTTGACAGACGACGGACGATAATACATTCTAAAAATACACGGAAACTTTGGGCGACACAAACAATAATTATTATATAACTTTATGAGCGGGAAATATAATTATGAATGGAAGAAAAAAAAATATTAATTTTATCTTCCCGAATACTGGTTTTTGCTTATCAGATGTTGACTTGTTTTTTCGCCGTGCTATGGGTATGGAACTATGGAAGGCGCAGTCCATTTAGTTAATAGGTCTATGGTCTGAACAATCTAACTTAATTAGAAATGTTATGAAATGGCGAGGGAGAGTTCATAGCATATATTTCTTTCGTTCACCTGGTAAAGACAGAAAAAAATAAGTCATGGTAAAAAATCAACAGTAGAAAAGCCATAAAAATAAATTAACTATATATGAAAATCAGTTAAAATAAATTTTACTATATTCAGTTTTCTTTTCCAAAAAAAGTAGTAATTCAAGTTATTACCAAATTCTGGCGTAAAATATAGATTCAATCTTGTCTGTATTTTCTTATGCCAACTGTATTTGATTTTGTCACAAAGTTAACTTTAAAACAATTTATCCATTTTTTTAAAAAAAAACATAAAATTAGATTTTTAAGTTATGAATATTAAGAATTTAAAAAATTGTATAATATTGAAATAAAAAAAAAATTAGTTTTCAAGTAAATTTCATGAAAAAATTCAAAAATTTCCGGAACCTGTTCGGATAAATAGGTTAATCAATACGATTATCATAATATTGAATGAAAGACTACACAAAATAAAAAACTTAAATATTATAAAAACAATTAGTAACAGATTCTCTGTGTATTATAATGAATTTTTTTTTTTCCTAATGTTCATTGAAATCCTAATCCAACTAATCTTTCTTCACTCATTCTATTTCTCAACTAGACTTTTAACCTTTTCAGGGTAGAGAAACTTTTCTCTGTCGATGACACTGACACAGGTAACACAACCAAAATCTTAATTAAAAAATTACAATTTGGATAGATGTCTTCGTCACACAATTTCAAAAATTCTACATTATCCAATACATTGTACATTGTATTATTACTATTGCATTTGGCTTTCCATAGTTCAACTTCTTGTGTTTGTATTTAAGTAATTCTGAATATTTACCCCATAAATGTGATGTTACTCTTTGTAGTTCTTCAGTATCTAATTGAGATATTTTTTTTGGAAGTAAAGACGATAAAACTATTTCTATTGGAACAGTATTTTTTTCAAATCTTTGGTTGAAATCTGTAATAATGGCATCTAATAATGGGATAAACGTATTTTTTCTATAATAATCTTCAACTGTATCAGATGAGATGTTGGACTTACAAGTTTGTTTCACTAATAGTCTTGGCTTACAAGGAACGATATAATTTTTTTCTGAAATGTCTAGAATGGTTTTCCAAATCCTATTAAATGTAATATTTGCTTGGCATCTTTCATTCTATATAATTTGTTTAGTATTATTAATTAACTCAGTGGCGGTGTTCACATTCAAACTTTGTTTTTGGAGAGCTTTACTTAGGGAATGTGTTATTGTAAAAATTAAATTAATAATTTGTACAGAGACGATAAAGTCAGTAGATGTTAAGCAACGAATAAAGCAATGTGATTTTGAAGAAGAAGTCACATCATCCCATGTAGTTATACATTCTAAAGTCTGTAGTATTTGTAATAAATTATCATTAAAAAACATTAAAGATTCGTGTCGTTCTACCCATCTTGTATCACATAAGCCATAAGATCCTACTTGTTTATTTAAAGCAAATATGGTGCAAAATTTACAATAAATTCCTTTTTTAAATGGTGAGTATATTATCCATGAAAATCTTTGAAAATGATAAAATCTTAAATAATATTTTACAGTATTTCCTTTTTTTAAATGCTCAGAATATGGTAGCGGATCATTTTGATGGGGAATAAATGGATTTGTAAGCAAGTGTTTTTTTTATGATATAAGTGAAAATAGTTTTTGTCTCCAATAATATACCAACATTATTACATTCATTATTCACACTCTCAGGATTGTCAGAATGAAGTTGTAATAAATTACTTACATTTAATTCTTCTTCATCGCCTGTACACTCAATCATAATATCTTCTGATTGCAGCTCTATTAACAGTTTTACTATCAAATATAAGTTAATAAACAATTTTTTTTTTTTACGGATTTAGTAATTCATTAATACCTTGATCTATTACTGATTTCACAGGCGAGTGTGAGGCTAGAAGGTGATCAACATCATTTCCCTTTTTTTTTGTTTTTTATTGAACATTTCTACTTTCTAGAACGCTGTGTATAGATACCCGACCATCCGGGTATTGATAAGAAACCCGACCATTTTTAATATTGTGCATGCGCTGGGACTTGGTCATTAAATTTATAATCATCAAATTTTTATGTATACAGAATTTATTTATGAATTTACGCGTTGTGTCCAAAATATTATGTAATAACTAATAAGAATAGACAATAGAATAGATACTGCCTTGGATTTTGTTTTAATTTCAATATTATTCTTTTCATTATAAAACTCCATTCATTGTACAGCTGCAGCTGCACAAGAGCTTTATAGTTTTAATAGTTTTGGTTAGTAGGTACTTGCTTCATTTAAATTTTTAACATCTTGTTTGGTTAATATATTTTAATATGTTTTCCATATTTATAATCAGTGTTGGGAAAGTTTCTTTTTAAAATGATCTCGTTCCGTTCCCCGTTCATTTCTTAAAATATGAACTGGTTCCAGATCCTTATTCAAAAAAGGGACTCTCTCCAAATAAAGTTCCTCGAAAAAAAGAACTCATTCCAATTTTGGTTCCTTTGTTAACCTAGTGTCCTAGTTATTCTCTTAGTTTTAGAGTAATAACTTGTTATTTTTAATGTAAAAACAACAACGATAATTGAATTAGAACTTAAAATTTGAAACTAAACAGGAACTGAACTCCATCAATCAACTAAAAATACCTTCTTACTCGTTAACTCGTATAACCAAAGAGAACTAAATTTAAATTTAAATGTGTAAATTTCAAGGAACTGCGATTTTCGTTCGATTATTTTTATATTTGTACCAAACTAACAGCTTTGTACAAATCAGCATCAAGTAGCCAGATATTATAAATAATATGATAAGAATACCTATCCTCATATATTTATAAATTACTCAGTTGGCCAACAGTTTTTCAATTTCAAATATATCTTATTTGAAGCAATTAAATTTAGAATTAATATTGTATGCCTCAATTATTATCATAACATAAGGTTATTAAAAAAGACTAGGACCTAAAACCTAATAAAAATCAAACAGTAAATTGCAAAAGACAATTATTATATAAGTACCTTCCTATCTAGTTTATTTTTTACACACATTTTGATATTTGGAAGGTCCTTATTAATTAACAGAATGTAAATTTGTAAAAAGTAAGTAGGTACTTTTTTAGTAGCTACAGCAGTAATACAGCAGTAGTAGCTATAGCAGTTTTTTTACTTGATTAAATTGTATGTTCTACTACTGTTTATAGTATTTTCTCATCATCATATAAAAATAAAATTACAACCAAACACTCAGGGCCGTATTTATAGTCGATTCTTAAGAATAAGGATTGCTTAAGTCATGCTTATGACTTAAATGAGATTCATAAATAGTACTCGAGCTTAAGAAAATGAAAAGTACGATTTATTCAGAAGATTTTAAAAAGACTGGTCTTGACCATGCTTAAGAAATTCTTTTAATAATAATGATATTTTATACGAGGTACGTTCATGATTTTTTTTTTTGTTTTTGATCATATCACATTGATTAGTTTTATAAAAATTGAAAATATGGATATAATAAACTTTGTAGAATTAGTTAATTTTTACAACCGTGCTGAAGAAAATAATGAACGTGTTCCTAAACGATATATTAGAGACATGCAAAATCCAATTGATTTTTATGACGATAAAGAATTTTTTAACAGATTCAGGTAAGTGAAATAATTTTCAATAGAAATCACCATATTATATGGTCATAGGGAGGTCATTTATTTTATTTTTATTTATGCCTAAAGCCTAAGTTAAAACAAAAATATTCCAAAGGGTAATTTATTATCATGTAAGTGAATTTATTATAATAAATAAAAATCAAATGATAACCTACCTATTAATAAAACAATATTATTTTTAATATTCACTTTTTACAGTTTAATTTGTTGAACACATTTTATTAATACGAAAATATTCGTAGTATGAAAAAAAAAATTGTAGAGTAATAAAGTGCTTATCCTAACTACCACATAAGCACGCTTATGAATAGCATATATTATAATATAACTAGCCGACCCGCCACGGCTTCGCCGTGATTGGTTATTTATTTTGCATTTGGACGATGATATGTAGAATTTTTTATACAAATTTTATCGTTTAATGTGATCGACAAGTAAATATATACAAAAAACGGTTAATGAAAACGTATTGAAATGTTTTTTTAGCGGTATTAATGATAAATATATTTTTATTAAAAATGAATACAGATACAAAATAAATGCTAATTAATCTGTTGACAAAAAAAAATTAAGAATCGAGTGATGTTGTGACATTCAAGAAAGTATTTGGTAAAACTCTGTGAAAAAAAATTGGAAAAATGTTAAATAGTGTCGTCACAAAACTGTAACATACAAATAAAAACCCCGCTCTCCCACCCCTCCATCAAAAAATTAAAAATCAGGCGATTTGGTGACATTGACGAAAGTATTTGGAGCAAATCTGTGAAAAAAATTGTAAAAAAGTTCAATAGCGTCGTCAGAAAATTGGAACATCTCAAAAGTGGTACTAAAACCTTCAGCACACTGTCAGATATAACAGTAAAAATGTTTATATAGTGGTATAGGATATAAACATATAGTAATAGATTTAGATTAATACGAATATTTAGTATACATGTTGTTGGTGTACGTGCGATAAAATTCTCGGAACAACACCGATATCAATCACAATACAATTTGACGAACAAAAAGGTCAGGTTGCAGGTAGCTGGAAACCCGTGGGCCGCACAATACGTACAATAATATATAAACTATTATATAGGTATAAAATTTACACGTTTATTTAAATTAATAATAACTAATTATTCACTAACTTAATCAGACTAAATTTTTGCCTGACACCTTCTCTGTGATGTCCTCTTTAATTTAAAAAAAATTGCACGATGATTGAATAAGTAGTTTCGGAGTTTACCCCGAACAAAAAAAAGGGGGTACAACACACATAACAATTTATATAGTAGTATAGATATAGATATAGAAGTATAGATATCCAAGAAATAATTAAAATGCATTTATACAGACCGATTATTTTTAGCTATGGACATAATTCTACCTATATAAATTAAAATATTTACAACAGAAATTATAATTCATAATTTCATCTTACTAAAAATGTAATTTAAATTTAAATTTAATAGATTTTCTAAAACTACAGTATTGCAAAGTTTAATGCCTCTCGTATTTCATGACATTGAAGCCGAATTCAATGACAATTCAATGAGAGGCCTTCCAATTCCACCATTATTGAAACTACTTGCAGTGTTACGGTATTATGGAACTGGAAATTTCCAAGTGAGTAGGTAAATTGAGTGAGTAATGATAGTGATCTACACTATATTTCATTACAGATAGTTACTGGTGATTTGGTTGGTATTAGCCAACCAACTATAAGTAGATGAGTAAAAGGTATTTCTAGAATAATAGCAAGTAAGTTACCGACTTTTGTAAAGTTTCCTGCTACCCTAGAAGGAAAAATACATAATCAAGTGTTATTTTCAAATGATGCTGGTAATTTCAAAATAATTCGTTCATTATGCTTTAAATAAGTATATACACAGTTGAAAAATTATTTTTATTCAGGATTTGTTGGTGTTGATGGTGCAATAGACTGTACCCATATACCAATACTAAATCCTGGAGGTGACCAAGGGGAAAATGTCAGGAACAGAAAAGGCATATTTTCAATAAATGTACAGATTGTGAGTGGACCTAGATGTGAATACTGGATATTATAGCTAGGTGGCCAGGATCTGTTCATGATAGTCGTATTTTTAGGTACAAACATGTTTTGTTATAATAATTCTGGGTATATTTTTATAACTCTAGACTTTTCTAGAATAAAGAATGTATTTAAGTTGTAAAAACTGAAATACTCAAAATATATAAAATATATTCTTTAAGTAATAACATATTATATGTTGTTTATTTATAGCAACAGTAATATCAATATAATTTATGAACAAAAACAATTACCAGGACGTCTCTTGGGTGATGGTGGTTATCCACAATTGGAATATTTGTTTACTCCTGTGTGCCATCCACAAAATAGAGCTGAAGAAAGATACAATAAAGCTCATATAGCCACAAGAAATACCGTAGAACGACTAAATGGAATAATCAAAAGAAGATTTAGTTGTTTATCTAGGAAGTTAGCAACTAAACTAAGTACAATATTGTTAATAATATCAGCATGTGCAGTGTTACACAACATTGCAATATTTAGATATGAAAACCTACCACACACAGATGAAGTTTTGAATAACAACCAAATGTTTCATCAAGAATATAATGGACCACCTAATTTTGTATGGAAATATAGTTAGATCAGAATTCATAAATATGCATTTTTCTTAGAATATTATTTAATTATATAATTTGTGAAAATCAACAGAAATACAGCTAATAAACAAATTATAAAACTTATTGAACAAATATTATATTATATATCAGTCTCATAAAAAAGTATATTAAAAAAATGGGTACCTTTTAAAAAATTGACTGAAAAGCATAAAAAATATTTATATAATAATAGTCATAACTAATTAATAAAATACAATTTAATATAGTATCAAAACTTTTGATACTAGAGAAAACAAATTTTAAAAATTGACTGTAAAGCATAACAAATATTTATATAATAATAGTCATAACTAATTAATAAAATACAATTTAATACAGTATCATAACTTTTGATACTAGAGAAAACAAATTTTAACAAATTAAACAATCTTATCAAGTTTAACAACATACAAAATATATTAGGTATATATTATTTTTAATAATTTATTCTTTAATAGTTCTTTTTAATAATTCCATTTCTGTAAAATGTTTCTCTTTAAGAAAAATTAAATCATTAGAAGCGACTTCAGTTTCAATTTTTCTTCGTTTCAGAAGTTCTCTCTCATTTTCTATTTTTAAAAGTAATTCTTTCTTTAACAAGTTATGTATCTCTTCATCATTAATTTTTTGAATCTCAACTCGTTCAATACGACTTGTCGCTTCAGCTGACAAGTTTGATTTTTTGTTTTTTAAATACTGCCTTGGTAATTCCACTTGTTTTTCAATAGATTTACTTGGGACAGCATTAGTAAAATTTGCATCAGTATCATTAATATTTAAATCTATAAAATAATTTTGTTTTTGAATTTTTATTTCTAATTTTAACATTAATTTTGATATTACCAGATAAATTATCATCACTAGGTTGGATATTAAACTCCAAATATCCATCAGATGTAGTTACACATGTAATATTGTGACTAGCGATTGTATCACTGTCAATGGCCCCAGGAATTTCACATGCTATGTTAGCAAATTCATCGATCAATGGATTATCTACTAATTTTTCAACTGCTGGTCCACCTCCAGTTCTCAAAACCGCTTGTTTATGAGAAGTTATTTCAGATTTTCTTTTTGTTTTGATGTTGTGCCAGCATTTTTTAACTTGACTTATAAATTGTTATAAATTGTTTATAAATTGTTAAAATCAAATAAATTAATAATATAATTGTTTTAAAATAATGATAGGGTGTCAAATTAATTTTAACAAATTGTTCGTATCACTTATAGAAAACTACCATGGTTTACCATATTATATTATATAAATAATTGGTAACAAATTAATCTTAGAAGTAGATACAACAATTTTATAATACCATCAATAGGAACTTAGCAAGCCGTCTAAATATTATTTTTGATAATCAAAATAGGTATAGTCTCTATCTAATACACGTCTTCTACTTCAGAATACTAAAAACGTTAAACAATGATTAAACATAAAATATAATATTTAAAATTCAACTCACTTTTGGATGATCACCACTCGCATTGAAAGTTTTGGTTATACTTTCCCATACTTTGTTTTTATCGTGAATGCTAAATGCATCGGTTTTCTTATTTTCCACCACTCTATTTAATTGTATCAATTCAATAATTAAAGATTTTTCGGATGCTGAATAGGCAAGTCCTTTACCCATTTTGACTAGTCGTATTTAAAAAAATGATATTTTTTTTGAAAATGTATTTACATAAAAACGAATATCGTATAATAATATACAATTCGTGAGTGATAACAGTGATAATGAGTGATAACAATCTTATAAATACGGCCCTCATAACCCTCCTATATTTTGAATGACGCACTAGCATTTACTTAATAGCTCGCTGGCCTGATCACTTATAACTTAAGTTTAGTAATGGTAAACTTCCTCAAACATTGCCTTATTTAATAAATTAATAAACATATATTATATCTAATGGTGTTTGATACTTTGGTTAAGATCTGAGAACTATTTGTAATGGATATTATTATATCTTAGTTTTAATAATAAATATATTTTATACTTACAATGTTACTTTTTGTAATGTACATGTTTTTCTTTTTTTATGCTGCCCACCATGCACGCATAAATATTTTATAAAATAGTACTTCAATGCATCTGGTGTACATTTTAGCTTAAGAGGATATTTATTTCTAGCAACTGCTAATGTTCTACAATCGTGGATATAAAAATCAGTGAATTTTTTTTTTTATAATTTTCTAATTATTGTTCTAACTCAATAAATGAGCTAAATTGTTGACCCTAGAACATTGTTTAAAATAAGCTATTAAAACTATTGAAGTGTTCAGTAAAAAATACTTTAAAAAGCTTCGATCAGTAGGTATTGAAAATTAGAAATATTAGAAATTTTCACGTCACTTGTCACTAGTTCATGATCTATAAATAACGCATTTACGTTTTAACCGATCATTAAGCACGAGGTAAATTGTTGAAAATAACAAGTCAAAAAAAAAGGTTTTATTAATTCATGGTCTTTTTATTTTTAGAAAGTAATACGGTTTTAAAAAAACATAAATCTAAAAGTTAAAAAAAAAAATTCTAAATAATTAGTGTACGAGTGTACCAACTTAAGTGGATCAACTTGTATAGTGTATACATAAAATATTAAATATGATCATTGTTAATTGAATGAAAGTCCCAGCGCATGCGCAATATTAATAATGGTCGGGTCTCTTATCAATACCCGGATGGTCGGGTCTCTATACACAGCGTTTCTAGAATAGGATTAGACTTTCGTTTGGACATTTTTACATGACAAAATTAAATTGAAAATACAGAATGGAAATATAATAATACACGTCACGCATTGACGCACTATACACTTTGATGCGTAGGAGACAACTAATCTGGAAATCTAAAGACTACAGTCTACAAGATATTATATCGTAGATATACATACAAAAAGATAAATAGAATTTTATTATTATGTATTAGTGTACCTGTGGTTTTAACAAGTGTAGTTATCATGTAGTAAACCGTCATACCAAGTCCCGATTGACAGTTTATCGTAATTCATTTGGGTAGTGGGTACGTTTTTATCGTTATAACCGTTATAAGCTATTAATAAATGTATAGGTAAGACACAGTGGAACAATGTAAATAGATAACAGAGGAATAAAATCTAGCGGTTCATACCGATATGCAATGATACGTAACGCTGAATATAACCTAAATATTATGTTGTGGTTTGATTCTGACAACCCGTATCATGTTTATCAACATTTCCTACAATTTTTTTTATCAAAACAAAAAAATTCTACTGACATTTTTTTTTTTAAATACATTTTTAAATATAATAAGCTCAATGGGGGGGGGGGTATTTACCATTTTACCCCTCCCTTGGATCCGCCACTGCCCTATGATTAAGCGTCGCAGTCCACAGATAACTAAATAGCTGTGAACTGGTATAATATTAGTCAACAGTGGTTCAATTAGTAGAACAATAAATATTTATTACATACTATGGTTATCTGTTAACTTGGACGAATGTACAGATGTGTAACTACTAGTCTTTACAAACGAAAAATACTATAGCACCTCCAAAAGACACCCAACTTTTAAGAGCTATATCTCATCAACAAAATATTCAAAAATTAAAATTCTAATATAAAAATTCATAAAAAAAAAAATAGTTTTATAAATATTTGAATTTGTATACATTGGTTGCCATTTAAAAATCAAAAGAAAATAACCCATTATTAATAATTATCAATATGTAATAACTAGTGGGTAAACCTAATTATTATTTATATAACATTACTTTGTATTTTAGATTTGAGAAGTAACCAATTTCGATAACTTTTTTTTTGTGTTATTCAATTGTTTGGCTTCAATATTTTTTGAATACCTGCATTGATGCTTTCTCATCGTTATATAACTACATTACAAACATATTTGGGAGTATTTGACTTTTGTGATCATTAGGATCCAATAACAGATATGAAATATTATTTTACAGCAAATCTACCTGTGTATCTTCAAATACTGTTGGAGAATCTGCATAGTGCATACTTCTCGAGACACGATTTAAATGATTTTATAACCAGTAGTATAATAGTATACAAGTAAACATGATGATTAGGCAGATTTAGATAACCTCTTGTTTATACATTTACTAAATCTGGAAGTGTGCTGGATGTGAAACCTGTCCATATTCTGTGCTCTACCAGTTCAAACAAGTTTCACAGTTTATTGTTTTTTTCATGCATTTGACTATGTACCTGGTAAAAAAGAATAGTAAGATAAACGTGATAAAATAAAATTCTCCCTAACATCATTTAAAATGTGTTTAAACTACTTAAGTTTTTTTTTATTTATTGAAACTTTGTGTCACAATTAGCCTCGACGATTATAATTAGATATACAAATGATTATACACGACAAAATTATTTATATAAGCAGCCCAGAGTTAGCGAAAAAAGCAATTGTTGCAAGGATAGCAGGGTGGGATTGAGAAGTAAGTATGTGGTGAGAATTGAGAGGAATATTAAGAGAGCGGAGAATGGAAAAAAGATGTAGGCGCTCAGCGTGCAGGGCAGGGCATTTAAACAGAATATGATTTATGTCGCAGATGGCTGGAGAATGATCAAAAATTCAGAGAGGCGAGTCGTTAAGAGATAGTTTAAAGGAATGTGATAGGAGAAGAGTGTGGCCAAAGCGAAAACGGGAAAACGAGCTGATAACATTGCGAGATAATTTTAGGTTATGGAACCACGGCTTGGATGGAATTGTAATTTGTAGGGTTTAATTTTCTATACCATGTGGCAAAGTGAGGTGGAAGGTTGTTGTAAGAGTCAGGCCATAGACGGTAAACGCAAGACTTAAGGACAGAAGTCAGACCAGGGGATCGGAATATAGGAGGGAAGTTGGATCGACGCTGTATTTTTGGCCAAGTAGTCAGCTGTTTCATTACCGGAAATGCCTGTGTGGGCTGGAATCCAGAGAAACTGTAATTCAAAACCTTTGGCTTCGAGAGAAAATAGAAGATTTCTAATTAGAAATATTAGAGGGTTAGGTGGTGATTTGAATATATTGGAAGAGAGAGATTGGAGGCAGGAGAGCGAGTCAGTGGCGATAAGGAACTTGTTTGGTTGTAAGGTAGATATGAGTTGGAGCGATTCAACAATGGCAAAGCATTCTGCAGTATAAGAGGAGGCTGTTGGACAGGATTGGACTAGCCCCAAAATGTGTACCGGAAAATTCTATTTTTTGGCGGCCCTGCTTCTTTGGACCAGCCACGTAGTTGAACCTAAGGGGACAACCTAAGCTCCCCCTTCAATAAAAAAAAAATATTGTGTTAAGTGTATGACTAGCCTTTGTCACGAGTTATTTATTTTTTAAATATAATATAATAAAAAAACAATTAATATAAATAAATAATTAAACATTAACATAAAAAATTTCATCAAAGCAGAATACATAAATTATATAATAAAAAAAATAATAATTCTTTGTAAAGGTAGGTAATCTATATTTTTAAACAACCAACATTTTTTTGAATACTGAGCTATGTTTTATCACTTCCTCAATAATGTTTTCGTGTGTTAATGTTTCCAAAATATCTTTATTTAAATGCATTAATATCCATGCATCCAGATTTTCCATCGATAGACGGTTTCCAAGTCGGTTTTTAATAAAACTTAAGGTAGAAAAACTCTTTTCACAGCCTACCTGAGTGCATGATAATGTTAAAATATACATATAGGCTAAAAATAAATTGCTATATGCTTTAACATATAATCTATATTTAAACAATACACTAAAACAGCAAAGAAAACAATTTAAACACCGTTTATTTGTTTTGCAAATATCTACAATCATTATTGAAATCTTCATTGTTTGAAGAAATGATAGAAAAAAATTTTATAACTGTTATATATAAAGAATGAGAAGGTTCATGAAATGAACCAAACATTTTTTTCAATGCAGCATCTTTAGACCACCATCTAGTTTCTCCAATTAAATTCAATACACGACTATCTGATGATAAATCACGCCATAAATCCATTCGTTTATGTGAATCTCTGAAAAATGCAGCACAACTATTTAATAGACCAAATAATGATATAGCTGGAGTTGAAACTCCTGTAGCTTCTATGATGACTAAATTAAGGCAATGAGCATAACACCACACATGAAGTTGCTTAGGAGATTCTTTTTCTAGCCATTTAGAAAAACCATTATATTGTCCAATCATATTTGATGCACCATCAGTTGAACTTCCAATGCATTTTTTAACATCAATCGAATTATCTGATAAATTATTTGATATTAAATCACATAATGCTTGACCAGTAGATTTTTTTGGATTTAAAAATGACAATGCTCTTTCGTGTATAGCAGGTTCTACTCTAGATTTATAGGTTGAAGATACATATCTTACTATAACTGAACAGATATCAGATACAGATACATCTTGGGTTGTATCAATTTGAATAGAATACATACCAGACATTTTAATATCTTCACTAATTTGTTTTTTTATTAGAATTGAAATTGATTTAATGACATAGTTGGCTAATGTTTTTGATAGAAGAGTTACATTTTGACTTCTTCCAGGAGTTTTGTTGTCACTTGCTTTTTTTATGACTAATTTAATGTGTTTATCCAATGGTGCATCATATTTGGCTAATAATAGTAATATATCGAGGAAATTTCCATGACTGACATTTGGATTAGCCAAGTCTTTTGCTGATTCATATGCTCCTCGAGAACTTAAGCCACGTTTACCAATCAACTTAATAACATCTACAATCCTTTGAAAAATCATTCTACGGTGTTCAACTTCTTGCATTCTTTTAGTTAATTGATTTTTAAATAATAAAACATCAATACTTTTTTCTTTTGTATGCATCATATAGGTATCAACACAATAATAATGATTTCTACTATTTTCATGATCATTAATTCTACAATATAAATGTTTAAAATCATTCATTCCTGATATAAACTTGCTTCCGTCATTACTTCTAGCAAATGCCAAACATACTGAACAAAAAAAGTATTTTTTGTTTTCATTATAAGTAAGCCAATAACGTAAACTACCATCAGCCCGAAAAAAAGTTTTCTTTTAGTTGAATGGTTGTTGTTCAAATTTATTAAAATCTTGGATTGGATGAAACTCAAAAAAATGTTTAATTTCATTTGATTTTGGTCTTTTAAACATGTGCTCATTATTAGAGTCCTCTGAATAATTGAAAACATGTCTTGAGCAAGAAGGACTAACATTTTCAAATTGAGGTATGTCAGAAGCACTATCAGCTCTTTTTGCATCCTATAGAAGTTTAAAAATAATAAATACATATCATTCACATTTAAACATTTTTTTTTCTCAAAAAATGAGACATTTAGTATATTATTATAGTATTATATTATTGTACTTACTGTTTCATCAGGCATAGGTGGACCAACATTTTCAAATTGAGGTATATCAGAAACACCAACAGCTCTTTTTGCATCCTATAGAAGTTTAAAACTAATAAATACATATCATTCACATTTAAACATTTTTTTTTCTCACAAAAATGAGACATTTAGTATATTATTATACTTACTGTTTCATCAGGCATAGGTGGACCAACATTTTCAAATTGAGGTATATCAGAAACACCAACAGCTCTTTTTGTATCCTATAGAAGTTTAAAAATAATAAATACATAACTCTCAAGTCTCATTCACATTTAAACATTTTTTTTCTCACAAAAATGAGTTATTATTTAGTATATTATACTTACTCTTTCATCAGGCATAGTCTCATAAACAGGTTTAAACATATTATTAATTTTTAAACATTTTTCTGCATCTAAGGCCAACTTCTTTTTGTTTAAAACTCTAATTTTTTCTGCGCCTCCGCAGTGTTTTATTTTTTATCATTTCTGCTATTCATTATTAAAAAAATAAATAAATAAACAAGAGCGGCAACAAGAAACACACGTACGATAAAAACAGTCTCGTAAGACTAATAAAAAATAAATAATAAAATTAAAAATATAACTTTAGTATCTTGTGGTATTGTTTTGTATTACACAATTTACTCGCCTTTTAAACAATGTACCGACGTAAGTTATAACACTATAAAATATACGAGTATACCTATTTAATATTTTCGTAAAATAACTTATGATATTCCTGTTTGTGTGTATTTTTAGAATTATCAGCTAACAATTTCAAGTTTCCTAAACATACACAATATTATATAGTATAATTATTGTATCATAGCGCATCGGTAAACAGAACCGTGGTAGGTACGTTAATAATATTGTTGAGGCTACAATTGTTATCATCATTGATATCACACCGTATCCGACCGTGATAAAGACTAGATAGTTTAATTTTTTCCATAATAATACAATAATTATTTCTGTCCTTTTATCAATTTAAATTGATATAAATTCCATAAAATAACGATTGAAATAAATTTTCTTTTATCAAATCAAGATAATCACCATGGACTTGCGGTACAATATATATTAATAGCTACGGCGATACGGCCCCTTTTTGCTGCGGCCCACCGGGAAATTTCCCGGTATCCCGGAGGGCTAGTCCAACCCTGCTGTTGGAGGTAGGTTGTTAGTGAAAGAGAACTACTTTAAGTTACTATATAGAAATAGAAATTATTGTGTTAACCCTGTCAAGAAGGTACACTACACATTCAAATACTGGGTAATTTGAATTGCAATAGTAAGTTATGATCTCTAAAAACATCATCAAAATCATAGTGCCCATCTTTTACAATTAAATCGATTTTTATTTTATTTTTGATATTTTATCTTTTCTTAAGGATGTTTCATTTTGCTCTTTTGCAATACTTTTTAAATCGGCAATAGAAAATACATAATAAATCAAAACAATAATGTTTCAATTCGTATTTACCACGTCAATTTGCGCGGGAAAGCTAGCAGTGTTCAATAAAAATTTAAAATACTTATATAGTTGTATAATATATTTAGCACTTAATCGTCTGCATAAAGCTGCGGAACAGTAGATGGCGCGACAAGCTCGACATTTTAGTCACGTGACTTTTTAATAACATTTTCTTCTCGGCTCGGCTTATTGTGCTGTTTATTATAGGCCACGGACTAAGTAATACAGGACTGGTATCAACATGACCGGGGGGTAGTAGTAGGCCGGTCCTCAAATGTTTCTAATGGTACAGGCATGGTTATCTATTCAGGTTGGAACTTGGAAGACGCAAGACGCTCTATACTAGGCCATGTAACACCGCGGTCATGGACGGTGTACGCGCGAACTATTAGCGCTAGTAGTCACTGGCCCCAATTTAACATTAATTAATATCAATTAATATTTTGTGTACAAATTGATCAGAATAAAAATTTTTCACACAGTTATCACTCTTATTAGGTACAGATTAGTACAGATTTTTCTAACACGGACCACAACGGCTCGAAAACGACGGACGAATTACGGCGGCCGTGTTATTCCGCGCCCCTACTATTATAGAGTAGGTACCTATCATACCTAAGTATCTTAGTATCTTAGTCCGTGTAGAGTATAGACACCAGCAATTATATTTGTATTTTATACGATATCTTAAAAAAATACTGGGAATTAATATGATATAATATAATAATATTCAATAATTATATGTGATTGAAACAATAAAATATATATATTATATACAAAGCTCAAATAAAAATGGTCTAAAAAAACACTTAGAATGTTATAAGCAGTAATATCATTTATCTTACCTAGAAATCAGCAAAATCTTTTTCTTTTATAAAAGTATATCTGTTATAAACTAATCAATTTTTGACTTAAATAATTTTTAAAAAATTCAATTCCATTTAAAATAAAAAAAAAAAAAATTGAAATGTAAAACTGTATAAAAGTGTAAAACTGTAGAAGTGTCAGTTAAAAGTATTACTTTTTACAAGTTATTAAATGAAAAACTAGTACCTGTAGGTACTTGAATGCATTATGCATTAGATAAGATAAAGTTAAATGCAATATAGGTACAGACGTGATAATGTACGGTAGTATTATTTCTTTACAATATATTAGTTTCGCGGTATTTTGTAGGGGTACCTAAAAGAAGTAGTATTATACATTTTTAATGTATTAGTTTATTTCATAATATATAGATAATGTAATATTGGTGTATAAGTATACATTTATTATGTCAACATAATATTATAATTTATATTATAATAATTTGACATTTAATGTTTGTATATTTTATATAATATTATGTTATATTAAATGTAACATATTATGTTATATTCTACTCAAGACTCAAACCATACATATTAGTTAGGTATTAGTGTTATTACATTTTGTAAGATCTTGTGACCAATGTTTTAATAAATGTGTAAATGTCAACGTTAATACTTTTAAATTGTAGTTAAGTATAACAGAATTATGGAAATTGTTCTGATTAACCCTTCTTACAAACAAATTTTTAGAAGTGGCATTATTTTCTTGAAGAAATAAACATAAATAGGCTGTTATATTATAGTATGCGGTCTACTGGTGAATTTACGAGTAAAGTATGCGGTCTACCGACGATTTACAAATATAGTATGCGGTCTACCGCAAATAAATAAATTAAAAATTATATCACAGTTTTATAGTATAATTATTGTACTAATAATACCCAGTAAAAAATTAATAATTAAAAATGTGTTTGTCAAAAAAATTGTTGTCAATGAATATAAATACATATAATGTAATATGTTTTACAAAAACTTCCGCAATATCTCTCAAAAATGAATTAAATAAATCTGATTTATTTATTCCACGCCACCATGTTTCCATGAGATACCTGCAATGATATGTATCGTACGTATTATGTTAAATTTATTATACATAACTTATAATAATTTTACCTTGGAAGGAGATCACGACTTGTACCACACATATTTAAATATTTTTAACTACTTTTAAGCGTAATGGTCTCCATAAACTTTCGATCCGTTAAGTGTGCGCTTGTGTAAGTGGATCAACAAAATGTTCACTGTGGTTAACTGTATTATGCGTATAACCATATTGGGCTATCCCATTATACGCTGGCTACCCATCAGTGTATAATAGAACCCAATACATCCTCTCTTTTAATAATGTCATGCAAAGTTTGCTTGTCCCGCTTTTCTTTGAGTGTATAAAATATAAATTGTGGTGTCGCGCAATAAATGACGTGCTGAGCTATTGAGCCCATACTTTTACAAAATGTCAAAGAATTGTTATCTGTGTATAAGGCAATAAAGATATTGAACAGTGTTGACCGAAGAAAAAGATTAACCCTTTGTCGACCGACGGTACATATAAGTACCATCACTTTTAAAATATATTTAAAATCAATGTCAAACAATTTGTACGTTGTTTCCCGTCGGTACTCTACGGTACCATTAAATCTATCGAAAAAAAAATAAAGCAAGATATAATTTTATTTAATAACTACGTAACAAGTATTTTTGGATGGGATTTTCTTGAAATCGGTATCGGGAGATTGCCCGAACAATATTATCGTTTATATATATTAATAGTCTTTGTAAAACGGCAATTATGTTGGCATGTGTGTGTAAATTAATTATACTACTTGGTTAAAATGTTTGTACATAGATTTCATGTTTATAATGTGATTATAATCAATTGGACTTGTGCGTACCGTCGGTCAGCAAGTGTCGTCGCGTCTTACGCGTCGTGTTTTCGTGTCTGTAGCATTTGTTGTCGCGTGCGTCGTGTGTATGTCGTTTTGATGTATTATTATTTTATAATCTGATCATTAATATTGTCGTGCAAATATGACTAATATTAATGAAGAAGATAATATACATGACTGGCTGAATGAAGAATTTCCATTGGATAACAACATGCTAACAGATGAAGAGATATCGGAAGACGAAAATATTGATTGCGAATCAGGTAATGATTTTAGTTTGCCCTATGTTGATGAAGTTGCCGAATCGTTGGAAAATAATCCCTTGGAAGACTATTTAGTAGTTTTGGATACAAACATACAATCATATTTACCCACGGTAGAAACTCAGGAGCCAGTCGTTATTCATATACCTGCGACTCCGGTTTCAGGCCCGTCCACTAACTCATTGCCTCCAGTAAAAAAAATTAAAAAAACCTATTACAGAAAAATAAAAATAATAAAAATATAAGTTCGGACTCTATAACTTCCTCGATAACTTCAAATGTTGACGAGACTGAAGAATCATATTATGAAGCTAATCGAAAATGGTGTAAAAAAAATAAAACAACTGATATTCCAAATTATTGTCTTCCAACTGGACCAGTAGATGAACTTTTTCATGGTGAAACGGCTACATCGGTTTTTCTTGAACTTTTAGACGGCTTTATCGATCATCTTGTTTTTCAAACAAATTTATACGGTACTCAAAAAGATAAAATACTAAACGTAAAACGACACGAAATGTTGAATTTTATCGGAATTAATTTTTTTATGGGGTACCATAAATTACCTAGCTGGAAAAACTACTGGTCAACTTGTCCAGATCTTGGTGTCAATTTAATATCTAATACAATGCCACGAAATAGGTTTGATCTAATATTATCAAATCTACATGTTCAGGACAACACTTTAATTCCTCCGAATAATACAGACAAACTTTTTAAACTTAATCCATAATTGATTATTGTACTGAAAAATTTTCAAAATCATATTATGGCACGAGGGAATTATCAATAGACGAGTCTATGGTAGTTTTTAAGGGAAGAAATAGTATGAAACAATACAACCCCATGAAACCGATAAAGCGAGGATATAAAATTTGGTGTATGTCTGATCAGAATGGTTACATTAAAAATTTTAAAATATACCAAGGTAATGATGAACATGTGTCTGACGAATTCAAACATTTTGGGCTTGGAGAAAGAATCGTACTTCAACTATCTAAAAGTGAGTGGAATAAAAATAGGTGCTTCATTTTTGACAATTATTTTACGTCTATTCCTCTTTTAGAAAAACTTAAAATCGAAGGTTAGCTTATGGCACTATTCGACCAAATCGTAAAGGTTTACCAAAATTGGCTGATGATACAAAATCTAAAAGGGGAACTTATGACTACCGCATATCTGATTTAGGTATTGGTGTCTTTAAGTGGAAAGACACAAAAACTGTTCATTTTGTATCAAATTATCATGGATCTGAGGTAACAACAGTTTTACGTAAAAACAAAACTGGGGAAAAAAATAATATTACATGTCCGCAAGTTGTCAAAGACTATAATCGTTTTATGGGTGGCGCAGATCACGCAGATCAATTGCGTATGTCGTATGGAGTAGATCGGAAGTCAAAAAAATGGTGGCACCGATTATTCTGGGGTATTCTAGATATAATGTTTATAAACGCATTCGTAATTTATAAGGAACGGCATGGAAAAATCCCACTTTTGGTATTTCGGCGTCAAGTTGTACAAGGCCTTTTATCTGAAAAAGAAGTTATTACTCCGTCTCGAGCACATTTATTTCAAAAGCGTAAAAATACAGAAAACATCGAATTGCCTAAAAAAAGAAGAGGAAAACAGCTATCAGTTTCTAAAGACGTTAGGTTGCATAATCGAGGGATTCATTGGCCAAAATTCACAAAGTCGTGGTCGATGTGAATTATGTTCATATAAATATCAACTACAATCAAGACCGTTTTCAAAATGTTCAACGTGTAACGTTTTCTTATGTTGTAATGACAAGAAAAATTATTTTGCCGAATACCATGACATCAACTGTAATGAATAATTTTGTTTCATGTATACTTTTAATAATGTTAATAAATGCAATTATTAAAACGATAGTACTTTTGTTTATAACATATAATGTATAATAAATTTATAAGGAATTCTAAATATTGAAAACAAAGTACATTTCTACAATTAATTACAGGGCTTGAAAATTCTACATCAATACCAACTTTTTTTATAGTTGCGTTTTGCACACCGAACAAGCAACACGTATGTTTCGCTTTCGCAGTTCGCGAAATAGTGCTGACTAAGTTATTACAATTTTTTTTGTTAATGTTTACAATGCAAACCACGGCCTGTCGGACGGATGGTAAGTTTTTATAAACAAATATATTTTAAGTGGGTCACGCTCAAACTGACCGAATTACACAATGAATCCAAGTATGGACGTCGATTCAAATCCGCCGCATAATATAACAGTTGATGCTAGTATTTGGACACAAATACAAAACGACAATGCGACCTTGAAACATATGGTAACGGAATTGCAATTAAACAATGAGAAATTACAACTTCAGATTTCTGAAATGAAGGCCGGGAGCACCAAAGAAATTTTGAGCTCGCCAAAAAAACCAATCAAAGTGACGAAAGAAGTAGCGAAAACTTCTGTAAAAATCCATAAACCACCTCCAATAACAGTATGTGGTGTAAATGATTTTAAACAATTAATGATTAATTTAAAACTCGAAGAAGCTGAAGGACACGAGCAACAAATGAAAACTTTGGCTAATGGTGAAATTAAGATACTAATAGGCGACGAACACCAGTTTCGACGAACTATAAAAGTATTAGAAGAGCAAAAAGTTGAGTATCACAGATACCAACTTAAAACAGAAAAAAAGTTTCGGGTGGTAATTCGTGGATTACACCCTGAAACTGACCCATGTGACATTAAAAGCGAATTATCCGAGCTAGGACATTTTGTACATAATGTTACGAACATTCAAATTAAAAAAAAGGTCGACCTTAACAACAAGCTTAGTGATCGAACTACTGTAAGGCTTCCATTATTCTTCGTGGATTTGGAGCCACAAGCAAACAACAAAGACATTTATGATATAAAAAACTTGTGCTATCATATAATAAAAGTGGAACCTCCAAGGAAAAATAAAGAAGTTCCACAATGCAAAAATTGCCAAATATTTGGTCACACCCAAAACTACTGTTTCAAAACACCAAAGTGTGTAAAATGTAGTGAAGGACATACTTCACTAAATTGCCCTAAGTCTAAGAAATCAAAGGCGAAATGCGCAAACTGTGGTGAAGGACATACTGCAAATTGGAAAGGATGCATCACTTATAAAAATGCATTAGAAAAAGCTCACCCTAAAAAAAACTACAGCAGTACAAAGAATACAACAAAAGCCGGCGAAACCAGTCACTCAAGAAGTTTCTTTGCACAGATGGCTAGTTCTTCCAACGAAAATCAAAAGGGTCTGACTCAAACCCATACACAACAAAAAAAAAATGTACCGTCGCTATCTGACGTTATGGCAGCATTAACTAAATTAAATGAGAGATTGGACAGGCTTGAAAATAGCCAGCCGAAAACCAAAGCGCAAAAGAAAAAGAAATGAGTAGAACACTTCGAATCATAACATGGAACGCTAACGGGCTTGTACAACGAAAACAAGAACTTGAACACCTTATGAATAACGAAAAAATTGACATAGCGTTAATTTCAGAAACCCATTTCACAACGTGGACCACTCTAAAATTACGTGGCTATCGAATATATACAACAGAACATCCAAGCAATCGCGCTCATGGAGGAACTGCAGTAATAATAAAAGAAACAATTAAACATTATGAACTTGATAAATATCCTCAAGAACATTTACAGGCAACTAGTGTCCATATTAATGACGGCCACAACGATCTAACTATATCTGCTATATATTGTCCACCAAGACATAAAGTAGATGACAAAAAGTTTATTGAATTCTTCCAGACACTCGGTAGCAGATTCATTGCTGGAGGAGATTATAATGCCAAACACACCTTTTGGGGATCGAGATTGATTACCACCAAAGGGCGGGAATTGTTCAAATCAGTGAATACAATTAAAGCACAATTCATTTCAACTAGAAAACCAACATATTGGCCGACTGACCCAAATAAATTACCTGATCTTATTGACTTCTACGTAATGAAAGGAATTTCATCAAATTATACGGAAATTGAAGGACTATTAGAACTTACGTCAGATCACATTCCTGTGATTCTCTCACTAAGCTCTGATGAGATAATGAAACAAAAAAAAAATTTCTATAACAAACAAAAAAACAAATTGGGACTTATTCAGAAATAAACTCGGAGAAAACATAATACTTTCAACTCGATTAAAAACAATAGCAGATATAAAAATTACAGTAAAAAAAATAACCGACGACATCGTCAGTGCGGCGAAAATAGCAACTCCGGTAGCTATCAATGGTAATTACGAGTTAACTTACCCACTAGAAATAAGAAAACTAGTCCAACATAAACGTCGAGCGAGACGAACTTGGCATAGTACACGGAACCCAACGGATAAAACGGAATGGAACCGAGTTAGCAAAATTCTTCATGACAAAATCAAAGAAATGAAAAATGAAACGTTCAAATCATACTTGAGTGGTCTCACTGCGACGGATAATACTGACTATTCGTTATGGAAAGCCACAAGACTCATGAAGAGGCCCCGTGTTCAAATACCACCACTCCGTAAGGAAGACGGCACCTGGGCACGCAGCGAACAAGAAAAAGCCGAAATATACGCTCGGCATCTTGAACATGTATTTACACCAAACACTATTGACACTTGAGCTCGACATTTTGCAATGCCAAACTCTTAATGCAGCACGTGAAAAAATCAAACATTTCTCGCCGTTAGAAATTGCTAAAGAAATAGACAACAACTTAAACCCAAAAAAATCACCAGGCTATGATGAAATTAGTCCAAAAATACTGAAAGAACTTCCAAAGAAAGCTATCATTCATCTTGCACACATATACAACGCTATTTTGCGCACAGAATACATTCCAGAACAATGGAAACGGGCACAAGTTATCATGTTGCTAAAACCAGGAAAACCACCTGAAAATGTCACATCCTACCGACCCATATCACTCCTTCCAAGTTTATCTAAACTTTTAGAGAAACTTCTGCTTAAACGCCTAAAACCCATTATAGAGGAAAAAAATCTTATACCAGAACATCAGTTTGGATTTCGCAACAAACATTCAACAATCGATCAAGTACATAGAGTTACTAATGTGATTAGTAAAGCTCTTGAAGAAAAAAAGTACTGCTGTGGAGTATTCCTTGATGTAGCCCAGGCTTTTGACAAAGTCTGGCACAAAGGATTCCTCATCAAACTACGTGATCTGCTGCCACATACCTGGTGTGCACTTCTTGAATCATACTTGACCGACCGTCAATTTTGAGTCATATACGAAGAAGCGATAACCGAATGGAAAGATATATCAGCTGGAGTACCACGAGGTAGTGTTTTAGGACCTATCCTGTACCTACTCTATACGGCTGATATACCAAACGACGATAACATAACATTAGCCATGTTTGCCGATGATACGGCAATTTTGTCAACACGCAATAGTCAGCTCACTGCAACTGATAACTTACAGAGGTCAATTGACAATATCTTTGCCTGGACAAGACGTTGGAAAATTAAGATCAATGGTGATAAATCGGTGCACGTTAACTATACGTTACGCAAAACCGAAAACATCCAAATAGTACTGAATAAATCACCAATCCCACAAAAAGATTCAGCAAAATATCTTGGAATGCACCTTGACTCTCGTCTAAACTGGAAACACCACGTCCGTCAGAAAAAAATTCAGATTAAAGAAAAAATGCGAAAACTTTATTGGTTAGTAGGACCTCATTCCGAGTTAACCATCGAAAATAAACGTCTACTATATGTTGCAATTATAAAACCGATCTGGATATATGGCATTCAACTGTGGGGTTGTGCCAGTAAGTCATCGATGTAATACAACGCTGTCAAAACATTGCCGTACGGACCATCACTGCAGCCTATCGGTTCGAAAGAAACAACGCAATTCATCGTGATATGATGCTGCCTACAATAGCAGCCGAAATCCAAAGGTTTGCTCGCAAACACGAGACGAGGCTAGATCACCATGTCAATCCATTGGCCATCCAACTATTAGATAACTCCAAGGATATCAGACGTCTTAAGCGTCTGAAACCATACGACTTAGCTTAAGATTTTAGATTAAGGCAGGAGGCACTTCACTGGAAGTGACTCCATCAACGTGTAATATATATATAATTTATATCTAGTATGTAAGATATGTATAATTGTCAAATATATTTATAAAGACCTTCGGGTCGTTTAAATAATATAAAGCCCCAGGGCATTTAAAAAAAAAAAAAAAAAAATACCAACTTTTTAAAAACTTGTTAAGTGTAATTTGTTTTATAAGATATTTTAATTATTAAAGACAGTCCATTTTTTTATATTATTTATAAGGTTTGGAATTTTTTTTTAAACTCAAAATATAAGCATCAGGTAAGAACAATATATAACATTTACCATAGATAGGACCCAACGGTACTTACTAGTACCATGTCAAAATTGTGAATTTGACCAACGGTACTCTAAAGTACCACCATCATAGGTCAAATTTGGGTTTTGAAAAAAAAAATTTTTTTCCATCTTAAGTAAGTATAAAAAAAAAATATTTGATAAAAAAAATTTGAAAATTCATATTTTTTTTATGGTTGGTCTACAAAGGTTTAAAGTGCATCTATTAAAAATAAACTTAAGCTTATGTAAAAACCACAGGTAGACCGCATACTATAATACAGCCCATAAATAATTAAGTAGATTGTAACTTATAACAGTTACAACCAGTTACAACCAATCGATTAGGTAACTTGCCCATCTTTGTGTATGGCAAATTATATCAAACTGAAATATTATGTAGAAAATATAAAGTACCAATGAGCTGTAGGTACTTAATATTAAGTTTATATTTTCGAGCCAATTCAACGCGGAGACTTGCAAGTGTGACACTGGTCTCTATTGATTACGAATTCTCAAATTGTGAACGAAAGTACTGAGTTAAAATAATAATTGATCAAATATATGTATAACTCTACGAATCGGTTAGTGGAAATTAATACAACTTAACTTGAATTTGCATTAGAAAATAAGCGCTTACGGCAATTTGGTAAACACCTACAATGGCCTCATTGTTTCAAATTTTTAAAATGCCTATCTATAAATTAAAAAAAACATTAATCACATTTTCGGGTTCAAAAACTATGGTGAAACGTAACTGCGTGCATATTAATTATTCAAGGTGGTAAGAAAAATTAGGTTGAAAATGCCAAATATAATTGTTAATTTACTTTATTACTATATCGTAGTGGCCAAAACAGTGTATCACATTTAAGTAAGTTCCTACATCTTGCTGACTGAGTTAAGTGTTTAGGTACGTTTTATCTATGAAATCAGAAAAATTAACACTGATGACGGTTTTTATTTGTTTGTGTTCATTCTGTCTATTATTTTATATAATATATAAGGTGGTTCGTGAACACGTGCGTGTCAGGGGTTCGGCGTGAGGGCTGAGTTGTGTACACTGCACATAATATCGACGAACGCGCCGGGAATATAAGCACGGTTCGCCGCCTCTTTTCAGAAGCACCTCAAACCAAACAACCAATTACTCCCCGTCTACCCACGGGTGGCACTGATCTCCCGGATATAAACATATAAAATAATAATAATGTATAATTCGACTTTCCTGGCCAATTCACTCGCGTGCACATTGCACACGTATTTTATTCACCCTTCTGCGCACGCAATTTACCTACATTGTTTACGGCGCACAACTCTGAATATCCTTTGCACATACCTTATTGTTAATTTTGTTGTTGTAAACGGTGGCCGACGACTTCGACGGTTATGATTTTTTTCCTTTTCATTTTCACTTGTGTTCCCATTGTTGATCGTTTCCATTGCGAGTGCCGCGTTGCATAGGCCCTGCGCTTCTACTATATCGCACGCGACCGTTTTCATCGTATGACTTTATTGAAATGCATATGGGTAACTTACCTATTAAAAATCATTATTATATTACAGTTAAGTAGTTCGATTATGTAAAAAGCACTAAGAAATTTTTTTCTATTTAAACTATTTAAATTATTAAATAAGTAGAGTAAATTAACAATTTACATCAATACCTAATGATTTCCCAATAATAACAGGTACTGTCGTCTGTCCTGATTTTCTACACTTTAATTCTTAGAACATAAGACTTTCCAACGTACTTTAAGTATCTACTGTGATTTGTGTGTGGGTAGGTAGATATTGTATTGTTTCACAATCATCGGATTAAGTACCTATTGTTTTCGGAAGATTCACTTTTCCTCCAAAATCGACCCAACCGTTTACTGTCAGTATAATAATATATAATTTCATTTTTCGCCACAACAAATTTCAGTTTTTAGATTATGGTAACACCTAACAACAAAAAAAAAAAATGTAAAGTTATTGATAATTGACAATGATTCTTAAAATAACTTTAAAGTTTAAATTAAATGGAAATAATTAACATAAAAAATTGTTACATTGTAATGGTTACACATGAACACTACACTGTTAAAGCAAATCATTTAGAAAATAGTCAAGGAACTGACACAATAAATTACACAGGTAATTATAAAATTGCTTAACTATTTAACAACATTGAATTTGAAAATATCATTACCCATTAAGGCCTAGCGTGTAACCGTATAGTAACACAATTTATTATAGTCGTGTTCGAATGCATGCTATTTTTAAACTTATGGGATTATCCAGTCCCAATGTCGTTCGTATCATTGATAATGACCTGGTGATTAATTTTACACACAGATATCTTTATTATATGTTTACATCAAATATTTATCAAGAAATTCAATTTAGTTTGAAAATTATTTCGTAGAATATGGATATCAATTTCGAGTAAGCAAATAATATATGTTTAAATATATGAATCAACTATAATTTATATTTATGCGTATTCAGTATATTATAGGGATTAATATTAACTAAATAAAGTGTGATAATATTATTCAATATTGAATTAGTTATGAAAGTTTATAGTTTGATGTTACCGTATGGTAACGCTAGGAGCCAGTACTACATATAATTTCAATTTCTTTAACAGAACTGGATTTTCGCTGTCTGAGGCGTTAGACATTTTGTATAATGACATAGATGATAGATGCAAACGAGATATTTATCGAACCACCTGAACCGTGTGTACAAACTGATGAAGATTCCGGAGATGAAAACAATGGTGAAGTAGACAACTTATCAGCACGCCAATTACGATCTAAAGCAGAAATTAAATTAGCCAATAATAAAAGGTACGGTGGTATTAGTGATGATAATATTGGTCTAGAAGACATTTTGAGCAGTAAATCTGGGACATCGAGTGAACAATATAAACATGTAAGCGCAAAAAGTACAAATGAGTGGATGAAAAAAATAAAAACTGGTAAGAAATCTTTTACGTGGATAAAAGGGGGAGATTTTGAAGAGCTTCAAAAAACTTTCCTCACCCTGATTTTTAAAATTTCAAAAACTTATCTATAGTAGACATTTTTGAAACATTTTTGGATTACGACATAATTAATTATCTTGTGGATGAAACAAGACGTTATGCACTTTTTTTAAATTGTCCAGATCCACATATAACACATGACGAAATTCGATGTTTTATTAGTATTTTATACCTTAGTGGCTTAGTGGATACAATAAATTACCTTCAAAAAAATCGTTTTGGGACTCTATGGATGATATGAAAAATGAGGCTGTCTGTAATGCAATGCGCCGTAATAGATTTTTGCAAGTATGTCGCTTTATTCATTGAGCTGATAATACACAAATTGATGCTAAAGATAATGCCTGGAAAATTAGACCTCTTATGAATATGATTAAAAATAAGTGCTTAGAAAATTTTGTACCTCAAAAACATCTTGCTTATGACGAATCAATGGTGAAGTACTTTGGTAAGCATGGATGTAAGCAATTTATTAGAGGTAAACCAATACGATTTGGTTACAAAATGTGGTGTGTAAATACGAATGACGGTTATCTTGTAAATTTTGAATTGTATCAAGGCAAAGATCCTCGTGAAAATGAAAAATATAATTCTATATTTGGAAAGGCAATATCACCCCTTATTTTAATGCTTGAAGACTTACCCAATTCTAAAAAAAAAATTTCCATACTCATTGTACATGGATAAATTTACTGGGTTAACTGTTTTTAATTATTTCAAATATCTGGGTTACTCAGCGATTGGTACTTACCGGCAGAATAGAATACCAAAAAATTGTCCTTTGACCGACAAAAAAAAATTTTCAAAAAAAGAACGTGGAAGTTTTGAAACTGCAATAGAAAAAAATGAGGGTATTTTGTTTGTTAGATGGATGGATAATGCAGTTTTTACAATGGCTTCCACTGATGTCGGCACTGAAAAAGTATCTAGTGTAAAAAGATATTTACAAAAGCATAAAAAACATATAAATGTAAGTCGCCCTAATCTTGTTGCTCAATATAACCAGTATATGGGCTGAACTGATCAGATGGATCAAAACACAGCCACTTATAGAATCGGGGTGAGAGGTAAAAAATGGTGGTGGCCAATTTTTACTTGGCTATTGAAAATTCCAATGAACAACAGTTGGATTTGTACAAAAAAGCCAACTCTAAACAAATTACCCAGTTGGATTTCCGCCTTAAATTAGTTCAAACATATTTACAAAGATATGGAATAGCTCGAATAGGTCTCCGTCATCATCTGACAGCCGTATTTCCGATGATATTAGATATGATCGTATGGACCATTTAGTTTCATATACTCAAGAGAAGAAAAGAAGGAGATGTGCAAAAGATGGCTGTAAATCAGTAGGACGGACAATACATGTTGGACTTATGTATCAATTGCTTCGTTAACTTCCATAAAAAATAAATTTGTTTACAACTTAACAGTTTTAATGTAATATTTATAATTATAATTATATTAATATAATAATTATTAAAATAATACAATTGATTTCGTCAATAATAATTGGTTGTTGAAATTGTATACCTACTATGACGATATTTATTTGAAAAAAAAAATATGATGATTTTAAAATGGGTAGTATATGTTTCTAGTGTTACCATATGGTTACGGAACTTATCTTAAAAACAGAGTAAAAAAAAAAAAAAAAAATTATAGACAATTATTATTTAAGTACGTAAGGTGGCCTTTTAATCAAAATCAACTTCAAATTTAAAAAAAAAAAAAATCCGGACTTAATGGTTTAAGTATATGAAAGATAATAATATACTTTAAAAGTTTCAAGTTCCGACAAACAATATTTTAAAATTCCAACGAAATAACTAACATTGTTGTTCTTCATTTACATATCTAATTTAATCCAAATTTGAACTTACAATATCTACAAAAATAAACTGGATACTTGTGCGTTATCGCGACTACCTCATATCATGGGTTATGGCGACGCCGTTTTATACGCGATTCTATTTCTAATTCTATTTTTTTTTGTAACTCGGGACACCCATATATATCTATGTAAAGTTCAAGTTACCTTCAATATTATTTAACTTGGGACTTAATTATTGTTTTTTAAAAAAATGTGAATGTTGACTTAAATAAATGTATTAATTAAATAACTTTTAATATAATAACGAAACCTTAATAACATACTTGTTAATATAAAATCAAATAAAAAATATTAAATCAACCTGAAATAATTAAAATAAAATAAATATAAAAACAATTTATAGGTAGTCAGCCTTATATTAGTTACAATTATTTTAGTCAATATGCTTAAATCTAAAATAACTTTTAATAGGTTTAAGGATAGAACATACATAAAATACTTGTTAATACAAAATTAAATAAAAAATATTAAATCAACCTGAAATAATCAAATAAAAATAAAAATGAAAACAGTTTATAGGTAGTCAGCCTTGTATTAATCTATTGAAGAAAACTTATAACGATTTCGTTTAAACACACCAGGGTAAACAATGTCGGAAATTTGATCAACTGTTACATATCCAATATCTTCTATCAGAGGAAATGTATAAATATCTATCGATCCAACCGATTGCTTGAGATATTTTAGCTTTAACTGTATAGGATCTATATCCTCAATTTGAGAGTAAAATGTCTTTATTCCCTCTTAGGAAGTATTTATATTGTACAATAAATGAGCAACTATAAAATCGCCTTTGCAAAATCCAGAGACAGAAAATTCTTGAATTGATAGAGACTTTACCTTTTTACGACTTTCTAGAGGTGATGGAGCATTTTTTAACAGCATTCAAATTGCTGGTAGATGGCTGATTTATGTCAAGTCTTCTTCATCACTAAGGTCTGCTTTTGAAGTAATGCTCTTTCCTGGTTGAACAAATAAATTTTTTCGTTGGTTTTTTCTAAGGTTAGATGTTTCTTTAACTCTTGAATCAGCGTAAAAATTTTCAAATGTTTCGCACCAACTCGATCCAGTATCTTCATTACTTATTGATTCGTTCAAATGTCTACTTAAAGTAGGTATTTTGCAAAGCACCATGTTTTCATCTAAAGGGTAAATTCCCGTAGCTTTACTTTAAATCCCGAATTCAAATTTTTTGATGCACAGTTATTAATATTTAGTCTATCCAAAGCGTGCTTAAAAATCCTAGGAAATTCTGTTTTTGGGATACAACCACGATCTTTATTTTTATAAGCCAATAAGGTCTTTCTCCAATGGATTTTTAGTGGCCTAAAAAATGCCACATCTAAGGGTTGACACAGCTGAGTACTATTGGTGGTAACAAAATAAACCACATGTTGTAATCTTTACATTTTTCAATTACAGAAAGTGATATGTGACTGGCGAGATTATCACCAATCATTGCTTTTGGGATATCAGCTGGAAATTTATTATAGTCTGGTATGATTAATTTATTAAACCAGTCTTCAAATATAACACCATCGAACCATCCAGACTTGGAACGATTATACTTAGTTCCTTTAGGCCCACCCTCTGTCTAACTATCATATATGTTTTCCGCTTTGTATTATACCACATAGGGTGGTAATAAATACCCGGAGGCCGATCCAGCAAACATAACGGATACACTAGTTTTAGACAAGTCTAAAATTCGTTCTGGATGTTTGCAACCTCTCCTGGTTATTAAATCTTAGCTTTCCCAGGGTCGTCAGTAATATATTGGTTTCGTCATAATTAATAATTAAATTTGGAGAAACTCCGGCTAACGAGTTTTTTAAGTGTTCAAAATATTTTTTTTATAGATTCATGGTTGATTTCCACTCTTGATCTTTTTATATTTTCGGCTAATTGCTCACTTAATATAGATTTATGTCTATTTAAAAAATTTTTGAACCATTCATATCCGGGTAAATTGTTTGTAAACCGTTTTTCTTTAATACCATTTTTATTCAGGAATTATTGTACCAATAACCGGATATCCATAGATGTAAAAGGAAATCCCCATTTACTAGACCAGGGGTCTCCAACCTTTTTTTATGGCGGGCCAAATTTGATATACGCTTTGGCATCGCGGGCCAACATTTTTAGAAATGTGTTGTCTAAAAAAAAAAAAAAATTGTTGTCTATCTAGGATTCTAGGATAGGTTATGAAATTGAGAAATAAATAAGAATAGATGAGATTTATTTAAAAAAATGTATGTTTATTTATATAATCTTTTTATTTTATAATTCAAAATTTGTTTTATTATGATACGAGTAAGTTACTTAGTGAGACGTTTGGAACTGCTTGTTTTTTAAAATGTCTTGATAGTTTGCATCAAACTTCGTAGTTCCAATTAGCAGCGTAGCTTGTAAGTGTTCGTCACTTATGTTAGTTCTGTACTTAGATTTGACGTATTTCATTTTTGAAAACGTCTGCTCACATAATTATGTTGAGCTAAATATTGACATAATTTCCCGCGCATGTTTTTTGAGATTTGGAAATGATTCCTCTGGCAACATGGCGTAAAATTGTTGGAGACTGGATTCCTTGAAATAGTCTTTAAACTTGTTATTTGATATGAGCTCGATAACTTCAAGCTGGAGCTCTGTCGGTAAAGTTTCTATTTTTATGGCAAACGGATTTTCAAAAATTCGAATACGGTCTTCTGCACTTTCAAAATCTCTAAACCGCGTCTGGAACTGCTCATTCAAGTAGGTGAGAACTCCAACAGCAAAATCGGTAGGGAATTCTTTATCATTTTCAAGTTTGAATTTGTTGCATGTTGGAAAATGGGCAAGATTTTTTTCTATGAATTGATTTGTAAATACAGTTAATTTTAATTTGAACGCTTTGATGTAGGAATATGTATCTGAAATTAACGAGTTTGCTCCTTGCAGTTTTAAATTCAATTCATTAAGGAGCTGAGTTATATCAACGAGAAAAGCTAGTTTCCATAGCCATGACAAATCAGCTAACTCAGTTACAACGCGGTTTTTTTCTGTCATAAATATGTCGATTTCTGAACGAAGATAAAAAAATCTTTTTAAGACGTAACCTCGGCTGAGCCAACGAACTTCACAATGATAGGGAATATCTGGGTACTCGCTTTCAATTTCAGCAAGAAAGTTCTTAAACTGACGGTGACTGAGAGCACTTCTTCGAATATAATTTACATTCTGCACAACAATATTCATAACTTCAGATATTGGTGCATTTTTCCCACACAAAGCTTGCTGGTGTATAATGCAGTGAATAGCCATTGGTGCTGCAGTCTCCAATACAGCTTTACTAACATTTCCAACCAAACCTGTATGTGCTCCACACATGTTGCGTCCACCGTCAGTAGTTACGCCTTTTAAAATGTTAAAATCAAGACCCAAAGTAAAAATAGATTCTTTTACCTTCAAAAAAATTTCATTACCAGTACATGAATCTTTCATTGAGTGGACGGCGGCCAATTATTCGGTTATTTCAAAAGATTCATTGACTCCGCGAACGAATAAAAGCACCTGCGCTGAGTCTGAAGTGTCAGTAGATTCATCCAAAGCAATTGAAAAATATTTAAAGCTTTTAGAAGTATCTTTTAATTGACGAATAATATCATTTCCGAAATCTGTGGTACGTCGCGCAATTGTATTCGCTGACAAGCTAATACCGGTGAATAAATTGATTTTATCGGGACAAATCTCTTCAACTGTCTTCAAAATGCACTCCTTTACAATTTGGCCATCAGTAAAAGGTTTTCCGGCTATCACCAGAGTACGAGCTACTTGAAAACTTGCTTTTACGAGAGATTCATTTTGACATGACCGTTTTGTAAAAATTGACTGTTGAGCTAGTAAATTCTGTTTTAATATTTCAAACTTGTCTGATCGTAGTTTACCAGATAGCTCGTTATATGTAGATGCGTGCTTACTTTTATAATGTCTACCAATATTGTATTCTTTCATAACAGCAACCTTTTCCTTGCAAATAACGCATAAAGCAACATTGTTTTGTTCAATGAAGAAATAGTCATTATTCCACTTTTTGTTAAAAACACGGCACTCTGTATCAACTTTCCGTTTTTTACTTAAGCTCATATTTATTTTAATACAGCACAGAGTACAACACTCGATAAGAAACAACACTAAACTGTAAAAATTATAAAAACTGATTCTATATTATATACTCGATACATTACAGTAGACTCGCGCAGTTAGAAAAACCCGTCGATTACACGTTCGATAGCGTTATTATTACAACAGAAAAAGTTGATCGGATCTTATCTGACCATCATCGCGTAATTTTCGAGTACAATATAAGTCAGATAAGTGTGATTGACGAGTTTATCTATTATTAGTTAGTATTAGTAATGTATAACTATTATAAGTTGTTATGAATAATACCTACCAAAAGAAAATATTATAAATTCATTTTATTTTATTAATCAATTCAATAAAAAATAAATTAAAAACAATGAAAATTAATATATTATTTTTAAAACATTAATTAGCTTGGCGGGCCGGTGCAAAAAACTTGGCGGGCCGGATCCAGCCCGCGGGCCGTAGGTTGGGGACCCCTGTACTAGACAAACATATTCCCTTAACTAGATTTTCCTCATCTTATTAAGACAATGTATTGGGTCTGCCCACTTTCATCATACTCTTACTATTTATTTTTCTCTGCAGAGCAGACTTTGATATCCCGTACTTTTTTGCTGCATCCCGATAAGTAATTATTTTTGTCTTTAACTCAATTACGGCTTTTTTTGCCATGTCCCAAGTAACCCGGTTTGACGGCATATATTTATTAGTAGTATTCAATTTATAAATTCCTTACAACAGTTTGTACAACAAAATGTTATCAATTATCTTAGTGCTACCCACGGACCGTGGCTGTATATATCTTTGCCATCATTACCTGTGTATCAACATCTATACTTTCGTCAAATAATGCAAATGCAGCACACTCTTCGGTTAAATAGTAAAGGTGGTTAATAAATTTACTAATGGCTACTTCTGATATAATTTTGTCTATTTCTTCATATTTTTTTAATTCTCTTTTTATTTATTTATTTATTTATTATAACAATACGGGCTGAGCCCAATTAACATAATATGATAGCATTAATTAAATTTAACTATGATAACAACAATAACAGTAGTAACAATTACTAATTTACTAAATTAGGAACATGAATAACATAATAAAAAATACAAGAAATTCTATAGAAATAATGGATCATTATTTGCCATACGCATCATTCTAAGGATTGGCTGGTTCTCAGAATAGTTGGTGTTGCATTTAGGAATAAAAAATGGATAAGTTTGACGGACAGAAGAGCAAGGGACTTTAAAGTTAATCATGGAAAGTAAGACAGGAGAATCAATACAGCCATCTTTTAAACTTTATGTCATTTAATGGGGCAGATGCAGCCTCAACAGCATAAATCCAATATATAACATAACATTTTACAATAAATGACATAATTTGAAATAATGACTTTTCTTCTAATTTTGATAATTTAAATTCTGTTTGAAATAGATATAATTTTAAATTGTATATGGCTTTTGCCATCCATCTTGTCATGTGATATACAATTTTGAGTGATATTAAAATGTCATCTAAATTATTTTTGAAGATCTCTTGTCCTCCCGTACTATTTATGCCCGGAACAAAATCTTGAATATTTATTTTGGACCAACTAGCCTGAAATCGTTTGAATAATGGTATGTCTGCACCAGATACGGTAAATTTACATTTTGTAAAAACTGCTGCCAGTTTAATTTCGAACACATGATGTGGACAGCCAAAGTATAATACGTCTCTTTCTAACCTCTGCTCTAGTACAGTACAAGCTCCTTTCAATCTGCCAGTGTTTGACGCCGTAGTGTCAAAACCAAAAGCTTGACCATTTTCTATTAAATTCCAGTCCTCTAATGTGTCGTATATTGCTGACGCGACTTCATTTCCAGTTGCAGCTGGTATTTCTGGAACTCCTAGCAATTGTTCAATATTTGACACACCAGAACAAAACGGAAAAATTGAACGTGATAATCGGACAATAGTTGAAGCTGCAAGGACAATAATTCATTCAAAGAATTTGGATATATCATTGTGGGCAGAAAGTGTTAATACAGTGGTGTATACATTGAACTTAACAGGTACAGCTTCAGTTAAAGGAAAAACACCGTATGAACTTTATTTTCACAACGATCCGAAAATAAATCATTTAAGAATATTTGGAACAGAAGTTTTTACTCATATTTCAAAAGAAAAAAGACAAAAGTGGGATGCTAAAAGCAAAAAGGGTATTTTTTTTGGTTATAGCAATAATACTAAAGGTTAAAGAGTATGGTTTCCAGGTACAAATAATATAAGTATATTTAGAGATATTATTTTCAAAAACGAAATAAATCGACAACAAACAGTATGTGATGAAAATCAACAACAGGTTCATGAGATCAAATCATAACCAGTGAAAAAAGACACAGAAAGTCAACAAGAACAGCATCAAATGTAACTGCGTGATAGAACAAAATTAAAACCACCAGACAGGTATGTTGCACAGTCGTTCATTACCAATTATATGGAAACTGAGCCATTAACATATAAAGAAGCAATTTCATGCAAAAATGCAACTAATTGGGTAGATGCAATGAACGACGAAATTAAATCATTAGGTGATAATGAAACGTGGACTTTGGTATCAAAGCCGGGGGGAGCAAATGTTATAAACAACTCATGGGTTTATAAAATAAAACATAATGATCGTTTTAAGGCTAGGTTAGTCATTAACGGATCAAGACAAAAATATGGTATCTATTGATTATACGGAAACATTTTCGCCAGTAGTAAGGTATGAATCGATTAGAACTATTTTAGCCCTTGCAGCAACAGAAAATTACGATTTAAAACAGTTTGATATAAAAACAGCATTTTTGTATGGTCATCTAGAAGAAGACATTTATATGAGCCAACCTATTGTATTCGAAGATTCAACAGAACGAGTATGCAAACTAAATAGAAGTTTGTACGGGTTAAAACAATCGCCAAGATGTTGGAATAATAGATTTAAGCAATTTATATTAGAGTTCAAGCTAGAACAAAGTACATCGGATCCATGTATTTATTTTAATCATTATAATAATGAAACATTAATTTTAGCTATTTTAGTTGATGATGGTTTGATAGCGTCGTGCAGTAAAATAAAAACAAATAAATTGTTGCAAGGTCTTGAACAGCAATTTGAGATAACGCAGGGTAATTTAGATTATTTTCTAGGTATGGAAATAACTAGATATACTGACGGATCAATATATAAACATCAGACAAATTTTGCTAATACAATAGTTAATAAATTTAATTTATTAGATGCGAAGGAGTTATCTACACCAATTGACAGGTCGCATGGTATAGAACAAAATTCAACGACGAGTGACAATCAATTTCCATACAGGCAGGCTGTAGGAAACTTATCATTCTTATCTCAAGTCACGAGGCCAGATATAGCATTCGCAGTAAACTATGTTCGTAGGTTTTTAAATAATCCAACGTCTGTACATTGGGCCATGGTAAAACGAATAATTCGTTATGTAAAAGGAACAACAAAATTTGGTCTATATTATAAATCAATCGTAAATTTGTGTTTAAGCATATATTCAGATTCTGACTATGCAAGAGATTTAGAACAAGAGGTTCAACTTCAGGTCGTCTGTTCATGCTAGGATTATCTACAGCAGCGCTTCTTAAACTTTTTTATTCGTGGAACCCTTTTTGACGTCCACTTTTATCGTGGATTATTTGCAAAAAAAAATATAATTATTTCATATACATATATTGTGTTAAAGGTATTTAATTAAAAAATAATAAAAATTGTATATAATATTACTTTAACAACAATTACAATGAGATGCGTGAAATTGCTTTTTATTATTACAAATATTCTTAATATTGGGCTTTATTGATGAAAGCTGTAATAACATATTAGGTTCGGCATCAAGTTTGTTGCGGTATTTTGTTTTTGTCGATACATAGGTGGAGAACACCGTTTCACACATATAAGTGGTTGCAAATGGTAAAAGTGCCAACACGGCCTTTTGTGACAATTGAGGATGGATATTCATCTTTTGAACTGCACCAAAATTCTGCTAATGGCATTGATTTAAATTTTTCAAGCAGCGATGAATCAGATGTCCATTCAATAAAGGTTTCATATTCTTTTGTTGACATGGCTGAAGGTTGTGTATTGACAATAAATGGATTTTTAATCCACAATTCATTTGTATATTTCACCTGTTGGTAATTTGTAAAATACTGGTTAAATCCTTCACTCAATCCAGTGAGGTGCTGAATAATTTCCTCAATGAAAACTTCATTTATTTCGACCCCTTCCTGTTCCAAAAAGCATTTAGTTGTTGGAAAGCAATTAAACTCGTTGGAGCTCATACAAATTTTCCAAAAATCTAACCCTTTCTTAAAAGCATGAATTTGTTCGTGTGCAGTAAAAACATTTACGTGTTTGCCTTGAAGTGTGAGATTAAGCTCATTGATATTTGTAAAAATATCACTTAAATAGGCGACTTTAAGCAGCCACATTTGATCAAGAAATCGATCTTTTAATTCGAAATTGTGTTCAAAAAAAAGCACGTACCTCGTCCCTTAATTCAAAAATACGAGTTAGTGTCTTTCCTCGAGATAACCACCTAACCTCAGTATTTAAGAGAAGAGAAGTATGTACACTTCCCATGTATTCACATAGGATTTTGAATAGACGATTTTGAAGAGGCCGAGATTTGATGAAGTTTATGATTTTTACGACTTCATCAAGAGCTTTCTTAAAACTAACAGATAACTTTTTTGCAGCGAGTGCCTGTATATGTATCGTACAGTGGCTACTAGAACAGTATTTGGCAATATTTTTAATACGCTGTACTGCTCCATTAATTATACCACTCATAGCCTTTGCTCCATCGGTACAGATATCAAAGCAATTTTCCCATGGTATTTCATTTCCTTCAAAAAATGAATTTAGAAGATCAAATATTTCAGCTCCAGTAGTACGTGTGGGTAGAGATTTGCATAAAAAAAGATCTTCCAATAATGTGCTTTCGTGTTGATACCTAACGATGACAATTAATATTGCAAGAAGAGCTACGTCGGTAGGCTCATCCATTTGTAGTACAAATTTGCACGATTTGAGACGAAAAATAAGTTCATTCTCTACATCGGCTGCTAAATCATTGATACGATTAGCTACTGTGTATATTCGATAGTGGGATTTTAGATATTTTTTTGCCGATTTTTCATCTAACATACATTTTACCATCTCCATAGCACAAGGTTTTTTAAGACTTTCGGCAATTGTGTAAGCTTTACCGCGTTGAGCTATCTGATATCTAACTAAATAAGAAGCCTCGGTTGCTTTTTCATTCAAAGTTTGTGTGGTTTGAACCATAAAGTTGATAGATTTTAATAGTTTGTCACGCTTTCGAATAAAGAATTCTACATTTTTTTCTTTAAATTCACCTTGAACAGATTCTAAATGACGACGCATTTTAGCTGGAGCAATAGAACTATTTGGGAGAACTATGCAGCAAATAACGCACTGAGGATTATCATTATTATTCATAAATCCAGTTCGGCTTCGAATGTCGTTAAGTGCACACGTACTCCGATAGCAGTATGCTCGTCGCTCCGTTATCTGTTCACAGTTTACTTATACAGCTTTACCTAAAGTCCATATCTCGCTTTAATTATGTCGTTTTAATCTAAAAGTAATGGCTCCAAAAATACTAATAAACGTAACCTCTCTTCCTCTTCTCTGTCTCCAAAGACTGAGGAAAACAAATCCAAATTTTTCTGCACTCCAAATCGGTACTCAACTCTTGCCAAGGACGACGACGTCGACAACAACTCATCTTCCAACATTGGACAATATCACAAAAGTTCCGAAATTTCAAATATACCGCCAGTGTATATAAAAGATGTGAGTGATATCTCCTCCTTCACCTCTAATCTACTGTCAATTCTTAAACCGTCTGATTTTATCTGTAAATCTACTCCCTCTCATCTAATTGTCCGCACGCAGTTTCGCGAGCATTACAATCTGCTCTTACTCTTACTCATCTAATGGATACTAATACTAACTTTCATACTTATCAGTTATCAGCCCAAAGTTACTCGCCCGTTACGTGTTGTTATTCGTAATCTCCACCCAACTATCTCACATGAAGATATCATCGCTGGTCTCTCTGATTTGGGACACCACGTCTCCAACGTTCACAACATCAAACGTTTTTCCGACAAAACGCCCCTGCCATTATTTTTCGTCGATATCAAGTCGGATACGAACAACCTGGATATTTACAAAATTAAATTTCTTCTCAACACCAAAATAGTTGTAGAGAAACCACATCCACGAAAAGGTCCACCATAGTGTCACATATGTCAGACTTACGGACACACCTGTAGTTACTGCCACTACGTTCCACGTTGCGGCAAATGTGGGGAAGAACACCTCTCGGTATCATGCAACAAATCTAAGGATTCTCCAGCCAAATGCGCTCTATGTTCTGGCAATTATACTGCAAACTATAAAGGCTGCCCGGCTTACAAAAAATTAAATAAAAATAAACCCAAAATCTCCCCAAAGACTCCTCCAACCGTGTGGACGCCCAGGCCAAGTTGAAAGCAAGATCCTACGCTGAAGCGGCCGCAAATAATAATCCTACAGCCGATATCATCACCTTCCAATCCATCTGCCTACGAGTAATAACATCCTGCCCTTGGTACATCACAAACAATAATCTTCATAAAGACCTAAAAATGTCTACACTCAATCAATTAGCAAAATTATATTACTCTAAGTTTCACAACAACTTAAACTCTCACAGTAACCCATTAATAAAACAACTATCCTCCAATTCACTTCCTGGTAATGTACGCAGAAGACTCAAAAGACAATGGCCTAGGTCTCTACTAAAATAAAAAAAAATATATAATAATATTTAAAATGTACCCGGTCGGGTGGTACTGCTGAGTGCCTGCCCATAAATGTTAAACTCCTGTCACTAACCATTATAAGATATCAAATTTGCTTATTGTACTAATTTTTGTATAGATTGTAAATTATTTTAAATAAATAAAAAAAAAAAATTAAAAAAAAAAAAAGTTGTAGACTAATGTGATATTTGTAAACATGAATTCAATTCAGAAGTGTTCAGTCAAATAAACTTATTAAAGCTCGACAATATTAAAAAAAAATGCACTTAACCAACCATCTTCATTATTGTGTAATTTGATAACAAACATTTTGAAATTATTAAATCAGTCTATATAGAATCTATAGAATAGATGATTTATTATATAAAAACGATGTCGGAAAACAACTTTTATTACTTATTGAATTGCACATTGATTTTGAGTTCTCGTGTGATTCACACAGATTGACAATTAAAAATATTATAATTCATAAATCAATTAAAATACCCAGGTTTACACTCTGTGAAAATATGAATAGAATATTAAAAGGTCTATCTAGCCCACTTAAGAGAAAACACGGACATTTGAACGTATACAACGGCCGAGAAAATGCGCTATTAAGTGTTTTCGCAATCCGCAAGCACGCGACGCCCGTGATGCTCAAGGCCGCTTCCGGCCGACGAGGGTGCTCATTCGGGAGCGATGTTTATTATACATTTATACTATGAGCATTCGTCTATGACGCAAGAAACAGAAAAAAATTGCTTCAATATTTTCAAAATGCAGTTTAAAATTATAAATTCACTACAAAACGATTTACAGTATGTCTATATAATCACTTAATGTATACACACAAGAGGCCCGGCAAAAGTTCGACATACCCGAGCACCTTCACGACGCACTTAGACCCGACGAAGGCACCATTAAAAAAATCTTGGCACATGTGTCGTATGCTATCTACCAATAAATTGTCGGTGTCGTATGATATCTACCGTATCTACTTTATCTACCGTAATCGTATCGATATTATATAAATTTATAATTCCTTTAGGAAAGTTATTTTGTATTTTAGAATTTAGTATGTGTTCGTTGATTGCCGAGATCAAACGTCGTAGTTGTGTGTTTTTCATTAATTGTAAATTTATTGTCTTATAAAATGAGTATTTTGGGTGAATTATATAGAAAAATTATTTTTAATGACGAAACTTGTATACAATTTTTAAAAGATTGTGATTGATTACCTAATACAAAACTGTGTACAAAATTAAATTCTATTGGAGAACAATGTAATGATGAAATGAAATAAACTTTAAAAATAGGCCAAAAACGTGATGTAAATGGAGATATTATTATAACAAAATATATACAATGTAAAAAAAAGGGTTGTCAAACATGGCAATCCATTCGTAAAGAAAATCCATTTTTTACTTACACCGACAAAAATAGAAAAAATAATAGTGGATTAAGAACCTTAAACCACAATTTATTCATATGAATAGGAGAGCTTACAGTACTCTTAAAGAACATGGTTTTCTTCACCAAACAGTTAACCATAGCAAAAACTTTATAGATCCACGTACAGGTGCTCAAACACAGACTATTGAATGCTTATGGAAACATATGAAAGTAAAGTATGGAATCAGAGCTCATAGAGCGACCGATCTTCTTGAAAGACATTTTCAAGAAGAATGGTGGAGATCCGTCAATTAAAATAATGTTTTTGAATGTTTTTTACAAGATGTAAAAAAATAAAAAATAAATGTTAACAAACAGACTATTTATAATAGGACAACTGTGAACCAACAGGCATTAAGCAAGTTAGTAACTTGAGTTTGTAGATTTTTATATTATTCTTTTATTTGGTACATAGCATACGGCATGTATGAGTAGATTTTTGTAGATATGATTTTCTTGGTAGATAGCATACGACACGTGTGCCAAAATCTTATTATTTACAAAATATATTAATTTGTACAGTTTAATATAAGTTATTTAAGTATTGAACAAGTTAACAGTCCAGTTATTGAGGCTTTAAATTAAAAATATATATATATATACAATGTCAACAAAAATGAAAGGTTTATTTAATATAGGTATAAATAACAAAAATAAAAACATAATAAGAGAATATTTTCTCTCATTATTCAGACAGTCTTTAATTTGTCAATGGTTTTCAGTTGCTATTAGTTACCTTTTCCTTTTGCAGTAGCAATATATATTGTGTCAACTGCAAATTTTGAATTTCCATTGTATGCTTTTCAGTCATCATTCTCAGTTCAGTGTAATGTTTCTGTTGCATTAATATCATCTTCAGTTTGTGTTTTTCTAAAAAGGCTGTTTGCTGGTGCTCACTAATAGATGCCCAAAGAGATATCCATTTTGTTATTTTTTCATCATAAATTTTTTTTTGGAAGGAACTTGATCATCTAAAAAAAAGAAAACAGGTATTGTTGAGTTTACAAATAAATACTATGCATTATAGTTAATATAAAAATAAATAAATTGCAAAACCCAACCAAAAAGCCAAGCTTATAAACGGTTGTACCTATTGAGTCATCTAGATATATAGCAATAAACAACTATCATAACAATAATCAAAGAAAAATAACGGTAAGATTTTGGGCTAAAACTATTGATGAATTGGCTTCTTGTAACAATATATTATTTTCCAATTCTAAATTTAAAATTTTTGAGACATCAATAAATGCCCATTTGGAATTTACTAATAAAAAAAAAAATGCAAAGTAATCTGAACATCTGGTGAAATTTTCAAATGTCTACTGAATTTTCTTTTTGAATTACATCAAAATAAGAAAATCTTTCCGGGTGACGGAAAACGGGTGAATATCCAGTCTAATTTCAAACAGTCATAAAAAATTAGTTTGAGTTTCCGATCAACTATTTCTTTTTTAGAAAAGGTAAAAAAACTTATAGAGAATTTGTATTGAATTTTTAAATCTTAGATATAAATAGAAACACTTCTTAAATAATCATTAATATGACAATTCAAGTGTTCACACAAAATTATTGGATGAAAAATATTTAGCACTATTATTCAATATGTTAATATTTATATCTCCACAAAAAAAGAGTTTTATTTTATTTAGGTGGATTCATAAATCTGCTTGATGCTATGGAATATATAAATAAATACAGTACAATATACCACTACTATAGTGCGGCCAACGAAACTAGAAACTTGACCGTCATGCTCCCGGTGACACTTTTCGTGAAAACAGGGGTTCTAAATATGAAACGGGACTATATAACTCGTGTAAACGTGTTTAAAATTATTAACTCGGGAAAGCATTTTTCGAAACCCTTACGAAAAACGGTCACCGGGAGCGTGACCGTCAGGCTTCTAGTTTCGTTGGCCATCCTTTAGCAGTTAAGGTGGACAGTGATTTGAGATCAGCAGGCGTATAATTTTATAGGTACCGCTAAAAAATAACCCCGGAAAAAATAACACCGGAAATTTAGACCCCGAAAAAATAACCATGTGAAAAAATAACTACGGAAAAAAAACCCCATATGAGATTTTGCAAATTAATCTAAATATGGGTGTTAATATATCATTGCGTAAAAAAAATAACAAAATGTATAACATACCTATTACCTACGTACAATTGTTATATTCCCACAAATAACGTTAATTTTGGATTCAATGATAAATTATTGATAACCTACGATAAAAACGATTCAGAGCACGGCCATATCGATCAGATATATAACAAGGTAGGTACAGCGACAGTGTGACAATATTATAATGGATAAGAAAGGTTCCTTTATCTATTCCTTTATCTGTACTGATAGAAGTGGTAATTTATAAAATTTGTCAAGTCCTGTGTGTGTTACAGTGTCCTACAGTGTGCTTTCGTGTATTATATATTTCTCTGTGCGTTGTTGTAATTTCTATTCGAATAGTGTTATGGATACCCTTGATATTTTCGAGAGCCAGAAGGGCAAAGCAAAGTTGGCATTCAAAAAGTATATGTATGTTGTACACAAAGAATGTTTACATTTTATAAGGTGGAAATGCTGCAAAAAAAATAGTTACAAATGTCCATGTATTTTAAAAACTTCCCTGGATAAAAAACGTTTAATTAAAATTGATCATGAACATAATCATCTTTCGTGTCTAAATGAAATTGATGCCGCAAAAATTAAAATGAAAATTAAAACACGGGCTAAAATAACGAAGTCTACGCAAGCACAGTTACTTTCAGAAGCTATGATGGGTGTTTCGGAAAGTATTCTTGAAGAACTTCCGAAAGAAAAATCTATTAAAAAAACAATTCAAAATCAAAGGACTCAGAGTTTTCCAATAGTACCTGCAAATCTAACAGATTTAAAAATAGAAGGTATGTACTATGAATATTGACAATTAATACAATATTATTTATTTATTTATTTATTATTAATATACGAAGCAAAACTAGGTCTAACAGGCACAAAACACGCTGTTCCATTATATTATTATTATATTATAAATAATTATTAATAATAATAATACAGTAAAATGTATTAACATTAAATTTGATATGTGTACGAAAATTACTACATATTAAAAAAATAATTGATACAATTAATAATTTCGAATAATCGGTTCGCTCAGAATCTAAAAATAAAAAAATATAAAAAAAATAATTAAAAAATTAAATTATATTATCAACATAATATATTAATTATTAATATAATCATAATTGTATTGTAGGTGAATGGAGTATTTATGAAAATGAAACGTTTTTATTATTTGATAACCATAGTGAAGAAAATGGAAGGGTCATCATTTTTGGATCTAGAAGTAACTTGAAGCTCTTGGCAAGTTCAAATACCTGGTATGCAGATGGTAACTTTGGATTGGCCCCGAAATTTTTTTTGCAATTATACGTTATAAGAATTGAAAAATATAATGAATTCTATACGGTTCTTTTCTGCTTACTCGAAAAAAAAACTCAAAGCATTTACGAAATAATGTTCCATGCTATTCTTTCAGTTTGTGAAAAGAACAATCTTTTTCCAGATCCACTATACCTGAAAGTTGATTTTGAAAAAGCACTAATAAATGCTGCATAAAATGTATTAGGGGAACATTTAACAATAAATGGATGTTTCTACCATCTTTGTCAGAGCACTCACAGGAAATTAGCGGAGTTAGCGGGTTAAAAAAAAGATGATGATAATTTTAATAACTTTTGTGGTATGTTAGATGGTTTGGCTTTTTTGCCACTAACTAGATTAAACGAAGGTATTGACTATTTAAAATTAAATATACCTCTTGGTGCGGAAGATTTATTTAATTATTTTGATGAAACGTACGTGAGTGGAACGTTACGTGGAGTTAATAAACAAAATGTTTCAAGTTTAACCATTCGACGTTTTCCAGTAATATTTCCTCCGGTAACTTGGAATGTTCACCCTTCACCAAACAACTATACAAAATAATCAACGTACCAATAATGTTTGCGAGTCATGGAACAATAGATTTAGTCATTTAGTCGGAGTAAAACATCCATCGATTTGGACATTAATCAATAAAATAAAAAATGAACTGTCGGCTGACCGTGCAAAACTTACTTTGCAAACTGTAGGTGAGTCCAAAACTAAATGTTCTAAATCAAAAACCGCTCAAAAGAGATTAAAAACCTTGTGTGAACGGTTAAATTCAAACGAAATTGAAGTAGACATGTTTTGAAAAAAATATCCTTTAATTTGAGAAAACGAATATAAAATAGATATTAATATTATATATTTGTTTTAATATTATTATTTACCGTGACTGAACAAATTGAAAATTAGTTTTAAATTATTATTATATTATTGAAATTGTATTGTATTACACATTTATGGTGAATATTTTTTATTTATATATTATTGACATTTCCATTCGTTTTTACCGTGACTGAAAAAATTGAAAATTTGTTTTAAATTATTATTATATTATTGAAATTATATTGTATTTTTTTCGGGGTTATTTTTGCCGGGGTTATTTTTTCTGGGGATATTTATTAGGCAAATCAATTTTATAATAGGTAAAATGTAAAATAATAATAAAGTTATAATTTATTGTTAATTTATCAGTTGTTTCAGTTTCAGTAGGATTTATCACAATTATATTTTCTATAAGGATGTCCTTATCAATAGTGCTATATTCAGTTTCCTCAATTAAATCTGAATCATACAGAGAATCTTCTCCTGTCATCCTTGTCTGTAAAATTTCTCAGACTGTCGAAATTATAAATTATACCTGTACTTCGATGATATGCCTTTTCATCAGCATATTGTTTTTTGGTGGTACGTTTAATATTTTAATATTTGTTTTTTAAAATTACAGCACTTTGTGGATTACCAATGCATTGGTAATTTAAATCTTTTTCAATGTCTGTTCATGCATCCTTTTTCATTCTTAAAAGAACATTAATATGTTATTAATTATTATATACCTATTTTCAATAAATTAAGTTATTTATAATTTTTGAAACTATTATGGATAGTGTATATAAGTATAAGTATATTATGCAGGAAATATATATTTTCTTACTTAGCATTTTACAATCAGTCTTCATACACTCAATAATTGATTGGTGTTTTTTTACTAAAGTTTTTTTACTTTATTAATGCATCGGTTTTAATTGCAGTAAAATTAGATGTGCGTTTAGGTAATACTGTATTCATATTGAATTTGTATTAATTATACTACAATATATTAACTAGTTAACAGTATTTATGGCAAATAAAATAATATTATTTCTTCTGTTACACCAAAAAATAAAATCAATTTTGTCAAAAATTAGCTTTGCATAAAAATTCCCATTATTTCATTCATTTTTTTTTAAATGAATTTAAATTTTTTTTAATTCCTCGTATAAAAACTATTGAGAAATGTTTTCCCCTCAAAATACCAACTAGATTCACTTTCCTATCAGAAAAAATTCTGATGGAAAAAATCGGAACACTTCTACTGCCCTTAAACGTGGCGACAGACTCAAAAAATAAAAACACACATCATTGTAAAATCAATACATTCCTCGCTCTCTTCAGAATCTAAAATAAGATACATGCAATTTTCCACTAATACGTATATTAAAGATAATTGACAAAGTTATTATATATACATAAATTATTATAACATTATTCTGCAAGTTAAATGTAACATTTTAATTGTATGTTTGCAGCGAGTCAGTTATTCATAAGTAATCCATCATCTGGACAGTCGTGTTTTTTATTCAGTTCTTTCCGGTTTCCAGATAGTACGTCGATCCCGTTTCCATTTATACGGCGAAGGGTGACCTGAAGACAAAACAAAAAGACTGAATATCTAAGACAAGACTTGATAATATCTTAGATCATAATATATATACAATGGATGGAGCTACAGCGTATTATTTTGTTGCCGATATTAGCGACGAGTATCTGTATTAGATGTAAGATATGCGCATGCACGATGATACTTGTCGCATAATTGTCATATAATTAATTAATTTTATTATTATTTAATATCTATTATGGCACTCGTTAATTATTTCATTAATTGCTATCAAAATCCAAAATATAACGATAATATGATTATTAATGACAAATATTCTGTGAATAAAAGATATAGGAAAAGTAGAGACTTTTCCCATATCTTTTCCCACATATTAGGTCTCCTATCAGAGCAACGTACATTTGTATTGATATAATACACTGTGGCTCGATCCATTTTATATGACCTAAGTAATACATTATTGGTTGGCATTGCCCAAAGTTTCTCGGCTGATGTAACGGGAGAGGGGATGTATTGTATACAGGGTTGGGCAAGATACTTAAAAAAAAGTATCATGATACATGATACATGATACATACAATTAGTGTATCAAGATACAAGATACAAGATACATTGTAAATGTAGAAAAGATACAAGATACAAGATACAAGATACATGTGTCAAAGATACATGATACTTTTATATTTCCAATCGAATTTTATTAATTATTAAATGTAAAACGTCTATACACAATTCACTATAGACAGTAATAAATACATAATATTATTATTATACCTACATAACAATAGTATTTATAAATATTTATAAAGTCATAATTATATCAAATAATAGAATAAGGCAATAAGTACACATTAAACATTTATAACTAATGCATCACATATATAATATAAATTCACCAAAATTAAGAAAGTACATAACAATTACATCTTAATTTATACTTATAATAGGAATCAGAATCTCTACTGGATTCATGGTTACTACAATCATTAATAATTTGTTCTGTAGCATTTATACACAAGTTCTGTATTATTTATTTTTGGTGATCACTAATGTAATCTGGAATCCACAGACGACAGAACGAATAGTATGGTACATCAACGTGAATAGTATGATGTAATTGCTTATCTTTACTTTTGATTTGATTTTCTATTTTATGTGGAAATACCTACAGGGTTACACTCATATCTAGGCAGCGGATTCATATTTTATGAGAATGAAAATTTCGATTTAGTGCTTTTCTGTATGAGTATTGACTGCGTGTGGGATACGGGCACCTTAATTTAATTTTATGTTTATCAGATTATCTTAAATTTATAAGATTGTGTGGTACATTTTTTCGTTATCGTTAATATTTCGGCTGGATTGTAGCTGGACAATATTTTTCGTAAAAATACAATCCGCGATGAAATGATCTAATATCGAAAATCGAATGTTTTGATACTATTCAGTACACATTTTTACAATAATAGTATCTTGTATCTTTTGGCAAAAAAAGATACATGATACTAGTATAAAATGTATCATGATACAAGATACAAGATACAATTGTATCTTTGATACTGCCCAACCCTGATTATATATAATATTAAATAGCAACATTTTAGATTATAGAAGTTGAATAAAACTCTCAATATAGGATTATCCAGTAAATAGAATTGAAACCATTTTTGGCAAACCCCAACCTTCAACATTTGATAAAAAAAAATACAAATAAAAGTGCTTTCAGAGGTGACCCGAGTAGTTATGCTCCTAATTTTGAGCATAACTTGAAAACCCGAAATTTCTCGGAGTTGAGACCTTCGCCAATAAATTCTTTACATAAAAAAACCCTAGGAACAAAATTCTGACAATATCTTTGAGTCGTTTTCGAGAAAAAAAATTATAGGCACACACAAACGCAATTATTTGTCTGTTAATACTGTCTAGGCATAGGATATAATATTGTATTATAAATTATACTTCTTTGACGATACATTTCCATAATCGAATGTATTAATGCGTCTTTCATATTTTTCGTAGATTCGGCGATAGTCTTAAATTTTTTTAGCTCTTTCGTGCGTTCATCCTCAATGTCCACTGTCCTGTTAACGCTCGAAGTATCAGTAATTTCATTTTTTCTAGGTTTGTATCGTGTTAGTCGCTACGGCCAACCTAGATAAAATATTTAATAGGTAGTAGGTACCAACTGCATAAGACTGGTATATTATATTATTGGTTTACGGAATATTATGAACGCTTTCCGACTTAATTACGTCGTTGTAATATAGAATATAATATAGAATTAATAAATATTTAATATAAACTATACTTTTTTGGCGATACAATTTCATAGACATTTGTATTACATTATCTTTCAACTGTTGCACAAGTTTGGTGGCATCCATTAATTTTTTTAAATCCTCTGCGAGTTCCATTATTGACAAAAAAACGGTAGTACCTACCTACCGAACAGCTACTGGAAAAAAAAACAAAATATTAAATTACTCCACTATTAGAACGTAAGTATTTCCTTTTAGATCACTAAAAAAATAATATTTCTTTATGTTTATTTATAGGGTGACCATTGGTTACGTATATTATATAACACTATTTTAATTATTAGTAGAAGTATGGCATTTTTACTAAATTTATTTTTAAAAAAAATACCTATTCTTTGGTACTGGTAACCGGGGTGGGGGACAACAAGTTAGTTAAAACTTAATATTTATTATTATAAAAATACTTGTTTGTTTCTAAACAATAAATTATCGTGTACCAGAAAACTTATTTTGAATAGTTTTATAATGATTTTGAATTTCTAATGAGAATCTATTAAAAAACATTTCAAATTGAACTATTACTTTCATCATGCCCACGTAAAACTAATTCTTGTTTGGATAAATATAATACTTAATCAATCAAATGCTCCATAAATAGCCGATTTAGTCCAACATTTTCATTGTAATTTTTCTTAAACAATTTACCATGCTCCTAAGTGTATCCACAACAGTTTCTATTTTTTTTAAGCTGAAATGATTATGGACATGATCTTTTGAAGATTCATGTCTTTGAATGCTTTTAGACAAATATTTTTAAAGTCATTCTAACCTTCTGTAACCCAAACAGACTTTGTTTGACTGGACAACAAGCATAGCCAACAACATAACTTTTGTAGATAATGACTACCACACACCCATGAATGTTTACCATACACATTTGAATTAAATGATCTACTAAATACTTTAGAACCTATCCTGTCAGTGGACAAACATGTAAGATGAGGAGTTAATTTACCTTGCATAAGTAAATCATTTTTATCAAGTGTATTCCAACATCTACGCCTATATGGAGTTTCTTGTAACAAGACAACTGGATTGTACAAAGTATTCATTATAATAACAGATACAGAATGTGAAATTGTTATTGAAATATAAACGATTCTATTCGCATTTTACTAAGTTAGTAAGTTACACAAGTCAGTAGTCACTTAGTCATAACCTACAAATCAAAATTATGATTTGTGACAAGGACATACAAAATATTTAGTAATATGTTGCATGTTGATAATTTAATAACCTAAGACCGTATTGATAAATATTAAATGATAATAACTAATATCAAATTGATTAACAATTAGCAATTACCACGTAACAGTGACCATAACTTCAGGGGCGAGGGCTACTGGTCGTACCTATAACGGAGTTTATTAAAAACATTGCCTCCGATCGAGAGCTGCGCATGCGCAAGTTTAACTATTTTGTGTTTGCGTATGCGTGTATGTAATATGTACACGACTGTACCCCGGGAGGCAGCGATTATCAGTTGCTCCGCAGCGCCGTGTAATAGGAAAGTTCCTATTATTATGTTTTATTTGTATGTACATTGTACGCGCCTGCGCGTAAAGTAATCGGTTTTCTGAGCAGTTGCCCGTGGAATATGCAGCATTGTAGCGGCGGCGCTGTGCAGCCCCCAGCGGTTCTCCCTTCTGGCGGATGGAAATCACTATTTTTACCAATGCAGCGTTGTTTTTATCAATTCATAATTTTTTTTTTATTCAACATTTTTGTACATTTTTGTATTTATTTTTACATCAATTTTCTTAATTATTACGAATTTAGATCAAGTTTGATAAATCGTGTATTTATCAATTAAAAATGAATAATTCTACATTTTTCCCTTAATTTGCAAGCCACTGGTAACAAGAATACAAAGGAAGTTTGCACTTGCAAAATAACGACGGCCGACAACTTTGCGCAGGTCGATGATTGGATGCATCGTGGAGGGGGGACCCGTCTCTATACATTCGACGCTGTCGACGGACTGGTTGGCAAGTTCTAGCTGGCGGTCAAACGGTGTGCGTTCGAACAGTTATAATAAACCTAATTTATTTATTTATTTTTATTTTATTTTAATACAGGCCGCAGCCCAAAGTACAGAATAATAAATTTACATATTATAAGTGGATACAGAAATGTGTAGTAGACATAACAATTAAAACAGAAAAAGAAATAAGACAAAAGAAAATAATTACAAAAACTTAACTTAAAAACTAAAAGACGGATCCTCATTAGCAATACGCATCATCCTATTTAGTGGTTTGTTTCGTGAATAATTTGTCGTACATAGTGGAATACTGAAAGGATAGGAAGAACGGACCTGGACACAGGGAATTTTAAAGTTTACTTTGGATAGAAGTTCTGGACAGTCGATCAACCCATTGATAAGTTTGACTAGAAAGACCTTGTTAATGGTGACACGTCTATCGGCCAAAGACTGTAATCCTAGCCTATCCATTACTGCATCATAATCATGAGGACTATGTTCAATATTTAATAGATATGCTGAAAAACTCAAGAACTTCCGTTGGACTCTTTCGAGTTGATTCATATTGCTTATGTTGTGAGGGTTCCATATAATTACAGAGAATTCAAGAATAGATCTGATGAGGGCACAATATAAGGCTTTTAGTGGAGTTATCAACTTAAATTCGTTACAGACCCGCTTAAGAAATCCAAGAGCTTTTAAGGCTTTACAGCATGTCGCATCTATATTGTTATGAAAATTTAAGTTACTGTCATAGAATACTCCAAGGTCTTTCATAGTATTATATTCAACTACAAGATAGGTTAAACGAAGTGAATATTTAAACTCCAAGTGAGTCCGACCTCTATAAAAAGATTTTGAGCAACATTTGGAGACATTAAAATCCAAACCAATATTTACTGCCCAGGCATCAAGAGCATACAAGTCATTTTGAAGTAATTGACAGTCTTGTACTGAGCGAATTTCTAGAAATAGCTTTAAGTCATCTGCAAATAGCCATAAGGGGAAACATATAGACGATCTGATCAAGAATAAGAAATCACCTGAGATACCATCCGGGCCAATAGAATTATTTCCCTTCAGCCATGATAAACCTTTTTCAACATCTGATATATCAAAGAAACAGTTGCTCGGAAGATCATGAATAAGGGATTGGGATAACTCAGTTTTATAGTTGACGTTTGACCTAGAATATACAGAATTAAAATGATTAGAGAAAAAGTCCACTGCCTCATTATTATTTTTACTAATAATACCATTGAGCGTGACTGTTCTGGGAATAGACTGACCTAATAATACAGATATGATTTTACAACGATTTATATTTTTGAAAAGATTATATTATACTACTTTATAATCCGGTAATCGTGCTAATATGAATTTTGTTATTTGTTTTGTATTTTATCAATAGTATATTAATCTTTTAATTGACAGACGACGATAACATGTTGATGTGTTGAAAACCGGTGGATGGCAGTTGTCCGAAAATTGATAAGATAAGGTATTATATAGCAAGTCGAAGGATATTTTCAATTTTTTTGTCCTCGCAGTGCAGCGGCCAACGAGTGAGTGGCAACGTGGGCATCACTGCGCGGGCATGACTGTAAATAATTTCAAGTTTGGCGTCACTGATGGACCGTTGGTATATGATGATATAATTCGTGGTATAAGCGTCCTTATCATTTTTCGGACATCACCCGACCCGTTGAAAACATCACCTGTCGCAGATTTATGTCCTTACGGAACTGACTTTACCGCGTTCTGAAATAATACTCCTCACTAGATTTAAAGAAACAAGGCAATATAAAGCTCCGTGTTTGTTACAAATTATTTGGTATGATGTCCCCTTTAAATATTAGAACAAATTAATTACGCAGTGAAAACATTAATATTAATTCTTTTCCCAAATTAACTAAATTTGAGGTTTTTGTTAAAAATGTTAATAAAAATTTTTTATTCATTTAAATTTAATTATTTTATCAAAATAAAAACAACGGAAAAAATACTTTTGATTATTTCGACCCCAATAAGCATTGCTTGTGGTGGGGCAAAAGAGTTTACGAAAAAAAATGTTTTGAAGATCAATTTGTAAACTTATGGATAACAAAGAAGAAAAAAGAAAAATTTAAGCATGATGGTGAGAAGATGGAAAAGAAGACTATCACAAAAAAAAAGCATTGTATTAATATCACTTATAACCTTAGTATAAGAATTATAAATTATAAATTAATTATTATATATAATAATGATTATGCTTACAACTAAAACGTCTAAAACCGACGACTTCCTTTTTATTGTAACCAATCATAGTGACATTGTGTTCAACTGTTTGTTTTTATTTATTTAAAGACAAATGAAGCAGTTAATTTTAAGAATATTTCATAAACAATTTTAGTCCATATTATTGTCTGCTGTTTGAATATTATCATCATGGTGAGAAGATGGAGAAGAAGACTATAGGAAAAAAAGCATTGTATTAATATCACTTAAAACCTTAGTATAAGAATTATAAATTATAAATTAATTATTATATATAATAATGTTTTATGCTTACAACTAAACATCTAAAACCGACAACTCCTCAAACCATATCAATTTGTGGGCTTCAAAAAAAAAATAAATAAGAATATTTCATGAATTATTTTAGTAATAGAATCTTTAGGATCTTTTTAGAGTTTTTGGAAACAATTTTAATTTACAGTTGGAACACATGAAGAAAATAAAATTATAGGATTAATTAGGTAGGTACCAACTAGGTATCTATTAAATAATAATTAATTCATACATATACATACTTTTAAAACATCATGACTAGTTACATCTGAACTAGTATCTATGTAACTCAGTTTGGCTATCACATCTGTATTAACTGTAGGTTCATAATTGACATCGTTTTCAATTGTATCACTTGTCTTTAAATAAATAAAAAAAAACAATTTTAAGAATATTTCATAAATAATTTCAGTAATAGAAAGGAACTTTTTAAAATTTTTGAAACAATTTTAATTTACAATTGGAACACTTGAAGAAATGAAAGGAATCAATAAAATAAAATTATAGGATTAATTAGGTAGGTAAAAAAAATATATTAAGTATTTATATTATAGGAAATAGCATATTATGCTGTACATACCCTCCTACTTGGCAATTTTTCTGAGAGATACGGAGATTTAGTCCTCCACTCTCTATATACAAATGGTGGATCATTCTGTAGAAACAAATATTAATTTAGAAATTTAACATTTATCAAACCATGATATTTTTAAAAAAACATTGACTTACTTTTGTACTTTTTGGAGTCGTTGGAGAATTTGTCCTTTTTAATATTTTTAAAATTTTTAATATTTCGCCTCTTGTAGGGTTGAAATGAGTATTGTATGGATTCCAATCTTTTGTACTTATGTGATATTGTGGAAATTTAATGGTACTCCAATCATACGGCCTAGAATTATTTCCTTTTATAGTTCTAAAAATTACCTGGAACAAAATTTACATTATTAGAGTTAATTGAAGTACAATTTTATAGCAGCATTCAGCTATTGCGTGTAAAAAAACGCTTGCTAAGTCAAAGATCAAATCTGCATGACAACTTCTTGATTTTTAATTTTTAATAGTTTATTAAATGTATGTATATTATTAAAATATGATTAAACCAAAATTAATTGAAATTGGTGGGGCTACACTGTATACAAAATATGCCGTTTCCTATAATATAAATATTTAATGTATTTTTTTTACCTACATAATTAATCCTATAAAGGAAGGCTCAATTAATACAGGTAAAAATTATATTTTTAACAATTCCATAAATGACCAATCTTAATGATCTTATGCGGTTTTAATCCTTTAATTTTCTTCTGTTGATTCCTTTCAATTCTATAGAGTTAAGTTAATATAAATAACGAGTTGCTTTTTTGTTTTGTATTAACTTCTAACTTAACGAGTTACCATAAAATTAAGTTTGTAATTTAGTAATCATAGTAATAAGAAGGTTTGTTAATATACGCGTATAAAACGTTTTATTATACGTTACACGTATAATACCCCATATATAAAACGTATAAATCATAATAACGACCAAGACATAAGGAGTATTAAGTATAAATTGTTTTCTTTGAAATTTATAATTGTTATAATAGTGATAATAGTGATAATAGTGATAATAGTTTATTGGTACTGTACATTTAAGATTTTAATAAGTGTAAACTTATAAATTTCAACATCAACTTAGAACATTTTCTTAAATTTAGATTGAAAAAAAAATTAAAAACAAAACAAATTTATTTTTTGTTATAATAAATTAATAAATATTAAATACTAATATTAAGGTAATTATTAATTAATGAAGAATAAAGATACAGTATAAAACTAAGTAGTTAGTAATACTACTAAGTAAAACTAAGTAGTTTTATACACACGTGTAATACATGTTTTATACTGACTGTATTATACGTTCCAACCCGGGTATTGAGTAAAATTAGTATACTGTAGTGTTAAGTATACTATTGCGGTTTTATTGGTATCAAGTTCATAAACAATGGTCAAATTTTCAATTTTTAAATAAATTCACAACTTTAAAAGTGACATTACTCAAAGTTAGAAAAAACACTTTAAGCACGATATAGAATAATTAACAAAATTAATTTATAATTTATAATAAAGCAGAACACATTAGTCCTTTGAGTCCTAAGGTCGGACCTTAGGTGTAAGAACAAGCGGTTTCTTCATGCAAATCAATCGCGACAAGAAAAGCATATAAACCGAACGGTGTTTTGAAAAGCCGTTTATATATTTTAATATGTAAATAAATAGATACTCGCGCTTCTTAAATGGTCCTTACGGATCCATTCAGCACTGCCCTCCTGACCGCAACCGAGGGAGTGTGTGAGAATAAGGCTTCACAAATATTTTGTGCTAGGATACCTTGGCCTCTTTTGTTTTGTTTGTTCCAATTAACAAATTATTGGAATTGATCCGGAGTAACTTCAGCAATTGAGTTTAACTGGAAATGTTCACGGCACATTATAATTGTTACAAACGCAACCAAAATACGAAAATGCATCAAAATCATGGGTTTGTTCCTCAGCGGTGTTGCAACAGCAACTTTTATAGTAGGTATGTAAATTAATTAGAAAGTCGGTAGCTCTAATTCAAAATATATTGGGGTGCTGTTTTTAACAATGTAATATATGACTAAGAGCCCATCTTTTACCGTGGTCTTAAAAAAAATATATTAGGTTAGGTTCTTAACTAACCTAACCATTGTTTGTAAGATTTTAAAATAGCAAATTTGTTTGAGTATTTATTGATAATGTGAACAAAACATTTTTTTTTTTTAAATCAGATGGATTTTGAATGAACAAGAGCAATTTAAAATATTTTGTATACAAACAAATTAGTTTTATTAATACTTATCGCATCAGTTAATCAATTAGAATACAACTAAATATTGCTATGTTGCCTGTGAAGCACAGAAAATCATCGCTTACAATAAATTAAATCAAAATATACCTTAAGAACGGAAAAACAATTATCTGAAATTAGTTTTTACTCATCTTTTAAGTGACTTATTAAACTATGCATTGTTTTTATTCTATTTTTTAGACGGAAGTTAGCTAATCTCAGTTGTTTGATTTTTTTAACATGATTTTCGTGTTCATTCTTCGAAGCAATCCAATATTTTAATCTGCTGTTTGGACTTTCTATATCGTCAATACTTTTGAAATCCTTTGCATATAATTTGCGCTTCCTGAAATCATACAATATATAATTGTATAAATATAAAAATTAAAACATACCCGTACAAATTAATGTCTACTTAAATTTGTCTATAGGTAGCTCAATACAAATAATAAGGGATATTTAAAAAACAATTATACCTACCTGGATTTTATAGGCATTGGTGTATCTATAATGGCAGAATTTATTGATTCGTCTGAGTCTTTGAAAAGCATTTGTTCTGGTATCATACCTTAAATTCAAAATGGTTAGGTTAGTTATGCAACGATATAAAAACATAAATAATTAATTAGAATACATACATTGAGTATCCTGTTTATCCAACTGACATTCACCATCACTGAGGCATGTTTTGCTCAATTTGTCAGGAAATACTTCAACAACGTCATTGTTTAACTTGGAAAAAGATTTTTATTGATAGCTACATCAAAAAATAGTAAAAGAAATAGATATTGTGACACATTTATATGTAATATACCTAATGGTAGGTACTAACGTTTTTTAAACAAACTAGGTTTTGCAGATTTGTCCAAAACCTTTTTACCATATATTCCACCTTCAAAATAAGCTGATTCAAAAAAATGTTTACTACAAATCACACTGTATTTTGTTAGCTGAAAATCTGGCTGAAATTGTCTTATTTGGTGGACCCATTGATCACCAATATTCCCTTTGGGTATACTAAATTAATATCATAGTTGAGTAATATTATATAATATGAGTACATATAATTACATAAATTATTTAACTGGCAATATAATATCTGATATCTACTCACCCATGCATTTTAATACCTTCTTCTTTAATGGTTGTTTTACAACCTTTAATAGAACAAGTTTTCATTTTTAGGTATTATTGTTACCTATATACAATAAATATACCTAAAAAATAAAAAACTTATTAAACTATAGTCGAAGTCCGAAGTGCCAATTAGAAGTGCTTGGCGCAGGTGGTAGATGAAATCATAGACTTTAAGACTTTAAGTTTACTTTAAGTCTATGGGTGCAATCTTTTGCAGTGATCACAGCTATATTATAGAGTACACATAGTGCTATCTTTGATCGATGGAATAGTTGGTAATATCATGGAATAATTTGAGTATTAAATTTATTCCTCCATGGTTGCCCCCAACAGTTTGTATCTCTCTCATCAATGTCGGTTTCATGATTTCTCTCTCTAAGCGCAGTCCATTTATTAATATGTCTATGGTCGAACTCGGCTCCAGGCGCGTTTCAGGGGTACCAATCCCTGCCATTGCCGTTTCATGAGTACCAATCCCCGCTCGGCGGCGGTTTCAGGAGTATCAATCCCCGCGCAGCGTCGTTGCAGAAGTACAAATACAAAGTATAGTTATGGCATAATATAGGTGGACGTAGAAAGAACCTTTTCGATGTATAAAAATATTTTGAGCCCAAACCGTCAACGTTTTACTGAAGACAGCTTATCTAAGTACATGGTAGTCAATTTTTTTTTAATACCAACTAGTTAATATATTTTGTTTTGTAGTATATTTATTATTTATGAATTGCTTTTTAATATAAATTAATTGCCTTTTTTTACTGATTATTTTGCCTTCAATTTAGAACTCTACTTATCACCACTAATAACTCGTATCCCCACCAAATTCTTGGCGTTTCTCGTTGGAATCGGCCTACGTCGTAGATGGCAGAGGGCAGCACGTGTGGCAGCTCGTCGGCAAAATGTATCCGCGTGGAGGGGATACTACGGCCCGGCCGACCAACACGGACGACGGCCCGCTCATTCTACATACTCACGACCATAGATAAGTATAATATAATATAGTAAAATATATGCTCACAACCGACATGATCTTTCATGGATTAAAGTATATATATGTTTGAAATTACAGGTATTTAATTTAAGATAAAATGTATGAACATATTGTTTCTTTTTGACACATAACTATTACTGTATTTATAATTTATCTTATTGTCGTGTTATTAAAACACCCAACCTAAAAAAGTTTACTTAGGTCAAAAGATTTTTTTTTTTGTAAATAACATCGTTATTATTATTTAATGAGCAGCTAATTTAACGCCCAATTGCTCTATCCTTCCAACTGCTAATACTCTTTTAGTGAGTTTGTGGGCTAATATAAAATCATGCTCTTTGTTTAAATTTAATATTGCTTCAAAAATATTTTTCTAAATGAATTTATTATTTTATTAACTATAAAACCGCTGCAATAAAAACTCATTTTAAAAGAAGTTAATTGATTTGTTTTTTTACACACCTGTCAAGTACATGATGTATTTGGTATTTTTGGATGTTAAAAGAAGTTTGGTTAATTGCATGAGATATTCAAACTTTTCCATAATACTATATTTGAAAGACCCATGTTACTTTAGATATAATTATCAAATCCCCCAACATGATTGTATTTCTTTATTATATTTAATAATATTTCTTTAGTCATTTTTTGTCATCTGTAGTAAATTTGTTGCTTCCAATTACTTAATAAATCTTTTTTTTTTTTTAAACCAAGTTTATATTTATTAAATAATAGCTGAGCCGTCGAGTGTTGCCGCGATCTCAGAAGGAAAGAAATTTAACAAAGCTCTAAAATTCAATACCTACACATTGTTGTTTTTTATTAAAAAATGTTAAATTAATTTAGTCGAGTGCTTGTAGGTACACAATATTTTTTGTTTTACCTTCTAGCGCGTACATGAATAAATCGGAAGGTATTTTGAAGCATGAGCTAGCCACATAAAATAAGTTGTCCATGTGAGAAACACGGATTTACCGAATTTAGCCCATACACCTGTAGCGATTGTCTTTGTGCTTTATTGATGGTCTTTGCAAAAGCTAGTCACACCAACTGCAAAGTTTGAATTCAAATGGCCATAGGCTCCACTAGAGCTCTATTTCTGGGTGGGCTACATTTTAATAATATCAACAACCCGTCGAGGCTTTGCCCTTCACCACTATTATTGATTATGAACACTAACATATTTATATTTATATTGTCAACAATATTGAACAGCAATGTCCACCAGAAAAAATTACAAATTAAATGAAAAATGCGCAAACTGTACTGGCTAATTGGAAATCATTCCACACTAGACTTGGTGAACAAACGGCTTCTATATGTAGCTATTATAAAACCGATTTGGACTTATAGCATACAACTGTGGGGTTGTGCCAGCTAATCCAACATTGAAGTTATTCAAGTCAGAATATTACCCTTCATATTGCCCTTCACCATTGTCGCATACCGGTCTGACAGGAAAGAAATTATCCATCAAGATTTGAATATATCATCCATCCAGGACGAAATCAAAAATATGGTATTGGTATATTGGCTGAAAGATTTAGGATTTTAAGAAAACCTATACTTTTAGAGCCAGACAAAAGTTTGGATAGTAATATATTTGCATAATTATCTCTGAGGTAGTTCCAAGTTCTACGTTCTCTGTATAACTGTGCAACAAACTTTTTTACTTTTATTTTTTAATTTAAATTTAAATTTGATGACAATTGTATCAGTTTTTATTGCAGTTTCTGTTCAAGCATCGTGCACTGTATTTAAGCACTTAAGACTTGGATTTTGTGGATTCCACAGAAACTTTTTTTCTTGATAGAGTTCAATCAATAATATGATTCTATCATTTATCCAAGTCATTTTGATGGAAACTAAAGTATTTATTAAAAAAATTAACTAATATTTAATAAATTGATAAAAAATGACCAAACCCATAGATTGACTTGTTGCAATCTGTCACTATATTTTACCAATTTTATGATGTTCAGTGGAAACATGTTAAGCCATGTTTACTGTTTAGCCATGTTTCGCTTTTAACCGAATCATGAAACAAGTTCAAACTTTGTTGCTGGCAAAAAAAAACATGAAATAATGTTTGGAATCATAAAGAAACATTTGTCAACTTTTGAATTATCTACATGTTGCAACTGAAAAAGTTTTTATCATGTGCTTGCTTTGTGTAGACTAACCTTAACAAGACCGACCAAAATGAAATTCTAATTTATATTAAATTGCTATTTCATTTTCCATTATGGCATATTTTTTTTTCTCGAGAAGATATAGTTTTTCACATAATTGAAAATAATAATATTTCAATTGAATCATATACTCTGGAACAAAACCTAACGTATAGGATCCATATATTCAAATACAATGTACTTACACCGGGTCGAATTATATTTTATTTTCTCATAAATTTGTACCCAGCTGGAGATTTATAAAAAACCTTTTTTCAAAATAGTTAAAAAAATTAATTTTGTTACCAAGTTTTTTGTTTCTTATGTGATAATCACATAATAACTAAGGATTTTGAATTTTTTGAAGCAAATTTCGTCTTCAACAAATAATTTAAGGTTCAATTTGTTTTTTTATAATTTTTTGATAGTTGCTTGTAATGCATAGTCTTATATTATATATTAGAACTCTTATTGTTAGGACCCAGAAGCTGTATAAGTTGAAACCATGTATGATTTAGTTCCTGGTGACACTGAATGCATAGGATGGTTGAAATAGTTTTCATAAATATCACATGTACTAACATTTACTTTCATTGAAAAAAATTGATTTTGTTTTCGGATTGAACAATAAGTTTGGCAACCTCTTTTTGAACACTTAAAGGAAAAGAATTTTTTAAAGGTACCATCCGAGTTTTGTTTTTTACTCGTTCTCTCATATTCCTTTAATATTCCACCACACTCTTCGTTGTTTCTCACTATGGTACAACGATTATTTTTTTCATTTAGTGATGGTAATAATTCTCGGCCTTGCAAGAATTGTACACACATTTTTCATCATGTATAATATGTCGATATAGGTATCCTAATGTAGCACTCATAATAAAAACCACAAATTTACTAAAATCACAATTTAAACTTATTACAGATGCAGATTATTACATACCATTTCTCAGTTATCAAAACAATACAAATATTTTTGGTTAAAATCACTGCCAGCTGGGATTCCTTTCAATGCTAAATCACGGAATAAAAGTATTTGCACGGCCCATAACGAAAATGCGTCTCAATGCGATCATAATTTAGAGATGTATCGTTCATGAACGAACTAGTTCAATTGAACTATTCACCCAAGTGACCGGTTTCGTACTAGTTCACTTTTGATGAACGACTCGGTCATCTCGTTCACGTTCACTTTGTACTTTTTATACTATACGCTCGCGTCAGGTCTGTTGTACCACACACACCGTACGATTTTTTTTTGTGCTGTTTGTACTGTAGCCCTTCTATTGTACTACACCATGTTATCAATTTATCATAATATTATAATATTATCATATCATTGATAATAATAATAATAATAATCATTACAAAAATACAAAATAAAAAAGTAAAATGAATTAATTAACACAAAGGTGAACTACTAACTAGTTCAGTCGTTCATCGTTCACTGTATTTAACTAACTATATAGTTTCAGTATTCAGTTTGCTGTACAATAGGAGTTGCAGTAAAAATATTTACAAAAATAAATTATCAACTTTTAAAAACAAACTATACAGGTAATAATATGGTTATAATTGGTTATATCATATTATTAATAATTTTAATTTATAGTTCTCATAGGTTTTGGTTTCAAAATAAAACTTGTGATGATTTAGACGCCAGCATTTGAGATTTTTTTTCATTTATAATTTATAACCATACCAGCTTTACTGAAGAGCCTCTCACACGGAACAGAGGTGGCTGGAACACATAATCTTTTTTTAACCATTATAAACAGCCGTGTATACAATGAGCTGTGTGTGCTCCACCACTGTAATGGATCTTCACGTCTGTGTATGTTAGGTTCATTTAAGTACCTGTCCAGTTCAATTATACCTGATGCTGTTGGACTGATTGTATTTTGTTGCCGTTTATATTGCTCGTCAAAATTTTTCCACAGGAATGAAGATTTAGATGATACCCCCTCTCATTATTTGTAGTTGGTACAGTAGCACTATCTTCACCAGACAAATTCACTTGACAGACTTTCTTTTTTAATTGATCAATTGCTATTTCTAGTTTTCTTGGACGATAACCGTTAAATGCAATTTTTTTTTAACCTTGGATGAAGTAAAGCTGCCGCGCCACAATTCCATTATCTTCATAGCCCAAAAATCTTGTATTTAATTTTTCCTACAATGTGGTGACCAACTGTTTTACTACATTTAGGCGGGGCTATGTTATTTTTGGAAGTCTGCATGGCGTCAATCTTGGCTCTAATGAAAATCAATATTTTGGACATGCTAATATATTGGTCACTGAATATTTCTTTTGTGACTTCTGAAAATATTTCTAAAATGTCAGTTGAATATTGGATAACTTCCCACTCTGCCACAATCAAATTTTCTACGTCACATTGAAGAATTACTAATGTAGAGACAACAGCATCTTTGATTTCAATTATTCTTTTGAACATATCATATGTGCTGTTCCATCTTGTCACTACATCTTGCTTCAATTTTAAAGGCGACAAGCCCAATTGTAGTTGCATTTCTTGGAGTTTGGACTGGGCCTGTGAACTTCGTTTGAAATGTTCTACGATTAGTTTTATCTTTTTTTGAATATGAAAAATATTCTTCAATCCCTCTTGTACAACCAAATTCACAATGTGGGCAAATCAAGGTACATGACGAAAATTGCAATATTTTACAGCTCCTACAATATTAGGAGCATTATCACTGACAACTGTTGTGATTTTATTTCCAATGGTCCACTCTTGGACTGTATAAATTATGAAAGGATTTCGATTGTATGCCTCTCTTCAAATTTATCACATCCAAGACATATTGACTGTAGTGAAGCATTTTCATTTATAAAATGAGCAGTAACTCCCATGAAACTTTCATTCTTGATTGACGTCCAGCCATCAGTTGTCAAACACACATCAAAACTATTGGTCATGAGATCTTTGACTTTTTGGTATGTTTGATAATATAGAAGTAGGATCATGCTATTTGATATTGTTTTCTCGAAGGCAATTTGTAGCTACCATTCAACATTTCTAAAAGATTTTTAAATTCTGGGTCTTCGACAATATCAAATGAATAATATCCAAAAAAAAATAAAAACAATTTTATTGATTTTTAACAAAATAATAATATTTATACATAAAATATATTATTATGTACCTATATTTTTTGTAATTTTTTAGTTTTTAAGATTACATACATCGCTTTTAAATGTATACATTATAAAGTGAAAATTAAAATATAATTTGTGTGTTGTTAATACACTTGTATTTGAATTTTTGTTGATTGAATACAATTTACGGCAACCTTAGTGTATATTTTTATTTATACATATTTCATATTAATATACTTACCCTTTAACAATAATTTTTTTTAAATTGTTGGTCAATTCTTTTTTGATGATTGACATTTAGTGGCTTTGTTTTATTAAAATACGATAATATAGCGGTCTGAGCACTTAGAGCACGAGGCCTAGGTGCAGTTGCATTAGATCCATATGGATAGCAAAATGATTCATCTGTCGATGGACCAGTAGATTTTTTAGATTGAGATCCTGATGGTTCGGTTGTAATAGGTTCATCAATGATTTCTAAAAAAAAAAATATTTTCATACTGAAATGCTTTTGCCATGCTGTGTGTTTTTTAAACTATTTTTTGTGTCTGTGTACATGATATCTACCCGAAAATTGGATCATGAACTTCATGGATAGTTTCCTGTAGAAAGTATTACCTATCTAGTTAATACCAGAGTAGGGCGTTTTATTCGAATGAAATTGTATCTAGATGATTATTTATATAACATTTTATTCGAATAAATATGATAAAAATGATTCAATTATCTACTTATTTACTTAAATAAAATAACCGAAAATTATTCGAATAAATATCTTTGAAATTTAATCAAATAATCATAGTTGAAAATTATTCAAATACATTTTTTTACAATTGTTCGAATAATTATCTAGATAAAATTTTGCACAACTCTTTTTAGAACTTTGAATAGGTCATTTTTCAAATTTCCCAAAATTCAATCTTTCCCATGCAAAAAACGACAAATTTTACGGCACAGCGATTTTCGACAAACTGTTTTATTGACTAGATACGAATTGCGCCCTTAAAAACTATGATACGTATATACGTCGTGACAACCGATTTGCGTCCGCAAGAATAATATAATAATAGACTATATAGCTTTAAAACCTAACAAACAAAGAATAGATATTTAAATTATTTTGAAAAAAATTGTAATTCACTGTAAATAAGTTCATTCCTTCAGCATATCAAATTAATAAGAATAATTCAAAATAATTGTATTGATTAAGAAAAATATAAGGCAGGAACCTTCGGTAGCATGTCGATTTCTATCGTTCGTATTTAACGAAATTGTAGAATGCTTCGAATATATACCGTAATGAATTAATGATTTTAAGAATATATATATCGTAATCAATTAATGATGTTAAGAATCTATTGTTCGTTATTAAAGATTTTGAGGATATAATGATTTTAAGAATATATATCGTAATGAATTAATGATTTTAAGAATATAAATGAACATCAATACAAAAATAACATATAAAATATTATACTATTTCCCTTTCAGCTCTAACCCTCACATTTGTGTGGGTAAATAACTATTAACTAATTGCCTGATAAATATTTATTTTGAGATATATTTAAAGACTAACCATCACATTTGTGTGGATTATTCAGTATAGCCCCAAAGACCTGAGACATGTTAAGTGTTTCAAACTTTGTGATATTTTGTACATACACTTAATTATTTATATAAAGCTTCAAAAAATTGTTAAAAAAATTATTAGTTTTTTATTTAGTTAGATATATTACCCACACATTTGTGTGGGTCAGGTTTGAAATACTCATATTACATGAAACACAAATATATTGTTTAATCTTTAATTTAAAAAAAAACAAAATTATCATTCATAATACTTTTATACAAATTTTAAGTTAACTATTATACTTTAAAAACAAATTATTACCTTCTTTATAATAATAATTTTTAAAAAAATATTATTTTTATGTTTTATGAAAAGTTGTAAAACAATTTTTTTTAGCAGTTAGACATAAATAAATATCACACTTGGTGCACTTGATTCTTGATCGGCTTTTACATCCCTTCATCCTACAGCATTTTGGATTTAGTATGTTACATACTTCTGGCCAATGCTCGAATCCATCCTTCACTTTGGTTGTTGGTGGGACTGGTGCCCTGTAGTTTTGAGGTCTCCGTGTTGTCATCTGATTTTCCTCGGTGTCAGACGAATTTGATTCTTCAGATGATAGTGCACGTTTATTTGGCGATTTAGTTAACCATTCTCTAGCAACAGCGATTTTAAAATGCATAAGGTCCATAATTTCATTTTTACGTTTTAGTAACTTTTGCGCGTCTTCTCTATATTCCATCCAGGCGTTTACGATGCTTAAGTCAATGAAATGTAGTGCAACTTTTAATGTCCATTTTCTTGATTTGATCCACGTACGGTAACATTCCATTTGTTGGTCACATATATCTACGCCACCCATGTACTGGTTATATGACTTAACAACATCTGGACAGGGTACTTCGATTTCCTTATTTTCCGTTTTACTCCATCTTTTAACTACACTATGAGGTTCTGCTCCTGTAGCATTAGAAATTAATGTCACACATTTGCTATCCTTCCACTTGGTCGCAGATATTTGATTGTCACACCTTGTGAACTCCTCCCAAACACCTCTTTGTCTTTTTTTTGTCTTGACTAAAATGCACGTTCCTTAATCTATTTGACATTATTGTGCCTGTAGCCATTAGTCCCTCACTAAACAACCGATCCAATAATGATACTGTTGTAAAGTACCGGTCGAAAAATAGAACTGATCCCTGCGGAATACTTTGAGACAAATGAAGTACGACTGCCGGTCCTAGCCCCAACGATTTGTCTCGGAATGGCGTATCGACACCTTGATAAATTTCGAAATCAATTACTTTCCCTTTTGACGTAGTAATTACGAAATTTTTTAAGCCAGTGGGTCGTGGTTTGTTTTTAACATATTGTCTGCTTGGACATCGACCAGTAAACGGAATCATTTGCTCATTTACCGAGTAACAGTCAACTAAACGGGGAATATTTCTACACGCATTACGAACTTGATCAATTATTGGTTGAACTTTCCAAAATCGGTTATTATTACCAGCTGGACGATTATTAATATCGACATAATGCAAACAAGAGCGCAATTTCAAAAATCTGTCCCTCGTAATAGCTTGTGAAATAGGACCAAAACCCATGCCTCTACTATCCCAATACATTTTTAATCGAGGGTACTTAAACACACTCATCATAGCATGGACACCGTACACAATTTGTATTTCATTTGCAGTAGTTTTCAGTTCTTTTCCCGTTTTGCTCATTACATACATATTTGTATACAATGCTGCTTCCTCAAAATGTTTATCAGGAAGATATGTTTTGACATAATCAAATGGAGTACTGATGTTAATCGGTAAATAAGGCCCAAAATTATTACCTGGTAACGGTTTTCCAATAAATGATTTTTGAGTCCAACCAGTATTCAGAATAGTCGCATTTGGTAATAGATTCTGGTCTATTTGTTGTTGTAAGGGCGATGATGCTGAAAGCGTTTGATTTTCGCCTGAAGTAGAGACAACAGGTACATTTTCGGTTACAATGTCTTCTTCGCCCGAATCCGAAAAATCAGATGCACCAATAATTTGAACTTTCTGGGGATGCCAAGTACGGTCAGCATCTGAGTCGTCACTTCCATAATCTAAATCCGAATCGTCACTTAATGTGGCCAAAATTTCAATAGCTTTCGAGTTCAACTTTGCGCGACGCATCCTTGAATAATTATAACTCAAATAAAAACAGAAACCGTAGGCGAAATAACGTATGATAATCAAAATAAAATGTATGACACAAAATCCGAACACGCACAAATGTGTGGGTAAACTAAAAACGATATAACCGCACACAATTCGGACGATAACTGATTAAATTATGTGACTGATCAAAGCATTATAACATTTTAAGAATATCATGTATAATACGTAGAATAAAATAATAAACCCAGTGACTAATTATGGACTATAAATGTACCATATTGAATGCATATCCGAACAAAGAAAAAACCCATGACATTATTAATATAAATTGATAAAAATAATTTTAAGCCAAACACAATAACACGCACAATCGGGTGGGCTAGGTCTAAACACTGTAAATCATTCCGTAAATTAGGTACAAAATATTTCACCCAACCATCACGTTTGTGTGGGATAGGTCATAATAGTACTTCAAATAAAATAAGCCTCGGGTCATAAGTAGTACGTGTAGTAACACACACAAAAGTGTGGGATAGGTCCATAGTATTAAAAAGCTAATAAATATCTTCGGGCTAAAAGGGATATTGCTATGTTATAAAGTCGGGAAAAACATGCGCATTTACTAAAGGTATTATTTAATTAAAATTGAATAGAATAAGTACCTAATACTTACATGTACTGTCAAACTACCGTCAATCGACAAATTTTACACTGTAAGTATGCCACTGTACAAAACTACAAACTATAGCACATACGTAGGTACTAGTTAAATGACGGTTGAGATGGAAATACGAGCGCACGAAACACGAAAGTATAACATAACCAGTTGCTAATACATAGGTCATAGATGTTCGAATAACAGTGTTGTCAAAGATTAGAAAAAACATTATGCTACAGAAAACCTTATCATATAGTATATTATGTTAAACTAGGAATTTGTCTTATAGTACATGGCGCGGCGACGGTTGAAAAATTTAAAAACAATAAAAGACGAATGATACGGTATCTACCTACCTAAAATTTGAATATTTTATATTTAATGTTTTAATGTTTAAGTTACGTATGAAAGCTAAGTATGTTATTGATGATTTAAGAATATAAATGAACATCAATACAAAAATAACATATAAAATATTATACTCACAAAATTTTTGAATTTCAGTCTTCAAATTGGTGTGACAAAAACTGGAAACGTATCCACAGACTTGTACATAAACTTGGTAGGGACCGAAAGGCCCGTGATGTTGAATCCTCCGAGAAGTTAGGAAACTTTCCCGAAAGAACAAATCATTGACCGTAGACAGCCCGTGACAAATTTATGTACAAGCCCTACTCGTTTACAGCTTTGTCACAACTCCGGTCAACGTGAACGTTCGATGTCCGTGATATAGCCGCTCACAATGCACGATTTCACGCGTTTCAACCGTTGCAACGCGACCTTAGAAAATACGAAAACGTAACGCTGTAGCACCGGCCTTATATAGATAATGAAATTTAACAAAATATATAGCTTAAGTTATTCTAGAGCGTGAGGTGCATTGATTCTAATGTGTTTTTGAAAAAATTCCAAAATTAATGGTGCCCGGTAAGGTAGAAATGTTCCGGAATGAATAATATAAAAACATGTGGTTTTACGTGTAAGTGCATGATATAATAATTCAGCCCAAACAGAAATACTACACAGCATTATGCTATTATTCGTGCTATGTTATAAAATCGTGAAAAACATGCGCATTTACTTAAAGGTATTATTTAATTAAAATTGAATAGAATAAGTACCTAATACTTACATGTACTGTCAAACTACCGTCAATCGACAAATTTTACACTGTAAGTATACCACTGTACAAAACTACAAACTATAGCACATACGTAGGTAACAGTTAAATGACGGTTGAGATGGCATGGCTAAATAACTAGGTATGATCACATAATCACCATATTTAGTTCAATTCCGCGCGTTCATAGAAAAAACAACTAATATATATTTTTTTCCATTGAAATATGACGTCAACCGGCAGTAGGTAAACTTCCAGGTAGGTAGTAATACCTGGTACACAAATTCAATTTTGTTTTGATACTTAATTAAATTAATTAATTAATTTGACACTAAAAAAAAAAAGTTAACAGAAAATAATACACAAGCATGTTTTTTTTTTATTAAAATTAAATTCATATTATATTGATATCACAGTTATTGGGAATCTAAATATTTACTTAATGCCCTCTCATATCTATCTATCATAATTTTATGCCTTTGTATAGTTTTTGCACCATTGCCAAGTTTAATTAAATTTAAATTATTATGTTGAATTTGTTTTTGATAAGGTATCATAGACTCTTTTTTTTATATTTTAATATTTGATTTTGAGATTTTAAGCCTGGGAAAAAAACATGAATATAAGAATCGTCTATGGGGTGTACAATTCCTGGTATATAAGGATAATTTTCTCCTTCAGCAAGGATTTTTTGACCAACAATATACAATGGTTTTCCATCTTCTAGTGTTAAGTTTTCCATACTATTATGTAACTGGTGTTTAGTAGAATGGCTTGTCCCAGGCTGTTGGTTTTCTGGTTGTTGTTCATTCAAATTTTGATCGCATTTGCGTTTTCTCTAGAAGCATCAATAAATAGTTTCGAAATAACGATCCCATAAATAATATTTTAGCGTAATTTACCTTTGCAGGCTGTGCTGGAGACTGGAGCTGTTGATCTATAGATTGATTTCCTGGAGATGAGTCTTTAGGAATCTGGACAGGTGGAGAACATTGTTTTAGAGGCTGGTCTTCAGTAGATGTGTTTGACGAAAGATCATCTGCAGACTGGTGTTCAGTAGAATAGCTGGTCGTAGGCTGTTGGTTTTCTAGTTGTTGTAGTTTCGACTTTCGAATGTATTTTCGTTTTCTCTAGAAGTATCAATAAATAGTTTCAAAAATAAGGATCCTATAAATAATATTTTAATGTAATTTACCTTTGGTTGCAGTTCTGATGGGGACAGCGGCACCAATGGTTCCATGGGTATTCCTTTTTTTTTTCTTTTTAACTTCTGTAATATTTATAAAATTTATATAATTATGACTTTATGAGTTTTCCCCATAAACAATTAGGGATGAGTAAAAAAAAAATGAGGATAAAAATTCATAAGTACACATAGGTATAATGAAACTTTTGAAAAGGTAAGAATTTGAATGTAATTGGTACTCGAGGAAGGTCAAGTGGGGTAAAAGGAAATTGGGACAAAAAGAGAATACATTGTTATTTTTTTATACTAAATCATTATTATCACAATATGTATACGTCAATTATAGTTTTATTTTCATTTGCCCCACTTGACTTTTCTACACATCAAAAAAAAAAAAGGGCGTTCATAACAAAATACTTATCAAATCAAAATATGATTGAAACAATTAATAAAGATATAGTCCATAACAAAAGAATTATACTTCATAATTAAATTAAAATAAATTACCAGTCTGTTCTGCTGATTTAAATCTGGATTTCCATGGTCTGCGAAAACCTTTTTTATAAGCTTTATGGTTGCATCACTCGGTGTAAAATCCTCGAGGAATGATCGAGTTTTCCATTGGCTTTCCTGAAGGCAATATCGGGGGAAAACATCAGAAGATATTGATCTGCATTGATTCTAATGGGTTTTTGAAAAAATTCCAAAATTAATGGTGTCCGGTGAGGTAGAAATGTTCCGGAATGAATAATATAAAAACGTGTGGTTTTACGTGTAAGTGCATGATATAATAATTCAGCCCAAACAGAAATACTACACAGCATTATGCTATTATTCGCGCGGTACCTATCTACCTAAAATTTGAACATTTTATATTTAATGTTTAAGTTACGTATGAAAGCTATATTAAAGTATATTATTGATGATTTAAGAATATATATACCGTAATGAATTAATGATGTTAAGAATCTATTGTTCGTTATTAAAGATTTTGAGGATATAATGATTTTAAGAATATATATTTTTAGATTTTGAGTAATTAAGTATTAAATATTAAATAAGTATAATTTATCTCTTTTTTAAGTATAAAAATTGCATCGAATTTGCCTATACAAACCCCTTTTATTTATAAGGATAGTTTAAATAATTAATATTATATTAAACAATATATATTATTAATAATTATTAACTAATAATCACTTACCACTCAGTTCGTAGGTCGACGATTGCGTCGTAGTGGCAGTACGCGCAGTATACAATATTAAATACGAGAGGGGCGCGTTGATGCCGCAGTTACATTGGTTGTTGTGGGTCACCACAAGTTTAATGATAACACATTATAACAATATTATTAATTCAATCTTTCTTTATGATAATAAAAATACAATTGATAAGAGAATAGCTTAAATACTAGTAGTTATCCATAAATGATTTTAACACATCAGAAAGAATAATGTGGTTCATTACAGATTAAGTATTTTATACAAAAAAATCCATGTACCTATTGTAGATACTTTTTAAATTAAAAGATTAAACCCTACCTGTACACGAGGCTTACTTAAAGCTTTACTATGCCCTAGTTACACCACGGAAAGCTAAATAAGCTAAATAAAATAAACATATAAAGGCAGATTAACAGACTGCAGAGGTCTCCCATAATTGGCAAAAAGCGGGACATTAAAGATGTTGTCTATAAATTGTTGATTATGAAGGATAAATAAAGGAAAGTTTTTAAAATTATAAATTACTAGATTTTTTTGTAGTTTTTTTCTAATTAAAGAAATATTTAAGTAATATATTATATTAGGTTATAATATACTATATGATGATAAATATGTCTATGTTAGTAGGTTAGGTTAGGTTATCTTCTAAGGGTTATCCGGGCTTACCGGACGGTGTCAGACGACGCTTCGCTGTTGTTAGCCGCCAAGCCTCCACCTGATCTCCTAGGGGAAGAGAGACTAAGAATTAGGGCCCGAACGCACGCTCTAGCACTTCCCGGGGATCCACCTCCCCCCCCCTTAACAAGGATGCTATCAAGAGGGAAGAAAGGAGGATAACGGTCGCTCAGTGGCAAGTTAGATGGTCTTCCACGACTAAGGCATCGTGGATACGGCTAGCGATCCCGGACATCGGTAGGTGGCTGGGGAGAACGGTCCTGGAGGTGCCTCTGTCGTATCACATGACCCAGGCACTGACGGGCCACGGTTGCTTCCAGCATTACCTACACCGGATGGGTAGGGCTGACAGCGCGTGCTGTCATCACTGCGACAGTGACGCAGACACCGTTAACCACACCCTTTTTAAGTGTCAGTATTGGAGCGGTCTAAGGGAGGATCTTGACGGGCGCTAGGCCACCCTCCAGCCGTTGAGGACATGCCGGCCATTCTCTGCGGCCCTGCCTTTGAGGACTTGCCGCTGGATCACTCAGTGAGGGCCGATGTTCTGTACAACGCGGAGGAGACGTTCAGGAGCTTTTATAAGATGGTTGAAGAGATCCTGACTCTCAAAGAAGAGGAAGAGAGGGCCAGACAGGCGGATGAAGCCTAGCGGACAGGCTATGAAGGAGGAGCGCTGACAGAGGGGCAATCTGGAACGCGATGTCAAGGGCGGTGGACTCCGGTCGGCCCGAGAAACCGGCTCGGCGGTCCAACAAAGACATTTGATAATAATGTATTCTTGTTTGTAATTATTCATTATTTTTAGTGCATAATAAACGATGGCGACGCTGTCGAAGTAATGCGCAAGCAGTCCCGGCAGCGTCGTCGATAACAAGAAAAAAAAAAAGGTTAGGTTATCTATATTAAAAATACTGTGTAGGTACTTAGATATTCATTTTTTATACATTTAATATACAAGAAAACAATTACATTAAAAAACTATATTAATTTACATTACATTTATTATTACCGGTATTAATATGGGTCTTGGGTAAAGCTGGGCAGTGCAACTGTATGTCTTCTGAATGATTTCTTTAGCTTTATAACCAATATAATTTCTATTCCAATGCATGATATGATAATCATACTACACGTGATTAATATGAATACAAGGGCGATGTCGGTGTAGGAATAATGGTTATCAAACTTTATTTTGTTGATTGTTATAGTTTCTGTTGTCATAATATTATGTTCTCTAGAAATAATTAAAATTGTACTAATAACTCACCATTAGGTTTAAGTAAATTAATTCAAGATAAGAAAGCTGCTAACCTAGTTGATAAAAGAATTGCTTCAAATACTTTCGGAGATGATGGTATGGATGATGATGGATTGTTTTTTAAGCTCTTGGGTTTTTCAGCTACAGAGAATAAGATGACAAAATCTTTACTTATATTGGTATAACTGTTATAGGAACGCAATTATTTTGTATGTTATTGTAAATTCATAAACCGTTATTTTATGTTAGATTTTCTTAGGATTTTTATTTAAATAAATACTAACTATCATTGTAATTCATAAATAAATCATTCATGCATCTACAATTATTCGTTTTTGAATTACAACCAAATAAGAAAAACACTACATGAGAAATCGAGTGAATATCCAATGTTGTAAAATTATGAACTTAAAACGCTCATAAAAATTTATTTTTACTTGCTTTTAGATATTTTATTTTTACTACTGGAAAATGTTTACTTTTGACCCCCCAAAGTACCAACTAGATTCACTTTCGTATCAGAAAAGGTATTATTGAAGAAAATCTAAGCACTTTTACTGTCCTAAAACGTGATGACAGACACAAAAAAAATTAAAAATTAAATAAAAAACAGACATTGTAAAACCATACATTTATCGCTCCGTTCAGAATCTAAAAATAGTTATTTAACTTTTAATAAAAAATATGGTTTTATAATACATTTTTTGGTTCTATTGTAGGTATATTATATTAGGCATGTTAATTATAATAAAATAATATAATAATACTGACCTACGGAACTGATTAAATCAGAACTTGTAACACGTCTCTATGAGGTCAGGCAAGTCACAAACGTGCTTCATAAGATCAATAAGCACCCGCTTCCACTGTTCTTCATTGATTTGGAGCCCACCGACCACTCCAATGAAATATACCATTTATCTCCCCTTCTTCATACGAAGGTAAAAGTCGAAGAGCCATACAAGCCAAAGATTGTTAGTCAATGCCTCAATTGTCAAGACTACGGTCACACTCGATCATACTGTGGCTACTCAGCTCGTTGTGTCCACTGCGGAAACTCACATTCTTCCTCAGACTGCACCAAACCAAGAGATACTCCTCCCAAATGCGCCCTGTGTTCAAGCAACCACCCAGCCAACTACCGTAGATTCAACGTCGAAATAAGCCTAACAATAAAAGTAATTTTCTATATGATAATGTTAATTTTAAGTCAACTAATAATAATTCTACTGTAAAAGAAAGCCACCCACCTTTAGAAACTAATAACCCTAGCGTCCTCCCTCCCTCTACATCCCAGAGAACTTATGCCCATGCTACTTCAAAGCAGTCAAGAGATACCAGCCATCCTCTCCCCGTATTAGATTTTGACAAAAAAATGTCTAGTTTTCTTGATGAATTTAAATCAGTAATTAACCCCTTAATTACACTCCTCACACAAGTTATCTCATCTATCTTAAATAACAAAAATGACAAATAACTCGCCCACCTCAAAATCTATTATCGTCATCCTTTTCAATGCTAATGGCCTAAAAAACCACATCAATGAAATACAAGCTGTCTTATATGAAAAACGTATCGATATTGCCTTAATTACCGAGACTCACTTTACCAAATACTCCAATTTTTTTATCCCAGGCTAACTCTGCTCAAATCCAATCATCCAGATAACACAGCTCATGGTGGTGTTGCCATCATAATTAAATCTACTTTGTCCTTTTCTCCACTACCAACCTTCTCACAAGATTATCTTCAATCCTGTGCTGTATCTATCAAGCTGAATAATATACCTATCACCATTGCTGCAATTTACTTCCCTCCAAGACACAACATCTCTTCAGCTCTTTTTCTCGATTATTTCTCATCAATTAATTCAAATTTCATAGTCGGTGGAGATATTAATGCGAAGCATCAAGCCTGGAGCTGTCGAGCTGGCAACCCACGTGGCAATGTTCTGTACAATTTCGTCAATGACAAAAAATATTCAATACTAGCCCTTACAGGTCCAACTTACTGGCCAACTTCATTACGTAAAAAACCTAACATCCTTGATATTTTCATTGCCAAAGTGCCAAGTAATTTATACTGCACCCCGGAAAATATCATGGATCTAAACTCTGACCACTCATCTGTACTTCTAACAATCAATGTATCCCCAACATTACGTATGATACCTCCAAAACTATTTTACCCTTCAACAGATCGTATTAAGTTCCATAACTTGGTAGATCAAGAGATCAACCTGAACGTTAAATTAAAAACACACGAAGATATCGATAACGCAGTTGATAAATTTACCTCAATCATTCAAACAGCTGCTTGGGAATCCCAATCTAAGCCTACTCTAACTTTCAATAGCATTCCATTATTACCGGTACATATACGCTCATTAATTACGGATAAAAGGAGAGCTAGGGCACGTTATCAAACTTCTCGTTTACCTTACCAAAAAGCACTATACAATAAACTGTCCAATTCGCTTAAGAAACATCTTTGTCGCGTATCGGTTTAAATATTATCGATAAAGATTAAAGTAATAACCGTAATGATATTGTTATCGGCTAGTGGGGCCGACGGGTTTGCCTTGAATTAGTTTTGTATTACATAGTTTAGTCGTCGTCGAAAAATAGCGAGCGTGACATGTCGACTCTGCATCGTGGAAAAAATAAAAATAAAAATAAACGTATTTAACAGTTCTATAGCTCAATTTCGTCTAAATTATTAATTCAAATAGTAAACTAATAAACCTGAAATCGAAGTAACCAGCATCGGAAACTTACAGTCCACTCCGCAACATTTGGTCCATCGATCCGGATATTTAGCGTTGGTTAGCAAAGCGTATGTCGTGTTTTAGTCGTTAATCGAGGATAGTGCGAAAGTTAAAGTTACAAAGTAACTGCAGGTAAAATAAAATTGTGCGTCGCATATGCGTAGTAAAATTGTTACGTGGTTTTTACGAGCTAAATAAATCGGATATTCGTAGATTTCGAAAATCGTGAAAACAATATAAAATACATCCATAGTGGCGTGCAGGCAGCTGGCAAGTACAGTAATACGGCTTATATGGTGTACTGTGTATGGCGAAAAAGGGGCAATTCAAGAACCTCAGCGACAATCAAGTTTCCCAAGCAATAGCTGGGCCTCTCGAGAAAAATTGTCATCCAACGTCTGGCATAAAGGTAAGAGTCTCTGATTAAAAATAATTCCTTTGTAAAATTTCCTTGGGTTTCACCTAGTGAGTAGATATAGATATATATATATATATATATATATATATAAAAACTTGTACGTAGTGCGTGAAGCAGGTCGAATAAACGCAGATAGCAACCAACAGGTTTAAGGTAATAAGCGAGATAATATTATATTCAACCGTAATATAAACGGTGATAATTGATATGGGTGAAGAAAGAAATTTCACGATAAGACGCGGCCAACTAAAAGGCACGATTACGAGATTCTTGATTTACCTAAAAAGTGAAGAATTAGATCTAAATCAAGTATCGTTAAGAAGAGAAAAAATTGAAGAAGTTTGGCATGAATTTGACCAGGTTCAAACGGCACTTGAGTTGTCGGAGGATATAAACATTTTAAACGAAAATACGGAGTATCGTAAAGAGTTCGAGGATCTATACTTTAAGGCGATAGTAGAAGCAAATAAAATTATATCTCCAGGAATGGTAAAAGAAACTACCTCTGAACGAGGAGATGTGGCGATGGCGAGCGAAGGAAGTATAGGGAAAATCAGTATGGCACCTCAAGTGAAATTAGCGGCATTAAAGGTACCTGTTTTTAATGGAGATTATTTAGAGTGGGCGTCGTTTTATGATACATTTACGGCGCTAGTACATACGCACCCGGACCTATTACCCGTAATCCGTATCAAAGTTTTTTCATTTACGCGAAGCGCTATCAGGAGAGGCGACTAACTCGATAAGATGTTTGGAGACAACGGCAAATAATTATGAAAAAGCGTGGAGCATTCTGTATGCGAGATATAATAACAAAAAGGTTCGAATACAAGCCCACGTGAGGGCAATATTTGATTTGGATGCTTTGCAGAGTGACTCGGCAATAAAACTTAGATGTTTTTTCGATGCGTTGTCAGGTCACATGCGAGCTCTAGAGGCGTTAGATCAAGAACCGGAAAGTTGGGGCCCGTTATTAATGCATTTAATTAGTACCAAATTAGAAAAAAAAACGTTACAAGAGTGGGAGGCGGGCAGTCCTAAAGACAGAATTGCTGATGTTTCAGAGATAATGCAATTCCTGGAAAATCGATTTAAAATATTAGAAGCCATCGAATCAACGAAAAACGTACATAGTAGTACGCGAGGGGCTATTAGTAACGGAACGACAGGACAAGGCAAATCGAACAAATATAATAATCAATTTTCGTCTTTAATGATAAGTGCGGGTTTAAAGTGTTACGTGTGTCAGTTGCCACACACTATCTATAAATGTCCAACGTTAATTGCCTTACCGATAAAAGGAAGAATAAATAAAGTAATTGAATTGAAATTATGTAAGATTTGTTTACGTCAGCACGAAAATAAAAAGTGCTTTGCGAAATATTGCTTTAAGTGTTCGAAACCGCATAATACATTGTTGCATTTAGTGCAAAATAAAAATGCAGAACAAGGTATTAAAAAAGCAACTGAAAACGCGAAAGAAAGCATGTCGACGGCATCGTCATCAATAAGTGCTCATACGCTGGTACAAAATGACGAGCAGGTATTATTATCAACAGCGGTAGTGCATATACATAATGCCAGCGGGGAAAACGTCGAATGCCGTATATTGTTAGATTCCAGCTCACAGTGTAATTTAACTACCGAAAATATGGTTCAAAATATAAGATTAAAAAGGTACCAAGTGCAGCACACAGTAATGGGTGTCGGTGGGATAACACGACCGGTTACGCGCGCTGTAAATGTTTCAATCACATCGCGATATAATAGTTTCAATTTAATATTGACCTGCTTAGTCGTACAAAAGATCACACATTGTATGCCAAATAATGAGGTGGAAAATTGCGTAACTCCCAATGATATAAACCTCGCGAACCCGTTATTTAGACGTCCGCAGAAAATAGATTTGTTATTGGGTAACAAACATTTCTTTGAAATTATATGTGCCGGCCAAATTAAACAGCACATTGCCGGGCCGATATTTCAGGAAACACGTTTCGGCTGGGTGGTAGCTGGACCGGTCTTAAGAAAGAGCTGTAAGGAAATAAGTAGCGTAACACACGCAGCGTGTGTGGAAAATGACATACATTTTGAAAATTTGATATCAAAGTTTTGGCGTATAGAAAAAATGGAGACGGGCCCACCTAGACCATTAGAGGAGAAAATGTGTAGGATTCATTTTGACGAAACAGTCCAACGGGACAAAAACGGACGTTTTGTTATCCGTTTGCCGTTTAAAAATACTAATAATGCGTCTACATTAAGAAAATCGTATCAGATCGCAAGGCGTCGGTGGGCGGCGACCGAGAATAGACTCCGAAATAATAGACCACTACGCGAAGCATACACGCAATTTATGCACGAATATGAAGCGTTAGGGCATATGGAACGGGTAATTGATGAAGAGGGCGAGGAAGAGGAAAATAAGTGTTATTTGCCACATCACGCGGTAATAAATGAAAATAGCACGACGACCAAGGTGTGGGTGGTGTTTGACGCGTCCTGTAAGACAGAATCTGGCAACAGCTTGAACGATTTATTATTAAAAGGGCCAGTTTTGCAGGACGAACTATTATACATACTAGCGCGTTTCCGTACCTATAATTATGTATTGTCAGCTGACATTACAAAAATATACCGGCAAATTAAGGTAGCTAACGAAGATTGTAACTATCAGCGTATATTGTGGCGAGCCGATCCAAAAATGCCAATACAAGTTTATCGTCTTACCACATTAACTTACGGTACGGTACCGGCAGCTTTCATAGCAACAGCTTGTTTAGAAAAATTAGCTGATACAGGAAACGATGACCTACGTGCACGTGAATCCATAAAAAGGGATTTTTATATGGAAGACTATTTGAGTGGCGCTTCAACAAAAGAGGAAGCTATAATGTTAAAACATAAAGTAATGTCAATATTAAAACAAGCGGGTTTCGAGCTACGGAAGTGGTCGTCCAATGACCCTAGCATTATAAATAGTAATATGTCGGTCAGTGACAAAGGTGCGGGTAACGATGTGCGTGTTTTCGATTGTGCGATAACAAAAATACTAGGCCTATTCCGGGAACCGAGCGACGACGTATTACGATATAAAGTAAGCGAATACGTTGAAAGTACGGAAATTATAAACAAACGGAAAATATTGTCCGAAATAGCTACAATATTCGACCCACTCGGTTTAGTAGGTCCAGTTGTAATAGTAGCTAAATTATTTATGCAAAATGTATGGCAGTTACGGGTAAACTGGGACGAACAATTACCGAAAGATGTATCGGACGAATGGCTACAATACAAAAAATGTTTACCGCTACTAAATAAACTAGTAATTCCGTGTATGATGATTGGTAAGCATAAAATTATAAATATACAAATTCATGGATTTTCGGATGCGTCGATAAAGGCTTATGGCGCAAGTTTGTATTTACGCAGTACGGATGAATTAGGTACACACACAGTGAGACTTATATGCGCCAAATCTAAAGTAGCACCGTTAAAAACGATATCATTACCGAGACTAGAACTATGCGCTGCGTTACTATTGGCTCGTATGCAGCATTGTGTAATTCCAAAATTACGACTAGAAATCGAGAGGAAATATTTTTGGTCAGATTCTACTATTACTCTCGCTTGGATCTCGTCACCGTCCACTAGGTGGAAAACATTTGTTGCCCACAGAGTGGGGGAGATTCAAGATTTATCTTGCGGTAGTGAGTGGTCACACGTTAGTACACACGACAATCCGGCTGATCTAATATCGCGCGGGTGTGATGCGTCACAAATTGCGGCTATGGAGTTATGGTGGTTTGGCCCGAAATGGTTGTGTTTAAATAAAGAGGACTGGCCTACAAAAAATGAGGTGTTAAACTATCAATTAAATAATAAAAATATTCCGGAAAAAAAAAACGTATTAGAATTTTCCGGTATTACCACGGATAAATTTTCTATATTTGACAAGTATTCGTCGTTGGATAAAATAATACGAATTACCGCGTATTGCGTGCGTTTTTATAATAAAATAAAAGAACCAAAAATCTCAGAGTGCGGAGTCTTAATAACAACTGATTTACATAATGAAAATTTGCGACTTTTAATTAGAGTACAAAAGGACTATTTTGAAAAGGAGTTAAATGAATTAAATTCGGCAAATGGTCAGGTATCGTCGAAAAGCAAGTTATTCAGATTGAGACCGTTTCTCGACGAAGATGGATTAATACGTGTGGACGGGCGGCTAAAGAATGCAGTATCATAAGGTATTTTTCAAAGGCCCCCATAGTATTACCAAAGGATTCCGCGTATACTAATTTGTTGTTTCAACGGGAGCATGAGCAGTTATTACATGGGGGTCCGCAGGCGATGTTAGCATCGATTAGGCTGCAATATTGGCCACTTAATGCCCGAAACATAGCTCGAAAGACCGTGTACCGTTGTGTAAAATGTTTTCGAATAAAGCCTACCGTGGTACAACCAATCATGGGCAATTTATCTAGAGAGCGTGTAGAAACACAATCTCGTGCATTTAAAATCTGCGGTGTCGATTTCGCGGGGCCTATAATGGTAAAACAAAGTTTAAGGCGAAATGCACCCGCGACAAAAGGATATGTTTGTATATTTGTATGTTTTGCCACTAAGGCGGTGCATATTGAAGTCGTTATAGATTTGAGTACTAAGTCTTTTTAAATGCGTTGAACCGATTTTTTGATCGCAGAGGTAAATGTGCTACGATTTATTCTGACAATGCTACAAATTTCGTAAGAGCAAACAGGCATTTAAAAGAGGTGAATCCACTTTTTCGAGATCAAGAGCATCAAGAGATCGTTCAATCTGACCTGGCTACAATAGGAGTGCAGTGGAAATTTATTCCCCCCAGGTGGCCTCATTTTGGGGGATTATGGGAGGCAGCGGTTAAGTCGATGAAAGCATTATTACGAAGTGTACTATGCGAATCTTATTTAACGTACGAAGAGTTATGTACTATACTCACTAGGGTAGAAGCGTGTCTAAATTCTCGGCCTTTAACGGCTTTGTCCTCTGATCCTTCCGATTTATTATATATCACTCCAGCTCATTTCCTAATCGGAGACTCCCTAATGTCTATACCAGAGCGGGATGAAACAAATACGCAGGTAAACCGTTTAGACCGTTGGTGCCGCGTTCAACAATTTTCACAGATTTTGTGGAAACGTTGGAGTCGAGAGTATTTGCATCAATTGCAAGAGAGGTCAAAATGGGCTAGTGAAAAGGAAAGGACCCAAAGTAGACATCGGCAGTGTAGTTCTAATTCGGGAAGAAAATCTGACACCCTTACGGTGGAAAATCGGACGAGTGAAGGAGGTGACCCGGGGAGATGACAACGTCGTTCGTACCGCGGTAGTCAAAACGGTTGATGGTGAGTTGAAACGGGCAGTGCGTAAGCTATGTCCGCTACCATTCGAAGGAAATGATGTTTAAAAGCAAAGGCCAAAATAAATTAATTCTTGTCGTGATTTTTTCTTATATGAATTATTTGTTTATGATTTTTATTCGTATTATTATTAATATTTAAATACAATAGATTTTTTTTTATATACCTTTTATTACCCAGTATATTATATTATGTTATTATGTTAGTCATGTATTGTAATTATTGTTAGTTGAAACATATTTCAAGGCGGGCGGCATTTCGCGTATCGGTTTAAATATTATCGATAAAGATTAAAGTAATAACCGTAATGATATTGTTATCGGCTAGTGGGGCCGACGGGTTTGCCTTTGATCAGTTTTGTATTACATAGTTTAGTCGTCGTCGAAAAATAGCGAGCGTGACATGTCGACTCTGCATCGTGGCAAAAATAAAAATAAACGTATTTAACAGTTCTATAGCTCAATTTCGTCTAAATTATTAATTCAAATAGTAAACTAATAACCCTGAATATCCGAAGTAACCAGCATCGGAAACTTACAGTCCACTCCGCAACAATCTTCTAAAATACAAATCAGATATTTTCGAGCAAAAGTTATCCTCTTCTGACGGTAGCCTCTGGAGGAAAACTAATAAATTATTACAATATAAATCTAGTTTACCACCACTAACCAAAAGTGACAACTCTATTGCTATAACTGATGTGGACAAGGCTGAGACTTTTCGTCAACATATATCAGAGATATTTAAGCCACGTCCCGACATAAATAATCCAAATCTCACCTCTAAGATAATCCAGTACTTAGATTGTCCCATGCCTCTTCATCTCCCTGAAAAGTGTTTTACTCCAAATGAACTAAACACTACAATACAAAAATATTCTATCAAAAAAACGCCAGGCTTTGATTTAATTACTGCTGAAGTTGCTAGATGTATTCCGAAAAAAACTATCCTATTTATTTAATGCAACCTTACGACTTTCATACTTTCCACTTTTGTGGAGATTTTCAAACATAGTCCTGATTCCTAAACCAGACAAACCACCTGATCTGCCTTCCTCGTACAGACCAAGAAGTCTGTTACCTTTTCTAGGTAAGCTACTAGAAAGACTAATACTTAAAAGGCTATTACCTTACATTTCTATAAACAAGATATTACCTGACTCGCAATTTGGTTTTCGCTCAGCACATAGTACAATACATCAAGTACATAGATTAGTTGACGTAATCTCGTGTTCCCTAGAAAAAAAGTATTATTGCACTTGTGCCTTTCTTGACATTAGCCAAGCGTTAGATAGAGTTTGGTACGAAGGATTACTTTTTAAACTAAAAAACTCCCCCTGCTTATTTTTATTAATTAAGTCTTATTTAAGTGATCGCCATTTCCAAATTCAGTTTGGTTCCTCATTATCCAAAATTGAGAAAATTTTAGCTGGAGTTCCCCAGGGCGGAATTCTCTCTCCCTTTCTTTTCAATATCTATACTTCTGATCAGCCTATCTCCCAAAATATTATTGTAGCCGATTACGTGGATGACAAAGCCATCATATCATTTGACAAAAACCCTATTACTGCCTCAGCAAATCTTCAAACTCATCTCAACTTAATGTCTGAATGATATACCGATTGGCGAATTAAACCTAATCCCAATAAGTCAGTACATACAACATTCACTCTATGCCACTCCATTTGTCCTAATGTCTACCTACATAACATACTTATACCCACATCTGACACAGTTGGATATCTAGGACTTAACTTGGATAAGCGCCTCACTTGGAATAGCCATATCCGTACAAAGAGACTTGCCTTAAACGCCCGTCTTCGCAGGCTACGAACTCTACTCACAAATAATAAACACTCCAGTTTAAAAATTAAAGTTCTTATGTATAAAACATTACTCAAACCTATATGGACATATGGTCTCCAACTATGGGGTACAGCAAAAGTGTCCAATACCAACAAAATCCAACAATTTCAGAATATTCCTCTTAGGAAAATTACTAATGCTCCACCCTTTGTTTCGAATTACACTATACATAATGACCTGTCAATTAAAACCGTGACAGAAGAAGCTACATGATTCTATAAAACCTTTCATGCCCGTCTACAAACACACCAAAACCCACTCATAAATAACCTATCCACCCAAACATTACCTGGCAACCCCAGGCGTCGTTTAAAAAGGAACTGGTGCCGTGTTAAGAAACTAATTAAATAAAAAAAAAAAAAAAGTCAGTTTAATATACATTATTTAATTTATTATGTATAGTTAGATTCATACAAAATCCAGTCAAGTGCCACTAGTGGGTGGCTTCTTATCATGTACCTCATGTACTATGTAACTCTTATCAAATATGCTAATTATGCATAAATGTACAAATTGTATATATTATTGGGTAAAATATAAAAATAAAAATTATATGTCAACACTAGTGTTCTACTTGACATTCAAGTATATTATTTACTTATATTATTTATTTACATAATTTATTTTATTAAAAATTCCTACTTACATTCAAAGTACTAATTACCACGGATGTACTGTGATTTACATTAAAATAATCTTTAATCATAATATGAACTATCATACATATTTAAATTATTATATTTTTAAAATGTCAATCAAATAATCATATTAAGCATTAAATTATATCATTTGAAATACCCATTAACATTATGTACAAATACAGAGTTCTATTTCCCATTATGATGTATTATTTACACTAAAAACGTATTTAATTAGAATAACGTTGTAAAATATTATTATAAGATAAAATATGATAAATATATGGCACGCTAGGGACGATTTCACCTTAAAAAAAATAGCATAAAACGCCCCTCCAAACACATCATAGCGAGCAGTGTTCCCGTGTCCATTCGGAGACACTTCGTTGTTTTTGGCCACAGAGGCTTAAACTTTCTCCATAGGCCATAATTGGCCTATTGTATCTTTAAAGTTTTTATCAAATAAAAATAAGTGTTAATTTATTACGAATATACCTATAATATATACCTATATTCCTATTTTTCCTCTGCACTTCATGAGCTCTGAGAATATTTACTCTCGATGTGTGGCAGAGCGAGAAAAGACGACTCCCCTTTTTAATACTTCCTCTTACAGGAAAAGGTAATGCAAATAAAAGGTTAGGTTAATTTTCTTACGTATTAATATTTAATACCCTACTTTTATTTTTATTACAAAACAATTCATGGTCTAGTGTATTTTTATAAATGTCGACAAAACAGATTTTTGTTTTGATTTTATACATATTTTATACCTACACACGCAATTATCTATTAAATATTCAATAGACAAAGAGGTAAATATAAACTTTTTAACCGTAATTTATTTGTAAGAACTCGACAAATTCAAACTCTCAAAGAGATGTTACGTACTACGTAGGCACATTCATTATTATAATAATAATTTATATAGTTTTGTGTGCTTTTCTGTGATTATAATTAAACTCATTTCTGACATCGAAATATAAATATTTAAATTTTTTGAGAACATCGGATACTTTGTTTAGTAATGCAAAGTTATTTAGACGTTCACCATTCTTTAATCTTTTTTGATTGCAAAAGGTTCCTAATCTTTCCAAAACATTAAGATGCCTCAGATGAGCAATTGCCACTTGCCACTTTGGCACCGCAAAATATAACAGGCATCATTTAGTGGTGACGACAGGGTGTAATCGGCACTCTTATATTTTTCTGTTTTATTGGCCTACCATTAAGTTTATAAACGCGACTCGCTGATGAACTACACGTAAATGTTAAAATGTATTAAATAAATTATTAAACATATTATATTCTTTAATCATAGGCGTGACTAGACTTCTTTCGCAGCGGCAGCCAAGGTAATGGCCGGCGCTATGAGCCGAAAAAACTAAAAATAGCCCTTAACGCCTAAGAGCATATTTTTTCGGAAGAGGAGAGGTGGTATATCCTTCTACTGAAATATGTATAAAAGTTAAAAATAATAATGTACAGTGTTTTCAGTAAGTATCTTTAAGTTGTAAGTGCATACAATAACAAAATAATTTAAATATTGTGTCGTTATTAATTATTTTGTGAATCGATGAAAAAATATCACAATATCAGTGAGTCATCCGTCATCTGTCATTATAATTAATTGAACTAGTACGTTCATGAACGAGCTAGTACTTTAATCGTTCATGAACGATTCTTTGATTCCGTATTCATACGAATGAATCGTCAAATATATGAACGATGAACGACTGAACTAGTTCACCTTAATGAACGATAAGTCCCATATTTATAACACTTCTCTTTGTTTCTAACAATGCTAAAGAGGGTTTTTAGTTCAACCCATTGTTTTAAAATACGACTTACAGCGGTCTTAATCGATAGCCATCTGGTATTGCAGGACTTGATTGTTTCAATGGGCAATGATTGTTATTGATTGCTTTGTATACATTTTTATATTCGGCTTGACGTAACGTCGAATGAGCAAACCAATTATACGTCTCCTTTATAAGGTACTCGATATTTCTGGGAAGGGTGTCATTAGCTGCTGCTGAAACAGCTAGCTGAAGTGAGTGACATACACATGGTATGTGTATTAATGTAGGTACTTCAGATAATATTTTGTATACACACCGTTATTAATGCCCACCATAACTAACGCGTTATCACTCCCTAAACCAACCATATTTTTTACGTTGAGATTCTTCTTCTTTAAAATAGTTAGAACCGCATCTGTGATTGCATCGGCATGCAAGCTTCCATTTCAACAAGTGTTAAGTAAGTGGAAACTATTTAACCAATATTTAGGTTAAAATACATGATACTTATACCCAGACATTTCAAAACACTAATATCAGTGGATTCATCAATTAATAAACTGAATGGCTTATTACCAATTTTATTTAACAAACTTTTCTCAAAGTGTGGTGCTAACGAATTACATATTATATATGTACACTTACTTCTACTCAATTTTATTCCTTTGCAGCTTCTTAATCGTTTAACTACGATTTACATAAGACGCCAAGGTGGTCACAACTAATAATAGAGCAACGAGCAGCGATATATAAGCACAAAGTTCCTTCTGCACATGCCGTTTTGTTTGATGTAGGTTTTATGTAGTTGGTGATGGTTCGAGATAAGGAAAAGTCTTTTGAACATGTAACATGTTTTTTTGTTTTAGTGTGCTGAATTAAATCGAACCATTTTGAATTGACATCACATTTGCAGAACCGGCATCTACCTTTAGACAAATCATCAGTTTTTACCAACCAATTTTTAAAAATGCTGTCTTTAAATTTTTGAGGATATTGAACTTTTCCCATAGTCTTGATGAATTTTGTAAATAATAAAAACAGTACAACAATTCGAGCTATCTTAAAAAATTTAACTTATGACACACTAAACAATTAAGATGAGGAAAAAAATATGTGTAGTAATAACTAATGGAATCATAAAGTTTAGATAGTTAAATGGTGGATACTGGATAGTGAAATAGTCGATTTAACATATTGGATAAAATATTTAGTCATAACCGTACCCACGGTTATAGTCGTTATGGACAGTTCTAATTTATCTAAACCAAGAATAAGATATATTTAGATCTAAACCCACGATCGTGCCTATACCATTGAACTATATAATAACTGGAACGCTTACCACGCAGTGTGGCCCGAGCGAGGATGTTAAAAAGAGATAGCGTATGTATTAGGAGTATCTATCCTTGTTTAACATACGGCGCCAAAGCACGATATTTTTTTATATGGCTATTTATGCGGCTTGACGCTTGAATCATAATTATTGAACTATGAGATATTTATTTATAATATAAATATACGTATATATATACATATTTGGATTAATTAGCATTAAATCTTACCTGCATTCAGAATTTAAACTGTCAGCTTAATTAATTGACAATCAATTTATATTTTTTTTTAGTAATAAAACTCTGTTGTTGATATATTTAATTCATTTACTTATTTATTTATTTAAAAAATGTTATATACAGAAACAGAATAAAATACAATTGTCTATGACAGGGGTCTCCAAACTTTTTTATTCAAAGGCCACAAAAAATATCAAATACTCTTAGCGGGCCAAAAGTTTATTAACACATATAATTTTTAATTTTATGAAAATATAGGTATACAATTATAAGTTGACTTTAAATCTTTTTATAACATATTGTCTACAATATACTTAAATATAATTGGTATAAATTTAAATGATAATATATATATTGTAATTTTAATAATTTTTAATAGTTTTTATAAAAAAATGTTAAATGTAATAATTAGTAATATCATATATGTGTACCATAGGTGTTTGGTGGTAAAGAGGGATTATGGTTAAGTTGGGTTTATGATTAAAATCTGAAAATTACAAATTATATTGTTTGGCATTTATTTATAAATAATGCATGTTGGAAAATAATTAAAGCTCATATATAAAAATGCCAGTCACAACCTCCCCCCTAGTTTCCCCTAGTTGATACAAAATCTCCCCAAAATTGTATTCTAATGTTCCACTGCCTTTAAGGATTTGTATTTTCTTCTGATGTATTTCCGGTAACATAAAATACAATTTAAATTTGATTGAAACAAAATAACAATTTATTTGTGGAGGGATCAAGTAGTGTACCTACTCCTTTGGCGTATAAAATCATAAGCTCGAGAAGAATAAAAATGTAACGTTAAGCAAAATTCACTAATTTCCTCAGAGTATGACTTGTGGTTTGCTTGATTTTTAACATTTGCAATTTCGTTTTGAAATAATATGAATGGTAGTGAAGAATCACATTGGTTTTTAAAAATATCTTCTACAATGTCTTCAATTAAATTATTTTTTCTTAATAAAAGTATTATTTCTCTATTTTCCCATATTACTTATTCGATTATTTCTTCTCATAAGTTTTTGTTGGAGGATTTTCTTTTCTCTACGTAAATCCTGTATTGTCTTATCTAACTCTTTACCAGTTAGTTTTGTTTGGACCCCATCATCAACAAACATACTTTTTGTACCATCTGAAGCATTTGTGCTACTTTGAACTGGTTCTAATTCATCCTATACAAATATTTGTCAATATAGTATTATATATTATGAAAATAAATTTTAGTAAATATGTTTATAGCAACAAAAATTATATTATTTATAAATTTAAAAAAATATGTTCATTTTTTTTTAATTTGGAATTTTAAATATTATTATTTTGTGTTTATTACTTGAAGGTCTAAATCACCCTTAGAATCATTATACAACAATATTTATTATTTATGAAGAATGTACCTATAAAGAGATTTTATAATATCAATGCAATTAGTTTTATATTGTTTATATTTTTTAATAATAATTATTATGTATTGTTTTTTATTATCCAATAAAAAATTATTATTATTTAATACATTATTATCATATTAAGTAAATTAAAAACAATTCTTACTTGAATTTCCACCAATCGCTGCAGAATTCGCCTTTCTTTCACCTTTGGCATTAAATGATCTGGGAATTTAAAGATAGTTGGCACAGCACATTTTTTTAAAACTAAGTTTCCCACTTACAACTGTTTTATTACAGTCATTCTCAGTAAAATGTAGACTGCATAAAAATGAACTACTGTTTTTTGAAATTGGTCCGTCTGACAGCATGTATCCATTTTTTAATCTTTCACTATCATTAAGTGGACAATTAATTACCTTGGACAATAAATAAACAAAGTTAAATTATGTATATAATTATATAGGGACCTATAACTTAAATTAATAGTACTATAAATATAATTACTAAATAATCAACTATAATTAACATTAATACTAACTTGTAAAATATTAATTCATTTTTAACATCACTTGAACTGGAACAGTTAAAAGCACAACAAAAATTTACCTTTGTTTAATATTGTACCTTTAGACTAGAATATAAAATATTAATGAACACGTCAATTCAATCAAAAATAACAAAACTCTGTAATTGACAGACGTCGGTCACAATATTTACAATTTTTATGCCGGTAAGGCGGTAAACATTGAAAATGAATACGGTACGGCGTATTATCAATAAAGACAGAGACAGAAATACCTAAAGCTTAGATCATATACTATGGATGGAGCCATTTCCCGATATATTGAAGCACATATAAGCGACGAGTCTCTGACATGGATGTATGATGTGCGCATGCGCAAAACAAACCGTCGCATATTTAGTTGCTGACCGCTGATTGCTATTTAGATACATCGCAGGTGTTTTCAAAATAAAAATTAAATACTGACTACTGTGATAATATATTTAAAATAAATTAGACACGTCACACATATGTATTTACTAATACAAATAAAACATAAAAATTATTAAATACTGTCTATTGGTTTTTGAATAAAATTAATTTTGTATAATTTCTTCTAACATTTTTTCCCGTTATTGAAAGTGTATGCATTTTTCCATAATGATGAAGTCTTAATGTTATATAATAATCAATAATAAGCTGTAATAATTGACTACGATGGTTGTCAAATACATCTTGATTGAATAGGTGATCTTTCATAGGAGCAGAGTTAAATATTGTGGAATCTTGGCTTACTTCAATCATACTTTTTACTGATAATATGTGTTTTATATATTTTTTTTTTTAAATATCATCCGAGTTTATTCTTATAACATATTCAGTTGCTAAACACACTTTATGTACATCTGACGACACATTTATCAATTTTCCTCGAGTTTTTAATTCAAGAAGTATCGAAGTATCTTGATTTTGTTCTTCTACTAAACACGAATCACATACATCACATAAATATTTGTTCTTTCGAATTTTTGGAACAATAAAACCACTAAGTGTATTTTACAACATCTATTATGTAGTCTTCCAAACTAGGCATTTGATAATCATAATCATGATCAATATTATTAAATATATTATTTTCTTTTTCATCATTTAATGTATCATTATTACAAATAGCATTAGCATCTTTTCTTTTATTAGCTCCAATAAATAAAATACAAGATATATCTAGCTGGGTACAATTTCCATACATTGATCCACTGATTTCATGTCTCACAAGTAATCTCTTATATGCTGTCCTGAATTGTACAGCATTTGGGTTATTGTTAAAACCACCTCTACTTCTAAGAGCACTAAAAAATACCTCCAAGTGATCTTGGCTCAATTTGTAGTTGAGTAAAAATGACATTCCATCCTTTTCAACAGCTCTATAAACATTTATTAAATTTTCAAGACAAATTATTAAACCCAAAAAACCTGTTTTTCTTTGACTTTTAAGTAATAACTCTTCATCAGTGTCGTAAGTTTTTTTGGTACCTCAAACCTTCAACATAACTTTTAAACTGATCAATCAAGTAAGTCTATTATTCGATGTAAATTCTTTTCATTTACTGGAAAAGAATAGTCTCCTTTTGCTAATTTATTCCTGCAGTTACAGACATCAAAAACATCATTGAATATTTTACAAAAATTAGCAGTAGGTGTTGCGTTAGGTATCAAATTTAGTCGTTCACAAAATAATAAACTGGAACTAACACTTAAACTTAACGTTTGAACTGCTAATCTTACACTCATCATGTTTTCAAAATAATTAATATGATTTTTTTTTAGTTTGTTTGCTGCATGTAATCCTTTAGTTTCTTGTATACTTTGTAATATTTCTATATGATGCCATTTAATTTGTTCACCAACAGCGTTAATTATTACCTTTTTTTCACCTAGAGTATTTCTGACTAATTTTAACATGTGTACAGCATCCCAAAATATATAAATAATCTTTTCATTTTTTGAACCAGGAAATTCAGGAACTGATATCCATGGCTTGAATTCTGATGAAAAGTAATCAAAATTTGCACCTAAAATTTTGCACATGGAAATGTTACATGGTGCGCCATCAAATGTAATCGAATAGCATTTTGCTCCAGTTTCAAAAAATATCTCAAAGCATTTCTTTAATAAATTAGCTCTTTCACTTCCTGAAAAACTGTTGATTAGGAAGTAGCCTAATGGTACTTTCCAATGGCCATTTATATATACCGCAAGAAAAACAAGTGCATTTGTAGCTTCTTGTATATTATCAACTTGTTCTTGAGTAGTTCCCAAGTCAACACCTCCATACAATTTTCCATTAAGATATGTAATTTGTTTTCTAATTGACATTTCATCAATTACAATGTTACATATCACTGGATCAACAGATTCACTTACCCGTTAGGTTATACTTTGAAATGCTTCTTTAGTAAAGCCAGGCTCACCGTCTATAACCGAATACCACTTCTTTAAAGTATTAGGGTGAGGCAAAAGATTCTTGAATGTTTTTCTAACAAATAAATATGCTTTGGAAGAATACAATTGTAAAGTTAGTGCGAAGGAACGAAGAGCTGGCGAATACTTGGTATTAGGTGATTTAAGGTTTCTATTTATTGTTTCTTTAATTGGGTCAGCTAATTTATTCTGAAATTCAAAATATATGTAAAAATCAAAAATTATCATGTTAAGTAAATCAGGCAAACAAGTATAATCATGAATAATAATTATTAAATTATGTATATTAAAAACATTGATATAGTAGAACACTTAGTTTTGTTAAAATACAATTAGTCTAAAAAAAAACTAAAATATTAAAAATATACAACACATACCAAAAAAAAGTATCATGATAGACACAATATACAATTAGCAAATTTAAAAAGATACAAATGTATCTTATCTACACATATTAGATATGCACTTTGTTAAAAAAACAATAAGTCTCATTAAAAATATTTGAATAGTTGAATACTTTACATTGTTAAAATACAATTAGTCTAAAAACAAAATAAGATACAACATATAGAACATATACAACATACACAAAAAAAAGTATCTATTATAGATACAAGATGCAATTTACAAATTTTAAATCATACAATGTATCTAATCTACGTATCTTAGACAGGTACTTTGTTCATAAAAAAAAAAACTAGCCTCATAAAAAACATTTAAATAATATTATAAAATACTGTAAAACACTAAGTACCAATATTTCATCATGTGCATTTTCAGTAATTAAATTATTATTTTTCAAGTGCTTGAATAAAGCTTCTAGGGATGATAATTTATTTCTTAGTCTTCTTACAGTTTGGTTTAAATTCTTAATTTTTTTTTGTTGAACCAATATTATAAGCTTAGCTTTTTTAAAGTGACATTTTGATTTTCTTGGAGTTAATAGATCTGGAGTTTTGATATCTCCAACAAAACACTTTCTTTTTCGTTTATGTTTAGGCGTTTCTAATACAAAATTGAAAATACATATGAATATGTTTTTAATCAATAATTGTGAAATAATTATTAATACATACCATTAATCAATGGTTCAGTTTGAATTGTTGTTTGAATAGATGCTGAAGTAGATGGCATACACATAATTTGATTTTGATACAAATCCACGTTTAAACTACAATATTTACTTTCAGGAGTAACTAAAATAAGATAAATTAATGTAAAATCATTAATTAATCATGATGATAGTTTTTTAGTTGCATTTTATCTATTACAGACTGATTTTCACATAATTCAGTTTGAATGCTCAAGTCATTAATTGTTTGAATAGTCCCTACTGACATTAATGACCTAAAATAGACCATAGAACAATAACTATATGAAATAGATTTATAACATTTAAGCAATATGCATAAGGTATTATTATATTATCAAATTACTATTAAGTTCTTTTTAAAATTAAATAAGGGTAATTAATTAAAAACATTTACTAACTTTTCAATACATTTAGTAGGAACTGAACCACGTTTTAAAACTTTTTTGAGCCCCGTAGTATAGCATGATTGTTCAAATGCATTGAACATATTTGCCGTCTACACAAAATATCATTTTCAGTAAATCCACAAGCATTTATCCATTGTGTCCGTACAGATGGATCTTTAGGAAATCTATACAGTATACAGTAATAATTGTACAATTATATAATATATTATTCTAACTATTTAATGGCTACAGATATCTATTATAAATGTACCTATAGATATTAAATTGTAGAATTTATGTAGTAGATATAATAAAATTACTTATAAATCATTATATTAAAGACCACTTTCCGATGCAATGATATTCCTGGATTATTATGATAGGATCTTAAGCATATACATTAATAAACAAGAATTATACATGTTTAAAAAAACATAAAGTAATTTATTTTAAATAACTATATAAAATAACATTATTTATTTATTGTTTTGAAAAAACGCACGAAGTATCCAATATCAATCAGCCATCAACATCTAAATATGCGGCGGGTTTCTTCGCGCATGCGTATATCAAGCATCAATGTCAGAGACTTGTCGCTTATATGTGCTTCAAATTAAGTACACGGTCAAGGTGGGCATGGCTCCATCTATAGTATATGATTTAAGACCTAAAGTATTCGCTATCTCCTTCTAACACACTCGCTCTGTTTTATTTACATTATTCATATGGGCGGTGAGCGTTCCAGTTATTATATAGTTCAATAGCCTATATGGCAAAATCATTCAATAAATAATGCTATGTTTATAACCACCTGCAAAAGAACATTTTTGGTAGCCTTAGATGGCAATTGAAAAATGGTAGAACTAGCTATAAAATAGCTAAAATGGCAACACTGGTCCCATCTCTAGATCATATCCACGTCATTTATCATAATAATGTGATCTGAGTGTTACCGTTACGACGACATGCAGCGCGAACGGTGGTTGTATGGTAGAACTATATATCGGTTTCCGTGTAACAGTAGACGTGCACTCGTGCTTAAATCGTGTTTAGCGTGTTTCTGTTATGGTATTCTGTAAATTGTTTCTTTCTTGGTTTCTCGTTAATTCCTATACCCGTAGTGTATAATTAATAGTCAGTGATGTCCGCATTGTGTACTGGTAATGCCATGGATCGCAACCCAACAGCAGTAAGTAATATTGATCAGTATCGATTTGAAGATCGTCAGTAGAATAACGATCGTATGGTGGAGGGTTCTAATACAGTAATTCTCGTCATCCACGCTGGTTATGTTGCAAAAACGTTACGTGGATAATGAGACCCTGTAGTGTACGCATTATTTTAGTTCGGTTATGGTTTTTACTATAGATTAATCAGAAACACGTGGATGACTTCGCCCCCCCCCCCGCTATATAGCTTAACTAGTAAATATTACCAACATTTTATAACACAAAATAATTTTTTCAAATTTCAATTTGTGTATTAGGTAATTGTCTTAACTCTTAAAATTTGAGGTATTTGATAATAATTAATAACATTGTATACTATAAATAAAATAATAAAATAACTAAACAATATTTATACAGTTTTAAAAAAAACAATTTTGGAAATTATATTTATTTATATTTTTATATTTAATTTATAATAAATTATAGATTCAGTCTTAAATTTCATTTACAATTAGAATATTTAACTAAGTTATTAAGAACCTCTTCAGGTGACAGGTAGTACACTTGTATCTGTATGGATGTTTAGTAACGCTAACCCATTTAATCGCGTCTCACATATTATGTAAAAAGTGCTGCTCAACATTTTTAGCTGAAATATTATTTCTTCATTATTGGTGGTTAATTTTCCTGGGAAGTGAAAAATCAGAAATATCAATTTGTTCACAAGTTTTCTTAACAGTTTCAAATAATGTCAAGTTTGCTAGTGCAGCTAGTTTTTTTTCAAAAGATCATAGTCCATAGACAATAGATATATTATTTAACATATAAAACAAATTTTCAGAGGAGGAAGAAACTATGGGGGGGGGGGGGGTTAAAAACCCTAGAACTCTACCCCTGCGTACGCCACTGATGAGACCTTTAACCAGTGTAAAATAAGGTGTTAAGCTTAGGTTCAACATAAACAATTTACATAATAATGTAGTATTTGTAAATACTATTGTATTAATCATTTATTTTATTTATTTATAATTATTTATAGATAATATTATAAAAGTTGAAAAGACTTACCTACTGATAGACGTTTTATTTCAAGTCTATGTGTACCTATTTCTTTGTATGACGCCAGCAATCCTTGAATTTAGTTTTTAGTTCAACAGTTGTTCATTTAATAATGTAATTTATGATGAGTTATTTAGATTTATATCTGTTTGTAAGTATTTCCGACTCAACCACGTATATTGAGATTACTGTATAGTGAATTGTTCAGTTTGAACATATTTATTATGTATTCTAAATAATCTTTAAATACCTTATGATGACATACTAATGATGTAAAGTAAATAAAAGTACATATTTTATAATATATCTTAACTTCTAAATCTGTTGACTCTAATATTATTAAATATGAGTAAAAATCTTACTAAAAAATTAGGTTTACACATTTTTATCTATTGTTTTATTCTTTCATAAATTAACATTAGTGTGAGTATAATAATGTGTAGGTACCATATGGTTGTGTGGTCTGTATATAATTTATGAACAATGCTCTTAAACACAATTAATGTCAAGCAAAAATGTCTATTCAACTTACAAGTTAGATTAGGTATAGTATGTAGGTAGACAATTTTTAACTGTTTTTGAATCCAAAAGGGTGTGGTCAATTAAAAATTATTGTACAATTTTTCAGTTTTTTCAAAGAACTGCTGCAATTTTGATAAAAATAAATTGATCATATGCACCAAACAAAATTTTTTTTTACAAAAAATTATCATTTTATACCAAATTTTAATAATGATAATAATTTGCGATTTTTTATTGCTATGATTTTTTTTTATTTTAGAGTGAAATTGCCAAATTTATTTGATTTGCATACCTTGTCAATGAAATCTTGACATTGTATAACACAGTTACTACAATCCGTCTTAGATTATTATTTACTTCTTTGTTAGTGATTTGAGTTGTTATTACAAATTACTTTGGTCTTAGATTTATCTACATTAATAAAATGTAGAACAACAATCATCAAATATGATTTATGATAAGTGATAATAAAGCAGTAGGAATAGAAAACATTTTTTATGTTAATTATTTTTGGTTTTGTTTATCAATGTACAAAATATCATTTTTATTTATTTTTTTGATAAACGTTTTGAAAAACATTTTTGTATATTGTTTATGTTTTTTGAGAATTTGGTTTCTATAACCCTAGCTTACAATAATTATAACACTATTAAATTAAAAAAAAATCTTAAATAAATATAGATACCTACTTAGAAGTTATTATAAATTGTTATAAATTATTCTCAAATAGTAAATTTATATAAAATGCTCAAACTTAATTAGATTAGTTTTTACTAGTTCTAGTATCGAATATAATAATAATCTTAATGATCAACATAAAATATTCCATATTCATCTAAAAATGAAAAAGTTTATTTTTTTTTAAACAAAAGTATATTTACAATCTGTAAATTTGTATACAGTAAGTAAATTTGGTAAACTAAGATACAACATTAAATGGCGTTTGAAGGGTAGCCCACCGGTATGGAAACCCTCTGACTCGTGGGAAGAGAAGTTTTTTAAATTAATTAATACAGGTTGGGATTCATGAGATCTCAACACCAGTGTCTTTAATCGATGTGTTGTTTAGTATGAATTCACTGGTTAAGTTATATACTTATGGATTTGTGTGATTTACTAATTTGGTTGCCCATTTTTTGTAATATAACTTGTACATTTTCATTCCTTAGACATAACAATTTAACATTTTATAAATATTTAATTACAAAATATACTAAATTACTTGGCTTATTAATTATTTTTTATTTAACAAAATGTTTTAAGTTTTTTACTAGTTTCAAACTGATTCTCATTAATTTAGTTTCAACAATTTATTATAGTATTTTATTATTAGTATTTTCATGATCTTTACAAAATTGTATTAACTCCAATGTTTTAACACTAAATATTTCACATCTAGCCATCAGGGTATCTATCAAGATTAGCTTATTCTTAATTTAAGAACCTTAATTAATGTTGCCATACCTGGATTATAGACATGTTTTATACCCTTCAATAGCTTAAAAGAATATACAATATTATTTGTTAATGATTAATAAATGAATAATTTTATGACAAATAACTTACATAGTTAATACCTACCTATCTATCTCCTACCTATCTCATCAATAATACTTTTTTATATGATTGAATAAGGAATATTGATAACTGAATTGTATTACTTTTCTAGCTTTTCCTATGACATTTTAATTAAGACTAAAGGTTCAACAGCTGTTTCTAAAAACAATTCAAACGATTCATTTTTTATTTTACCTTATGTTTTTTTCAAATTTTCTGCTATTCTGAAATCATACAATACTATACTACTGATCTACTGCCCAATACCTATTTAGAAAAGGTTGATTATTATATCAATAATAACAACTTCACAGAAAAAACTCTCAAGCGTTGTAAAATTGTCAGATTTTGATAAATATTTTTATATCTGAAAGTAGAAGATTTCCTTCTGTATTGAACTCTTAATTTTTTATTTCAAATAATAATGTAAAAAAATCTTAAAATGTTCTTATTTTTTAAGACATAATATAAAGTTTGAAATTATAATATTGAAAAACAGAATCCAATGTGACCTGTAAAATATTACCCTCTATAAGTTGAATAAAAATTATTAAATTTGGTTGATTCTACATGACATGATCATTATTCCCATAGTGGTTCTTAAGTGTTTTTGTGGATTAAATTACATTGGCACCAAGTGCCTTAAAATAATAGAAAGTATTAGTGGTTTTTTTATAATAAGTTTATTAATGACTTTTAAAACCTGCAAAAATGTTAAAATAATGATATTATAATTCATACCAATTTAAAAATGAATTTTTTTAATATCAAACTAGTTAGTTCTTTTTGGTTTGATAATTTATTTCTTTTATTTCAATAAGCTGAAAACAAAACCAAACTTAAAAAACAAATAATTTAAAAATATAAGAAAGTTATTTTCACGTTAACTTAGTGATAAAAATGAATTTGGTTTCATAAAAGTATTGGGAAACTAGGTAATGCAATACAAATGGCAAAAGGTTAATTTCAATTTTAAAAATAATAATACTTGTAGATATGTACTTGCATGTACGAGAATGTCCTAAAATCCTTCTACATTTTACCCTACAGTCACTTGCACTATACATCATCTATTATACATCATTTACTACGCACAGGTTCATACAACATGCACACAAGTACAGCATTTTATTGTAAGAAATTTTTCCAACTGCACAAAAAAAATATATGTTACAGAAATAAGTGGGGGGGGGGGGTGCTCCACACTAAATACACTATTTAAACTATAAAAAAAAAACTTTACACGATTAATTGTCAAACTAATTTTATTATGAATTACTTAGTAAGCAATTAGTTAATTAAATAAATAATAATATTTTTAAACATATTTATGGATGAAAATTATTTTTTAAAAATTGTCTGTTTTTGGAATGCATTTTTGCTTTATTATTTTCAATATCTTGTAAATCCCTTTTTAGACCTTGAGTTTGAGATGCTTCTGTGAACCAACTTTGTTCGCGTGCCTTAGGAGTCTCTTTTACTTAGCAACATATTTCATTAGTCCACGATAAAACCGCATCTCTTGGGTCCCATAAGTATAAAGGTCACATATTGAAATGAACAAATAAATATTCATTCTCTGACTCAACGAGCAAATTTTGTCTATCAGCAGATTTTAAAATGTTTCATCTGCACTATGTGGCATAGCAGCGAGAACTCGAGGAAAAATAGTTAATGTGGTGTTAAATGATCCAGATTTAGAAAGATGTTCAACAAAAGAGGCCATAGACATTTTATTGTCAATGTCGCAAACTTCTTGAATTTCTTCATATTCAAATACAAAATTTGATAAGTCTAAATCCGTTCCAATCAACTTGTGTACTTGTTTTAATTGGTCTTGTGTCAATGTGCCTAAATTAATAAATGGCTTAAAAACTTGTACTAATTCGTCATTAATATCAATTCCGTCTAATAAAAAATTGGCTAAACTCTCCACTAATTCATTGCAAACAGAAGTGACATGTGACATTTCGTGAACCTGTAACAAATAAATGTGGATTGTTCTCTTCCTAAGGGTATCAGCACCAGTTAACTGAATACCTTTTATTTTATTTTATTTCAATTGAGCTTCAAGTGTATTCACTCATCCACCAAGTAAATTATTTGTACATAATGTTCGAAGTTGTTTAACAACAAACTCTGTCTCTTTCGTCAAATCTAAGATAGTAATAAAATCACTTTGTATTGTTGTTGGTATCGACTGAAAATGAGGAGTGTATCTGCTAAAAAGCATAATAGGCGCAAATTATCAATGTTGGTCAAAGTAATGTGATATTATGGGAAATGGTAATTATATTTTCTAAGTATAAAATCATAATATAAATAGTAAACAAAAATATTCAAAACTAGACGCGCCTGCTGTCAATATCTATTTTTAACACGTTCAACGCCAATGGCGAGCGCGTATTCGTCATTCGATGTCGGGCGTGACTGATTTCACGTACTACGTAGTAAAATAATACATGCATTATTTAAATAATTTTGGCAAAGTAATTTTTGTTGTATTTCACAAGTGCACATATTCTCTAAACCAACTGCACATTTTATATTTCCTAATGCACAAGCACAATTAGTGTCCTACTGCACCTTACAATAAAGCCAGGTACAAATCCCCTTAATTTAGAAAGGTTTACCATTATTGTCATCACCAATGTATTGTTCATGTTTACTGTTAGGCCGATGCTTTATCCTGCTTTCACTAGTTTCCCCATGGCCTTTACTTTACTTCACTTTCTATTGTGTCTTCCATAAGACCACTTTGTCATCAACATTGCTTGTATAATACATGTATATATATATTTTATACACTGCTATCATAAATTGGAACTTTGAGTATTATACTTTCCAGTGTGAGGATGAATATTTATTGTTGCAAATATTATTATGATTTAAAGTATTATATTTGGGACACAGCATCCCTTTATCCATCTGATCTATATTTTGGCAAATATCTAGTAATAAATTGGTTTTTAACTATATCTTGGTAAAATTGTATATATTGTACATTTAAAAAATATTTAATTATATGTTTGTATAATTTAGCTTAATTTAAAAATAGTATTAGATAGTTTTTTTTTAAATAGTTTTTTTTTTTAGGTTACCAATAAGTATGTACAGATTAAAACATACTATTTTAAAACAGAAGAGGACATTTTAACATTATTCAAGACTAATAAAATACAATATCAGAAAAGTATTTATGAAGTAGTTTCTAAAAATATTAACAGAATATCAATAGAAAATAACGGCTTTGGTTCAAAATACTTAGATTGTGTTTTTATGGAAGCCAATGTGAACAAATTAGTTATGAATCATGAAGCCAGCTTTTCCATAGTTAGATTAAATAATCAACTCGTCGACATAGTATTTAATAATGTTATAAATGAAATAAATGAACTCATCAGTACTTTCATTAAAGCTTTAAATGAAGAAGATAGAATTTTAATAATTGATGGGCTTGTATTCAATTCTACAAAGTCTTCTATTTGCAAATGTTTAATTTCAGTTCGACCGGTAAAAAAATCTTCTATTATCTTATTGAAGTTAACTGGTTTATCTTTGGAAAAATCGAATTTGTTACAAAATAAAAATCTAGCTAAAATCACTGGTCCTGGTATTTATTTATTATTTGGCAATATTAAAAAAATCATAAAATACACGGATGAAGAATTTATGTTGCTGAGAATACAGAGCTTCGATAAATGTTATATCAGAGTTCGCAAATATCCTCATAATATTCATTATTTTAAAAATATTTCTGAATATGAAATAACAACTGGTGCAAAATGTGATCTGTTTTCATATAAAGTTGATATTTTAGTAAAGAAACCATCTAAGGATTTTCTTTCATTGATATCGAACCAACAAATAATCTTGTATAACGTAAAAGTGATTCATTCTAATGAGTCAGGCACATTTGCACTATATGTTAATGGAAAATCAACAAATTTAATAGCTCATAAAATTATTCCACAATTCAAGCAAATTCCAACACCTCAACATTATCTATCGGAGTTATCATCTTGTACTGATAATGTTAATTACTCACCATCAAGTCCTGAATATTTAAAATCAAAGCAAGACCAAACTGATTATAGTATTGTTAATAATATTAACAAAAGACCATATTATTCATCTTACAATGAAAATATCAATTGTAATAATGTGGCCCAACAGAATTATCAGCCTAAAAAAATTTTAAAGCCAAATCTTCCAACTGATGACCAAGTCCAACAATATGATAACAGATCGCCACATCAGGTATCTTCTCTTTGTCTAGATGTTTCAAAAGGCACAAATGAAACTAATCTGCCTATTAAAATTGCAGATGTTTATTGTATGCCATTTAATTCAGACATAAATACAATGGATTCTACAAATGTCAACAATCTAGAAGTTTTGGGAGTGAGTAGTTTACGATGTATTGGACCTTGCAAACCGATTTGCATTGAACCATATTTAAATGACGATTATGATTCTATCAACTTAGTATCTGGCTATTGTACAAAATGTTATACCTTCACTCCAATATCTTTCCTGACCCCATCCATGGATAATTTAAATGATGAATACGAATGTTTAAGATGCCGCAATATCTTGTTTCTGACGTTTTTTTTCAAACTAAACTTTTTGTATGGAGAAAACCATACCCAATCAATTGAATTACAATGTTACAAGGAGAAAGCTATAGACCTACTCAACCAACTAACGAAGAAAGATATTAAAGTAAAGGATTATCTATCACACTACAGTTATAGACAAACAGTTGTAGAAGCCATGAGGAATTTCATATTTAAACAAAATAATATTATTATAGTTTTTCATGATTTGCCTTCAGAAAATGTTCACATCTTTGTTAGTTTAAGTACAACGATTGATTTGAAAATTGAGTCGATTTAATATCATACCAATTTAAATATGTAAATACATGGGAGTTTCAATCAAAAGAGATTGCAAACTAAAAAGGAACAACACTAATTCAGTATTTATTTTTATTTTTATTTATGTACATAAATAACTAAAGCTTATTTTATATTTTATTTTTATTTAATAAATTTTTAGTGTGCTAATAAGAAACTAAGTATTTGTTTTTGTTGGAGATAATGCTAAATAATTTATATCACTTACATTAATAATAACGTATACATAATATTCAAAAAAATAAAGAGAAGTCTCGGTTTTCTTTTGTTGTTAATACTTATTTATTTGCCCCATTATCAAAATCTTATGAATAATAATAATAATTTATTTATAAAAGTATTTTAATCAGTCAAAATAATGTTGGTATATTTAAATATATGTTTTATATGAAATCTACATAGAACTGTGTATGTTTAAAATGATGATAGCTTTTGTTATAAATTAAATTTAGTAATATCTAGTAATTCATCCTATCTTTTGTCAACCTAAACTAAATTCTCTTTCGAAATCAATAATAATTTAAATTATTATTTTACTAAATCACTACTTTCTAGCTTTACCTGTTTTTTATATAACATGTAATCCAATTACACACATAGTACAGTGTTCCGTGTCCACTATTCGAACCTCCAAATTAAACCTACAATCCTTAACTGAATTACAGAAGGAGTGTGAAATAGTGTTTTTAATTTCAATCATGTAAAGCTGGGATTCCACGGTGTGTGGGATCGGTGTTGCTCGTGTCTATCTAAGAATTGTCGGTTTTTGGTACCCGATTCAAAGTAAATTATTCGAGCTCGTGGCTCGACTCACCAAACCGGTCCAACGCATTCCCACGGACTGAAGTGGCTCGTGGTATTTTTTACTTTAATTAAACATGGAATGATCAAACGAACTGATCTTGAAATTCATTTATTTGTAGGAACCTTGAATAATTTTTAAAAAACCTCAGCCAAAAATATTTCATCAAAGATTTCAAGAAAAAAAAAGATTCATTGGTGTCCCCAATCCAGAAACTCGCAAACAATGTTAAAGAAAGTAAGAAAACTGGTTCGGACTTGTGTGACATCTACAAACCTGACTGATTCGTATATGATTTTTACATAACCTAAGTCAACCTAATACCACCAAAAGTTCAGAAGTAAAATATATACGTATTAAATAAATAATAATAAATACATTTAACAAATATAATATACACATTTATCTATTGAACATAATTATATATTAAAGAACTACAATTTAAATATACAGGACCACCTTACTTAAATTACATTATAATAAAAAATACTTAAACTTTAAAAATTTTTTTGCCACTGGACAGCACCATCCGTCATAAAATACTCCGTAAATGATTCCCGAACCTCTTTCGCATAGCTTTGTGATCTACAGGGTATTCAACAAATCGGAAAGAACAAGACTTTATTGTTGGGGTTTTTTTTATGACCCTGGAATAATTTCACCTTTTTTTAAAAGTCAAATGTTCCTTGTGTAGGCAGCAATTGGAAGATGGAGTTTTACTTTTTCTTAAAAAATTGTGTAACAATGCATACGCTATTGTTATATTCTTCGTTGGAAATTCTGAGTGTAATGTATTGTGTGTGTGCGTGTGTACTCCGAAACTAATAATAAATATAGATATATATTTACACACGACGCCTATTATAGTTATAGTTATAATAACAGTCATACAAGCGATTGTATATAATATATATGTCGTAGCGTATATATAAGTCCCGGGATCAATTCTGATGCCCAGTAAAAAAATGTTTTTGCACTTTTTTACGTTTTTATTATTAATTTATTCTAAATTAAAATAACTAATTTAAGATTTATATATTTATATCACTATATATAATCTTCGTTATTGTCATCGTCGTCGTCGCCGTCATTTGCTGCATCACCAACTTCATAACCGTGTTCTTCATTGTTTGAATCGTACAGAATACGTGTGTGAAAAATTGTTTTGTAGGATCCAACTTAAATGCTCAGCATTGCTTTATAAACATATATTTTGCCAAATATCCTGCATAAAATTCGTTCTTACGACAGTATTGAGACATCGATGCTTTTGCCACGAACTTTCTATCGTATTTGAATGTACACCAGTTTCGGGGTCTTTGAAATAAAGACTATGGTTTACCGTTAGGTGATTATAGCCTTCATTATTCAATGTGTTGTACCCCTGAAATTATTTGATAAGTAATACTTATATACGTACAATTTAAAAAAAAAATACTTTCCAACAATCCGAAATTATTGTAGTGCCAGGTTTTATCCAATCTTTTATTATCTCCAACAATGTATTGGTGGTTCGATTTTCCACAGGAATCATGAAACAAGGTAAAGTAGAAAAGTTCCTTAATTTATTATCTATGATAAATTTGTACTTTATTAACCCTTCACTGCATGAGTTGTTTTTTTACAAACGGTTTTTTTTGTATAAATTGTACTAAACTCTTAGAATCTTTAAAAAATTAATGTTTATGTTCTAAGTACCAAACTTAGGTACTTATTATGGTGTAGCATATTATGTGCTACATATGCGCAAGGAGTATTTTTGTTATAATATGGGGAAAAAAAACAAAATATTATCTGCTTTTTGAAAATAATTGTTTTTATTCAAATGTATACCATCATCAACTATGAAATAAAATGATTCTTCTTTGAAATCAATAACAATAAAAAAAAATAATAAATATATATTTCCCTTTCTGGCTTGGAAACGAAATAAGATCCAATTATAAAAAAAAAACATTTACTTACTAATCTGTATGATTTATATGATACCTAACAAAACAGCTATTGTTTTTATTAAAGCACAAAAATGTCTTACTTTTACTGCAGTTTATATAAGTAAATCCTTTGCAGTTTTTGTACACAATCATATTGCTCACGATTAGTTATATATGATTTATGCGCTACTCTAGGTTTTTTCCTATCCGTCATGAACACCATATTATCCTTTTTACAAGGTCTACCTCTGGTTGGAGTTATATTGTCTAAGTTCTTACCTGTTTGGCACAAAGACACAGGTAATATCTCCCGAAATTTGGACAAAGTAATAATTTTATTAGATTCATTTTTTTGTGTAAGAACTCTCTTTCGTAATATCCATGCATTAATCCACACATGTATCAAGTAAATGGTAAAACAACCTCATGTACCATTTTCTACTTCGCATACAAATTTTGTATCTGCCAATGTTGGCATCCAACAAATCTACCCCTCCCATATGTTTATTATAAATAGTTACAGCACTGGGGCTGAGTGGGGCACACTTTGTTGGGTTCAGATTTTCTATATTGAAAAGACAAAATTCTGAGCCAATTAATGTTATTTTTTTCATCAATTTTTAATTTTTCTATAAAGCATTTACGTAAATCAATAAAAGCAATTTTATCTTCTCGGTTCATTTTTTTTTAACTCAAACAGTTTTTTTTAAGCCATCTGAACTACTGTATTTGCATTTGTGTTTAAATTTGATCATAATACTGGTGATCAGGATTCAAAATAAAATTATTACTCGCAATATTAAAATTAATTATATAATCGTTAGTTTTTACAAGGCAGTCTTTTAAATCTTCATCTCTAAATTTATAAGGACATTTTACTTCAACGCAACTCAATGAGTTATCATAAAAAATTAGACCATCTGGACTGGAGGCTAACAACCCAGACTCGTGTAACCAAACTCCAGTTTTTATAACTTGCACATTATATTTTTTTTCAAAATCTTGTACTGCATTTATTTCATGTGTCTTACCCCATTCAATTTATTTTACCCCTCAACACAATAAGTACCCAACAAGGTTTTAAATAGTGAAATTAGGATAACGATTTTTCTTTATGGACTGAAGGATTTTATGAAAATTGCTTGCCGTTAATCTATACTTTCGATAAAGACACCACTTGATATTTTCAGACTGACTAACAGTTTCTGTTGCTATTCTTTTTATATCATCAACACTTACTTTAAACATGTCTAGCATCAATTTATAATTAATTAATACTCGAAATTCTTCAGAATGTATGAAATGGTCTAACTTTAAAATATCACTAAAATCATTAGATTTGGGTTCTGGGCTTAGTAACCAAGTAAACCCAACATTTTATTCCATAGTGACCAACTTGTTATAGCATATACCAGCAAAATCAACACCTGAAGTATCTTTTATAGCTTTAAAATCACTTGGATACATTTCATCAATAGTCCGAATATCTTCACTATCTTATGTGTTTTTTTTCGACCAACTACAAGAAACATCTGTAACAGATAAATTCTTGTGTCCATGAAGAAGCAGAGATACCATATGATGACACTTAGTGCGACCAGTTGGACAAGTACATGTAGCATAATCAATATCACTACCTTTAAAGAATATCTGTGTATGAATAAGAATAAATATTTATAATATATAATAGATCAAATTTAAAGATATTATGTTCTTATAGAATACCTACCTTAACATCATACAGTTTGTTTTCCATGCTAGCATGATTTTCTATATTGAAAAGACAAAATTCTGAGCCAATTAATGTTATTTTTTTCATCAATTTTTAATTTTTCTATAAAGCATTTACGTATATCAACAAAAGCAATTTTATTTTCTCGGTTCATTTTTTTTAACTCAAATAGTTTTTTTTAAGCCATCTGAACTACTGTATACCATTTAGATGGATCTTAAAAGCTCACATTTTTCGCTGCATTTTTCAATATGCGTGTGAACATAATCACATTCCATTACATAATGTCCTGCCTCAAAAAAATGCCGAATGATCACTGTATGTCAAATTTGTGTATAACATACAAGAACATGCATAAACAATTGTCAAGTTATAAACTGCCAAACACCTTTTGTAAAATAATGCTTTGCTCCCACTTTTAGAACAACATCTTACAGCCTCTAAATCAAATTCTAATAAATTACAATTCCCAAGTTTTGCTTCTTCTTTCATATAATTTTTAGTTTGATGTGCAAGATTTTTTCTTTTTATATAAATATTATGTTCTTCCTACAAGATTTTTGTAATTCATCATAATTCATGAACTTGAAGCAAGTGTCACACTAATCTTTACTCGGCTTGTGAAAACATATAATAAATTCAGTATTAAATTAGTATTAAATTCATTAAACACATAATGATAGAACAACTTTTTTCTGGTATTGTATTATTGTTCTCACACTGATATTTATTATATAGCTCATAAATGATTCCCAAGTTCAGATATGCTGCTAAATAATATTCTTAATCTGTGCCTTTTTTTTAAAAACTATCTGGTCTCTTCGTGGTTGAAGTTTGGCTTCCGGCATCCCCTTTTATTTTTTGCTATAACATTTGTATAATCTTTCATATTAATTACTGTGCTTAAAAATATTTTTCGAAAAAATTCTCTGCACACGTGAATTTTTGAGTCGTACAATTTAAAACTATAATAGTAATAACTGCTGGAGTATATTTATCTTCAGTAAAGTCATTTCTGTTAAAAGGCCATATACCAGACACCAAAAAACCATTTGTTATGTTTTTTGGAATAGCTGCATTTACAAGAGCGTTGGTGACAGAAGGCAAATCATAAATTGAAAATCTTTCAAAAGGATTAGTTTTCATCCAAAAATCCATTTCTTGATTTATATTTTTTTTAAATGGAACAAACACAGATCTATCAAGTGGCTGGATTTTGTGCAAACAATGTGGAGGGAATGATAAAACCCAATTCCAACATCTCTGGAGTAATTTATGACTGGCAAATGCAAATGTGACTTATTTTATTTTTTCTAATGTTCATTGAAACGACCTCAAGGTCTTCGTCAATGCTTATCACAAGTGGGTAGTAGGGAGATCATGTGATATATTTATCTATGTATATATCACTATATGCATGATACTACCCCCCTTCTCCAAGAGGAGACATGTGTGGTCTTCACTCCCAGTGGAGTGGGACCTAGTTGGAAACCGGATGATGCAATCGGACGACAGCACGGGAAAATGGTGATTGCGTAGAATCACACAAATTTTTTGCACTTGCTATGAATCGAACCGATGACTGTGTGAGTCACAGTCAACTGTGTGACCACTGCGCCACTCCGGCCCCTAAATGTGACTTATGGTTATTTAAAAAGACTAGGACTTTATTTTCCTATGCAGAACGTACATGTGTAGTAAAATGATGCACACATTTTAAAAGTTGTTCACCTTGCGTCCACTCTGAATTGTTAGATGTGCTTATACAATCTAGGGGACATCCTCTAATGAATTGATCTTTATTATTTAGTGGGGGAAAAATAAACATTGGAGGAGTAGCATTTACAACTGCACTGACTGCCAAATACATTATCACTAATACCCAAGCTCTGCTGGAGTTATCGATCCAACTTGTTTTTCCTTTGCAATTGCTTTTCCTGGGTTTTGAACAGTAGTAATACCAGTTTCATCTACCACTTGATAAACTACAAAATTATATTTATTTAGTACATATTCGTACTTCTCCACGAACATGTTTACATTAACAGGATTAAAATTCATAGCTCTTGACAAACTTGTGGCCTCTGGTTGGCGAATTGACAGTGTTGAATTCCGTCTCAAACAATTAGAACACCACGTCCATCAAGTTGGCACCGGCACATTACGACCATAATTTTTATATCAAAAAATTGCTCGTAATTTGCTAGATTTTGCTAGGTTATTTTCAGAATTTGCTAGTATTTCATTTAAGTACAAATCGAAATTCAAGTATGCCGGTGCCAACTTGACATAGCACCGGCACATTGTCCGATCGCACAGTGGGGCAACGAGCTTTAAAAGTTGGCATTAAATCATAGGGTAAAAAAATATATTCCTAAAATGAATATTATTTTTATATTTATTCATCAGACATATAAGAAGTCATTTACATAATATTAACATAAGGTATTTATTTATTTTAAAGACATTTTGACAGAAATAGCTATTTAATTAATTAACAAAATAAGAAAAATGTATTATTTTAAGTTTTAAGAAGTCATTTACATAATATTAACATAAGGTATTTATTTATTTTAAAGACATTTTGACAGAAATAGCTATTTAATTAATTAACAAAATAAGAAAAATGTATTATTTTAAGTTTTAAGTTTAAAACTGCTCATAGTCATTGTCATCATCATTATCATCATCATTGTCATTATCTTCGTCATCATCATCATTATCAACATCATTTTCGTCGTTGTCGTCATCATCACTATCTTTAGCATATTGAAGAGAGACCTGGACATCTGGTGATTTTAGTAATGCAAGTGCTTCAGTTGGCATTGATTGTGTTTTCTTCTTGAACAATTTTCTTTTACTTGAAATTACTGGATCTGAACTTAATAAAAACAAATTTAATATATCTAAATTAGTTTTTTCACGACAACATTTCCTAGAGTTATGCTCTCGGTATCTTTTAAAATCTTTATTTCGAGCCTCTTGGGCTTCTTCAGTCAACTGTCCTATTGGCAACAAAGCAGATGCAATTATCTCTGGCCCATGTATAAAAAACTTGTGCATTGTGGGTGACATATTATACCACGGATACTTCTCTACAAAATATTTTGCAGTTTGATACGAGTATTCTCGAAACTCGTTGATTTTTATTTCGTGTCCACTAGCTACTACAATCATTACTATATGTATTTTTTTTATTATTTCTACGTCTAATTTTGTAATTTCGGCAGAGATTTGTGTATTTTGAAAGAAACGTCTGGCTGTGTTACCGTCATTAGAATTTCCAAATCCTGGTTTGGGTTTATCTACAAGTAATCCTAATTTGTCTTTAAATTCTTTTTGGATTCTTAGTTTATTTTCTAAAACAATTTTTTTTTCCACATCTCCTCTAGCTTGCCATTTCTTGAGTGGTAATTTGTAAGACAAATGGAGGAGACATTCGAAAAAACGTATCCACCCATGTAATACGGATATCCCAAAAGATAAATTATCAGTTTTTACTTCTCGTTTAACCATTTCATCAATTAAATTAAACTGTTTCGATGTTGCACCACACAAGAAACATCTAAGTGTTGATGTCGTATCTGTGAGTGCATTACATATTTTCCCATCGACCATTGCTAAAATCAAATTGTGAGTTACAATAAATGATTTCTTATCAAAAGTCACAGTACTATTTATTAATTTATTTATTTGACTCTGAACTTTTTCTTTCTCAGCTATAGATGTGTCTGTAGATTCTTTTATAAACTCAATTTTTATAGGCCTACAATATCTAGTGGATGCAGGACGTGGGTTTTGCCATATAATTTTGTCACCGTTTACCAAGCGAAGTGGAACTAAACTGGTAATAAATACAGCCGAATCACTGGATTCGGTACTACAAAAAGCTTGTTTATATTAACTATGTCCAGAGCTGCCATCAAAGCCCCATTTTGAATACAAAATGAACTTATCCGATTCATTTTCTTGGAGTAAGACAATAACAGGCTCTTGCACTAAAAATAATCTTTGTACTGTGTGATCAAGTAATGCTTGTAAAGAAACTTCTGCGTGTGTAGAAGTTACTTGTATGTCTTCTGGTTTTGGATAACACTGTTTTTTACTTTCTTGTACGACTTTGTATGATGGAAATTTATCTAGGGCACTCATCCGAATAATGTTGTACTGATGTCGAGATAGCTTCGCATCTACTATAACAGCTAGTGCATCTTCGCCCGATAGTTTTTTAGGTGCTTCTGACTGCTTAAATACTTTTCTATATTTACTTGCACGTGTGGGAGTAGATGTAGTTATTTCCTTCAGTAATTTTGCTGCTTCAACTTGTCCCGATGCCCTTAAGCTCATCTGTGTTGCATGACTTAAAACATTAACAGACGTATTATTTCTCAGTTCTTGAGTTTTTTTCCGCTTGTTTCGTTCACTACTCATTTCAAATGCCACTTCTGGACGACCACGATTATTATGTTCATTTAAAGAAACAAATTTAATAGAAGCATTTAACCAGTTTTTGTTTTCTATTATGAATCGTTCTTCCACTCTATGTGCCTTTTCCCAACGAGATTTATATTCAAACTTGAAATAAGACAATTTTTTTTTCAAATCATTTTTCTCACAGTTTTTTACTAGTTTTTCTATTTCGATTTTTATCAAATTAAATTTTTCATCAGTAGTTTCACATCCAGAACTTTTAATCATATCATATAATTTTTGTCTGGATATCAAAACAGTATTTGAATTTATTCCTATACAAACATTTTTAAACTAATTATGACGTTTGTTTTCATCAACATAATATTTCTATAGATTATATCAAAATTAGCAATAATTAGTACAGATATGAGATAGTATATAAATTATGTGTTCAAAAATTTTGTAAATCCTTTAATTACTTTTTGTGTAATTTATTGCATACGTAGAGAAATAATATTTAACACTGCTACACCTTTTTAAGGTAAAATTTTTAATAAACTCATTAATTATAGTATCATATTAACGTTTATCAGTCCAATTAAATCTAATAACTGTTACAAAACTTTTAAACACTTTATTTATTCCTCTCTGGGAATACTGTAAATTTCTTAAAGATCCTTTAAAAATTAATTACACAGTAGACCCACCCTGCCACCGAAAAAAAAATAAACAATTTTTTTCAAGTGAAATTTGTATAGGTCGTCACAGTCAAAATCTATTTACACGAAATGGGGCAAATATGGGCAACATTTTTTTTAACAAGGTGAAAGAATACTCTATTAAGTATTATATTTTGCAATTTTTAAGGCTTGGAAAGCCTTGGAAGTGAACTTAAATTATATATCATTTTCATGATACTATTATTATACGTGATTATTATTAGTTATTTATATAAATATTGTGTATAAATCGGTAAAACTTATATATTAAACGTTACATAACTGACCTGTAGCTAATGGTTCCATAATAAATGTAATTCAATAAACAAATAATTGCTAAATTACAGAAAAAACTAAAATTTAAAATAATATTATTCTGTTTGATTTTACACTGTAACACACGGTGGACTTATATTACGACTGCTGTAACTAAATCAATTTAAGCCACAACACGTGCACAAAACCGATAAACAATGCAGTATGAACTCCTTTAATGATCTATATAATAATTCGATAAGATAAGTAAAATTTGATAAATGCTATTTTTGCCAGCTTTCTATGTCAATTGCCCCACTGTGGATCGGTTCGAAAGTGGTATCAGTCATTTGCTAAAATTTGCTAGGTGATTTTCAGAATTTGCTATACTATGGTTTTTCCGGGAATCCGGAGCATTGATAAATCTCGTTTTTTGAATTTCCTAGAATCATATTTTTTTTATTGATGCATCATAATAAATAATAAAATGTATACTTCTGTTTAATACCCATTTATTTAAGTTGGGATTTCCTAATGTTAGATACAAAAATATGTTTAAAAATATATATATTCTTTAAATATTTAAATACTGATTATACTATTTTAGTTTTAGACTAAGTGTGCGATCCGATGATTATAGTGCTGTAAATAAAATCGCATATTATATTATATTAATATAGGAAAGCTGCATTTTTTTTTTAAAATTATAATCATTATTCTATAAAAAATTATTACAACAATTTTGATTTATAATAAGTGGATTGCTGTCGGAAGCGTGTATTTTGAAAGTGGTTTAAAAAAATCAATACATTCAAAATGAAATAAAAATAAATATTATCAAGAATTGTATGATCTTCCCTATTATCTGACACCAGCTGATTTACATCCTAAGCCTAGCAATCGCCTAGCAAATTCTAGCAAATTACTAGCAATTTTTTGATATAAGAATTATGGTCGTAACACATTATGCCGGTGCCAACTTGAAGGACGTTAGAACACCTTCATTTGCAGTCCAATACAATGGTACGTTTATGTTTAATTTAATGGCAAACTCAAAAGCTAGTTTTCTTACATCTCTGGTATAGTGGTACCCGAAGTACATATTACAACTACTTTTTAAATAATAAACTATCAAAACTATCTTTTTTATAAGGTTTCTTGAGTACTGTTGAAAACTCTTGTATGTGGTTGATAACTACAGTTTTGTGGAGAACCACCTAACTTTTAATTTGTTCAAACTAACGTGACATATTCTCCAGCAACTAACCTTACTGATTTGCTAGATGTGTAGGTACAAGATGTTCGTAAGGCTTTGAATCAGGAGTTAAAAATCTGAAACCATGGTAAAGTATTAATAATTACAATATATTATATTGTATTTAACTTTTTAAAAGAATAATATTAAAAAAAAAAACCAGTATAGTAGTATAATGCGTAGTCATAATGTTATTATTTTATTTTAATATTTTCGATTCTGAGCGAAGCGGCGAATGTATTAATTTTACAATGATGTATGTTTTTTTTATTTGTGTCTGTCACCTTTTGGGGCAGTAAAAAAACTTCGATTTTCTTCATCGACATCTTTTCTAGTAGAAAAATGAAATGAGTTTTACTTGTGGAGGGGGCGGGGTCAAAAAGGAAAAATTGTTAGTAGTTTTCAAAAGCAGTTTTTTAAAAAATTCATTTTGTTTTTTGGTGAAACTCTCAAAAAAATAACCGTAGATACATGAAATTTAAACCGAATGTTTTTATACGTATTTTGTTTATTTTGTATATTTTGTATACCATAACATTTTTGATTTATTTTGACTCTTTTTGAGCTATTTTGTAGGAGTAAGAAATTTTCAATTTTTTTTTTTTTTTAATGTCGATAAAAAAATGTTTTTTTTGTCAAGAACTTGAACATTTAATACAAAGTTCCTCGCAAGTTTTTGTTAGTGGAAATTAATAAAAAAAGTTAAACGTCTGAAGTTCTAATTTTGACCAAATTTGAAAAAATCACCAACATTTTCAAATTATTTTGAGTTAGAAATTAATGAACAAGGTTCTATTTAAATCTAAGATTTGAAAATGTTATACAAGATTTACATTTTTATGACATTGGACAGTCATCCAATTTTTCATTGAACAATTTTCTTATTTTGTTGTAATTCAAAAACGAATAACCGTGGTTATTTAAATGTAGTTTGCATGTTAAAACTATTTTCTACATTTTCTGATATGTACATATGTAAACTTATTACTTATCTCACAATCAGATTTATTATTCAAGGATTCAAATAATCTATGTATTATGTATAGTTCTTGGGCATTTTTTTCAGTTTGAATAATTCTGTTAATGTTTTTAATTTCTTCATTGTTTCAGGATCTAAAATTTCTGAAATTGTAGTTATATTTAATTTGTTATTGTCAATAAATGTATTACTATAATACGTTTCTTTAGTTATAGGTTCTTTGTCATTTTTTCCAAGACATTTCATATAGTCTATCTTAGGCAGCTCCTTTTTTACATAAACCATCATTTAGCACAGCAGATATTCATAGGAAATGGAAGGAAAGTTGTCAAAAAAAATATTTTCTAATTAGGATACAAAATTATAAAATTCATTATGAGGCATCATCAATATTCCAAACGTTGATTGGCCTCTTGTAGGGTATGCTTTGTACAAACTCAAGAGAAATGACTGGTTTAACTCTTTTTGATAGTATGGATAATCTGTACAAACCTGACAAGTATGTTTTTCTAAACATTTCCTCATTAAATAACCACAAATATAAGTTAATGCATTCTGTTCTGGAATGTCGAGTGGTCTATAATCAACTGTACCAATAGGTACTAATACATTTAAATTTAAAAAGACTTATCTGATCCTACAAAATTCAGATTTTTTTCAGACTGTGGTAGATTTGAATCTAAAATTTTCAATGCAAATTGCACCTGGAGTATGTTTGAAATAATTAGCACAAACAATTTTTTTAAATAACCTAGAAAACTCAATTTGTGTAGGATTTAAATTGTTTCTATTGGGAAAGGCTAAACTAACCTTGGGAAATTATTAAGCATTGGATCTGCTTCAATTGGAACATCTGCTGGTTCATCAGTGTTCATTCTCTCCCAGTTCCGTTGCCCCTGCTCGTATGCTGCACTTACATATGGGTATTGTTAAAGAAATTGCCACATTGATATGAGTCCCAAGTCATACTGTTTGGTGGAATTTTTTATTTGGCGAGCATTTGCCAAGCACTTCGTCCTCAAATGCCTTGTAGGACGCAAATTGTTGAACAACTGTTGCTTAATTATGTGATAATTTTGGTTCAAGTGAGTTAGATGACCTATGTAAAAAATTCATAAATAATTCTTGATTTTTTTTTACATAAGAACCTTGTACTAATTCTTATAAATTATTTTTAAAAAAGATGAATGAAATCGGTCCAGCCGTTCACACGTGATGCCATGACAAAGGGAAATAGGGATTCATTTTTATATATAGAGAATATTAGAGATTATATAGGTAAATTGTGGAAAATGCACTTCAAATACAAATATAAAAATATGCACTTTTATGGGGTGAAAATGAGTTAAATATGCAAAATATGTATGTAAAATAAAAAATATTGCCTTAAACTCCTAGTATTAGTAAACAAATTTATACATAAGAGCTATGTTTATTGATGATATTTGTGTACAATTCTAGGAGAGATGCATTATTTTTGACAAAATAAATAGAGGAATGGACAATTTGAATTTTAAAAAGTGGAGGGATGCAATCCTACCGTATCCCCCCACTCGACCACTTATAATATTACTAGATAATATTTAAATAGTCTCACCTGCCAGATTTGCCATACTAAATTATGTTTGGGTATAAAACTGAGAAAATATCAAAAAAATGCACTTGCTGAGAGAGAACACTCCAAACAAAATCAGGTGCAATAGTGTGCAACTGGACTGCTTACGTCTTGTCTATATTATAATATCATTGCGTTGTATCAATTAATTTACATGTTTTTAAGAGTTGATTCCAAGTACAAGATACTTTTTTTAACCAATCCCTAGTTATGGCCTTATGATAATAAGGGATGTTTTTGTTTTTTTTTTATTTAAATAAAGTACATTTATTTTTATTTTATTTATACATTAATCAGTATCTAATATTGTATTATTATAATTAATATCACTATCACTACCACTACCTATCACTATTACTGTCTATAGTTGTTTCGTCTAACATGGTGTGCAATAATGATTGATTTAGCTTCATTTGATAAATCGTGAGAAATTTTTTTTGGCATTAATCTTATGGTCGATATTAATGGGTCAGATGATACTAATAACATATGTAGTATATCTTCATTAGTGTTTATTCTTGAGTTTTTTCTCGTGTGGTGTTGTCTGTACATTTTGTAATTTTTATTCCGACATTCCCGAGCCTCTTCTGATAATTGTCCTAAAAAAAATAAATTAAAAATGAGCTTTATTATTCATTAATATGATATTAACTTTTTTAAATATCTATGTTTATTGTGTTTATTGGTGAAGTCAATTTAAAACTAACGTATTTTTACTGTTATCATTGAAAAAAAATAATAATTGTATAACAAAATGCTTACTTATCGGTAAAATTGCAAAGCGGATAACATCAGCACCATGAATTAATATTTTATGTACGCTTGATGGCATATAATACCAGGGGTATAAAGAAACAAAAAGTGTAGCTGTTCGTACACCATATGCGTCTATATTAATATCTTGGCCACTTGCCATAAACATAAGAATAGTCGTACATCGTTCAATTACGTTTACATTATTAACCCCTGTGATTTCTGAATTTCTAAAAAATGTCCTAGCAGTATTTCCATCGTTGGTGGTCCCGTGTCCTATAAAAATAACAATTAAAAAATAATAGGTTCTACAAATGTATTATTACCTTGTAGTACCACATCAACTAATAAGCCCATCTCTGAACGAAATTTGTTCTGAATCATTTTCTTCCATGTTTTAAAAGATTCTTTATTTTCTTCTGTTCTGACCTAGATATTTAAACAATAAAATTATAAATCTCAATTATTATTGTACCTATTAATACATTACAATGTTATAACTTAATAAATTACCTGCCAACATTTAAATGGTAAACGATAGGATATGTGTAAAATATATTAAAAAAATCGAATCCAAGCATGCAAAGTTTATAAACCATACTTAACATTTTGTGGATTTACATGCCTTTTTTTAATATTGTCGATATCATTGAAACTTTTTGGAGTACCACCACATATATAACATGATTGACTGGATGTGCTGGCCATTGAATTACATACCTGATTTACATTTTAAAACAATTTATATTATATCATTATACATTTATTATAGTTAAATCAATTATAGTTAATTTTACTTTTCCATCAACCCATGCAAATATGAGGGTATGTTTAACTTGAACAACCTGGTCATTGTACAGGGCATCTGTGTTACATAAATTATTAATTTGTTCTTCTATGTCTTTAACTTTTTCTTTTATGCTTTCAGCAGTTTATTTTTTATATATAAATTTAATTGGTCGGCAGAATTTTGTTGATGATGGATGAAAGGATTTTGCCAAATAATATCACAATCTTTATTGCTATCAGAAAACTTCGAAGTTCGAGAAGTACAAGTGAAAACATGAACATGGTTTGATCTGTAGATGTAGAAGGGTCATTCAATTTTTGTTTGTTATGTGATTGACCGCTACTTCCATCACATCCCCACTTGTACACCATTTCTAATTCAGCATTTAAATTTTCGTTATGAACTGAATGTATTTTTTAAATTATATTTGTAGTATAATCTAAAAGATTTTGTAGTGGGATTTTGCAGTATGGTTCTGTTATATCAATGTTGCTAGGATAACAATTTTTTTTTTCCAAAATAATACTTTTGTAAGACGGATATATATCACAGTTTCCTTTTTTAGATCCAATACGAATGTTTGTGTTTTGCTGTTTTGTGAGTTTATTATCTATCATAAATGCTAAAGCTTCATCTGAAGTATCCCGAACAGGGTAGTTTTTATTTGCATCGTTGTATGCTAATTTGATTTTTTTAGCCCTATTCGGAGATGATGAAGTATTTTTAAGCAAATAAGCCGCACTTCTTTGTCCTGACTTATACAATTTACTTTTGGCGGCAATTAAAACTTCTGGTGAGGTCATACACGAGAACTTAATAATGACTGTATTTTTCGTCGTTGTGTTCGTTCAGAACACAATTAAAATTTACAATTGGTGGTAGGCCTGGTGGTAAGAAACTCGTTTTTTAAAATAATTTTTTAAAATAATTTAAAATAATCAAAAATATAAAGAAGAAAAATGCCGAAATAATAAATAATAAATAATATTTTTGTTTAACTTACCAATTTGTTGATTCATCATAAATAATAATTGAACTATAGAGAAAAAAAAAGGAAAATAAAAAAACACCAAATTACAGCGTGTTTTGTTAACGAATAACGATGTACGAAACTTAGTTACTATCCTAACTGAAAACGTTCGCTAACGGTGACATTAAAATCTCAACAGTGGATGAACCCCAGTTTAGACGAACATTAAAAGTTCTTGAAGATAACAAAATTGAGTATCATAGATATCTTTGCTTGTGGCGCAACTACGAGGGGGGTGGGAGTGTCGATCACCGGGGCCCGGCCCAACTAAAATAATCTATTTCCGTATTTAATAATAAATTTCACAACAAATATAAAAATCATGACATTTTGATGTATGAATATAATTAATTGCACGAAGTACGACAACAAAATAAAATTATTGATTTCTAATAATAATATAATGTCGAAAAAGACAAATGAATTGTATAACATTATTATCTACTATCTGAGACCGACATGATGGCATTGATGTGTTTAAGACACATCATGTGTTATGTCATGTCCGTCATTGAGTTTACCTAATTTTCTTTATAAAACATAAAAATTTAAGAGTCTAACCTAATTTTTTTCTTATGACAATTTATTGACCACCCCAAATTTTGTTCGCAATAATAAGTGTAAACAACTTTAATCAGGGCCCATTCATTAAAAGTGACACTGGGGCCCTAGTTGTCTTAGTAGCGCCACTTACTCTGTGCTACAATTTATACCTGTCTTATACCTAGTAGTTCAAATATTAAAATACAACCTTCAGATTCAGTTAAAAATATTCATGGTTCATATTATAATCATTGTTGGTTATATTATTATTATATTTAAAAATATAATCTGTATTTTTAAATAAAAATTACTTTAAATCCTGATTTATATATTTAAATGGAGACTTTATCTAGATACAATATTGTTTATTATTTAAATAACCAATCCTATCTGAGCTATAACATCCTATAACTCCCATTTCGTGAAGTCAAATATCAGTAAATGAAACATTAATATTTTATTTATTTTAATAATAATTTAATGCTACAACAATTAACTGTCAAGAGTTTTACTACATTGCATAGATCTTACCGATTCTACACTGTAACTACGCTACCTAACAGTGTTTTAATAATGATGGTGGGTAATGGGTATCTATTTCTACTAATGTATTTTAAAACTTTATGGAAATTACTTACAATAAATCTGTATTGTATATGAGCATTTAACATTTGCTGTCTGTCCAGTTATTTCCCTGGTAATTTCAACTATTTTATTATGATACAATTAATATAAATTAGAAATAAAATCTTTTTTATCTACAGCCTTTCATAGTTCTTCGGTAAACAGTATTGATGGTGGTAAATTTACGTTGACATTAGAATTATGTTTTGGTTCTGTTTCTAATAATCAAGAAAATCCTACTACTTATATAACTGCCTACTCGTTTTTAACTTTTAAAAACATATTTATTTTCTTAAATCGCCGTTAATATTTTGAGCTATTGAGTAATATTCTGGACAGAGATCGTCAATAGATTTTACAACATCAACACGTTTTTAAAATATTTTTATTACTTAATTTTTAGTCGTTACCAAAAATGTTTTTGTAAAAACATTTGTGTAAATATTTTATTATGTAAGTAATTTTTTTTATCGTGTTTATGTCTTAAGTTATTATTTTTTTGAACGACCTATGTATTAACCTATATATTTTTATTATATTTTAATACAATTGTTTTGATATTATATATTATATAATGTTCTGTATTTTATTTATTTATCAGGACACCTGGTCAATTAGAATAGGTATTGACCTAAATGTTTAGTTAAAAAAAATAGAAGTTATGTCTAATAAAATATGACATTATAGCAAAATATACAAATTTAGTTTTAATTTTCATGGTTTTTTTCCCGTCAACCGTAAGAACATTATCTGTGTTCTTTCATTGATTTTCAAGCGAGTTACGAGTATGTAAAATATTAAAATTTAAAATTGCTAATAACTAGCTTAAAAATAAAAATATTGTAATAACAAACTATGGGACACCGATAATGTTTTTTAAGTTTGGCAATATGTCAAATCACTAATATTAAATCTAACAACACAAACAAATTGCTGCAACTACTGAAAGCAAATTTATTTGCAATGTTTTCCGTATTTTATAAGACGGAGAAAACATTGAACACAGGTGAACAATATACGGGTGAGACGTTGTTCTTAATTGGAAAATGTTGAGCGAAGTTGAATACATTATAATATGGATAAGTCACTGTTTCGTGTTTACCGACTTACTTAATCGGAATTCAATTGATAAGTTTAACAGAGTAGATGTGTCTTCTTACATTTTTATCAACATTGAACTTATTCAATTTTATACTTATCCGTATTTGAACGGAACTCGGCGCCGCTGGGCATGCAAAATCGATGATCATCGAAATTATGGGAAGATAGGTACACCTATGTAGGTACCTAATAAATAAAAATAAAATAAAAACATAAACATCAATCATTTACTATATATTCATGCCTAAATTATAGTTATATATACAATCACTTTTAAGGTAGGTAGGTATACTTGTAAGTGTTATTGATAAATTATAATATTGTAGTTATCCTAGGTAAAAAAAAAATATTCGAGAATATAATAGTGATTATTCGTTAAACAGTCAAACGTATGTACAAAAAATTAATAAAATTATAATAAGTAAATGAAAAACATAACAAAATATATTGCTAACGACCCAATAAAAAAAAAAAACAAATATCAACGTAAGTCAATTATAATATTTTATTGAAATACAATTAATTATACCTAAAGAATAAATCGCGTAGCCGTGTGGGAGATTAAAATTATACGTTAAAAATGTCCACACACACACACATATTATATAATATAAAATAAAATTATATTTTTCGTCAATTTAGTTAACCATATTAGTCAAATGATATTCGTGAATAGGTATTATAGGTAATAGGTATGACCTATATTATATTATTAATACCTGCACAGTGACTATGAAAGCCTATACAATATTATTTTGGTTAGTAAGGAACCTATGCTTTTTAGGAGACCAAAGACAACAATGATAATACGTACTGCAAATAATTTAAATATTACGATTTTTATATAGTCTTATACATGTTCATAAGATGCGTACCCAACATTTAGAAAGGTAACCTAACTACATATCAATTCTGCCGATATTAGAAGAAAAATACAGGCAACGCTTTATACACAGTTACTTACATGTCAACTATCTACCACCTACATACTTATTTTCTTTCATTTAAACTTCACTTTTCTACATTTACTAACTACTTTTGCATATACTTAATACTATTTCATAATTAACTAAGAAAAAATATATCGTACCCGTAATAAGTTTTGTGTAAAAACAATATTTAATCAAAAAACAATTAAAAGCTATATTATGATATATTAAAAAAAAATCAATGTAATACAATTCAACAGAATATATAACTACGCATTGGGTATTCTTGGTTATTTGCTTATTTATTAATGTCTTGAGTTGCACAAGACCAAAATCTTAAGTGTAAGAATGATATTTTATTAAGAGGACAATATCATCTACAATTTTCAATTTCTACATAAAGATGTTGACGCTGTAGATATGCTAAGACTGATTGTAGAGCAATTATAGAGATAAAACAACAAGAAATTAATGATATTTTGAAAGGCATATTATGTTTTTCTGTGGTTTTTTTTAACAAAAAGTTACGTTTGTTTGAATCTTCCTGATGTTTAAAATTTACAATTCTTACAAAATATTTATATCTTAAAATACTTATTTTAGTAAATATGTAGTTGGTACCTATGTATGTAAATTCATAATTCGAATTAGATTTTCAAAATGTATTTTTAATGCGAATAAATAGAGATTTTAGTTCAAGTTTGCGTATTACCGTGCTACGGAAATACTATTACATTTATATATAGGTATGATTTTGTCCCTTGCCATAAACTTACATTTTCTAGCGTTAAATTGATGACAGGAACAAATTGCTTAGTACAAATTTCAGCTTTTCATATGCACATTGAGTCCACATATTTGAAGGTTGGATTGTCATTTGTCAGTAGGTATGTCGCTTGATCTTATGGTTCTAAGTTTGTATAATTTATCAACATTTTTTTAAATTATTATCATTTATTGTAGCAGCACCCCTTATAGTACCCACCAGGGAGAGAAAGCAGGGTTATACTCCTCACTTCCCCCTAGGAAAAACGTAATTTTTATATTGAAGTTTCTGACCATAATGAAATAATATGAATATTAATGCATTAATAAATAAAAACGAAATTATTGGATCAAAAAATATTGTACTTTTCATTAAACATGGTTTTAAAATATGAGTTCTTTTAACGTGCTTCGAAATGGTTCTTTCCCTTGACAATTTATCGACGTCTTTGCAACACACCTAAGTTAGTGCCAAACTAAGTACCTAACTTAGTACCTCCAACCGTATAGTTTATGTATAAATAATAACTAATGACTAATAATTACCACGGTCATGAGTACCGAGTATAATATCTACGTTAAAAAACGGGACTAGACCAAACATCATATTCGTTCGGAATACGAGGTATCGAATTCCAGGACAAACATACAAGGTCGACGCCATTTTGACATACATTTTGTAAGAAAAATAGATAATAATATAATCAATAGGTAACCATAATATATATTATTACATATTATTATGGTCTTTGGGCGTATTACACATAAATATAAGTATTGTACACAAAATGAGTAATGCGCCCGGCGACCAACCCCCGTCGGGAATCAGTAGTGGTGCTGCGAGTCGTGCGACATGATTGCGTTCCTGTGGGATCCGGACTGGGCCGGCTGGAACGGTGGCACGCACGTGCCAAGGCCGTGGCGGACGTTTTGCGGCGGCGGTGGCAAAGGCGGTTGCGTCGTCAGCGCGGCTGCGGAGGCCTGAGGCGCGACCGCGGTGGGCTGGTGCTGCGGATAAGGGGCGTCGTGAAGTTTGCGCAAGTGTTTCTTGAGATCGAAGTTCCTGCAAAACCCTTTGCCGCAGACGTGACACGTGAACGGCTTCTTGTCGTTGTGCGTGTGCATGTGAAACGTCAAGTTGTACACCTGTTTAGTACATAGGTACACACAAAAAAGACAAAACAACATTTTAAAATGAAATACCACGAAAAAACAATATTCGTACAGCTAAGAAACTCTTTGGGTGATGAGTAGTGTAGAGGGGTGGATGGGATCTGAAAGTAGCTATCAACTTAAAAAAAAAATTAATGACAAAAATACGTCATAGTTTTTATCAAAGTAAGCAGGTTCGCCCGGTTAGAGACATTATATTATACATTTGTCCATTTTGTCGATTAGTTTTTAAACTTCTCGTTCTCCAGTAGGTACCCATAATCTATATTCTCTTCGTGATTAGAAATCAACCACCAAAAATCTAGGCATTTTCTCTGCACTCTCGCTCAAACTTCTAACATTACAACTCGTTTTCGTGGCTTCTGGTAATTAATTTACTGTCAAACGTATCCTGATGGATTTTGTTTTTAGTCTTTCTACTTTTTCGTTGTTTTTAATATGACTTGTTGAAGGCTGCATAAAACGTACTTGATCTTTAACGCCCATTTAACCTCATTTAAAGCACTCAAACCCTTGTGTCCTATACTTTGTAGACAGGAGCTTACTAATTAAAAGTCTGCTAAAACATTCGTTGTTTCCCGAACCAAAAAAAAAAAGAAAAATTCAACCATTCTGTATTTTTTGAGATTCGTCATGTGGGTGGATTCGTATGCATTTGAATATTTTTCTGGGTGATCATATTATATTCATATTATTTACTAAGTAAGCACAAACATGTACAAAATGTATAACGAAATGTATGTAATGAATAAGACTTCGTAATGTTTATTTCAGTGTTTGTTATAAAACATGTATTTTGCTAAATATTTATTGACTTTACTATATATTTATTAAATATATATTTACATTTATTTATTTATTATAAATGTTGAGGAAAAATGATTTATATAAAATATATATTTTTAAATTTTAGCCACAATATATTTGTATGGTCTATATTAGTGGAAAATTCATTTAAAACTAGTATTTTTTATACACCTCATCAAAGAAACTTTTTTGTGACATAAATGTTGGGGAGCTCCCCCCCCCAAAAAAAAAACCTATCCTAACCTAATCTATGTGTCGAATCTCTTATTAATATTGCAGATGGTTAAAAATCATAAAAATAAATGTAATAATACGTTATTTCTAAGAATAATGATCAATTGTATTGTAGATAGGTATTCAATTTACTATTACCATATTAAGTATAATATTATATCCCTGACATTTAATCTCCTTAAGGCGCGTCTATTATCTATGATATAACTGCCGACATTATATACCTGATGGAAGGCTTTATGGCACACGGTGCACTTGTACGCTTTTTCCACACTGTGCGTGAGCTTGTGGTTCTTGTAGTTGCCCTTTTGGTGAAATCCCTTGCCGCAGTATTCGCATGTGTAAGGCTTGTACCCGGCGTGTATCCGCGTGTGCGTGTTCAGCGTCGAGCTTCTGTTAAACGCCTTTCCGCAAATGGCGCACGTGTGCGGCTTTTCTTCGGTGTGAATGATCTTGTGGCGACACAGCGTGGACGCTTGCCGGAAGCCTTTGCCGCACACCTGCATCAAACGTACACAATATTATACAGAACATGGTAATGGTGTAATAGGTTTACTAGGTAGGTATTATTATGGTACAGTGTGATTATCTTAACTTAAATCAAGAAATATGTTTAGAATTTATAAATCTACGCTACAGAATAAAACTGCTCGTCGTAGTAACGTGTAAAATAGTAGGTATAAGTGCATAAATGTTTAAAAAAATAATTAATTCCTTATATTTCCTATATTGTAGATAATATGCCTGCAGGCTGGTTCAAGATTGTAAAATCACCCTACATAATTGTGTTTATTATTATATAGGTATATAATGTATATCAGTATACAGTGAAGTGAGGGTAATTCCCCAACGGTTGTTTCCTTCTATATTAAACCTATACCACTGCCGTAGCCCGTAGGTTTAGATTTTCATTGCGATACAACGGCATTCGATAGATTCTTGAAGAAGTAAGTATAGTTGCCTAGTATTTTGTAAGTGTATTATATCAATATTTATGGGTAACCGGGTATCTACATAAAATATATAATATGTATTTAATTCCAATACATTAACTATATACAACAACATACATTTGCTCTTACTACTTTTGACCAGCTAATTTTTTTTGATCGATTATTGTAAAAAAAATTGCATACCTATTCATTACTTTACAGTATAATATAATTTAATCACCCCTACAAAGACAAATTTCATATGGGTACATGTAGATATACGCAAATATTATACATGACTGTAATAGGTATATTAACCATTAATATTTATTCATATCACTAATATTATGTTATAAATAGACTGCTTATTCTTAAGGATTATGAATTCAAAGCTCGACACTTAAATTTGTTAAAATATCTATTATGCAAAGAAGTGCGTTTAAAAATTTTCAATCATTAAAAACTAAAATTTTTAGATCAGATAGTTGTTTTATTTTTTGTAATATTATTTGTCAACCTTTGTTGATGCATAATTTTTTAATGTTCGTCAAATTGGAACCATAACCTACACATTGATCGAATGTATGTACACATTATACTTACGATAAATACCTTCATAATATACATTAGTATTGTATTTAATTCGGAATTCTATGATATGATTTTTAGTTTATACATAATTTCATTATAGTTAAACGATTTACCAAATTGTCTTATTTAATTTTTCGTTCAAAAATGTATAACTTTCATAAACCAAAGTACAAAAGTTTTTTTTTCTTTTTGACTTGGTAATTTAATGGAATATTGAAAAAAATTTTAAACACGTAACCGAAAAATGACAAGTTAAAAAAGGACTGATCATTATAAGTACTATAAGAAAGTAACTATTTCACATTCCTTGTAACGTTGTACCGCGTAAACGTATTCTCGAATACGATAATAAAAGCAGTGTAGGTATTAAAAATGTACCTAACTATGACATATTTTATAAGAGTTAACCAAAGTTTCTACATAGGTAGGTGCAAATTACTGGCTACCTAAATATTACTTTTAAGCTATAGAAGATATAATAAAAGATAAATCGGCAATCAATATTTTATTAAAATCGGCCGGTTTTCACAAAAGTTTAAGATTGATTTTTGGATATCAGAAAAATTTAGAGATTAGTTTGAACCACATTCAAACATATACCAAGTGCTATATTCAATCCTCCACAGTCGAATTAGCTTCCAACGGGAGGTATATTGACGGCGATTTGACCGTGAACTGAGGTACACTAAAACCAAGATACACCCATAAAGCGCCGTGTATTTTGCATTTGTTCATTTTTTCCCTACAAAGTTGGGTTATATAACTAGTTATAATAAACATATAAGTAATAAGAGACTAACTCAATACAAAACTTATAAGAAAAAATATTTTTTTAATTTAGATATGTGTTTTCAGTATTTTATTGAACGAAAGTAAGTTATATTTATAATTTATATACGTATTTACTTGAGCTTTCAAAAACAATAATAAAACAAACAAAAAATGTTTACAAGAAAGTATATAATTAAACTTTATAGTTTATAGAATAAGTAATAATTAATAACTCACTTCTCACTATTGTAAAGCTTAAACTTGATAAGTTGTTAAATAAAGAAACTCGTTATATATCTTAATTAAAACTGAAATATTTTACATAACCTAAACTTTTGAACCTATTATTTCCTGCAGACCATAAAAATAGTTGAACATTTAAATACATACATAGTTTATTGTTAAGACCTGAATAGTATTGAAATAAAACAGGTTTTTTACTGCAAATGGCCAGTTAATTAAATTGAGAACAAATAGCATTTAATTTTAACGGATATCAATATCTCACTGAAAAAATTATTTAATACAAAAATGTTAATGCCATATTTCTGAAAGATAATATTGTAATTTATAAGAATTATTTTTCCAAGTCATATAAGTTAGTCAGTTTTGAAGAGTAGGTTTTTACTCCTTCTGTCAGTTGTGAAAAAAATTTTTTATACAATTTAGCAATCCAAAATATAGGTGTGTACAGCAGTACAGGTGTGCATTTTCTGTTTAATAAAAGCCACGGATAATGAAATTTGCTCCAAATACCAGAAAAAGTGGGAACATCAAGAATAATTTTCCTATAAAAAAATTCTTTCAAAAACTAATTTATACAATCAATTTTTTATTTTTTAAAAATGCCTAGTTCCCATACACTCTTTTTATTTATAAATTATATTAAAATATATGTATATATGTATTAAGTAGTATTTAAAAGTATAATATGCATTAAATAGTACTGAAAGTAATTGTATCTGTGTAATAGTCACTTTAAATAAATAAATTAATATTTGTTAAATCTTAAAATTTTCACAAACTTAGTATTTTTCCTACTTTTTTCCTAAGCAAACTAATTTTTACATTGTCTAAATCCAATGTCTTAAAGGGCCTGTGACCTATTTTTTTTGCTCCAAAAACATGCCTTACGGGAAAAACTCTCATGTCTCGCCAAGTGATCCGATTTCAAAAGTTTTTTTTTTTTTTAACGCATTCTTACAAGGCGTATTGGACTTGCATTTTTAAAACCATATAATACGATTTTGAATATAAACAATTTTTACAGCTTTCAAAAGCTTTTGTTTTTGTTTTAAGCTACAAAGTCCAATGTACCCTATAGAAAATCACTTTCTTTTTAACATAAAAAAATGTAATTGAGAGTTTTTCCTGTAAAGCATGTTTTGAGCAAAAAATTAAGCGTTTTAGTTTTGGTTGACGGTGCTGTTGGCATCCCGTATACAACCACACTCACACTAATCATCATTGACGAAATGACGACTAACACGTGGTGGTGGTGGTGGCGGCGAAATTGCGTATTGTCTAAATATTGCCCCTTAATAAAGACACACAAGCAGGGCCCGTAGGCAGTAAATCATTTTCTATTCTACACCGAAAGCGTCGATTGCGTACGTATAGCTGTTTATCGATATTTATAATTATCAGCTGCTGTCCGCCGACGAAATAATTGTTAATTTATTAATTTATTATTATTATAATAAAAACAATTTTTTTAAAAACAGTATCCACTGAACAACCGCAATACGAAATGTAATTACATTTTAGGTCTATTAAATAAAAAAATATGCAACATTTGTCGTTGTTTAAAAAATGCCACTGCAGGCAAGTGCCTACCGTACCTATACGTAAACACGCCCCTGGATGTGTAGTAACTAAAAAAAAAATTACAGTAATTAATGTTTTTTTTTTTATACAATATATGTACATTACGCTCTTATAATCTGCGTTTTCTTATATTAGATATGCAACTAAATTGTTATTTTTTTATAGGTGATTTTAAACCGATTTATAAACGTGAGTTTCATACTTAATGTGTGATAAGTGATAACTGATCAGTGATAAATACAATAATAAACCTTTTTTTAATACTTGTAATATTGTTAATATAATAATAATAATTAGTATAATAAATAATAAGAGCTTTGCCAAGTGTTACTACATTAATGAATATAAAGTGTTGTCTGATATTTGACAACAAAATATATTTACAAAATATAATACAAAATAATTTATATTGAAAAATTATGTGTTCTTATAATATAGTTGATGTTTATTGTGTCCAATGGCATATAAATAATTTTTGTAGGGGAGGGGTCGATCAGTGAAAAAAACTTGACCTGTATAATATAGTCTTTTTAAATTAGGTATTTATAATTCCCCCCAAAAAGAGTATTTAGGACTTGACCCTAACATCTCCCATTGTTTATAAGTACTTTTGATCGACGTTTTACAATTTACTAAGAAATATAGTGCCCGGCAAAGCATCTAATAAGTTATAAAACGGAATATTGAATATTGATATACTGATAAAAATAGCTGGTGCATATATCACAGTAAATAGTATATTTTCAAGTAGATTATTCTGAGTCGATATTATATTATAATATATTTTTTATTATTACATTTTCCAAATACTTAATAAGAAACCAGAAACACTTAGAAGGAATCATATGAATTTCCACATGACTGACCCCATGGTACATTAGTACACAAATATGAAGGTATATTAGATGGGTAATCCTCTCAAACGCGTGATCGATTTAGGGTGCACACAATAATATTTGATATTGCTTAGTTTTCAGTAAGTAAGTAGATAGGTAACTTATTCGTTTTTACCGTATTATGTGTGTTTGCTTTTCTACAATGAATCGAGGGGAAAAAACCAAATATATAAAACTGCGTAATATGAAGGGAAAAAATCAACGCTAAATAACTAAATCATTGCTTTTTTTAAAACTAGTTCAATGTTTGATTGTTGTGACAGTTTAACAAATGGTTATAGAATAAAAATTATCGAATTATCTTGTAAAAACCTCAGACTTTCTCTAGTTTCATGGATAATTGCCCGTTTAAATCTTTTGTTTATAACGTATTTCGAATTTCAATATTTGCTGTGTTGACTTTAATTAGTTCATATTTTTAAAATAAACATGAACTTTATTTATAAGTTCATTATTAATAAATAAATCAATTTTATTCCAATAATAATGTAATATTTCTAATCTTATAAATATAGGTAAATATAAAATAAATTATATATTATTAATATATAAAATATCAACAATACTTCAACTAATTTTTTTAATTTATTTAATTTATGAATTCTAGGCTATATTTAATTGTAACCTACTTGTTATTATTTTATTATTTTTAAATTTACAAAATATTTGCATGTTCTTCGAATCAATTGGACTAAGTCGGGGAGCTGTGTGAAGTTGGCCCTCCGTAATGGTTTTTGATTTTACTTATTAATGACTTATTTGCAATTAATTTGCGAAACATTGTTATATTTTTCACAGTGATCAGACAAAGTCATGGCCAACTTCATGAACTTATACCTACTTTCCACCTTTTTTTAAATGTCACAGGCTTACACAATATAAATTATAATATAATATTTATATAATTATATATATGTTACCGTTAAAGTATGAAATCCGTTATTTTATATTTTAACGTACTGCAAGTATTTACATTAAAACTAAGCTAATACTAACCGATAAACTATATTGAAAAACTAGTTATTTATCACCAATTGAGAATACCTTAAAGTTTAAGTAAATAAATAAATATAAAATTATTATTTATTTATTTATTTAGGAACAATAATAAACCTATTTGCAATTTGAAATATTTTTTGCATAAGAAGTACATTAAGGACAAAAAATGAATCGACGATTTTAGAATAATTTCTACATTCAAATATAAACAATATTTAAAAAATACCTACAACAATTTCTATGTAATATAACTAGTTTACAATATTTTTAAAATTAAAATATTTATTAGCTGCCTGTATATTTTAAACGTGAAATACCTTTTTATTGTTAAAAGATGATTTAAAAATGTAAATAACATTTCAAGTAAAAACGGTGATGTCGTAATAAAATATAATAGTATTGTTCTTTATAACTGACAATCGGCAACAACTGGGAATTTCGAAAATATCAAGTTAAATTATAAACTATAATATGGTTTTTCGCCTTAATTTGGTTATTGTATAAATCAGGTACCTATAGATATTCATGAAATTACACCACTTCATACTTTAACGCTAATTTAATATTATATATAATTTAATTATTCATTTATATTTTATTGTTCGATCATATTTGAATTTATGTATAATTGTATATTAGTACAGTACCTACTATAGGTACATTATAATATGTAATATAATAAAATATAATGAACTACAACTATTACTATTGTATCTTATGTAATATTATACATTATTTTTATACATAATGTAATTAGTATATTTTTGTAATAGATGAGCTAAAATTCAAAATGTCCCTTTTTCAAAATGTTTATCTGGTCACCATAGGTATTATTATGCATAATGTCCAGTTTATTATAGATCTTTAATATGTTATCATTTTATCAATAACAGAGTGAAACTTAATTAATTTAGATTTTAATTTTTGTTTATTGATTTGACTAATAACGTTAAAGGTTTGAGACCTCGCGTGGTGTTTGATACTTGGTAGTTCTCATTATACTAATACATTTGAGTGGTGTGCTGTTTTGTGTGTATACGTTCGTGGGGTGTACAAATACGTGGTAAGGGTGCGCCGTTGTTGAGATCAAACAGATCGTGCAAGTGGGTAGACAATAATGCCTATGATTAGTGAAAAATCTTTTGTAAATATAACGCAAACGTTTTTACAAGAGTGGGTGATGGTTATGAATTGATTTAGACGCAATGAAATTTTGAAAAGTGTCGTTGAATATGTTTAAAATGAAAGGCAAAGTTTTCAAACTTATTTATTTACTATATACACATATGTATTGGCGTATTGCATTAATTATTGTTCGTTATTAGCTTCCGACATTCATACATCCAAAATGATGAATGACATATACATTATACGTACCTAATGAGTATTGGTTATTTTATAGTTATCTACAGCCAGAGTATAGGTGGAAAGTTCAAATAATTATTATACTGATATGCTGGTAACCCTACAGACTAGGCCTATAGCATCCAACTCACAAACGGAATACAGAATTTAAAATGTAATAAGTATTGGTCTGGTATTTACACGATAATTAAGATTTTCATTATAAAATTTTTTTTTACGTACAAGAACCATAACGTACAGAAAATGAATGGAGGTAGGTAACTGAAGAAGGTAACATTAAGAAAATAAAAATATAACTATTTACTCAGTATTTCATACACATTTGTATTTTGTGTATACATTAATCGTTATTGGTTGATAATTATTACCTACTTATTACTAGTTATTATATTTTTATTCGTTCATAGAATTACAGCTGAACTGAATAATATTTGATGTTTTATGTGTAGGTAATTAATTAGGTACCTATATTAAAATAATGAATTTGATTATTAGAATTTAGTATAGTTGTAGACCATTATGTAAACAAATTCATAAAAATAATTGTATTATTGATTAAAGTAATAAAGTATATAAATAAGTACTTTCAACAATATTTATTTTAGTTCATACAATTATTTAAAACATTAAGACCTTTATAAAATTACTTGTTATTTTTTAGCTTTAAAAAAAAGTAATATTATTAATTTTATATATAAAAAAATTTAACTGACCTCTATCTTAGTTAAGTTACTTTTACTTTTGAATTAACTAGTTACTTTTACAAGTTAAGAAAATGAAAAGTAACTTTAAATTTAACTTACATTTTCTATACTAACTTAACAGTTAAATACAATTATTAACTTGCCCGGCTTTGCCATTGTAGTAATTAATATTTATATGAATAATATAAAATATGATACCAGACTCGTTTGGGTTAAGGTTGCAAACGATACCAATAACCTAACATGCATAAGTACATGCAACATATTATGCGATTGTCATATTGAAAATTGTTACACGTTTTGTGTTTTCACACGCCGACAATAACTGACTTTTTTCATAGGTAAGTCTCGCAAACTGTTAGACAACTAGTCCACCCAAGGGGCTTTTACAAGGGCATTTTTTTTTTTTTGTTTACTAAAACGATTGCTCGAGAGAGTTTGTTTTGTTCAACTACACTTCGTTCAAAACGAATTAATTAAATAGCATTTTTTTTTTAATTCTGCACATGCGAGACGAGTTATAATAAATTGAACGCAAATAAAAACCATATATTTCAACAGACGAAGCTGCTTAACTAGAATTTGGTGAACTACTGCAGTGGAACGGATGAACCTATATGAACGATAAATCGTCGCGTTCGTCAACCTATTTTGCAGATAGAATTTCAGTTTATGTTTACCATCACGATTTTGTGAGGACTGATATGCATGTTTGGATTCGTTTATACTGATAAAAAACAATATGAAATTGAAAATATTTTTTTTACTAACAATATTTTTGTATGTATTTTACAACACAATAATTGTAACTTCTTATAATGTTAAATCAATTATTGAAAATTGTTGATATGGTAAATGGCAAATGTATTGTTGTTGAGAAGAGGACGTAACTATATAGTTGTACTGTTGTTGTACGAAGTCGATTTATTAAAAATACTAATGAGATTTCTCCATGCTATGCTATTGCCAAGGATTAGTCAAAGATATTGAAAAATAATATAATAGCGATTCGGATGATGCAGTTACGACGTGTACAGTGATATTGTAAGTAGTTACAAATTTTACAATTGTTCGTAGAATCTTTTTTGAAATATTGAATCACGGGAACTATGTGTATATAAATTGTATATTTTATGTTATTTATATATTATATACCTTGCAAATGAATGGCCGAGCACCTGTGTGGACGGGCATGTGTCTCGTCAGGTTGTAATGAGCGTAGAACACTTTTCCGCAATGGTTGCACGTGAACGTCTTAACCGGCGTGACAGAGGTGACCGCCTGCGACAGTTCCTTGACGCCGGACGGCGGCTGAACCGACTTGGTCGCGGCGAGTCGCCCGAGCGTCATCTGATGTGACGGCGGGGGCGGCGGTGGTGGCACCGGAAGTGCAGTGAGCGCCGGAAGTTCGGATGACGGCGACGGCAGATGTGGACGGGAGTGAGCCGGTCGGTCGGCCGCGGCGCAGGACAGCCTGGAATGTTGCTGATAGTGAAACAGCTGTACGGCCGTCGTAGTAGTCGTCATCGACGTCGACAGATAACTGTCGTTGTTGTTGACGGTCAGCGGTGTCCGTCCGTCGTGATCGGTGCCGGTGCAGTGTGTCGATTGCAGCGGATTGGACCTGAACGCCGGCACGTATTTCTTGAACGCCGACTCGAGTGCGTGGAAGTAGTCGGCCGCCGGTGCGCTGGGCTGTTTCCGGACGTCCGGTTCCATGATGCGGGCGATGGAGAACGTCAGCGAGTCGGTCGACTTGGGACCGTACTTTTTTCGGAAACCGTCAACGTCCCGGTTATTGCCGATCGACGTCACCGAATCCATGGCGTTGTCCGGAGAAAAAATCATCTACAACACACAAGCGCCGCGTTATGTATAGTTAAGTACATAGGTGCAAATACAAATTTTAACTTATAGAAATGGACGGCATGATGACAGGAGGCTTTACCCCCCCCCCCAAATGTAACTTTCAACAATTTTTGATTTAGTACATACTTAGTACCTTTACACACAATTTATTATCATTCATAATTTTTATGTTATAAATTATATTATTTTATACTACAAAACTAATTTTACATTGTTCTTAATAATGCAATCATTTTCATTGACCTACTGTCATTGGTATATAACACATTGAATGAACATACTGTTATAGGTATTTATTTTATACTTTCCAAATATTACTAGGTATGGACTAGGTATAACTAGGTATACTAGGTACTACGTACGGTAGACATTTAATAATATGTACATAGTTGTGTAGTTGTGTATTGACAAAATATTTTGTTATCATATTATAATATGTCTTAAATCATTTTTTGCCCTGCACCTAGATTATCCCACTAAAAGTGGACAAATTCGGCAATTCATACAACAATATTTTTTTAAAATTATTACAAAGTTTGATATCAATTTGTGTTAAATCGCATTATTATTTTAAATAAATAATAATTATGTAGTAATAAGTAATATCTATAATTATTTGTATAATTTAATTTATATTTATATATATATATATTTTTTGTACTTAATTACCTAAAAACAATGTAATTATTGAGCTATAATGATAAATAAAAGCTAATTATAAAAAAAAAATGATCTAATAAGATAAAAAAAAAAGTTGACTGAACGTTATTCTATCCTGCAATATTCGTAAAGTTATTAAGTTATATTTTATATGGTATGCTGTTAATTTGCTATGGTCGCCTAAGTGTCAATCATTTTGTGTCACACGCATAATTATATATAAGCACAGTAGCGTAATTCGGAATTTGTCCCCGGAGGATATAGCACTTAACGCCCAGTTTTGTGAAGTTCATCTGTGTGGTTTCTCAAAAAGTCTATAGAAGTACCATCACAATGTAACTATTATGAGATATCTGTGTTAAGCTTAGGGAATGCATTTTTTTTATTAAAATGCTAATCGCAGACGTCACATAGCTATCTCATTAAGTGTAATTAGTTGTCTATGAAATATTAAACTACCTATTAAATATTTGATACGATTATTATGTGACAAAATGCAATGATTTCGCTCGACCTAGCACAAATTAATTTCCGTTGAAATGTGTTATGGATCCGCTTACCCTAGCCTACCTAATCTACCGCCTTGCCTACTGGGATACTTTACTGAGATTGCAACAGGTGTCAAATCTCGAACATTTAAATTGTTTCAAAGCTGCGACGATAATATTGTGCACTTTATATACCAACTATCACAACAGCGGTACACTACCTTACAATAGTACAGCGGCATACACAGGATGTATAAATTGGAAGGGGGGGGGTGGATTAAAAATAAATTAGTACCACTCAGTAGAGTATGAACATAAGATTAGGTTTGTAAGTGAACATACTGTGTATGAATGTACTTTTCTTATTAGACCACTACAATCATAAATTATTGATAATTTCAGAACACCAAACAACACAAAAAAATAATAACGTGGATGGTGGGTGGGCTTCAGCCCCTTAGCCTCCCCCCCCCTGAATACACCGCGTTCTCGTAGTACTCTTAAACCAATATAATATACTCATGGTGTACGTACCTATGGCTATGTATAGGTATTTAACTACCTTAACTAAATAACAAACCTATAAAGGTACAACAAAGTACAGCCACGCACACACACTATAGATATTATATAACATTAAATATAGGTAATTTAAATAAACATTATTCAAAACAAATAATAACTTTATTATATTTTAAAAGCAATACATCGATATAAATTATGTAGGTATTGAAATATATATTTTGAACAAAGAATAGAACATAATACAGTTAATAACCAAATTTAATAGGTAGTATTCGTTTTTAGAGTCTAACAGATAAATAAACGAAATTACGACACTAAAGTAACGAGTAACGATGAGTGCACCATGTGAATGTCTTACTGCCATCAGACTTCAACGCGGGACACTATATGCTGGAGCCAGGGGCCGCGGCCGGCGCTACAAATTGTGGGGCCCAGTGCAAAAAAGTTTAAATAAAATGATACACAACAATTAATATTTAATATATTATACTCTTTATTTTTAAATTCATACAAAATAAATGTATGTAATAACACATTGTACAGTATGTGTGATATATAATAGGTATAATATGTAATGTTCATTTTTTGTAATATTTCTAAGCTATTAATAGTTTTTCTATAAGAAAAACCGTTGGATTCATACATAACTGATTTAGCATTTCACATTTTCACATATTAAAAATAGTTGCAACTTTTATGTGAAGCCACATACTCCAATTAATAACTTATATAACACTTTACTTATTATATTCACATATAATAATACCACCGTTGTACGACGTAATATAGACATCGCAATTCGCAATATTATAATATTTTTTTTCTACACCTATTTGATAGCCCATAGATTCTACAATATGATGTAACTTTTGAGAATAAAAATAGACATCGCATAGATTTCATTATCATCTTAATACAAGTAGGGCTGCTTTTCACAAATTTCCCATAAACCAGTGTAATTTTTGTAGACGTTGTGTTGAAAAAAATATCCCTTAATATTATACAACGATAAACAAAATAGCGCTGCAGTAAAATATTATACTGGTGGCTTTTGAAAGAGAGTGTCAAATATTCAGAAATGTTTATGCTTTTAATACCTGATTTCGAGTGTTCATGACCAATAGCGACGCATCAATAATTTTTATAACAAACCACTAACCAGATATGGTCATTTTAGAAATGTTCGGAAAAAATAAATACATGTATTAAAATATACATCCTAATTTTGAAAAAACGTATAGGCAAGTGGGTACCGCTCTGCTTTACAGTAGGTGTCCGTCAGAGGGGTCACTGTAACAAATGTGTGGGTCACTACTCGTCGTACTTAAATAATTTTGAGTGTAAGCGACTTTGGCGTGTCGCATTTCCAATAACTCAAACCACTACAGCGATAACTGCAATTACTATACCTATATAATTATAACATCCATATAATACAATAGCGCGCGTTATATTATGTATACGCGTATATGGCTCGATGTAGGTACACTTCGCGTATAAGCAAAGCCTATTCAAGGCATGTTCCCTTCTTATACCACACAATTAGTCCCGTAACCGGGGTGTGGGTAATGGATATTTGTTTTTTTTTTTTATTCGCCATCCGTCCCTCGCCGGAGTTTTTGTCTTCAGACCACCCTCTGTTTAACACGTACACAGCGTGCTATTATCGCTATTACGATTTACACGTATTGTAGTTCGTGGTATATATGTATATATATATAGTTATCATATTGTCGTGTATTTTCATCGAAACGGCGGCGGTGCGCGGATTAGGATCGGACGATAACGTTCCGGGCCGCACATATATTACAACAATATAATAATTAATTCAAACAGAATGTACCTATATCATGTATATGAATAGAGGTGTACATATTAAACCAGTGGTTCTAAAACCGTGCTCGGCAGTCGGCGGAGATCTATAGGGCTTCAAATGTGTGATGTAGTAGCTCCACGGAAAATTAATTAAAAATTGAATTAAAATGTATTATATTTGTAATATGTTGTGTTATATTTAAATACGATATGAACATAATTGATATTTTTATATGTAATACTTCCTGAAAATATTAATTTAAAGTTTAAGTTGGTTTTAAATATATCAGAACTGCTGTGGATCGTCTACATTGAATACGTCGTATAAAAAAAAGCTGGAAAGTCGCTATTTTGTACAGAATACCTACTACCTAGTGTGCCTTGGAGGCCTGCGCTATACAGTCATTCGTTAGGCTCGATAGTCAATTATGTTAAAATAATCGGTAGTATCGATTATTCGGATAAAATTTTAAAAAATAATTAAATAACCCTACAGCTCTCCCCCCTCCCAAATCTTCAAAATCAAACCTTAGGTATGAAAATTGAAAATTGATTAAATGTTTACTACAAAATCATTTTTAAATCTGGATTTTGTCCAATATCAAGAAAACACACACACACATCATTGTAAAACCAATACATTCATTGTATTTGTCAGAATCTAAAATGTGTTCACCCAAGAAATTCTGAAACTGGTTTAAGTAATCAGAAAAATTATTTCGCATTGTACACATATTACAATATTTTCCATACCTTTTTTAATTTTAAAATTACTATATATTTTGTTATTATATGCTGTATGCACTGTAAAGAGAAAAAATTAGAAATCTAATAAGTTGCTGTTTAAAATCGACATGTCTGGTATTTGGGACTTTGTAGACTTTGAACAGCAACTCATTGGCTCCGCGAACAAAATAGTTTGAGAACCGTGACTAAAACCATATACTTACATAATATTGTGTATAATATATGCATGTTTAATTTATATATATTTAGATGCAGTATGCACGCCCGGTGGACTACGGAACGACCGAAATTTATGTGCGCGTCTTCCGTTTTCGATAACCATCGTTGGGCAAAGGTCATTATCGTGTTTGGTTTTCATTTCCGGTACCTGACCGCCGTGTATCGCGAGCGTGCACACACCCGTAATGCGTGTTTCCCATAATGTCCGACAACGAAATAGGAAAAGAAAACGATGCTCACTTTTTAATTATCAGACATTTCATAGTATTAGATCCCGAGCCAAAGGATAGAATATAATATTATGTAGGTATTACAACTATAATACGGGTGTTCTCGTTTATTTTATTTTTTGAGTCTAACGATGATCATTTTTCCCGGGTATTGAGGAGTGAAGCAATCACGTCGCGCAGCTCACCTACCCTGTTTTTAGTACCTAGGGAAAACGGCACGTCAGCGGTACTAAATAATATATTTTATAATATTATTGCTATTATTATAAAGTAATTAATTTTACTATAAGACATTAATAAATAATAATACTTATGTTGAATTAATTTTTGCCAAAAAAATTGCTTTTGAAAATGTCATTGTGTTTATAAATAAAATACAATAATATACTTAAAAAGTTTCAAGTACCCATCACGAATAATATTTGTATATTACAACAAAATAACTAAAATCGTTATTCTTTGTTAAAATATCTAATTTCGTCCATATTTAAATTTTAAATGTTTTAATAAAATAAAATTTGTTTATATATTTTTTTGATGTTTTGGTTACAATATAAACTAATTATGAGAAACCGCTTGTTTTAAATGTTCAATCTTTAACTATAAAAATGGACCATTTTATAAATTGTATGTATAAATTACAAAATAATTTAAAAGTTTTGTGATTTTGATAACTGTTGTCAAAACATTAACTTTACTTAAATGCTTATAAAAAAAAAATCGTGCATCAAATCTAAGATATGAAAATTGTTTTTATCAATATCCCACTAAAAATAATTTGCAAATGTTTGTGATTTTGATGAATTTTGTCCGAATTCTAACTTCGGACGCTCATAAAAAATACAAGGAATTAACGCTAATTTTTTTTTTAAATTTCCCTGATAACATTTTACAACTATTGTGATTTTTATTTACATTGTATTACATTATCAAGTTTTTTGACGGATCAAAACAATTATTATTAGCAATAATTTTTTTAAAAAACTAATAAAAATAAAAATTTTATTTTTGTAACTAGCTCAAAAAGAGACAAAACATTTCGAAAGTTGTATCTGTATGGTGTATAAACATTCGGTGAATAATGTTAATTTTTTTGTGAGTTACATTAAAAACAAAATCGATTTTGTCAATACTGGTTTTGCGTAAAAATCCCAGTTTTTCTTAATTTTTTTTTTTTTTTTTTGGGGGGGGGGGGGTTCCTGACGTTTTTCTAATAATTAAGAATTTTATCATTTTTACTTTTAAGCTCCCCAAAGTATACCAACTAGATTCACTTTACTTCCAGAAAAGATACTGAAGTACTAGATTGCGATCGCTTCTGAATTTGCAACGTTATAAACTGACATTATTTTTCAACAATACCTTTGTATACGTTTATATAGGTATGGCAGGTAGGAGATACATGAATACATTAATATACTCGTTATTAGTGTTTTATGTTTGATCATTTTTCTACGAATTTTACCGTAGATACGGTAATATACGGTAGATACCGACGAGCTGAATACGCATATATATTTACCTATAAGTCTTTTAATTATAACTTTATATTATAATGTACCTATATTAATGCGGCCGTGCACTGCCACGTAAGTTTCCTAGAAATGAAGAAAGTCATCATTACGTTTTTAATGGCCTTTGATCCTACTAAAAAGCCTGTCACTTAAGTCCCGTCCAAAAGAACAAAATAATTATTAGCATACGTACATATATACACTATATATATGTTGGGTTTTTAATTTTATTTTTATTATTATTATTATTCTTTACATAGACGGCGGTGACGGCGAACTACAGTGAAAGCAGTGCGTGCTCAACGACGTTCTAATACAGCAGGTACTTGGCCTTTGAAATAATAATAAAAATAAAAAAAACGAGGGGGCGGCGACGACGTCGGCAAATACTTACTGCTAAACTGAACGCATTTTGTTTTGATTAAAGTCCCATCATCCATCCAACTCGACGAGTGTTTTGACGTTCAATACGAATATTTTTCTTCTACTAACACACGTACGCGCGTGTACGTGTATATAGTTTATAAATAATAATAATAATAATAATAAAGGAACCTCGGATCCCGGACGATCCTTTTCCTTTATGTGTTTGCGACACGCAAAATCCAAGTGATTTTGAGTGTTTTTTTTCTTTTTCAATACATGCCACCCTGTTCTGAAACGAAGCGATGAAAAAAAATGAGTATTTCAATCGGTAGAGGACTAGAGGTAGAAAAGCACAGTTCAAGACGATCGAACTTTTCAACTTACGTTTCCTACCTACCTACATGTATTATTATTTTGTACTCCGTATTATTTAAGGCACGGGGGAAACGCAGAGCAATAAATATTTTTAAAAAAAAATGACGACGACGGCTGCAAATACGAGCCTATAGGTATGTATTTATGCGTATTCGCGTCCTTGTAGTCCGATCGATGCATTCCCATTCACGTCATTCGCATTCAGCATCAACTTATTAAAAAAAAAAAAACATAATATTCTACATAGGTACATTTTGTATGTGCGCCTCGAGTATTCTCACTTGACGGTTAATCACACAATTTTCAAAAACACGTTAAACTTTTCAGAAAATATTTTTTTTTGTCACCCACTGGAATGTCAAAACGGTCTATATACTTATGGCATGTTTATATATTAATATGAATGTGTATGTCATATTTATTAAACCAGTGTAAGTAAATACTATCACTAATGCTGTTATGATAAATCATAATATACATTAACATTTATATTCAGCTGTTAAGTGCTATTTGTGATATTTAACGACAAGGGTGAACTTTAATTTAAAATTTTAATATTAATTATTAAATAAAATATAAAAATTATTAATAATTTAATTTAATATTTTAAACTGAGTTAAATAGTAATGGGTTAATTATTTTCATAATAATGTTAAATTCGTCAAATATGTTTTGAATAATTTATTGTGACAAGAAAACAAACTATTAGGCGCTTAGAGAAATATTATACATACAATACATTTTATACGTAATTTGCTTTGGAAACTAGTTTCGCATTGATCTGTTTATTGAAAAAACTTAAATAACTATAAAATAATTTAATTTATTTTGGCTCCTAATATTTTGAAAAACAATTTTAAGGCTTTCAATAGTGTTAGATTTGAATCCAAAACTCCAGGATAATAAGAGTGAACAATTATGGAATGGCTAGAAATCTAGAATAAGTATTATTTCTTTGTTTTAGAGCACTACAGGGTGTTCCAAATTTTATGTGACAGCAGATTTCACTATAAAATATTCAAATTAGAAAAAAATGACCTATGCAAAGTCGATTTGAAATTATATTATCTAAACAAATTGGTTATTGAATATATTTTTTTAAATTAAAAAGTGGAGATTTGAGATGTAACTTTTAAAATTCAAAAGGCAATCTATATTTTTGAAATAATATTCATGTAAATTTTAATTTTTAATGAATTTTAATTTATCGTTTACATTAATGTGCCATTAATTGAAGGAACTATCGTCATTTCATTTTTGGTTTTAATTTGTAAAATGTCAACAAATAGTGATTATAATCAGTGTTGAGCCCAGATAACAAAAATAATATCTAGATGAGATAAAGATAATTTCGTAAACAACTATCTAGATTCAGATTCAGATGATAATTTTTACTTTTATCTAGATAAAGATAAAGATAAAAATATTTTTATCTAGATACCATTATAGATATTTTCATTTTTTCTTTAAAATGCATAAAAACAAATATATTTTTAAATTATTTTAACCAAATTTTTTTTTATCTTACGACCATTCTTTTTAGTGTTGAAGTTATTTTGTTGAAGTTTTTGTATTGATGTACTTGCCACATTAACAGGAACATTACTCATTAGGATAATCAACGTTTTCATGAATACGTGCCTTTTTTTTGTTTAGGTTCAGATAGTTTAGTAATATATCGCTCCATTTAAAATAATATAATACGTAATACTTTCAGAAGTTTACAGCTTTAACCTTCGTTAACGTTCAACCGGCGATTGTAAACTGCGCCCAAAATACAAGTAAACACAAAATCACACATGTAAACTGCGCCCGAGTTTTTATCAAGTTTAAAAAGGTGACATGTAAACTGCGCCCGGGTAAAATTACAGGTAAAATACTTAATTCGTTACAGACATATAATATTATGAATAATTACAAATAAAATATAATTTAAAAAGCAAAATAAATACAAATATTACAAATAATAACATCATATTGTTACAACATATTAGGAATTAAAAAAAAATATAATTTAAAAAATTAAAATACATAAGTACATCGCCACTTAACCTCACCCGAACTTAGAGGCCGATTAATTTTACAAAACTTAAAATTAGAAATAATTTTCAAGCATTTTTCGCTTTGCGACATGAATTGTTCGGCCATCGTGACTTATATAGATATTCGATAACGTGTTGGTATTTCTTGACGAAAATAAAATTTCTGTGATAAACTTAAAAAAGTACACAATCGTCAAACATAGAGACTTTAATAAGTCAACATTTAATAAGTTAATAAGTCGGGCGCAGTTTACACTATACCTTCCAAACATAGATAAAAAATCGGGCGCAGTATACACTATACCTTTTTAACATCGATAAAATTTCGGGCGCACTTTACAAAAAAAAAGATCATTTGGGCGCAGTTTACGTATGCCCCGTTCTACGTTGAGCGACGAGTGACGAGTGTTCGTTGGTCGTTACTCGTTACTCGTTAGCAATTGAATAATATTAATATAATAATATGATATTGTTTACAAATTACAAGGAATACCTAATATTATTATGTATGAAATTGTGAATGTCCAGCGGGACAGTGCCGAATGCCGATACTATATTATTATATGCTTTATGTCAATATTAGTCCAGTCAAATTAGACAAAAAACCTACAAAGATTGGAACTAATTCCTCGAAAGCTGAATTTTGGTACACAACCAGTCCATAGCTTACTGATTGACATACTAAAAGTCCCCAGACATGCCCCTTGTGCATAGCTCCCCATCCCTTAAAAAGGGGGTGCGTACCCTCTTTTCAATTTTACACTATATCTTGTTTAATTTTGAACTTGCGGCTAAAAAGTATATAACAAAAATTAAAGGCCGTAAAATTTTCTATATTAATATGTCATTTTGTGTACTTAAATGATCATGGAATAGCGGTAAGTAAAATTTTTTTGAAATTTTTTTTTTTGTTTTTTAAGTTTTAGCCAAAACTACTATTCGCACTTCAAAATTATCTATTAAAAAATTGAAGACCTGATAATTTTACATAAGAATCTGATTTTTATTTTTTTTTTATATATATTACCGTAGCCTCAAAAATGTTTGATATTTGTAGCGGTGAGCTATTGTTATTTGCGATACTACTATACTAGAATATTTAACACTTTTATAAAATAATAATATAGTCTAATAAGTTCAGCGTACGTCACCAATGAACATTACATTAGTCCTTAATACTACAGTATGAGCTCCCTTATAAAGGGGCTGAGCATTTTGCTGGTTTTCTTTATAACTCTTTATTAATTCTCTTTAGCCGTAAAAATAAAAGCAAAAACGTTCTGAACCCAAATTTAAGAATTTAGGTGTACATTTATTCATCATAGGGTTACATAGGGTTTGACCAACGAGTTTTGTTGAAGACATAATATCTATACTGGTTCAACGATGTAATGAATTTTGGTGCATTAAATAGTTTCAAAAGGAAATTTTGTCCAACACTCAAAATGTCATCAGCTGAAGATTTGAAATATTGATGACGTGGTATCGCATCCACTTATTGCGTGTATAAACTTAAAATGTCGAATCATGTTTTGAAATTGTTCTTTTAGAGTTTTTATCGAGTAAAACTTGAGTCATCTTCAGCTGATGATATTTTGAGTGTTGGACAAAATTTCCTTTTGAAACTATTTAATGCACCAAAATTCATTATATCGTTGAACCAGTATAGATATTATGTCTTCAACAAAACTCGTTGGTCAAAACCAACAATTGATTCTGCAAAACAACACATTTTTCGAGGTTACTTGCAAGTGCAACTTTGGCGTGGCAATGGATTGGGGGTGGAAAAAATATGGAAATACAATAAGGCCGATTTTCACAAAAAAAACCTCCAGCACCAGAATCTTTCCAGACAGTTATCAGTTGTGCATGTACGAAAATGTGCGACTGTGGCTGTAGAAAGGCGGGTATGAAGTGTTCAGTAATTTGCAAATACTGCCAAGGTTCGACATGTTTAAACTCTTCGTTGATCATTGATGAAGATGCAGTAATATTCCAAGAGACTCTTGAAGATGAGGAAGATAGTCATTGTACATCCACGAAAAAACAGAAATTAACACCATTGAAAGATTAGGTATGATTTTTCAAATTTAAAATTACATATTATTTTATTTAATATGTATATATTTGTTTTGTTACAGTTGCCAACAACAAAGGGCCAATACTACGATACATATTTTTTATAGAAACTGTGAAAAATGTATGCATTGTATAATAATATTATGTAGACATGTAGTACAATATTTTTTAGGTACCTACCTAATGTTAAGTATTTGAAAAAATGTAAAATGTAATTTGTATAATTATATTATAACCTCGTGACTTTGTCACTATTAACACCAATGAGCAATACATTTGTCTTTTCACCATTTTAGATGTAACAATAAGTTGTGTAACCCTATGAGGCTATGATGAATAAATGTACACCTAAATTCTTAAATTTCGGTTCAGAACGTTTTTGCTTTTATTTTTACGGCTAAAGAGAATTAATAAAGAGTTATAAAGAAAACCAGCAAAATGCTCAGCCCTTTTATAAGGGAGCTCATACTGTAGTATTAAGGACTAATGTAATGTTCATTGGCAGGGTCAGCCTGGCCAGGGCCGGAGGGCCGGGATTCCTGCCTGACCCCTTGCCGTATTATAGTTTTTGGGCCCTTGTACTGTGTTACCCCGTAATACAATATACAGCATAATTAAATAAATCACTACCCAAAGAATTATATTTTATTAAATATAACAATCGTATTGTAATATTCAGTTAGTTTTCTATTCTATTTTTGTCTCAAAAGTAAAAATATTATGTTATAAATTTGAATGTGGAAAAAGAACAACAATAACTATTTATATTATGTACAAATAATTATGCGGGTAATAACGTCGATGGCACAAACGAAAATTAATATTATATATACATATATATATATATATATATATAATATTATTTATATGTACTATTTTAGTTATTAATAAATTATTATACAGATACTTACAGACGTCGATGATAATTCGATAACATACTCGGCATTTTCTTCATTCGTTCTTTGTATTTCGTTATTTGTACGTACGAGTGTCGAGAGAATGTGTTTTTGTCTCGAGCTCATTATAATAGTGTTTTAACTTTTAAGTAAATTATAACTATTATATTAGTTTCGTATTTTTTCGAAAATACTTTTAATGGGTCCTAAATCAAAATCGGGAGCAGCAAAATAAAGCTAATAATTTTTTAATGTATATAGCAGTATGTATTTTATTATTTAACATTATCTACTTGATAATACATAAATTAAAAAAGTGAGTTTTAATAAAGATAAATTAAAATATTTTTATGAACTAAAAAATTTATTCCAAAATAATTTTACTTTCCTTTCCTTATTTTGATATTTGGTTTAATTTTTTAAATTATTGGGCCCCCAAAAAAAATTCCTGCCTGGGCCCTCAGGTACCCAAGCCGACCCTGTAATCATTGGTGACGTACGCTGAACTTATTAGACTATATTATTATTTTATAAGTGTTAAATATTCTAGTATCGCAAATAACAATAGCTCACCGCTGCAAATATCAAACATTTTTGAGACTACGGTAATGTATATAAAAAAAAAAATAAAAATCAGATTCTTATGTAAAATTATCAGGTCTTCAATTTTTTAATAGATAATTTTGAAGTACGAATAGTAGTTTTGGCTAAAACTTAAAAAAACAAAAAAAAATTTTCAAAAAAATTTTACTTACCGCTATTCCATGATCATTTAAGTATACAAAATGACATATAATATAGACAATTTTACGGCCTTTAATTTTTGTTATATACTTTTTAGCCGTAAGTTCAAAATTAAACAAGATATAGTGTAAAATTGAAAAGAGGTTGCGCACCCCCTTTTTAAGGGATGGGGAGCTATGCACAAGGGGCATGTCTGGGGACTTTTAGTATGTCAATCAGTAAGCTATGGACTGATTGTGTACCAAAATTCAGCTTTCGAGGAATTAGTTCCAATCATTTTCCTAATTTGACTGGACTATACACTTGCAGTCATGTCTCAAAATAGAACATATTTTTCATCACGAGTTCACGAAATAATGTACGCCGCTGGATGAGGTTTTTACACGTACCAACTACTAATAACTAATAAATAATAATATTATTTCGGTTTCGAGTAAAGTATATAATAATAAATAATAATATCATTCGTGTCAACGATAATGTATTGAAATATTCTGTAGTACTATAAATACCTCTAGTCTATACCAATATTATACTAACTGCTATGAAAAAAATGAAAATATTCATGTTTACTTTTAGGAATAATGTAATAATTTAATTTTGTTTGATTAATAATAGGTTCACTAAAACTGTTTAATAAAATTAAAAATTAAAAGTACCCAACTACCAACAAGTCAGTCAAAAATAAAAAAAACTAGAAATAATTTATTTATCTAGATAGGAATACAATATTTATCTTAGATGACAATCAGATACCTAATATTTTATTTATCTAGATGAGATAAAGATGCTGCAATTTTATCTAGATAAATGTACCTCGATACTGCTCAACACTGATTATAATAGCATACGTATGACCAATGAGTTTCTGTCCACTGTTGTAAACTTTTCACTTAAACACCTTTTTGTACATATAATTTGTGTGCTATCACAGTGAGCTTATTACAGCCATAAGGCTTGGATTCTCGTGAACCGATCGGTTATCAAACCTTAACACCGAAAATAAAATATGATTTAACAGAAAACGCATTATAGCGACCAAATTAGACCGATTCTCAGTAACCGTCGAGACGCGACCGCAACATGATTTAGGTATTCTATTAATAATACTAATCAATATTCTAAACATATTTTTTAGTTAATTGTATTAGATGATTTCAACTAATGATATTATTTTCGTAATATTGTCATATTCTATAAATATTATCTAATTTAAAATCTTCTATGGATATTATGATATAGGTAGATGATAAAGAATATTCGTATTATCTTAATACATTCGTAATTTTTTTTTTATAATCTATTTTGGACAATCAATGAATAATATTAATGTGTTATATAATATTATTATCATTTATCATATATGTATATTTTTAAATCCGTCGGTTTTCCCAAGACATTCTATACTCGGGCGGAAACCGATAAGGATATACAGCACTGGGTACACTCACACAATCACAGTTGACTATAGTACAGTACCAATATCCAAAAATGCAGACACTTTACACCTTGTGACCGTCAGAGGCAGGGCCGTAGCTAGGCACTGGCAAGAGGGCATTTGCCAGGGGCGCAATTATACGAAAGGCGTGTTGCAGTCTTAATTCAAATATGACAATTTACAAAAAAAAAATCACGTTTCTCGTAGTGCAATAGCATATTGTTGGTTGATCGAAAAAAATTTGGTTGACCAAATATCATTTGATGACGTTATAGATGACTTTTCAGCAATAAAAGCAATAAAAGTGAAATTTTAAAAAGTTTTTGTTAATTAATAATAAAGTATAATGTAAACATTTTTATATTTAATAAAATAAAGGAATTTTTTTTTTTTTTTAGTCTGTTATTATTATTTAAATATAATAAATAATAAAGCAATTTTTATAATAATAAAAAATATTTATGTAATAAAATAAATATGTACTTTTACTAAAACCAACAGAACGTTTTTTTAAAATAATGAGCATGGTAGTTGAAAATAAAATAGGATGAGAAGGGTGCAAATTTGATTTTTTTGCCAGAGGTGCTACTGGTTCTTGCTACGGCCCTGGTCAGAGGACAGTGTCTAAACTTATAAAGTTGTAACACTCTATAACATCAGTACTCAGTTTCGTAACTTTTATACTAGCTGTTGAACTGTTTTAATATTTGTATAGTGAACATTTCAATTTTAAACAACATTTTTGTTCTCCATCAGTCATCTCGTGAAAATTTGGTCATTTGTTGACTAAAGTACGTAGGTAAGTAAAAACATAGTTTTAAAAAGTATAAGTTACTTAGTTACCTATAACATATGATAATATAATCTACATTCTACCTAGGTAACAAATAATACAGTCAGACAGTCGCAATTTCATATTATTATCCATATTACATAATAATATTAAACATAAATAAAATAGTATAAAACATTTAACATGCTCATCATACATAATCTAAATATTAAATAATAACTGTCATTCTGAAATATTTTCAACCTGTGGCTACCTATATAAATATATAGATTAAAGTTTTATGATAATTAGGCACCTAAACCATAATAAGTATGAAGTAAAATGGTAGTAAGCTATAGTTAAAATATACATGGGTAGTTGATGTCTCGTTGGTATTATTTATTTTTAATTACATTATAATGGATGATTCGAGAAACGGTTTTAGTAAAAAAATTTGTTTATTAAAATCTTAATTCAATAAAAAAAATAAGGCAGCAACTTAATTCTTTGGATCATTTGAGAAAACATAATAATACAACAGCTGTTACTTTAGCACAGACTCAACTTAATTTTGAAGATACATTATCTAATGAGTAATGACACACTTATTCAGGAAAATTGTTTTACTCCACTAAGTATTTCTTCACAAAATTCTTTTAAAAATAGTAATTTTGCTTGTCAAACATTGTCCTTATTGAGTAGATCTAGTTCTTCTTTATAAAATAATTTTAACTCAAATAACCACAATGTCAACTGTGAGAAAACACCAATTACTACTGTTTTATCAATAACTGATCAATTAACAGGTTGACTGCCATGAGATCCCATACTGGATCTCACCTCTTCGTATCCACACTGCCAAGGGGTTTTTTTTGTTGAATGGTTCAAAAACAATTTTTTAAATAAATTCACCTATCTATTTCAAAATTTGTAGATATCTTTTCAAATTTATTTTAAATGTTTTCCAAGTGTTATTTTATTGTTTATGGATGAGATCCAAAATAGGATCTCATGGCATGGGTGGCACTTTCGGTTTTTAATTAGTTTTATATCCATACAAAGTGAGATCCAAATTGACCCCTCAATTAATTAAATCTTTATAGTACTTATCCACTAATAATAATGTGTAGTATGATATAATTTTTGAAACCCTGAACAAATTGGAATATTTATAATAGAATATTTATTTGTTTAAAAAAACAAATTTTAAAATAACAACATAAATTGATCACCTTTTTAACAAAATATAATATTAGAACTTAGTAACATATGTCTAGGAATATTGAAATATTTCACATATTTTATAATAATTATTAATTATCACATAATAAAAAGCTTAAAACTAATATAAAAATGATTAACATTATATAATAAAATAACATAGGTAATAACAAACATAAGTCTTTTTTTTTCTAATGTATCACAAAATATTATGTTTAAAATAAATCATAGGAAGGTAGAGAAACTAAACCAGTCCACAATAAAAGGCCTAAAAAACATTTCATTTCACTTTCATTAGTATCATACCACTTATTAAGAAGTGAATGTGGAGAAATAACTTTGCTGGCTATTTGCTGTGCAGCATACTTATTGGTTTCAATGACAATATTATTTATAATATTTTGATCTACTATTAAGTGATAAAAATCAATAGGAGAACCATCATATAATGTGTCGTACAAATCAGGGTTAACACTGTAATCTTCATTGTCAGGATTAAATATATTTGAATTAATTACTGAGTCGTCATCCCTCCACTGTCTAGGATTATCATCTTGTTGATGTGTTTTTCTAGGACGTCCAGTATTTCACACAGTTTGTGTAGGTTCTTCATCAGGATCAGAGTCACTTATATGAGAAATATCTATGAATACAATAAATAATTATTATGATGTATAATCTATATTATAACATAAACTCACCATGATTAATGTAATTATCCTGCACAATATCGTCAAATATTTAATCTTGAACTAATTAAAAAAAATAATCAAAATAAATTGTTATACTAGTACCTACTAATTATAATATACAATTCTACAACCAAATACTATAAAATTCTATAATTAATATTACTGTTATTATTTTTATATTAAAAAACTTTTAAAATGTGTAAAGTATAATATTTGTATTATCCAGCGCCACAGTCGTGGAGCGAGCTAAGTAAAAAAAAAAATAGCTGTACGACGGTGTGTATAGTATATCGAAGCAGGAGTTGCCCATTTAAACTGTGTAAAATACAGGTATATTTATTAAACAACATAACTAATTTTCTAATGCATCAATTAACTCCTAGTAAACACCAAAAAATCAGAAATATTGTGTAAAATGTGCTTTTGTAAAAATCATCAAAATCGTACGTTTAGAAATTAGGATATACATGAAAAAGTGCGACATTTTTAAAGCAAATTTATATTAAATTCAGAATCACGCTAGCCGTCATCGTCGTCGTCGTCGCATCGGCCGGTTCCCCCACTCGATTTAGTGTATGCAGCTCGAGGCCTAGGTTGGTAGTAAATTACGAGTGTCGTTGGTCGGCGGGTCACCATGCATTCATTTCGTTTTCGTTATCTGGCGTCGTTTCACGTTTGTGGCATGACAAAATAAATAGGTATGATCACAACAAACTGAATTTCTTTCAGTCTGCGCACACAGGGTGGGAGCCTTCCGCGTCTTTTGATTGGCTTATACTTAATGGCGCCTTTTTTGTGTTTTTGATTGTAATAGCATTGTTCTACTTTAATAGTTTAATGCATATTTGTTTTCGTCTTTCGTCATTTGATATAATATATCATTACTACGGATCCGTGATTTAAATTGTAAAAATTTTAATTTTGTAATAATTGTTGTTCGAACCTAGTTATTTGTTGCAGGTTTAATAAATTGTGGTAAAGTTATCAAAAATGCCAGTTTGTATAGTTACAAATTGTTTTAGTGGCAGTAAACGGAAAGGGTTGTATTGCGATCCAAAAATACATTTACATAGATTTCCTAAAGATGTTGGAATGAGAGCTTTGTGGGTGGAGCAAATTCAACATGCTTCAAATGTGATCAAAGAGATTAACTGTGATACTGGTAAATTATTTGTGTATAAATTGAATTTTATAATGTTTTTATTAAGACCTGGAGCTTAATGATAAATCATTGAAGGATTGGGCTATATGGCTATATTTTACTTTTTTCAAATATTTAGTTGATAAATATTTTGCCAAAATTTTAAATGTTTAAAATTAATTGTTGCATTAATGAAGTTAACCAACTTTTTTTTAGCTGCTGTGTGTTCTTTACATTTTTCTCTTAATTCCTATGAAGAAAGAACTAAAGTGCAAAATATGTTGGATTATTCTCCAAAATGTGGCAGAAAACTAAAACCTACTGCTGTTCCTTTTAGGTTGGTTTCAATTTAATTTTGTGATTTTTGTATTAAGTTGAACAATTTAAAATATGAATTTATTTTATTTTATTGTTTATTTAGTGACGGAAATGAATCATCTCCGATTAAAACTCCAGCTGGATTGTTTTCTGTAACAAATTCAGCTGATGAATCTAACAGGTACCTATATTATAAAATATATATATATATATATAAAAAATATTATATATAAAAAAATATTTATATTTAAAAAATTATATTTTTATTATGTTATGTATACTGCATTATAACCACAGAAGATATTATAATGTGGTATCTACAACTTACAGTAAAAACTAATCATTTTAAATGTTGATATATACTTTATACATATTTTGCAAGTTTTGAACCTGTATTTAGGCAAAAAATATCATGTCAAGTGGATTTGTTTGGTGTATCGGACACAACTGACACTATATCTGGTGTCAAGTGCCTTGAAAATAATGAGCCAGATTTGTTTCAAAAGTATATTTTTCATAAATATTTTTATTTTGTCTTCTGTGATCTTTTTTAATCTTTATTTGCTTTTATATTTGCATGAGGTATAAACATTAACAAAATAAATGAATTTCCCTATCATGACAAGTACTACTAGAACACTGAAACTTGCGCATTCTTGATAAAAAATACTTGTGCTTAGTTCTTCAGGGATAGTTTATTTAAAATAACCTGTTGGATTAAGAACTTGTGTTTGATATTGAGACATCAACTTGAATGATAATTAATTATTAATTTCAACATTTTGTAATTGTTTATATAGGTATAAATATAATATATATTTTTTCTTATTGTTCTTATTCTATTGTTATATGTTTTCTTATTGTTCTTATACTATTGTTATATGTTTTTTTATTGGTCTTATACTATTGTTATATATTTTTTAACATAAAATGTAGACACCTATTACTTAACTAATTTTTATAATAATATTTTGATGTTTAATATCTACTGTAGAGTAGCAGAAACCATTAAATTAATTACTATTTAGTGAATCAATCAGTGAACACTAAATTATGTTTAGTTATATAATATATTAATTTTAATTATGTTCATGCAACTCAGCATATAAATAATATAAATGTATTGTATTGTATTGTATTATTTAAATTACTTTAATGGGATTTATACACTATATTAATCAATCCTAATTATTTTAAAACACTAATACAAAATGTAATGTAATATAATAAATGTTTGTTTATGTTATACATTAAGCAATTATATTTGTATGTACCTAGTTATTATATTTTAGTTATATATGTATACGTATACAATTTTAAATTGTTAAACTATTTACCTTTAATAAATTATTTTTAGAATGAATAATGATTTTGAAAATTCTAAGAAAGAAAAAGAAGAACTTATGGCAGAAAATGTTAAATTTAAAAATATAATTCTGATGCAAAATGAAAAAATTGAGTACTATAAACACTTTGTTAATTTGGAAAATCAAAGATTCGAATCCCGTTTTAGTGACATTTTGTCAAAATTATTTACTAGTACTCAAATTAATCAAATACTTCACCCGAGTAAAAAAGTTTCTAAATGGTTACCTGAAGACATATCTTCTGCGATTACATTGCGTAGTATTTCGCCAAAAGCGTACAGATATTTAAGAAATAAAAAACAGTACCCATTACCAGGTGAGTTTTAACATGAATTGATTTATATGTAATTAAAACTATATAATAAACTATATATCTTTTTAAAAAATATAAAGTAAAAAAATTGCATTTCTATGTACACTCTTAAAAACTGAACAAATAAATTAAACATAAATAAATCGTTCATAAAATTAAATTTAAGGTTTATCTACATTGAGAAGATGGGCTTCAACTTTTGAAGTTGAACCGGGAATACTTGAGAGTGTATTAACTCTTATGAAAGCCAAAGGTAGTTAAATAATTATAATTTTTTATTTCACATTGACATAATACAACATAATTTGTAGCCTACTATTTTAAAAATAACTAATTTACTTATTCAGGAACTTTAATGACAGACAATGAAAAGCTTACTGTTATTGCTTTTGACGAAACATATATCTCCAATAGAATATGTTACGATAAAAAAAATGAACAGGTTATTGGTCCACATAGATGTGTGCAGACTGTTGTAGTACGAGGTATAGTCTTAAATGTTAAATACAATTACTATAATATATTAAAAGATTAACCAAATATTTATATTAAATTAATATTTAGGTCTTGTAAGTAATTGGAAACAACCAATTTTTTATAATTATGATACCCATATGACTAAAGATCTACTATTTACAATCATTGAAGAATTACATAAGATTGGGTTTAATGTAATTTCGATGGTGAATGATATGGGCCCTTCCAACATGGCTTTATGGCGGTCTTTAAACATTTCAAATGAAAATACGTCATTTAAACATCCAAATACAGGCAATAGTGTTCATGTTTTTGCAGATGTCCCACATCTCTTAAAATTGGCCAGGAATCATTTACTTGACAAGTTGTTTATCTAGCAACATACAACAATGTGAACAATTAAATATTATATAATCTTTTTTTTTAGTGGGTTCGTACTTCCTAATAAAAAGTTTGTTGGTAAAGCAATTTTCCAAAAGCTTATATCAATTGATACAGGGAGATCGGATTATAAGTTGGCACCTAAATTGACTGAGCGGCATATTGAAGTTCAAGGAACTGGAAGGATGAATGTCAAACTAGCTGCTAATGTATTTTCCGATACAGTTTCTAAAGCTCTTGCTTATCTTGGTACAAAGAACTATATTGATACATTGAACTGGAAAGATGCAAGTATTTTAAAAAATATTCATAATTTAACTAATACAAATTTTACAATACAAACTAATTAACAAATTTATATTCACTTAAAAAAGGCTTCGGAATTGATTTTGTTATTTAATAACTGGTTTGATCTTTTCAACACTCAACATAAATTTGATGGAGGTGTTCCAAGTTTTGGACTTGATGAAGTCAATCAATATGAATTATTGAATAAAATGACCAGCTTTATTCAAGAAATGCGAGTACATGGAAAAAAAACACTGCTTCCTTTTCAAAAAGGTCAATACATGAAATATTTGATTTTTTGAAAATGAGCACCTAATAGAATAATGTTATAATTATATAGGTATACTAATATGTAATAATTCTTTGAAAAACATACTAGAAGATTTAAAAAGCAAATATGATTTGCAATATATTATAACTAAAAGACTAAATCAAGATGATGTTGAGAACTTGTTTAGTTTTTTAAAAGGCATGGCTGGTTGTGCTAGTAATAATATAACTGCTCTTGACTTCAAATACAGGCAAGTATAATTCTGATCTGTAAACATATTTTCACTAAACATTACCAAATAAATTAAAATTCTATACTGTAAGAAATATTATAATATTTGACTGTACCTAATAATTTAGTTTAAGGTGGTTCATTCTGGGAAAGCACTCAGACTTTGTTTTCACAGAAAATACAAATTCTCAAGGAGATATGGAAACGAGTCTGTTAAATGAAATTGACTGTTTAACTAGCCTAATGTTGAACTCTAATGCATTTGATGAAACGGATGATCCCAGTAAATATAATGAAATGGTCAATATAGAATCGAGTTCAGGTGTATCTCAGGTGTCATCAGTTCCAAAAGAATGTTTTGACCTACTGACCGAATTTGAAGTACCTATACACACTAGTTATTCATTAAGTAAATTAAAACTAATTGTAGGCTTGAGGCATTTATTACTTAATACGTGTCATTTCTACACATATTAGTTATGTTATAATTAAAAAATAAAATAAACTATAAAACTAATCTGACAAATATTTATTCTTACCGTTTAGATGGAGAACAGTGAACCTTTTAATGAACTCAAACTAGATTGTGCCGAATATGTAGCTGGATATGTTGCGAACCGTTTTGCTAACAAATATCCAGAACTTATCAAACAAATTGATGATAAAACTGTTAGTTGTTGGACTAGTTTTAAATCAAAAGGTGGTTTGAAATTGCCTTCTGACAATATGATGGTGGCAGTCAGAAAATTAGAAATAGAATTTCAAAAACTCCATCAAGACAGCATTAATAAAAATAAAAATATAATGAAAGATATGACCAACTTACTAATGCCTCACATTGAAGATTTGTGTATTCCAAAAGATGCTATTGAATGCCTTGTAAGAACAAGGACATTCATCAGACTGAATGATCTCAACAACAGAACCACTGTGAAAAATTACACAAAGAGACAAGAAATGAGAAAAAAAACAAAAATTTATAAATTAATATTATTAAATATTATTAACATAACTTAAAAAACTTAAAAACACACTAAATTAAATAATAATATGAATATTGAATACAGTTTGATAAACTTAATACAGTTAATACGACTTAACTGACTTAATAACTATAATAAATTAATATTTTATATAGGTATTTACAGTGCCATATTTATGCAAGGACAAATGGGACATTTGCACTGGGCCCACTTGGACGAGGGGCCCACCGACAACAGCCAAAGCAGTCAAACAAAATAAGTTTATGTTTTATTATTTTTGTATATCATCGTCATATTATTACGGTCATTGTAAATATTAAATCTGTAGTCTATGAGATTACTCTGTGGTACGTATTCGACAAATCTCAAACACACGAATACATGATATACCTATTGTATTATATGAATTACGATAAACACTGTTTATAACTCACGTATGGATTTTGCTTGGCTATCTTGGTGGCTTATATACAATTTTAAATTGTACTTGGCCCATGATTTGGTAAATCAGGGACTGGGTATTTAGGTATTCGTGGATATAACTCAATAAGAAAATGTACGGTTTAAATATTTATTATTTAATAATTTAATATATTAATATATTAATATACTTGATAAGCGTCCATCACTATCAGCGGAATACCAGCAGAACAGCAACCAATGAAAAGAGGCGGAAGTCTCCCACCACTTTCTATGGTGAAGTGAGGAACCGGGGATGCGTATCAAAAATCTGTGATCATACCTATTTATTTTGTCATGGTTTGTGGTTTGTATTTCGTGTTTCGGTGTAAAATACACGTGGTTGCAATATGTGTATAATATACGAATACAATTATGGAATGAGTTATTAGAAAAAATGCAAAATATAGCATTAGTATCTCTACCAACAACAACCTTACAAATTGATGACAACACTTATAACTTGTGTTCTGCAATTTGCCACCACGGAGAATCATTACACAAGCATAATAAAAAAATCGAATATTTGGTTTAGGGTTAATGATCTTATTTCTAATAAAGAAAGATGGCCTCGTGGTGGCAAAGACGTGTATATAATAATTCTAGAAAAACAAAACTAAAACAATTATAGTCATTATAGATATATTATTTAGATAAAATTAAAGATAAAAATATATACTTTATCATTATTATTATTTGCATTTGCATTGATGATAAAAATTAGTGATATCACAACAAAAACCCATCGTAAACTTCGTGTAAAAATGGCTAAGTAAAAAAAAATATTAGATCTTTAAGCACTATCAAGATGTGATATCATGAATTAATGCTAAATATATTGAATTTAAGTAAACGTATTTTGTTTCAATAATTTATTTACTTGGCGAGGAATTATTTCTTAAAAAAAATTTAGAATAATATAAATATAAATAATAATATTATTAAAATAATCATAAATACCTAACGCAGCAATGCTATTAAAGAAAAAGATAATAAAATCTACAAATTTGAAATTAAAAATTACCACAATCTTGTTGGTCTAAAAACATTTTATAATTAGTTGCATTGCTTTCAGTTCTAGTAACATATAATAAAAATGTAATATTAAAAATAATTTGGCGCCCAAAGCACTAGCTTATAGTGTTTACTGGGAAATACGGTACTGGCCATTTAATTATTTTGTTCATCACACTTTGTTTCGTTTAAGAAATAATTCCTCGCCAAGTAAATAAATTATTGAAACAAAATACGTTTACCTAAATTCAATGTACTTAGCATTAATTCATGATATCACATCTTTATAGTGCTTAAAGATCTAATATTTTTTTTTACTTAGCCATTTTTACACGAAGTTTACGAAGGGTTTTTGTTGTGATAGTTACTTACAACAAGAGTTCACATCATCATTTTCTCAAGTTGGATCTTCATCGGTGTCGTCTACATCATCAAACTCGTCGAAATCAGAATCTAACATCTGACTAATAATGTGATCATCCATTGTTAAAATAAGTTCACTTCTTGAATAAATATTATACATACAGTGAAACGAATCAACAGCAAAAAATTAATAAATTGTCATTTTACATAATTTAATATAAATTGTATTATCATTTATCATGATAACAATAATGGAGGGAATTTTATCAATCACACTATGAGGTCTTGTACATCTGTACCGATGTTCACTATTCCTACCATTCACCTTGTGCAACTCGTTAACGTATTAAAAGTAATAATTAAGTCAATTAACAGCATATTAAAGGTTATTTTAATAGGACAAACAAAAATAATCATAAAAAATCAACTGAAGACAATAATTCCCTGCTAAAACTACCAAAAAAACTAGAAATACGGTAGAATCTAATCACGTTTAAATTATCGTGAAATATGATTCATATAATATGAGATCCAACTGGAGATCTCAATTACTAAAATGAAATATAAGTGAGATCCCTAAGCGAATCTCAACAAAATTTTTGGACATTTGGATGAGATCCAAATATAGGTCTCATGGCGATATGATCAAATTTGACAAAAAATGGGCAGGCAGTCAACCTGTTAAGAGAGTTGGCTGTTAGGAATAAAATAACTCGTACAGCCTTAAGTGAATTATTACTAATTTAAAGGCATATAAAAAAAAAATTATCCAAAATATTCCAAAAGATCCTAGATCATTTTTACAAACTCCAAGACAAACCATTTTACATGATGTTCATCCTGGAAAATATTATCATTTTGGATTTGATTATGGTATTAATAATATGCTGAAAAATATAAATTATTCTGATATTCCAGATACTATAAATGTTGGTATTAATATTGATGGGCTCCCACTCAGCAAGTCTTCTTCAAGTCAAGTGTACCCAATACTGTGTCTAATAAATAATGTTGATGTATTACTTTCAAATATTTTTTGTGTGGGCATTTATCACGGTTACAAAAAACCATCAGACTAATCTTTTTTTGAAGTAGTTTGTAGATGAAGCCATTACATTAACATAGAATGGTATAGTTATTGGTGGTAATTATTACAATTTCAAAATTAATATGTTCCTATTTGATGCTGTAGCTAAGGCAAGTGCTTTATTTATAAAAGCCCATAGTGGCTACTCATCTTGTTCTAAATGCACACAAGAAAGAGAATATTTACATTCTGTTTGTTTTCCTGAAATTGAATTTATTAAAAGAACTGATTGCAGATCATCATACTGGTCACACAGTTTTAGAAAAGATTCCAAACATAGGTCTCGTGACAGAGGTTCCACTTGATTATATGCATTTAATTTCTCTTGGAGTAGTAAAAAAGTTGCTGGTTTCTACTTGGTATTTTGGACCACCACCGCACAAGTTACCAGCTAGAATTGTTAAGGACATATCAGATTCACTAATAAATATGGTTCAATATATTATTATTAATATACAGGGTGTAACAGGTCTATTTGACTAATGCAATAACTTTTTTTCTATTCAATATTTTTAAGTTTTTTTTTTTTGTAATGATTTGTAGAGCTCTGCGCTATAATTTGTATATCTTATATTTTATTTTATTTTTTTACAACAAAAATAAATAATTTAAATTTTGTATTTAATATTTTTCTAATAATCCAAGATAGCTATTTCATAAATAAGTATTATAATAGTATGTATCATGTAGTATGTACCTACTATTACTTATTTTAAATCATCATCATTCATCAATATTTTATTGTTCAATCATTTAAATACGTTTAAACAAATTTAGAACATATTGATTTTGAATTATGAAACAAATGACATGTGGTTTGAATATTAATTATAGTTATTCTTTAAGTCCTTTTTAAATTTAAAGTTTTAATATTATTTTATGGATGAAACACATTTTGCCGTAATCACTAAAAACCTTAAGACTTGTCTTCTCATATTTTAAGACAATTCTATTATATTAAATTTATGAGAAATACCTATAGTAATACCATGGAATTATCAGATTGAACATAATTCGTTGAAAATATTTTTGGAAATGCCTTTGAACACAGGTACATATTATTATCATTAGTTTGCAAGTTAAAATTATTTTATTTTAATATCTTTATAAACTTTTGGTAACTAGATACAAAAAAATCAAAAATTAAGCATACATATAATAAAATTTTAAATTCTCAACACTTCAAATTACTTATCAAGAAAAATATTCAAAATTAAATATTATGTAGTTTACCTATACACAGTACTACAATTGAAGATTTTAATTTAATTTGAATAGCAAAATAACATTTTTGTTAAAATGTGAGTATCATTTGTATTAAATTAATTTATACTTCAACCTAACCATTTTAATATTAATATTAATATTCTCACTGTTAATGAAAATAATCTAGGTGTATGTCAACATTAAAATTATACATATTTGGTGAGAGTTCAAACAATTTCATTTTCAATCACATGCAGTTATTTGTATAATTAATGCTTAGAGTACCTTGCTATTTTAATACTACATTTGTATACTTACTATAGTTACTATTGTAACTAGTTGTATGTACCTATACATAAAACCACCAGAAGTCCAATTGTAACCAGTTCATCTTAAGTATAAAACAACATAAATCAAATGTTTCATTTTATTAAAAAAAATAATGTAAATGGTTAAATTGTAGATCATAAAAAATATTGTTAGCTGTAAGTAGATGAGTAGATATCTAATATTAGTGTTTTAAATGTAGTCATTTAGTTCATCAGGAACTTTATGTATTCAATATTAACCATATTTATAGTTCTCTGTTTATGAAAAAAAAAAATATATATTAATATAAGAATTTAATAAATACTAGGGGTACGTTTGAGTATCATAAAAATTAGTTGAGGTACTCAGTCCCCCCGCCCCCCCCCCAAGTCAACCACTGCCTATAACAACTAACTTAACAGAAAAATAACTAATAAGGGCATTCTGAAATAGTTTTGATTGGCTTGAAAGTGTGAAGATAAATGTTATGGATAAACACGGTACTACCTATTTCTTTAGTATTTTTCTGAATATTTCATAGTGTGTTAGTATGTTTACATAATTACTAAGAATAAAAATAAACCATGAAATAATTAAGTTAATGATTTGAAATTGTTCGAATAGGTATTTAATGTCAACTTGTCATGTACTTTTTAAGACTAGGGTCTTCAACCTTTGAGAATTTCAGAATAAAAGATAAAATACATACTAATTTTCCTTAGTTTGTTATTCATTAATAAATAAACATAAAAAAAACATTTTCATACTATAAATTAAAAATATAGCTAACATTTTTATTTAAAATGTAAGTTGTAATTTATTATATCTATTTTTATTTTTACTAGAAAAAATATAGTTGCAACACTTAATTGTTGTTTTATTGCAGATCTCCTTGTATTAGAAAATTAATACAAAGCTTAATTGAAATCCCTTTTAAGATTTACATATTGCCAGAGTAATTGGTAAAAAGTATAATAGAACTGCAGATTTTTATACCAAATCTTTCCTTTCATCACTTATTGGAATTCAATTAGTTGATAATTTAAATGAACATTTTTCATATTGGCCTATAACTCTCATACACCAAAAATTAATTCGGTTACCGTATTTAAATAATTAAAGTTTTATAGTATTTCCATTACTTCATACTTATGAACATTGAATAAAAACTTCTGTATGAAAGTATATATATATTATTTGTTGTTTATATATATAGTTAATAATATAGTTAATATTATATATATATGTATATATTTGGGTATATTAAATATTTATAATCTAAATTTAATATTGACTTTCTCTACGTATAAAAATAACACTTCTTACTTGAACATTTTTCATTCTTATACTGAATTTTAATCTTAATAATATTTTTTACAATTTAATTGAAGCAATATGCAGAAGACAGAATCCAGTTTTACATAACACTATTGAGACAATACCAAGCAGTTGGATTGTTAATTTTGATGAATGTGTATGGCCTACCACTTTATCATTCAGTAAAATAAGTTTGGCTATTAAAAACTGTCTAAAACCTACCAAAAATTCTAAGGATTGGAAGTGTTGTAAAATTAAATATTATGTAAAAAGTTACTGACAAATTTTAATGAAGCTTCAAAAATAACCAATGACTTTTTAACACAATCTTCTACCGATTGCGAATCATATCAACCAAAAAAGATTTTAAAAAACGCAAGTAAAAAGAGAAAAATGCTAGTATTGAAGATTGTTTTGAATCCATCCACAATAGTAGCAGCAACAACGACAGCGAAAGTGATACAGGCCTTTCACCATTACCAACATTTTCAAGTAATATTAGAATATAATTTTCTTATTTCATAAAATCATGATATTAATAATATACAAAGACAAAATTTATATGTATTATATATTATAATGTGTTATATAAATGCAATTAATGCTATTTTAGAAACCGACAAAAGACAATCAAATGCAGAAGAATATGATTTAACTAATGTACCTATGTGAAAAAAATACTGTTCAACATATTTCCAACTATGATGTAAATTTATCTCCAAGGGATAAACCAGGTTACTTTAAAAAATAAAATATTTTAACAACAAACATTATATCATATAATATGTTGATTTCATAATATTTTTTATTTTATACTCAAATAGGTGATAAAAATCAAAATTCTATACTTGAGAATTTTCTATCTGAATACGATTGAATAAACAATGTATCAATTATTAATAGTTATGACAACAACGAAGAAAATATTATACTAAATTGAAATGTTCAAATTCAAGACAATGGTATGTTTATAATATGTTTTTACAGAAAAAAAATGTATTTTAAATGTTAGGTATTCATTTTGTATAAATTATCCTGTAGCAATATATGAAAACACTGATAGTTTAGGGATTAACAATTCAAATTTGATTCCAGAAGATTCAGCCGGTAATGATTTTAATTAAATACTTACTGTTTTTATATTTTGATATGTATGTTACATAGATTTTAATATGTTATTGTTTGCATAATTGTATACAATTACAGGCACAAATCCGACAGTTAAATAAATATTTTTTATTTAAAATTTGCATTGATAATTTTGAAAGTCTGAATGTCTAATTATGTACCTACTTATGTTAAATATTTTTAAAATATAATTGTATAGAAGTTCAAAAACAAATTATACGTCAACTAGTAACTTTAAATGCTCGAATCAAAGATCAAGGTGAATACCTACATACAATAATGATGATTGTCAGTGATGTGCAAGAAAAACAAAAAATTTTAGTTCAACCAATCACAACATTATACAATAATCAAGAGTTCGAAATTGCATACAAAATGTTTCCAATACCAAATGAAGATACATTAAATAGTCTAAGCCAAGTTTTATCTAATGATGCCTTACATCAGGGTGGTCCAACCTTTTGTAGTTGGCGGGCCAATTTACACTATCATAAAAACACCAGGGGCCGCCAGAAGAAAAAATTATATTATTACCTTCATTATATTACCATTCAAAATTAATATTTTATATAATTACGACCTATGTTAACAGCTTGTAGTTTTTTTCATATTTAACTTTGTTTTTTAATTTATATATACTTTTTTTTAAAACTACAATGTTAATAATATAGACTATAGTTTGTTTTAACTTTTTTGTATGTATTATGTTAATTGAAAATAAAAAGGTCTTTTTATTAAAAATGAGTTTCTAAACATTTAATTTATAAACAGGTATACAATTATACAATTTAATAAATATCTATTTAATCTTATAAATATTTTATTAATTAAACAATAATTTAATATATTTCTTTTGATACTTAAAATGTGGTATTTATATGTGTATACTATGTATGCAATGATGTTATTGCTATTTAAGTAATTAATTTAACTATTAACAGGGTCGTCCCCAAGGGGAGGGGGCGTGAGGCGTTCGACCCCCCATAACAATTTTGAATGTATAAAATTACTATTATGTCAACAAAATTTTAATGATCAAAATTTTAATTTATTGTTTTACCTAAGTAGAAAAAACTATTATTTAGTATCGGCATTAGTTTATGCGGGTATCGGTTTATAAAAGTATGCAGCACATATTTTTATAACCGTGGCTTCAGTCTGTCATCGGTTAGGTAAACAGCAGTAATGTACAGTACACGGTTATAGCCGTGGTACAATATTATAACACCACTACATATCAGTGTTGTTATTGTATATATATATTATATAATACTAATAATATTAATTATTGTGCAGTCACAAGTCACACTCGGCCGGCTATAGATTCTATTTATTCTGTGGGATAAGGTCTTATACATAAGTGTGAACTTATCTGTGTTAATTTAGTATCTAATTATCAATATTATTATTCTGCGCGGAGTGTTGATAATTGTTATCATTTATCATATCATTAATAGTCGGGCAATTTGTGCGTTGTGTTCTTGCGTTTTCAATTTTCTTATAAATTCATTTTTATTTTTGTTTAAAAATATGAGTGGCTCAAATGAAGAAATTCGAAATTCCAACAAACGTCAAAAAGTTATTTCTAATAATATGCTTACTTTATGGCTTACTAATAAACGTCAAAAAAATAGTACTATACTTTTGCTCATGCAATTAGTACCAGTTTCAATTGTTGGACAATTTCAAACTCCATCTAACGATAGTATTAATTCAGAAAATACACTATCTTGTTCAATGTCTATTACAAGTAAATAATACATACTTTTTAAACCTTTCTACTGTATTATATTTTTTTTTAATTGAGTAAAAATTGTAATTTATGTGTTGCTTAGACAAAAAGGTTGTGAAGCACTCAATTAATATCACAATTACTAACATTTAAATTAAACTTTAGAAATTAATTATAAGAAGTAAGGCACTAGTAAGTAATAGTTATATTTTTATTCTTAGAATCTTCTGATGTTAACATAAAGCTTTAATCTATTCTGTGTTATTACTATTTATTTTTTTTTTTTTTTAGGTGTTTGCGCATTAAACCATGTAACACCTTGTCAATTATATTTAATAGTTTGTTCTTATTATTATTAATATTTGTATATATTATGTTATAATAAAACTCTCTTTTATTTTGTATATTTATAACTAATTATGTAACTAGTAATCAAGTTAACCACTAGGGATTTCTTATATTATGTCTTTATCTTAGAATAATGATTTGTTCCAATAATAAACTGAAATGTATAAAAAATGTAATTATATTTAAATGTTTTTTTAATTTTTTATATTAGTGTACACTGTACGTACATCCAAAATGTTTATTATTGCATAAACTATTTAGTCAAACAAAAACAGTTTCCTTTTTAATAGTTTCTTTCTATATAAAAGAAGTTATCACTTCAATTTTTTTAAATGTTTTAAATACTTAAATAATTATTTGAATGAGCTATTTTGTTTGTACTATTTTAAACATGATTTTTTTAGCCAACGTTAAAAAGAAAAATCCTTTTTATTAAATACCTATGATCCAATGTATAACGGAATTAATAAATATGTATTTATATCAACCAATATACATTTTTTTATGAATTATAAGTATTCATAAGTAAAAATAACTTAACTTTTGAAAAAAATATTATATATTTTCAATTATTGTATATCTATTGTACAGAAGATATTTCATATTAAATTTTAGGTCAACACTGATGAGCCCTTTCAACATGGCGGACCATATTCTTGGGCGGCCGTAAGAGCGGTGTATTTTCTTATCAGTTTCCATTCTGACTTCATATATTCTGTGGTATGATCATAGAACAATATAGAAGCGAAACTCGATCAGCTGATGGGGGTCTTGGTTACCTATGATCTGAAGTCTGATGCCCGGTTGCACAAACGACCAATAACTAGTTATCGGACCAATAAATAGGTTATCGAATCGATAAAAATTTTACATGTTGCACAAAGGACCAATAAGTTTTATCGATCCAATAAATATTGTGTTATCGGTTCGATATGTTGTGGACCCGATTTCGGTTCCATAAATATTCAAAAGAGTTCTATAACTTTATTGGCCTGATAAGATCGAATTATTTTCATTATTTTGTGATAATGTAATATTATTGATTATCACTTCACTTAACCAAATACTTTTGAAACTTCAGTTCAACTTTATTTTCTACTACAAAAGTGTTTAGTAAGTTACAGTTTGTTAGTTTACTGTTTAGTTATTCGAATTTAGAAGTCAGTAATACGAATACCAGCGGGTAGCTTCTCCTCTTGCTATTGTAGTAAGTAGTAATGTATTTATCATCATCATCATCTTCATCAAATTCCGATGAAGAACATGATGTACTTGAAGTTTTAATAAACCTTCCTCGACCACGATTATACAGAGATCGTTTTAACCCTCTGAAAATTTATGATGATTTTGATTTCAAAAATAGATTCAGGTAAGTCTATTTTAGGGTCAACAGGGGTCCACGTAAATGGTTTTGACAGTGTTTTCCCTTATATAATGTGTTTAACATATATGTTGTAATTATATGTAAAAATTTCCAAGCAACCATATTTTGGGGTCAAATTTAGTATAAAAACATTATCCAGTTCACAATTTTAAATTTACATTTACATTTGTTTACAACAATCACGAAAGAATAATAAATGTAAAATGTATTATTTTAATCAGAATGTGTTTTCTCAACAACTTAAGAATGTACCTAACATGTTTACATTTACCTAAATTAACTGCGTTTATAATTAATATTTAATTAATGTTGGGTTAGATTTTGAATAAAAATAATTATAAATTGTGTACCCCATAGGTTAACAAAGCATACCTTTATGATACTATTGAATGTAATTGGAAAGGACATAAGACATGATACTAATAGGAGTTATGCAATAAAACCAGAAGTATAATTATTAATAGCGTTAAGATTCTATGTGACTGGGGCATTTCAAGTAAGTTATCCAAATTTACTCATTTATGAGCCATACATTTATTAAATAACTATAAACAAAAACTGTAATGATTTAATAATATAGAATAATAATTAAAGAATTAAATATATAATATATACCTAATTGACATAGTTTGTGGTATGTCTCAATTATTTAGGCTGTTATAGGTGATCATATTCAAGTGCACAAATCATCTGTTTGCAGAATTATAAAACGTGTGTCAAAATGTATAGCTTGCCTTCGTCCTTTGTTCATAAATATGCCTAAAGCACAAAACGAAATACAAGAAGTTCAAATTGGATTTTATCGACGCAGCCAATTCCCTAAAGTAATTGGTGCAATTGATTCCACACATATTAGAATCCAATCTCCTAACAGCAATATAGGAGAACAGTTCAGGAATAGAAAAGGTTACTTCTCCTTTAATGTTCAAGCTGTATGTAATAGCAAAATGGAAATTATGAACATTGTAGCTAGGTAATAGTGTGATTGATATTTTGCAAACTTATTTTATGAGTATATCAGTTGTATTTAATGCATTATTTATATAGATGGCCAGGATCTGTACACGACAGTACTATTTTTGATAATAGTTTATTGCGTGCACAGTTTGAAAATAATGAATTTAAAGGATGTTTTCTTCTCGGAGATGGTGGATATCCCTGCAGAAAATATTTAATGACTCCATTGTTAAATCCTACCACAGCTGCAGAAAAAAAGTATCAAGTAATTCAAATTTATATTAGCAATATAACATAAATACTTTCCTTGGATAGGATATAAAAATGAACAATACAAATTTATTTCTTTGAATAGTATATAAAAATGAACAATAACATAAAAACTTTCCTTGAATAATAAATAAAAATTAACAGTAACAAATTATTTCTTTGAATAGTATATAAAAATGAACAATAACATAAATACTTTCCTTGAATAATAAATAAAAATTAACAGTAACAAATTATTTCTTTAAATAGTATATAAAAATGAACAATAACATAAATACTTTCCTTGAATAATAAATAAAAATTAACAATAACAAAACCTAGGTTTAAAAATTATTTACAAATTTGAAATAAACAATGTCAAAATTATGTTCCGTTTTTATTAGTTTTTAGACTAAGTTCTAAAATCTCTTCTTTCATTTTATTTTGTTTAGCTTGAGAAAGATAATGGTCACTATCTGCCTTTTGTTTTGCTATTAAAATATTTCTTTCTAATTCTGCTATGTCTAATTGAACTTTTGCTCGCATAAGCTTCATGTCATTATATTTATCAATAAAAGTTTTCTTTGTATTAGAAGAGCTCAAATGGTGTGTCGTTATATCTTCCAAACGTTCAAAAACCTTCTTAGAACGTTTTGTTGTACCATTAATTTTTAGAGGTGTAGAGGTTGTAGCAATAGGTTTTGTAACGGTTGTTTTTGGCTGCTGATTGATTGTTTTTAAGTTATCTAGTTACAGAATATAATTTTACAAAATATTAGACTTCTACTAAAAAATGTAATTTAAAATTCAGTTCTTAGTTCTTACCACTTATCACATCATTATATTCAATACAAATTGGCTGTACAACACTTATATTCTCCGAAGAACCTATATCATCTAGGCCTAGATCACAATCTAATAATAAAATAATTTTAATAAATATGTTATTTGGGAATATAACATTAACAATAAAAACTATTTTAATTTAATTTAATAATAACTTACATATTGAACCATCATCGTGAACAGTACTGACATTTTCATCTACATCGTATGTAAACAAATTTTCGTTATTTAACGGCACTTCAACTGGATAATCTCCATCACAGTCATGAGGAGACTCCAGAGATTGAAATCTTTCACCCATCATACCAGCAATTTTACTACTTGTAGTAGTAAAATGACAATTGGCTTGCCCACCTCCAGTTTTGTAGGTTTCTCTCTGAAGACAAATTATGATATAAATGTTGTTAAACACCATAAAAGAAATAATATTAATATTTACTTTTTCTTTATTAATATCTAATTTAGCCTTTTTGTTTAAATTTTCCTTGCACAATTTCAATTCATTTATTGATCTTTTTCCACTTGTTTTTAAGTCATTATACGACTCAGCAATATTTTCCCATGCTTGAGTTTGAAAATCCAAACTAACAGATTGGTTCTATAAATAAAATAATTTTATGATTTCTGTTATAAATTGTTTTTGAAAAATTACATGAAATAAAATTATTTGTAAGTATAACATACGATTGATAGTTGATTTGATGAAATAAGATCGACTAATAATTCTTGTTCTCGTTCAGTTTGTCCATTGGGTTGGAATAAGTAAGTATTAACCTAAAATAATAATATCATTAATTCATTGATCACCTAGTATACCAAAAAATTTGAACAAAATTATTTTATTAGGTCAATAACTTAACATTTAATACTTGTTAGTGATTTAGGTATATATAAAAATGGGATAACCAAGAGTTAAGTAAAATAAGTACCTACTTCATTAAATGAATATAATTTTAATAATATATTTTTTACTTTTTCGCTGCTTTTGGCTTTCTTAGTATTGCGCTTCATAATATCAAACATCGCTTTTAATTGGCCTGTAGTTCTTATGCCAGTTGTTTGTAATGCATTGTAGTCACTTGTAATGTCTTCCCATGTCTTCCCTTTAATTTTGTTTGTAGTACTGTCAGTCTTTTTTAATATAATATGAAATAAAAATAATATGATCAATTTTATAATATAAACAGTTTTTAATTTTTTTAAGATATGAAATTGAAGATTTTTGGTTTTTTAAAATAGTTGAACAAAACATTTAATTTCGTTTTTTTTTTTTTAATCCAACATTTTGATGGACATAACATTATGATAAACAATTTAATCTCTGTTGTATGTAGCCCTATACCTCACTGAAAAACCCATGTGTGTTTAAGTAAGTGCTTACTTAATGGTAAGACAAATAATAGTTAATACTCTAGAGTTGAACATGTTAGTTACTTAGATCCTTAAATAATGTTTTAGTAAAAATATAAATTACAATACACACCTTAATATTTTCTATGATCGCAAGTTTAGGTTTAATGAGATTAATGAGAATCTCTTTCTCGGCGTCAGAAACATTCTTACTTCTTTTTTTGATGCAAGACATTTTCACTCGATTTTAATTCGACAAGTAATTACTAATTAATGTTAAGTAATTAATGTTTAGTAATTAATTAATGTTTAAAATATATCGTTATTATAAAAATGATAACAATTTACACTGATAACAGTAAACATATATGATAAAATGTTAATTATTTTTAATCATGGTATATAAACTTTGGTTATACTACTAACCATTAAAATGTTAAAGAATTGTTTGTGCAACAGTCAAGCACTTTGTGGAAACAATAAAGTTATTTATCCAACTGTTTATTGAACCGTTATCACAGCTAATTATTCCATAGCTATGGCTATTTTGATTGTTGAATATATGTTCTAGAGTGTTATAAAACAAATCATTTATCATATTTATGGTGTTTTTTTGTGGAATAATTTTTTGCAATAATTTCATTAAATTTATTAACCCTTCATTTCGTTTTTCTATGGGGTTGAGATTCTAACCCTTTCACTACCCATTTAATTGTACTTGACCAATATTTTTTTTTTTTACTTTATTTTTATTTATGGTCATAAATTAACAATCTCCCCAAGTTTGATAACATTTGAAGAATTATTGAAGGATTTACAGGATCGTCCATTGTAATGGACATTGGGAGTTAACGGGTAAAAATTATTATTAATGTAGATATTCTTTATAAGTGTATTTTCAAATGAAAAAAAAATATTTCTGTATAGATACAATATAATAACAAAAACAAAAACTTAACATCAAATACAGTATAATAATATGTAATAAAATACGTCTTACATTTATATTTATAACAGGATATACCTACTTTGATATATTCCTAATACCTATATATGTATAAACTTAAACTATTTTTCATTAGTAACTTTGTTTCATGTCTCAGTCTCTGATAATAACAAATGAATTACAAAATATGGAATAGTTACTCTGTTAGAAATATCACAATTTATTTTTATTATGATATTAAAATTAAAATTAAAATAAAAAAAAAACGTAACATAGCATATATACGTATTTATACATAATATAAACTTAAAATAATAACTTTGGTTAATTTTTCAGTCTCTGAAATTATTAATAAAAATACCTTATTCATAAAAACAAATAACTATCTTGTGCGTAATTTTTAGTATGATATGAAAATTAAAATGAAAACAAAATCTATATTTTATTGTGAAAGTTATAGAAACAGTCTTTTTTTGGCGTAAAGCATAAATGAATGTTACACTTTCTGCATACTACATGAGTTTTACCTGTGCATTTATTTTCTTTGCAACGGGTCGCTTCTTTCTTTTCATCATATTTTGGGTAGTGTGATGTCTGGTCTTGGCTGACAGCTAGCAAAGGTCTAAATTCCAAAGATTTGGCGCATTTGGGCGATATATCGTATATGTCAATATTTGAAACACTAGGCGATGCTGATGATGGACGGCCACGTTTTCTTGGGGGGGTAGGTCGGCCAACAAGAATAAGTTCTTCGGCAAGACTGCTTTTAAAATCTAATAATGCAAGTTGTCTGTTTTTAGGAATCTTCAATACATTTGCATCATTTATATATTCCAGCCAACAATTTGCCACCGCCATATCGAATGCATGAAAAATCATCCGAAGAGTCCACTTCTTCGATTTCATATGCATTCTGTAGTAGCTGACTAGTTGATCATGCTTGTCAACACCCCCCATTGATTTGTTATATAATTTTATTACTTCGGGTCTTTCTATATGCACAAATTCTTTATTTTTTTTATCCCACCGTTTGACGTATTCCGGTGTGCCTGATGTTATAAAGTTCGATACCATATTTATTGGTTTATTGTCATACCATTTTAGCAAACTTATTCCTAATTTTGACGTGATTTCAAATGAGGTACCTCTTCCTAAATTCGAAATTTCCTTATCGGTCATCATAGGCGGTTGGAAAAATCGGTTCAACCTTACAGTACCGGCAGCATAAATTTTTTTTTGTAGTAACGCATAAAAAAGGTTATAAGACGAAAAAAAGTTATCAAAATATAAAAAGTGTCGATTTTTACTAATATTTTGCGTTAGGCTAACTACTATAGCTCCGCCCAAACCAAAATTTTTCTGGAGCTCTTCATTTATATTAGTTGACATGCCCTGATATAAAATCATGTTGTAAACGATTCCACTTTCTCCACAAAGTAAAAATATTTTTATCCCCCAAGGATTTGGTTTTCCCTTCATGTATTGCTTTACTGATAGTTTCCCTTTAAATGGTACAATTTGTTCATCTACACTAAGGTTTCGTTCAACCGGTAATTGTTGACAACGAATATTTAAAGTGTCATAAATAGGACGAACCTTAACAAATTTATCTTTATTGTTTCTAGGTATATCCAAATTGTTAATTAAATGAATATGTTGTCTCAGGGAAAAAAATCGATTTTTGGTCATTGTGTCCGCAATAATGTTAACACGATATCTACGGGTCCAATACATTTCCTTTTTAGGATATTTCAAACAACCCATTATCATTTGAATAGCAATTAGGGATTTTACTTCTGTAGCACTTGTTGGTTTAAAATTACTACTGTTATTTTCCACTGCATATACATTGGTGTTAAAAGCAACATTTTCAAAAAACGTATTATTAAAATACTTCATGAAATATTCAATTGGCGTAGGCATATATTAATCGGAGGGTCAACAATAACTAAATCATCAAGTTCTAATATTGGTGCAGTACAAGGCGTGTTTATCCACTCTATGTCTTTCTTTTGAACAAAATTAAGTCCTGATGTACCTGGTGTATGAATTGGCGCTGTAATTTCATGAGTTTCGTCAATATCTTCGTGTTCAACTTCATTTACTTGTAGTTGATCTTCTTCTTCACGAAGTGCCTCTAAATACCCAATCAAATCATCGTTTTCGAAATTACGTAAAAGAATTTCCAATTCATCGTCACAATCGTCATTTTCATCCAGAACATCAACATCACTGTTGTACCCATCATTTAATAAATCCAAAATTTGTTTTTCGTTTAAAGCCATCGTTAAAATGTTTAACTTTCCTTAAAATTATGAATTATTTTACAACGGAAAAGCTCATATCAGTGATAATATCATTATATTGTTATCATTATATGATAAGGCATGAACTCCCAGTGTCCATTCAAATCACGATTATAAAGAACAGGTTATGCGTCGGAAGGAATATTTTCGGTCAGATTTTGTTACGGTGGTGTAGTTCTTAAAACCGCCGAGCGCTGCAAGTCATCCGTGTTACATATTAACATTTTCCTATACAAACCATGTTAAAACTAATTTTTTAATTAATAAATTAATAAACCTTTTGTTTTAATATTAGCGTTTCATTCATAGGCAATTCATAGGCCTGCATTTTAGGTGTAGCCTACTGTATTTTTAGACCTCTCTTTTTTATTTCGGCCCTACTACCAATATATACAAACTTTGATAATATTAAATTATTTTTCATCAAACTAATTGAATTATTATTATTAATTATAACATATTTTTTTAAGAGATAGGCAATGGTGTTTTAAAAATATTTTGATAAATTTTAAATTATTTAACTTTTTTGTTTATTTTTTTTTTAGTGGTTTTACAATGTTTAAAAAATGCCTATTGCCTAGTAATTTAATAAAATGTTCTTCATAATTTTGAAATGGAAAAATATACCTAAATTCATTACAATAGTGGCCAGTTCTAAAGACTTAATTGTGGGGAGGGGGGGGGATAGATCCTAATTTTCACAAATGAATAATGATTATTCGGTGACGACAAAAACTATATCTCAATAATCAGTCATGTGGTCACTTACATTAGGAACCAGGAGTTAGAAAGTGTATGTATATCATTATTTTTTAGTATTTAAAAGTATAACGTTATTCTGTGTGGTACAAAGTAAATAGGTACAGTTTTAAAAAGTACATTTATATATATATATTATATTTACATGTACCAATTCAAGCCCTAATGTAGTGCCAAGACTAGAGTTTATTGGATTAAATTAATTTATTTGTTTGGATAATTCGGTAATAAATAATATAATAAAATAATAATATAATAACGTATGTCAGACGTAAGACCCCACTATCACAATAATATTAAATATTAATAATATATTATACACTTCGTCTTCAAAAATCACAATAGATGATTTATATTTATGACGACAACGAACAATTTGTTTAGAGCCCGGTTAACTAGCAGCGCCTGCCTAGTGGTAAATAGCCGAACTATATCACCGTAACAATTTCTGACCGCGGTTGTGCCATACAAACCTATTACCGACGCATAACCTGTCCTTTATAATCGTGATTCAAATGGACATAACATCAAACGAGTGTTATCAGGTGAAAAAAATATAATATCAAAGATTTACTGTATCAACAGCTTCGTTAACTAACTAATATGTAAGAAAAAAATACCCAGTGTAGCCAACAATAATATAAATAAAGAAAAAGTAGAAAAATGTTGCGTACTTTTACGCATAATCATCTGTTTCAAATTTTCTGTTGTTAATTATTATTTTACAAAAACCTTATCATTTATAGATTCATTATAGAAGGTTATCTTAATCTATACAATTTAGCGAACAATTACAATGTATCAAAACGTCGTTGTAATAAAATGTTGATGTACAGTAATGAATACAATTACATGTCCATTGAAATGGACAGTGGTAGTGAAAGGGTTAAGAGTCTCTATTTTTTCATTATTTGAAGCTATGACTGATATTCATCGTTTTAGCTTTAAATATTTCAATGATCTTTTTCTCTAAATATGACACAGTCTTCAATTTAGATTTAATCATTTTATCTAAAAATTATTCCATAGCTATGGCTATTTGGATTGTTGAATATATGTTCTAGAGTGTTATAAAACAAATCATTTATCATATTTATGGTGTTTTTTTGTGGAATAATTTTTTGCAATAATTTCATTAAATTTATTAACCCTTCATTTCGTTTTTTTATGAGGTTGAGATACTAAGAGTCTCTATTTTTTCATTCTTTGAAGATATAACGTTGATATTCATCGTTCTAGCTTTAAATATTTCAATGATTTTTTTCTCTAAATATGACACAGTCTTCAATTTAGATTTAATCATTTTATCTAATAATTATTCCATAGCTATGGCTATTTTGATTGTTGAATATATGTTCTAGAGTGTTATGAAACAAATCATTTATCATATTTATGGTGTTTTTTTGTGGAATAATTTTTTGCAATAATTTCAAGTTTAATATCTGTGTAAACATTTTTTTATTGTATACAACATATTAAAGTAGATAATAGGGTCATTTAAATAAATGTAAAAAAAAGATCATCGCGAGAGGTGATTGCTGAACTATAGCATTAATGACTTAAAATTGTTTGAATTAAATTGCTATAAAATATTATAATGTATATAGGTACATATATTTAAATATATAAGGTATAGCCATATAGGTATTCTAAAATGTTGATTTTATCTTACCTAAATTAATGTTTGATAACTTTGCGTGTTGAATAATTATATTATGTACCTATACCTACGTAAAAGTTAAGATGTTTCATTTATATTTTATATAGTGTTTTAAAAAAGTATAAAGTTATGATGGTAGTTTTAATTTCTTAACTATATCATACCAGTTACAAATATTATATTCTTTATAATAAACGTAACAATAAAACAATAACCGTGACATTTTAGCCATTTTGATTTTTGTGTTTTTGCACATTTCAATATTAGCGTTTTTACGCTGCTTTTGTTTTCTTTATTTTGACCGTTTCCGCGGTAAAAATTTAAATCACTTAATAAATGCCGTGACGTGGATACAGGATATACTGGATACATACCTATATAGGTACCTAATTGTATAACATAATATAAATTATATACGAGGTATACGGTATAGGCCTGCTATACTTATATTTGTAGACCATTCAGATTGCGGGTCGTGCGCGAATGTTATATCAACGAGTAAAATTTGTATTATTATTCTCCGGTAACGTACACTGCCGGCCACTCGAAATGCCGCCGCGCGGTCACACTCGACCCCCTGCAGATGACATGTGGAATCAAAGGGATTTCGCGGGGACTCGTTGCTTTTGTTTAATTATCGGGTTATACCGGATGCGGTAAAACAATCGGATTAAAATGTGAAAAATAAAAATAATATAACCTGTAGTACAATTGATTATCCGTTGGACCCAAAACCGATTGCTCGCCGCGCAATCGTCGTCCCTTTTTCTCGATATTATAACGGCACCGCGCGCAAACATTAGCGATATCCTATTATATATGCGTACATAATATAAATATTTTATTATGTCGTGTTACGATTGCGCTGCTCATAATATTATTATGACTTACGATGATGTACGAATATAGGGTATTATATATTATGTCAATGTCAATAAACAGGAATTTTCACTGCCATTAAAATTACAATGGATTTAATCGAAAACAGCTTTTACGTTAAAATGTTATATTATATCATATTATTTATGATATAATATTATATTATGCTGCAGGGTAGTTGTATTATTAAATACAATGTTGTTTTATCATTTAACGCACAAACGCACGGGAATAATGCATAAAACGTGGCATACAAAATTATGTTGTAGAAATCGTTTGTTGCACTAAATGTTGAATAAAATTGTATTCACTAAAGATACTTTAGATTTGCTTTATATAAAATATAAAACTTACATTCAGAAATAAACATTAATTGATAATGTGTCTTATTTTCTCCATTGAAATAGAATAGTAGGCTGCAGATACATTTATAACTATTAACTTACATATTATTTTATAGCAATATATCACATATCATATGTATCATATGTATTATATATATCATATGAAATCCAATAGAGTTCTCGGCCCTAAGTAATAAGTGATAACCGTAATATAAATTCACAAAACCATCTCACTTTTTAACAATTTATTTTTCACTACCCACTTCTCGTCGTCTGCCAGTATTAACCACTTGGGGGCTTATCAGGGTTATTTGTCAATAAAAAAATAAATATTAAATACTACTTATCTTTAACTGATTTAAGAATTCTGATCGTAAATTTACTTATCGAAAAATGGTATGTAATAGGAAATAATTGCCTTTGTACACAGGAGTTATTGTCTTAAAATCAAATTTTTAAAAAGAAAAATATAATCATTTTCTTTTTTTATTTATATTTATTAGAATTATGTATTCAAATGCAATTTATAATAAATATATAATGATTTAGCCTTTAAAATGTTAAAGGAAATTTTTTCAAAATTATTCATCTACCATTTTTTGTTATTTTATATGGACCATTGGATAATTTCAGTGCTTTCAAAAACAAAAATTACCTTCAAATTCTTAAAAAGTCTAATGAAATGTTAAAATTATCCACTTTCTGAAATAAAAAATAAACTAATAGCATTTTAATGTGAAGAATTGAAATCTATCACAATGAATTTATTTATTTTAGACTTTTAAAAGATATGATAATCTTTCAAACATTAAACTAACATTTTACTATTAAATTACTCTTAGATCTAATAACAACGTTTTTTGCTGTACAAATATTAAAATCAGTTTTTTATTTTAGAAAATTATGAAAAAGTTATGATAAAAAAAAATTATAAAATTAATAAGGATAGTGTGATTAAATTATCTGTTTTAAAATTATTAAATATTAGTGGTTTGTTTAAATTACCAGTGCAAAGTAAGCTTGTCTGATCCTTACAAAATGATTGTAAATAATATTAAATTTGTTTATTTATTCCTATTGTAAATAAAAAAACTAGTTATTTTATTCTACTATAACTAATATTATCTCTTATATAAATTATATTGTATTTTATTGTAAATGAATAGGTACATCTAAAACCCATGTATGTTTTTTATTATTATTTATTGTATTAATTTTTTATATTATACAATTTTTGTTGTTTTTTAATTCCATCTGATGGTAAGAAGTACAAAAATATTATACTTTTTGATAGGTACATAAAGAATGTGAATTATTAAATATTTATGAATTGTTATACAACTTGTTTTTTTTTTTAATATAAACTTTTGTAAATCTTAATCTGATCTGATGGCAAGTACAAACATATTTTACTTTTTGATAGGTACATAAATAATGTGATTATTTTAATATTACTGTAACTAATATTATTTCTTGTTTCAATTATATTGTATTTTATTGTAAATTTATACATCTAGAACCTATGTATGTTTTTGTATTATTATTTATTGTATTACTTTTTTACATTATAGGTACCGTTTTTGTTTTTTATTTTTAATTCCACCTGATGGCAAGTACAAAAATATTATACGTTTTGATAGGTACATAAAGAATGTGAATTATTAAATATTTATTAATTGTTATACAATTTGTGTTTTTCTTTTTAATATAAACTTTTGTAAATCTTATTTTATTTTTTATTTATTTCTATATCTAGTTGAAAAGAATTTTTAAAGAATAAGTAAAAAATATATAAAAATATATTATATTTTCTACTTAATCCTTAAAAGTTCTATGCAGTTTCAAAGGTATTCCAACGAAACTGTAATAAAACATGTCAGGAATATAACATTTTAAACTATTTAATAAAACCAAAAAAAAAAAACATAATAGGAACAATTTTTAGTAATGTTCCAGAGTATCATACATGGAATATAAACTTGACATACAAGTCAGTGCAGTTATGTTATAGAAAAACGTTAAAATTATGTTTCATAAAACCATAAATGGAATATAAACGTAACATACAGTACAGTTATGTTTTATTCATTGGTTCAAACAACACGGCATATTGCGTTATTGGAATGTTTTTGGAACTCTGATGGAAGTTCCTTAGGGATATTCCTTAATCCGCTTTTATATAATCATAACAATTTTTTGCACAGTGGGAATTACTCTTTTTTTGGTTGCGGCACTTTTGCTTAGCAGGGCAGTACTGTACAGTTAATGAGTAGAACGTTTACCTACCTACTTTCTCCTTTTATATTTATTTCCATTGTATACTTTGAATACTATGATCGAAATTCCAAATGCATAAGTTCACGTGTACCTATTACTTCATAGAAAGATTGTCTCTAAACCGGATTTTAAAATTTAAAAATTAATAAGATTGATACGGATAATGATGGAAAATTAATTAAAATAATGAAATCGATTTAACTTTTTTCTTGTAATTAATAAAAGCATTTGTATCACTAGTTTTAAGATTCAAATTATGAAACCAATTATATATAACAACTGTATAGTTAAATTATTCAAACGATTATAATATATTCTTCTTAAAAATGTTTTACATTATGTTTTTTACGTTTTTACATTTATGAAATATACAATTATACATACAGATAGCTATAGCAATAATAACAACACGTGATATAGACTTCAAGATTATAAAGTTACATTTTATATGGACAAATATCAATATGAATAATGAATAAACTGTTTTCGAAAATTTGTACTATTGGAAAAACAAGTAAAGTAAAAAAACAGCAGAGTATAACAACACTTATTTGTTTGTTTCAATTATTAGGTACAATACTAATCGCGGGCCCGTTGAACGTTTGTACGAGTACCTACCTAAGCTCGAGTTTGCGTGTCGCTATCCTCTTCGTGGATAGGTAACACATAGGTATACCAAGTCATCAAAACTCCAATAAAAACGATGTAGAGTCACGCATTATTAACAACGAAAACTTATCGTACATATTCTATTCGTGTATATTTGTTTTAGATTATTTGGTAGGTACTTTATGACTTATAATCTATACAACGATGATTGAATACGATACGCGTTCAACGGTTTTATTATTTCGTTAGCGATGCGGCAGGTGATAGCACACAATATGAAAAGTGCGATGACGCGAGAACATTAACAAGTTTAGTAGTTAGTGGTGAAATCTATTGTGTATATTATGTAGTCCGTGTTTCTTTGGATTTAAACAGTAAGGTAGTTCAAACTTTCCAAAGTGTTTAAGTGTACCCACCCGTAAAAGTATTCACGGAAAAGATAGTAACAACTTTAACAATAAAAAAAACAATATCGAGGTGAAACTAATAGTATACTTTCTTCACTCTTAGAATCATATTTTCCCACTTGGAATAATATACGAGTCGATTGCCTCAAAACATAACATTCAATACAAAATAATACATATCAGTTTTTGCGTTGTTGTTCAAATTTAAATATTTGGAAGTTTAGAATTCTATCGCTATTTATTGCACCAATAATGAGTTACAAAATCATGTTTATGGCACCATATTATCTCGCTATTGATTCAAAATGTTTAGTTATTATATTTTATAAAATGTAATTTTTTTAATAATCGGGAAAACATTTTTATGTACAAAATAATTTGCAAATGTTCGATATTTTGATGAATTTTGGTCAACATTTTAACTTTAAATGCTTATAAAAAAAATTATGCCTATATGTATATTTAATATTTTTGAATTGATATATAACAACTTATGAGGAACCTTGAATTAAACTTTTAAGAAGCAGAAAAATGTTTATCTACAATAATAAGAAATACTCAAATACTCAAATACTGTATGTTTTTCAAAATTCTAAAACGGTTTTGAGAGTAATGAATACATCAGTTTTGATTGATGAGCGGTTCTGTGTTAGAATAATTGCTCAAAACATGTTACAATTGTCGACTCTCTTGGATACATTCAATAATTCGAAACCCTCAATAATTCGAATAGTAAAATATGCTCGGTTACTATTGAAAAACTCTCGGTGATTCAAAGAAAAACCACGTGGACACCAATACACCATACATGATGTGGTATATATAGTTCAGTAATTTTAAGTACAATTATTTAGGACAAACCAGCCGCCAACTCTCTGCACTGTTTTCATAAGTCTTTCCACTAACTTCGAATTATTAAGATTCGTCGTATAGGTATCTAAAATGTATTTCGTAGTGGTCTGATCGCAGTTTACCCGACTTTTGTACTTATATATTAGGATTTTTGGCAAACCAAAAATATATCTACTGTCTACATAGTACGCGTACCTACTTACCTTGGGCCAGTACACAATATAATAATAATATATTTAACTTGGTCAGGAACACGAGAAAATAAAAAGCAAAAAAAAAAACGTTTAACCTCGGGAGACCCCATTAACCGCGCGTTTTCCGTGGAGCGCTCTTCGCCGCCGCTAATGACACTGCCGTATTATTGTTACGTCTCTTTTATTATGCGTTTTATTTTTTTTTACAGATGTTTACGCATTTGGTTCGCCTCACTCGTGCGACCCTCACCCCGAAACTACAAAGGCATAATACGTATTTACATACTGGGTGTCTCACAGCGCTGATTTGTCCCCAAGAATAACATTTTTCAACTCATTTTTGAATTCTTTTATGTTTTTAAAAATCTGATTCATCGATGACTATATCATTATTTATTGCTGATCCGATGGGATGACCTCGTTTATTCACTTGATTTTAATTTGTTGTAGTGCAGTTGGTATTTAATTGGCTGCAACCACGTATACAGGGGGGGGGAATTCACCCCCCTTCCCACGAAATTTAATAGTTATGTAATATAATGTCTGCATACGAATTGCATCCCAAAATACGAAAATATAAATCGCGATATCCGAGTTGCGTCCGAGAGTTTCTAGTTACATGTACGAGTTGCGTCCCGGTTAATAATTGCCAATTTTTGAACGAAGTCAAGACGTTTTGAACACGACCCTCTCTGAACATTATCATTTAAACAATTTTGGAAAGCGAATTTGTATCCATTAATGCAATATAATAGTTTATTTTTTTCACTGAACATTTTCACTATTTCAAGATTTTCCATTGCAAAATTAAATAAATGTATAAAAATATGATGGTTTGATATGGAATGTCGAAGTGCGGCGGATGTTCACGTGTACATATAAATTGCAAGCTGGTATTTACAGATAAGATGGCGATAATCGAGATTATCCACGAGTTTATCACCAAACATTATTGACAGTGGCGGAAAAACCCGTGGACGCAATGCGTACAATGTACATGTCGCGAGAAAACCGAGGACGCAACTCGGACAAAATATAATTCATGGACGCAATTCGAATGCGCTGCATATAATATATGTATTAATGTATTATATATATATTACATATATTATGTAATATTGATTATTGTACATTTTTTATGAGCCCCCCCAAATTTTTTTTTTGTGTACGTGCTTTATTGGCTGCATACGAATTACGTCCAGTAGCAACAATTCCTTCTAAATGGCGTCCCGAATTTTTCTCGAGCACAATAGTTGAATAATACCTATATACCAATAATTGTGTCCCGTAATTTATAAAAACTAAATAACATTTCTATCCCCATTTTTATACAATTTTAATAATTACTACCTACTAGGATCGTGCATAGTTATATAATATTATTTATAAAATAATATAATTTATTTATATTTTCTTTATTTTTTCCAATCAATCATACTAACGTATCTACGTCATGTGTACCTGGGTAAATAATTCACAATTAATTATTTTACTTAGTTTTTCACAAATATTGTCTAGAGCTTTTCGTTTTAATTTATTACTCATGATTTGACGGTTTAATATTTCGTTTCCTTCATTATGATTATGTTCAATGGCTTTTTTGACTACCCATATCATTATCAGATTGATAATTTAATTGAATACAAGAATTACACGTTTTTTCACAACAACACCACCGTTTAATATTATTTTTTTAAGTACTTTTAGTAACGTGCGGAGTCTTAACATTATTAATTGTAACATCATTTTTATTTTCAAGAGGAACATTACTAAAAAAAACCTTATAATTTAGGCAGTTTTGATAATTGTTCTTGTTCTTCAGTTTTTTTGAGCTTTTCATAGCCACTAGGTACTTTTTTCGACATGATCACAATATTTATTTCGATCAACGAGTGACGACTGACCACTGACGACAGAATAACTAATGACAAAATAAATAATAATATCGAAAACGACAGCTGTTTCAGTCGGGCTGTAAAATAGACTGTATATTAAGATAACGAATCGAGTAATCGACAGACTTCAATACGGTTTCCTAGACTTGAAGTTATACAGCTCTAAATATAGAGTGCGTTTTCATGTTATTTCTGTTCCAGAATAATTATTTTATTTATAAATCTATATAATATTGCAGACGCCGCACATAAAATAATCTATATACTACTTATAAAAGTGTATACCATAGTCATTTTTCTAGTTATTAAATTTATCTTATTTTAAAGTGATTTAATTTTACTAGAACTTAGTTTTTTCAAAAACTAAAATTTAGTAATGATTGATCACCCTCCCTCCGGGCCCGTGGCACTTGCCCGTCATGCCACCGTATCGATATTCCACAGTGAATACTATTAATTGGTTAACAGCGTAAATATTAATATTTTGTTAAATGAAACCGGTGGGGACAACAACCAACTTAACATCTCGAACTTTTTAAAACATTTTGAGGAGAAACGAATAACAACCTTCATTCACAAAGAAAAATGATTGTATTCAGTACAAATGTACACATAAGTACATAATATATACCTACTTAATAACTGTAAATGTTTATAATTGGTGCTTTGAGATTGAGAAAAATAATTTACATTCATTTTGTAAGAGGAAATAACGAATAATTATCAAGTTTATTGAAATTCATTTCAAGCATCTGTTTCAGGTTGTTGTTCTCAGCGCTGCAGCTGGTATTCAATTTATTCTAAGCTAGGTACTATAGGTATCTGGAATTTTTAAATTAAACGGAAAATTGATTACTATCAAATGTTAATATAATTCAAATATATTCTGAATACCACACGTTTAATAGGTAATTCATAATATATGTGTACGGCCGTGGTGAACGCATTTGGACTTGGAACCCTAATTAAAAATTATTGTAAACTCATGAAACTCTTGTAACCGTAACCATTATTTAATTATCTTTGCAAAGCACCAAATTGGAAAACCACTCCAAACATCTGGTCATCTATAGACAATTTCTATTTTTATCATATATTGAATTTTTTTGAATTTCATTGAATCGAGAATTTTTTAAAACCGAGACCAAAATCAGAGCTCAAAAAAGTGAGATTTCGAAAACCTAAACCGGAACTGAAAAAAGACGTTACAAAGGTTCTTGTAACTGGCTCCGAGTTACATACATTTGTCGTTTTCGCTCAATTAAGCACCGCGCGAGCCCGCCCACGAAAGGCGCAAACGGCACGCTAGAGCACTCACCGCACACAATTATGGTTACCATCGCCTCCTTTATCGTTATCAATATATTATTATTATAAATAATTGTGCGTGGGCCTACACACTGACACACACACGCATCGGCGGGGAGCACGCAGGCCCCGGGGCGCAATATTATTGAACGCCGTCGCGGCGGCGCGTTTTATTTTTTCGACACGGCGTTCCGCCCCCGCACGATTGCCGGCGAAACGGGCCAGTTAACGAGCCTCACCATAGGTTTTGTGTTAAATATTGTATGCGTGTCTATTGTGTGTCGGCGCATAGACGTCGTGTGTTCACGTGGCGCTGTTTGACTCGCACACGGCCGGCGGGTGCAGCATTTTTGTGTAAATATTATAGTAGGTACACATCAGACAGCAGTATGTTGTCGAGTCAAAAGTAGTTATCGCGGCATATTGTGTGTAGTGTGTACATAATAATATAGTTGCCAATACTGATTGTGGTCACGGAAATCGACAAATAAATAAATTGTTGAAATATATAAGCTATGAAAAAATAATTCTCAACTTATTGATTATAACTTATAGTAATAATATGTGTACCTACTTTTAAATTAATATAATATTTTTCCTACATTTTTTTTCTAAATTTATCTGATGCGCTCCAAATTACATTTAATGAGAAAACGAATGTTATCTATTACAGAAACGTATTCAGGATTTGTTCGGGCCATACGGCGATTTATTTTCATTTAACTTATCGAACGCACGACAATTAAAACATTAAAATTATAAAAAAACCACTAATACTATTGTTTAACCAAACAAAAAATAAACTTGTGATTTGATAAAAAATGTTCATTGATATAATTTAATATAATATAAGTACATATAATCTTATATGCATATATACATTTTATTTTTGTTATTTTTGGTCTCATTTGGGATTGGCGATAGACAGTGCAGCGGTCGCAGCTATCATAAGACTAAAAACTGTCCTCTTAACCGATCGAGCCGATAGTCCGTTATTGTCGCTTATCTTACGCCGACAACCGCGATCGACCACTATCGATCGCCAATACTAGAACCTAACCTGGGGGGTTGCTTACAAATTGTTCTACTCTCCCTTACACACAAATCACAATAACCAATACATTTTAATAATTTAACTTAGGAAAATTAAAAAAAAATTAAGGGGCTTTAGCCTCCCAAAGCCTCTTTTCCCTGGGTACGTTACTGTCTGTTGCTTATATTTAAGTATGGCTAAAAAATAAAATAACCCTGGTAAAATTGATAATATTATTTCAGCTGAGATTCTGGATCCAGAATAAGATGCAATATTATTCGATAATAAAACAAATTAGTACTTGATAGGTACATGGAAGGTGTGAAATTAAATCCAAATTCTCCTAGTATGCAAAATGGAATATGTTCATGTAATTCCCTATCATCAAATATTGGGTTGATGAAACAAGGACAGATAATAATGGATACTTATTGTACAAGGGGAGAAGTAAAACGACTTAAAAGTACGATAAAAATTAAAACTAACGGTACCTACATATACGAATCAAGTGACATAAATAACGCATGGGTTGTCCCTTGTTATTCATTAATTTCAAAAATAAAGCTCATTAACTGTCAACTATGTAGTTTGATTGTGGCAGTGGAATACATATTAAAATTTATATATAAAGGTAATTATCAGATAATGTTTACAATAGAAAATAAAAATAATGATGAAATTGAACTTGAAGAATATCAATATATGTATATATTTAATATATAAATAGTAACGTAGCATACTTCATCTTGAGTTTTCCCGTTCATGCACATTTAGCATTGAAATTCCCTCTTAATTTCAACTTAATGCAGTACTTAATGCTTACTTACTTATGACTTTATACAATTATAAATAATTCTGCAGTATTCAAATTACTTAAAAAAAATAATGTCATTATCTGGGATGAATAGTGGTCACTAAAAAATGGCCATAAGTTTTAGATACAGCTAGACAATATTTAAATAACAATTCATGATGTATAATAAGTTAACTTTGTTTTGGTTTTAATATTTATAATTTTTCACGATTGATTCGAAATGTTTATCCTTTGGAATTATGATTGAAAAAATAAAAAACAAACGAAATTGTCAGTATTTTCCTACTTAAACATACACATCGCATGCCGATTACACTAAAACATGTAATTATCTTTAAGTATCTAGCTGTTCGGTTAAAATCTACTAACCAAACAAATAATTTTGGTATAAGTATATTAATTATAATACACTGTATACCTATAGCTGTTTAAAGCACGTGCGTATAGTAGTGCGTGAGTGCGCGTGATATCGACATCGACTTGTTTGTTCATCGTGATTGTTGTGTTTAAATTGCTCATTTAAGCTTACAGGAAAAACAAAAGCTACAGAAAAAAAGGTATATTAGGTGTGTACGCGGGCGATGTGGATAAACGGCGAAACCCAATAGCACCGATTATGTCATCATCGATGGGGCCAGAGGCGGCCGACTGTTATGTGTGACGGCGGGTCGAGGTGCAGCGTGCATGTGCACCGTCAATACAGTATATTATATAATAATACTATACAAGCAGTGTGTTTGTGCACATATTTTTTTTTATACATTTAAAGGGGACGAGATAATTACACGTGTTATACATATTTACTGGAACGCCGCCAAGGGGCATTTTCAATAAGCGCAAGTGTGTGTGTATACGCGTGTCAGTGTGCGTTTTTTTCCGCGATTACACCCTCTCACGGGCGATAAATCGACAACACTCTCCTGCACAGTAATACGACGACGAATGCGGTCGTCTCGTCGCGCGCGTCGACCCCTCGTGCAGCCGATTACCGCAAACACACGCGCGCTGTTTGTGTTCGTTTGTAACAGAGTAAATAAAAAATGATAAATAATAATAATGATGATTACTACGATGATAGTAAAAAAAAGCAGTAGGTAGAAATTATGTACAATATATAATATTATGGGCACCACTTCACCACCTCACCGAGGACGTTTGCCGTCGGGATTTCGAGGCCTCTCCTCCAGGACCAAGGTCCTCCGGGGACTTGACTATTAAGCATATATACATAATTATTACATGTTATCGTTATGTATGTGTATGCGTCGGCGGGAGAGCGAATTTCGGGTACGACGATGGGACGGAAAACGATCCGTATTATACTTGTATATGAGTTATTATGATGTATAATATTGACATTGCGACGAGCAGCAAGTATGTTGTGATGCGAATCGCAGTCATTTGAATGCACGGCTACATTATATTATGAGTTCTATGCGTCTCGCCATATGTCCGCAACAAACCGAACAAACGCCCGCGAGCCATACAGTGATGTGAAAGCGGAAATGGCGCTGCCGATGAGTTGCTCCGGGACCATATGTGGCCCCGGAGCCCGTCTACTTGGACGATTATAATATTATCGTTTACCGAGTGCAATTTATTACGAACAAATCGAACTCAGACAAAATCCGCAGACTACTATATTGCGTTTTCACGCTGTGCATCGAAATCGTCTCCTTTGTATATACACGTATAAGAGAACGGGAAACCGAATCCCAACAAATTTGGTACGTATTATATCATATAGATGGGAAAATTAAGTCCAACTAGTCCGAGTAAGATATACAGGTGAACCGGATACGGTAAACTATAGCTAGTATAAGAGCACAAAAATATTGTTATTAATATGAATATGTCTGAAACGCAGATAGTCTTATTGTTATGTTTTGTCAACCCGACTATCTTCAAACTAGTTTTCTTATCCTAGGACAACCGACGACAGAAAATCCATGATAAAATTAGATATGTGGGGACTTATGACTATGGCTATCTTGTATACTTAAAAAAATTATAAATACTGCAGGAAAATCGAACAATTTATGGGAAACTATACAGTCAACCTCCTCATGATGTTTCCCGGGTATAAACGCTAATAGACTGTTTAAAATTTAATATTTTGAACGAATTTATTCAGTACTTAAATCACTTGAAAATTAAAATCATTTTAAACCCGGCATAAGGTTTACAAAAATGTAGGTAGGTACCTATATATTTGATATACACGGTTGGCTGTATGACATAAGCGCTAAAAGTACAAAAATTACATATCATTTGCGCCAACATTTGTAGGACATAAGGGCCATCTAATATTATATACCAGTTATACCCAACATAAGTGCCAAAGATATACATAAATCGTTTGATTTTTTCAATTTTATAAAAAATTGTTAATAATATATATACATATTTAACATACAATTTTCGTATGCATTTCCACATTGATTCATAGCAATTTGAAGTTTTACTCGGTAGTAGACAGTAAATTAAATGTAAAAAGCTTCCACAGCTATAAACATGTATCGTATATAGCTGGTAAAAAAATGTCACACACACGTAAAATGTACCATCGCCAACTAAAAGTGAATTATTGTGGCACATGTATTGAATATTAGATTTAGTGGTTAGAAAAATGATTTTGTTTTCTGTATCTACGTGACAAAATGTTCCGGTTACTAACTTGATTAATAGCTCCTTCCAATGATTGAAGCGTTGTCGGCAATAATTTACGTCTTTGTCTGTACATTTAAACTTAAATATTTCCAATATCATCTGAAACCATTTCAGTACTTTCAACAGCACACAACTTGTGATGGTCTGTCGTTAATATTTTCAGTTGCTTTTCTTTTACAATTATTACGCAAAATATGACACTGGGAATCATGATCGTTCACTATATCGTATAAATAGGTACACGCCATCACACGAACAATTTCAGTTATAGATTTATCCATCTATATTCTAGCAGAACATTTTTTTTGGTACACCACAATGACACATTACCACTGGCCATTTCTGAAAATCTATATTTTTGCTATTTAATAAAATGCACGCGTTCAACGCCTTCGTTAGTACCTCATTTAGTACTCCATTAGTACCTCCATTTAACCAATGACGCTTACACGAACGCTAAAGAAATAGGTACTAACAATATGTTATAAGTTATAACACAAAACTGCTCACACACTGTCTATGTGACAATCTATCATAATCAGATAATACATATTTTGTCGATTAAGATTAAACGTTTGGAGTTTTTGAACTATATAGTTTTAAATTTAATATCTGCTAGGCCTACCAAAACCTACCTAGAATGTTGGCTCTTTCATACGATACAACATTTTTTTTCTTATCTCATTTTGGAGTTTATGTCTTCCACCGACTCGATTAACGGTTTACTAAACCCGGTATATAGCCCTAGGTTTACCTATAATACCTATACTTAATACGCTTACATAAACTGTGATGTTAACTTTAAGCAATAGCTATATCTGACAGTATAAATGTTTTCAAAAAATGTTATTTTGTAATAACTTCAAATTATGTATAAAATAATATTTCAAAAACGTTAATAATTTACGAGATGATGAGTGCTTACTGTTAAAAGAATCACCCTGTAAGGCTATACACCACCACACCGGGCACTTTCACGTATCTATTGTTGAAGGAAATGGGAAACCGTCCCTTGTAAATAATCCAATATTGTAAAGTACTTGAATAAAAGTATTCAAATGTTTTACAAATTCTAAAACACATATTTTAAATACTTTTTTAAAAGTACTTGGACGTGTGCTATCCTAAATACTTTCTCAAAGTATTTAAAATCAAATTTATAAATTTAAATTCCTTTTTAATATTATTACAAATAATTTACTATTTTTGGGCATAAAATATAATCTATACAGATTAATTCAAATTCGTTAAAAGCATTTTAATTTATACATTTGTTTTAAATTTACAGACAATAATTTTCAAAGGCACAACCATCCATTTAATTGGTTTAATTCCAAATACAGTATAGTAGTATAATAAAACTTAACTATTTTAAGATTTTATAATTATAAAAAAATTGAAACTTACTTTATTGAGATAAACATTTCTTTTTTTGTATAGGTACAATTAAAAAAGCTCCAGAGACAAATGTAACACAAATATTTTTTGACTTTTATATTGTTAAAAAACTTAAAATATAGTTATCTTTAAATTAAATTTAATTAGTGTAACTCATAAGTAATCAGATTATCACAAAAAATAACATGATTTTGACTTTAAAATTGTTAAAATAAATAAATTTAATAACCTTTAATTAAAATAAAAAAGGTAAAACTTAAAAAAGGTTGGCAAGTGGGTACCGCTTTGCTGTACAGTAGGTATCGAGTGGGTCACTTTCATGGATGTGTTAAATTTATATTCAATGATATAAATTATTATATATGAAAAACGATTGTGAGAAAATACAGTCTGTTAGCCTACATAGGTAACTCAGTGTACCTATTTTAAGATATTATAGCTATTAAAATAATTCATTTTATTACTATTAATAATACGGTAAGTTGAATTCATTTTTGTAGAAAACATTGCATTTAAAAAAATAATTAAGTGTTAATTAACTAATTAAGTTATTTTAATAAAATATAATAATATAGGTACTTAAAAAGTTTCAAGAACCCTCAAAAAATATTTTTAAATTACAACGAAATAAATCACATTGTTATTCTTCATTTAAATATATAATTTAGTACAAATTTGAGCTTAAACTGTCTATTAACAATTATTTTTTTAATTTTTGGTTACACTATTAAATATTTAAGAAATACCTTGTTTTAAATTGTCAATCCTTAGCTATAAAAACTGATTATTTTATACATTTTTAACTACTAAATAATTTGCAAACATTCGAGATTTTGATGAATTTGGTCAACATTTGAACTTTAAATGCTTTTTAAAAAAAGTGTGTATTTGTATCTTAAATATTTTTAAAACTACATTTAGAACAAATTACGAAAAAATTTGTTTTTAAATTTCGATCTTTAGCTATAAAAATTGAATATTTTATAAATTTTTAACCACAAAATAATTTGAAAATATTGTCAATATTTTGATGTCCAAATTTGAACTTAAAATGTCTATGTCAATTTGTAAATGTTCGATGATAAATTTCGGACAACATTTGAAGTTAAAATCCTTTTAAAAAAAATTGTTCCTATTTATTTTTATTATTTTGGATGTGTTATTTAAACAACTTATGAAGAATCTTGTATTACATTTTTAAGAAATTTGTCAGAACAACATTTTTTTATCGATATTTAAAGAAAAAAAATTTGAAAAAACTTAAAATTTTAGTCCTATAATTAGCTCAAAAATTTTCAAAATATTTTTTAATTTTTTGGGTGTATAAAAATGATAATCTAAACTTTTGATGAATTTTTCAAATGTCTGCTGTTATTCCTTTTTTGAATTACATCAAAATAATAAAACCGTTTCTGCAGAAAACAGGTGAATATCCAATGTCTAATTTCAAACGTTCATAAAAAATTAGTTCGACTTTCAGGTAATTTTTTTTTTTTAGAAAGGTAGAAAAACTTATAGAGATTCTTGTATTGAATTTACAAATATTAGATTTTATGAATTTCTTAATCAAAAAAACTTCAAAATTTCGTGATTTTGATGGATTTTGTATGAATTTGAACAAAAAAAAATCCCGACTAACGATTTATAATAATCAATAATATAATAAAATATTTTGTAAATACAAAAGCAACTTTTACTTTGGTGTATACTTATCAATAATATGACCAGTTGTACGGTTTACGGTTACATTATCATATTTTTGTTTTTAATTTTGTAATAAGATCAAGATGTTCTGTTTTTTTTTAATCAAAAAATTAAACAAATTCTTGTACCCCCATAAAAAGTAAATCTTTACTTCGGCCAACGACCAACTTCAACTTTCAAGAGGAAGATGATATTGATGATTTTTTATAGCTCCGAAGGCCCGAACCAATAGTATAAATTTAGTTAAACTCTAACGTCAACGGTATAGAAAATCTAAAAACCGGATCAATGCGTCCCATAATAATATCGTAGTGGATGGATTTATATCAGGGGCGTCATTTCGGTTTTTTTTTTGGGTGTGTCATTTTTAAATTTCACCAGGCCATATAAAAATAGAGCAGATCTACAAGGGGGGATTCCCTTGTTTCAGCAGGCCAATTCAGAATATTTTAAATGTAAGGGGTGCCACCGCACACCCTGACCCCCCCCCCAAATGACGCCCCTGATTTATATTGATGCATTTTATTTTTGTTTACTTAGAAGCATTTTTTTCAAGTATTAATATCAAACTTGTTATAAAACCAAAACATCATATTATTAAATATTTATTGTTAAATAAGACAACACATTGTGTCTTTAAATTTAAATTATAATATAATTATAAATTGGAGGTACCTAAATACCTAATTCGTTTTTATAATTATTACATTTTTAAAAACATACTTATACGTATTCTTAGAAACTGAGCTTAAAAATATAGATTCCTTTGGTACATATTTAACAAATGTAACTACTTATGTATAACTACTTTTCTCCAGCTCTTTCAAAATCAATTTTCGAAAATATTTAGCAAGCTGCAATTTACATGAATTTGTTCAACCGTTTCTGAAATGTGTATGGGAAATTCAATTTTCCGTGTGTGGGGCTGGGACAAACGTTTCTCCCATCCCAACAACGTGAAAAAAAACTTTTTTACTACGATTTTCTTACGGATATTTGTTCAAACGAATACATTTCTTCAGTGACGCATTTACGAGCAAAGCGAGGATCACAGGGCTTGGCTCCAACCATTGAAAAATATTAAATACACAGGTCCAATCCAATACTTAACTTTTGTTTTCTTCTTGCTACACATAGATATCAATATACCATAATAATATAAAAATAAAAATTCTTTTTTTTCAAAAACACGAATGAGTTGCGTTTGGTGAAATAAATGGTTCCATGTCATAATATCTTCGGTGAAAATATCTTATGACAAAAATGTCTTTGATTAAAATAAAGTGCGTTACCCTGGCACCACAACTTAAAATTTTTTTTTTGAAATTTGTTCTAGGGGTTAGTAACCAATTCGTAACCATTTGTAACCACAAACTTGGAATTCGTAACCTAAATCCATTACCGGAAAAACCGTTTTCCATAACCGGGTGCTGGTGTAACGTTACGCCAGCACCCGCATTTTGAAATAATCTACTTAGAAATTTCAAATTTGTTCTAGGGGTTAGTAACCAATTCGTAACCATTTGTAACCACAAATTTGGAATTCGTAACCTAAATCCATTACCGGAAAAACCGTTTTCCATAACCGGGTGCTGGTGTAACGTTACGCCAGCACCCGCATTTTGAAATAATCTACTTAGAAATTTCAAATTTGTTCTAGGGGTTAGTAACCAATTCGTAACCATTCGTAACCACAAATTTGGAATTCGTAACCTAAATACATTACCGGAAAAACATTTATAACATTTAAATACTTATACTTAGTTTTATTTATTATGTTTATAGTTAAATAAACTTGTCATTATTTGTCTATGTAGTTATTTACTAGGTAGAGAAATATGAAGTGAGGATGTGAAAAAAAATAGGAATTGGTTACGTGAGTGCTAATTGCTAAGCCCTTGGTGTCTATATGTTACTCTTCCAAAAAAAATGTTAAAGGCCACCCTATTATATTTGCTAGGATCATGAATATGGCACTTTATTAAGAAGAACATTTTAATTAAATTATGAAACAATAGTTTTTTTTTTAGTAATTTATATGTTTGTGTACGATGTAGTGCTTATAATAGTTTTTTAAGTTAAACGTCCTTACCCGATTCGTGCCGTACATTTCGGAATTTAAAAAATGATTATTTCGAATATCTGTAGTTAGTGTTAATAAATATTGTCTCATACTTTTACACCTTGTAAACGTTATTATAGCTTTTTGTAGGTGTATTACTGTATTACGTAAATAGCCCGAATTCTCGTTAACATGTTTGACAAATCTATTCAAATGTCAGGGGTACTAACATTTTTAACATTAATGTGAGTGGGAGGGAGGATTATACTCCCAAAACCCCCCGATTCCGACTATGGTGCTTGAGTATTGTTTTATATATCGACATTGTCAGTGCTAGCCCAAATTACGAAGGTGAGAGATTAAATAATTATAATACTATGTACTCATACTGATATTTTTATTCTTATACAACTTACTCAACTTTAAAACCAAACAAAAATTTAAAAAAATACAATGCTGCAAATTTCATCAATATTATAATTATTTAAAATTAGACAATTCTATCACTATATTCGGCCTTCGATGCGCAGTTGGACATTACACTGCTTGTTGTTACAGGTTCAATGAAAAATGGGAATTATATGATGACACAAAACTTAAAGTTCAAAATATGAATCCCTCAAAAAAATTAGATATAGAACTTCTAATATTCACAATTTAATTTAATAACTTATTTTATGTTTATTATTTTATACTTAAACCGGATGTTTGATATGAATATAACTTTAGTTTTTATTATTACTTATAATTTACAGTGCAAACAAACTTTTTATTATGATTTTTATTTTACGTACAATAAATAAAATGGATTTTTTCATATAATTAATTTTATACGTGATATCAAGAGTTAGGTTATCCTAGAGCATCTTATGAAAAAAATAACTCAGTTTCATACCTAAGTAAAAATAAAATCAAAACAACAAACATATATTTTTCGATTTAAAGCAAAGAGAGAAAAGTATTTTTTTTTTATTACGGCGTAAATATATGATTTCATTTATTTGAAACATTTTTAGATAAGTATAAAAATAATTCAAAATTTGTGGTTACGAATGGTTACGAATTGGTTATTAACCCCTAGAACAAATTTGAAATTTCTAAGTAGATTATTTCAAAATGCGGGTGCTGGCGTAACGTTACACCAGCACCCGGTTATGGAAAACGGTTTTTCCGGTAATGGATTTAGGTTACGAATTCCAAATTTGTGGTTACGAATGGTTACGAATTGGTTACTAACCCCTAGAACAAATTTGAAATTTCTAAGTAGATTATTTCAAAATGCGGGTGCTGGCGTAACGTTACACCAGCACCCGGTTATGGAAAACGGTTTTTCCGGTAATGGATTTAGGTTACGAATTCCAAATTTGTGGTTACGAATGGTTACGAATTGGTTACTAACCTAACCCCTAGAACAAATTTCAAAAAAAAAATTTTAAGTTGTGGTGCCAGGGTAACGCACCTGTTAAAATATCTTTTAAACGGATTTTTTTTTATGTTTATTCATATAATTTATTTATTTTATTTTTATAAATAGATTGTGTACAAAATGTATAATAATTGTTTAATAATAAAGTGTTAGTAATTAGTATGATCCTTATAAAAATATTATTTAAAAAAAATATATAGAAAAAATCATAATTAAAAAATTAAGTACTCGGTACACCGCCAAATGTATTTGTTTTTACCATTACTATAAAAAATATGGAGATATCCATTTTGTAGTAATAAGTTATTACCTTTTTGGCTTTTAATAAAAGTAAGAGTCATATTCAAGAAAGAAAATCAAAAGCCAAGTACATCAGTTGACAAGTAATACTGTTATGACAATACTATTACACATAAACCTCCTAAAATGTATAAAGCCGATAAGCCTTCTACCATTTTTATCTCAGTGGTATAATATGTATACGTAGACAATACCTATAGTCTTTAATAGTGACGCTTTGACGGGGATCACCGGCCAGTTTTTGCAATAAGTAGACTAGCAGTTACAAAGATATAAAATGTCGATAATATAATAATAATACCTATGTAATGTAATGGTTCACACGGCGATAGCGCCGATAGCACTACCGAAATAATATATTTGACATATATTTGACTATATAGAGATAAATGAATTATATATTTAATATAAATTAAAAAATATTTTGACCAAAGACATTTTTGCCATAAGGTATTTTGACCAAGATATTTTGACCGAAGATATTATTTCGAAGATATTTTGACCGGTCACCAAATAAATCACATAGGTTTAACTCACAGAACTAATCTATTCGATTGAATACAGTTTTCAGATTAAGCAAAATATACTATTAAACCATATTACGTAATCATGAACCCATGCATGTTACTAAAGTAATAACTTTTATACCAACTCAGAAAAACTCTAATGTGGTATAATTATTTACACAATTTGTTTACATAAATGTTTTAATGGATGGTAATTTATTTTTTAAACTTAGTTAATATACATTGTACCAATTAAAAAATACTTTGAAGAGCATTTATTTTACCGAGGGTAAGTAGGTATACCTCCTAATTATTTTTTAATTAAGACTGTACGCCTCAAGAATAATAGTATCCTGTCAAAATCAAGACACTTTTACCGTCCCGGTAATAGTAGGTACTGAAAACCGATAATTAAAAGAACCCATAATTAGTTCAACAAAAAAATAGAAAGGGTTTTTCTTAAATAATCATATAATAATAAAAATATATGTTCAACTATTGACGATAATTTCGAGTTTAATACAATATAGAAGATGAAACACTTTATAGTACAGGGATGTCTATAACCATTTGGGAAAACTTCGCCACATTAATAGTGAGTAGAAATTGTCGTGAGCCAATTACAGAATATATAATAGAGAATTCATGAATTTCTAAAATAATATTTTTATTTGTGATTACAAGGAAAAAATACATTATTAACAAATAAAAGGTGAAAAAATGTATTAAAAAACTATAATGTGAAATTTTAAATTGCTTTTTGTGTGAAGGTAATATGAATCCATACCGGGATCAATTGAAGTTGTGGCAATCCTCAAACAACTTTCTAGGTGCTTTTGAAAATAGTGGACCTATATTCTTGCTTTTAGTGTTTTTCATTCTTGGAAACATTTGTTCGCTAATGTATAGGCAGTAACAGGTAGGCGCTGACGAAAAGCGAGAACATGAATATTGCGTGATCGTGATTCGTGGTAAAACACGATATGTTTTTTGGGAAGATAATAAAATTTATAAAAATCAAATAAAGACTGATTACATTTTTCTTTGAGTTGAATATCAGACTAAATAAATTCGATTTGAAATGTGTTTTTCACAACAGTAATATCAACCAATGGTCTTAGTAAAACATAGCAAAAATCTCATTATTCTCGCGAAAATCTTGACAAGAATGATTACACATTCATAGAATAAAAATGAAAACTGTATGTTATATTAAATAAATATAAATAAGCTTATAATATTTACTAACTATAGCTGTCCCGCCCAGCGTTGACTGCAGACTGAGCCAAAGATTAAGTTAAGAATAACCTCAAGTGATTTACATGCAACTAAGCTAGCTAACATTCATTTTTATATGTATAGATGTATTAACATTAATCATAAACAATAAATGACAATTTTACTTTGTCCGTAAAAAAAATGACAATGAATACTCAACTCATATATGATATAATTTATTATTTCGAGTCAGTAAGCGCGACAATTTGATGCATGCGTTTACCACATCTGCCCGATTAACCAATGGCAAGTATATTTTATATACTTACCTACAAAATGAAATACTAATTTCTATAATTTATTTCTACTATTACTATTATAATCTTTAAGTTGAAACCAATGGCGAGTGGCAACCATTAATAAACAAAAATAATTTTCTATTTTCATCGTGAATCTTTGTGTGATACTGTCGCCTTTAAAATGATAATTTTGGAAAATCCTTTTTAAGTGCACGGTGAAATTATAATACCTACTAATCTACCATTAAAATTTAAAATCGAAGGCTCTAGTAAAATGTTTGAATAAAATATTTTTAATTTCAAACATAAAAAAAAAGGTTTCAACCCTATTATTTTCTAATAAGAAGCATTAATAATGACAAATATTTTTAAGGCGACCATATATTTAGGAACATTAATATTTTTGGGGAGCACATTTTATTAGCCGCATTTCCCGAGACCAAGGTCAGCCGTCGCCTATGATTCGAGATATTGTCATCGCCATGCCGTCGACCAATATTGTAATACGATTATAATAAATGTTTGAGAATCGCGACTCCGTCGGAATATAGAATTCCTGATTGAAAGTCGAACTGCGTATTATACGCGTGCACTAAATATGTAGGTGCTCGTGCAGTGTCAATATTAACATTATTATTACGTCGTCTCACAAGTGCTTGGCGTTAAATCGTATAATAGAAAAACACGGAGACCGGCGATGGATTTGTAAGCGGCTCACGAAAATTGGACAGATGATTGTTATCGTCACGAGTAAGTGGTAGATATAATATTTTGTGTGCGCGTATATTGTTTTATAGGGGTGAGACCGCACGTAATATTTATTTTCCGTACAAATCGAAAACATTATATCATTATCGCCTGCGACCGGGTCGGCAATTTCGAAATATTGAAATACAATAATAATAATATGTATAAAAGTATATCTGATATCGTAATAATAATAATATGATGTTGTGCCGTATACGCTATCGCCGTATAATGATTTGTCGTCACGCCGCGCGCGATACACGTGATGGTGTTTATATTTGCTGTGGACGTAATGAGCCTCCACCACTGTCACCACATGTCAAAAATAATCGCATTTACCCGATTAAATGCGTTGGCCCGAGGGATTGGCCCCGTGGAAAGCGGCGAGTGGGCGGGAGGAAGAATAAGAAGAAAATAAGGGTCGAAATTCTGTTCAACCGCAACGGCGGCGCATTAAAATATTTCGTTTCTGCTGATGAAGTGTCCCGAGGGTCCACTCGCGTGTGATATGTTTTCATCGTCGTCGTCGACCGGAGTCTGGAATCGGAATCGGAATCGGAATCGGGTAGTCGCAGTCGTCGTCGCCTCACACACCCGCGCACACCTCTCTTTTGTCCGCCCCCGCAACCCTTCGCGGTCGCTGACGTGACACACGTACGGGCGAGGGTGTGTGTGTGTTGTGGGGAGGGGGGGGGTATTGTCATCGTGTCCATTATTTTGTTTTTTTTCCAGTCTGTTTTCAGACCGCTTTTTTTTTTTTAATTAAAACCCCGGCACTCGACCGCGTATTTGTGTGTGCTAAAAAGGACAATTATTGTCATTATTTTCAATCCTATAGATGTACTCGCCGAGTATATAGACGTTGTACCGAGCGGCCCGCTGTAAATCGACAACTGGAAGTGATTAAAAAAAAAAAAAATAATAAATAATAAAAATAAAACCACGCGTCTCGTAGAGCACAAAACACGCACACCCAAAACCGGATCGGGAAACAGCATTGTAATACGCACGGCGGTGGTGGTAAACAAAAACGATTTGTCGCTACCGTTTTTCTCATAATAATTTATATATTATTGTCCCACACGGCCTCGTACTACAATATTCTATATTATACTTAAGTCGATACAATGATATAGCTGCTATAGGAGGGGACTAAAGGGGCACATTACAGTCATTACACGCGCCACAGTGCAGGTTCAGTCCCAACAATTGGAATTTTTCGATTTTATGTTACGCTTTCATTATTTTAGTGTGCCAGCAAGTCCTAAACGACCTAAACGGAGGCTATTACCAGTTCATACATTGATAACCGGGAGGTTTGTGTTATTTTTCTAGTGCAGGATAAGTCTTGTCGCAGGCTGCAGTCAATTTTGCGGAATATGATGGGTAGATTCTTGGATCTTAGACTTTAGTCAAAACTTATAGGTACCTGGTATAATATTATAGGTATACAGTTAATACTGTAAATCCTCAATTGTTTTCTAAATAAAGTTTTTCGCCAACATTCGATAACAAAGTTGAAAGTTAACAGTAAATTCTTATACGAGCATAAAAAGAATCAATTTTAATATTATAACGTTCGTTGTTGAATCGATAAAGTGCCCAAGTGAGCGCATTTTGTGTTCCATCAATAACTTTTTGTTTTTCCATTAACTAACTAAAACTTAATATACTAATTAGGTGAGTAACTATAAATTTATATTTTTATATCAAAATTGCAGTGTTTTTTTCTCAAAATTAAATTATTTTTTATTTTTTATTTAACTAATAAAACAACCTTATTGTTTACTATAGTCGGGTATTTACCAAAACAAACTAATTAATAATTATTATATTAGCATTAATTTACGTGTAAACAAAATTAGTTTATAGTTGGTCATTTACTGAAAATAATTAGTCTTACCCCTATATACAAAGAATTAAGAAATATAACTTAAAACTCTACTAATGGCCGCTGCTGTCGAACGCACCTATAATTTTAAATAAAATAATAAATAAATAACTTAAGACTTATTATAGGTACCTACCTAACTTTTTTCCTACATATAGTTCAATAATGTAGTACATTAATTCCATTATATGCAGTGGTGTATTGGTAAATAAATGTATGGGTTTACGCACCTAAAAGTACCTAATTAAATATACCTAAATATAACTTCTTTAAAAAATTTTCTCGCCCCGCTCGAACAATTATTACAGTTAGTATTTAATAATCTTTTATTTTTATTACAAACGTTGAACACTAACCTTTCATGTGTGTATAAGCTATATGTATAGTTTCCGATCGTCTTCGCAAGAACCCGAAATCGGGTAAAATTTAATCGAACTTCATGCGGGTACGGGGCTATTTTTGGTCAGTGTACTTTATGTCATAATAAAATATTATTGTATTAATTTGTTTATTATTATTATTATTATTTTAACTTTTGTTTGGTGATAAAATGACTGAAATGTCTGATGATAAATTGGAAGCGTGCCCATAAAAGACTAATTTTTTTAAAGGTATACGCATAAATCCAAAAATAGGGATCCGGGTATACGACGTATACCCGCGTATACCCTCCAATACACCACTGATTATATGGATGAGTAGATCAACTTTATTGTAGGAGACCGCTATTTTAATAAAGGGTGATCGTTGTAATAAACAGTACGGCTAAACTAAATAAAACCACTCAAACGATCAAAAATCACTTGCATCGTAAAATAAATGTGTTTTCATCATTTTTTTTTATTTTTTGAAAGAGACTCTTTATTAGTGTTACATTGGAATCAGAATTTTGAATTATTAATAAATAATTACAGACAAATTAATTTTAAAATACTCAACCATTTGTGATATATACTTAGGTCTTAGACATTTATTACAACTTCGGAAAATAGAGTTTTTTAAATCAAAGTCAAATCTTATCTGCATTAAGTCTTAAAACGATGTGAGAGCTTTTTTTTTAAATATAGATACTGGACATTCAACATTTTTAAGTATAAAATATAAAAATAATTCTTTATTCTCGTTATTACTGCTTTAGCGAAAATATAAAATAATTTTTAATAAAATAGTCAATAAACAATATTTACAGCTAAAATTTGTCTATTTTAAAAAAAAATGAGGGGTGAGAGGGTCCGGGCTATTTTTATTCAAATACATTCAGTTCCACTATAGACACGATTATTATTATATAATAGAATTCCTTTTGGAATTTCCCATGTGTATACCACCAAATGGAGCTGATGTATTGGAAAGAAAACGTAATTTAATATTGATTTGTCAGTAGGTACCTACCTACTCGTATATGCCATTCTTGGTCACAATACAAATGTATTGAAAGGATATTTTCGCTGATGGTTGCTCAGTGGACCAAAGAACTCAATCATCTTCAAGTATACATTTGAAATGTTTGACAATAGATTCTTTTAATTTCAAATCTGAACTCTGCAGGAATTAGAATATAAAAGCTTTATAATTGAGTTGATTTAAATTAGGCACTGTTAAAATAATATATAACTACGATATTCATTATTATTGTATACGTAGATCGTATATGTGGTGGGTATATTGTGTTAGCAATTATTTAAACAGTCGACGTTTTTTCCCGTTAAAATGTGTATTTTTATTCAAAACTAATGTTTTGTAGTCTGATGTTAGTTATGAGGACGTTAAATGTATGCGCCGTTAAAAATGCATTTACTAAATAAGCACCTAGGTACTTATAGTGAAAACTAAGTAAAACTAATTATAAGTTTAGAAAAAAAAAACAGATATGTTTACCACATCCGGTACTTGCAGCACACATACCTAAAAGCTACCTACCTACCGTTTTTCCAATACTAAATGATGTATACATATTATACCTATATGACGCAGTTTATACAATATATAAGCGGTTTATATGTAAATCCGCAAAACCAATCTACCCGCAACAAATATTCGTTGGTAAATAATTAATTTTTTTCTGAATTTCAAGCGTAAATTAATGGGTTTCTCGCAGATAATGTAAAGTTGCCTGTGCGCTCAATCTTTTTTTCATTTTTTTTAACATCGTTTTTGGACGATACCGTGTGCCCAATAACGATTTGCCCACTGGGAATTCGTCCCTCCTTTTTATTCAACTCTTTAAACAACAATATATAGATGTATCTAAATATAAATATATACATTAAACGTACATAAAACTACTTCGGAAAAGAAATGCAATTTGTTTTGTTTGCATTTGATTGAAATGTTTAAATAATTTAAAAAAATCAATTTATTAAAACCATAAGAGATTATACAGCAATGACCGACTATTGTTGTCGATCATTTAATAATATCGTTCGTAATCCAGATTATTTCTCTTCATTCGTACAAAAGAAGAGTTCTTATTTAAGAATAAATACAAGAATTGAGGAACCTCATCCATGGTTTTAATTAACACTATTAAATGTTCTTTTCGTATTTACTATTAGCATTAATTATAATATACAAGGCAATAATCTTAACAGTAAACACTCACTATCTCGAAAATTACTAACAGTTTTGAAAATATCTAATTATATATAAACGTGAAACCAACTTTCCTATAGGAAACAGCTAATATACATTAGATTCTTTGAGACTTGGAGCTTGTTTATAGGCTTACAACTTATTTTTCAACCCCTATCTAGCTAAAGGGTAACTAGCTCACACATGAATTTAGTTTTCAGCTTACGAAAGAATATTATATTTTTGTTTATTTATAGGGGTTTATTTACATTGTGTTTACATATTATATATTACTATTAGAATTATTAGAATTATGGTAAAAACATTTTTTTACAAATATATATATAAAAAAAAAAAAATCCTTGGTACCGTCAACGCTTGGTTGCCATTGGTTACGGTAACGCCGGGTGGGACAGCTAATTTTTTTTATATAATTTTAATTTTTAATAATAGTAGGTACTTACATTTTATTTACTATTATTATTATAAGTATTTTTTTAAGTAAATAAGTTTTTAAATTTGAAATGACAACATATTGCCAACAAATCTTGTATTCAATTTTTAAACTAAGATATGAATAGGAACTTTTTTCGTTATGCATTTCTAACTACAAAATAATTTGCATATTTTTGCGATTTTGACGAATTTTGTAAAACTTTAACTACAGACGCTCATAATATTTTTTGTAAATTTCTACTCAGCTTTTTTTTAAAATTAAACTAGAAATAACTTATGAGAAACCTAATTTTCAATTTTCAAGTTTTATAAACGATACGAAAAAAATTATTCGACAATAATTAAAGTAAAACTAAAAAAAAATCAAAAATATCATAAATAGTTTATATATAGATATAAATAGTTTAAAAATAGTCAAAATATTTTGAAAATTGTTTTATGTAGGGAAAATTGTTGTATAAAAATTTGAAGAAAATTGAAAGTATCTACGATTATTAGTTTTTGATAATATAAGATATAATAAAATCGTTTAAAATTTTCAAGCACCCACGAAAAATATTTTAAAACTACAACGAAATAACTAAAATTGTTATTTTTTGTTTAATTATTAAATTTTTTCCAAATTTTAACTTAAAATGTCTATAAAAACAACCATGTTACAATTTTGAAATTTATGAATTTTATCAAAATTTTAACTTTAAATGCTTAATTAAATTTAAATTTGTTTTTTGGTGTACCACATAAAGTAATAATCGTAGATACACGAAACCTTCACCAAATGCTTATAAGAGCATTTCCTATACGCCATAATATTTTCGATATATTTTGATACTTTTTGAGCTATTTATAGAAATAGACATTTTCAGTTTATTTTTTTATTTTTTATTATTATTTTTGATAAAAATTTTTTAATTTGAAAATTTAATACAAGGTTTCTCATAACTTGTTAATGAAAATTTAAAAAATAAGACGTACGTTTAGAATATGTTTTTATACGCGTCTAAGTTCTACATAAAATACGTCAAAATCAAGAAAATATCCAATTTTTTTTTTTAGAAACACATTAAACGTTTTTGTTTAATCCTTAAGATTCCTCATAAGATTATGTATTAGGTACCTTTTACAAAAATAAGTTTACCGGAAAGTTAAAATAATTTCTTATGAGAGTTTGAAATTAGATATTCATCTGTAAACTAACGATTTCTCAGGGAAATATTTTGATTTTTTTTTCTATAAATATCGATCAAAACATTTTTGTTAGGTCAAAACGCTTGAAAATTGAGTACAATACATTTAATACTATTTCTCATAAGTTGTTAAATATCAGTTACAAATTTTTAAAGATACATAGGTAAGTTTTCTTATAAGATTATGAGATTTCTTATAACTGTAGGTATATACACTGTGTTCATACTGTAACCATAAAATCTAAAAAAATTAGTTAGTACAGTTTTTTTTATAGCTAATACTGAATGGGTTTATCATTGGTATTTATATTAAAAATAACAAATATTAACAATACATAACATTACTGAGGTGCCTACACCGTACACCACGTAAGTCTTTAAGCGAAATGAGACAATTGCCTATCCCCCTGGAATCGAGATAGTTTGAACTACTATTTGTTGTACTAATGTTTTGTTTGTAGGTACACTTAAATATTATATGTACAACGACACACGTAGTCACACGTCGTTTGGTTTAAACTAAAAAACGACGTTTAATGTTTTAAAATGTTATGATGATATGATAAGTATCCACACATATTTTAGAGACCGTTTAAAAACCTTTTTCTACACATTTTATACATAGGTACCTAGTATATAATATTACAGCATAATATGTTAAAATAATTATAATAATAAATCAGTGTTTATACAACACACTACTTACGTGGCCGCATACATTAAAAAAGTCAATATAGAATCCCGTGTTTCATCATCAGAGAAAAATGACAACATATGCATATGGGTATAAATTCAAAGATAAAAAAATGCTAATAAAGCTGTACTGACTCAATCGTAACGGCTTATGATTAATCAATGTTAGTTAAATATAATGCATATCATTTTAACGTTGAACATCATTTATAAGCCCTTAAATTAAATTAAATATTAATCATTATCTTTATTTGTTTCAACTTTTACTAATATTAACATTTCATGTTCCCGGTTCAGATTCAATAGCAGGGCTTGTTTTATGCATTTTTTAGAAGTGCTCGTGATTTTAATCCCCCCCCCCCCGCTTATCCACCCTCGCTAATATTTTTCTGGTTAATATATTTAGAAGATATCGAAATATTGTTTGCGTTTCCTTTATACACAATCGAAAAATCGAACATGAATTATATTTATAATATATAAGAGAAAGCCCAACTACCTACACCGGATTTGTTGATTTCGTCTTACGATCACGTAACATGACAAAAAAAATATCCAAGTAAGAACCATTTTTTAAAATAATTTTTACACTGCAATCTTGACCATTTTAAATCTCAGCTAGTCAATAAATACCGTAATCGACATCCTCAGGGGGATTATTATTATTTGTAGCGATGTGGTATAAACCGCTACTCCGCCCCCTTCGCCGTTTGCTGGGCGATCCGCCACCGAGTGATACTACTTATAAAATGATATAAAAATATTTTATATTATGTCAACGGCGATGGGCCACAACCGTCGACGTCGGTCTGTCGGTGCGAATTGTTGATGATTATTGTTCACGTAATCACGTGTATGCCCCCATAATGTGTCGTACGCTTCACGGTGTATAAGCCCTCGTCTCTATTATATTACCGTCATTATGTACAGATAGATGTCGACTGGAATCACGTCAAAAGCAATTCAGGTAGCGTATACAACACGATAATAAAACGTACATATACTCGCACGCACACACGCATGTGTGCATTTCACACAAGAACACAAGGAGCGTTCCCTCGGAAAGAACGACCAAAACGGGATCGCTCCCCCAAAAATAATTTCCTCGTAGAGGGTTCATCGGAGTATATAAAACATATGTATGTAGTGTGGCGTTGACAAGTTTGCATTCAACGCCGCTGCCACCGCATAGATGATATTATTATAATAATATTATATTATAATTAAACGACCCGTCACGGATCACTCGACGAGCCCGTGTCACGTGACATAAGAATTTGCTAAAGTAATATAAATGGTCGAGATAGTTTTCTCGAAATTAAGTCGTTTATTTGAACACAATTATCTTATAATTATAATATTAACCGTTTTTCAAACGAGCGACAAAAGAGCGTGCAATGAAATGCGTTTTTATTTATTGGCCCGTGGACGGGATTTGTTGTCGATATCCATAAATCACATAATAATGTATATGTTATAGATGTTACACTATAACAGAATGTGTTTCGGTAATTTCAGACATAACATGATAGTAAATAACCCTCCTCATCTCCTAATTTATAATTGCAAATAAATTGTATAGTATTTAACGTCACATTATAATTTTAAAACGTTTATTTTTAAATGATTTGTTTTTTTTTTTTTTAAGAGAATTAATTAAATATTAAATAGGTAGTCGATTCCTATGTAAAACTAAATGTAATTTTTTGTAATTTATTGTTATTCTGCGCTTTATTATTTTCATTTTAATATGAAGAAAACAATTCAAACCATCTAACAATTAATTGATGAAAATTGATTGAAAAAAAAATACTTGTCGACATTGAGTAAATAATACATAAACTGGAATGTCCTTCACACTCATACAATAGGTTTGATTAAATATATACACAAGCATTTATGGAGGTAAGTGTTTGTTTCTACAATTTCAAATTAACAGGGTAGCTAATTATTTTTTATTTGAGTAATTCCATCTCAAAAACTTGACTATTTATATGTATCTAGTATTATATCTTATATTTATATAAATATAACAAACGCTCAAATTGAATATTGTTCAAATAGTTATGGAAACATCATATCGTTAGGCAATAATGTATTTTATTATAAATATAATAATTGATATGATATATGATTTGACTTTTGAGACATCTTAGAGACCCGAGCGAGTAATGAATTTGTTTCAAGAAGTAAAACACAAAGTTATTACATATTTAATAGTTTTGTTGATATTTTGAGCACTTTTTTTACCCTTATACCTATTAACATTTCAAAAATTAAAAATTACAAATCCATAATGTTTACATAGGTATACTCATACAAAATCATTATTCATTAGTAAGGCTAGGAATGTATAATGCCCTAAAAAAACACCAAATATGCTCTAATTAAAATACTTTCATGTCCTAAGGATTTAAAATAATGCACCTAGAAAATGCACTTGAATTTTTAATTTTAAACCAAAAAATACTTTTTAATTGATTGTAATAAATGGTTTTGCAGGACTGTACAATTTCCAATCTTTTACGTGGACTTAAAATCTGAAAAATGAATTATTCTCATTTAATTTTCCGTCTGCTCTCATAATCTCGATTTTTACGTTTTAAAATATTCGATTAGGTAAAGTCTTTATTAGCACGTTACAGAGTAAGTTATCAAAACAGTGTGTAAATGTTCATGATTTTGATAAATTTTGTAATTTGAACTTTAGATGTATGTAAGAAAATGTATGTTATTATAACTAGGTACTTTAACAACTTATGCGGAACCTTGTATTAAATATTTAAATGTTCAAGTTTTTTGAAGAACTGTAATGACAGCATTTGTGTTACTGTATAATTATTATACTATTACGTTTCTTATCCTCGATGGCTATTTTCTTAAAATATTGTATTTTTACTAATATTATTATGATTGTGCTTAAGTTAGATTCTTTTTTTGGATTGCCATCACTGAGATATATAACATGTGTGCTGGCGTAGGTAGTTATATCTAATCTACCAATTCCAATAGATTAGACTTTATATATTTTTACATATAATAATAAAATCATTAGAAACAAATTTACTAAATTTTATTTGGTTCTTAAGAGAATGTATATTGAGTTGAGAATAAAATATCTGAATAATTTTGAAGTAATATTTTTTATTACGAGTAAAAGTTTTTTACAAAGTTTTTTCGTGAGTGTTAACCTTTACAATTTCTATCTAAACTAAAAACTCTTGTACTTTAAGCTAGCGTTTGGGTCATGTTAGTAAAATGAATAATTTCATCATTAGTATTAACTATAAAATAACCATAAGTTAAATTTCTCAAGTTTGTGCCAAATGTTATTATTAAATTGTACATACTTTAGATTACAAGATTAAAGTTTTCAATTTTGGTTCCGAAGAATGAAGCCTCAGATAATCCGTCTGCATTATAAATGGGTACCTATATATTAATGTGTTGCAGATAACTGTGTGCTCTTCTTAACTTAACAAAATACACCCTAGAGTTATCTAAATAAACCTATGTAATTATTGATTCAAATACTTTGTGACAAATCAATTTAATATAGATACCTACACAATGTTTTCAATGTTTATAAGGTATAACAGTATCGATATGATGGTTGATGATCAACTAAAACGAATGCTTAAGTTCAGATACACATGCAATTGAAATTTTATACTCTGTGATTAATATAATTAGGACTTTAAATCTAATATTCTACTCGTATGGACGTGTCCTTAAAGTGCTTAACTTGCAATATTAAAAAATGTCCCTATTTCAATCGAGTGTTGAGTACGAAATTGATTTAGTAGTGTATAGATAATGGTTTCGAAGAGTTCAGTTTGATAATGTAAAATAGGTAACTATTTTCAATTTCAGTGCATTATTTTCTCTGAGTAACTAAATATTTATATTTTGAAATAAGGATATCAATGTTTCTTCAGATTTGACTAATTCTATTGCGGTCGAATTAACATATAATTTATGGTATGGTTTGTGTTTTTAAATATTATTTGAGTCTTCATATAGACAAGGTCATTAATAGTTTGTTACAGTGTTAGGGGTTAATAATTTTTTTATTAGTTTATGTGAACTCTAATTTCTTTTCTACCACGTTTTATGGACACATTTTTGTTTTCATAGAGATAAGTAACTGAAAAAAGACCTAGCCATTTAGAATTGAGCTTTCATGTATAAATGTTGGTTTTTAAGGAACACTAAATGTCTATATCACTTACATTGATTTGATAAAGATCGCATGATATTTAAAATTGTTGTTCTGTTTTTTTTTCTAAAGATCCTTGTTACTTTTATATTGAAGTTAAAAAGTGTAGAATTTTGTATTGCTGAAGACTATTTGGAACAACAGCATCCATATATAATATAATATATTTCGTCAACAATATATTTTACTCGCGACGACCTCCCTCGGTTATGGCATTAGAATTAGAATGAACTATGAACCCAATGTTTTAAGCTATATACTAAGTAGTTTTTACTAAATTTGTTTAAAAATTTAAAAATTTCTTTCACTTAGGTACCTAATGATAATTTGGGTAAGCCCATTTTTTGATTTACGAATTTTCGTAAAATGCCGATCATCAGAAATCCAAGTTGTCGACATTGGTCAAAACCCACCATACTTCACTAGAATTGCCACTATAGATATACAACATTCTAATCGTACAATATATTAACGTCTATAATCTATATAAAACTGATAAATACATCAAACTTTTTACAAACAACTAACAATAATAATTGCAGTCAAAATACCAATCAAGCCGTATACACGATCGATCGATAACGATACATGCAGACCAATGAAAATATTTATATTATTATTACTAATATCGTAATTTCCGGAGTTTTCCCTACAATACAATATAGTTATCACTTACCGCAATACCGCCGTATCGGCACGCGTATCGCCACCGCAAGACCTCCCGTGTGATATAATATCTGTAGGTACTGTACACAAGAGGTCCGTGTACAAAAACATGGTGGAAACGATGTGTTTTCTATTCTGTTTTTGTTTTCGTTATTTATTTTTTTATTTTTTTTACAACGCCACACGCACGTACGCGATAAACATCTCACGTATTCGTTTTAACAGTCCGTTTAGTTGTCGTTATAATAATAAGAATATAAACGTGACCTCAGCGGCCTCACGTTCAGGATATATATTTTATATATATATATATATATATATATTTATATTTATGAACGTATACCGTTAAGGTCTCGAGTATTGAAACGACGCTTATTTCTATCACACTGCTTCCGTAATTAACACGTAACCCTTATCGAGTGCTATGGTTATGTACAATATAATATATTATACGGTTTAAAAGTTTTCAACGTCTATATTAGCATATTATATAGGTGCCTCGAGTTTGGGTATAAAGTATAAACAACAATCCGCATACTATTATGTGCACAATAGGGTCTACATTTTGATGTTCAAAAAAATGCATATTTATGAATTAAAACCAAAAAAATCATTTCAAATTTAAAAAAGCGATAAAAATTTGTTGGTATAAAATAAAGTTGTGAATTCAAAATCAAAAAGACCTAATATTATAAAAATTAATCAATTCGTTTTTCTGATAAAACCTAGATAATAAAAGTGTCCATTAAAGATTTTCGTCTTTCGGTATCTGTATATTTAATTATTTACTCATATTTAAATAACATTTACTAGAAGAATAAGTTTTTAATAACCACCAGCATGTTTAAAAAAAATATGTAAAACTTTCATAACGCCCTTAATTTTATAACACAAATATTTTGTTCAACTCATTAAGGTTGAATTTTCGGCGATAAAGCTCTTCTCGATTCTTAACGAGAAATAATGTTTTTCACTTGAGTTCCGAAAAGGTCAACACTTACTCCAATGATGTTTGTAGAAAAATAAGCTACGAGAGCAAGTTGTTATGATCATATACCCTTTAATATTATACTCTCGATATATATTCACACAAATCTAAAAATCAACAAGCTTTGAATCGTTTAAATTAAATTTAAGGACACTATTATTTGTCAAGTCAATAACGGTTCTTGTTCCGTTTTTTCAATGACTGCAATTTCACTATAGCTTGGAGTAATTTAATTATATTTATGGTTTATTTTTATCTGTACAACTATATAGGCTATATCAACAAAATTATCAAAATAATGAAATACGCGGTTGTTGAACATATCACGCACGCTAAAGATTTCTCCATAAAAAACCAATTTTGATTGAATGACATATTGACATAGCTAAATTTAAAAAAATTTGACTCAACTTTTGAAATTTTTAGTATCTTATTTTTCAAACAATTAAAAACAGATCATATTTAAATAAGTAAAAATCAACCAAGTTCGAGCAGATTAAGTTTGAATTAGGTGGGAATAATAGTTATTAGTTCCGTAAGTAATAATTATATTATAATTTCTAAAATGTATTTATTTGTAATTGACAAACTGATTTAATGTTTTCAAACAAATAAATAATTTTAAATTGCAATTAAAACTTAAGGTAGGCAAAAGGGAAATTTAAAAAAATTATTATTATTTAGGTATCATCAAACAATTTTCACTCAATCGAGATTAATAAATTTAAACAAATGAAATCCGTTTTAAATTTTTCTGACATATTTGTTATTTTCACAAATATGAAAAACTTAACTTACCCTAACTTGGTCATGTGTAATAAATTTTGTGTAAACACTTTTTAAACTTCTGAATTTTATGCCATTATATGAGATATTTTTACGGATTTCTGTTGATTTTTCACAGAAATATTTAGGGTTGTTAAATTATTTTAGTGACATCCAACACGTTTCACAAAAGTTTATTAATATATTAAAATATAAACCAAAAAATCCAAAGTCTTGAGAGAAATATTTTCATTCCAGCCTAAATATTATAGACATTATAGATAATCATCAAAACATTAATGAGTTCAAGACTAGGTATAGTTAAATTCAATTATTCAAGTTAGTTTTACTTATTGATATAACTGCGGTACCTATAAGTGTAATACATGTTAAAGTTTTAACTGTATCTATCGTTATGCATTAAACACTTTTCTACAACGCAATATTTGATATTGGAATTTTTTCGAAAACTACAAATATATTAAATATACATTTTTGCAATTTACAATGCATGCATAGGTACTTGTATATTATATAAAGAGAAAACAATTACTCTAAAGCATAAACTCTTTAGATTTGCGCATTTTTTTTTTCGAATCAGTATGCATTTGACGGCAGATGACACGTAATATACGGATTAAATTCAAACTTCTTAAACACTCCCCTTTTGGGTTTGACGCACCCTATTGCGGTAATCCCGTTTTGCATCAAATACTAGACAGGCAAAAACAGCGTTTAGTAAGAAGGAGAAAAGATTAAGTCAAAGAAATTGAGTAGCATTGTCGATAATAGAACCATTGAAAAATTGAAACCCACAATGACTGCTATATACATATAGTATGTTATAGTTTATAATATTATAATATGTACGGAGGTAACGATTTTGTATGTAATAATTATAAGGCGGATGCGTAATTATGGAGTTATAATAGAGATAAATTCATTCAGAAGTTTTTTTTTTGTGGGAACACTGTTGTGTTTTCCTGATTATAAATAATAATTATTATAAATATAATATATAATTATATATATATATATATATATAATTATTATTATATATTATTATTAATTATTAAATAATTTATCCATCAGTCAACCCCTATTATTTTTTTTATAAATTCACACATTTGCATTGTATATCGAGATTATAATATAAAGACTTCGGGGATTTCAAATCGTTATAACGAGAAAAAATTACTTATCTACATTATTTTAGTAATAAAATCTTTTATTTTTTATCAATTTGCAACGTAGTAGTTATTTTATTATTATTTTACAAACTTAGAAAATATACTTATGAAAAATACAAATCAAATGATAGATATTTGTTTAAAAAATGAATTGGTTTAAGACATGGCCCTTTATATTATTATCCTTCTTGCTCTGACTTGTATCAAGAAACATCTTCATGCCAATATTGTTTAAAGACAAATTGACTATATTTATACTATACTTTAATATTAAACCTACTTTGTTTTTAAATAATATAAGTACAGAAGTACTAATATATTACTAGTAGGTACACACAGTGCCGTATCTAAGCATTGGCAAGGTGGGCGGCGGCCAAGGGCGCAATTTAAAATGATCGCTGGGGCGCAATTTTTATATTATATAAATACTAAAAATTATAATATATATATAAATTTCCAAGGGCGCACATAAAGCTAGTTACGGCACTGGGTACACACTCGATACTCTTAAAATTCGTATTACACACACATACTTCCAGTTTTGAATTACACACTTTGTGCTCACTAAAAAGTAAAGGCTCCTATCAATTATTTATATAAACTTTTTAAATTTCCAACTTATGTTATTATTTTGGAATTCCATTATATAATCTAAGAAAAGAAAATAAAAAATTCAAAAAGACATAAGACCTAAATACTTTTAAATTATTTAAAGGAAATTAAAAGATAAACATTAATGTTACACATAGTCTTAAATATATTTTTTTTCAATCCAAAGATTGGTGAATTAGTCATCCATTATTTTTTATTTACCTACTGCTGTAGATATACTTTTTAAAGGTCTTATTGTAAGTGGTTCTTCCTATATATTCTATAATTTTATTAATTTTATTATTGGAGTTCTTGGTCCACATATTCTAGATTTTGCCTTATTTTTAATTTATTTATTGTTGTTTAAGTAATGTTATATAATATATAAATCCCCCTTCCCCTGAACTAACACATTCCTTATGTAGGTATGTACAAAGTATATTTTTGTCAATTAAAATGTGCCTACATTATTTTTATTATTCGCAAGAAACTGATTTGTATGTTCTGTAAATTCATATTTTTTTAGAATAAGGTGTTTGAAATTTGGTGAAAAATGCACACGATTTATATTACTTTTTTTAAAAACAAAAAATTACTCCAATTTGTTATTACATAGGTATTTTGCATACTTTTAACTTGTTTGTATATTTGTACTTTTTGATGCTCGGATTTCATTATTATACAAATAATTTGATGAATAATATATAAGACTTTATTTTCAAAAGCTTGGGTTAATTTTTTTTTGTAGATTGACATTTGTGAAGAAACAACGAGCTAATTATCTTACATTTTATTTTTAACAATATTTTTTTATGCAATACACTAACGAAATAATAGGACTTTTTATGCAGTTTATTTCAGTATAATTACTTATTCAGTAATAAATTTGCTGTTAGTCACATTCATTCATTTTTAATGACTATAGGAAAGCATAATTTAGTGGGTATTTATAAATAATTGCATGTTTTGTAGCATATCATTAATAATTTAAACTTTATTTAAACATATTATATTGTTTTGTTTTTAAGTGGATACAAATCCGTAGTTCCTTTTTTATTATATTTTTCCGTCTACGCCAGCTGCAGAATTCTTATTCAGTAAGAGATGAGTGATGAGATATATCAATATCGTCCCACACTTTATTTCGACTATTTTTTATAAGTGACTTTGCTGACTCAAGACAAGACCGGTGTCTGCAGGGTCGTCCACACTCAGTGACATCATGTGTGGTGAGGGGAGGGGATCTCTGTATGTGATGGGCCTTTTCACCAGTCTAATTTAAAAAGCCGCACGACAGGATGTTATATATTGTTGGTGAGATTTTAAGCCTTACGTCTTATTGAGGTTACCTTCACACAATTTTATTTTTATTCTATAAAGTCATTAAGTTAGTTGGATGTTTTAAGCCATAATTATTGTTGTTATTATTATTATTAATTACATATTATGAAGATAATATGATATGCGTCCATTAACTTTATATAAATTATACATTGCTGTATAATTTTTTATTTTTCATATCATAATGATATTAACATGCTACTCATAAGTAGAAACTTTATTGCTTTTTTGTAGAAAAATGTATTATATGTTTAGGTTACTGTAAAATATATCTTCCCGAACACAAAGTTTGAATTATAAGTACTACTAATTTATTGAACTATTCAATGTTAAAACTTTTATATTAGAATGTTTTGCATTTTTCGACTAGTTGATTTATTAGGTATTTTTTGGCCTTTTAGATCATTTTTTCTTAATTTTTTTTTATAAATTCCGTCAACTAAAACTTTTTACACACATTTTATGAATTATTTTTTTCATTTTCATCTTGTACATATTTTACTCAAACTGTACACATCACATAGTACATAATTCATAATATCTTTAATTTAAAATATTTTTTCACTTAAGACATTTTTATATTTGATAAAATATGAATCTTATATAGGTATTTTTACAGTGCGTTTTATACAGAACTTTTTGAAATTTCAATACATTTTTAAGGATTTTCTGTGGATTTTGGGGGATCTATAATACATTTTATACTTGCATTTGTCGAGATTTTAACGCATTTTTAAGGTTTTTTGATGCATTAAAATCACAGCCCTTATAGTTAGTTAATAACAGTTATCATTAGTATTTGAATAAATCAATATTGATATAATGATGAGTATTTATAATACATTTTAACCAATATTAGGAGCTTTGCGTAGTTTGGTACTCCCTTAAATCACATCAAAAAAGGAATTTTTAATTGACTGCAATTGTTTACAAATAAAACTGTCCACACTTCGCATTTTGGAAATGATTTAACTCTAGTCTTTGATAATATACAAATGTGTAGACCTATATTATTATATATAATGACAAATTGACCAACCACAAATCACAATACTTACAGTGTACAAAGTGTGTCGCAGTACCTACCAGCTGAATTTTTTTTTATACCTTCTGTTATGTAGATATCTATTATATATTACGGGTCCAATGTCTATTATTTATATGATAGATGTGAACGCGGACAGTGTATAATATATTTTAACGGATACCTACTATATTCATTTATGTATATGAAAAAAAGCCTTTATAATATTGTGTACGAATTTGTAAGGTATATCATTTGGAGATCACAAATGCACGTCTGCTGAACAAACGAATAAACAAAAAATGTTTTACAAAGTCTACCGCCCTGTCACCACCTCCTACTCATCAGTCATCAGCCACCCGCAAAGACCACGTTCATAATTTTTGCACTTGGGTAATCGATGCAGGCAACTGCGCGACAAAATGTAATAATATAATATTTTTTTCAGTGCTGCGCTGTCCTTCCACGCACCACCAGCGGAGGATAGGAGGAGTTTCGTGCCACCGCCTCCGCTACAGTATGCGCCGCGTCCTCTCCTCCTCAAGCCGACCGAGGCTCTCCTTAGCGTCCCCTCAACACCACGCACACACACACCCCAATATGACCTCCCCACCGCGCCACTCGTTAACGTTGGCCCCTGATCACCGTACCACACCTTTCGCAACCGACGACGATATAAAAACACGCCCGGGCCGGAGGTCGGGTCGGATGGCGCGATTGAACACGTTACGCGAAAAAAATATCATTATTATATACACAACATTATCGTTAATATCGTACATACAATAATACGATACATAATATTATGTATCGTGAAGGGAGGTCGCTGCAATAGCATTCCGGTCGTCCGAGATGACGAGGCAAGAATTCGAATTTTCAAAAAAAAAAATGTTTATTCAATTCTATGGGTACCTATTATATTATGTTATAATAATATATATACATATAATCTATACCAGTTTAGCTTTACATTATATAAAAACACGTACATAATATAATATGTAGTACCTATGCCATTGTCATCGGTATAGAACGTTATTTTTATTATTGTTATTTCTTACTTAACGGCCGGGTCGAGGACTCTTGAGTTATCAGTTGTCGACAATAGGTTGGACTGTAATCAGTTATATTATGTATCAAAGATTCGTAACCGTTTACAATTATTGTAACTCATAACTTGTAATCAGTTAGCTACGTCATTTTCAAGTATGAAGTAACTTTAAAATGTAACTGGTAACAATTTTTAATGAATTTTTCAAATATTGAAATATTTTACATTATGAACATTGATATGAAATTTGGTTGTTTTTTTTCAAAATATATTGATAAAATTATTGTACATCGATTTAAAGTTTAAACAGAATCATTTAATCATGCGCGTGTTATTTTTTACACTAATAACTAGGAGTTCCTATTTATTTTTCTTTAAATTCAGTCATAACTAGGTATTCAAATTTACAAAAATAAGTATAAAGTGTTAATATTGGTAAATATATTGTTTTCAAATATTACTTATAGGTTTTCTAATATCGATATATAACTGTTTACGTTTACTGCACGAGTGTAAGTGTGCTATCCATATATTTCGTGTCAGTGTTAAATAGTACTATTATAGTTTGGCATATTATTTTGATCTTAATTTCTATTTTATTATCCATGTAATACAATAATATGAGCATTTACCTAAATATTTACCCAATATATTTATATATTTATATTTACCCAACATATTAGTTATTAGATTTTGTAATATTTTGTAACCAATGTTTTAATACATTTCAAAGATAATACTTTTAAATTTTATATAGTTATAACTCAAATAATACATTTTTGAATTTTTCTTGTAATCAACTACAAATGTCCAAGACATCTTGTATCTATACAATTTTGTTGTAAATTGTAATTTTAATAACTAATGTTGTATATATATATAGAATAGGTATACATCCCTGACTGCCGAGGGGAAAATTGTATGCAGTATGCACTGTGAAAAAATATATTTGTTTGAAATGCTCATATAATATACACAATAAGCTAACTTTCACTGTAGTTCAAATTTACAACATTTGCATAATATTGTACATTACGTACCGTAGTCATCAAATGTATAGGTACCCGTAAAGTATATATTATACGAGTCTGTACGATTTGTACATTTTACTGTCTTTGAAAGGTTGAAAATTTAAATGTACAAAACCCAAATACATAAGTATATACTATACACTATATACTTATATTACATATACCTACACATGAGGTTTGTAAATTAAAATGTTATTGTACCTATATAGTATATACTATATATATATATTATATATAATATGTATTGTATGTATAGAAATGTACTTATTTTTTATGCAGTGCATGCAAAACGAGTTCACATAATTTTGATATACAGTGTTCCTATACTTGTGTACTGTTTATATAATATGTATGCAGCACGATATACTAATTTAAACTCGCACAGAAATTTGTATTCACTTATTTTCAGAATGAACTTGCATATACTAATATGCGAGTACTGCAGTGTGTACATATTTTATACACAGCATTATATGTTGTGATTAAAATTTAACAACGATCTTTACATTATATTGTGTGTACATCGTGTATATGTGTCGTGTACCTATATACATAATCGTAGCATATATATTATTGTATATGACGTTCCACCCGTATAGTAATTGTTGTTCTCTCCGTCTTACAAACGCATAATAACTGTATACATTATACATTTCTGCATATTTACGTTCAACAGAAACCATTTGGTTTTGTTAATTTTAGTATCAGGAAAATTGACTAATTATGTCAAACTCGAAAGTCATTATAAAGAAGTCTTTAAAAGAGCATTATCGATTGTATCGCGTCGGTACTGTTTTGCTATAATATGAAAACTAAATGGTCTCTACTGAACGTTAATTTGCAGCTGCATCATATACCTGAACATAGTATGAAAGTTATGAGTAGGTATTTAAGACGGTAAAAATATTCGACATGAGTGTGAAATAATCATTTCAATATAAAATATTTTATATATAGTACTATATACTGCACTGTATATGCACAAGTGCACAACAATGAAAAAATTCTGTTAAATTAGAATCACAATCAGGCCCGAATTGTGGGTTGCAGAAGGCGATCGCGATGGGGTGATAAATATATAATTATTGGGTTCAAATGAGAAATTCTAATTATTTTTTTGAATTTAAAATATACTTACTTCTCATAAAATATATCAAAGACAAATCTCCCTATATTATAAAATGGGTATTGCACTATTTCCGTATCGATCGGTATAGTTACTACCTAGTTATATTAGTTATACCCACCTACCATGAAAAGCAAATAAACGTTCGTATATTTACAAGTAAATAGAAAGTGATCAAACGTTTTAATATTGATGATGAAATATACGTAAGAAACCGAAGTTTCAAAAGACCCACTTTGTAGTTACAGAGAACTAGCTGGCAGCCAAGTATCTCACTCGAGTATCTAAGATAAAACTTATAGGTATAAAGCGCAAAATCTATTTATTTGTAATAACTAATAACCGCTATGACCTCGTTTGAAATGTTTACACTTAGGTACAAGCTTGTACGAAAGTTTATCAATGTTGCTTATACTGATAGGTATTTAACTAAAATATAGGTAGTGCGATTACGGCACAGAATATAATGTAATATAATATAATGTATTACCTACCCATAATAAAAACCACTATAGATATAATGAATTCCTTTTTAGATTTTAATTAAAATATTGAAGACAATAATATTATCATTAGGTACAAAAGTTTTTTTATGTTATTATAATGTCCAAATTATTAAAAAAAACATAATTGTTTAAACAACGCCGAATGACCACATATCGGTAGTACATGCGGTAGCATTTTAAACATTTACCTATCATAATGTTTAACATATTATTGTAATACATTAAATACATTTCAATGTATTTTTTTTAATAGATGCGCTGTGCACAGCAATAATGAAGTTAGTATTTTGATAATACATATAGGTACCTACTTATACATATATATCAATATATATACGTATATCAATTATTTTTCTGATTTATAAAAACGTTTTAAATTAATTCTTCAAACTCTATGTAGGTAAAATTGTATTAATATATAAACAATACTTATTTTTTTTTTTAATACACAAAATAATAATAATAAATGTTATCATAAAAATGTAACTGTAATAAACATACCTACAAATACTTCATTACTATACGAATTATTTCAGCAATGACTGAACAAATTTACATTACATTTTTAATAATATGTATTATAAAAGTAAAAATACTCATTATACTAATGCATTCTAAAATCTAATAAGGTCTCAAAAAAAAAAAAAAAAATTATGAAACGTAAAATAAATATTATTATAATATTTATAAACTATTATATCTATATATAACGGCATCAAAATAATACAACTGTGAAATCGTATTTTTATACTTTGAAGAATAAATGATCAAATGAAAACCTCGTTGGTCAACTCAAGAAAGATTTTCAGTTCACTGAATATAAATAAATAGATATAAGATTATGCTCAAGTATGAATATCTTTCTATAGGTACTATTATACCCTTGCCTCAAGCAATGAAAAAAAACCAATTGTCCTACACAAACCACTGCAGACCGCAGCAATGTACAAGAAATGGGTATATTTGAAGTTTGGACCTTACAAATTATAATATATGATGCCGAGATTGCAGCATGACAGAATACAATAGCCAAATTTAATCTTATTACAATACGTCTATAAGATTTATCTCGAACTACCTATAACTGAAGACCTTTAAACCTTTTGCTACAACGTATTATCATATCATTGTGCAATGTGCAGGTTGTACGGCTTATAATATAATAATTAATAAATGTTAGTAATTGAAACCAAAATTATATATTTTAAACAAAAATAATAAACACATTTTTTAATATCTATGATGTTTAACTAACAATGAAAATTACATTTTTCAGCTTTTTATAGCACCGCATTAGGTTATAGGCTCTATACTTCTATGCTTCTATAGAACTTCTAATGTTTGTATGTTTCTATAAATCATACTTAGTCTCCTATTTAGGCATATTTTTTTCTCGGAAGATGACAGCAACAATAATAGTTGTTTTTGTATCAAATATTTTTATTATTGTTATAGTTTTCGCCAAATCATCATAAAGAAACTATTTTAGATGTGTAGAATTAATCAATTTATATTATTTTTTTAATTAAAATTAATATCGAAAGATTACTGGGCCTTCACTGAGAAAAAATTATGAGAAGGCCCAGGGTTATATTAGATTACATATAATTCTTATTGATATAGGTACATATTACATTTTTATATAAAGATAAATAAGTAGTTTTCATAATAAATCACATAAATAATTTCAGTGACAGTGTTATTTAGTATGTTACATACAAATAATAAGTTTTAGACACATCGTATTCATATTGGGGCCAATGGGAATTTTTTTTTGAAAATGGATAGCGGCATATTAGCCATATTACATGGCATTAAGTTAAGTATCTGGGCGGATCTGTTTTCACCCAAAATCGACTTTTTGGTTTTCGCCCAAATAACCTTTTTTACCCAAACACAAAAAAGAGTGATTTTGTTTTCGTCCAAAGAAATATTATTCATAATAAACGAAAAAACATTTTGGTCACCACTGTCCACTAATAACAAACAAAAAATACATTTTAGCTAAAAGTGGCGGAAACTTCAGAATCTAAATTTTATTAAACACCGTAATCTCGCTGATAAATCAGATACCCAAGTTATAATCCATAATTGAGCTGAATGTTTTCATAATTGAGCTAACAATTTGACATAAAATGATATACCGTATAGTCGTTCGCTCGTGCCGATATATCAGATAAATTAGTCAAGTATATTCAAGTTACAATTTATTTAAATATATTTTACTTAAAATGGCTGTGGTGTTTTTAGAAAGTAAAAGAGGAAAAAAAATGATTGTTTTCCAAAAATACAAGTATAATTTTGATTCTGAAAATATTACAATTGGCTTAATTCGTTGGCGCTGTATTAAACGTATTTGTTTAACAAAGATATACACAACGACTGATGGAATAGTAACGAGTGCACTAGATTCCATTCAACACGGCCACGAACCCTCAAATGAAAAAGAAATTAATAGACAAATTTGTAAGTACAGCATGTAAACGTACGGCCATAGAGGATGCCCATACTTTTCCAAAAAAAATAATACTTAAAGAGTTAACAGAAAATAGTTCTTTTATAGATAATTTCACCATTAACGATATAAATAAAATTAGAAATGTTATATATGACAGTCGTAGAAAAGTTCTTCCAGTAATTCCTAAAAATATTATTGAAGCTCATTTAGCTTTAGAAAATACGAATGTAATAACTTGTAAAGGTGAACAATTTTTAATTCTCAATGATCAAATAAAAAATGTTGTTATTTTTTCATGCGATACAAATTTAAAAATGTTATGCGAGGTCGATTCAATTTACGTTGACGGAACATTTAAATGCTGTGCTCGATTTTGGACTCAAATGTTTACTATACATGGCTCTAAAAATGGAAATTACCTATATTCCATTGGGTATTTGATAAAATAACTGAAACTTATGCATATGTGTTTAATCAAATTATCAATAAATGTAATCGAATCGGACAAACTTTTTTACCGAAACAAATAGTAATTGATTTTGAAATGTCAATACATATAGCCGTTACGGAAGTTTGGCCTTCAAGTCATATAATTGGTTGTAGATTTCACCTCACGCAGTCATGGTGGCGAAGCATACAACAATTTGGTTTAGTCAGTGATTACAATGATTTGTTCATCAATTATTGGTACTTGCAGGTTACATATAGTACATTTGGTTTAATATTTTTAGAGCCTGAAGAAGTTTCTGACTGTTTTGTTGAGGATTTAATGGGTGATTGTCCAATTGACGATAAGCTAACAAAATACTGCGATTATTTAATACATGTGCAAATTGAAGTCTTGTTCTGTAGGTATACCTAATAAGTAAGGCTCGGATTTAGTAGCAAAATAAATCCTTAAAAAAGCATTTATTATATTTAATTCTAAAAAAACATATTTCAACTACACATAAAATTAAATATTAAAAAAGGAATTTACGACCATATATTTGGTCAAGTTACTTTCATTAAAACTCATTCTATTGGGTGCTAATATATTTTTATACATAGAAAAAGACCTTTCCACGTCAACCGATGTATAATCGGTGCATATTTCATATAAACTAAATCATTTAAATCATACTGTTCCACATTTATGTTTAGTGCAGTGCTATTATGAATACTATTAAATTTTTTGAAGTTCTACCCATCCATTATTTTTTGAAAAAACACAATTGCACTTTTCTAAAATCAATTTCGCTACTTCATCATTAGCTTCCTCTAACTTGTGTTTTGATTCTAACACAGTATCTATACTTTTTGCCAAAGGTTTATAATATTTCCGTCAGTCATAAGCACAATTTCATCGAATTCTCTTACGATATTTTTTAATTTTAAATTTAAATTTTTAACTTTTGGCATTTTGACGATTATAAAGAAATTATTTAGAAACACTTTGGAAAAATGTAGAACACTATACCTCATTGATTGATATTTACCGGTCAACTAAAGTAATAGAACGTGCCATAAAAATACGCAGATATAATTTAGATAATTTTCCCTTTTCTTGAGTCATAAATACAACTGTAGATAATAGTAGATGAAACTATACAATTTTGGCACCATAACGATAGCTATTTTATCAGTCATACATATATTACTGGGTTTTTCACTGGTTTTATAATTTCTGGTAATAATAATATAATCCAAGTATAATATACATAGAAATAAGTTAAATTTTCAAGAAAAATATGTAAAAATTAAGAAAAAAGAACCAAATAAGGAAAAAAACAAAAAAAAGTTTACTTCATTAAAATCAGAACAATTCAAAACGTATTTATATATTTATTATTATTATTATTATTAGATACCTATATTAGATAAGGCATACACTTTGCATGATATATGTATAATATAAACTATTTATTGAAATAATTACCTATATAGTATCTAACCAATATACTTTTATCATAAAAAAACTATATACATATAAATACAATTGTAAATGCTTTATTTAATTTCTTCTTCGAAATTGAGTGTGTCGACCAACAAGACCGGAGACGAGACTAATAATAAAATGTAATATTGTAATAAATCAAAAAACATAGGTACCTATGCATATATTTAAAACTTATAGGTTTTTAATTTTACCTATGTGTAGTTGAAATTTGTTTTTTTAGAATTAAATATAATAAATGCTTTTCTTTTTTTGCTTTTTTTGGATACTTAAAATGCTTTTTTAAGGATTCATTTTGCTACTAAATCCGAGCCTTACTTATTAGGTATACCTACAGAACAAGACTTCAAAAATAAAAATTATGAACCAACTTCATCACCCCAAATTACCTACATGTTTCGATGAAAATAAAATAATATCACCCTTACTACCGCAAGAATATTATGAACGTACCTAATATGAAAGATCCATAGTCAAGTATTGACATTTTCTCTCATAATAGTTGAATGTACCCCAGCCAATAACTATCCCTAGACGTTGGTTTTCCCGTTTGAAGAGGATAAAAAAATTATTCACGATCATTATTGGCTATATAAACTATAAAATGTGGGATAACGTCTAAATTATCACACCAAACTATGAAGAATTATAATATTACAAATTTACAATTACTAACTTATCTGTTTTTCGTGTTATTTATAGTTAAAAACATGATTTAAATTTTTATTATTAATAAAAATAAATCATACATATTTTTAGATCAGAACTTTTTTTTAAATTTAATTTAATTTAAAAAGTAAATAAGTAGATACTTACTTGAATGCAAAATGTTGAGGAACATTTAATGTTAGATATTTTGTTGTATTTTGTTGCATAATAATATGTGATTTTTGTTTAGTATAGAAATGGCATTTGAGAAAATAGAAATGTCTATACTTAGTCGTTAACTTAAAAAATAATTGTAATGCTGTAAAAAAAACTGTAGGTGATTCATTTTTAACCACCGTAAAAACCATAATTACAAATTACGTTATAATTGTAGTAGTTATATTACCGATATAACAGCAGTTTGTAAAGGTACCAATAAATGGCTATATATTATACTTAATACAAATTGAAAATGAGCTATTATTTTTTGGTTTAGACAAAATCGTTCCACGGAGAAAAAATATTAAAATCTTGACTACTACCTATAATGATAATAACTTATATCTATGTTGATAAATTTTCTTTTTAATCAACTCGACCGCATAAAAATGCAGTGTATAAACGAAAACTATAATATAGGTGATGACGCGAAGGTATATTATAGGTATATATGATATTAAATACTATAGTAAAAAATACTCTTGTAAAAACTTACCGACTATCGACACGTGGACAAAACGTAGTTGGACAAATCTGTACTGTATATTCCTATAGGTGCAGATGAAACGCGACGCGTCGTAATGAACAGATTTTAGGTAGGTATAAATGACGACCGATTAGACGGAGACGGCGACGACTTTGGCCGCAGCTGCCGCCGTGGTTTTGGCGCGTAAACGAAATCGACCGCCGTCGTCGATCGTTTGCCGCCGCCGACGACGGTATGATAATAATATCGCGGTATGGTCGCGGTTATCGGTCGTGCGAAGTAATTACAACGACCGTGTTATAACAGCAAGTTGTAAAAACAACGGTAATATCAGCGACGTTGTCGTCGCGACGAGCGTCGATCGCGCGTCCGGAATAAAGGCGCCGCGGCGTCGACGGAGCGTATATTATTATATTATCGTCAATTCACCGCCGGCACGCGGAGTCGTCGTCGTATGGTCGCGTCGGCGGCGTTTCAGTCATTGCGCGGGGGTGGCGACAACAACAGCGCAACAGCAGCAACCAGAGGCGGTTCGATTATGCGTGTGCGATTGTGTGAGTGTGTGCGCGCGTGTTTATATTATAGTATTTCGTCCGCCCCTGCAACGATATCGATGAGTGCGGCGGAGGGGTGGACCGACGGGGCCGCGGGTGAGAAATAATAAGAAAAAAAGACTCGCGAGCGCACGCACGAAGAGACGATATTATTATTATTATTATTATTATTATTAATGCGAGAGAGAAGGGTAAAAGCCAAAATCGCGCATCGACCCCCGGTACGACGACGGCGGCGGCGGCGGCGAGTTTTGTTTTCTTGTTTACACCGTCGTCGTCGTCGTCTATATAACTACCTATATATATGCTAAACTCTGCAGCGCGCGTGCACTCTACACCCCCCTCACCGCCGCGTATACTGCAGACCGGAAATATCTTCGTAAGCGGCTAAAACGAGCGCGGAGGCGGCGACCTCTTCCGGTCTCCCGGCCCGATCGCGCGGAAGAAGGCGGCGGTGGCGGAAATAATCAATTACGCGACGACTGCGGCGGCGGAGGCCGGGCGACGAACGCTTGTACGCGAGGACCACAGGGGGGGGGGCGTGGCCACGGCCGCTGGGCGGAGCTCGCCACCATCGTCGGCGTCGTCCCCTTCACAGACTTCCGACGGCCGTCGTCGAGCTCGCACGCACGCACAGTATCTAGCCCCCCCCGCCCCTCCGACCCACCGCTACAGAGGGTTGTGGCGTAATCAGCTTCGCCGTCGACATTTACTCTCTGCTCTCCGCCAAACATAGTACGCCGAGCCGCGGCGATATTATTGTGATCGTCGTAAAACACAGAATATGGAATTTCGCGCCGTTCAATGTTTTTTTTTACATCGAATATACTACACACACTCGCGCTTAAAATAATAATAAATATTATGTGATAGTATAAAGTATATATAAACACGTCTGCAGCCCAAACAATAAACCCACTATGTACCCGCAGTCGCATACAGGCGTATTATTATTATTGTTTTCGAAATAAAACGTTAAGTGCATTTGAGGTATTGGGGTATAGTAATAATCATAATATAGTATCACAGACGTTCGCATTGCAGACCTCCAGGGCGAAGCTGCACATTCAATATAGTTTTAAATCATGTATACACCTACAGTCCTACTAGGTCCTACACATCATTGCACCTATAAAAAAAAACAGAACAATATAAATGATTATATCCGTATAAACAATACGAGTTTGATTGTTAGTCTAAGTATGTGTATGGGTATATTATACTTTGTGTGGTTTATTATTCACAGATATCTATATTATACTAGATATAGCCGAATCCATATATTATTGTACATTAAAATATGAAGCTGGTCGCCATATGCAGGTAGGACAATGTTTACAAACTAATGCTATATCAATTCATAAGTGATAAGTGATCAATAATAGACAATTAGACAACAAACGAAAAAATTATTTATTGTTGGTCGGCGGAAAAAATAAATGCTGATCACCAATTTAAAACTTTAAACAATAATTAAGCTGAAATAGTTAATATGTGTAAAAAATTTAATAATGTATTACCTTAACATATCATAATATTGTTTTAATACCTACTTTTTTTTTACTCTGCAGTTGGGTACGTTTATTCCAACACAGGATCAATGTAGCCAGTGGTTACCATATTTTTGCAATGAACAAATTTCTTTGAAATAATCCGTATGTTAATAAATTAATTTTCCAAACCAGGGAATTTATGAGAGTTTAGAATCACCAGGTGCTACCTATTAATAATTAATCAAACTCGAGTTCTTGACATTTGACATTTAGACAACGCGAAAATGTGAAATGTCTTGTATAGTTGTGTACCTATTTGTGTTAATGATATAATTTGATGATTATTAGAATTTGGTGTGTAGTTTTTATCAAATCCGTCTGTCATTTTTATCGTCCACCTGAAAAATTACGGATTCCTGATAAAGTAATCCGCTTAGTTACCGAGACTCCAGACTTGAAGAAATGCTGAAATTAGGAACACTCAATTCTAGCAGCTGACCTACTGCAGTTTAATTTAGGACCATCCCGATCAGTATAAACTATAAATGATCAGTTATTATAGTTACTTACGAAAAAATATGGATTTTTTGGTACCTATAACAGTTTGCAGATAAATAGACACTGCATGAGGTTACCATGTTGGTTGTCTTTAATTCAAAAACCAGTTTTGCGTAAAAATACCTACCTATTTTTCCTTATTTTTTTTGTTTATCCCGACGCTTAGGTATAAAAACTATTTAAAATTTTTAAGAATGACCTCTTAAAAGTACCAACTAGATCACATTTCCACCAAAACAGATATACTGATAAAGAAAATCAAAGTATAATTTCAACTGTTTATACAGACAAAAAAAAAAACACTCATCATTGAAAAATCAATTTATTCTTCGCTCCTATCAAAATCAAAAAATTGTTACCATTTTTATAATAAGGGAAATTTTTTTATGCAAAATAAAATTAAAAATTAATTGGATTTATAAATTTTAATGATAAGAACAAATTAGTATAGGTAGTAAAAAAATTAATTTATACCACATTTAAAAACTAAAAAAATCTTATTTATGTTTGTTGCCCCATGAAAAATCCGTTCTGGAAGCACATATTTATTTATTGATTGGAAATTACTGATAATAAAAATGGCCAAAGCTGACTTTTAGAGCTTTAACTTAATAGGATTTGTTTGTAATCAAATTGTATTCATGCATTTGTTTTCAGTATCACATTTACACATTTTAGATTTTACGATTGGTACAACTGTTTAGTTTTAAACTAACATTAAGAAAACCATATTAAACCAAATTACTATTACAAATATTAGTTTAGGTATTTGAAAAAATTAGTGAAATCCTAGTGATTGAACACAGCATGCTAGTAGCTCCATTTCGACAGCATGTATTATTTTCTGTATATGTTACTAAGCAGCTGTTTAGGGCAATATGTGATGTTCTGGGGGAGTCTGGACATTCTGGCTGCTATTTTGGACGTTTGTTCTTCCCAGCGGATGGCTAGTGAAGGAATACCCCCGCTAATGAAAGTATTCTTTGAATAGGGCTGGAGCGAAAGGCACCGATGGAGAGTTGTAACCCCCGTGTTGTGGATGGGGTCCAATATTTTTAAATGAGCTGGTTTACCGTTGAGAAGAGAGGAGCATCATAGTCAAGTTTAGAGAGGATAAGTGCTTTATGTATTTCCACGAGGACTGGGCTCCCCATGATGTATGAGTAACTTTTTTAATTATGGTAAGTCTATGGATAGTCGAATTTTTTAGGTTTGAGATATGAGGAATCCATGTAGTTTTAGCATCGAATGTAACTCCTAGGATTTTAACTTTAGGTTGGTTTTTTACTATGTGATCTTCAATTTTGATTCATATGTTTTGAGGTTTCCTCTTTGGACTGAACAATAAGAGGTTATAGTCTTGACGGCGGAGAAGCAAACGCCAGATGATTTCGACCAGGAATATGTTTTATTTCATCTGTAATTGTTAAAACGTGTGATCTTTGTTCTTCATCTAAAAACTCGTTAGAAAAAACATCGATTTTTTTATGATGGGCAAGAACATTTTTCCATATGTCTGGACATCTGATGTTACCCGTTCTACACCTTATGACCTCCACAACCTTAATATTCGTAAATGTAAATATTTAAACAAACTGAAAACATTATTATGCAGGTTTTGATAGTCAAAATTATAATAAGTAATAACATATTTATACAAAAAATATTACAAAATGAAGTACCTAATCAGTTTTTAAAATATTGTGATTTTTAATTTTCATGAAAAGTTTTTTTTATTTGCTAAAAAACTGTTTGTCCGCAAAAAATGAAAATTAGTCCGCAAAATTACACAAATTATCCGCAAAATAATGGTATACTAAAAACTATAAAAAGTGAATTTTTAAATTTTTGCAACATTTCACCAGCATGTCAACAGTTTTTTTTATTTGCTAAAAAACATTGTTTTCAAAAAATGAAAATTAGTTCGCAAAATAAAGGTATACTAAAAAATAAAAAATGTGGTTTTTTAATTTTTTAGAGTTTTTTTTATTTGCTAAAAAACTGTTTGTCCGCAAAAAATGAAAATTACTCCGCAAAATTACGCAAATTATCCGCAAAATAATGGTATACTAAAAAATAAAAAATGTGGTTTTTTAATTTTTTACAGTTTTTTTTATTTGCTAAAAAACTGTTTGTCCGCAAAAATTGAAAATTAGTCCGCAAAATTACACAAATTATCCGCAAAATAATGGTATACTAAAAAGTATAAAAAGTGAATTTTTTTAATTTTTGCAACATTTCACCAGCATGTCAACAGTTTTTTTTATTTGCTAAAAAACAATTTGTCCGCAAAAATTGAAAATTATCCGCAAAATAACGTGTATAACAAAATTGGAAAAATTCGAAATGTACATGCTGTCGAAATGGAGCTCATGCTAGTCTATGAACACTCCAAACCCAGTGTATGAACACCTAAAAATATTTGATAAAACAATTTGTATTTAAATAATTCATGAATATAATATGTAGTACCTTTATTAAAAAATAACAAAAATTTAAATATATACATAAATACACGTGCATGTCCCCAACCCCACCCAATCAAAATCTTGATATTTTTTTTCAGTCAACATTTAGCAGTCAATTAGCAACAATTTGCAAGGCAACTTTCACAATTTGCAAACCTTTAGTTTGAACATTAAACAAAAAAAACTAAGGGTGGGGCTGGAGACATATGTCCCCAGCCCCACCCATATCATTAAAGACACATTTTAAAATTATTATTGTACTATCATTTAGCAGCCAATTAGCAACGATTAGCAAGGTGGTCGCACCAACATTCAGACCAATACTTCCCACGTAAGTTAGATTTCCGTAATTCGCACATGTCTCCAGCCCCACCCCGAACAGACATAATGCGAATTTCGACTTGAGATTCATGTCTACATTTAGCAGCCAATTAGCAACGATTAGCAAGGTGGTCGCACAAATTTGCAAATCAATATTTCGTACGTAATTTAGTTTTCCGAAATTTGCACATGTCTCCAGCCCCACCCCGAACAGACATAATGCGAATTTCAACTTGAGATTCATGTCAACATTTAGCAGCCAATTAGCAACGATTAGCAAGGTGGTCGCACAAATTTGCAAACCAATATTTCGGCCGTAATTTAGTTTTCCGAAATTCGCACATGTCTCCAGCCCCACCCCGAACAGATATAGGTAATGCGGATTTAACTTTTTGAAAAAGCTGATTTGATATAGTTAATAAATTTACAGTGAACTTCGTTTTTTGTCAGAACTTAATTCGTATGAAGCAATTAAGTACGTGAATATTGGAGTATGAAATACTATTATTATAATTTTTTTTTTTTATTTGGTTTATTACATTTTTATATTTTAAATATTGTAACCTGACCATGACTCCTTCATAGCTGTATTTGGGTCATTACATTTTTAAACTTTCACATCAAAGTATTTATGACTTGAACTGTATATATATTTTGTCGCGAGCCTTTGTAATTATACGTTCAATGATAACCACTCATTACCTTTTGTTAATAAATTAATATCTTATTAGACCATACTTTGATTGCTAATTGTTTACTTCCCATTGTTTTTCATGATTTAATTTTTTCATGTAAATCATTTTAGATTTATTAAACATTTCAAGATTATATTATTTAAACAACCTAATTTTATTGTAAAGTATGTTTAAAAATGAAATAATAATATAAATACGTGTAATATAAGTTATACCATTATTTTAACCATAATTATTATTTATTAACATAATTTATATTGTATTTATTCATTTAGGTATTTTGTATAAAGTCATTATAGAATTTATCACAGAGAAGAAGAACGTGCACTCTGATGTGAGTATGTGACTATAGGGTAGTTGAAGTCTCGGATATCAAACGATTGAGAACGTTGTACCTTTTGGGCAGTAGGACTTAGAACACTTAAAATTAACAAAGGACTTACCGATGACCTAAAACACTAATACGATTGAGAACGAATTTACGTGTAACGTGCTATATCATTTTTTATTTGTTTTTGAAATGAAAATATAAGTTTAATAGTGAAAATTATTTATAATAATAATATATTACGTTTTTAAAATAATTGCCTTATAATAATAAATCATAAATGTATATAAATAAAATGAACAAATAAAAATAAATAATCTAATAAAAACACAAATAGGTTTGTTAATACTAGTTTGACATACATTTGTAATTAATATGCATCGTTATAATTATAAACTTATTAAAATATGTATAAAAAATGTAATACTACTGTAACGCGTTCATTTTACTTAAGTTTCTAATATCCGTGAATCCGATGAAAGCTCGATAAATATCAACAAATTATCGTGCTCTAATTATCGTTCGATAACAATTATTAAATTCGGTAACGTTGCAAGAACAAAAAAAAATTCGAGCATTCTCAATCGTATTGTTAAAAATGCAGTTCTCTCAGTCTTACCGTTCTCAATCGTATTTTACCGGAAGTCTCGAATAGATTGTTACTAATATCACAAACCTTTTTATCGTTATTGACAATGAGACAAACTAAGGACAAAAGTTAAATGAAAGTAAAAATGTGTTGATGGGTAATTATTGATTTCTTACGATGGTATAACGGTGCAAAATCTTTTATTACATTTTAAATATAACACAATTAAACAGTGTAAACTAAAAATTCACAGTTGATAGTGGTTGTCTCTTTAACTGGTATTGGTATTTTTTTCAAATCATCAAACAGCTCCCAGTTTTGACCATATCTTTTAGTGTATGACTTATAGTGTCCCACTGAGTTTCTTAGACCACCTTTTCCTCTATAAAAACTAATGACTCCTCGGAGCTCGTAACTTGTAGTTCCATGTATAAGTATTTGAGGAATATCACATAGTTTTAATTTTAGTAATGTAGCAGCTTCATTGCTTCTTTGACTCGAAATCAAATCTTCCCCTAAAATTAATACAGTAAAAAAATTATTTGTTTAACATGAATTAATACATTTTTCCTATAATTATTACCTTCCCAAAATAAAATGTCAATGAACAGGTGCATTTTTGAAATTAATGGTTTTGTTTTTTTCATTCCATCACAATTCACATTTGTACAGTATTGGTGTTCCACAATATTTGTGCGATCATTCAAATATTGTTGAAGTTGACCAATGTTAGTTTCCATATCAATTTGAAATGTTATAAAATTAAAATTAATACAAGACGTGTTAAGGCACATGTTGGATGAACACTCAGTTATTTCTTGAAGTGAAGGAAAATCAATGAATAACTTATCAATGACATTTCCAACAGTAGTGTCACAAACAGCAAGTGTAGTGTCATACTCTAATGATTGAGTTTTAGGATCTAAATAACTCATGATTATCTCAGCTCGTTTTGAGTATGTTGCAGATGTAATGCCATTTTTCACAATGCTTGAAATGAACTTTAAGTAATCTGAATTTATCGAATCGACCATTTCCGAATATTTTTGGCTATCGCAATAAGATACCTAAAATATTAAGTTTATTTTTTTATGTTAAAATAAAAAAAAAAAATTGTATAAGAATAAATATACTATTTTTATAAATTTGGCCCATTCATATCATAATATACATTTCTTATCATTTATCAATGAAACTAATAAATTATTGAGCGAAAAATTTGCAAGACACCCGATTTGAGCTTTTAATATTCTGAATTTGTCCTACCCATATGTTCATTACAACTTCGATTTGATGTGAAAGCCATAGTAACAATACGTTATTTTATAATTAACATATTGATTTATTGGTAATTGTTTTAATAGAAGTACATTTCGTCAGCCCCCCCCCCCCCAATACGATATTTAACAAAACATTTTCATAAATATTTAGTATGGAATTTGTATGAATTTGTACGATAACATTCAGAGTTTGTAAGCATTATTTTCAAAGGAATTAGAAAAATAGTGTGGGGAAGAATGTAGCAATGTTTCTCTAGCCCTTAGGTTAGCAAATTCTAGCAAATTTTAACCCTTGGTTTGCAAATTTGTGCGACCACCTTGCTAATCGTTGCTAATTGGCTGCTAAATGTTGACATCAATCTCAAGTCGAAATTCGCATTATGTCTGTTCGGGGTGGGGCTGGAGACATGTGCGAATTACGGAAAACTAAATTACGTACGAAATATTGGTTTGCAAATTTGTGCGACCACCTTGCTAATCGTTGCTAATTGGCTGCTAAATGTAGACATGAATCTCAAGTCGAAATTCGCATTATGTCTGTTCGTGGTGGGGCTGGAGACATGTGCGAATTACGGAAATCTAACTTACGTGGGAAGTATTGGTCTGAATGTTGGTGCGACCACCTTGCTAATCGTTGCTAATTGGCTGCTAAATGATAGTACAATAATAATTTTAAAATGTGTCTTTAATGATATGGGTGGGGCTGGGGACATATGTCTCCAGCCCCACCCTTAGTTTTTTTTTGTTTAATATTCAAACTAAAGGTTTGCAAATTGTGAAAGTTGCCTTGCAAATTGTTGCTAATTGACTGCTAAATGTTGACTGAAAAAAAATATCAAGATTTTGATTGGGTGGGGTTGGGGACATGTACGTCATAAATACCTAGTAACAAACTTAGTAACAGGATAAATAAAAATAAAAATATAAAGATAACAATTTTAAACGAACATAACTTACTTATATGACTTAAGTAAATATATTTATAAAAACCAACTATTGGTAACCATTAAAATATATATCTGTGGAGGAAAGTAACAATGTTACAACTAGATATAACAGTGTTTAAATTAACAATGGTAAGTAAAATAAAAAAATTAACGACAGAAATCACAAATGTAAGCACAGCTGAGTTCATGAGCCCATTCTGCAGCACATTCACAACATTTGATCCATGGTTCACCGCTTTTTGATGAAGTGTAAAGTTCATTGCAGTATATACATTTGGCATCAACTTCAGACCCCATAGCTAGACTCAATCCTGGTTTAATTTTTCTTGATTCCTGTTTTTGCTTTTTTGTGGGGTTTTCACCAATTTTAAGACATTTTTCTTTTTTTATTTCCTCTGTACGTTTTCGTTTTTGTGTGAGTTCTTCTTTTCTTAGTTTTTCCTGTTCTTTATTGGCATGATATTCCCTCCACTTAATTGCTGTAACAGCAAATGGTAACTTTACTTGACTTCTATTTGGTTTCTTTTTAATGTCAGGTTTCGGCCAAAACAAATGTTTTCTCCAGGCACGGAAAAAAAATATTGGTTGGTATAACTAAATTTACAATTACTCCAACCAAAAATGACAGTTATATATGGCATAAATGGACAATTAGTTGTAGTTACTAAATTTGTTTAGGTAAACCGTTTAGTTGGTCAAACTATACTGTCTAATTACATCAACAATATAGTTTAGTTGGATTAACTATCCATTTTAGTCGGTTTAACTGTACAAAATGTTTGGTATATTTTTTTCGAAGTTTTCACAACTATATTTAGTTAGTTGGATTAACTATCCATTTTAGTCGGTAGCCAGTTAAATTTATTTATCCCCTCCCCCCAATTTTTTTTTTTAATATTGTACCCATTTATTACTAACCCCTTATCAGTTAAAATTATAAAGTATCATGGGCGTACTCACAGGCGAGGGGGGGGGGTCATAAGGTTCACCCTCCCACTCCTTTAAAATTATTGAGAATGCAAAAAGACAAGGTTAGGTAAACATTATATTTATTAAAATAATTTTTAATTAATTATTAATAGGTTTATATAATATTAAAAGATTAAAATACATAATATTAAATATTATATTTATATATAAAAAGTAAAGGATAACATAAAATATAATACATAAATAATAGTAACCATAACAAAAAACATCAAATCATAGCAAGAATATAATGTTAAATATAAACAAAACAAAAAATATACTAACATTAAACCTAATATTTTATGGGTATATGACACAAACCATTGGGGGACTTACAACACACTGTAGGATTTATACTAGCCAAATTTTCAAGTGAATTACAAAATAACTGATTACTTAATGTCACATTAAAAGCTTGATAATGATCATCAAAATAATTAGTAGTAAAAAGTTTACAAATAAATGGTTTATTATCATTTAATATTACTAATAATTGTATTAATCCAAATTTTGGAAGATTATTGTCACCATCGTTCATACTTAACACAATAGTCATATTATTACAATTATATGTTTGATTTTTCAACTTAATCCATGAAACAAAAATTAAATAATCATTTAAAAAATGTAATTTTGTAGTTGCAAAATACATATTATTTGTGTCATAGCTTTCTCTTTTTGAAAATGATAAATTTAAAATACGCCCTATTTCTAAACCACTACAATTAATATCTTTAGATATAAGAAATCTGTAAGATAAATGCAATTGATGTTTCAATGCTAACGTATAAAGTACATTTTTCCTAGACGAAGTTGAATTTGCAGCATGTTTAAATTGTTTATGTTTAGCCTCAAATCTCATAGATAACGGTCCACATTTTTGTATAATCATTGAATAGTGTATCATATGGTAATGTTTTGGCTTTAAATGGGTGTTAAATACTTCCATATAAAGTTCATGATGTTCAGATATTAAAACTTTTAATAAATTAATATCATTAAACTTAATAGTTTTACTGAAAACAATGTCTACAATTTGTCTAAGAATAGTATACACTTGCCACATTTTCAAATCTTCTGGTACTAAATCACCAACTATCAGACTTAAATACCTTACAAAACAATACATTTCACTAGCAGACATTTTTAAAGTACCAGTGGGTTTTAAGGAATCAACAGAAATAAGAGGCGGCCTATTTCGTATGTCTATTGTACCATAGTTAAATGACTCAATTCTATCATTTAAAGTTTTTAAAGTAAAATACTTAAAGCTAAAAATCATTTTATTTAACAGAAATCCAATATCATATTTGCATACCCCTTCAAGTAAATCGTGCATAATATCTACTGCATAATTTTCGGTTACGTGGAAAGAACTAATTTCATTAAATACACATGCTTGTTTTATTCCAGTTAAACTCACATTATTAATTTCTATATCAGAATTATATGTGTCAATGTTTCGAAGTTTATCATCTAATTGATCAATTTGACTATGACATTCACTTTTAGACAATTTACAAAACCGACAAGGATAATGGGCAAAAAAACTCTCTGTAAAACCTAAAACAGAATGTAAACCTAAATTACTAAAACTACGAAAACAAAATTGTTCATTACACTTAAATTCAGATATTGACTCTATACTGTGAAAAATATTTAAATGAACAAAAAGATGGTTATTACATTTGAAAGATTTTTTACATAAAAAACAAGAAACCATTATAGTGAATTATAGTAGGAGTTAATTTATTGGGCCTTTAGAAAAAAACAAAAAATACAGTTAGGTCTGCAATGTTGTATATTATTTTGATAAGCAAATAACATAATATAAATAAAAAAAATTAATAACTGAAATATTAAGAAAACACTTTTTCTTTAAATTAATTTCCTAAACATTTGTTCCAGAATGAATTATTTAAAAATGATTTAAGTCATTAATTAAAGTTGTAACTGAAAGGAATTTTTTATCATTTTTGTCAAAAATTTCAAAAAAATACTGTTGAATAAAACTCCAGATATGTTGTACTTCGATCGGATATTGTAAGTTTAAAGAATAATACGATTTAAAGCAGATATCTAAAGCTTTTAGAGGAGTCTCTAATTTGTAATACGTGCTATTTATGACCCTGTATGATTCAATAGGTGTAGGATTGGAATGGTCTTCTTGATATGCATCTACACTATGTCCAACAATAATAACATACGGCTGTAAGGGAGTTCCAAATTGAATTGATTTGTCCACCTTTTGTGTGTGGCTTGTCATTTATTCATTTGCATCCTATAATAAGTAAAAAAAAAATATAGTAATTTTAGTTACTTTTGGTTAGGAGTAGGTACATGAAAATGTCACATGTGTATACTTGTATTAAAATACTATAAAGGATTCAATTATATTTTTATTTTGAAAAAAATTTAAATAATTATTTATGAAACTTACAGCAATAAACTTTATGAAAGCTGAAGCTTGCTCCACTTTAGATGGACGCCAAGTCGAAGGTGTACTACAATGTTTTCTTTTTTTATCCAATTGTAATGTAATTGGTTGAAATAAAAATGGTATCAGTCTCAAAGCTGCAATGGTATCATTACCTATTTAGATATTAAAAATATTATAACTTATTATATTTATGAGGTATAATATACATATTATGACATAATGTTAAATAGTTTACCAGACTTTGAAGGAGCTTTAAGTTCTTGTAGTACCAAAGTCTCTTGTACGCCAAATTTGATTTTGTGTATTTCAATATATTTTATTAATTTGATTATAAAACCATCAAACTTAGTAAATAACAATAATTTCTTATCTGCTGGATATAGTTCTTTAAAATCAATTTCAATCTATATAAAAAATAAAATATATAAATTCAAGAAAACACTAAAAATATATTAATTAGTAACACTATTATGTTATAAAAGTGTTTGAGCCTGTTTATTTGGAGCAATTAGTTATTTTATTTAGATTTACAAATTATCATGCAAATTATTAAAGGTGAAATATTACAACTTAATTACCAATAGATAGCCTGTAGGTTTTTTTAAATCAGGATAACTATGTGTTTCTAAAAATCCCTTCTTATTTCTAAATTTAGAGGTTTCTTTCCAATATTTGAACAAAATGTGTTCAGGCTCGACATTGTTTTCTAGCCATTGAATTCTGTCTTCATTATCTATTGCAAATAATAAATTATTTTATTTTCTAAATTTATGATGGCCGTAAATCACATTAAAAGAATTAATATAAAAACTAGTGGTAAGTACCAGCATCATCGATTACATTATTTTCATCATCATTAACACATTCTATAGTGGCAGGAGCTCTAATTTTTTTTATTTCTTTTTTGAGATTAAAATATTTATCATACAATTTTCCTCTAGTTGGAATTTGGATTTGTCCAGTTCTGCAATATGGTGTGTAATATGTGTCCTTAGATTCAGTAGGGAAAATCATTTCTATGCCTAAACATGGGATGTATGGTTTTAGAATTAAAATCATTTTTAAAAATATTTTTTATTATTTACCTTCAGCTAACAGTAAAAATTTTGATTTATTAATTTGGTGATTTGGTTCAGTTTGTAATTCATGTTTGACTAATATCGATGTTAATGAATTTCTGGTAACACTATTTAAAATGCCTTTTGTTGTGTAAAATTTTAAAACCATCAAACCGTCTCGGCATTTATTCAGAATTTCCTTTACAATGTTTCCCTAGAAAAAAGTTTTAGACTCAGTTCTTTTACTTTTATCAGAATACAAAGGTTTACAAAATATTTATACCTTTTCGGGATCAACAACAGGTATCATTTTTGTCAATTGAGTTGAGGCAGGAATACTTTCTAAAATTATTTTGTAAATATTAATGGTAACTTCAATTTAGTGGTCAATGTTTATTGAATTTGAAATTTATAAAAAAAATTATTTAACACTAGTTGGCACTTACCATCAATCAATGTATTACATTCATACATTATTAAAGATGGTGTTATTAAACCTGAAGCGTTATCATGCATTTCAAATGGTAAACTCTGAATATCAATACAACCTACATTATCTGTAGTTATATCTTCTGAATCTAATATTATGAACATCTAATTAAATTGTTTAAAGGTACCTAACCTAAAAAATTATGACAATTACATTTTCAATGTTCGCAATAACCGGATACGTCCGATTTTGTTTTCGGACACACTATATGCTAGCTATTGCAACCATAAGCGTGCGCGCGGGTGCAGCGAATGCTGCTTTCGCTGCACCTGACAATTTATTTTGGATTTAATGGGCTGGTGCCTGGTAGATATTTATTTGAAAGGTATACATAGAATGAATAATTTTAAACATATTGAGTTTATAATTAAAATATAAAATATGTTCAGTGTTATTAAAATGAAAAATAATAATACTATTTTATCAATACAAAAAGTCTAAAAATGGATGGGTAATAAGTAATAACTAATATTGGAGAAATTCGACGTACACACTAGATTACAGACACAGACACAACAACAATGACAATAGCGCATTAACCATCCAACCAGTGCAAAGATACGAAAACGGAATAGATGTCCATAATCTATACTTATAAAATCCAAATACCACTCACTCACTGATCACTGTATCTCAAAAACTACTCAACGTACGGACTTGAAATTTGGAATAGAGGTTCTTCTCATATTTTCACCGTGCAATAAGAAAGGATTTTCAAAAATGTTGCGTTTTAGTGGAGTAATTAACAATTATAATTATTCACCGCCAGTACTATGCCTACCATACGTATTGTGCAGCACGGCGGCCCGCGAGTTTCCAGCTACCTGCAACCTATCCTTTTTGTTCGTCGTCGTCGTGTAGATAAGAATAACAATTATTGTTCCGAGAAGTTTATCGATAAAAATAATCTCATGCATCGCGCGTACACCAATACTCCTATTTTATTATAATGAACGATAAAATGCACACCGATAACATAAACCAATACACATACAAATTACGCATACAAATTCTATTGATCTAGATACGCAATAAGAAATAAGTGTTTCTGATATTCGATTTTTAAAGAGGTGGCAAAACAGGGATCTTCAGATTCACGGTGGAAATCGAAACTTTTTTTTGTTTATTAAGAGGACGCCACATCCGCATGTGTTGTCTCCGTCTTACAAACGTGTAACATACCAAATTTACGCTCAGCAGTTCACGTTTTATGCCGTTAGCTTAAAAATTAGAGTGAATCGACCTATTATAAAAGTTGATGGTAAGAACTTTATCTGTGTTTTGTTGGAAATCTATTTACTATAATTCAGTTTTTAAGTGAGTTATGAGCATTTTTAATTTATATTTATTATACACACATAACTCACTTAAAAACTGAATTATAGAAAAAAGATTTCCAACAAAACACAGATAAAGTTTTTACCATCAACTTTTATTATAGGTCGATTCACTCTAATTTTTAAGCTAACGGCATAAAACGTTCACCCAAAAGGAGTTTTTCCGGGCAACGCCGGGTGATTCAGCTAGTTAGTTATAAACTTATAACCAGCAATCAGTAAACACATAATATTCACATAACCTAATCGACTATTATATTAAATTTGTAATCGCTGTTACTGCAGTCTGCAGTCTTATTTTATTTAGAGAGGGGGGGGGGGTATACCTTATAATGATTCACACAAGTGCTTATAATATGAACGTATAAAATATTATATTTTTACACTATAGGGCCACACAGAATTCGGTGGGGGGGGAGGAGGCTATATTAAGGAAATAAGTGGGCTGCTTGTTGTTCATTAGGGCCGGTTAAAAATGTATGCTTCACCCGACACAAAATCCTGCGCACGCCTATGATTGCAACCAATACTAACCAACAAAATATTTTACTGTAGTCAATATACGTCCACTTATATCCGGTAATTATTGCAACCGCAATAGAAAACCAACATTTATATAAAAGCGTTGGATGTAATGAAAAAAATATGGATTTATAATATTATATAGGTACTATTTCAATAATAATTAATATCTCTATAATATTCGTATTACAATATTTGTTTTTAATTATTGCAACTTTATCATATGAATATACTATTTTAAACATCCAAAATTGTATATGATTCCGATATATATTAAATATCAAAGTCTACAAATTGTTATAATATGGGATAATTTTACCGAGTTGTACAATTAAAATTCACATTTCCAATTAATTTTGAATTTGAATTTGTATATAACAATTATAACAATATTTTTTTTTTTTATATTAAATATTTTATTGATTGCATGTGTACCTATTACTATTTTTAGTGACTGTATTTGTTGTAAACTTTTTATTATTTGTAATAAATTATTCTTATCTATTTAGTGTATATATACATTGTACCTATCTTAATAAACAACAACATATGAAATTAATTTGAGTTTTTAGATTTTCATTTTAATTTGATTCAGAATTAATTAATTAATTATAATTTATCCTATTAGTTTCATCATTTAAATATTTTGTACATAAAAAAAAAAAAATTATGTGTTATATATAAATTAGGTTAGATGGTTAGGTAGTTAGGTACCATGGTTGATAAGTGCGTAACATTAAATCAACGGGTTTACCTAAATATCAGTGTAATATCATACTGAAAGGTAAGAAGTTAATACTGCACTGTAATGTTACATGAATGTTATATTGAGTTGATTTGGGAATATCTTTTGAAAATCACACATTTTCATGTGATATATACATTTCTTTCAAGTATAAAATTAATGTATTTTTAACAAGTTACTGAGTTGTTTCTATATAACTATTATACAATATCTTCTGAATGACAGCAGTTATAAGCATTAGCAATCGCATACACATTGCAATTATGTAATTTCAACTTAAAATGCGATGTTCCATGTTTCCGTGAAACGCCGCTTGCATATCTATGGAATATGGCTTTGCACAGGGGGGGGGGGGGTCGCAATACATGCAGATTCCAAATATTATGTTTATTTTAATAGTTCAAGTGATACCACATTGTGGTTCTCGCGAAGTTGTGCACTTGTGCTAGTGTGCTACACTAGTTGTGCTACACACGCTGACTATATGGTGGGTACGCGTATAGTGATCATCTCATTTTTTATGCAATCGACACCTATATAATTATAAATAAAAATAAACAATAGAGATTTTTTTAATAATATATACTTGATGGTATTTACTGTAGGATATTAGGATCTAGCGAACTGATCAAAAATTAACGAGAGTCGCAAACCCACATACACATCCACATATATAATAATAATACCACTGCAGCATCAGCAGCGTATGTTATGTAGCCGGTTATGGTAGCTCGGCGCGGTGTTTGTACTCTGTGATCAAAGTGTAGACTACTATGATAATAATAATAAAAATAATATATCGGGTGACGACGGTGTACGTTATATATATATATATTATATACGCACAATGGACCGGCAAAGGCGGCGAAAGTCCTCGAAAATCGCTACGATGGTAAAAAGAGATTATTATATAAGCTCGTGAAATAAACAACATGCGCGCGTGTTAGAAAAAAAAACAGAAATGTGTACGTATATAATATACGCGATGATCATAATCATCGGACGACACGTACAGTGTCTGTGTAGCCTTTCCCCCCTCTATCAACTCCTTGTCTATAATACTTGTACAATAGTATAGAGTACCTACACTCGGCTGGCTGTGTATAATACGTATAGATGTATATATATATAAGTCGTACAACATATGCAACACCCTATCTGCGCGGTATATCCGGTCCAACGCTAGGCCTTTGACCAGATGTCGCTCGGCAAGCAATATAAAATATAATATACGTGTACACGCGCTTAATAGTCGCCCGCGGTGTTATATAATTAATTGATTCGACGCCACCAGTCGTCAGGGACAAAAACACTTCGCAAACTCGCAAAAAAAAAACCAACTAAAATGGCACACAGTTAATAAAGGGTACCCTAACCGATATTACTTTTTGGCTGTAACTACCTGTAACGTTAATGACGGCCTACTAGTCAATAGTCGATAGTGGTTATTACTTCCCATGACATTCATTTGACTTGACTGATAGTTTAAAATCGAAAAATCAAATTAAATTCGTTTATTCTTTTAAAGTTCAAAAACTATACAAACTTAAACAATTTAGTTCATATATTTTGTTTAAATCAACTGATTTTGAAATTTGTTCAGATTTTCTATGAACTTAAACTTTGTTTCTAGAGGGGTCACTGTAACCGATGTGTTGAATTTAAATTCAATGATATAAAATCATTGTACCTATACAAAAAACGATTCTTAGCTAAAACGGTCTATGGTCTGTCAGCCTTTATTGCTGAGTTTATTTTTAGATATTATTGCTATTAAAGTAATTTATTTTACTACAAGACATCAGTAATATGGTAGGATGAATTCATTTTTCCCGAAAAAATTGCATCCGAAAAAGTCATTGTGTGTTTATTGTACAAAATATTACAATATTTTTTAATTACAATAAAAAACTAAAATTGTTATTCTTTGTTTAAATATTTAATTTCTCCTAAATTTGAAAATAAAATATCTGTACAAAAAACTGTGTACACCTATATAGTTTTTAGATTTGTTGGTTACAGTATAGACTATTAATGAGAAACCTTGTTTTTAATTTTAAATCCTTAGCTATAAAAATAAACATTTTATACATTTTTAACTACAAAATAATTTTCAAATGTTAGAGAATTATAGAAATTTTTTTCAAAATTTGAACTTTAAATTCTTATAATAAAATGTAATATATTATGTATTTTATATATTTTTAACTTAGGTATATTAAAACTACTTATGAGAAACCTTGTATTAAATTTTCAAGTTTCTTAAGCAAAAAAATATTTTTTTATCGACAATAATTTTAAAAAAATCCATCGAAATCAAAAATTACTTATGCCTATTAATATTGCTTAAAACGAATCAAAATATTTTGAGAAAATGTGAAGTGTTTAAGGTTTTTAGTTTTTGAGTTATGCCAAAAAAACTAAATCATTTTGTCAAAAACTAACTTTCTTTAAAAATTCCTGTTTTTTCTGAATTGTTCTATAGAGGCATAGAGCACATATTTTTAAACTAATATTATTATATTGACATATCTGACCTTTTATAAAAATAATGTTTATTTCATATTTACCTATTGTGTTAAAATTTATAATTGTATCTAATAGAAATCATTCTATAGGTACTTTAATAACATTTTATAGTTTCCGTAAACAATTTCTATCGCAAACATATACAAAAAAAATGCTTGTTGTTGTATAATAAAGATGTTTAAATTTAAGAACAGATTTTAAATAATGTATAAATAATTTTTATTTAAGCTGAATAAAATAAAAATTCTACTGGCACCACTAATTACTCTTTAATTTGGATAGACATTTTCTCGAGATTATTGTACAGTTCCACATTTTTAGCTCTTCTTTTTGTGTACGTTCTATGTTTTATTGTTAAGTCTTATTTTAAGTTTGACTTTCCCGGTATACGGGTAGAGCAGGAATTACTAAAAATTACTAAAAGCTGGTCAGGAATTCCAAATCGAGTATCTATTATTCCCGTGAAAATAATTGCGAAATTCAGATTGTGGAGGGCGGGATAACGTATATTATGTAACTATACAAGTATTTGTGACAATGATAGTATCAAATACTTAACGTACGTCTCTATTTTATAATGGACCTACGTATTTTATATTTTTTTAGATAATAAAATTATAGTTATAAAGGCAAGTACTCATAAAATACGGCTGAAATGTATATTTTTTTTTATGCGTGCAATGAGAAAATAATCAAACGCTCGAGATCGAAAAATATATGGAAAAGTGCTCGCAGAGGCCGAGTAAATAATATTTAATAATAAAAAGTTGCGCACAGACGCATAATTTTTTCTCGAACCGTAAACAAGTGCTTTGCCCCAGAAGTGCCCCTCGGTGTACGATGAGACGGGACACAAACGGACGTAGGCACTTCGGTCGACTTTGTCGGCGGTACCATAAAAGACTGCAATGCATAATATAATATCATAAAAATATACATATATATATATATATTATTTATTGTATATGTAGGTACCCACTAGTCACTACCCACGCATAATATAGTATATTATTAACGACAGCGGGGAAATAATTACATCAAACACTCCGCACGTCTCTTTGTGCGCGAATACTTCCAAATAATTGTTAATTAATGATATTGTATAATAATATGTGCTAATATAATATTCATGATTTTTCATGTCCCGTACACTTGCACCGTTATATGTGTGGTAGGGGGTATATCGGATATGGGATCACCTTGGCAAGAATATATTTGTTCATAAAACATATGGATAGGTATTTTTGTAATGCAGAAAATACACGAGTCCATAGAAGTTGATTTGACAAATGTCAAATTAAATTAATTTATGCTCAAATGCAGCCCAATGGTGATTATGAAAATATAAATGGGAAATATAGACATAGACGTAGTGTACATCCGACATACCTATACAAGTTTTCATTAAAAGGAAAGTTTATAAAAATAATGAAAGTCTTAAGTATTAACTTTATAATATAGCAGAAAATAAATAATTTCTTTAAAACAATCATATTATTTATTTTTAAATTATCGGTCTTCAAATATATTAATATTATACATTAGTGCATAAATCAAAAGCCATGTTTTTTGTAGCATACATTAGTGATAAATCCCAAACTTGAAATGATTCCTAAATCCTAGAGTACCTATATTTCGTTTTTCATGAAGAATATATTCATATTTTAATTGGTTCGGTTTTCCTACGTTGTGTGACAAATGACAATCGATACATCTATTTTTAAAAAAATATTTCGGTGTGTACGTCTTGTAAAACTTTCACGAATAAATGGAGATTCGGATGGTGGTAATAAAAACTACAGTTTTATCTTGAATGAAAATATTCACATGCATTTCTTGTTTAATTAACCGACCATAGTTTGCAGGAAAAACTGAATATGAAAACTTATAATTTTCTGATGGATAGTCGTAATATCGTTGTACATTAATGTCAGGTGGTAACTGGTAATACATAGACATCTTTCTAACCATATGTATTTTCTAATTTCAGATCCACTACCATTATAGGTAATGATTTGTTATGCATATTAGGTTTGATTTAACTGTATCAATTTTGACATAAATGAAAATTGCAACCACAAATTATTGCTGCAGTCATTCTCGTCCTCGCCCTCCAGTGTTTCGTTTTTACACTTATCAGTTATCATTGATGCATCGCCATATGTTTTATTAGGTCAATATTTGCTATATATTAAAATTTTTTTTTTTTTGCTATTTTTACTATTTTGACTATACAATATATTCTATTGCCATTTTTATTTTAAATACAATTGTTGCTCATTATAGTTGCTAGTAACCCCGAAAAACAAGTGAACCGATGTGAATCGACGATAGTTGTGGGATGATTACACGCCCAGCCAATTCATCCAACAATTACCGAATTGCTGATATGGACAAGATAAGTAATATTTTGCCAAGAGAAAGGAAGAGGTGGTCATTTAACGCATTTAAGTATGTTCAATACTACTGTCGTATTTCCAGCTCATAAAATCGTTAATTAAGCTAAATTTCGTACAAATCATGTTGCAGATTCTTTATAAAAACAACAACTTAAATTACTATCAAATTTATTTAAAATTAGTCAAATAGGTATATGTTTCTTTTAAATCTGTCGACAAATATTTCAGATAGGACATTTTCAATGTGAATCGTTATTTTTTGTGACGAAATATTCAATGATGTATTAGGTATATAGAAATACTGTAAAAACAATAAATAGTTTTGAGTTTGTTAAAAAAAATGGTAGTAGGATAATGTTATAAACAGTATTATAAACATAATATTAAACTTGATACAAAGTTTTAGTTTAAAAAGTTAGGTGGGTAACCTTGGCACCACTATGTTTGAATTTTCTATTTTTTTTTAACCATTAATTGTACTATACCTTGTACCAACAACTTTAAAATTTGTACCTAAATATTTCCACCCGGAAAAATCTATTTTACCGCTGGTATGACGGAATATATCACTGCAGAGTGCAGGTCCACAATAACTAAATACCTACTGTACTTTGTAAACATTTTTATTTTTCATTAATTTAAAATTTAAATATAATTTGTACTGCTGAGTACCACTGAGTTTGGAAAACCAAATAAAAGTTAAAAAATATGTTTTAATCCTTGAAGAAATAAATTTTAAAACTTGTTATCAATAGTTTTTAAAACGGTAGTTGTACAAATAAACATTAATGGTATTATAGACATTATTAAAGTGTATATAATAAAAGTTCGACATTATTTTGTTAAACATTTAATTTTTATTTTTTTGTAAAATTATTAATTTCCATTTGAATATTGATGTATCCGTATAATTCACTTAAAGTTATTACTTCACAGCTGTTTTGAAAGGAAAATTCTGGACATAAAAAATTGGTATCTACATTATTTTATTTTTTAAAAGATGGCATCTGATGTGAAATTCTTTTCTTTGCTGTTGAAGTTATCGTATCCATTGCGTTGATCATTGTTATAAATACAAGAAGTACGGGGCTAATAATAATATTTGTTCTTTTTATAATATGTTTTTTTTTTAGAGAGCATATTTGTTATTAATTTGGCAGTTTTATCGTTTTTATTAAAGATGTTAAATCACAATAAATTATTTTATGGCCTTTGTCATTGTAGGCGACAATGCTATTTTTTATATTTTTGTAACAATTACAAGAACAATAACAATTAAAATTAAAGTACTGACGTAGTTCTATTATTACTTTTAAAAATTATTCAATCATTGGTTTTTTTTTAAATTAGGGTTTCCAAACTCAGTGGTACTCGGCAGTACAAACAGGATTGGGCAAGATACTCAAAAAGCAGTATCGAGATACTAGATACAAGATACTTTGCTTTGGAGTATCGCGATACAAGAATACTAGATACTTGACTTTAGAGTATCGCGATACTAGATACTCGATACTTGGCTTTGGAGTATCGCGATACTAGACAGGGGCGATTCTAGAGTTTATTTTTAGGGGGGTTTGGAGTGAATTTTGCCGACTTTCAAGGATAAAACTGCCGACTGTATACTATAAATATTATAAAAATTACATTTTCCTATAGTAATAATTAGGGACCAAATAGTTATGAAATTGCATATTTTTTTTGTATTTATTCATTTTAATACTGACCTAGATACAAAATTGATTCTTATTTTACTAAATCAAAAAACATTACTTTTATTTTTATATTTTATGGTTTTTATTTTAAATGCATATTTTGATACTTTAATAATAGGTATCTAAATATCTATATATTAATTTTATTATTACCTATATCTATCTTATTAAAATATATAATATAATCTACATAAGGTATGCCTTATTAATTATTATTGTTATTATATAGGAATAAATCAAAGGTGGTAACCAATAATGATAACTATGAAGTTTATAAACAGTGTACTATATTTCTTAAATGTTAAAGTATTATCATGGTTGTGCGGATAATGCTATAAAACCTTTATTAGTACAACAGAACTCAGTGGTTAGAATATGTTTAAACAAAAAAGATAGACAAGGCTCGTCATCAATAAATTATAAAACATTAGAGGTGTTACCAGTCAGAGCTCTTTATAAGTTATCTGCAATTGTAAATATCTCTAAACAAACTATAAAAAAATGTGATAATAAAAGAGAATTCAGAGCTTATGATGTTAGTATTAAGTACACAAACAAACAATTTGGTAAGAGGTTTATTGATTACCTAGGTCCAGTCATGTACAACTCTTTGCCTTTAAATATTAAAAAAAATATTTTTTATCATTCCACTTTAAATTTTAATAATATAGATAGTATACATTATAAAAATTTGTTCATAAGTGAATTTGTATAAAAAATAAAAAAAAAATTTAAAAGAATAAAAAAAACTGTATTGTGTAATGTTTAACAAGTAGTATCTGTAAGTTGTAATCTTAGTTTTAGTGATTTGTCAACTATATAATTTTGTTTTTATATACTTTAAATTTGTATTGTAACTCATTTAGCCCACCACAAGCTTCGCTTTCTAGGTTAAATTAATCAAACTGTACATTTTCTTTATATTTAGCATGTATGTAATGTATATTTTGGTCAAATAAAAAAAAAAAAAAATTATATTAGCCAATACATGCATCAAAATAATGATGAAAACATTGTATACAAGAAAGTAAACAATTAATTATAAAATATAATTTAAATTATAAAAATTATAAATTATATATAATTATTTTAAATATGTATTCTTCTTTGTTTGGCCAAAGACCATTTTGTGACAACAGAATCTATATCTAATTTATCGACAATATCTTTTTCGCAACTCAATATCATCAACTAGCTAAGATGGTTTGAAGTCATTGTAAATTTGTAGAACTTAGAACTTTTTTTCCCTGATGCACATCGCGCTCGTGTTTTAATTTGTAGTCATTATTAAAAACACTACCACAATCGAGACATTCAATTTTAATACGTTTACGGTTAGATTCCATGTTTAAACGAAAATTGTTGCACAAATAAATTAAAAATATTTAAATTAAAATGTAATCGAAGCAAATGCCGAACTGTGATAGCCACTATTTATAATAATAATAACAATAAAAATACAAAATATTATTATATATCATGTCGTCACTCATCGTGTCAAAATCGAATAAGAACATGTAAATATGTAATGCATATAATATAAAATTATAGGGGATATTGGAATTGGTTTAGTTTGAACCTTGAATTGATAAGCAGCCGACTGCTTCGACAGCGGAATGTTGCGTACCGACCGCGACATCGATATTTTCCATTTCTATTTTTAGACTTTAATATTTAATATTAGTGAAAACAATTTAATTACAAGAACACAGTAATCTGAGCTCTTGCTGATACTAGATACTCGATACTAAATACTCGATACATTTTAATAAAATTAGTCACTGGTTTTTTTAAAAAATTATGTTTATTATTATGAGGATGGCTACTTCGTTAAGTATAGAGAATGACAAATAAAATAATAAAAATTGACACTTATTCAGTAATAATAAATAATAATACATTAAAAATAAAACGAATCAATTACGACATTATGTAATCTCGTTGTCGTCAACGTTGCTACCAACAATAACCACAATACAATATTACGACAATTAAATAATTAAAATTATATTATTTTAATAATTAAGAAACAAAGATAATTTATCTTTGTTTCCTTTTAAAAATACAAGTTTTTCAAAAGTTGTATCGGATAATTTATTTCTGGTAGGATTATTAATAAATCCTGCCACGGAAAACACTCGTTCTACGGGTGCTGAAGAGCACAAGCTAGTATTAAATCTAATAAAAAGTTTTTTTATAATAGGATAATTGTTAAGGATATTTAACGATTTATTGGTTATCATTAAAAAAAGGAACTACTTCCAAGTCAGCTTTTTTAATGGTTTTAGCTGATTGTGATGAAAAAACAATAAAATTCAACGGGCGAAATGAACATGAAAAGCAAGAAACAAAAGAAATGTGACAGAGTGGTGAAAACACGTGACGACTGTTCGTGTCGAAAAGTGATATCACATATATAACTATATTTTATGATTTATCGGTACTGGGTTGAAAAATAATTTCAAAGGGCAAGATACTCAAAAAGCAGTATCGAGATACTAGATACAAGATACTTTGCTTTGAAGTATCGCGATACAAGATACTCGATACTTCATATAGTTGTATCGAGATACAAGATACAAGATACAATTGTATCTAAGATACTTGTATCGAAGATACTGCCCAACCCTGAGTACAAATTATATTTAAATTTTAAGTTAATGAAAAATAAAAATGTTTACAAAGTACAGTATTTAGTTATTGTGGACCTGCAGTGTTGTTGTATGCGCCGATACCGATCCTACAAGTTGTGCGGTTGTCGGCAACGACTCGCGTAATATGTTGAAAGCTGGAGCGGGGACAGGTTACTCAATATGTAATTACAAATGAAACTTAGGGTCGGAAACACGTATATTGTTTTGGTAAATAATGATAAATTAATGACGGGCGCCCAAAATCATAAATATACTTAAAAACTAATTACCATAGCTGGTGAACAATAATTACACGAACATAAAGGAAATACAGCCCACTGACACGTGGAGCTCGATACAAATAATGAACCTGAGTACGGCGACTGCTTGGCTCGGCGACTGCTTGGCTCCTCCAAGGTAGGTCTCTCGCTGCACTGTGTTCGTCGCTCGAATGTGCTAGCCGTGGCAACCACTCGCGATCACGCTGAGGGTAACCGGTAAAAGGCGCACGGCGTAAAGTAAGACGTAAGACGTAAGACGTAAAACGTAAGGTCTTCAGAGTTCAGGACACACACGGGAACGATAGCGCAGACGTTGCGCTATGTTCAGCCGTTGGAAAAAGACAACACACAAAAATAAGTTTGTGTCGGCCGATGGCCAGCTCGCCGGCCGTTGACGGCGGCGTGAGACTCTGGAGGGGAACGCGTCGCGCGGAGCTTTGACCTCTTTACGCGGTTTTTAAACTGTCCGCATTATTGCGGCGGCGAACCCGTTCCACGTTCGAACATCCTCCCCGCCGTGAGAGCCCTCTCACATAAATCCTGAGAACCGAACCTGGATGCCGGTGATGTCCTCTGAAGCCTTGCCGAACATGAGCCATCACGTTAAGATCCATAGGCCGAGTCAGTGGTTTACAATTTTTTTTTTTTTTTAGATATACCAGCTATAAATAACATTCTAACTCCATGTTGAGGTAGAATTAACATATATAAAAAAATTTTAATGAACACAAGGTTCGTAATTATAATACATAACATAATAATTAATAAATAACACATAAAACTAATAAATGTATTACAAAAATAATAATTCGAGGAACATATTGTGCACCCCCCCGCCTGCCCACAACACGCAAACGGAACATAAATAGAGAACTAGTGGTGCGGTGTGTCGAAAGCCCCTGGCGCGACAAGAATCCCGGTGGGGGCACAGTGCTTAAATGTGCTACGATAAAACATTAGTCGGTAACTTTACCAACTTGACGACAGGTCGCGTCATTACACCAGCGCGCGTGAGAACACGAGCTACACGGACGTGACCGTCGGAACCTGGCAACAACTCGGTCACACGGCCAAGGCGCCACAACAACGGTGGACTCTGGTTGTCGATCACGACGACCATATCGTTGATACTAAGGTTGGGAACCCCCTCGGTCCACTTTGATCTGCTTTGCAAAGTGGTAAGGTACTCGGACGACCAACGACGCCAAAACGCGCGGTGACATTGATCCATTAATTTCCATCGATCGGACAGGTTACGGACGGGCTCAGGGCCCGATCTCGGCGGGACGGCGAGTAGCGGTTGCCCAATTAAAAAGTGCCCGGGAGTCAAACACTCCAAGTCATGTGGATCGGTCGAGGCGGGCGTCAGCGGGCGCGAATTTAACACAGCTTCTATGCGGTTTAACACAGTGGTAAACTCCTCGTAAGTGAACACATGTGTTCCTATCACTCGGACTAATAACCGCTTAGTAGATCGAACAGCTGCTTCCCACAGACCCCCAAAGTGAGGTGCGCTCGGGGGGTTAAAATGCCATTTACACATCGCGCGAAAATTGGCAACGGCAGTCTGACCCTCAGTACTTTGTATTAATGCGCGCAACTGCTTATCGGCGCCGACAAAATTGGTGCCGCAGTCGGAATATACATCGGCAGGTAACCCACGACGCGCGACGAATCGGTCGAACGCGGCCAAGAACGCGTCAGTGGACAATTCCGTTACTACTTCAAGGTGAACGGCTTTGGTCGTAAAACACACGAACACGGCGATATAAATTTTATACATACGAGATTTGCGCAACCGCAGCTCTTTCAGTTGTAAAGGGCCCGCATAATCGACCCCTACCTGCTCAAATGGTCGACGCGGCTTTACGCGTGGTCCCGGTAAATCTGCCATAAATGGATGCGATGGTTTCGCAGCTAGCCTAACACACACCGTACAATTAACTAAAATGTTGTGCAGCACGGACCGGAGCGAGATCACCCAATACTGGCGTGCAATTAACGCAGTCAAAACCCGTGGACCTGCGTGGCCCGATAATACATGCCATCGGCGGCACAGCAACCTTGCGTAATACGACCGTTTTGCTAATAGAACCGGGTGTTTACAATCATAGTTCAATAGTGAGTGCCGTAGACGGCCGCCTACACGGACTATACCTGCAGTGTCGATAAACGGAGCTAATCGCGCTAATGGTTTCGAGGAAATGCGTGCCCCCGCGGACAACTCCTGCCGCAGCATGGCAAAGTGTACGCGTTGCGACTCCGCCGCCAACACACGCGCAGCACTGTCCAACTCGGTTTTACGTAGAAAGGCGGGGCCGGTCACATCCGAGCCCGGTGTTACTAACGACCTTATCACCCCACTCCGCCGGAGCGCGACATTTCTATGACAAGCCTCTACAAAACGTCGCATATACGCAACTACACGCAACATGCGGTCAAAACTGGAAAAACGTACGAACCACTCCTTCTCCTCGTCGTTGACACGCGCGGCACACGACACTACGCGCAATTCAGGTAGCTCACACAGAGGTAGCGATGGGCGGGATTCGTCCCATTCCGATGGTTCGCCGTACGCTATCTGTGGACCACGCCAATACAAATCCAGCCGCGCTAAAGCTGCCGGCATGACGCCCCGTGACGCGCAGTCGGCGGGGTTATCGGCTGACACGATATGTTGCCAATAACAATTCGGTAATAAAGAACGAATTTGGTGTACTCGATTGGACACGTAAACTTTAAATGATTCATGGGGCGCCGTCAACCACGACAGCACGATCGTCGAATCTGACCAAGCCCGTAAACCGACAACATCAAGTTGCGGAGATAATATTTTTTGAATGCGACCTAACCAGCGGGCTAATAATACCGCGGCATTCAATTCTAGTCTCGGGACCGTTAACGCTTTCGTCGGAGCTAGCTTGGTCTTAGTACCAATTAAAAACACTGACTTATCCACTTCGACATTTATCATCCGCACGTATACAACAGCTGCATACCCGACCTGTGACGCATCGCAAAATCCTAATAAATAACAGGGGGCACCTTGGCGGCCGTTAATATGTCGGGGTACATGGACATCTAATAACGACGGCAACTCAGAAACAAATGCGGACCAGTCCGTGTGAATATCGTCCGGCAGCGGGTCGTCCCATGCGACACCGTGTCGCCACGTCCGTTGCATAACAGATTTCGCCAGAAACACTACGGGACCAAAAAGACCTAACGGGTCGAAAATACGAGCAACAAGCGATAACATACCGCGCTTCGTGAAGACGGGCGACGGTTCGAGATTTAACGCGCAACAAAAATAATCTTGGTCGGGATGCCACGCCAGACCTAACACCTTGGTGCCGTATCCGTCGTCATCACCAAACGGCATCGGCGAACATGCGCGATCGGCGGCCGGAACAGCTTGCAACACGGCTGGCGTGTTCGAGGCCCATTTTTTTAACTCTAATCCTGACTTACTCAAAACCGAAACCAAATCTGACTGGAGTTTTACCACGTCGGAAATCGTGTCAGCACCGTCACAAATGTCGTCGACATACGTCTGGTACTCTAGCGCGTTACGTACAGAATTGAAACCGTCACAGTCGGTCGACGCGATAGTCTGCAGAACGCGTAAGGCAAGATACGGGGCACAATTCAAACCGTACGTTACGGTGTGCAATTCATATTCAAGTAACTCATCGTGCGGCGACGCGCGCCACAACACATGTTGGAATTTTCGATATTCCGGCAAAACTAAAATTTGACGGTACATTTTACAGATGTCCGTTGTAAACGTATATTTGTGAACGCGGAAACGAGTTAGGACATCCACAATATCCTGTTGTAATTTTGGGCCGGGCCACAAGCACTCATTCAACGACGGTCCGCGAAAACACCGCGCGGACGCGTCGAATACTACACGAATTTTATCCGGGTCGACTTCCGAACGGTAAACAGCATGGTGGGGGATTATATATCGCCCCGGAGAGGTCGCCACTGACATGTGTCCTAATGTAATATATTCAGACATAAAATTAACATATAACGCTTTTAATACTGGATTCGCGGACAGTTTACGCTCGATAGCGTCAAAACGCCGTGTAGCTACCTCTCGAGACCCAACGAACGTCTCTGTTGGCGCGCGGAATGGTAACGGAACTGCGAAGCGACCTGATGTCAAACGCGTAGCTTCATCGCGAAATATCTGTTCGCAGCACCCCTCCTCGGTAAACGTAACGGGCGCGTCCTCTGGCTCTTCGACATGCCAAAAGCACTCCATTATCCCCTCTATCGACGCGGTCATTGACACCGGCAACGACTGATAGTAACAGTTTGCGCTATCGGAGACCGGTCCGATAAGGATCCAGCCGAACACCGAACTAAAAGCAGTAGGTAATGTACTGTCGATTGACACCTTACGACCATCCATGATAGAACCGTACACGTCCCCTCCTAATAACAGGTGGATCGGTGACGTCGTATGAAAAGACGGATCCGCGAGCGCGAGATTAGAATATCGATTTTTAATATCTATTGCTAATGACTTTTGAGGTAAATCGGTCGTAATAATTGGCAACACCCATGCCTGCACCGGCAGAATTGGATCGGAAGCGAAACGCGGCTGCACTATACACTCGACGTGACCTTGAACTTTAGCGACTGTTGCCCCCGACAACCCGCTTATCGGTGCAGTCCACCGCGACATTTTTAGACCTAAACGTTTTACGCACGCGGCGGTAACGGCGCTGATCTGCGATGCGCTGTCTACTAACGCCCGCAATGTTTGCACCGAGCCGGTGTTATCTCGCACATGCACGAGCGCGGTACCTAGAACAACAGTGGACGACCGGTGGGGGGACGGTGGATTCACAACAGACGTGCACACCGCCGGTCCGACCGACGGTGGTTCCTCCCCGCCATGCGTCTCGTCTGGTGACAAGTGGAGAAGCGTGTGGTGCTTACGTGAACATTCTTTACAATTAGGTTTAGACTTACATTTTTGGATCCAATGACCGACATTTAAACAATTGAAACACACACGATTATCACGGGCCCATTTGGTGCGACCTTTTGCCGACCAAGACTTAAAACGTGTACAAACGCCTAACGCGTGTGATTCGGAACAACACGGACAACTCGTGTCCCCCTTTGCCGTTACGAACGACATCGGCCGGGGACCGTTCGACTTCCCACCGTAATCTCCCGTCTTGCGCGCTGTACTTGACGGCTGGCCCACCTTGGACGCTGGCGCAACAGAGGTACCTACCTTCTGCGGGTCAGTGACGAGCTCCAATATTGACACGCGCGTGCGGACAAATTTTAATAACTCGACAATTGTCGGAAACTCCGCCTTACTGTCCGACTCGAATAACGTGCGCGTAGCGACAGGCAAACGTCTGAACGCGACCGTGAATAAAATAAAGGAACCCATATTCGGGACATTGAGCGCTTCGAGTAACGAAATGTTTTCGTTAAACGTGCTCACAAAATTATTTAGGTTCGATAACGATTCATGCGACATAGCCGGAGAGTTTAACAATTTATCTACTAAAGACGTAGCAACTAATCGCGGTCGATAGAACCGCTCGGACAACACAGACCATGCGAGCGCATAATTATCTGTGGAAACCGGAATACCACGTAACGCGTCCGCTGCGTCACCTTTGAGACACCCTATTAAGTAATACATTTTATCACTGTTTGAAATATCACGCGAATCAACTTGTTCCCTAAATCTATCGCGAAATGTTGGCCATAATCGGAAATCCCCGTTGAACTCCGGGAGCGGAATTTCCGGTAACCGTGCCGCCGGTTTTGTGCATGCGAGTACGGGGTTTTGCGCTGATTGACAGGTAGTTGACCCTAACTTATCATTAAGGTACGACAAATCGATAACCTCAGCTCCCTTTGGGGCTAACTTCGCCGCCGCGACCTTGCACTCACTCACACATGTCCGCACCTCGGCCAACAACCCTTCATCATACTCCTCGAGCTTATCGAGTTCACACAGGCCGTCCAATACGGCATCATCCTCAGCTCTAAGCTGTATCCACAGCGCATCTAAATTGCCAGCTAAACTTATTACCGTTGGACCTAGCCCGGGCTCCGCATCAAGCCGCAGTGCAAGATTATGCACAGTCTTAATCTGGTTAATCACACTCGACCGCTTAATCATAGCGCGCTTCACCGCGCGTGCTTTACGCTCGGGCTCAGCGTCATCTCCGGCAGCCATAACGCAATATATGGTAACCTGCTACCTTATGCACACCTGTCACCGCGCGTTTTAATTACGGCTTCGCGCAACGAGCTGTATACTGTATACTAGCTGTATACTAAATTAAATATTACTATATTTTTCCTACCAAAGCACTGTGCGCCCACGCGCGAGCACCCAACACAAAACGCTGCTGAACCTCCCTAAAAGGCCAGAACCACGCTCTGCTACCAAATGTATGCGCCGATACCGATCCTACAAGTTGTGCGGTTGTCGGCAACGACTCGCGTAATATGTTGAAAGCTGGAGCGGGGACAGGTTACTCAATATGTAATTACAAATGAAACTTAGGGTCGGAAACACGTATATTGTTTTGGTAAATAATGATAAATTAATGACGGGCGCCCAAAATCATAAATATACTTAAAAACTAATTACCATAGCTGGTGAACAATAATTACACGAACATAAAGGAAATACAGCCCACTGACACGTGGAGCTCGATACAAATAATGAACCTGAGTACGGCGACTGCTTGGCTCGGCGACTGCTTGGCTCCTCCAAGGTAGGTCTCTCGCTGCACTGTGTTCGTCGCTCGAATGTGCTAGCCGTGGCAACCACTCGCGATCACGCTGAGGGTAACCGGTAAAAGGCGCACGGCGTAAAGTAAGACGTAAGACGTAAGACGTAAAACGTAAGGTCTTCAGAGTTCAGGACACACACGGGAACGATAGCGCAGACGTTGCGCTATGTTCAGCCGTTGGAAAAAGACAACACACAAAAATAAGTTTGTGTCGGCCGATGGCCAGCTCGCCGGCCGTTGACGGCGGCGTGAGACTCTGGAGGGGAACGCGTCGCGCGGAGCTTTGACCTCTTTACGTGGTTTTTAAACTGTCCGCATTATTGCGGCGGCGAACCCGTTCCACGTTCGAACAGTTGTATTCCGTCATACCAGCGGTAAAATTGATTTTTCCGGGTGGAAATATTTAGGTACAAATTCTGAAAATAATTGTACTAAGAGGTACAAATTATAGTACAATTAATAAGAAGGTAAAATGATCACTGTAGGAGATAACATCATTATTTTTTCCCAGATAAAAAGGTCATTGTAGGAGTTTACATTTGGCCAAATAAACATGTGATATTCTAAATGTATACACTATTTAGTATTTACTATATACAATTCAACAATTATTTTAGATAGGTACCTACTATAATAATTATATTATCTATAGCCGGGCGTATATTGATTCCGCCGGCTACTGTTTATAATATCTACTTATCGATTCCGCCGGACATTGTTCATTTCCCCCCCCCCTTGTATATGTATTTTAAAATGTATAGTCTATTTAGTATAATTTGGACAATATATATATATATATAATTATAAATTATAATATTTGTATTTCATTAATATGTAAAAAAAAGTAATAAAATAATAAAAAAAAAAAGTTTCCTACTTATATATTATTTATTATACGTGTAGTCCACGAGTATAAATTAATTTTATTTCAATCCGTACGTATTACGCTATGGATACAGGGCCGGATCTTAACTTTTTAACACCCAGGTATATTAAAAATATACGCCCATTTCAGGAAATTTCAGGGAAATGACCAGAATTGGTATTATTTTTTTTTATGAAAAATCAAGTACACTCACATAGTAGTGTGAGCACCAACCATTTATATTATTTATATTTATTCATTTATATTTGCAATTTACTGGACCAATTAATTATTTACCACAAATTATTTGAACAATTTTAGCTTAAAAATCAAAAAACATTAATTTTTAACTAATCAAGTAATATTTTTAGAAGCACTTCTCAATGGTGTATTTAAAGCTAAAATCTATGATTAATATTTCTAAGTTTCAGATTTAGAAAAAATAATATTGGTAATAATAAAATTTATAAATTATTTATTAACAAATCTAAATTATTTATTGCTTACTTTTAAGTTTCAAGATAAAAAGCTTTATGTAAATGAACAATATTTATACATTTTTAATATTTGTTACAGTCAAAACTTCATAATTACTACATATTATGTATCTTTTTGTACCTACTTAGGTACTGAAAAACTACAATGAAAGAAAAATATAACTAAGTACTGAAAATTGAAATAGAATAATGATTACCTGTAACTTATGTATTAAATGTATAATGTACAAAAATATATTATTCTACATTTTCTAAATTTCCAAAATTTTGAACTTAATATTTAAAACTTTATTTTCCTGGCTTTGATTACAGAAAAATTATCAATAACTGAATCAAAACCAACTGTCTTTGTGATCTCTTTTTCGATTGACAGAAGTGACAAGTTAGTGAGTGTGTTTTGGTTCATCGTGGATCTTAAATACGTTTTTATTAATTTTTTTTAATAATATCTACATTCTACATACATATTAAGTACTAAAACTAGTAATATTGTTAATTTTGGTTGTACTAACCTGAGTACTAATGACTGAGCACTGACGGCTTTTAACGGTTGCGGTGTCAAAATTAAAATGGAATAAACTGATTTTATAAACTAATACAGGCTATATTATTAATATAACACATTATCACGGACACATGAATCGACGAATCACTATACAATGATAATAAAATAAAATTCAACCATATTTTAATTTCCCACTTATTTGAAAAATTAATATTTTATTTTAGATCGGCAGCGACAGTCAATCCACAGTGAACTGTCAATCTCTCAGTCGCGGACAGGTATTTCTTGCAATACATACCTATTTGTCCATTTTAAAAAAATATTGTTATGACTTGTTAAAATTAAAAATTAAAATAATATTATTTTATTCACATACCAATTATTACACATTTCTTTTAAAATATTATTTTATAGTTATGACTTTTGTTTCAGAGTCTATTTAAAATTTTAAAATTTCAAACCTTTAACCCTTCAACGCCCATTGTAGCAGAAGTGCAACACGTTCATAACATTATTATATTTTATCACTTAAAATATATTTAAATAAGTGGCGCTATCTAGTTAATCTAGAAAACAATATCTACCAGTTGTTATTAATAGCACAGCTGTTTGATAAATAATCAATTTTTAGTTTCCCGCCAAATTGTCCATAGTACATTTTGTGATAACTACGTTTATGTGAGTTTTATTTTTGACTTTATATACCTTAAATTTTCGTTTATTCTTAAAAAAAAAAAATACTACATACTCAGGTAAGTTTTATAGATTCTATATAGTTACTTAGTTACTCGTTTTTTGTGCTCGTTTCTGAGCGGTCCAGTCAACGTCGTTGTTGTACCATCATTTATGTCATTAGCTGTTTGCAGTCGTCCCAAACCACGTTGTTGTGATTTGTGATTAAGTTCCTGGTAATTATCGTTCTCAGCAATTTTATTGCCATCACTAATTTGTTTTCCCCATCATAGGGTGGTCAAAGTTACCAGAGATTTGTGTTGTGATTCAACGTGTTTTGGTGTACCTCGTTGCTCGTGGGGACAGTAGTGCGAACACTAGAAACCCTGTCCCGGCTGCATTCAGTGTGTTTTTGTTAGTGAAGTACTGAAGTCATCGTCAACAGCTGCTGGCACACATTCGCACGTACGCAGGGTCAATTTGTTTTTTATTGTAACTTATTATTGATTTACTTACGGGCCTTGGTGCGGTAGCGTGGGTGTAAAACCAGGTGAGTGTCTCAGCTGTTATGTGAGTATTGGTCGACCAAATGTTTTTGTGTGTATGACCGACGGGTCCTAATTTATTATACCATATTACTTTTTATGTTCTGTTAGCCGTTAAGGCATATTAGTTATTAATATTTTTTTAAACAAATGTCATTTTTGCAATGAAACTTATAGGTTATATCAATGCAAATGGCTTAATGATTTGAAGGTATCAGATCGCCGAGAATTTGTTGCAAAGAAACGGTTATGTTTCAACTGTCTTTACTCTAATCATCAAGCACAAGATTGCAGGTTTTCAAGTTGTCCAAAATGTGGTCGAAAACATAATTCAAAATTGCATTTGGATCAAGATCATGAAAATCAACAAACGGGTAGTGAAACAGAGCCCATCGCAAGTACAAGTGCTCTGTGTGTTAATAAGAGTATACCACAGTTAATGCATGTGTCAGGTGATATGGTCATGTTTGCCACAGCTGTTGTGTACATTAATGATGCCGCTGGATATCCGCAGCCTTGTAGAGCACTATTGGACTCAGGATCACAAATTAATTTGACTGATGCCTGTGCCCAATTTCTTGGATTGTCTAAAACAAAATGTATTCTACCAATAGTTGGTATCAACTCAATGAGGTCAGATGCACATAGATTGTAACCAGTTGTTATGTATTCTAGATTTGAAAATTTCAACGTTTCGCTAGACCTTCATGCACTTCCTTCAATCGCCAATGATATGCCATCTCGACTAATACATTTAGATCAGTCAAAGATTCCAGATATTGTTAATGAACAATTGGCAGATCCAAGCTATGATACACCAGGCAGGATAGATATACTACTTGGTGCAGAAATGTTTTACACACTCTTCAGTGGAGAAAAGGTTGCCATTACAAATAGTTTGGTGTTTCACAAAACCACACTTGGATGGGTTCTTACTGGAAGGGTACTAAATAGTGAAGTTATTCATTCAAGGTTTTCTGCTAGTGTTTGTGATAACGACTCAACCATAAAATCAGCACTTTCACTATTCATCAGTAAATCAAGTGTTCGTAAAGATGAAGAAGATGAAGCTAAACAGCATTTTAAGATGGCACATTACAGAGATGATTCAGGGCGATTAGTTGTTAACCCTCCGTTAAATACAAAGCTCAGTTCACTTGGTGAATCTAAACACATGGCGCAACAACGTTTCTTCAATTTAGAAAAACGGTTATCTAAAGACAGAGAACTATGCATAGCCTACCACAAGTTTATGTCAGAATACTTAGACATGAATCACATGGAACTGGTAACTGATGTTGATTCGAATAGTCAAACATATTATTTGCCTCGCCATGCTGTCATAAAGGAAGACAGCATCACCACAAAATTAAGAGTTGTGTTCGATGGATCAGCTCCAACAAGTTCTGGGCTATCCCTTAATGATGTCATGTTAAGAGGACCTATAGTGCAATCCTCCTTGTTTTCAATACTGTTACGATTTAGAGTACATAAAATAGCATTAACCGCAGACGTTGAGAAGATGTACCGTCAAATATTAGTAACTCCAAAAGACTGTCAATTACAACGAATTTGGTATCGTCCAAGTCCCTCTGAACTGTTGAGAGAATATAACCTTCGCACAATCACGTACGGTACAAAGTCAGCTCCCTATTTAGCGACCCGTAGCTTGGTGGAAGTAGCCCTTTCAGCTCCAAGTGAAACTGCTCAAAGAGCTATTAAAGATGATTTCTACGTAGACGATTTGCTTACTAGTGCTGAATCTTCAGACGAATGTTTCCAGCTATACAAAGAGGTTGCAGACACGTTGGTCTCTTATTGTTTACCATTAAGAAAATGGTGTACAAGCTCTTCCGAAGTCCTGAGTAAAATACCAAATTCTGGGACAGATCCTAATCATGTTTTACAACTTGATGAACAAGATTCTGTCAGTACGTTAGGTATAATGTGGCAACCCACGACAGATTGGTTTCGCTTCACATTAAAGCCATGGAATCCACCAAAAAAAATAACTAAGCGCACATTACTTTCTGACATTAATAGGATTTACGATCCACTTGGCTTCCTAACCCCCATTCTAATAACTGGAAAAATCTTTATTCAACAGTTATGGGTGTTGAAGATTGATCGGGACACTACATTACCAGACGACATGCAGCAACGATGGAAAAACTTTTATTTATCTTTGTATGCTTTGGATAAATTGGCCATTCCACGTCTGCCATTGTCAAATAATTGGTCCTACATCCAACTTCATGGATTTTGTGACGCCTCACAGGAGGCATACGGAGCATGTGTTTACGCAAGAACACAAAATTCAAATGGAGAGTTCAAAACATCACTATATGTTTCAAAATCAAGAGTAGCGCCAATTCATGCGACTACTATACCCCGGTTAGAACTCTGTGGTGCGGTACTACTCAGTGATTTAACTACAGAAGTCATTTCTGAATTAAAAAAATTGAATATAATCCTACATCAATGTGATGTCATACTATGGTCTGATTCGACTGTCGTCATCGCCTGGATAAACAGCACTCAGCCACTTAAGTCTTATGTATCAAATAGAATTGCTCAAATTTTAGACAACACTGATAAAACACAATGGAATCATGTGCCCCCAGATTATAATCCAGCTGATATTATAACACGTGGACAAACAGTTGATAAATTACAACAGTATTCAATGTGGTGGAATGGTCCACACTGGCTTTCAAAGCACCACACTTCATGGCCTACACGTACACAGCCAATTCTAAACGAGATACCTGAAGTACGACCTGTTAAATTGGTGCTTCAGGCATCTGCTCAGCCGGTAGATGATTATCCGCTCAACAAGTTTTCAAAATGGAACCATATGGTACGTGTCACAGCATACATGTTGCGTTTCATATCCAACGCAAAGGAAACAAAGAACCAAACATTTAACTGTCAATCAGGTGTGCTCACTGTTAATGAGTTGCAAAATGCCAGGAATGTATGGCTTCGTTACGCCCAGCACAATGCTTTCAGGTCTGAATTAAATTCCTTGACAAAGTCCAAATCTGTAGCTTCCAATAGCCGATTGAAGAGGCTTAATCCATTCATTGACACTGTTGGACTTATACATGCCGAAATCCCAGAGGTAATATTGTACTAACTACATTTTTTTTTTTTTGATTAGGCAACTGTTTTCCTTGCATTTTAACTGATGATTTTTCCCAACCTGATTATAAAACAATTGATATACGAAGTTACAGTAAACGGAATAAATCTTACCCTGAAAAAAGTACCATAATTATGAAACAAGCTTATACAGAACCACCAAAAATATCAATTGCAAAAAAACAAGATTTACTTTCTTTATGTCATTCCAACTTAATTCCAGAGCAGTATCATGAATTTTATGATAAATTATCTACTGAAAATAAAGAAAGTACCGGACCAAAGTCAAGTAAAAATTCAAGTATTAATAAGCTACCATCAAATATCAAGAAAGTTGCTCCAGCAAAAAAAAATACTACAAAAAAAACTATAAAAAAAAAAATTATTTTAAGATTTTTTAATTTTTATTTAATGACTATTTCACTAAGTATAGTAAAAAATAATCACAAATGTTTGATTTTTTGTTTGATTGTTTAATAGTATTTAAACACAGTAAATTTGTTTAAAACACTTAATATAATTAATAATATTATATAATACCAAAGTTTCAAACATTTAAATAAAATACTTTTTCTTTTATCAGTGATTTAAGATATGAAAAACTTAAAAACTCGATTTTCTCAAAATCATGCATTTATAGTTACTACACTAATGTACTCGCAGTGCGTATTGTTCGTCGTAACTCGAGCAACTTCAAGTTTCGTAAGGTCAGCCAACCAGTACGCAGATCCAGATCGAAAAGTCGGGTAAGAGTTTAGCCTATTTCCATTTGTTATATCTTTTCCTAAAATAAAGAATAAAATTTCCGAAAATTAGGTAGGCTAGCGTAGGGCACAGTACAACATTGTCAATACTCTATAGTCTATACAATATAATATCGTATAATAGACATTTGACTTTCGGCGCGCTTATCTGCAGTTTGATTGCTGATTAGGTTCATCGATACAATAAAAACAAATTGTCGCCGTCGTATGGTCGTTAACGTGCTTAATATTATTATACCTTATATTATATTTATTAGTTTTATTACGCGATTGTACGGCGTTATCGAGCGATGGACGATATTAGCGCATTGATCACGCGACGCGGCCAAATAAAAGCCGTCTTAACGCGATTTCAAGGTTACATCGGGTCACCTGAATGTGACATAAATCAAATCGGACTGAGGCGTAAGAAGGTCGAAGATGCATGGGATAATTTTGAACGTGTACAGGCGGAGATTGAGGAGTTGGATTGTGCAAATGGTACAGATCATTCAGGATATAGAGAAGAATTAAAAAATGCGTATTTTGAGGTGATCGCGAAAGCCGAGCAAATGACGAATTCTGTTAGTTCGAGCATCGGAATAAATACGAACGAACAAGGGGAAGGGTCCCCGCGAACATCGTTGCGTGTAGGGAGCATTCAGTCGGCGTCGTCATCGATAAAGCTGGCGGCGCTAAATATACCGGTTTTCAGCGGTGATTACGCGGACTGGACTCGTTTCACGATATTTTTGTGGCGCTTATCCATACGAATAATTATGAGCACGTTTGGAAAACATTAATAACAAGATATAAAAACGAAAAATTATTAGTTCAGTCTCACGTCAAAGGGATATGTGAGTTAAGTGACGTAAAAGAAAATTCGTCGAACAGTTTAAGGCAATTTTCCGACACGCTACGTGGTCATATATCTGCTTTAGAAGCTCTGAAGTAGCAGCCATGTGACTGGGGTCCATTGCACGCACATATTATTTGTACAAAATTGGATGCGATCACTTTAAGTGAATGGGAAACGAAGTCCTCAAAAAGCGAAATTTCCAAGGTGGCAGATTTAGTATTATTTTTAGATGCGCGCGCACAAGTTTTGGAAGCAATCGAGTCATCAAGAAACATTTCTAAAATCGGTGATATTGTTCTGGGAAACAAAAATGTTAATCGAAAAAATAAAATTAACAAAAACAATAGCGCTTCCACTTCTTTAGTCTCTATGTCAGAGATAAAATGTTATGCATGCGATTTGCCACATATGATCTACAAATGCCCTTCATTTTTATCATTAGCGGGAACCGATCGAATAAAAAGGGTCAACGAACTATAGGGCTCTGCAAGGTATGTTTGCGCAAACACGACGTTAAACGCTGTCTGTCGCGGAACAATTGTTATAAATGTCATAAAGCACATAATACATTACTACACTTAATTATTCCACAAAAATATAATGAAAAGAAATCGAATGAGACTTTAAATCAACAGACAGTAAGTACGTCGACTAGCGCGCATGCATCGGGCATCGACCACGAGAACGTAATTCTATCAACGGCCGTCGTGTGAGCAATAGGAAAGTGCGCAATATCAATATTATGTCGATCATTATTGGACTCGGAATCACAAAGAAATTTTATAACGGAAGAAATAGTTCAGGCTTTGAAATTAAAAAAAATAAAGACGACTCATCAAGTAAACGGTATAGGTTCCCGTAACGCAACACGTACATTCGTACGTACACGCGCGCTTCGAGTCCCGTTTTAGTGACTACAATTTTTCATTAAAAATGTTAGTAGTTCCAAAAATTACTGGTGCACATGGGAGTATTTGTATAATAAAACCGATCATTAGTCACAATCAGCAAGTTAATCAAAAAAGTCGTTAGCACTACGATTATTAAAGCTACCTAATCGGTCTGTCAAATGGTTATCAGTAAAATTTCTTAAACGCTTGCCACTCGTCGCACAGTCAGTCGTAACCTAGTTATTGTCCGAATGGCATATAATTGGTTTTCGGCACTTTCATTTATTTTATTTGTATCTTTTAATATTTTGATATTGCGTGGTTGAATTGGAAAAAAATTATTTTAAAAATGGAAAAGGAAGGTACGTATTCAATTTGTAGCAAAAATGTATTGATTCACTGATTATATTATGCTTTTCCGAACTATTTTAATGAAGTCTAATATGGATGTTAATTTTAACCAAAAATAATTAGATAATAGTGTTTTTGTTAATAAGTATGGTATTGTCGGAGTATATATTTTTGATGGGCATTAAACCAGCACATTTATTAATTATAAACTACCATAACATTTTCCGCCCACATCCGCCATTTTGATTCTGAGCATATCAAAGAAATTATTATTATCTTACTAAGATGCTCAATTTTTTTCTTATATTTCTGTAAATGACTTCTATCAACAAAAAACTAGGAGTACGATTGATATATTTTTCTTATACAAAATATTGTTTATAAGGTAATTTGGCATATACATTTTTTCTATAAACTGAAATAACAAAAAGTTGCAAGAGAAAAACAAAAAACAATTTTTAATATATGGTTCCTTGATAGTTTTGTAAAACTTAAAAGTCAGACAGTATTAAAACTGAATTACAATCTTCATTTATTTTTAAAATAAAAGTTATGAACTTTTCCAAATGTAAGGACTATTTTTAGAAGAATTTTGCAGATTTTATTATGTTGAACATTATATAATTTGTTACAGAAAATTTTTTGTAACATCTTTAATTTTAAGTATTTTTGTTATTTGGCTTGCAGCTTCTCAGTTAACGTCTAAGATATTTTCTCGAAGCCAATTATGTGAAATGTTAAAAGATTTTAAAGGTAAGAGACTAGAGGAAAAGTATTTGTTGTTGGATGAAAAACTTATGAAAATAACTAAATGTCCAGAGGAAAACAAAAATGTCTTAAGTCACTCTTTAAAGTTTTTTAAGAGCGATTACAAAATGAAATGGATTGAGGCTAGTTATAAAGACGAGCGTTTCATAAAAAACAATGAAAAGTGGCTCAAATCATCAATTGAACTGCCTTACTGGCCTGTAAAGCCAACAACGACGTTGAAATCCGGACGACCATCCAAAGCATTCAAAGAGCTAAGTGATTGTAGTAAGCGCAGAAAAACAAAGGATCTACGCGAGCAGGTATCAGTTGAGGAGTTGACATATGCAGCCAGTGTAAGTCAGCGCACATCAGGAAATAATTAATTAAATTAATTAAATTCTTGACTACCACACCAACTAGAGCTACAAAATATCGTAAAATTATTACTACTGCTCAAAAGCAATTAATAATTAAGAAATTTATACCACAAGAGGCATTAGCGATTTTTGTAGAAGGCGAATTCACCAGAAAACAGTGGGAAGTAATACAAAGTGCTAGCAAAAACATTTATCTCTGCTACTCATTGATAAAAAAAAGCCAAAACGGAATGTTACCCTATCGAGGAATCGATAACAGTGACTGAAACCTGTTCCGAAGTTCGACTTCAAGCCCTACTTGACCATACTGTATTGCGTTTGTACAAATATGTCGAAGAGGTAGTAAAAACATGTTCAGAAGAAGAAAAGAAAAATATGGTTTTACTATCAAAATGGGGTTGTGACGGGTCGCAACAGACCCAGTACAAACAAAAATTTCAAAACGGCAATGACAGTGACGCAAATATTTTCCAAACCTCATTTGTTCCTTTAAGATTAGTTGTTATTATTGATGGAGAAGATAACAAAATGATATGGCAAAACCCAGTCACTTCATCTACTAGATTCTGCAGACCCATACGTATACGTTTCATCGCTGAATCTAAATTAGTAACTAAAGATGAAATAAGATACATCGAAAATCAAATCAAGGCCCTAACAGAAACAGATGTGTCCCCACTCCTAATGGAACAGGCAAAATAAAGCATACAATGGTTGACGGGAAAGTGTGCAATGCAGCCACCGATACTGCTTCCACCATGAGATGCTTCATTTGTGGACAAACTTCAAAGGATTTTAATAAATTAATCCAACCAAAAGAAATTGATGTAGAATCACTGAAGTTCGGACTCTCAATTCTTCATGCTAGAATTCGATTTTTCGAATCGCTTCTTCATGTGGCTTATAAAATGCCACTGAAAAAGTGGTAGGCACGATCTCCCGAAGACAAAAAAGTTTTTAAGGAAACAAAAGAAAAAATACAAAGAGACTTCAAAGATGAAATGGGACTTTTGGTAGATATTCCCAAAGCGGGATTTGGGAAAACCAATGACGGCAACACTTCAAGACGATTTTTTGCCAACCCGGAATGTTCTTCTCGGATAACTGGAATCAATATAGATTTGATAGTTAAATTCAAAATTATACTTGAAGTGATTTCGAGTGGCTATAGCATTGATCCTGTTAAATTTGATATATTTGCACTCGAAACTGCAAAAATGTATGTAGATCTGTATGATTGGCATCCCATGACACCAACTATACACAAAGTCTTGGTTCATGGTGCAGCAGATAACTCATGCAATTCTACCAATTGGCCAGTTATCGGAAGAAGCATCTGAAGCCCGCAACAAGCACTATCGGCAATACAGATTGTAATTCGCTCGAAAATTTTCACGAGTGGATTGCAACAGAGATATATTGCATTGGCTACTACTTAGTTCAGATCCATATATAAGTAACTGCAGAAAAAGGCACCACAAGAAACCTGAGCCCTTTTCAAAAGAGGCAGTAAATCTAATGATCGCAAGAGCACCACCAATACCACCAAATAAAGACGACCACGATAGTGGAAGAAGTATGGAATATAGTGAAGAAGGTGATGATGAAGAAGATGACGACAATGAAGATGATGATGAAGAAGAAGACGAATATGATGATGGAGAAAATGACGACAAACAGTATGATTCTGATTAAAGTACTTTATTGTTTTATTTTTTTTTCCTTCTAATTTATAAAAATATTTAGTTTAAACAATTAATTAAGGTAAAATTGTATGTTTTATACAATAAAATTGCAAAAAAAATCAATAAATAATTTTGATCGGTTATATCATACAAATACTCCTATGTGTGGTGATTTACCGACACAAAATAAAACCAATTTATGTGGCATACCGAAAAATATTAAGTTAGCCGATCCGTCATTCCAAGTTCCACAGAAGATAGACATTTTAATTGGTGCTACACACTTTTACGACTTATTGGGTGATCAAAAAATAAAACCGCATTGTAACAGCCCGATATTTCAAGAAACAAAGTTGGGATGGGTTTATCATTAGATGAACAATTATGCGCAACTAAAGCATAAAGTTACATGAAACAATATCTTCCAGATAAACCACATAAGTGGGGGCTTAAATTGTTTGTTTTGACAGATACACAAGGTTATGCATATCGTTTTGAGATTTACTCGGGCTAAGAAAACAATTCGATATTTCGACACCCCAATGAACTAGATTTCGGAGCTTCGTAAAATGTAGTGGTAAGGTTATCAAGAAATGTCCCGGTCAACAAAAAACATATAATGTATTTTGATAATTATTACACTGCTGTTCGAACACGGAACAGTTTTCGCGCCGTGCAAATGCCTAACCGGCTGCCTTGCCGCGCTGTCAGCGCTCAAGAGCCCGAGCATCCCCCGTCCCCCACTATCGCCGCTACTTTTTATGTCCGGCCGCGAATACGATCGCGTCCGGTTGGTGTCCGACGTCTCGTCGTCCGCGTACATGGCACCAGTGGTGTGTCCAGCTGACTCAGTACTCGAAATATTTTTCACTTGTTGGCTACGTTGCCGCTTATAATTACTTGCCACTTGGTGTTACCTTGGCTTGCTGTCGTTCGTGGTTGTCGTCGACATTCAACGCGTTGAACTTTCTTGTGTTACCATCACCATAGATTGCGTGCCGGTGTGCCGGTTGGGATTGTGGAAGAGCACGTGCACGTGCAGGAAGTCATTGGCAGTGTCAGCGGAACCAGGTTAGGACTTTATAATTGGAATTGTTTAGGAACAGTGGCGTAATTTGGTCATGTTTATGAGGAGGGATGAAATGTTTTAAGATTTTACCCCCCCCCTCCAAAAAAATTTAAAAAATAAAATAAAAAGTATTTATTATAAGCACCTTTCAATATTTATGTACACATGAGACATGGAATAAATAATTACAAAATATTCAAATTTACAAATACTGAATAGGTATTATACATTATCACGATTTTGTTTTTTGAAATAAGAAAATAGTGACATTTTTGTATTTTTCGTTTCCCTTAAATTTTTTATAATTTTAAAAATAACTTTGAGAGTCGAGTGAATAGTAAATATTAAAATTAAATAACAAAACTCCACACGAATGATGAATGTAATATCAGTATATCACAATATCAAAATATGTATGAATTATAAAACTATAAAAGTCGAATGCCGATTACTGATTGTAACTGTAACTTGTAACCGATTACCGATTACCGAATGAAGACGAAACTACGAAAGTCATTACAAAAATTCCGATTAAGTGTACAAATCGATTTTAAGTTATTTTTAGTTCAATACTTCAATAGGACGATAGTCTTTAATCTAGATAAATTAATAATCTGATAATCGTCGAGCGTCGTCGATCCGCGATAAAATAATACTTTACCGCTCGGTGGTTTATTTTTGTAAAACTACAGCAACAGCACTACACAATGCATAAACAAACTCAAAACATATTTCAATAGTGATACCTATTACCTATACACCTGCGTGGCGGCATTTATAACAAAATACGAAGTATTTATGTACAACTAGCATAAAGGATTTGTGTTTTTTTGTAATATTTCTATCAAGTATAAAATATAGACTATTCATAATAATATTTATTTCGCCAAAGCATTTGATATCAATAAAAAAAAAATATATTATTAAATAAAGAAGTACATAGGTAAATGTAGTTAACCAGTCTTAAAAAAAGGTCATGGGGGGGATATGACACCCAAATCCCCCCCCGTAATTACGCCACTGTTTAGGAACAGCGTGTGATTTATATTTTTCTATATTATTATTAATTATTTGGGGCGCCCGTCATTCCAACGTTTGTCTCTTTATTGTAAAATAACGACAATTGTCGAAACCTTTGTATTATTATACTGTCTTTTTACCAATCAGTTAAGTCGAGTTGTATTAATGTAATCATTTTGGGTAACCTACACGTCCTATACAATATACATCGCAAGTCGATATAGCCAACCGCCGAATTTGTAGGAGCTATATCGGCGCGTAACAACTGCTATTCCAGTGATGGAATTTGTATACAAAAAAAATATATATAGTTTAGGTAGAGTCAGAATAAATCGTATTCCTAACTGCCCTTTACCAGATAAAAACGTCGAAAAAAAAAATGAAAAGAGGAGAATCGATAGAGTATATTACATCATATGAGTCCGCGCCTATTTCTGCAGTTACATGGAAAGACAACAAAGCAGTGGCGGCTCGTGGGGTTCATCGAAGGTGGGGCACAAATATTTCCTTCTTTTTCCACTATAAATGATTAGAATGAACAAATAATAATTAATTATTATCATGCTTTCAAAATATAAATTTTGTTCCACGGACGACGGTTGACAATAACAATACGAAAGCGATAAGACCGACAAAATCTTGTAAATCGTAATAAAAATAGAATTGGGGCACAATCCGATTGTGCCCGGCAATGCCGTATTAATTCGTGTCGATAAGTGGGGGAAATCTAGTACTGTTGATCGGGTCATCGGCCAATGCGTATATATAGTATACACGTATCCTATCTAGGAGCACCCGTATTTGATAAAACATTTTTTTTTTCGATAATATTCGATAATATACCAACTACCAATTACCAACTTATATCATGATTGAAAAAATACCTATTCAATTTTAATTTTAATAATTTAATATATATTTTTCTTCTTTTTTCTCAACTTTTTAGGTGGGGCACGTGCCCGTGTGCCCTATAGCACGATCCGCCACTGCAACAAAGTATCGACATACTGCGGAGAAATTCCGAAATCAAAAATGACTCGATTTGATCAATCTAAAAAGACCAGTATAGAAGTCGAATTCCCAATGCTTCTAAGTGAATATAATAAACATATGGGGTGGAGTGGATTTGTTAGATAGCCATATTGGAAGATATAAAATACGATTTCGCAGTCGCAAATGGTATATGCGCTTATTTTATCATTTAATTGACGTTTTTGTTGTAAACTCGTGGTTGCTCTTCAAACGAGTAAAAGAGCAACGAAATGAAAAAACAGAAATTGAATTACCGGACTGGAGAAAACAACTGGCTTGCAGTTTGGTAAAATCTGGCAATTGAGAGTAAGTGGACGTGGACGACCAACAACATCTTTGGAAGTAAAAATTGCTAGCACTAGACCACAGTCATTCCGCCCCACTAAAGATGTGCGTACTGATAAAATTGACCATTGGCCACAATTTTCGGATAAAAGGGATAGATGCAAAATGCCGTCATGTAAAGGTTTCACGTATATTTAATGTTCGAAATGCACAATATATTTATGTTTCAACCGCAATAATAATTGTTTCACTAATTATCATATGTAACTATATTTTTTTTATATAATATTAATGCCCACTGTTGCATAAATGCTAGATGTTATAAAGTTTAAGGTAAAATAAAAAGTTATGAATTTAGATTTTTTTACTTATTTTTTTCGAATTCCTGGTATTTTAATCCATATAAAACAATTTTAATATACAAATTTAAAAAAATTGGGTACTGAAGGGTTAAAATACGCCCACGAAAATTATATGCCCGGGGATAAATCTCCGACCCTCCCACCCCTAGATCCGCCCCTGTATGGATATATAATATATTGATTACCTACCTATGACTCTAACAGTCTAACCGAAAATGTATTTTTAAGATAAGGTAATATCTATAAGACTTTAATAGAATATGTATTTGTTATAGTTCGGTTCCGCTTGTTAAAATGTGGAGTTTCCTTGTAACTTCTCACCTAGTTGCTAATCAGTATCTAGTTAACGTAATTGCTCCACGTCAGTGGCGGCTATCCTATAGTAAAGGTATATAAGGTGCGCCTGCTACACATTTAATTTTAAGTGGGTGGGGTGGGTTGTCTATGTAATTTTTCGTATATGAATAATATAGAATAATACTTAGGAATATTTTAACAGTATAATTCATAGTAAGTACTAAGTATAACTATATGGAATGTAAATTGTATAGATTGTATAGATTTATAGATGTGTTATTTATTAATGCGATTTAAAATTAATACAACTGTTGTGTTTACGGTTTTTACACTGTTGTAATACCTATTAATAATATATCAATAAATGTACTATTTAATAAACAACCGCAAATGGGGACATCACGACTAGTACAAATAAGTAGTGACTCGCTAATTATGAAGACATAGATCAGCATAATTGTCAAAGCGATGCACTACTTATAGTCATGCGAGTAACCCACAAGACACCTATCTCTGGGACCGTGTGGAAGTAATGTAAAAGGAATCAAGGAGAAGGCCGTCTTGTGTGAAGTGTTGTCCCCGTCACTGCCGTGTACATGTAAGCATTACATTTTTTTATTTTATTTATTATTATTTATTACCCATTTAGATCTGTGGTAATTATTGTTATTTTAAATTATAACAACACGACGTCACGACTACAGAGATGTCTATCGCGATAAGATTATCAAATGGTTTATTCCACGATACGATTCTAAAAATAGAATTATAAGTAAACGTGATATGTAATGCGTAATGCATATGTACTATACTTCAGTATGCGATCAGTCAATAATCGTCAAATGTTTTTTTTACATATCAGTGGTTATTAATTTTTTTGAAGTTATTTATCTGTGAAATGTGTATTATGAATAATTTTAATTAAACAATTATTATTCATTATGTAAACTACCGAATCTATTTGTGCGTGCGGCAAGAAAAGAATAGGATTAAACTTGACAAATTGGAATCGTCATTTGTCTTTTTGTAGATTGTACATTTATGATTTAAACAAGAAAATTTTAATAATAATAAATAATTTAATATAAGTAATTACATAAAATGATATACCTAATAAAAGGTAAATCTGTTGATGGCTGTTAAAAAATATTTATTAATGTTAAAGAATATAGATCCTCATATAATCTTCATAACTTTATAAATCAGACAATTTTAAATATTTATTTTATTAACTGTAATTTATTACAATTTATTTGGTAGGTGATTGGTACTACAGTAGATGGTTAATAAATGGTACCTATAGACGCTGTGCAAGCTGTACGATAGCGCTTCGTGGACAAATATTGTACTAATAGGAGGGAACATCAAAACGCATTATTACTTAACGTGTATGGGATACAGTGATTTTTTTTATTTAATGCTAATAAATAAATATAATATTTATGTTAATGATAATTAAAAACAGTACACTACCTACTTGATAATAATTTTTGATTAAAATAATCATATACATAATATATTACATATGATTATATATATTATATTATCATTGCTATTTAGTATTTTCTAAATATTTTGAAACGTGTTACGTAACTAAAAGTACCTAATTTGTACTTGTTAGTTTTCATTGCTTACTAGTAATTTTATTATTCTATATTTTGTTATTTTAATTTTTTTTAAATCATAAATTCATAATGAATAATAATAAAAAAATAAAATGCAAAAAAATGTGTTGTGTAGTGAATTGTCATAATACCTATCAAACAGGACATAAATTATTCAGCTTTCCAAATAGAAACTATGGAAGAGAATTAAAATCAAAATGGATAAATAGTATTATACGAATCAAGTATGTATATGATTTTAGTGTATTTATTTTCAATAACTAGTATAAAAATGTCTATACTTAGTGTTGATGGATCACCATGGCAACCAAAAATGCATGATGTTGTGTGCAGTGCTCATTTTGTTGGAAATATCCCATCTAAAAATCCCAACAGCCCTGCCTATATTCCAACATTATTTCCTAACACATATAAGAAGATATCAATTAATGAAATGCAGCAATATGATAGACATAATCGCTACAGAGCTAAACAAAGAAAATGCAATACTGTCGTCTGTCATACCATTTACTATGACAATAAATGACTCAAATTTAGAATTTAATGAAGATGTGGTATCAACTAATCGTAGCCATGATATTGGAACTCAAGTAGCTTTTGATGTTTCTGACGTCCAATGTTTTTCATTTGAATGCACTTTTGAAAGGGGTAATAATTCAGTTACTACATTTGTTGCAAGTACTTCTAACAAAATGCTTATCAATTCAAAAAAAAATATTTGTTGATAAATCATCTGGCCCTATTTCTGACAATACAATTTCTTGTCTTGATTGCCAGAAATTTCATGGGTATAATTCAATTAAGCATGAGTCTTCCCTAAAAGATTTAACTGAATTATCTTTTAAAGTATTTAATCTTCTTTTAGCAATGATGCCTGAATCTTCTAGTAAAAGTAATTTAAATAATAATAATAAACTACTAATTTTTCTTATAAAATTAAAGCTGGGTATAACTTTTTCAGCACTCAGTGTGCTCTTCAATGTTCATCGTACCACAATCAGCAGAATATTTTTTGATACACTCACAATTTTAATAAGAAAAACGAGTGCATTTATATTTTGGCCAAATAAAAAAACAATTCAAGAAACTCTAACTGAAGTATTTAAAATTAATTTTCCTGAGTGTCGCTGTATTATTGATTGCACAGAATTTAAAGTTGAGCAACCACCGTCAGTGGAACAAAGAGTTTATATGTATTCTAGATACAAATCATGCTATACTATAAAAATACTTGTTGGAATTACACCAAATGGTTGTATATGTTTCCTCTCAAAAAGTTATGGAGGAAGAAGCAGTGACTCTTATATTACTAACGATAGTGGGTTTCTTAAGAATTTAGAACTTGGAGATATTGTTTTGGCTGACACAGGGTTTCCAGGTATCAAAACATTATGTGATGACCAAAAGTCTATACTGGCAATGCCACCTATCTTGCACAATGGGAGATTTACTGAGGAAGAAATAATTAATACATATTCAGTTGCTAGTGTTCTTATACATATAGAACGTTTGTTTGCTAGATTAAAAACTTATAAAATATTAAATAATATAAAAATTGATTTTCTACCTCATATTGATGATATTATTAAAATATGTTGTGTCTTAACAAATTTACAATCCCCAATTATTAAGCAATAATCAATGCACCTATATTATTATGTTATTAAAATAATTATAATTCAACCGCAAAAACAAATATTTTGGCATAGGTACCTAAATGTATTTTTTTTAGTAAATACATTTTTTTTTTAAATATATTAATTAAAATAAATTGTGTCTGTAAATTGTAATACATTATTATTTATTATTATGTTGTACATTTGTCCTATTAGTAAATAACTATTATATTACAACTTATACAATTAGTATACATGAGTTTAGGTTTAATTATAATTTAAGAAATATAAATATTACATGCATAAGTAATTATTAAGTATGTACATATTATTTTTTTAATGAGAGTTCTGTCAAATAAGTGGAAAAATAAAACTGCTCAATTTTTGACTTAATATTTTAATTCCTATATATTATTAATTATTATAATAGTATTTATCCCTCCATTAAGTGTGACAGTTGTCCACCAGACCGCGCTGTTTTCCAGAACTTGCAGAGTCTATACTTGTTGTCTATACTTACTATTGATTTTGTAATTTTTTATGAAGTTTTTAGTTATTTTATCTGTTTTATAATCGTTATAATCATAGTTATTTATTTTATTATAGAGAGTTTGGATTCTAAAAGTGAAATTACTAGTAAAAATGATGAAGGAGATCATATCAGCCTAAATATTATTGGGATAGGTAGGTAACTATTTTACTTAACATATTATTGTTAGCATCATATATTTAAATTATTGCATAGTATCTCTACTATAGTCTATAATGCTATATGATATTATTTATTAGTAGGTATTTGTATTTTTAGTAAATTTAAAATGATACATATTTATTACATTTATGATTAATACAAGAACATTTTAATAATAATAAATAATTTAATATAAGTAATTACATAAAACGATATTTAAAAGTCATCTCTACTACACCTTACAACCCCACCCAGAAATAATTGTACCTGAAAACATAAATACTGTCCAAATGTTCCTTGAGTCACCACTCCCACTTACCCTTCCAGTGAAACACTTTACACCAAATGACTAAAATTTACGATTCAAAAATACCAAATCAAAAAAACTCCAGGTTTTGATTTAATCACAGCTGAAGTGGCCAGATGTTTACCAAAGTGTTCAATTATTCTACTTACCCACATTTTTAATGCGATTTTAAGGCTCTCTTATTTACCACTCCTTTGAAGTTTTCAACAGTTATACTAATCCCAAAGCAGAACAAACCTCTTGACTCTTTAACTTCCTAAAGACCAATCAGCTTATTACCTTTTTTCGCCAAAGTATTGGAAAGACTCTTGCTCAAACGCATTCTTCCCATTATCAACGCGAATAATATTTTACCTTAAAACAGTTTGGTTTTCGTGTCAATCATTCAACCATTCATCAAGTGCATAGGGTTGTTGATGCAGTTTCCTTTGCGTTTAAAAAAAGCTATTCTGAACATGTGCGTTCATTGACATTTTGCAAGCTTTTGATAGAGTATGGAACGAAGGGCTACTATAAAAATTAAAGAAATTTCTACCCCAACTTACTACTTTATCATGAAATCTTATCTTAATGACCGTTACTTTCAAATCCGTCATGGATCTGCTCATTCCAATATAGCAAACATTAGAGCCGGCATTCCACAAGGAGGAATTCTCTTCCCAGTTCTGTTCAATATTTATATCTCAGACCAACCTATTACGCATAACACCTTAGTGGCGGACTATGCTGACGACAAGGCAATAATATCAACTAGCGCTGACCTTGTTCTAGCTTCCACTTATCTTCAAAATCATCTTTCTCAAATGGAGGACTGGTACAGAAAATGATGTACATGAAGTTGGCCCCTCGACTTTGTCCCACCGACTCCGGACTTGTGCCAATATTTAGCAACCTATTTGCAACTAATTGCAACCTACTTGAAAAAATTTGCAACTTCTTTTTTTATAAGTTTTTCTAAAAAAACACGATCGGAGTGACCATTAAACTAAAAATAATTTTTTTGTATTTACCTATTTTTATTAGGTAGGTACATTTTATATTGGAATATTATAATGTTTATCATTAGGTATCTATTTTTTAATATTGAAGGCATAAAAAATAATAAAATAAAAATAAAATTATTTGCTTGGTAAAATATCTTTTTAAATATAAATGTTGGTTAAATTAAGTTTGAATGTAGACAGCTAAATGTGGTCTAGTGTTTAAGAATTTTGACCTATATATTCTAATTTTCTTCTGCAGGTCATTATGTGTTTCCCAGCGGTCATCTGATCTTCGTATATGTGATACGTAGTATTCTAAGTGATACCCAATTACACCATACAACGTATTTCTGAAAAATGTCATTTATGACTTTATGATTATTGTATAATATGTTACAATTGTTACATAATACAGGGTGGGGAAGTGAATCGGGCGATTTTAAAATAACTATAAAAACCCAACAAGTATTTTTTTTAACAAATATATTTATATAACCTGAAAGTATATAAAATAGCATTAAAGAAGTGTTAATTTGTTATTTAATTTTTATAAATGATATCTGCAAGATGACGTTTACATGTGATTAAATGACACAGTGACAATGTGTTTACATTGGATGGCAATTACAGCGAACGCACGTTGTTGTGCAGTCCAACGATTCATGATAACTAAAAGCTTATTTATGGTGAACATAATTTTATAGTTGTAGTACGCACATATCAATTACGGGGATTTCCGTATTTATTTTAAAATCGCCCGATTCACTGCCCCACCCTGTACTTATTTGAGTTTGATAATCAACAGTTTTTGTATAATTCTATAATACTCCCAACATATATTAACTAATATAATGCCAAAAATAAAATTTGCTTAATTTCGTTTTAAACAGTTTAATTGATTTTTCTTTTTTAATGTTAATTTGAAGCAAATTGAAATCATTAGTTAGTTTCATAAACCATACCTTATAAAGACGGTTAATTGTTTCTGTTTTATCGCAATGACCTATCGCGATTGGCAATTAGCGTATATGCACCCAAACGTGTGCTATATATTTGCAGGTAAAAATTATGCTATGTACCCAAACGTGCGAATTTTCGTACGAATTTTCCTAAGCATTTAAATATATAAACATTTAGTATGACAAAACCAGTTATTAACAACTTGGTTCTATAATAACTTCAACTAGTATAAAGTAGTATATAAGTAGTAAATAGTACTAGATAATATCAATAATTAATTTTAGTTTGTCTAACTTATCCTATTTAATAATGTTGTACCTAAGTTCTTACTTCTTAATATAATTTAATCATGCGCCGACTTCCTACTGTTGTATTTGGTCTAAATGTCTAACCATAAATTTATAGTAAATTTCAGTTGGTAGTTATATCAAACCTCACATCAACCTCACACCTCAAAATATAATAAAACCAACTATATTTTCGCCAGCCAACTTTATTTGGTTAATATTTTTTTTCGTATACGATTTGGTAAAGTCGGATGTTATTGTTGATTTATTTTAATATATATTTTCCCTCTGGAAAACGACCAAAAGACTAATTAACCATCAGGATAATACACCTCCACTCGAACGACCTGACAAATCATTAGCTATTTCCGATTTAGAGAAAGCAAATCTTTTTGGTGATCACCTGTCCTCAATATTCTCTCCTCATCCTGACTTAATTCCTACGCCAGATCACGTCAATCTAGTTCAATCATTTTTGTCTTCACCCTTACCCATGTCTCTTCCCGCAAAACCGATTTCGCCTGCTGAAATTGTATCAGTTATTCACAAGCTTCGGCCTAAAAAATCACCTGGACATGACCAAATTTCAAATAAAATAGTAAATAATCTACCAAAAAAGTCAATCTTGTTCCTTACTCATATATATAACGCTATGCTCTGTTTGTCTTACTTTCCTCCTACATGGAAGTACTCAATTATTATAATGATTTCTAAACCCAATAAGCCTAAGCACATCGCTAGTTCTTACCGCCCTATCAGTCTACTACCTACATTTGCAAAGCTCTTCGAAAAACTTATTTTACATAGAATTACACCGTTAATTGACCAGCATAGTATATTACCTAAATCACAATTCGATTTCCGTCGGAAACACAACACAATCCACCAAATCCATAGAATCACAGATAAAATCTCAGCCTCTTTTGAGATCAAACAATATTGCCCAGGGATATTTCTAGATATATCCCAAGCCTTCGACCACGTTTGGCATGACGGGCTCCTATTTAAACTAAAACAGTTCCTACCTTCACCATATTATTTAATAATAAAATCATATTTTGAAAACTGGTCATTTTCTGTCCGATAAAAAAATAATATTTCAAGTGTTAAGAATATTGAAGCTGGAGTTCCCCAGGGTAGCCTATCTCCTATACTTTACAACATATTCACCGCTGATATACCTACAACAAATCAAACTCTTCTCGCCTCTTTTGCTGATGATACAGCAATACTTACGTCAAATAATAATCCTAATATCGCGTCTCAAAATTTACAGTTACATCTAAATAAAATAGATTCCTGGGCCAAAAACTGGAAAATCAAAATTAACGACAAAAAATCGTCTCAGGTGAATTTTTCCCTAAAAAAAATGGAATGCCCCCCACTAAAATTTAATAACAAACAAATTCCACTAAATCAGTCAACCAAATACTTAGGCATCACTCTGGACAAAAGACTAACCTGGTCAAGCCATACTAAACAAAAACGCAAACAACTCTCGCCTTCATCTACTTAGACCTCTACTAAAATCCAACTTAAGTCTTAAAAACAAATTACTGCTATACAAAACAATTATCAAGCCAGTTTGGTCATATGGTATCCAAATTTGGGGGCCAGCGAAACCTGCCAACATTCGTCCTATCCAAGCCTTTCAATCAATTACGCTAAGACTTATCACCGGTGCTCCTTGGTACATAACAAATGCAGCCCTCCACAACGATCTAAAAATTCAAACAGTTAATGAACTTGCTAAAAGCCACTACTCAAATTTCCACTCTAAATTAACCAACCACTCGAACCCCCTTGTTAAAAACATGTCCACTCTCACATTACCACAAATTCCCCGTCGACTAAAAAGGAACTGGTCTAGAGACATCCTAAAATAGGAAAAAAAAATAATAAAAAAAAAAAGTTTTCTGAGGTTCTGTTAATGAATGGTCTCCTCTTCATGTGATTCATGTCTTGTATTTACTTTGTATTATCCTTATTACTTATTGTTTTTATTGTAAACAGATTGAATATATTTAATTAAAAAATATATATATATATATTAGGTAGGTAGGTACAATGGAATATAAATACCATGCTTTGTTCTTACGGTTTGACACTAGTAGGGTATTTTATTTTAACATACCTAGGTACCACATTAATTTTACTGTGTGACAAAAATATACCACGTTACAATAACGCTTGAGTCAATAAAAAAAATTCAATCATAGGTATTAATTAATTAAAAGTCAATACCTACATGGGCGTTGTATAATGTTTCTATTTTTTATGTATTAAAAGTTTATGACTTAAACACGAATTAAGTGAAAGCATAAAATCAACTCGTTAAAAATTACAATTATATACTGTGTACCACCTTATTACTATAGTATAATAATACGATCTAAAGAGGAGGGGATCCAGGACGTAAATTATATTATGTACGTAATAAAAATTAAAAACGCTCTTTATTGAATTATTTAAAATATCAACTTTATTTTCAATGTAGATTAAACCATTTTTATTTGAATGTGTAAAAATTATTTATACTAGAACAAAATAAAGAATAATTTTAAAAATACACAAATAATTATGATAATCATCAAAAATAACTAAATTAATCCTAAATATAAGACTATTAAGAATAAAATGAGGTGTATTATACATTTATGCCTATTGCCTAATCATAATAATAATTAATAATTATTAATACTTAAAAAAATGTAATACTTTTAATAATAATAGGTATTTTTGCTATACCGTTTGATTATCAATAGACAATAATATAGTTAAACATAATATTATAAAAATGTGCAATAATATTGCGGAGACACCGCTTTCAAAAAAAATTAAATGATTAAAAATTAAATAATATATAGCCCGAGACGGTATTGAAAAAAAATGAATTAATATAATAAAAATAAAAACAGTAATATATTATAATTATTGTTCTCAGGGCGGTACAGACATGTTATTGTAACGTGACGAGCGACATTATACGACATCTGCGGCGAGGCGTGCGATGTAGTTGTATTCAAGCACATAGTAGCAGAACCAAATAGCGCCTGACACGAAGACCAGCGTGATGAAAAATAGTCTGAACGAAAAGTGCTGACGGACGTCGATTCTTCTGTGGACGGTGTGTGCGAACTGGTCGCCGACAGTGACGACTAGGGCGGAGACGCCGTTCAGACCGGCCGGCGAGTCCGACTCGCACGCGATGTGGCTCGGGATGACGGCTGTCCCGTTGCAGGCGACCGTGGTCAGGTTCCTCGAGAGCCGGACGACCGAAACGTCGGCGGCCCGATAACCGCGGCCCAAATCCAGTCCTCGGACCAGCACGGACCGGCCGTCGGGCGACATGGAGAAGTCGTCCAAAACGGGGTCGGCGTGCGCCACATAGCCGTCGGTGCAGTCCGGCGGCGGCGGCACGTTGGAAACGTGACCGTCGGCGAGTCGAACGCGGAAACCGAAACGCAACCGTTCGGGCAAGGCGCCGGCGGCCGGTCCGTCCAACTTCGGAGTGCTGCAGATCATGCGTGTATCGTCGACCGGGTGACAGTGGCCGGAGGCGACTCGGCGGACGCCTGCGCGGTCCGCGTACATTGTCGCTTGGCCGACGCAGTCGAAACCGGTCCCGCGGACCGTCACGGCCGTGCCGCCGGACGCGATGCCTTCGAACTTCAGACCGGCGGCCAGGACGGGCCCGGCGGTGTAGGTGAACGTCGGGCCGTTCTGGAGCCGCAGCGCCTTGTCGAACACCACCGTGACGTCACCGGTCGCGGGCCCGGTCATGCACAGGATGCGGTCGTTGTTCCGGGAGACGATCTCGCAAGTCACCGACGACGGTCGCCGCGGGACAGGGCCACGGCCACGGTCACGTGACTGCCGGCGTCCAGGTGTCGTCTGCGGACCACGAGCAGCGTGCCTCCGGCCGACGAGCCGCACGATGGGCTGACGTCCGTGATCTCCGGGTACAGTAACCGGAACGTTTGCGCCGACTCGACCGTCAGCGAAGACGGCCGGTACGTGACCAGCACCGGGCCCTGGCTATCGGCTCGTGGCTGTTCCGCGTCGGCCGCGGCCAGCAGGCACGTGATTCCGGCGCCGCGGTCCATCGCCGTCGGTCGCACGCATTCGCGCCCGGCCACGGTCACTTTCACGTCGCTACCGCCGTCGGCCAGTATCGCGTGGTTGGCGATGGTCACCTTGACCTTGACTTTCGTGGTCAGCGACACCTCGGGACAGTCGGCCTCCGTGCGCGCGATCAGCGTTAACGACAGTCCGTAGTCGGCGCTCCAGCGACCAAAGGCACGATGCCTGATAGGCGCATTTTTTGCACGTCTTCAGTTCCGAGCAATTGATCGTAATTGAATTATTTGCCTCGGTCGGTTCGGCGCACGACACTATGGTGCCACTCATAATGAACAATATCTGTTGAAAACAAAAAAAAATACAATTCAAATTAAGTTAATATACATTTATATAATATTATGTATATACCTACTAGATTTGAAAAACGAAATATTTTTCTTGTTTTTGCGTATTTAGGTATATAATCTGGTTATTTCAATAAAATATAGTTATTTATGATCTATACTCTATTCAGAATATGAGCGGTACCGGGCGGCCGACTAATGCGAATAGGCGTGGCTTTGTTCCGGACTCCGAAGCGCGCCAGTGTTGGTAGGAGAAGCATCTGACCGCCGCGGCCGCCGACGAAAACCGATACTAAGTTATATGCAAATAACATAATAAAAACGCGTAACGCATATTTCGTTATTTTTAAGATAATTATTTTTAACGTCCACAAAATGTCAAGATGGTTTTTAATATAACAAAATACATTTATATTTTCTTTGAGTCAACGGCGATGGTTTTAGATAAATTAAGAATACGGTAGATTACCCAAACTAAAAATTACCTGTTTTAATGTCACGTTTTTATAAAGCTAGGCTATGAAATGTATTAATTTTAAAATTATTAACCCAACTCGATTTTTACAAGGATCTACCTACTTAAATTCTTATTCATGTATACATATTATTATGTTATAAATTTATATATTTACAATAGTTAGTATACGTACCACTGCGATTCCAAATCCATTAGAAATATTATGGTTCCAATGGAATCCATTTCTTCCCGTACGTCCGTTGCTCATCATGTTGCTTAAATTTCTTACAATACTCTAAAAATAAAAATATTTAATATTAGTTCATACAATATATTTAAATCATTTTTTTGTAATGTTTTGATCTTTATTCTTTATTATTGTAGCACGAACCCTTACTGCCGACCCAGAGGTCGTCGACCGATCCGGCTACACCTCAATCAAATAAATAATTTTTCCTAGGCTCCCTAATATTGTCACGATGGGCACTCCAACACAGATGAATGGAGAATGGGGACACCTTAGAGAACTTATCTGGTGGGTAAATAAATCAATGAACACAAGTATTATGGTACAAATAATAAGATAATATTATTGTGTGACAAAATGTCAAATTATACACTAATGGGCGCCCACAACACTTGTACAGAAATACAACATCTAATATAATAATATACTAAATAACATAATACAGAGATAATAATATTAATTAATGATTTTTGTATTCACCGGTCTCTGCTGCTATCGCGGCTGCAATTTGGGTGTAATTCGGCGATCTCTCCAATGATGCACACAAACGTTGTCGATATTACACCCGACGAAACCCGACGGGTAACTAACGGCTACCACGAACACAGTCGGACAAAATCACGTCGCACACTACGACGCAACTTACAAATAATAATTTCCGAATTGCATATATATGCTCATAAATCCGGACAAAGGTGACACGGCACAGAGACGGGTGATGAGTCGCGACCTCGCAACGGCGACTTACACACTACTTTCGAACTTCACCGAAAAACACGTTTTCGGTGAGACGGCAGGCAGAGACGGATATAGAACAGGCTGGGCGGAGGTATCGAACATTCTAGACGCCGATAAAGATTTCGACGGGTCATTACGCCGATAACATATGTCATAGATATCCGACAATTATCAAAACTTATAAATTATAAATATTATTATTTTTATTTTTATTTATTTGTACGTCAGTAAGCTTCAAGTATAAATATATTTTATATTATGTGCCATATATTTTTACAGAATGTCAGGAATAACCAAATTTCAAATAATATTTAGTGCACATACAGGGTAATGAATGTAAAACACTCATTGTATAGAAAATATGTTCATTTTTTCAACCATTTTTTATAGAAATCAAATTTGCGTCATCCTAGCCCAAATAATAATAAGTCATTCTAGCCCAAATATTGAAGATATTTGTGAACCTTTGATTAATAACGAACCAGTGCCAGAAAATGTATTAGTTTTTGATTTCCCAGAGGTATAAAATTATTTTAATACATTAATTTAATTATAATCAATTAATATATTATTATAATCTTTCTAGATGGACGAACAAGAAAACATGATAAGAAAAAAATCTAAACAAGGTAAAAGTGAGTATAATTCGGACGGCAGTCCCAAAATATAAATATAAATTATCAATTAAAATAATATATACTTAATTAACATTTACTAATGATGTCTTTTTAAAAATTTTTAGTTAGTATTTGTGTGTTGATTATTTAATTATTGTTTTAAAAATTAATGTTTTTCAGAGCAAACTGAAATTAATTATCAAATATATATGGAGCAAATGTTGCAAATTGAAACGAGAAAGGCCGTTGCACTAGAGACATTAGTTATAACAGCAACAAATATACTAGAAACACTTAGAAAAGATAAATAGTTTTATATATTATATATTTTTTTTTTCATATAATATGCATTTAGATTAGACATGATATTTTACCTAAATGAAATGAAAAGACTTATTAATATTAATTTACGTTTTTAAAACTGTTAAAAGTATTACATTTTTTATTTGGTTATATTAATTATAACATTTTGTATTTTCTTAAAAGTATTATAAAGTATAATTCAGCTAAAATATAATCACTGATTTGTTATAAAAAAAAAATAATACAATTTAACCATATACCTTATAAATATCAGTATTAGGTCTAAGAATTTAACGCAATTGATTTACAATTTGACTTCTAATTTGCTGTCCTAGTCTATGAAAAGAATTACGCCCTCTACCAATTTCCTCATTTACATTCATTGGAATTGGTCTTTCATTTTCAATATCAAGTTCTTCATGTAAATCTAAATCAGCCAAATTTGCTTGTTTGCACATGTTATGAAGAACACAACATGCGATTTTTATTAATGAGACAAATTGTGGACGATAATGTAACATGCGATGCTTAATTAAACAACGGAAACGTCCCTTCAGCTGCCCATTAACTCTTTCTATTATTGACCTAGTCTTTTTGTGGATTCTATTGTAATTTTCTTCTTTTGAATGTGGTTGAATTTCATTTTCAACGTTGGAAAGGTACCATAAGAAATGGCTCTAATGAATAACCTTTATCTCCTAACAGCCAAGACTTAAAAGTTCCTTCTTCATATTTGTCTTTTAAATAATTCCTTATTTCACTATTTCTCCAAATAAATGAGTCATGTGTCGATCCCGGGAATTTAGAATTTACATTTATTATTCGACATGAGGCATCACACATCAGTTGAACGTTAATAGAATGTTCATTTTTCCGGTTGACATACATATATTCTCTATGAACAGGATCATCAGGTACTGACGCAATATAAATGTGGGTGCAATCAATGCACCCTACAACACCATGTATATGATATTTTTCATAAAATTGAGCTCTTATTAATGGAATTTCATCATCAGATGGAAACTGAATCCATTGGTGAGTCAGATTTGTAACAATTGCTTCAGTAACTATGTGTACACAGTTGCTAACACTTTTTTGACATACTGCTAATGTTAAATCTTGTGCTACTGACATCTGATAGCTACCTTGAGCATAAAATCTCAAAGCTACAAGAACTCTAACTTCAGGACTCAATGATGACTTTCTATTTTGTATTGGTACAAAAGGCATTAAATCATTTACTAAATTTCTTACTAATGTTTTATTTAGTCTGAATAATATCACAAATTGATTTTCTGGAAGATCAAATGGATCAATCCTATGTTTTATTGGTTTTTGTATCCTAAAAATGTATACATACCTACTTTAGATTATTTACTGATTTGTAAGACTTTTATTAAACCTATATTATGCTATGCGTGGGTGGATCCGATATCTTCTATGGAAAACACACAAATAATGAATCGTTCTTTTAACTTTAGAAAATAATTTCTTCAACGAACTAAAAGCGTTTACTAAATTATGTAGATTATACCCATAGTTGGTAGGCTATTTATTAGATAGGTAATAGGTAGTCCTAGTAATATTAATAGGTAGTACTTTGGTAAATAATTAGATTAATAGATTAATGTGATTTATAAACAAATCAGTTTTAAAAAGATTTTGAGTGAATGTATTTAAATACAAATACAAATACATCCATTCAGAAAGTATGTAGAATAATTTTTAAATTAAGTATCTATTTGACAGTCTTGTAAACGATACTTTTAAAATACATTAAAAAACATAACTATACCTAAGTCTCCGATTTATTTGTTGGATATGGATTCCAAGTAGGATTACATCCATTGTAATAAAATAGTATTAATATAATAGGTATATTATGTTAATTTAATTTGTCATGTAATAAACAATAGAACAATGAATGTGACGAATGCTTATTAAATAAATTATCATTTAATATTAATATAATTATTAATCACACTCTCATAAAATCATAACACACTCATAATTATTGATAACACGTAGATTTTATATGTGTTAAAATTATGATTAACATATCACATTCATTTGGTGCTATAATTCAGTAACACGGGTCGGTACTTCAAAATTAACAATATCGTGTTATTTAGCAGTATTACACTGTGATTATAACCCTGTGTTATATTAACACATCTCAATACTAGCCACCCTGTGCGGTTATTGGTACAGCGAATTGTATCAAACTACATTATATTGATATTTAAAGATCATTACAATGTAGTTTACATTTTAAAATTAATATAATACTTTTTCTATAAACTTGTAGGAATTATATTAATGAAATAGCGGATGTTTATTGGACTATACATTTATTGTTACATTCAGAAGTGCGCCTATACTGCCGATAATGACATCCGCCCCAAATTTTTTATTTTGTGAAATTCTTTTATAATAAATGGTTGTATAGTTAATAGTGTAAAACAACAATAAAAGTACAGGATATTAAACAGGATATTAAATGTTGAATTTCAACTATAATATACCCTAATGAGTACCACGTTTTATCGGAATTCAAAAGAAGAATATATTCTAATACCCTCGATAACCCTACAATTACAATAGTCTCCAGATAAATTTAAAACTTGATTCACTTCCATCTCGTCGTAAAATAGCCGATATCTCCTTTTTGTACAAATTGTTAAATGGAATTGTATCCTGTCCACCGTTGTAAGAGCTCCTTATTTCCTTTCATGTGCCTCGGTATTATTCTCGTTCATGTCCAACATTCCATGTAAAAACTAGCCGCACTAATTATGGTCAATATAGTGCCCTAAATCGACTCTTTGTTGAATTTAAATTTTTCCTATGATAGGTACTCTATCAAATCTTAAGGGGACTCGACATCAATATAAATATCAATCTAAAAGCGGGATAAAACTGTAGAAGTTAGGAAAGTCGGATTTTAATTCTGAAAAAAGTTTTGAAATTGTCTAGTTATTTACTAGGGATCGATAGAGGCGATTTTATGTTAATAAATTATTGGCTGAGTAATTAAACATTACAAATCTGTAATTTTGAACGTTCATAATAAACTAGTTTTTAATTATTAAAAAAAACTGTTCGATCATTCCTTAGCAGACAAATTGACAAATTGAAATATTTTTACAGATTTTAAATTCGATTATTCAAAGTATCGTAATTGTATACTGCTTATGAGCCTTTTGAAACGGAAACAATAATTAATTTATAAAAAACACCGCTTTTGAAGCGTTGCGGCCGATATTGAAACTACTATAGTCGTGCGACACCTTTCGCGCAGCTCCCCACCGCTTCCCATGTAATTTTCAGCACTAAACTATATAGTATAGCGGCGACGGCATCAATAAGATAATTTTAGAATCGTAATAATAAAAACAATATTATCATCTGTCAGCCGCAATTGCAGGCTATAATAATTATTATAGAATATATACGTATTATTGTCATTGTGTAATAATATAATATTAATAGTAGGTACCTATTATTATTCTGCATATCTATCACTTTTTCAGCATGGTATGAGACTTGAACATCGACTTGTCTTGATTCATCACAGGGTTGGACTGGCCCACCGGGCTACCGGGCGAAGCCCTGTGGGCCGGTGTTATAAATTGGTAATAGGGCCGAATTCATAAATGGATTATTAATATCTACATTTTTTTTGAGAAATTTTAAAAATATTGTAAAAGAATAACAATTCTTAAATTATTTTGTGGTGATTTATTACTATTATAAATTGTATTATGTCACGTCCGTCAAGTTAGCACCGGCACAATGTTTTACGACCATAATTCTTATATCAAAAAATTGCTAGTAATTTGCTAGATTTGCTGTAATTATATCATTATTAATTGGACGTAAATCAGCTGGTGTCAAATAATAGGAAAGATCATACAATTCTTGATAATATTTATTTTTATTTCATTTTGAATGTATTGATTTTTTTAAACCACTTTCAAAATACATGCTTCCGACAGCAATCCACTAATTATAAATCAAAATTGCTGTAATAATTTTTTATAGAATAATCATTAGTTTTTAAAAAAAATGCAGCTTTCCTATATTAATATAATATATGGGATTTGATTTACAGCACTATAATCATCGGATCGCACACTTAGTCTAAAACTAAAATAGTATAATCAGTATTTAAATATTAAAAAAAAATATATATTTTTAAACATATTTTTGTACCTAACATTAGGAAATCCTAACTTAAATAAATGGGTATTAAACAGAAGTATACATTTTATTATTTATTATGATGCATCAATAAAAAAAATATGATTCTATGAAATTCGAAAAACGAAATTTATCAATGCTCCGGGTTAGCAATTTTTTGATACCACTTTCGAACCGATCGGACAATGTGTCGGCGCTGAGCCATTTTCCATTTTCCGGGTTTCCGGAAAAACCATAGTATATCAAATTCTGAAAATCATCTAGCAAATCACTTAGCAATTTTTTGGTACCACTTTCGAACCGATCGGACAATGTGCCGGTACTACGTCAAGTTGGCACCGGCATACTTGAATTTCGATTTGTACTTAAATGAAATACTAGCAAATTCTGAAAATCACCTAGCAAATTCTAGCAAATTACTACCAATTTTTTGATATAAGAATTATGGTCGTAACACATTGTGCTGGTTATTATGTCTACTGTTATATAATATTATGTGTGTAGCTGGTCGCGCGCTATGCCGACCGGCCGATAAGCTATTGTCATATTTTTATCTAGGGCTGGCGGTATTTTCGGTATACCGGTATTTGGAAAATACCGGTATCCGATATTTCCGGTCTTTCAGACTACCGGTATACCGTGATTCGGTAATTATCGAAGTTACCGAAAATACTGAGGTACGGTAATTACCGAAAATATTGTGTCATGGAAATTAGTAATTACCGTAAATATCGTGTACGCTTATATACTTGCATTTATTATTTTCTATTTTTATATAATGTTAATGATAAATGACATAATAATATATTATATTATATCAGATATCTTAAAATATAATATTGGAATTTTCGTTATCTGTTATCTCATATCATATCACTCAGGGCATTGCTCGGGACCAAACCAACTATTTTTAGAATCCCCATTTGATGACGATAATATTATAATAATATGGTTTTGATTATTTTTAAATGGCCAATTGTAAATATCGATTTGTCAGGACCTGAGACCTGAGTCCTGCACGCACTAGTGCTTTTTCATTGATATCACGAAATCACATAATATTGTTAATTGTTATACAGAGTATAGACTATAGACTATCACTATAGTGTTATTCTGTTATACTGTCATAGTCATACTAGTATAAACTGTCTATTATAGTGTCGCACTGCTATTAATTTATTCTTATGATATTCTTATAAGTTAATATGACAAATTATACATATAAGTATTATGTAAATAAAGTTTATCCAAAAATGTTGAATATTTAAGTCATTTTAACAAATAAATACAATTCTTATTTGTATACCTTGAAGACTTGAAATTATAATCTGTAAAATGTTTTTTTAATTTTATAATTAAAGATTTTTAGATTATGTTAATACATGAATCCATAGTGGCATAGTGCCATAATCTATGTCCCATGACATGAACATACATTGGGCCATGATTAAACAATAAATAAATATAAATTCTTAAAATTATAAATTAGCAGTTTAATTAGATCTTATTGGCTCATTGTTACCTTCTTATTGAATATAAAATTAATCCAACGCTATGATAAAAGTAAAGTAAAACATCTTCAGGTGCTATTTATATTTTCTATATTTTGCTTTTTAAATTTTTATTTATATTATTTATGTAAAATCTAATTAATTTGGAGTTCCTTTTTTATTCGTTTATAACATTTATTCTATACATATCTGATATTAGTTATAATAGTTATATTATCATCAACATATGGAGCACGACGATATGTTCTACGTACAAAATTCTCAACAATCGAAACTGCCAGTTGGCTTATTACAAAATATTTTGAGACTTGAAAAATAATGAGTAATATTGAACCACCTATTTGAGACTTTTTACACTACCAACTACCAAGTACCAGTGATACATGATTATTTATCTTTCATACTTATTATTAACAGTGGTAAAATTAAATATTTTTTTTTGAAAATGTTCACAAATGATTCGTCTATCATTTGACAACACATTACAGTATTACACTCAATATCTCAACATGTGAAATTTCGTGATTTACGTTAGTTATGACGTTATGTCGTTTCTCAAATAGGTGCTTCAATTCCAAACATGATTTTAAAAATAGATGTTAAATCTTCTTTGATTTGAAAACTTGTAAACTCACCAAGATCCGGTATGTATTCCGAGGTACAATATTTTCGGTAATTACCGAGATATACGGTATTTTCGGTAAATACCGTATAACCGGCAATACCGTATATACCGGTGGTAAACAAATACCAGATACCGGTATCAAAATTTGAAAAACCGCCAGCCCTATTTTTATCTACGTTGTCGATATGCATCGACCCGTCGATCCGGGCGACAACGCAGACCAGTATATTATTTGTATTATTATAGATTTCAGTTTGTTTGACACCGCTCGCCTAGTTTTACATAGTTATACAAGTATACAGTTTTACAAGTAACTTTTCCGTGCATATCCGGTTGAAAGGGAATACTTGCATATCAAAAAAAAAAAATTATTATCAATACAATAAGAAATTATTCACCACAAATAAAGTAAATTAATTCAAAATGTTCCCAATTATGGTATGTATACAATATAATAATATACTTTAAAAGTTTCAAGTACCACTCATGGGCCACGAATAATATTTTTAAATTACAACAAAATGGTACTTCCGAGTTATATCGACAACTGAAATATTTTCAAGACTACTTGGTAAAATCTTCCGGGTTATCTCGATTACCACGATTTTTAAATAAAAAAGTATAATATTATATATTTATAATGGCTGCATCCGAATTGCGTGCCATAAAAATGAGCAATTTTGGTCGACAACTGAATTGTAATACGAATAGTTATATACCTATAACTCATTATTATTTTGTACCACATAATGTATTTATTTGTTTATAATAATAATGTGTATTGTGTAATAAAGTAAATGTTTACTGAATTTATAGTGCATTTTGATCAATTTTTTTGAAATCTGACCGAACTAACTTGGTTACGCACCCAACTCGGATCTGTCGCGAAAAAAGTACGCACCCAATTCGACCTAGATAATTCCGCAATCGGAAACACCGTTATAATATATAACCCAAAAGTACCAATAATCTAATAATATATAATTTTGACGAAATTCAAATTTAAAATGCCTACAAAAAAACAACTGTGTTTATTGAATGAGAAGTACAAAGGTTTTTATAATTTAAATAAAAATATACTTACTTTTCATTTTCACTAATCGCTGTAGTAACGACAGAAGAAGAATCGTTGTTCTATAAATTAAATATGAATTAAAAAATTAATTTAAACTGAAATAATTTTCTTTATTTTTTTCTTTCTTACTTTGTCTGTCATTTTCATCAACGCAGATATATTTCCCGGGTGCTTTTTACGTCTAGATAAAAGCACCTTTGTTTTTTACCTTTCCTCCAATTTTTTAACCCTTTCGGTACTAGCGGGACGTTTGAGTCCCGGACACTTTAATCGGTAATAGAAAATATATGCCTTTATATATCGGTATGTTCTGGCCTGGCGGGACATCTGAGTCCCGTCTAATACACGTTGAAAAAAAAAAAGTGAAATATTCTTATTCTTAGACTATTTATTTTACATTGTAGCAGGAGAAACCCAACCGTACTCTTATCTGCCAGCAATTGTATTTTTTTAGTTATATTCTGCATGTATAATCTGTTTACGGACGACGCTAATCGTTTTTTTATTTTTCAATACTTCTAAAAAATGAAATAAAATATGTTTGGTCGTCATATTATCTATATTTACGAAATTAATCAACATTTTTGTCGCGGGACTCATATGTCCCGTCAGTATTCGTCAGTTGTAAAACAGCCGATCGTGTGTTCGCAATATAATATAATACAATATAGTCTTACGTACGCATGTCTCGCATATTTCGTCGTCAATTTTTATCGTAAAAATATTTTTTTGATTTATTTTTTTTTTTAAAATGAGTGCAAGTAAAAAAGATCAAGATATCGAAGATTGGCTATTAATGGATGTTCCGGATGATCCAAAATCTGAGGACGAATACGATGTAGATGATGGTGATACCGATGAGCAAGCCCAACAAGAGGTAGTTGAATTTAGTAATTTTTTTTTGCAAAGTGATTGTGAAACCGGGGAAAGAATTGTATTGCAGTTGACAAAACCATTTTGGAACGAATCTAGACTTGTATATTTTGATAACTATTTTACAACTATTTCACTCCTTGAAAAGTTGAGAACGCAACAAACACTAGCTTGTGGTACAATCAGACAAAATCGTAAAGGGATGCCACAAAATTTCAAAAAAGATTCTGAAATACCTCGGGGAGAATTTGACTACCGATTTTCTACTTCGGGTATTGGAATATTCAAATGGAAAGACAACAAAGTGGTACATATTGGGTCAAACTATCACGGTAACGAAATAACATCTGTTGATAGGACTATGAAAGATGGCTCTAGATTGAGCATTTCGTGCCCAAATCCAATCAAAGACTACAACAAATATATGGGTGGAGTTGATCATGCAGACAGATTGAGGGCATTATATAACGTTGACCGTAAATCCAAAAAGTGGTGGCTTAGGATTTTTTGGGGACTGTTAGACATAACGTTTGTAAACGCATATGTCATTTATTGCCAAATGTTTGAAAAAACGGATGTATTCGATTTCCGTCGATCAGTTGCCCTTGGTCTGATGACAGCTCGAAATACTCCATCAAGAAAATCTATAAGCCTGAAAAGATCAGCTCCACAAATGCCATAAAATCGAAGAAAGAAAACATTATCCAACTCTAAAGACGTCAGATTAGGCAACAGGTATAATAAAATAAAACTATTTCATCATTATACTATAATATAATATTATAATATAGTTGATTTTTATTTTATCACAGGGGTATTCATTGGCCAAGTTTTGGTATAAAGAGAGGTAGATGTGAACTTTGCAGTGTTCGAGGAGTAGAGTCCCGGCCACTTTCTTCGTGTAACCACTGCCGAGTATTTCTGTGTTGCAATGAAAGGAAAAATTGTTTTGTAGAATATCATCAAGTTGAAATTGTATAATTTTTAAAATTATTATAATAATTTTACTACTATGTATTATTTTTTTTATGTAAAATAACAAAGTAAAAATTGGCAAGGAGTCCGTTCATTTTTATGTTTACGATTTAAATAAAATTATATTATCAGAAGTAGATTTCTCGGATTTTTTAATGCAAATAATGATTTTTTATTAATTTTTATTGTAATGCATATCACCCTGACGGGACTTTGAAGTCCCGAACAAAAAAGTAAGTGAAGGGCTTAAAAAAAAATTTTGAAAAAAATCAGAGACCTTAGTTGGACCACAATGAAAAATTCTGTCAAAAATTTTTTTCATTTTTTCCTATAGCCGGACTCAAAGGGTTAAATTATACCTAATTGAAAATCAAATTTAACTATGCAGTTGAGGAATGAAAATTCAAGTTCATACCTCGATGAGTAATAACAGAAACACTAGTAATATACTAGTTAGATTATTTTTACTATATAATTACAATATGTCTTATAGCCATAGCGGGTTTCCATAGGGCCATAGAAGATAATATTGTTGTTATTATTATGATTCTAAAATTATCTTATCGATACCACCGCCGAATGTATAACCACAGAATAAGTTAAAGCAGAATGGAAACTGATAAGAAAATACACGGCTCTTACGGCCGCCCAAGAATATGGTCTGCCATGTTGAAAGGGCTCATCAGTGTTGACCTAAAATTTAGTATGAAATATCTTCTGTACAATAAATATACAATAATTGAAAATATACAATATTTTTTTCTAAAGTTAATTTATTTTTACTTATAATTTATAAAAAAAATGTATATTGGTTGATATAAATACATATTTATTAATTACGTTATACATTGGATCATCGGTATTTAATAAAAATGATTTTTCTTTTTAACGTTGGCTAAAAAAATCATGTTTAAAAAAGTACAAACTAAATAGCTCAATAAATAATTATTTAAGTAGGTATTTAAAACATTTTACAACATTTAAAAAAAATTGAAGAACTTCTTTTATATAGAAAGAAGCTATTAAAAAGGAAACTGTTTTTGTTTGACTATAGTTTATGCAATAATAAACATTTTAATATTTTTGATGTAGGTACACTAATATACAGTGGCGTATTTATGGGGGGAATATGGGGGATAGATCCCCTCCCTTGACCTTTTTTTTTTTTATTTTAGGTATAAAGTTTAAGCTGCAGTACTGTTGCTATTTATATTTTATAATTTTGTTATCCTGTGGGCTGCGAGTGATATTACCCAACAATAACAACAAAATTAAAATAGGACTATATTCGGGAGAAGTTGGGTAATACCCTCTAGTATCTAACCTATTATACTGTTATATACGTAGAACACGAAACTAATTGCGACAGCGGACAGACGACGATAATGAATTTGTAAATTTTAAAATAAATATTAAAAATTATTTTCTTATCGTTTCTTATTTTTTTGTTTTAATTTTAATTACAAATATTCCAGGTATATAGAGTTCATTCCAATTTAAAATATCATACTTCATCTGTACTAGATTCTGAGCAATTTTTGAAAATAATGGAAAAAAAGGAACCTTCTATAATCGAACGTTTAGATAAAAATAGGTAATTTAAAGTAGTAGTTTTATCTCTTTAAACTATATAAATTTATTAATTTTATGTTATTTTAGAGCACTACAAATAGAAGAAAATAGAAAAAGAATTAAACCAATTATTGAATGCATTATATTATGTGGTAAAGAAGAATTGGCTCTAAGAGGTAGTAAAGATTTTGGTCCAATCAATGTTGATGGTTAGTAACAATGTTAAGCAAAGTAACTTGTTAATTAGCTATTATGGTATTTTGAATTTTTAGATGATATAAGACAAGGTCATTTTCGTGCCTTATTGAAGTATAGAGCCAAAGGAGACGACTTTCTACGTACTGTTCTGGAAGGTTCGGGTAAACGTAATAAGTACACTAGTCCAGTCATTCAAAACGAAATAGTCCAGGTGTGCAATACAATATTACTACGAAAAATAGTAAATAAAGTTAACAAATCAAAATGTTTCTCGGTTCTCGCTGATGAAACAATGGATATATCCACAAAAGAACAGCTCTCTATTTGTGTCCGTTATATTGATGAACAAAATATGCTACATGAGGACTTTTTACAGTTCTTTGAAATTGAAAGTTTGACTGGTGATGCCTTGGCAAACTCCATATTAAATGGTAACTTTAAATTAGTAATTAACTTATTGAGTTTATTTTATGTATAATGTGTATTGGTATTTTAGGTTTAATTCAATGTGGTCTAGATTGTAATTATTTATATGGTCAGGGCTATGATGGGGCCTGTAATATGGCTGGCCAATTTAAAGGAGTTCAAACTCTTGTACGGTCTAAATATCCCAAAGCTTTGTATGTACACTGTGCTGCACATTCTTTGAATTTAGCAGTTTCAACAGCAAGTGGAATAAAACCTATCAGAAATTGTTTAGGATTAATCGAAAAAGCATACATGTTTTTTAACACCCCCAAAAGGAATTCTGTTCTTTTACATGTAATTGAAAATTCTGATGATGAACCTAGCACAAAACAACTAAAACGACTTTGTGCCACACGCTGGATTCAACGCTATGATTCAGTAAAAGATTTTTCAGAACTATTCCCATTTGTTCTTTCGGCATTAGAAATTATTTCTGATTGGAAAGATCCAAGTGAGGCTCTCATAATAAAAAAGTCAATGGAAGATACAGAGTTTATAATTTCTTTCAATGTTATTAATGTATATTTAATTTAGTTTATTTATTTATTATTTTAATTTATTTTTTACTGACATTTTTGACATTTTATTTCAGTTGTTATTTTTATTTGGTCTTCCATTGTGTAAGCAACTACAAAAAGTAGAAATTGATCTTGGAAGAACTATATACATAGTAGAAAACGTGATAGCCACTTTAAAGTCTATTCGAAAAAATAATGAAATAGAATTTAGTATAGTCTACAATAACGTTAAAGTAAATAGTTACATAGTATTAAAAATCAATTAAATTTTATAAATTATTGATAAACACTTGAACAATTCAATGTCAATAAATTATTCAAAACTGTAATTAAAGTATCATATTTTTTAGAAAATAGCAGATAGTGTTGGTATTGAATTGCAAAAAAAAGAACAACTACAAAACAGACTCAAAGAGCTAATCCAATTATTCAAGAAGACTCAATTGAACAATACTATCGGATCACAGTGTTTTTACCATATGTTGATTATTTTATTTCCCAACTTACTGAACGATTTATAAACCATAAAAATATTTTTGAAGGTATTTATATTTTTGGTTGTATACCTACTCTAACTCTATAAATGTAATAAAACATTAAAATGTTAAATAATGGAATAATCTAAATTATGATTAATTCAGATGTATTGTTTTAAACTGTGTGCTTATTTAATTTATATAATATTTACTGATTTAGGGTTTGATTGTATATTTAAAACTGAAGCACTTCCAATTAAATTGAAGGATAGAGAAGAATTTACTAAACTTATAGACTTTTACTCACCTGTAATAGACCCTTGCTCTAGTTTGGCTGAATTAAATATGTGGAGAACTAAGTTAGTTACAGAACACATTGTTCTCAGGTCAGGCCTACAGGCACTTGAGATTTGTGATAAAGAGTTCTATCAAAATATAAACATGCTATTAAAAATCTTCTGCACCCTTCCAGTGTCAACAGCTACTCCTGAGCGTTCGTTTTCTTGTTTAAAAAGAATAAAGTCTTACCTCAGGAATAGTATGAAAGAGGTAAATAGTTTGTAATTATATCTTTCAATTTTCAATAAAAATATTTATACTAACTGTTTAAAAATGTATGTGCTTTGTGATTATAGACTAGACTTAATGGGTTGGCTATGCTTTCTTGTCACAGAGAGGTCGAAATTACAACAGATGAAGTAATTGATGAGTTGTGCTTAAAAAACAGAAAATTAGAATTTATTTTATAAATTAATAAAACAGAGTAAAATTAAAATCAATATTATTGTTTTTATTGTTAGCCTTACATGGAGTAACTAACAAAAGGTTGCATCAACACTAAAAAAATGTTGATATCCCCCTCCTCAAGAAAATCCTATATACGCCCCTGCTAATATAAAAAATTTAAAAAAATATTTAAATATAATTACATTTTTATAAATTTCAGTTTATTAGTGGAATAAACCATTACTCTAAGATAAAGACAACATATAAACAACATTATTTAAAAAGTCTAAGTAAGGATAACAACTTAAATATTACTAATATAAGGTAATGAGCCAGTTACTAAGGCATTTAAAATATTGAACAATTTAAGAAATCCCTAGTGGTTAACTTGATTACTAGTGACATAATTAGTTATAAATATACAAAATAAAATAGTTATTATAACATATATACAAATATTAATAATAATAAGAACAAACTATTAAATATAATTGACAAGGTGTTACAGGTTTAATGCTCAAACACCTAAAAAAAATAAATAAATAAATAGTAATGATAACAAATGAAACATTATAAATGGGATAAAATAGTTAATTTTCTTTTTTTTAATTTTTTCTCAGAAACTAAAGATCTATTTAAAAATTTAACTGCTGTAAAAATTCTGAACCTAATGTATAAATTTAATAAAAAAGATTTGTCAAAAAGTGTACAAGGATGACTAAAAGGAACATTACTGAAGTGAAGTCTTAACTTTGAACCAATACCGTTTTCCAAAGAAATGGATGAAAATAATTTTATAAAAATATTTTCCAACTCATAAATAAAATTGTAAAATTCATCGTGAGGCATCATCAAATTTCCAAATGTAGAGTTGTCTCTTGTGCGATATGCTTTGAGGAAAGATAAGTGAACCGACTGGTCTAACTGTTTCTGATAACGATCATAATCAACACAAATCTGACATATGTGCTTCTCTAAGCACTTCTTTATAATATATCCACAGACATATGTAAACGTGTTCCTCTCTGGTAATTCTAAGTTTCAATAGTCAACTGTACCGATACTAATGGGTTTAAATTCAAAAGGATTTTTTACTGGTTCAAGTATATCCAGAAATTCATCACTCGCTATTTCTGAGTAAAATATTTGATCCAAATCCTCAATGCAATTAGCGCCAGAGGAAGTTTGAAAATAGTTTAAACAACATTTTTTTTTTAAAAGCCTATAGGTTAATTGAATGGGAGTTGGATTAAAACTATTGCCTTGTTGTTGGCGGAAAGTACAAAATAAATTTTCTAAACAATCCTGATTTATTCTGCCAGTATATGGTACATAATTAAGATCATTTGGTTGGTTTAAAGAAGTATAAAGCATTTGCAATCCAGAAATTGAGATTACCCAACCTTTAATGAAATTCATACGTTTGTATTTATATTGCCATTATTAATGATTTCAAACGCTCATGAAAAATTAGTTGGACTTTCCGGTACATTTTTTTAGAAAGATAGAAAAACTTGTAGAAAATCTTGTGTTGAATTTTAAAATCTTAGATTTAAATAGAAATTTTTTTATGAATTAACTAATCAAAAAAAACTGCAAAATTTCGTGATTTTTAAGAATTTATTCAAAATTTCAACTTTAGATGCTTATAAAAAAAAAATTACACATACACTACACTTTTTTTTTAACTACCACTTACATAATAGCTTATGAGTAGGGCTGGGATTTTAATGCCCTAAAAACCCTTCCAAAAATGTCCTAAAAATAAAGCTTTTATGACCTAAAAACTCTAAATAATGCCCTAAAAAACACAAAAAATGTCCTAAAAAAAATGCATTTTGGCATTTTTATATTAAATTATCAAAAAAAATTAACTAGAGTAATAAAACGGTGTTAACGACGACAAAACTAGTACTGAACGTCGAACGATATCATCGGACGTCGATTTTACCGATTTAAGATTATTTAACAGAAAATGCGGATAGAGGTTACTCAAACCTTGTCCGATAATGGCGATAAACCGATAATATAATACGAATTATGAGTACCTACTTATAATCTGTTATATTTATTTAAAAACCATGTTGGTGTAAAAATCTTAAAATAAAATTTCAAATTCATACACTTGGTTTATAAAAACTCAAAAAATGCTCCAAAAACTGCAAAATAAACTTTCTTAATCTCATTCAAATGTACATAAAACAAATTTGTGACAAGACGAGCATTGCACAGTAAGCTTTGGAAATCAATGCAAAGTGCATCGAAGTACCAGCCCTACTTATGAGGAACCTTGTATTAAATTTTTAAACCTTAGGTATAAATTCTCAAAATGTTATATATTTTTCAATACAAATTAGTTTGTATATTTTCTTGATTTTGTAAGAATTTTAACTTTAAACGCTTATAAATATTTATAATGTTTTCCTACAAATTTTTTTTACGGTTGTTGTAAGAAAAACTTATTTAGAATATTTAGTGTTGAATTTTCAAACCTAAATATAAATATAAAATTCTTATGAATTTTTAACCACAAAATAATTTGCAAATGTTCGATATTCTGATGACCAAATTTTAACTTAAAATGTCTATAAAAAATTATAATTATAATATATCTTTTTGATTTTTTGGTTACACTCTATACTACTAACGTAAAACCTTGTTTTAAATTTTCAATCCTTAGTTATAAAAACTGAACATTTTATAGATTGTTAACTACAAAACAATTTGTCCGATGATGATTTTCGGAGAATATTTGAAGTTTAAATGCTTATAAATAAAATATTTTTGGTGTATTATTATTTAAACAACTTATGAAGAATCTTGTATTAAATTTTCAACAAATTTGTCGGAACATTTTTTTTATTGATGATTAAAGAAAAAAAATTTGAAAAAATCAAAAATTTATTAGGCCTATAATTAGCTCAAAAATTAACAAAATCTTTTTAAATTTTTTTTGGTTCGTATAAATTGGTAATCTGAACAAATTTTCAAATGTCTACGGTAATTCCTTTTTGAATTACATTAAAATAAGAAAATCGTTCCCCAAAAAAACTGGTGAACATCTAATTTCAAACGCTCATAAAAAATTAATTTGAGTTTCCGGTAAATATTTTCTTTTTTAGAAAGGTCGAAAAACATATAGAGAATCTTGTGTTGAATTTTAAAATTAAAAAAAAATTGCAGAATTTCGTGATTTATACATATTGTGTTGAAATTTTAACTTTAGACGCTTTTATAAAAACTATTAGAGACATACGCTCAACTTTTTTTTTAATTTTCACGTACAGCAAGTTATGAAGAACATTGTATTACTTTTTCAATTTTTTTGACTGACTAAATTATATAATACAATACAATAACAAAAAAAAAAAATAGAAAATTAATCATGTTTATAAATAGTTCAAAAATAGTCAAAACATATTGAAAATTTTATTGTGTATAGAAATTGCTTATTTAAACATTTTGTGAAATGTACATGTATTTACAGTCATTATTTTTTCTGTTTCACCAAAAATAAAAATTAATTTTGTCAAAAATTGGCTTCGCGTAAAAATTTCCGTTTTTACCTTAATTTTTTTTTTTTTTTCCCCGACGCGATTAAAAACTATTGAGAAGTTTTTACTTTTGACCCCTCAAAGTACCAATTACATCCACTTTCCTATCAGAGACGATGCTGATAAAGAAAATTGGAACACTTTTACTGCCCTTAATCGTGGTGACAGATACAAAAAAAAATTAAAAATGTCATATAAAAAATAAAAATTATGATAAACAGTGTAGCCAAATAACACATAAATAATATAGACATTTTTTTTTGATATATGGGAAAACTGATGAGCCCTTTCAATATGGCGGACCATATTTTTGGGCAGCGAGAGTTTCCATTCTGCTTTAATCTATTCTGCGGTATAACTAGTCTTAGTTGTGAAGTAGTGTGGGCGTGATGGCGAGTAGCGCGAAACGCAACGCACGTACAGTAATTTCGATGTCGGCCGCAACGCCACGAAAGCGGTGTTTTTTATAACTTAATTATTGTTTCCGTCTCGAAAGGCTCATAAGCAGTATACAATTGGGGGACTTTGAATTATTGAATCTAAAATCTGTAAAAAGATTCAAATTTGTCGATCTGTCTACTAGAGAATGATCGAACAGTTTCTTTAAATGATTAAAAATCAATTTATAATCAACGTTTAAAATTACAGGTTTGTAATATTTAATTACTTGGCCGGTAATGTATTTACAAAAAATCGCCTCTTTCGATCCCTAGAAGACAACTTTACAATTTCAAAACTTTTTTCAGAATCAAAATCCGACTTTCCTAACTTCTACAGTTTTATTCCGCTTTTGGGTTGATATTTATATCGATGTTGAATACCCTTAATAATATATTAAGAAGTACAAATATAATATGTCTGTGGTCAGTAATTAGAAGAATATTGACTATCAAAATATTTATTAGAACTAGTATTAATAATTGTGTACATACTTGACATTTTTAGTTTCTAATTGAGTTGGAAATGTCGAAAGTGGAATATTTTTATCTTCTTCGAATATGTCAGTCTCAATTAAAAGGTGGTGAATTACAGATCTTTTTGAATATAATGATATACAACAATAGCAGCATTCATAAATTTGTTCCATTGTGTAATTATTTAGTGAGTCCTGAAGATTAATAAAGTCTTTACACCTTAAAATTATTGTTGGGCTTTCAATATCTTTATTATGAATTACACAACCATCTGTTGTACACCGTAACGTTTCGATTGCGGATGGAGCGTTTACGAATAATTTTGTTGCAACGAACAATATATTACATCGCGTATCTATTACCTTCACATTAGAAATGTCATCAGAGCTTTTAAAATCGGCTTTAATAATTCAAGACGATCTGTGTAAGTTTTTTTGTTGGTCCATATAAAGCCATATTTGCAAAACTTCAACATATTGTATCACTCGAGTCTATAAATGTTCTATAAGTATTCAAGTCTGTATATGCCATAACTATTATTACAGCTAATGCATCAAATGGACACGTGTTCATAACAATATATCTTTGTTTGACTAAGTGTAATGGTGTGGAAATGTTTCCACTGATAAGTAAAGTATTTAATTATATTATATTATGTTAATTTGATTATATTCTTCGCTTAGATCTTCTGTTGGTGATACATCATCTAATGGCTCCGGGAGAAAAAGTTTCAATGTTTCACATGAAAAATGCATACTTTTTTTTGTGGTTTTGGTCTGATGCGGCTCAAAAATGGGTCCGAATTTAACAAAAGTTTCTTCAAAACATCATTATTACAAGCCTCTCGTGAACATTTTCTTGAAAAGTTTTGTCGATACAATCTGAAGTGTTTATTCCTTGCTTCGGCAGCTTCCTCAGATAGTTGACCAATAGGTACTATTGCATGTGAAATAACTGTAGCCCCGTGGATTAAAATTTTGTGTAATGTGGGTGACATAGAGGGCCACCCATATAATTGCACATAAAGTTTAGCCGTGGTTTAGCCGTATCTGTGGTATACTCTTCAAACTTTTCTACGTTTATACTGTGACCACTTGAGATTGCTTCTAATATAATTTTAAATCTTTTAATTATGTTTACATCTATTCCAGTGATACGTAAAGATGTATCTGGATCGGCAAATAATCATCTGGATGTATTGCCATTATTCGTGTTACCAAATCCTGCCTTAGGTATGTCAACTAGAATACCCGTTTGTTCTTTAAATAAATGTTGTATTCTTAGTTTAGTGTCTCTTACTATCATCTTATCTTCGTTTGTTCTGGCTTGCTACTTTTTAATTGGGAGTTTGTACGCTAAATGAATAATATGTTCAAATAATCTAATTCTAGCACGGAGAATTGATAACCCAAATTTCAAAGCATCATTATTTATTTCTTTTTCAATATTTAAATTATTAAAGTTTTTCGAGGTATTTCCACATATTATGTAACACCTCATAGTAGAAGATGTACTTGTCGCTGCATTGCAAACTTTTGCATCAACCATTGTCGGTAGTAATATATGTAGTAAAACACCACTAGCTGTTGGTATGTCGGATTTATTCAGACTGCTTACTTGTTTTTCAATAAACTGAATTTCTTCTTTAGTAATATCCGCTGTTTCATGTAAAAAACGAATGCGTATTGGTCTACAAAATCGCGTAGACGAAAGAACTGGGTTCTGTCATGCAACTTTTTTTTTTGTCATCAATATTGCATATTAATCTCAAAGGGACAAGTGAACTTTGGAAAATATTCGCATCACTATGTTCGTTGCTCTCAAATAATTGTTTGAACTATGACTGTTGAGATCCATCTCAGCCCCATTTCAATATAAGTTCTAAATTATGTTTTTCTTCTTCTGTTAAGTTCTCTATAACTTCTTCCAAATATTTACCCAATCGTAAAGAAGTATGATTCGTCTATTTGTGACAAATCTAGCAATAAAAATCCCAACCAAAATCGAGTTTTATTTGATTTTCTTGGAACCGTTCAATTTGTTTACTTATTTATTGAAAGGAGTCCCATGCGGTCATGCGTCATGCTATAATTGAAAAAATAGCTAAAGAAAATGGTGCTCACGTACAAACATTAAAATTATGTTCCGTTACCAGATGGGCTTGCCGTGCAGTAGCGGTAAATGCGATAAAAAATAATTATGGTGCAATACTTCAAGCAATAAAAGCAATAAATTTAAAATGTTCAATTTCTGAAGTGCGTGCAAAAGGCCAAGGTCTTTTACATCAACTTCAAACTTTTAATTTTATATTTTGTCTAAATATGATGCAAGTTATCTTACAGCTAGTTTTGAAAGTAAGTTCAGCCTTACAAACACCAAATTTAGATTTGTTAACTGCAGTTATGATAATTAAAACACTCAAGCAGTCATTGATTCCATTACGGAATGACTCTCAACATTTTAAATCTATGTTTGAAAATACAAAAAAAATGTGCTTTGAAATGAATATTGAAATACCTGAAGTAAGAAGAAAAAAATTTCTAAAAAACTAGAAGATAAATCTGAAACACAACATATATTTAAAAATAAATAAGATGAAATGAGAGTTTTAGTATTTTATTCAAATTTGGATATACTTATTAGTGGATTAGAAGAGAGATTCAAACAAGATACATTGGATGTAATCAATACTATTGGTCTATTAGTCAACCTAGATAATGCAAATGAAACTTCAACATATAAAATATTAGACACATTTTTTTCAATTTCTGCTGAAGATTCATGCTGTGAAGTTAATCTTTTTAGATCTACTGAAGATACACCAAAAGGTACCAACTCAGGGTCTGTACACAAATGGCTCGATTGGTTAAAACAATATAGTAGATATAACATTTTTAAAAAAAAATTTCACTGTCTAAAAATGTTTGTGACAATTCCAGTGACTAGTTGTAGCTGTGAACGTAGTTTTTCAAAACTCAGCATTGTAAAAAACAAATTAAGAAATATTATGTCACAAGAAAGATTGGATGCGCTCCTATTTTTGTTTGTAGAACAAGAACTTTTAATTGGTATTAACTTGTAATTGATGAATTTAAACATTTGCTTCCTAGTAATCGCAGACTTATATTGTTAATCTATTTATTTATTTTTATATTACGTATCTAACTCTTAAGAGTTCCAATATTATGAGTAATGTATCAATACCTATTATTAATTACTATATGCTTATAAGTGTTATTTTATTATTTATGTGATGTTTAGTATATTTATAAAAGTATAGAGTAATATATTAAATTACATACAAATATTATTATTTTTTATTTAAAATGTATTATATTTCTTATAACCATAATAAGCATAGTCATAGAGTCATAGAGTGATGAATTTATATGGTGGTGGAGGGGGGTATACCTTGAAATGATTCAGGTACACATGTGATTATAATATGAACGTATAAAATATTACATTTTTACACTATGAAGAATTCGGGGGGGGGGAGGGGTCTATATTAAGGAAATAAGTGGGCTGCTTATTGTTCATTAGGGCCGGATAAAATCTATGCTGCACCCGACACAAAATCCTGCGCACGCCTATGGGTACAATTGTATGTTGTTGTTGTTTATATTTGTTGTTCAAATGTCAATAATCTGCATACCAACATAATATAATTGATGTTATATTGTATAGATTATTAAAATAAACCAATGTTTTGGAATCATGTACCAATTATCATGTGAAAATTGTAATAATATTACATATTGCATGTAGCCATATCGTATACATTTAATTTATTTAAATAAAATGTTTATTTATTTTATGATATTTTATTTATACGTTCATTTATTAGTTGATACATATACATAAAAAATGTAATTGGTAATATCTACATAAAATAGGTATAAGGGACGAGTTTAAACTGGTTTAAAAGCTTAAAGTTTAAAAGCTCAAATAAACTATTACCTACTGACCCAAGTACACCCAAATACCCAAATACCCAAATAAAAATCATAATTATATTTTTATACCTATTTGTATATATAAAAATAAATGTCCGTCTACTATCCTTTATGCATATCCAAACCGTTCAACCGATTGCGATTAAATTTGGGACAGAGATAGATTAAAATATTTGTATAATTGTCTTCCCCAACTAAGTATCTCCGAAAGAGCATTGTGAATGATACATACTATTTGTATGTATTTAATAAAGTAAACTATTTATACACTTTTCTTTATTATAATTATTTCAAATCAAAATATAACTTAATTACAAAGCTAAATTTGTTCTATTAAAATATGTGATAAATATAATTGTTTAGTTGTATAATATAAATAGCCTGAATTCTCTATATTCTAAAATAGATAAATTCTAACCTAGAAAAAAAGTTTGCACTGTGCATTATCAAATAAAAGCAACTAAATTGATTTTATACATAATATTTACAAAGCACCATCGTTAAAATAGTAAAATATTAAAATATTAAAAAAGATAAATGGTTAAGTAACAGAAGTGAAAATTAATAAAAATATTTAATTTTACTTTAGGATAATCAATCTCTGAGAGTTATTTATCGGTATTTTTTATTTATTTATTTCTCGAGGTACATTTTAAATATTTTACATTAAAAACAATGTATTCACAATATAAAAACCAGCCTTCGGGCGAATGGTGGCGCTACCTACATTTATACTAATGTAGAACCAAACTGCTGAGAAAATGTACGACCGGAATGTGTGCAAGCGGTGTCACCTTATCTTCTCTACATTATGTGGATACCCAACGATATATGATAAGGAGCTCCAGTGGCGCCCAAGACATATTTTTCAGGTGTAGCAAGAATTAATTTTACCCACCCACCCTTTCCAAAACTCAAAATTGAATGGTCTATTTTTGGTTACATTAACTGTTAATATTAATTTACCAAGGAATAGGTATCATCAGAGTTGGAAGTGGTTTGAGCTATTTATAAGAAAACGATTAGATGACTGAATTCAATCATAAAAGTGACCAAAAAGTGACATATATGAGTATTTTTCCAAGAACTTTCTGTTATCAAATATTTTTCTTTGAATATTGTTATTCCCTTATTTTCAAGGTGTAGCGACTGCTACACCTAGTCATAGGGTTGGGCGCCACTGAGGAGCTCCTAAACTGACTTTTCAGGTGTAAAGGTGTACTAGCGCTCGAAGGGAATAAAATGTATACTAATGGATCGACAATTTAAAATTTAAATCATATTATATAATATGATGATTAGGGCGCGCGAGCGTAGGGAAAGTGGCGCGCCCATCGCCCAGTACACATCATAGTGTACTGCAATAGCCCCACACTGACCTTAACTAGCTGGGGTGGCCTGGTCCTCCTGGTAGGGGGTTTAGCGTAGGGTTAACAACCTTACCTAGTCAAAAAACTACATGTTCAGGAACAAACAAATTTGCCTCCGGACAGAGTTTTTGGAATATCGACTGGAAAACAGAAAAAGGACTTTTCTTTTGGAACGTACGCACACTATATAAACCTGGAGCAGTTCACAACATAGTGAATGAAGTTGAAAACTATAGAGTCAAACTAACAGCACTACAAGAAGTTATATGGACTAATACAGGGACGATAAATATAAGAGATACAACTATTTTCTATGGTAGCTGTACTGATCAAAGTCAACTAGGAACGGATTTTGCGGTTTTGTTATCGAGATGTCCTAGACCCTATAATTAGTACTCAATTCCTGTGAATTCCTGACCGGGTTTTCATAATCCCTGTTCTACCCGTTAGTTAAGTTTGTAAAATTTATTTATTTTTTGCTTGAAGAGCATGGTGTTACTGTGGATTTGGAACAAATTGAAAAACAAGATGAAACTGTGCTCAATGACTTAGCAAGTGAGAACATTTAAAATAATTATTATAATAAATGTATGATGAATACATAAAATTGACATTTTTTTTTCTGTTTGAAGTAAATGACGTAACTGTTGAGTTGGAACAAATTGAAAAACAAGATGAAACTGTGCTCAATAACTTACATAGTGAGAATATTTAAAATAATTATGATAATAGGTATAAATGTATTATAAGTAAACTTTTTTTTTTTTTGTTTAAAGTGAATGATGTCTGTTGATTTGGAATAAATTGAAAAACAAGATGAAACTGTGCTCAATAACTTACATAGTGAGAATATTTAATAATTATGATAATGGGTATAAATGTATTATAAGTAAACATTTTTTTTTGTTTAAAGTGGATGATGTAACTGTTGATTTGGAACAAATTGAAAAACAAGATGAAACTATGCTCGATGACTTTGAAAGTGAGAATTTATCATATCACTATTCCAAAAAATGTATTTTAAAATTGACTTTTTATAATGTTTAAAGTGGATCGCGATCCTGTTGTATTCACTAAAATATAAAAACTCACTCCAGATCTTGTAGAGTTTTTTTTCAAAAAAGGACCTTCACAGCCTTTGTCAAATGATCTACCGGACAAACACTTTCCAAAAGATAAGTCGGTCGGTCTTTTCATGAATCTTGGTATTGGAAAGGTGATGGAAGTGTAACCAAACGAAAATGGTTGTCCTACTCTCACAGTTACAAAGAAGCATCATTTCCACTTATTCCATCTATAACAGAAAAATTGAATGCTGACATATGTCTTAATAAAGACATAATAAGTCATCTGATTGATTTAACCTTATTTCTGGGCAGACAATGTCTATCTTTCAGAGGTCATCGAGAAGGTTGGAATGAAGAAATACGTGGAAACTTTAAAGATCTAGTAGTTTTATTGGCCAAGTTCTCGCCTGTATTAGCATCTCATATTACTGAAATTCAAATCAAAGGTAGAAAAGTGAATAATTTTCTTTCGTGGCAGCGTCAAAATCAGTTAATTAAAGCCATTTCAACAAATATATTAAATGTTATTAAAAAAGAATTTATAGAAGCTAAATTTTTTAGTATTTCTTTAGACACTACTTTTGATGTTTCTCGGAAAGAACAAGTTTCATTAATACTTCGGTATGTTAATAAAAATACTTATATTGTGCATGAACGTTTAGTAGCTGTTAAAGAAACCACATGTACAACAGGTCTACATTTATTTGGTGTGTTTGAGACAATATGTCAAGAAATGTCTATAAATTGGAAGGAATTTTTAATTGGTCAATCATTTGATGGTGCTGCATCTATGAGAGGCGAATATAAAGGTCTTCAGAGTTGTATTAAAGAACAAAATCCATGTGCAACATATATTTGGTGTTGTGCCCACTGCTTTAGCTTAATCATTGTAGATGCAGTTTCAAGTTGTACAGAAGCTCGTGATTTATTTGGAAACATGGAAACACTGTATGAATTCATTAGTTGTAGCAAGAAACGTGTTGGTTTGTACTCCGACTATCAAAAAAAATATTATCCAAAAAAGCAACTTCGTCGATTAAAAAGAGTTGAAACAACGCAGTGGTCTTCACATGCATCAGCACTTCAAACAGTTTTTGAGATGTTTGATGCACTGATCGATACATTGTTTGATCTAAAAGATGATTAATTTACTGATTGTGATAGTGCGTTCTAGAGTAAGACGCATTAAAAAAATGCCTGGTGAGGTTGCTGATGAAGAATCTGATGAAGAATTTACTGATCCAGTTCTGAACTTTAAAATAAAATCATACTATGTCATATTGGATAATGTTTCTACACAGATTCATGAACGATTCGACGAAAGTTCAACACCATTACTCAAAGATATTTCTCTTTTTCAGAGGAAACGTTTAGAGGATGTATCAAATAATGCTTCAAGTCTTTCTGTGGATGCATTCCAAAGATTTGAAAGTATATATGGAAAATTTGTATCTGCCATAAATCTGAGACGGGAATATGTTCAATTTGCTAATGCATATTTTAGTTTTGAAAAATTCATAAAACTACCAAAAAGAATTCACAGTGTCTCAGAACATAATTTTTGTGATACTGACAATGAACAAGATTTTGAGGAATCTGGATGTCATATGACCGGCTTAAAAGATGTTTTCCCTGCAATATCTACAGCATTAGAAATAGCTCTAACACTTCCCGTAACCAGTGCATCACCAGAAAGAGCATTTTCAAAGTTAAAATGAATTAAAACTCGTTTACGTAGTACAATGATTGAAGATCGTCTGGAAGCATTGATGATAATGTCTTGCGAGAAAGACATACCAGTTGATAACACTGAAGTAATCAATATTTTTTCATCGTATAGTAGTGTACTTCGTAAATTACTTCATTAATTGTTTACATCGGTAATTATTTGTTACACTTACTTGACGTTAACTTATTAAATAACATACTGTTGACATAATTACATGTATTTACCTACATTTTTTCATACTACAGAAAAATATTAATGAATTTTCCCCAATTTTCTACTGTGTTTATTATTTTATATTTCATATTATGTATGTAGGTATTTAAAAATATCAATGTGGAAAAAAAAGTCTAGCAAAAATTACATTAAAACTAACGGATAACAAATTCAAACATTTTTATAAGTATTTATCTTTTTTTGATGACAAAAAATGTAATTTGTGATACTCAATAATAACATGCCTACCTAAACCCAAAAATACATTTTATACTTGATCTTCAGTATCGTAGACTAGTATTTATGAATAATTGTACAAAAGCAAAAATATTTTACATGACTGATGTTTGATGATAACGTTGAGGCATAGCCGCACAGGTTTAATTTAACGGTTCTCGCAGGGTGGGTACATGGTAATTTTTTACTATTTGGCTACCCCATTTTAAATTGAGTTCGGTGCCACTGACCGTTCATAACAAAATAAATAACATTAAATATTTTAAAATCACATTCATGAGTCATGAGTCATGACGGTAAACGGAAAAAAAGTCCCCGGTAAAAAAGTCCCACGGAAAAAAAGTCCCCGGAAAAAAGTCTCCCGTTACAGTATAAATAAAACGATATTTCCACTATACTTGTTATTTTATTTATAAAATAAATTGGGTTGACAAATCTTATCTGTAGATAGTACATGACAATTAATTGACATAATCTATAGTTTGACAGTTACACAGTACCAAAATATAGGTACAGATACCTATCATATAGTTTCGAATTGTACGCGAGTGTAGTTTAAGTGTTTGACCATGGAACTTCTTAAATCAAATAAGGGAAATGATAAAATTGCACTAGACGGCTATACTTATACTATAAAAAAGATATGCCAAAGTATAATCCGATGGAAATGTTCCAAAAAATCGTCAATGAAATGTACAGCAATGTTAGTAACCAATTTGAAAATGACAAAAATCATACGATTTGAAGAAGAACACTGTCATGGTGCTAATAAAGGTGCAATAGGAGCAATGAAAATCAAACAAACGATAAAGAGATATTAATTGAATTACCATCCGAAGATTCAATAAAAAGAAGTATTCGTAACCAGAGAAGCAGTTTAAACCCGAAAAAACCGAATAGTCTACAAGAACTTGTTATTGAAGGTAATTTGCATTACTTATTATTATAATAATTTATAAATGACTTGGTTTTGGCGTTATCTTATACTAAACTGCCGAAACGCTCTGAGTGTACGTAACGGCTAGTGTTGATAACTTAAAAAAAATATAATAATAATTTATAAAATTATTAATTTGTAAAATAATTTTTTTTATTTTTCCTGGCGCTTTTGAAAATTATACTTGGACTTTTTACATTTAATCGCTCCGCTCAGAATCTAAAAATACTATAACCTATGAGATATAAATAATAATAATAAAAATAAATTAAATAATAATAATAAATTTCTATAATGTGGAGTATTTACTAACATAAAAATAAGTTAAAATTCGTTATTATGAAATGTTGTACTATGGTTTTAGATGATTGGACTCGTTGTGGGAACGAGCGATTTTTATTAAAAGATAATGGTCCAGAGTCAAGTGAACGGATTATAATATTTGCTTTGAATAGTTCATTAGAACAGTTAGCAAATGCCGACACCTGGTTTATTGATGGAAACTTTGGTTTAGCGCCCGAGCATTTTTTACAACTGTACGTCATTCGAATCCAAGTAAATGACATTTTTATTACGCCAGTGTTTTGCTTACTTGAGCGAAAAACGCAAAACACTTATGAGGAAATGTTCAAAATAATTTTGAATGAGTGTAACATCGCGAACTATACCCAGATCCGTTATACTTTAATATTGATTTTGAAATCGCAGTTCACAAAGCTGCCAAAACAGTTTTTGGTGAACACATTTTAATTCGTGGGTGCTTTTATCATTTATCGCAAAGCACCTACAGAAAAATTCAAAACCTGGGCTTGAGTAAGCGATACAAAGAGGACGAAAACTTCAATTTATATTGTGTTATGATGGATGGATTGGCTTTTCTCCCTGTGGATAAAGTTTGTGAGGGGATGAATTATTTAAAACAAAATTGTCCAACTGGAGCAGAAGATCTACTTCAGTATTTTGATGAAAATTACGTTGGAGGTACTTTCAGGAAAGTTAAAAAAACAAACCATATAATTTTAAGAAGAACTCCACCATTGTTTGTACCAGAATCATGGAACGTTAATATAACAACTCTGTCATCAAATCCACACAGAACTAATAATGCTTGTGAAGGCTGGAATAATAGGTTTTCCCATCTCGTCGGCATTAAACATCCCAGTATTTGGAAATTACTAACAAAAATGGGTCAAGAAGTTGGAACGGACAAGGCAAGAATGGCTAACCTTTTTTGTATTATTTAAGGAGTGACGATACAAACTTTTGTTCTTCAAATAAAAATCCCCCTTTTTAGAATAAATTAATCAATGTATGATTTTTTTAAATTGTGATGTACTTAATTCAACATTTGAACAACTAGTTTTTTAGTTATTAAAATGCTAATACTAAGGATAAAAGTCCTTAAAAATGATAGGTAGATACCTATCACTAAAATATAAAATAAATATAAATACTAGCTGTCCCAACGCGTTGCCCGCGTATTAGTGTTATTATGTATGAAAAAAAAAAAAAATTGTAATGTTTATGTAAATTTTAATGTTACACATTGCGTTTCGTTTGTTATGAATGTCTAATGGCAGCTTGAATGCTGAATGTGCCGTTCATCCACCATCTAACAAAGTGGCAGCAATGCCTGACGAAGCAATTGCCAACGCAATTTTCTGTTGCGACCGTATCTTTGCAAGGATCAACGATATTAAAAATGTCTTTCCGGTTCCACCTAGCGTGACTAAGAAAAAAAAACCACAAACGTCCAACTCCAAAAGGCGCCGGAGATCCCTTCTACGGCCCTTTGGAGTAAAATTTCGCACGGGACGCTTCTAAGCACACGGGAAAATGGGGGATAGCTAAAACCACGAAATTCTAATTCCAAATGTGCCTGATAAGAAATAAAACTTTGTACTTCAGTTAAATGGTTCAAGGTCTTCAATAAAAACTATACTACACTTACACTTAACTGAATAATACAGATGAATACGTAGTACCGAACTTCGCATTTTATACCTTTGAAGATTGAAATTTCTAGAACGAATCTTTAGGGAACATTTTATACGACGTCGCTCCCTATTCTCGAACTTTGTGGATCTTTCTAGAAAATTCTATAACTTTATTTTTCACAATTATTGCAATACAAAAATATTGAGGTCCTTAATCGAGATAAAAACTATATATCTAATACATTTCATAAAGATCAGTCCAGTAGTTTCGGAGTTCATCCCGGACAAATACTGTGACACGAAATTTTTATAATTCAGATTTTAGCTAGTAATTATTATACATAAACTATTTTTATAAATTATAAATATTGATAGATAGATAAATTGATTACCAACATTTTTGAATTTTCAGAGCCCCTATATCACCCCAACTCATTATCATAGGCCTATTACCCTAAGTTAAATAACTCAAAGACTTGAATTTTGATTTTGATATGTCAACATTTTCAGAAAAATGGGGAGAGCACTGTTCTTATTTGAAAAACAGAAGTTTCTACCATCACAAAACACTCCTTAAGTAGTACAAAAAATCTCGAGAATTATAAAACAAAGTCTTCAAATATACTTAAAACTTCCTAAAATCAGAGTTTGAAAAATGTAATATTTATAAAAGATGGGAGTGAGCATACTTGGTGAATCATCCTGTATTATCGGTTATATTAACAACACTAGAATATCTAACAAGTAACAACATTAAATAAATGTGTAAATAAATAATACTACCAATATAAAATGTATATTTTTTTTAATTTAGGCTTCATATTGTGACAGTTAAAAATATTCAGAAATGTTGGATATTTCAGAAAAGTCAGATTTTATGAACTTCACTTGTAAAATTTTAAATTCTGGAATAACAACTGCGTCATATTCACATAGAGCTGATTTAATTATTGATAATTTAACTGTTAAAACAAAAAAAAATTGAATATGCTACTACATTAGTTGTATGTGCATCTACTATTGGCCATGTAATTGACGCCTTAATGGAGAAGTATCCTTCAGCAAAGGAAGTTTCTCATTGCCCCATGTGTAATAATATCGAATCGCGGAAAAAACGACACGGAAAAAAACGTCAGGTAAAAAACGTCATGGTAAAAACCGACATGGGTAAAAAACGTCACGGAAAAAAACGTCAAATATAAAAATTAATATTAAAATAATTTAAAAATTACAAAAATCAGATAGTATATGCTATAAAAAACGTCAAAAATATATTTTTATCTAAAAATCACAACATTGGTATTTAAAGTTCATTGATAAAATAATGGTACAATATAATTAGACAATTTGGTGAAATATAAAAAATAATATTAAAATAATTTAAAAATTACAAAAACGGATAGTATATGCTATAGCTTTTAAAAAATTTGGGATATCTCTTTCCCCACTTAAATATTCATCACAGATATTTTTCAATTTATTTTATAAATCTGCATAAATCTTCGATTTTTTTTTTTTTGGTAATGTCCCCAATGCATATTGTGCTAATTTTGTTTCGTCGTTCGATACCTCCAGTCGGATTTTCATTATCAATACCCATATAGAGGGATGACATTGGCCCACTAATCAAAGAACGCAAAATTATGCATTTTACATTTCAAATTAATTTTGATGATACTATTACCAAATTACAAAACTTCATAGATGAGTTGATGACTTCTTAATTTGTGACCATAAAGATTGCCAAGGCCTTAAGACAGTCACTACTAGCATTATCGGGAAGGTAAATAATAATATTTATTATGTGACAGTAATTTTTTTCACACCTATAATTAGTACTCAATTCCTAACCTGACCGGGTTTTCATAATTCCTGCTCTAAGCTCTGCAGCAGCAGAAAGTTTATCCGACAATTTGTACATCAAATAAGTGTTGGCAAATTTGTCAGCCTTAAAATAATGCCTTAATTGTGTTCATTCGACAATATTTTTTTGAAACATTTATTGTAATTGAGTAAAGCTTTCACCTTTGTGTTAATGAGCTGCATTTTTTTACTCCAATGCTAGCTAACAAACCTATAGATATATTTAAAAAAAAATTAAGAAGTCTAAATTTGTTGCACCAAAACTAATACACAATTATAGACGTGTGTGAAGTTGGGGGACCAAAGCCAGGGGACTATTTATTTTCTCGAGCGGCTAGTGATAAGAAACCTTTTACGTTGTGTTGCATTTGATTTAATTTCAGGAGTGCCGTACTATTTCACCGAAACTATAAAGTAGATGTCGCCCTATGTCGCACGATAATTTTTGTAAATTGTTTTAAAAGTGTATAAATAAATTCTATTGGCATCATTACCAGGATAATTATACCGAACGGTGAACATAATATTGTCATCATCTCATAATGACAAATAAATAATAATGGAAAGTTAGGTTATGATTTCAAAATTCCACTAGACTAATTATAAAATATTAAAATCTAATACACTATTGTACACTTTAAAATGTTTAATACTACCGTCTACTATACTGTATAATTCAGCCATTGTTTGAAAATGTAAGTCTTTTATTAATTATGTAAATATGTAATATTGTAATATGATTATTATTTTTTTAGTCAAAAATTGACTGACTCGTATCTCTATTATTATTATTATTTATGAATTATGATTATTCATACTTTTATTTCCGTATGTTCACATCACAGTTCATACAACCCATTTGCAAAACTATAACATGTATTGTATAATATTATATAAAATAAGTTATAAATTATAATAAACATTAATACATTTATTTGTAAAAAATATAATTCCATAGGACTATTAAATTATGTAATTTGTAGTAGTGTTGTAAAGTGTTTAAAAGTCTTTTTTACAAACTATTATCCTTATAGTTATGTAATTATGTATGTATTGTATTTCAATTTGATTTATAAAAATTATTTGTCAACTGTTATAAAATAAAAATATATAACATGTATGAATAATATTCTTATGTAATACAAATATTGCGAATACCTATTAAAACAGTAAAAAATACTTTGTTGTCAATTTTGATTTATAATAAGTTTTGACACTTTCCTTACAATGATTTTAATGTTTTTCAGATGTTATAAAACTCTCCCATTCAATATATAATATATACTTATACATGTATCAAATGATTCATTACACTGGGATCAGTCAGTATTATATACCAAGATACTTTTTGGTCATACTACATGAACATACTTTTCCATTGTACAGTAATAATTTCATTGAATAATTACTAATAAGGGTTACTTTTTATATGAGTATTGGATACCGTAAAATATGATGTGTAACGATAAAAACATTCCTTTACAGTTTATAGAAATTAATATTTTTTGCATTGAGTTTCAGCATGATAGCTGAATCATATCAGCAGGTTTCAACTCATAATACGTTAAGAAATTTATTTGATGACAAGAATCATTGATCCTTTCCAGCCCTGCCATCTACATTTACTTTTAACCTATTAGGATTTATGACAAGAACTCGAGGTTAAATCTGTAATTGAACCCAATATTATTGTATCCTTTTCACATTTTAGATTTTAAAATTTTGTGTCAAATTTGTAATGTTTAATGAGACACATTTGAATGTGTTCTTACCTAAGTTTGATAAAATGGTATTATTAAAGCTTCAAGGAGAGGGGTTTGAATCCCCCCTCCATGTCTACTGTGCTGGGTGAGATGAAAGCAACACCCACAATTGTGGCATTTTCTTAAGTATATTTTTTTTTTTAAGCAAAAAATTCTATGTTGGAAAAGTGTTAATTGTCAGTACAGAAATGGTTATTTTTTTTATAATAAATACATTTTGAAATTAAATTAGGTTTGTTTTAAAATATAAACTAATTATCATAGTAACACACTTGGTTTACACTTAATATATTTGTATTTGTTAATAATAATTAATAATCATAACTTTATTTAATATTTTAATGCTTAAATTATTTTAATTGTATTAACCATGTCTGCTATTGTCACAGTATTCACAAGTTAAATAGCGAATTAAAATAGAAGCGTATAATTATTGAATATAATATATATTTTTGTAATTTTAAAATTAAAATTTGTCTATTTTAAACTTTTTAGGTGTTATGATCCTGGTTTTTTTTTGGCCCATTTCCATATTTATTCTATAGCAGCATCACTTCAACTCTCATATTAGTTGTAGTTAGTATTAGTTGTAGTTTTAGAGTTGTAACTGTAGTTTTTACCTCCTCCCACCGCACCACAAAAAAGTAGTTTAAGTTTAAAAAAAAAAAAACCAAAAAAAAAGTAGTTTTAGTTGTAGCTGTAGTTTTAACAACCCCCCCCCCCCCGCACCACAAAAAAGTAGTTTTAGTTGTAGCTTTAGTTAAAAAAAAAACCCCAAAAAAAAGTAGTTTTAGTTGTAGCTGTAGTTTTAACAAAAAAAAAGTAGTTTTAGTAGTAGTTTTAGCTGCAGTTTTAGTTTTAGTAGTAGTTTTAGCTGTAGTTTTAGTTTTAGTAATAATTTTAGTTGTCGAAGAAGATCTTACTCAGACAGCAAGAAGTGCCGACGAATTGTTAATTCCGACACAAAACAGTCGAAGAGTTCTTACTCAGACAGCAAAAAGTGCCGACAATTGTTAATTCCGACACAAAATAGTCGAAGAGTTTCAAAAAAAAAAAAAGTAGTTTTAGTTGTAGCTGTAGTTTTAACAACCCCCCCCCCCCTCACAAAAAAAAAGTAGTTTTAGCTGTAGTTTTAGTTTTAGTAATAATTTTAGTTGTCGAAGAGGATCTTACTCAGACAGCAAAAAGTGCCGACGAATTGTTAATACTTAATTCCGACACAAAATAGTCGAAGAGTTCTTACTCAGACAGCAAAAAGTGCCGACGAATTGTTAATTCCGACACAAAAAAAACAATCTATAAGATTAATAATGAGTTTAAAAGATAAACTGGACGAGGTAGCTCATTATATTAATACTGAATATCCAGAATTAAATTTTGAGAATGTCTCGGTTGGTGACAGCCGTGTTACTAATATTTGCAAAGTCATCTTTAAAAAAGAAAATGATCGTAATTTGAAAAAAACAATTTCTAATGCTATCAATAGAAAAACTTCATCTCTTCATAAACGTATTGGAAGTATGAACAATCTTGATTTATGTAATGTGTCAGAAATGAATAGTACAATAATAAAATGTATTGAAAATTGTAACTATACGTCTAATGATTTCTTAAATTACAATAACAAAATTCTAAATGACATATGTAAGCACATTAAAGTCACTGCAAATCAAGCTAACCGTACTAAAGTGTATAGGAAATGTAAAAACCACTTCAATGTGTCTGTGTGTAATCCATCGGATGACACAAACAATATTTGGAATTCAAATACTGTTTATTGTAATGAAAATTCTAGTATTGAAAATTGCACATTGTATTCTGGTCACACAGAGCCTGAACTTGTGCAAAAAGACTATGTTTCACTTGAATACACCCTTGTATCGCCCCAAAGTGATTATAGCTGGATGATAAGGGATCCACCAATACCTAGTAGTACTCCAATTCTACCAGAAAACATAAGCGTTGAAGCTGATCTTGTTACACCAAGTAAATTGGAATGCAGAAAAAATGTTGGACTTGTGCCAAGTCCCCTTAGAAATGCATATTTTAAGAAAACTCCGATTAAGTCTGGTGTTGTGCTGCCTTTGGGAACAAAAAATTGTTTTCCAAAACAATACGACAGCGATGAATGTCAGTTTTTTGAAGGAATTTTTAAATTTTCATATGAAGAGTGGTCCCATATGTTGTATACACATGTTGACGGTAAAAACTTTTAGAAAAGACTAAATATCCTATTATGTTCAGAAAGCGCATAAGAACTGTGAACAATACATGCGTTGTCAATGCAAAAAGGGTTAGATATTATAAAAACCATTACAATGTGTACATGTATTGTAGCCACGAGGGGTGTAAGACTTTTAGAATTAAAGTCAGTCTTGAAAACGGAAAGTTTGTGGCGAATGTGTATAGCTCTGGTTTAAATTACCATCACAATCCAGATGACAATGGTCTCACGAACCATGTAAAAGGATTTCAGCGAGACTTGAACAAAGAAGCGCTAAAAAAAACTAAAGCGTTTTCCTTCAGGTCAGACACCATTAACTTGGCATCGCCAACTCAATTGAATTGTGGAAATTTACAAGGCATTAAATCAGATGATGTCGTCAGAAAAATCAGATCAGAAGCCTTGACAGCTGATGATTATGATAAAGATGATTTTCATGATATTTTACTGATGTGTAACGATAAAGAAAACAACTTTGTACAGCATGTCGGTATACCGTCTGTGCACTGCTATAGTAAAGAACAGTTGGACATACTAAAAAAACTGATTAAAAATCAAAAGTCAGTAACTGGTTATTTGGACGCAACTGGTACATTGGTCAGGAAAATTAACAAGAACAGCAAAAGAGTTCTGTACTATGTTCTAGTTGTAAATGCCTCTTTACCTAGAAACTCAAGTGTCACATGTCCTGTAGTTGAAATGATTAGTTCATCTCATGACATAGTTGCCATTTCACAGTGGTTGAACGCTTTTAAAGCATTTGTTCTGAAACACAAACTGACTTGGCCCGTATTCACAAACATAGTGACGGATTTTAGTTATGCACAAATGAATGCCTTGTGTATAGGATGGAATGGTTTTACATCCATATTCGATTACCTTAACTGGTGTTACCGAGTATTGGTTGAAAACAATGACGGGTCTAATGTCACAATCATAAACATCTGTGCGAATCATTACACAAAAATTATAGTAAACCATGTCTATACATATTTTCAATCTGAGACAAACAGCATTAAGACTGTAGAAAAAACGAAAAGAAATAATGTTATTGATTGGATATGTTTACTATTTAACGCAAAGAGTTTGGAAGATGTTGAAAATTGGTTCAAAATATTTTCAGTAATATTGTTGTCTCCGTGTAGTACAGATAAAACCAAAAATGCCATTAGTACGATGACAGACAAGTGTAATGTTAACCACCAACTGTCGAATGAATCGAATAACGAAGGCAAAGATTATTCAGAAGAGATAAATAAATTTCTATGCGAATCCGATACGAGTAATTCCATGATGTACTGTAGATTTCAGTCTATCAAAGAACATGTTAAATCTAGCGACTTACTAAATTGTTCTGTAAGTAATGAAAATATGAGTAATGAATATTACGATGAATCATATTTACACGAGTTTATAGTCAAGTGTGTACCTTTCTTAGCACTCTGGACACCTATTATGAACAATAAAGTCAACAATGGCATTGAAATACGCCAAAGTAATGCTACCGTTGAATCTTGGTTCAAAACGGTAAAAATTGACATACTGGATGGCGACCGAAGGTGGAAATGCGGTCGGTTTTTAAAACTTATGAGGGAACGAGTGATGAATGCGCACAAACAAATAAAGTATAATATTAGAAAAAAAACTTGTACGCGTACACTTGATTTTGACAATAAGTCTAGGCAGATAATTACCAAAGTAAGTGGGAAAAGAAAAATCTCAGAAATTTCTAGCCATAACCATTTGGATGCAACAGAAAGTTGGGGTAAAAAAGAAAAACAACATAAACATCTACAACATACCCATTACCGTCCTTTCACAGCCCTATCGTTAAAAATTCCTAAGTTTTCGACCATTACCAATACAGCAGATGAAAATAACATTTCGCGCAAAGTGGTCGATGGTATTGAAAGCGTTGTGGTTATGGAATGTGACAATGAGACAAGGTTCACTGTTGATGAACCTGTTAACAACAACATGGTTGTACATGATTTGAGTAAACCATTAGACGATAATTGTTTAATGAAATCGGTTTCAACACCTGGCAGTCATAAATCTCCGTTTCAACGAGTAGTGCAAACAAAAGATTTTCACCGAAATATGCTCCCTAAAGACTTAACGTACTACAAACAAATTAAAATGCCTAAGAATAGAGATTATCTAGTTGGAAAATATAGTTACTTATTATCTAGCGACCAAAATTGTGATATCATGACAGACCTGCAATTCCTAGATTTTAATTCATTGTCTGGAGAAAATTGGTTGTGTAACTTTGTTATAGATATTTGTTTGTTGTCTTACGCTTTTAAGCTGGGTTTGAAAAACACACACATTTTATCATGTAATGATGTGACACGGCTGATGAGAAAAAGAGAAATTGGTGAAGAGCATAACAAAATTACTGTCGCTCAGAACACTTTGGTTATTATGCCATGGTTAGTTAATAATAATTCTCACTGGATTGTAGTTTTTATAAATTTCAATACCAGACAGTGTTATGTTATGGATCCAAGTAGTCCATATGACACAGACAGTCGAACATCAAAACTTCGTTTCAAAAAAGTATTTGAAATATTAAAATCAAGTTTTATTTATGGCGACGGTGGACAACAATGTCCATTGTTAACACCTATTGAATGCCCTTTGAAAAATGTACCGATACAAAAAGATACATTTAATTGTGGAGTTTATGTTATATATTACGCATTTACAATTATGGACGGTTCCAAGTTCATTTTAGATTTTGATCCTAACATTCACAGAGAATATTTAAAGACCTATCTCTTAGAAAATTCTGAAGACATGACAAACATATGCTTATACTGTAACTGGCACTCAGATAAGCACCGTTGTCGCCAGGAAGATGAATGTGTAGAATGGGTGTCATGTTCCCTGTGTTGTCGCTGGATAGCCATTAATTGCATCCCTAAAGAAGACAGAATTGTTAATTACGCAATTAATGATTTCTTCTGTTTATTGTGTCATAAATGATAAAATTAAAATATATAGAAATTATTAGACTATAAAGTTAAAGCTCGCTACAAACTGCATATCAAAATTATAATTGAATTACTTGAGTTACTTTTTTAGAACATTTACATTAAAATTTAATTATTAAAAAGAAGTTTAAAAAAAAAAAACATTACCTAAGTCATAATAAGATAAATAATAGATAATGACAAATGCCTGGTACAGTATGTCTCAATAAGTTGTATAAGTCATATATTATCATATAAAGAAAAAAGATAGCCTAATATTATACAAAAGAGCATGGTATTGTCAAATTGACATTGCAATATTTTTAATTGGTTCTAACATTTAATGGGGGAAAAAAATTAATGTTATTTGAATAAATTAGCACAAAAAAAGTAACTCAAATTAGGTATGTGTAAATTACTTTACATAGAAAGGTAAGGTAACTGTTTCAGACTAGTTTTGTAACAAAAGATAAGTTAAACATAATCAGTAATTTGCATGTATTGTTATCACAGTCATCAGACATAGTAAAACACAATTTGTAACCACACCAGTCATGCATTTCATACATCTGCATAACTGACAGTCCGCAGTCTGATATATCAAAGTGGGACGGCATAAGTGTTTTGATTTGTTTTATTTATATTTAATGTTTGAAAATATACTCACTAGACGTTTCAATATGGCCATCATAGTTGTTATAGTTGTTGATCTCTCCAAAACAACATTTTGATTTTAAAGTTAAATTTCTGAAATAAAAAAGTGATTAGAATAATTTGTGGACATTTGTTACACAGATAATACGAATCAGTATTTAAAGAGATAAACATTGTTACCATATCAATCCATTAAGACCTAAAGTTGTAGTTTTTCCCTAGCAGTTTTTGCTTTGTTTACTTTAATAATTTAACATTTTCATATATATTACATAATAAAGTAATGAATGATTTAATGGAGACATATTCAAGTAGGACTCATTTTCATCTAACATATATCAGTGAATATAATACATAATTCCATAAAATAAAACTTTCCAGAGGTATCACAATGAGAATACAATTGATATAAATAATAGCTGCAGTGGTTTTTTTAAATTAAATTCAAGCACTACTAACTGCATATCAAGATTATAATGAAATTAATGTAGTTACTTTTTTTTCCAAATTTATTACTAGATCTCGATTATTAAGAAATCAAGTCATAAGTACCTAGGTCATAAAAATACATAAGATAAATAATCGATAATGACAAATGTCTGGCAATTAAGACTATAGGGCGTCCACAATATGTTTAATTAAGAAAGCTCAAGAAAATATTGAAATAATAACTTTTCCATTGATATAGAAATTACATTGTTAAGATAATGCTTAATCATTGCTGTCGAATCATTGAGTATGGTCATAGGCAGACAACAAGTGTATGGTAGACCGCATAAGACATATAGAAACATGTGTGGTAGACTCCATACGACAAGAATACCAAAATTGTTTGATGAAATCACTAGAAAATGATGATGTTCCAGGGGAAAAAGTGTAAACAACACTATCATGTATTCCTAAACAAAATTTTAAAATATATTAAATAATAATTATAAATAGATATCTTCAAAAATCATATTAAATTACCAGTTGGACCAGTTAATGGAAGAGCCGGTATTCCATTATTACCATAAGTTTTAGTAGTACATGATTTTGAACAACCTAAATACATACTCACATAGTCACATCACAATCACCTTTCATCTTTTCTATCTGAATATAAATAAAAGGTGATCAAAAAGTTATTACTGTTGAATGTTGTATTAGTTGTTACATACCTAGAAATAGTGTTAGATAAAGCATGTGGCTGTAACCTGTTCTCCAAATCATTAAGAAACATAATATTTTTCTCAAAATGTTTTCCATACTACTTAACATTTGTTTGGATATAATATCAGCTTTGTAACCAAATTTCATACCTAAAAGTGTAACAAAAAAATAATTTATATTTACTACAAAACACATTTGACTTGGTCCTCGTTGTATTGTACACTGTTTTGTTTTAATTTGTATACATCTGTTTTATTGTTTACTATAGGCTAAAAACATTAGATATGTGTAACTGTGTAACATTATGTTGTATATTTAACAAGTACAGAAGACAGAATAGACAGAATAGATTGTTTGATATTTAACATCGTTGTAATATAAAATACTTACAGAGCAGTCTTTGGAAAAAGAAAGTTTCTTTTTGCGTTTTATTTTGCTATTTTCATTTATTCTGTGGGCTGTGGCTATCTTATATAAGGCCTTTTGCTAAGTTTTTTCAGATTTCTACATAGAACGTAGTATATAGTATAGAAGTCTGGTTTTTTTACTAACCTCTTAAATCATGAATTATCATTATCAGATACCAGTTTTTTAACTGATAAAATTAAATTGATAAATAATCAAAGGCTAGCTGATATTATCACAGAATAAAATAATCTCTGATATTATCTCCAAATTTTAAACGGTTATTTCTTAAAAACCATGGTTAATAATATTCGTTATATTCATTTTTCGATAAAGTTATGCGTATATAAAATTAAAATAGCGTTAATTAAAAATGCTCATAACAGTCATAACTCGCAAAAACTGAATAATCGTAAAAAACCATCCAAAATATTCTTATCATCAAGTTTCATAATAGCAGGAGCGTTTAAATACAGGAATGCACCGCTCATAGTGCGCATGCGCAATATGGTATCGTCCGCATAACATAGATATGAGATAACATGTTGATTATTGATTATCAGTGATTTAAGCGGCAAACTAAAATTTTGAATAAATACGATATTATGGTGTGGTATTCAAAACTTACCAATTCTTACCCAAACAGGTTTTAGCTATCTTTATGATGCTATTTTATTTAAGGTCACTGGTAAAACACATTTTACCTGACACAGTAACACGCTTATGATATAGGAATTTAGAGTATTTAGACATGTTCTATTTCCAACATATTCATTGAAGTAAGATAATAAAAACGTAATAGGTGGGAATTTCTGAATATGATATACTAAAATTCCATTTATATTAGCTAGTGTAAAACTTTTTTGTACTTTACGATATATTATTTCTTTTTACAAATAGATTTTGTTTGTGATATTTGTAATAAAACCTTTACAACAAAATACTCACTAGAGAGACATAAAAAAAATGTCCACAAGGAAGAAAATATTATTTTTGAAAAATCATATTTTTCAAAATGTAATAGCTGCATTAATCTTAGTTTTAAAAAGAAAACTCTATTGATTGATCATTTAAATTCTGAGCATGGCATGTCGATCAATAAGGAAATTTTACAATTTAATAATTAAATATTGTGTAGAAATTAAACATTGGCAATTCACCCGTTTTCTCCGGGAACTATTTTTTTATTTTGATGTAATTCAAAAAGGAACTACAGTAAATATTTGAAAATTCCACTAAATGTTCAGATTACCAATTTCTATACACCGAAAAAATTTAAAAATATTTTGACAATTTTTGAGCTAATTGTAGGCTTACTGTCTAAGAAATTTTTTTTTTCAAATTTTTTTTTTCTTTAAATATCGATAAAAAAAAATGTTGTCGGGTCAAATTTCTTGAACATTTATTACAATATTTTTCATAAATATTTACTATTCTAAGACATTATTGAGGCAAAGTATACTATTTAAGACAGTATATTTAGTTCTCTTTTTAGTAGAAAGTGCAACACATGGTGCGAGGATATTGAGTAAAGTTAGAAGGATAGTATGGGACCCGAAAAATGGTATATTTTTTGATTTGCACACGACTAACTTTTAAAAGTTCTATACAATTTGAGTAGAAGTTTGTTAACAAATCTTGTCTTTTTTAATCGTGTCAAATAAAATATGGTTCATTATTTTTACTCCTAAATAAATATCATATGTCTTAAAAATTCGTTCATACACATTGGGTCCAATTCTGATACAGGAGTTCTTAAAACATATTCTCTATTTATATAAATCATTAATAAATCTTTATAGGAAATTTTCATTTTTTCGTGAAAGGTATTTAAAACTATAGGTTCTATTTGATTGAGAACTGTAAACTTCAGTAAAATCCACTCGAGAAAATACATATATGACTTGGTAAATGGATCATTCAGTGGATGAAAAATAGCTTCAGCGGATAATGGTTTTTCGGATAGTCACTTTTCACCAAAATATAAACAAAGGGCATTCCATTGCTCCAATAATAGCTCAACAACATCAAACAAAGAAAGCCACCTTATTTGTGAAGTATGTAATATATTATGTTTTTGGCAGTTACAGCAGCATTTATTTGTTCAGGGTCAGGATTTTTTAAATTGTTTACTGGCAGAAAATCCCGAAACTGAGTTTTAACGCCATTATCTGTATTATAGCGAACAACACCCATAGTTGATGTATAAGCAATATCGGTAGATTCATCAATCATAAAGGAAGATTTAGAAGTATTTAGTTCATTAGCCAATGCTTTTTTTTCACCAGGAGCAATTACATGTTTTATTATATTTGTTGCTTTTGTTCGTTTTATTTTGATTTGTTGACAAATTTTTGAATCAGGAAATATGCTTTTTAGCAAAGGTTCAAGATGATCAATTACTAAAAACGCAATGTTATGCTTTCCTAGAAAACTTGACAATTTAATTTCTGCAATCTTAACTTGCTCATCTATTGGGTTACTCTTTTGAGTTATAAATATAAATACTACACCAATGTTTGATCATTCTTACTTTTAAACAATATTTAATTTAAATTTAAACATTAATTACTGTTGTCATTTGGTAGTTTTTTGATTATTTTTTTAATTATAAAGTCTAGGCAAAGATTTAATGTACAATACGTCTAAGAAAAATTAAATTTAATGAGACTTCAAATACAATAATAATTTTAGTATAATAAGTAATAACCATGGACTTAGATATAATGGACTGGAAACGAGTAGCTTATCAGTGGCCTCGAATGTATGTACAAGAGGCATTTGAGGTGGGTCGCATGGGCACCGAGAGTTTTCAACGCCATCTGTTGACTAAATATTTGGATTAATTACGATTTTAGTTATTTTCAGTAATAAAATAAACTTTTTGAAAAATTCTTTTTATCCGTGGTTATTTAAACTTTTAAAGTATATTATTATATTTTTACCCACAGTAAAATTTTCAAATGCAATTTTTTGACATAGATTAAAATAATAGAATGTGACATCAAATAAAACCAAAAGTAGCGCTGAAAACATTCAGAAACCCAGTGATAACAGAGGAATATTTTGCGGGGCGTCCCCCGTAGATAATAAAGTAATGGATGGACCATGCTATTGTTCTATGCTGTGACCACCATAGACATAATAATTAATATATGGACTGCGCTCAGAGAGAGAAAACCGGGACCGATATAAGCTGAGAGAGATAGCGATTGTTGGGAGCAAACATGGAAGAAACTATTGAATATTTTTATTTACACCATGAAATAATCATTATCTAGATTCTATTATCACCAAAACAACAATATCAATTAATAATAAAAAGTAAGATGTACTAAGAACATAATATCTTATTACTATTGCTAAATAATGCATGAAAATCAAGTACTTAATAAAATTATTAAGCAATAAGCAGGTATATATCGGAGGAGTGTATAATAAATATAATATGAATACCATATAATTGTATTAATAAGTTTTTCTCTTATAAATTATACAGCAAAATACCAAATACCTATGTGACAAATGTAGGTAAATATACTTTGTAAAATAATTTAACAAAATATTTAAAAATTATACATACCTTGTTAATCAGATGATACAAATAAAGAATAAAAAAATAAAAATTTATATACAATAAAAAATGATTGAAATATCATTAAAATAATTAATATGTGTAATGCAATATGGGACATGGGTTACATTTTTAATAGTATTTTAACTGTAAGTAAATTATTTGATATCTTTATAATAATTTAAAAATAAACAACAATTTTCCCTTTTGAAAATACAAGTATAATATATAAATAATAATAGTATACCTATAATAATAATGTTTAAAATTACTGGTTTTTAAAATGTACAGTTTTTGTTAAAAAAGATCTTATTCTTTCTTTGGGTTCATTTATAGTTTTGTTAAAATGATGTAATCTCACTGTCAAATATGTTTTTAAAGTTAGGTGAATTATTTGAAGCAGGTGATTATTGAGCGCCGAGCGGTGATTGATTTAATATATGATCTGATAAACTTTTAAACATATTATAAATTTGTATTCTTGATGTTGCTTTTATAATAAGATAATTAATTGGGTTATTTTTAATGGTTGATAGTTGATGTTGATGTGTTTTAAAAACTTTTTCAGCTGCTTTGCATAAAACTATTATGTCATACGACGGTATATAACTATTATAAATTATAATATATATATATTATTTACTACTATTATACATTTATTAATAAATATATTCATGGTGTATAAAATATAGACGTATTTCTTCCATGACTGCCCCCAACTATCTCCATCTCTCTCAAACAATTTCGACGACCTGACATGATGGACTGGAGGTGAGGAAAGCGCAGTCCATATATTATTATGTCTATGGTGACCACAGATATATAATACAACTAAATAGCCGACTACAAACTAATATTGAAGTCCAGTAAATGGCCGACTTTTCTTATCAAAGAGCCCATTGTTTACATTATGATTACCTTTTTTCTATTGTGGGTGTTTTATCGGCGGCGACGTGTAGATAATATATAATAACAACGTAGCTGGCCGTAGAGCGAAAGGGACAGAATAGTATATAGAAAGCGGTAAAGAGTAAGAGAGATAGCGATTAGCGACTAACGCTTTTATTTTCGTTATGCACGGTTTTTCTGGGCTAGGGTCCTTCCGTTCACATCCATAAGAAACTAGGTTTCAATACGTTTCAATATGCTAAATAAATTATATGAAACATAATTTATAGGTAATTTTAACCTTGTGTGATTTTAAATAATTACTTACGAAAAGAAATAAATACCGTTTCCAGTTACGTTTTTATTGGGGCAGTTTCCAATAAAACATCTATAACCATCTTAAATTAATTTGTATTAATTTTATTATTTTATTACGATTTCCAATACAGTATTACAGTAAGGGTCTTTTTGTAATACGTTATTACAATTTTATCAACTAGAACTATGTAAACAATGGGCCCTTTGATAAGAAAAATCGGCCATTTTCCCGACTTCAATATTTGATATTGCTACTATAGGAAGTCGGCTATCTAGTTGTATTTCATATCTGTGGCTGTGATGTAAATTATACATGTTTATTTGTCTTAGAAATGTCTTATTAAAATATAATTATTGACGATAGCAAAATATTATCATTTATCATTATGAATTACTTGTTAACCACTGTGTGACCACTGTCTAACCACTGTGGTAACACAAGTTCTCTTCCGTCACGGAATGCTCTGTGTATAATGTATAGAAATGACCCATCCATTACTTTATTATCTATGGGCGTCCCCTGCCACCCACCCGCTAATCAGTTTCCAGTCCATTATATCTTAGTCTGTGGCACGGTCTTATATACAGGTCGGGCAACTCGGTAATATCGACATGCATACTGTTGGATCGCTTATTGATGACGGAATAATCAAAATGATCTGCAACGCCATCTATTATCATAGTTCTCAATAGTATCATAACTTAATAATTATAACTAAATACAGAAAAAAAGTATACTAATTTCAACCAAAACGCAATACTATTGAATATATTATTTAATACTTGAATTATATTATACAAAATTATTTACATTTAAACTATATTAGTATATTATTATTAAGTGCGGCAAAATTTGGAAACCATTTTCTTTTTAGAATTCTCTTTTAATTTCTCTTTATTTAATTGTCGTGTAAATTGTCTCATTCTCATATTAATATAGTACCTGATACTATACGCAAGAATATCATCTTTATGAACATTACATGGGAAATTCAAGTCTTCATTTTGCAAGATATCTTTAATCGTTTCAGAATATATAACAGCACTATTAATATTTTTGGTAAAATAATCTTCAACTTTACATATAAATTTATAAAAAACATAATTAGGGTGAATTAATTTACCCATTGATTTAAAATTAGTTAATTCTGCTTCTGAAATATTGGAAAATGATTTCATACTTTTAAATGCAGAAATACAAGTGTCACATTTTGACCTTGTTGAGATTTGTTTACTTAAATATCCAACCAAGTAGTATATTAAGCATTCTTTTATGAGTGAAAGGCTATAATCGTGTTCGAATACATCTGAGAATTCCCAATCACCATCTTCCACTATACCATCAATTTTTTTTTTTATTACATCTAAAGCTGATGGATTATGTCTACAATATATTACATAAATTTACAATAATAAGCCACAGTGCACAGCTTATATCATAAAAAACTAAAAAATTATTTTGTATAATAGTATACTAATAGTCTATTTATTATACAGTCTGTTCACTAATTTAGGGAACACTGAATTTCTCGGCCGGATTATATTGGAAGGATTGGTTTTTTTTTTTACAAATTAGTCAAAAAAATACAAAATGGCATATAAAATCATTTATAATTTTTTTATTTTTTGTTACTTCTTTAACATTTTTTTATGTATTTTTTTCATACGTGTTATACATAAGATTAACATTACATGGGTATAAAAGGTCTACTACAACTATATAATATAAACCATTTTTAAAAATAAATAAGATTATGTAAAAATAATCATCCGGTAGATGGCGTTCTAAGTCTTATTGACTTCCAATGTTCATCATTAAGCGAACCACAATAATTTGTTAGTTGCCCGACCTGTATATAAGACCGTGGTCTGTGGTAATAACTAATAGCCATCAACGATAACTGATAAAAATTCCAATCAGACCAGACGTGACTCACTCTGGTGGACACTGTGGACATTATGAATCATAAAAAAAATTGTCCTGCGATGATCCAATTGTCTTTATACAGGACACTCAATGGCACAAAGCGGGGGAAACGGAGCTTGGTAACAGTCGCTGTCGTCAGTCTGCATGCGCAAAACACTTTCCTTCTCTCGTGGCACTAAGTATAGTCAACCACCGGTATTTCCATTTTCCCGTTACAACCTTAAACCGTCGCTTCCCAAACGGCTCCCGCCCATTGTTTATTATTCCCAAACGATTCCCGTCAAAAAAGGTTTTACTATCAGGTAAATTCCCAAACGGCAGACGGTCATACTGGTATACCGATTTCAGGTTGATATACCGATATACTGTTTACCGTTATATATACTTCAAATTAATTTTTAAAACAGAATACCTACCGAAAATATAATGATAATATCGAAAACTCGGAAAATACCCAAACATTCGTATTATTATCACTCTTACTTAGCGAGTATCATAATCGCCAAAGCTTGTGTATATTATTCCGTCGTGTATATATGACTCGCATATCATCGATATCTAATCTATAGCATATGTGTTCATGCGATGATGGATAATGGATATGGCACACAATCGTGTCAGCTTGTGCAGTTTGTTTGAACTTTAGTCTGTTCACGATATCAGCCACTTTTTTCGACGGGAGCCGTTTGGGAATTGACCTTTTTGAAAACGGGAGCCGTTTAGGAAAACCGGGAGCCGAATGGGCTATGCCCCCTTAAACGACCCACCGCTCATTACTTTAACCTAAAAATATACTTTCAAAAGTATGATTTATTTCATTTTCAACATTTTATCTTTTAAAACTTAATCTTTTAAAACAAGTAGCAAATTGGATATCTATCTTAGAATCTGAAACATGTAATGTATCTACAGTTGTTGTAGCGTTCAATGAAATTCAGGAAGTTTTTGCAAAACAAATTCAATCTTCAACACTTTTAAAAAAAGAGGAATATTCTTTATTACAAAAACTTGATAACAGGAGGCATATGGCGATAAGAAAAATTCACTTAGCAGGTCATCTTCTAGACCCAATATATAAAGGAAAATTTCTGAAAAACAATGAAAGTATTGATGCTGCAGAATTTATAAGTAATTTGGCGGAGCATTTACAAATTAGTATTCCAGATATCATATCTGAGCTAGCAGAATATCGTACTAATAGTGGATTATGGTCAAAAACCTTTGTTTGGGACAGTTTAAAAGCACGCAGTGATGAGACCAGACTTCATCCTTTAACATGGGGGAAAGGAATATGTACTTCAGCTAAAATTTCTTCTATTGCAGTAGCTATACTAGAATGCTCACCGACATCAGCATCAACAGAACGTAGTTTCTCGATATATGGTATTGTTCATACTGCTAGAAGAAATAGATTAACCAATGACCGAGCGTCCAAACTTGTATACATTAAGCACAATTTGAAAATAGAACAAGGTTTCAAACAAAATAAAAATAAAATAGACTTATTAAATACTACCGCAGTAGAAGAAGATGATAGTATATAGTATGTATCCTTCAGACAATGAGAGTAATGAGACAGATGAACTATTTAACGCAGTCAATTCATATAATTAAAAATTAAATAATTTACCATTATTAGCAACTAGCAAGAAATAATATTTAAAATGTTTTGTTTTGTACAAAGGTCAAAGAGTCAAAGAATGACAAAATAAAGAATATAATATAGTAACTAATTTGTTTGTTTATTTTTTAATGTATTATTTTTTAAATGTTGACCAATGTTCATATTATGGAGTGTTAAAGAGTTAATTTAATTAATTAAGTAGGTATATGGTATATCGTATATCCATTATGATATGCAAATAATGAAGTAATAAGTATACTGTATACCTGCATACTGCAATCAACTTATTGGCTTAATGCCATTTTATATATATACAATTTTAGTAACTCAAATATTAATTTTTAAGTAGTACACTAGTATAGTAGTACCTATAGAATGGATCTCTAATAAAATACAGTATTAGTATTAATATAAAAATTAAAAATATAAAATATAATTGTAATCATGTTTATTTAGCATTCAGGCGTTAAAAATTACTTAAATCAATTTATTGTACTATTATATTATTGCACATTTAGGTACAATGAAATAGTATATAACTATATGGGTATTAAACTATTAACTACTAAGTATAATTATCTATTTATTTCTAATTAAAAATTAAAAATAAATAAACAGATACCCTAATACCAGTAATACCTATGTTTACTTAAACTTTTTAAAGATTAAATAATTTAGTTCATATATTTTTTTTACTAAATTTCTTACATTAAATATAAGTACTTAGTACATATAAGAAGAAAAAAGTGTGGAACCAACAAGTTAGTAGATATATTTATATGCTAATTGGCAGATAATAAGATTACTCAAATCCTAATTTTTTTTTGAAGTTTATTTGATATTTTAAGAATATAATTTACTATGAAATGTGAATTGTAATTAAAATGTTTTAAATTTAAGTTATTTCTAGTCACTAGGTGTATGTATTATGGTACCTACAACCTACATTATGATAGCATGACTAAATATTAATTTGGTGAATTAGGTCTAAAATAATTCTTGTATTATGTGTTTTTTAACTTTTTTCTGACTTTTACCCATTTTTTCGATTAATCCATTTTAAAATAATTCATATTTCATAATTAACAATGGGGTTATAACCTATGTTAAATTTCCTATAATTTAAGGTACTGCAAGGTTCTATACGGTATAATACCTGTATAATACGGTATTATACAAAACAAAAATAAAATACCGTATTTTAACATCTCTACATTTAACCCAAGGCTTTTTTTTTATACAATAATAAGTTTTTTGTTTTAATACCTAAAAATGTAATACAATCTACTTTATATACAGTAGAACCTCGATTATCCGTGTTTGCGATTAACCGTGCTCACTCTTCTGAAAATTTAAAAATAAATATGCACTAGGAATCACCTTCAGTTTCAGTTTCATCAGCTAAGAAGAGAAAAACTATGAAAAAGTCATCATTATCTGACATGGAATCTGCTCTTTTTGAATGGTTTAAACAAAAGAGAACTTTTGAAAACGTGGACCATAAAAGATGCCATTTTTGCAGTATGTAATGCTTGGGAAAATATACCTGCTACTACGTTAAGACTTACTTGGGCGAAAATTTTGGATCAAGACTATGATGACGAAGAAAATATCGAAGATATGGTTGATACGGATATAAAAGCTTGTCTTAATCTAGCTACATCTATTCCAGATTTCACTAATGTTGATGAAGACGATATTGTTGATTGGCTACAAAAAGATCTCAACGAAGAGGGATTTGAGCGTTTGAGTGACAGTGACATAGCAGTTCGTTATGTTAGCGTAACTATACCATCTACTTCACAACAGCCTCATTCTTCTTCTGAGTGATATTGAAGAAAGTTTTGAAAAAATACAGACAAGCCAAGCAATGGAAGCAGTTGATGTCCTCTTAAACTTCTGCGAACAGGAAAATGTTGACTTCCATGACGTTATTGGCTTAAGAAAAATTAGAAGTGAAGTAAGGACAATTATTTCAAACCAAAAAAAACAAAGACTGATAACTTCATATTTTAAGCCCTAATAACTTGTTGTATACAATATTATGGATGTAAGTATAACATTATTGTATGTATACGTCTTCTTATGTATATTTCTAATTGTAATTGAATCAAAATTTTTAAAATTTCATTATTATAAAATTTTACCTATATACTTCTAATTATAATTAAATAAAAAATTGCATTATTATAAAAAGTCTCGATTAACCGTGATTTTCATTTATCCGTGTGACCCCCTCCCCATCATTACCCCGGATAATCAAGGTTCCACTGTACTTTACGTTGTTCAACTAATAACTTTGCTAAAACAATTTATTTTAACTGTATGTACCTATATATTATTTTTTTTTTTTAATTTAAATTTTAAGTGTTATTGGGACACAGAAACGGACTTAACAAAATTATCAAAAATAAACACCATTAACACACGTTGTATACATTAAATATATCGACTAGCGAATAAACGTCATGTACAATATTACAAATTAATATTTAATTCTTGAAACGCATCCTTAACAAACGGTACCATTGTCTCGCTTGTTGGTCGAATTAGAATTTCAGAAACCTAAAAAAAACATAATCGACTAAAATACATGAAAACGTTAACATTTTCTATACACAGAAATACATGAAATTGTTCAAAACTATGAACGAGTTTTATACAGTTTAAATTTTTAGTCTACAATTATATTATAATAATTGTTAATTAAAATTCATATAAATTTACGTTAACGTATTGCGGTGCGGCCAGAACATATAAGATTGCATCAGCTATATTTGAGGGTTTGAGTATTGGTATATCGGCCATAATATCCTCAACCATTTCGGTATCTACTAATCCTGGACTAATACTCTGAAAATGACAAAAAAAATAAAGTATTGGTTGATGATTATAAATGTATTGTACTGTTTTAATAATTAAATATATATTATAAATTATTTAATAATATACGAATTACAGTGACTCTGATTGGTAACATTTTTAAAGCCAACAGTTCTCGTAAACTTTCAGTCATTGAAACGCCACTGAATTTGGTCGCACTATAGACAGACATGTTGGCCATTAACGTTGGGGGATAATGGCCAATATCACTGAAACAAAATATAATTATACTACCAGTATAAATGTAATAAATTAAGAGTATATTTTTTGTTTTGTTTACAAAACCCCCCCGAAATTGTCTGTTGGTACGGCACTCATACGAATTTATTTAATCAACGTATCAACTAAAACCCAACAGCGCAACACGGGATTACATTTTTCTTATAAACTCCCCTGAAATTAATTCCTATATACGCCACTGATAAACTTACACACAAATAAGCACACCATTGTAAAATCAATACATTCATCCCTCAGCTTAGATTCTAAAAGAGAAGAAGATTTTTCACCTATTTATATTTACTATATGACCGTTGATTTTTAACTCCTCCATAATATTCACGACTTCTTTACTGCAAATGCTCGGTCCTAACACGTTAGTGTCAAACATCAATTTCCAGTCTTGCGGGTTTCCTGATAAGTATAAAACGTAATAACATGAATAAATAGTAGTAACAACCAAGGGCGGATATAGATACCATTAACAAGGGTGAGAGGGCAAAAAAAATGCCTGCATAGAAGCCAAAAGGTTACCAGCGCGGTGCTAGCAAAATTCGGAATTAGAATAATAAAATGCGATAATCAATATCGTTCTTTGAAAATACTTATCTATATTATTATACGTTTCTACCCACATTATTCAATTAATTAACAGGTATTGAATAAAGACGGGTGCGATCATTGGGTCAAGCTAGCCGTAATTGTCTTTACGTGTAAAAGTTACTTGCTCCACACAATAGTTTGCTTAACTTTAAACCAGGCATTTCAAACTTCAAATATCAACTGAGCCAAATATTTAATAGTTTACTATATGGGCTGAACATAATAATTTATCGGGAAGAAAACATTAAATGCAAATTGTTAAATTTATAATGCATACCTGTTCTATATACTTATATGGTTATAAAACTCTCAAAAATACTTATTCGATTATAGTTTATCAGGAGATAACTACAGAAAAGCAACATAATGTTTACCTTAGACAGTCAGACTAATATACTTGTGACACGAAACAAACTCTAAAATAAAAATGGTATCGTGCATAAATTGAAAATTTCAAATGTCTATGGTAAATCGATAGTATTGAATGTTGAATCTTATAGAATTTATAATATAATAATATATTATAATAATATATATATCTTATATATAAAATTCTCGTGTCACAATGTTAGTTACCATACTCCTCCGAAACGGTTTGACCGATTTTTATGAAATTTTATATGCATATTCAGTAGGTCTGAGAATCGGCTACTTTCTAAATTTGTATGCTGTGCGATAAGTGGTTCAGGAGATATGGCGAGTTTAAGTTATTTTGAGATTTACGATGGAAATATTTGTTTATAAATGGTTGCTATTGGTAACCATGGTTGCTATGTATTTGTTTATTTGTAACCAGGGACAACCCTATAAATAAATAGTACATAGAAACCACGGTTACCAATAGCAACCATTTATAAACAAATATTTCCATACTTTCGATTGATTTCGACTAACTAACCTAAGAGGCCATAACTCCGGAACCACATATCGCACAGCGTACAAACTTCACAGAAATCATCTACATATCAATCTTAATATGCCCTAAAATTTTTATAGAAATCGGTTCGGTGGATCTTGAGCTATAAAAAACTTAAAATTATAAAGAGGAAAGATTTGATTGTTAGTTTGTATTGAATAGGCTCCGAAACTACTGAACCGATTCAAATGAAATTTGGTACATAGATAATTTAGACACTGGGAAGGATATAGGCTACTTTTTAATACTAAAAAAGGCTGTAAGGGATTGAAATAGGGATTGGTATGTATTTTGCCCTCAACGTAACACCATTATTAATTTTTTTAACGGGCAACGAAGTGCACTTGATCAGCTAAATCAACCGCAGGTGGATTGCCTACCTGATAATTTACTACTGCTCGCATATATTATCCACGTTTCGATGCAGTGGATTGCCTACCTAGGTGGCTTAGATGTATGTAAATCACTTGAGGTTAATCTGAACATAATATATGGGCATATGATTCAGGCAACGCTGGAAGGGACAGCTAGGATAGGACAGCTATTATAGCTGACACTTCGTGTCACGAAGTGCACGGGATCGGCTTGTAATATATATTATTTATATATAATAATTTTTATTTATATTTATTATATTTATGATTGATCAAACATCAACACATTAATTAAGAGGACGCTATACCGAAAATGAAACGTATACAATGCTCAATAGATGGCGTTCTGCGCCGTATCGCCGCCGTCTCGGCAGACCGTAGCGTGGCCCATTGTCTACGTGACAAGGTCTGCGCGTCGTAGTCGCGACTCGCCACTCGCGGGAGAGGTACATTATTATCTCACAGATGGTCGTATGGAACGTTTAGCACTTTAGCGTCAACGCAATCGGTCGTTGCGTAAATATTGGCACCCAGTACTGCTTATGAATTCTGTACTGTCTTTACTAGCATGCGGCGCGCTCGCTCATAGCGCAAGTCACAAACCATTTCTTAAATAAAGCTCCAGTTTACTTAGATAATATTTTCATTACATAAAGCATATAATCTGTTATACGTCATACCTCAAATTATATTTATAACCTAGTTACTTTTTAAAATACATACCTTTAGAATAAATTTACAGACCAAATATTATATTATGCCTAGCAAGTAGCCCGGTATAATATTACTCCAGTACAATTATTCTATAAACGAGTAAACGACTAGTTATAAATTAGTATAATAATTAGAGTCAGTGACAGAAAATCTAACATTTCAATAACAACACATGATATTTGTAATAACAGTAAACCTTTTTATTTTTATTTTTTTCTTTCGTTTGAAATGATACTAATTTTTATTCTATCCGGTTCTCTTATATCTGCCTTGAGCATACGTTTCGGGTATAATGGGTCGACAATCTCTGGCAGTAAACAATCTATATAAAATCTAAAATAAAAAATAATTTCAGTATAAGAAATAATTATGGATTCAAAATTAAAATATTATATTATGATAACGCTACAAACGTTTTTAATTTGTTGACCATTTTATTTTCCCAAAATGAATTGTCATATTCAATTATTTCAATATTCATCCAGTTCGAAGTATATATCACAAAATAGCAAATCTGTCTTCGAGATATATGCAATTGTCCCATTATTTGGAAATAATATGCATGGTCCAATTTCAGCTTGATTGATCCATCGATTATTTTACAATACTGTATCTGTACATTTAAAATAAAATAAAATAATTTAATATTTAAATACACATTGATTTCATTAGGTTTAAACAATATAATATACAAATTTATTTTTCACGGCATCTATTGCATTTAAAGTATTCTTGGCAGAAAAAGGACATTTAATTTCCACAATGGCATTATCTTCTATTAGACCATCTAAAAATGTTTTGCATACATTAACGTCTATAAATACCTTATATACTGTTATACGCGTAAACTTATGTAATAATACTAAATTGGAAAATATTAGTTACCCGGACTTGCAGCTAAATATGGAATTATTGGATCTATCAGTAAACCGCATGTTTCGATTTTTTTATTAATATTTTTCTCCATATCTGTTCGAGCTATAGCCTCCATGTCTCGTCCATATTGTAAAGACTTCGCCTGTGCTTCACAAGCATATAATAAATCATAAACCGTATTTTTACAACTGGTAGTACATCTCATTTTGCATATTTGACCAAAACGAGAAGCAGTAAGTCGGATCCTACGCTCTTTAAACCATGTTTGGCTATTGCTCTGTTCCCGCGTATTAAACTCGATATCAGTTTTGTTCGCAGTTTCTAATGACGTGAGAAATTTTTTTTGTTTTTCTAAAAAAATGTCTGGTAACAAATCATTGACCAAAGGTTCCGCCAGCCCATAATCTTCATCAGGTCCATTAACTGAAGAATGTATATGACTTCTGCGTTCTGGAAATAGTCGTCGTCTTTTCGCAGTGTTAGAAAGTTTTCGACTATGATTTTTCAAATATTTTTTCCCAAATTTTCCTATATAACAAAATTTTTAAAATTAAACCATTTAAAATAAAAAAGTAAAATAGTTTTTAATATAATTCGGCATTTTAGATTCTGATCAAAAAGGGGTATGTATTGGTTTTACAATGATGTGTTTTTTTTTCTTTGTGTTTCTCATCACCTTTTGGGCAATAAAAATGCTTTGTTTTCCAACTTTAGTATCTTGTTCGATGGGAAAGTGAATCTAGTGGTGTATTCGGGACGTCAACATTTTTTCAATATTTTGACAAAATACATTACATTTTATATTATAATTATGTTATATATAACATTATTATTATAATATATATACGTTAGCCGGTAAGTTAAATTTTTTTAATTATTTGAATATAATAGTATACTTTAGACAGACTGAAGTATTGAAAACCGAAGCATTATTTCGATTACTTATCGTCTACACTAAAACAATTAAAAAATGTTTTTTTTTTTAAACACACATCATTGTTAAATCAATACATTCATCGCTCTGCTCAGAATCTAAAATTAGGGGAAAAATAGAATTTTTAATCAAAACCAATTTGATTTTTTATGAAAATCAAGTAAAATTGCATATTATTTGTAGGTACCTACCCAATCGGAAATTTACAACGGGCGCGATACTGTACCAGTACTGGCCAATACTGGCACACTACTGACCGCCAGTGTTAGGCCACTACTGTCATATGTCTGGGATGATAACGCTTTACCAGTACTGATTAGTACTGCACTCCCAGTACTGATTGGTACTGTACTCCCAGTACTGATTGGTACTGTACTCCCAGTACTGGTTGGTACTGTACTCCCAGTACCGATTGGTACTGTACTCCCAGTACCGATTGGTACTGTACTCCCAGTACCAATCAGTACTGGTAAAATATTATTATTCCAAACATGACAGTATATATTATAAAGTATATTGCCTAAATCTGCTGGCATGGTAATTGTTAGACATAGTAGTGTTGTATGTTAGGGTTAATAACACTTTACCAGTAGTGGACTCCCCTTCCCGATAGTATAATATGCATATATTATAACACTGACATATTATGTCCTGGATGATAACTGTATTCTGTTTCTGTATAATAAATATGTGCACCTTTATTTTGTTACTTTCAAAAGGTTGATCTTGGAAATCATCTCATACATAACTACTTACAGTGAAACTTCTGTTTAACAAAGTCTCACGGGAAACAAATACATTTGTATTACAGAGGAATTTGTTAAATAGAATTAACACATGGTTAACAATGAAGATCAAGGTTCTCAAAAATAATTCGTTAAATGGAAGTTTCACTGTATTTGAGTTTTAAGGTTTTTATTTATTAATTTGGAGTAAAATGTAATATCAGAAAAACAGGTAGGTAATTAATTTAAGTAATTAGTATAAAATAATAGTTTTATTTAAGGCATATTCATTTTTTTTTTTTCTGATTAATGTATTATTTTTGAGCCATTCTTAGTTTCTTCCCTCCTTCACGGTCCTTGGCCCCCGAAAACCAACGGCTTAAAATGCTCGAAATCTCTTTTCCCTTTACATCTTGATGTTTAGTAGTAAGTGCTTCTGAAATTTTAAAATTGAGTAACTAAAAAAAGTATTGACTAACAATTACAATTATTATAAACAGGGTTCAAAATTTAATGCATTTTTGTGCCAATTATGTTTTTTTTCATTTATTTTACTACATATTTGAGTATTTTTTAGAGCACACATACTATGCATATTTAAACAATTTTGGGACATGCAATTATAAGCTCTGATTATAAACAATATTAAAAAGTATACCTAGTAAGTATTTATAAGTGATGGTAGTAGAAAAATTTAGTTTTTTTTGGCCATTAGTTTCCCTTCCAAACGCACTGTACATTAGTTGAACCTCTTTATTAATTATTTTAGGAATAACTACTGTTAAGTTTTCACTTATTTTTGAATAGGTTTTCATATTGAGAACGATAAAACATTTCTGAAAATTAACAATACAAATTAAAAATTATTTAGTTACAATATTCACAAATTATAAGTATTCACCAATTTTTTGACAAGTTCAGTGTCAGACTCTAATTGTCTCTCAAAATCTTTAAAACTTTCCAAAGTCGTTTTGGGCAAATCCATAATTGTATTGTCATTAAGTATTTTTTCAATATCTGTAGTTTTATTTGGTACTTCAAATAATGCTCGAGTTATTTTTGATTCTTCCTTGATACGATATTCGATACTTCTTTTGAGTGATTCTAAATCGGATTTAGTAGCTGTTACAGTATTATCTGAAATAAATAGTACAATGCTTAATTTAACTGTTCAATATATAGATACTGTATGTGTCTAAATTTTAATGTAATATTTATTTATACCTGAGCGACCACATGTTGGGCAATGATTCTTATTTGGTGCATATGTAACTACAAGAGGAAATGTTTGTATTATTATAAATTATACAATGACTGTTGTTATTTAATATTATCTAATTAAAACCATAAATATACATAG